>CM064887.1:20080010-21364412 GCA_030347415.2 Decapterus maruadsi | reverse complement strand
CTGGAGGGTGATATATGTTTATAAATTATATAAAAGTACACTAAAAAGGTACTTTCTATGCCTGTTATTTGGCTAAAATTGACTTAAAATGTGAAATAGAATTAACAGATGCCCCATTCAGACAGCAGGGGTGACAGGGGCGGACCCCTGCCAGAAAATAATATAAAGATACTGTGGAGAAATTAATAAAAAAAAGTGGCATTTATTAAGAATTAGTGGTTAAAAGTTGTGTACAAGATACTTTGATAAATGCGATGCAACCTAACTAAAAGTCACGGCTGCTTCCTGACTGTCAACTGTAGATACAGTAGCCTACTGAGATAAAAACGAATCAAATGTAAACAGACAGACGATTACTTTAGATTCATTTATGATAATAATCAGATAATTAATAACTCACCTTTCGTGTTTTGGTGCCTCCGTTGTCCGTGACTCTCTTTATGAGCGGCTATCCCTGCTCTGCTCTCACTAAAACCTGCGTTTGTAGCCTGTCACACATCTGCGCAGCGGTTCCGCCGAATCCGCCCGTTCTCGAATCCTATTGGACGACAGCGCCGTCAATCGAATCTCGGACCAATGGGAGGAGAGGATAGGCTGTGAAGAGGCGGGGCTTTCTTAATCTTGACCCTACACTCTGACCTTTGCTGTTCTGTGGCTGGATGGCCGCAGAATTAGACAGGATCTGGACGACTCGTTTTCATCTGTCAATAATCCCCGATCCTAATCCGTTCACACGGGCAGAGAGAGGAGGGGTGGGACTCGGTTGTTCATCTATGAAATACAAAACAACGATTACATCCCCAATAATATTAAAACAATTCACATTAAAATAGTGAATTAGCTAAAGATTCAAAACCCTATGTGGTTTTCATACTGTTTTCACAATCATTATTGCTTCCAGACTTTCTTTCTCTTTTTGCCTGGTAATTGTTGACTTCAAAAGGGAACAAGATAAGATACATTTTATTGATCCCGTAAAGGGATATCAAAGAGTGTAAAAGAATAAAACAAACTGTTTTTGCAGAGCTGATTTTCCCCTAAACATATGTTGAGTAATAAACACATTATAGTTATATGATCTGAACTTAATTGTTAGAAACAGTTATATAGCACCAAAGGAATGTGACACACAGGGTCAAGTTAAATCTCATGCCTATGCTTAATTTAAACCAGAAGGTGGCGCCATTTACTCACAGACTGTTCACACAGGAAGAATACATTGCATGAGATTTTACAGAAACACACAGTTTGTATTTAAATCAACATTTGCTTTAAGTCTCCAGAGTGAAATGAGTTCGAGCTCCAACTCCAGTGATGTTGAGTTGAGAGGAGATCGGTCTTTGCATGACAGTAATCTTATTTAATGCACATCTTTGTTAACAACATGAAGAGGATCCCAGTGATCTGAATTACTGGAGGATTATGGGAAGGATAATGGCATCAGGGAGGATGTTGGTTCATTACACTGCAGGTTGGTTAAACAGGGATTAAAGATGTTCAAATGCACAGCTCGAATGTAAAGGTTTCCCCCCGATGACACCTGTAAACACTTAATATCTGATTGCATTATTCATGAAAGCTCCACAGCCACTCATGGATGCATCAAGTACAAGTTTTTAAATCTTAAAAAGCAAGCACTCGTTATGCTTTTTAATATCACAAGAACAGGAAGCACAGTAATTGCAGCTTCATCCTTTGATCTGGAGTGAAATGCCTGATTTCCAACTTGAAGTAACGGAAGAAAGTGTGTGATTTTAAAAGGAAGCTATTTATTTTTTACACATAATGATCAATTTACCCTTCCTGGTGAGCATGACTCAGTGTCGTTTGTAACTCTAGAGCAGTGTTCCCGTCAAAACCTCTCAATTATTTACTATTCATCAACCAATTACAAACTCATGTCATGTCACTATTGAACTCAAATGGCTCCATGATCAATAAGGATGCTTGTACATCTCCTATGACGTCTCCTATTTGTTTTTTGTTGAGGTGTTCGTTGATGTTTCAGCAACCAGATGGCGCTCTTTTCTTCATATAATCAGCCACAGGGGCATTTAGAGAGAACAAATAGAGTTAAAACTGACAAATGTGAGCAAGTTAATATTTAAAGATGACTTTGTTTTATAAATGTGATGGTAGAGCTGCTCGGCTTTGACCTGCAGAGTTAACTATCAGTGCACTAGCGTTGTCTTTCCCATCTTTATGGGATGAAATCTGACCTCCGTCACTCTCCACACAGCTCAGAGGTCATGTTTAGAAACAAACGCTGGTTCTATTTGACTGGGGCTTTTCATATCTTCCAGGGCTCCTTAGTAGGAAGGAGGACATAGAGCGACGAAATAAAGCCACAGAGAGGGAGAGAGAGAGGGAGGAAGAGGTAGAGAGAAAGAGCCAGAGGCAGCATCAGCAATCCATCACGGCTGAGTGGGGAGGAAAAACACCACGTACGTCTTGAGAAAAGAGCCGGACTGCACTCTTTTCAGAGCCCTTTAGCTTTAAAACCACAGCACAAGACAAGAAGGAATATGACAGCGTTCTCATGCCGCTCAGATGTTTCAGCTCAGGCTTTAATGGTGATTCAGCTCTGCGTGTGTTGTGTTGTCAGTACTTGGTACCTCTAAACCTGTCCCTTACAATATGTGAAGCCTTGTCACCCATCAAATCAAATCACACCTCGCTCTCGTTTCCCATAGGACACAGACTCGTATGTTTATTTCATATCCAGCCTGTGTGCAGCGTGAGTTCAGAGTTCGATTTAAGTTCATCAGTTAGCGACGTCTATCCCTTATGTGATGCATGAATGATGAATGAGACGGTTTCATTCACATATCTGACTACATGCATGTTAAAAGGAGCACCACCACGCTCTTCGGTGAAGCAGACTTAAGTGGAAATGGGACCTTATGGACTTTATCCCCCAGAGGCAGCTCGATTATGTTTATATGAACAAGTGAAGCAGAACCTATTAAGCATTATGGCTGCTTTGCACAATATTGCATAACAGACTTCATTGTTGCTCCTTGGACTGTTTCTGACAATTGGGCCTATTTTTTTTTTCATGGGCTAGTGGGGGGATGTTTGATGGAAACAGCTCCTTCTTTTCATTCAATCACAGCTGTATCATCCCGTAGAGCAGTGGTTCTCAACCTTTTTGGTGCACAGGACACTTTGTATATTTTTTAACCAACCATGAAAACCCCCAAACCAATTTGACAGAAATAGAAGCAGCCTTTTTAATTTCATTATTGCATAATGGTTCTGAAGGCAATTAGATAATATCTGAAAACAAACAGCTAAATTACGAACTTTCTTGAAGGTAAATAACAAATTCCAACAAATCTAAGTTGAAAAGTTAATTTTTCAAAGTTGCTGTACGCTGAACATTGCATGTTATGGAATTTTACACCATTTTCCTGTGCAATATTTCACAATAAAAGGGTGTGTCTGTAAAGGTCACTCAATAAAAATTGTATTTTATCCATTTTAAGCACCCCTTGCTCAGAAACACGGCTGTACAGGGACCAGCAAGGAGACAGTTAACTTTGCACAGATCACTCTTCCTTATAAGAATTGTCTCAACCTACCTTGACCTGATCCTTTGCTGCCTGGACCATAAGTGCGAACAGTGGTGGTACTGAACAGCTCAGTTCACAACCACCATTAAGGGTTAAAGGTCACATCTCTGTAGGAGTTTTAACCTATAAAGGCAGCGGCACAGAAAGAGCAGCTGTAAGAAGTCACTGTCAATACATTTCAGCCGTGGAATTTATCACATATTGCAAATGGAAAATAATGGAAAATGATGGAAAAATATGGACACATGTGCAGACACACACGTAATCTGTACTGTCAAGAGCTAGACTTCAGCTCAGCATACTGCCTACTGTTGCAACATATCATATCATCCTAAGTAAAAGAAAAATGTCATGCTAAAATGTATAATGCAAAGTACAAAGAAAAGATTAAGATGAAGATTCATTAGATAAGCTTTGGCTTCTCCCGCTTTTCCCTTTCGGTCATGTGTATTGTATTATTGAACTAAGATGATGTGTGATGATGATGATCAATTGACATGCCCGAAATGAACCAAATAAATAAATAAATAAAAATAAAAGACATAAAGACACAATGCATGCAAACAGTATATCAAATTGTATCAAATCAACTTAGAAATTGATGTTTGCATGAGCTTATCTGCAAAGTAATGATAAAGAATTCATCTTCTTGCTAATTAGCTAATGGAAACATTGACTGAATTACAGTGACTTGACCAGATTGTCTCATGGGGTAAAAACAGAGGTGACTGGACTCAGCTCTTGTAAAGGAGTAAATGAATGAGTGACACTTGATGTAAGCGAAAGGCTGTTGCTGATGTTAGCTACTGGCAAATAGCAAAAACTTACAATTAGTTGGGCAGCTGAAGCCTTGGTCGACATGTTTCCTGTGAATTTGACTTTTCAACTGCAGTTAGTCAGCAGCTGGCGTGGAGGCGATTACCGAGTGAAGCCGAGTCCCGCAGCTCAAGGATGGAAATGTGTGATTATATTACTCCATGCAATGCAGCCAAAGTTCCTAAGTATCTTACCTATCAGCTTATAAAAGTTATTATCGAGTGTTCACCATAGGTGTTCACAGGGAAATTGGGGGCATTTCTAACTTCAGATGTTTGCGGGAGGGAATCACGTAAACTAGCGCGAGATTAGACGTGACGTCACACGCGAGATCTGGACGACGTTTGTTACCGGAAGAGCCTGCAAGCCTGCAACACATGAAGCAGACATCACAGAGGAGATAACACGGCTGAGTTTATAGAGTTTGAGAACAACGACGACTGGTTTCATTTCGATAGGCGCCCCTATCCGTTTTGAGACCGAGTTTACCGAAGACTAGCTGAAGGAAATGGAGGAGAAAAGTGAAAGACGGACAGCTGCCGGGTGGCGTCTATGTGCTGGGGAAGTGGTCAAGTGTGGTCACTGGCTGCCAATGGCCGCTGAGGCCAGATGTTTGTGCTGCCAGTGGTCGTGTTTTGTCAATGCCTGGACGTTATACTGGACGTGGAAAGTTGCTGCATAATGTATTACTGGAGGAGAGTGGGTGAGTTGTGTTTTCGTCTCTTTTCAATAAACACCAGGCAATGCTAATAGGAGTTTGATGCTTTGTATTAGGCTATGTGCTGGGACCCTGTTTGTAGTGTTGATGAGGTTTGGTGTTGTTCGGACCATTATTTGTGGCTATGAGTGACTTTTCGATCGCGGTTTGCGTATGGAGAACTAGACTGGCCAGAATATCCCTTTAAGTTAGCTGGGCTAAAACTTTTTCTTTTAAGCCTTTGATTAGGGTTTATCCAGTCTGTTTGAGTATTTTATGTGTTTGTCAATCGGGATGTAAACACATTTTGTTGAGTGCTCATATTTTAACTTTTGATGAACAGCACTTGCTGTCCTCGCTTTCACTTTTCATTCAAAACTACATGCTTTTTGTAGCTGCAAAAGGACAAGATGTAGTCTGGATTTTAGATAAACATATTCATGGTTATATAGCTATGCAGACTTTTATTCATTCAGCCAAATGTTCAATTATTGGCCTACATATTTTGATTTTGTACATATTCTTGTGACATATGGGTGTGCTTTAGGCTATAAAAACAAATTTCCCTCCTGGGATCTTCATTTATAATCTGTAAACCATAATTCCTTCTGCTTCCTTTTCTGACGTCTCTGTGGATAATGCAATGCAATAGGGGGCTTCATCTGTAAAATAACACAAAACCAGCTGCAAAATAACTAATAAGATACAAAAAAAAGGTTATTGTGACACAAAATGACAACAAAGTAACACAAAATGAACAGAAAAGAATGTGCAAAACAACCAAACCTCCTATTAGCAGACACAAGAAGCCTTTAAAAACGACACAAATCATGTTATGAAGCTGTAAATAACAGGCTTCAGCTCTTAAGTGTTTTCATTGTGGCATTTATTAAGGCATTCATCATCATTACATGCTCCCAGGTCACACTTTATTCTCTGGAAGTCTCTCAGCACGCGGCTGTCAGCAGGACATCGTCTCCAACACTTGAAGAATGTCAGAGGGCAATATGTGGAAGAATTAATTTGTCTGTTTAATGCACGTCTCTGCTTGATTGGCTGAAAAGAAACGTCTGTTATTAAGTGTAGCATCCTCCGATAAAAGGAGAGCTCACACAAAACACACAGTGAATGACTGAATGAAAGAAAAAAACAACAACTGACCCCAGGGCAGACATTTAGAGACATGGTCTATTGTCAATGAATAAATTATGTGCAGGAGCACAATCATACAGAGGAGCTTTAGAGGCTTGTTTTTTTTTCTCCTCCTCTTCAACCTGTAACCTTTCTTTTCACTCAGGCAGACTAAAATGTCACATCTGCTGGGGCGTCAGAGCCACGGGCGGCCGCTGCTTTACTGGTAAACACAGAGATGGTTTCTCTTCACGACCACTGAAAGGTAAGACCGCAGACACGTGCAGGTCATGATGTGATGGTGATGATGACATCTGGCCATCCACGTCTTAACACTGTTCTCATTAAGTTTAAGAAATGTGTCTTTGTCTTGTTCTTATTAGGAAATCATGTCAATCAACCATGAGGTCACCAGAAAATAAAACTTTACTTAAACTTAAATCATCTGTAAAATATAGGCTATCAATAGGTACTGTAATACATAATGATGCAAAATGGCCCATAATTAAATCATGATGAAATTAATTCAATTCAATTTTATTTAAAAAGGGACAGTGTACAGTTAAAACATAAATGTTGCCATCTGATGCACTGTACAAGATTATAGCTTTGAGCTAATTTGCATCTGCAGTCCCTGTTTGCTTTACTGATTACTGATTAATTCATGTGCAATGCTGCTAAAAGCACTAATTTCACTAATTAATTCATGGTTAAAGTGTTACCTTATAATACATCATAACTAATTTCTATTAAAATGCAAATAGTTGAGTAAATATACCTTGTTACTTTCCATCTTGTTGTTTATTTCAAAGTTTCGTGACAATAAGATGAAGTTAAACCAGATAAAATTGTTTATTCATGTAAATCCCAAACAAGTACATATGAATAACAATAAACACAGTTGTAATTATACAAAATATATTCTCATAGAAGAACAACTAAGTTGATGCAAGGACAATGTTGTGTGTTTAGTAATTTACAGTATCTATTGACAAACAATTACAACGGTGTTTTACCAGATACATGTGTTATAAACCATTTATAAGATGTTTACTGCCTATGAATCCAACCTAAACCATGTGTGCATTATGCTGCAGCTTTAACTCAACCCAAAGCTCTGAGCCTCCTCTCCACCAGATCTTGAATGTGTAAAACTTGCATAATACTCATGCAACAGTGCACTTTTAAAGTAATGAGTCTGCACATTCAGATTTTCTAAAGGAGCCTGATGCTGCTCTGCTTTGCACTGGGGGGGAAATGATGGCCTGACTGACTTGACCTAAAATATGTAGCTGGATTAGTTGTGAATTTAATTTAGAGAAATGATCTCTGTTCATTTGATGAATCACAGCATCCTGAATTAAATTGAGAGATTTGATGTTGGTTTCCTACTTTATCCGTGATTAAGGTAAAGGCTCAGTGTTTTACAGCCTGCGTGGGGGTTAAAAAAAACACACACACAACAGAGCAGTCCTTATTTGAGAATGGTTTTAATATCCATGTTATGCATCATCACATGTACACAATCACAACAAACCCCCTGATGCTCCAGTTTCCTGGATATTTACATTAGATTCACATTTGTACAAACTTCCTCTATTAAAGGTTTTCTCTACTGGACTGTGCAGCCAGACTGCAGGCGAGAACAAATATTCAAAGTAGATACAATAGAAACATGTGTAACATCAAAACATGATAGTGTTCAAGTTTTTTTTTTTTTTTTCCACATCTAATCAACCTCACGACAGCAAACAGGCCAATACAGCCTTTCAAACTAGGGTCTGGACTGTGGGTCAACAAACTAGAAACCTGTTGAGAAGAAGTTGAAAACAAAATATTCATAACTATAAGAATAATATTAATAAAAGACACTTTCACATCTACAACATTTTCTCCTCCCTCTCCCACGGAACCGGGTCCTGCTCTTCCTCCACGTTCGTGTTCCTGCGTCCTGTCCAAAAGTGCTGCACGTCCGGGAAGGTCTTCTCCTTCTCCGCGTCAGAAACCTCGTTGGCCACCGCGTTTGTTCCGACCTCCGCTCCGTTTTCCTCCGTTGTTGTTGTGGTTGTCGTTGTTGTTGGAGGCGGAGGAGGATGACACTTGTGGCCGGGGACTTGCTTCGAGCTTCTGCAGGTGGCGATGAACCAGATGGTTATCAGCCCTTGGCGCACGTCGTCGTACATGGTCATTAGGATCACCGGAGACACGGAGCTGCACGCGTAAAGGAGAACCTGCGCGAAGATGATCAGACCGACTGGAGGTTTGTTGTAGCCGAGTCTGATCCAGGTGAAAGTGCCCCACTCCGGCAGCAGCATGAGCCCCAGCGCGCCGCTCAGGCACAGCAACACCAGCGTCACCTTGCTCTGGTGCTGCGGGCTGGGCGCGTGGTTCACCGCCGTGTGCAGCGTTTTGGTGTAGTAGGCGAGTGTGAAGATGACCGGCACCACGAAGGTCGCAGTTGGGTAAATCTTGTAGAACAAACTCATGAAGTCAGACGCGCACACTGGCATCTCGGAGACGCAGATGGTGTTACGGCCGTACTGAATCAAAGAGGCGAAAAGCATCTGCGGGATCGGAAACAGCATAGACACAATCCAGATAAACGCCAGGGCTCCGTGGATCCACGTCGGGGTGTAGAGGGCCCCCCCGGCGGGGCTGGGGACCAGAGTGTGCTTGGCTCTGGTGGTGGCAGCGAGGATTAAAGTTTTTGCAACCACGCACGAGTGCTGGAACCAGTCCGTGGTGCTGCAAACAAAACTCCCCAGAGTCCAGGTCTGCTTGTAGTAGGTGACGGCGCGCACCGGTGCGCACAGTAACAGGATGGCCAAGTCCGTAAAGGCCAAAGAGGCGAGCAGCGCTTTCACCTCAGAGCCTTTCCCGCTCCTGAAGTCACGAATGAAAATCAGCAAAACGAGCAAATTCCCGACTGCTCCCGACACACAGATCCCGATCAGGAGGACTGGAATGGCTGTCCTGGTTTCCCCTCCTCCGAGAAGCTGAGCTCCCCCGACGAAATCAAAAAAGGAGACGTTTGCTGGTCGATCTATATCCATCTCTTTGAAGTTAGAAGTCCTTAAAGTGAATTAAAAAAAAACAAATAAACAAACAAAATATATGTCTTTATTGTAGCTTGGACTCCACTTTCGTGCGTAAAGTCCTGTGGGTGAAGAGGGCGCAGGGAGCTGTCCACGGCGCCGCGGTGCTGAAACGCTGCTAATGGGGTCTCGGTCGTATCAGCTAGTGGGTTGTGGCAGGTAGGCTATTTCAAGTGCTGCCATTTAGCGTCGTCAACAAGTCACGTCATTTTTTTTCTATCGGTGTGGCTCCAGGCTGCAGCCAGCCCAAATGTGAGCGCAGCGTGATGTGATTTACATTCAAAACCTCAGAGGGATCAGCGCCGTGTGGTGGCGTGTCAGCAATATGTCAGAGCACAGCGCATGATCTGACTCGCCTGGGTGGTCCAGATCTCTCTTTAGATTAACATATATATAATTATATATATACACATTTCAACACGTGAAATCCAATCAAGCAAACACAGCAGAATTTGGACCGGAAGCGGTGATAAGTCAACAAATGCCATATGGTGGAGCCATATGAAATGTTTAAAAAATAATCACATCATGCCTCAAAAAACTTAAATAGCTGAAAGGCATGCATCTGCTCAATGGGGACAAATGCCATTTCATTGAATTAACCATCAAAACGCCTCCTAATGTGGCTCCTGCAGACACTAAAATACTTAAGTTCAGTCAAGACAAGGCTCAATCATATCATCATTAAGTTACTCTAAAGTGAGAAAGTTAGACAATATTTAGGGCAGAACTTTGTATTTTTTTCCTTCAGCACATATTTCACTTTAATCTCAATATAAAACATATTATTATGAGTCTTTTACCCTTCATCCAGTGGGTCAGTGCAATACAAATCCATGTTATATCTCATCCTCTCCTCTTATATTAAATCTCAATATAAAAAAGTGTATTATTATTATGAAATCAGTTATTACTGTTGGACAATAAAGTATATCCTGTTAAGGTTGCTTGGAATGAGCTATTTGTGAGTTTTGCTACATAACTAACAGCTGTTTACTGACCAGTATTAAGGAAGTTGCTTGTTTTTCCTATTTGAATGGCAGCCAACAGGTAGGGGGACTGTGAAAAGGTAATCAATACAGTTAAAAAAAAGGTCATATTTAATGGCGTTTGGTGCTACAGTTACACTGTATTATCATTTACCATTATGGACAACACTTTTCGTTTTCTTTTTTAAATCTTTTATCACATTGTATGGTTAATTAATAAGAATAATTGAACTATATATGACCTGCTTTACTAGAAACACTCACTCAGCGATTCATTCACTCAAATATACATTTCATGCTGATCATCAGACACATGCAGTGACCCCATCGAAGTGCACCAAGCAGAGTGTGGTAGTGGCGATGATGGTTGTGGTAGTGGTAGTGGTGGGGTGGGGGTCGGCTGTATGTGGAGAGGTGAGGGTGCCCACTCAAATGCTGTCACCTCCACTAAGAGGGCTGGTTGCTAGGAAACCGGTGCTACCATCACAGCATGGGGTTAGGAAAGATGTGAGGTGTCATGAAGAAGTGTCAGAGACGGATGGATCGAGAGGCTTTAAAGTGACTCTGGATCTTCGGCTCTAATGAATGGCTGGTTACAAAGGTAGAGGAAGAAAGGGCTCTGGTGGTATTTAGAGCATGATATAATAAGGGAGGAGGGGTGGGGTGGAGGGGGCTGTTGCCCACACGCTGTCCAATAATCAAGGATAATTGATATGTTATAGAGAGTGAAAGGCTAAGAATAAAAGTAGCTTCCCGCTGGTGACACTTTAGAGATAATGTCAGCACAACATGAAGCAAAAAATAAAAACAAGGCAGAAAATAAAAATGTTAAATAAGCAGTTACACTGACTTAATTTCTGATAACATCACACAAATAACAATAAACCAAGAAAATTAGCACAAAACAAGAAGTTTGGCTCGATGATGGCGCTAGTTTTGTACAATTTTGAGTTCGTTTTCTCTGTCGGTCACAATCCTGACCAGTGGAGTGTGCAGACTTTTTGAAGGGCAGGGACGAAAAGGAAAAAAAAGGGCACATACAGCACATTTTGGCTCCAAGAGGGCACTTAAGCAACCATTTTGGCTCCTAGAGGGCACTTTAGCAACCATTTTGGCTCCTAGAGGGCACTTTAGCACACGTTTTGGGTCCTAGAGGGCACTTTAGGAGGGAGCATTTTAAAAAAAAAAGAAGAAAAAAGACAATGTAAAGGGGCCCAATACACTCCCAGGTGGAACTCCGCAATCATTAGTAAATATCCAAATATCTGTGATCAGGCACAGCACATCACAATGATCTTTTGTTTCAATTAATACCATTTCTAAGAGGGAGCGTATTAAAAAAAACAATGGAAAGGGGCCCAATACACTACCAGGTGGAACTCCATGTCCATTAGCAAAGTCTGTGATAAAAGACCATCTAATTAGTCAAAGTCCATAGATTAATATTCTACTTTGTCCAATGTAGCGCATAAAATGCCACTTGAATCCATCCCACTTTAAATATTCTTGTAATATATTATTGTTGTGAATTAAAAGTTCATTCGAGGGTAAAAAACCTCGTTTGAAGAAGTTCTCGTCCTCAGGAGGTGTTATCATTCTGTCAATCACGACCGTTATTATTCTTTAAAAGGTGCATTAATGTGCTGTAATTTTCCCAGTTGTGTGTCATTTGACAGAATAATAATAATAATACCACTTTTATTTAAATGACACGAGCAGTCTCATCTCGGATCTAAAAGAGTTTCTTAGTGGGGGTCTTGTGAGGATAAAAGACGTGCGTGCACCTTCATGTACAATCTGCTTTTTTTTTTTCTTGGGAAACTATGACACAAGAGCAAATACCCATGAGATTTTTCTTCTATTTCTTTTTTCTTTTTCATCTCTGCATCCACCAGCCACTCCGTCCTCGCCTTGACGGAAACAGGATTGTGTGAGAGTTGGATTCCTCATCCTCACACCCCCACCCCCCCACCCCCCACCGCCCCTGAAGGCTTTTTACAGAACTGGCAAACACACAGAATAACAGTAAAAGAAAAACATGACAGAGAGGAGAGGATGAGTACATGAACAAAAAAAAAAAAACCCAGAGCTTGGTAAGAGTCTATAAAAGAAACCCCAGTAATGTTCCCTTTGGAGATTTTCCCAGAGTAGAAACAAAGAGGAAGTACTTTTTCCACCACAGGGATGTCTCGCCTAAAAGCAAACACTGCCATGACAAATTTCTGTCCTAAATCTCCTTGATGCAGAAAAAGCTTTTACAATATCAAAGAAAACAAATGCAGGTTTTTTTCTGTCATTAAGCATCATTCAGGAAGATCAAAGGTAAAAAAAAAAAAAAAAAGTGTCCTCAGGTAACCATGTTGTTATCAGAGCCTCTCTTTATTGATGTTCCTGCTCAGAAGTGGAGCAGCGATTAGCAATTTGTTGTTGATTTGCACTGGCAGCCCTGTTTTACATGAAAACTGACTCCTTTCAAGTCCCTCTGCTCATCAGATGGAGCTGCAACATCAAGCCGCTCCTATAGCATTGGGAGGGGATTGACAGTTACCACGACAACCTGTGGATGGGAAAGCACTTGACTATATAGCAAAGCTGTTTGTGACTTGTCTGCGTGCTTCACTCTCTCTTTAAGTGTTTTAATTTCCCTGCGCTCATTGTGAATTTAAAAAAAAAACAACCTGTGCTGGATCGGTGACGAGCTGCAGGGAAACATCATTATCTTCATCACTGTGTTGTTCACTTGATTCAGGCATCACGCGAAGGGGATAAATGACTCGCTTTAGCAAAAGGGCAGACTCCTGCCTGCAAAATAGCAAATAATTAATGTCAGGAGTTTTTATTTATTTATTTATTTTTTCATAGTGTGTCAGGGAGGGGGAGCGGATGAAGGTGTCTTGTTTTTTTTCCCTCCCTCTTCTTTAATAATAAATAGAAAAAAATAAAAAACAAAGACAATTGAAAGTGACTTTAAAGTGGAATTAGTCACTCCTGCACATATTATAACTTTTGGGAATATTATTTCCATTAATGATTAATTGTTTTTACTCTTTTATGCAGATGAATGTTATCTCTGTGCTGCTTCCTGCTGTGGCCTCCTGCTGCCGGCTGTCATGACTGATCCTGCCTCAGACACCGACAGCTCCGTTACATGTCACATTCAGGGTATTTAGCTCCTGTTGCAAATCAATTGACAACTTCACTTCATGTCAGAATAAGATTCAGGTTCAGATGTTTAAGAATTATATATTTTACATTTAAACTGTGATAGGTTTATATTAGATGATGCATGTAAATGACCTGAAATTTATGGAAACGGAGAGAGTTGATCAAAAGCCAAAGTTTAAATATGTTGTTTAAGTATTCAGTTTTAACAATATATCATATTATATGATATAAATATACCTAATCTGGTTGTAAAGCTTGGATGTGTAACAGTGTTTGTACCTTACAGTGCAAAAAAATGTAGAAATTAAAGGGAAATAAATGTCTTTGAGAGTTTACATGCACTTATGTTTCACTGGCTGACTTCATTTTAGTGTGGAGAGGCTGGTTGTGAACAGTTTTGAGAGTCTGCAGACAGAATATACTGAGGTTTACAGGGCTTAATGCCAGCAGTGATGGCAGACAAGTACTACTGTAATGAAAGAGTGCCACCGTGTGACAGAGAAAGGAAACGCAACGATTTGACACACAAATGCCACAGTTTTTCACTCGAAATGTGTGTCAATTTAAAAAGGATAAGTCCTCAAATCATCCTGCAGCATGTCAATGTGGGGTAAAGAGAATTATTTTTAATGTGGGACAACGTGGAACGACCAGTACAGTCATCTTAAATGTTGATAGTCTCTGTCTAAGTCAGAGGAGTCCCTAATCAACACATGCAGGTCAAAAGGTCAGGGGGTGATGATTATATTTGTCTGCAAAAGAAGAGGTTGCATTCGTACAGTGAATAGATGCGGGAAGTATTTGCTCTAATCAGTAAGAGATCATTTCAATTACACGGCTGACCTTGTTCTGTATTGACGTTAAGACAAATGGAGTCAAACAGACAAAGAAAGACTGTGTAAAGGCAGAGGTATTTATTCTGAACAGGTTCATCATTCAGCACAGTGACCTGATCACATGACATTTTGTGTTTTGTTTCATGATTGGTAAGTAACCTATTATCAGGAAGTGAAATGTAGGATAATGCTGGTATTGTTGAGCCGCAGCCTGAATGAAATACACAACAGTTTGACAACGGTGGAGAGAAAAGTGACGGTTAGATTTAACACAGAATAAAATAGTGTGTTTGACGTGAACAGTGAAATGATGAAGCGTGAACTTTAAAATGTTCAAGAGCTGCAATAATTCCATAAAACTGTCAGCAGAGGGCGGTGTGCACCTTCATCACCATAAGGCCGCCATGTGGACCGGCGATCCACCTCAGTAAACCTGCTCCACCTCCTCTGCTTCTCTCAGTTTCATAAAGACAGGTGTCCTCTCAGGTATTTTGCATGACTCATATGCATCACTGCTGCTCAGAGTTTAAGTTCTTCTGTCACAGAGAGTCTGAACTGTTCTTGAGGCCTCACACTGAAAACTGCATCAGGATGATGTCGCCAACAACAACTCTGCTGGTCGTGTTGGTTTTTCTGAGTCAAGGTGAGAAGGTTTTATTGTTTATCTGACATTTTCTTATCAATCGTATTTTCTGACTTTGCTATAATATGACACTTCTTCTTGAGATTAATGTTTAATTTCTCATTTCAGAGTCTTCTGCCAACAACTTTCTGACTCAATCAGACAAATCCAAGTCTGTCAGTCTTGAAGGGACTGTGACCATCAGCGCCACAGGGAGTTCAGATATTGATGATGATCTCAGTTGGTACCTTCAGAAACCTGGACAGGCTCCAAAACTCCTGATTTACAGAGTATCAACTAGTTTCTCAGGAACTCCGTCTCGATTCAGTGGCAGTAGGTCTGGTTCTAGCTACACTTTGACCATCAGTGGTTTTAAGGCTGAAGATGCTGGAGATTACTACTGTCTGGGGGCCCATAGTGATGGAACGTCCACACAGTGATTTAGAGCCGTACAAAAACCTCCTTGAGTTTGACTGAAGTGAAACAGCTGCTGCAGCTGCAGAGGGCTGGTGAACAGACTGAGAACTGGTCCAGTGAACACAACACAAGAGTCATCAAGCAGAACCACAATGAACCCTAAATACAAAGTCATGAAGCGGCCGTACAAAAACCTCCTGCTCTGAGAACAAGCATCTACCCACTGACTATTCACTGTATTTACAGATAAAACATGTTAATGAAAAAAGTGAAATACTTTATTCAATTTACAAAACTATTTAAAGCAAAATCTGATGAAAATTAATATCATTCTACTCATTTTTTGTAAGTTTAGAGAGAAACTGTTGATTTCCTTTTGTCATAAATTCATGATTTGGAAATTATTTTTTATAAACTGTTAAGTTGTGCAAAGTATAAAAAGTCAGATATGAGAATATAATAAACAAATCATAATAAAATAATAAATACAATAAATAATAAATTATATTTTTCTCTTTATACCCTGTCAACAAATCCAGTGAAAAAACACTGCATCAAAAAAAAGTGACACCATTTTAATCCAGATGTTCAAAATCCAATCCTGTAAAATCTATTTCCTTCTCTTCCACTGTGATGATATTTAGTGTAAATCCAAGCAGCATTTCTCCTGACGTTGTGTCCCACGTCTCCTTCAGTCTGTTGAGAGCAGAGAAATCATTTCCATAGAGAGGAGGCTTTGCATCGTCAGCTGATCCTCCAGAGATCTGAGAAGGTTTATAGTCCTGTGAGTTCAACACTGCAGGACTCAGATCTGTCAGTGGACTCAGCAGAAACCACCATGACTCTCATCACCATCCTCATCTGGACTCTGGCCTGCTGCTGTTTTACAGGTTCAGTCTCTCAGCAACGTTTCAAACACCATGTTTTACCTTTTCTCTCATTTCTTCCTGCTGATTAATGAATGGTTTGTTTTTGTCTGCAGGTTGCAGTGCTCAGGTGACGGTGACTCAACAACCTCCACTAGTGACAAATACTCCAGGATCCACCGTCTCCATCACCTGTAAAACCAGCCAGGCTGTTACCAGTATTTATATTAGTGGTGTTTGGCAGGATGCTATGTTCTGGTATCAACAGAAATCTGGACAGGCTCCAAAGCTCCTAATAGTGGCAAACCAACGTTATTCAACAACACCGCCTCGATTCAGTGGCAGTGGAAGCAGCTCTGACTTCACTTTGACCATCAGTGGAGTTCAGGCTGAAGATGCAGCAGTTTATTACTGTCAGTCTGTCAATGGTGATGGAACGTCCACACGGTGATTTAGAGCCGTACAAAAACCTCCTTGAGTTTGACTGAAGTGAAACAGCTGCTGCAGCTGCAGAGGGCTGGTGAACAGACTGAGAACTGGTCCAGTGAACACAACACAAGAGTCATCAAGCAGAACCACAATGAACCATAAATACAACTGAAACACACCCAATGACACCTTTCCTTAAATAGTTTAAGACTTATTTCATTAATTCATCTTTTTATATGCTCTTACTTTAAATTAGATGAAAGTAGTAGTGAATGTTAAACATATGAGGCAACAGCTGCAGTAGAAAATATGAAATTGCAAAAGTTTAAAATGAAGTGAAAATGTCCAGTTTGCTGCAAGGGTTAAGCTCCTTTATTAGTAATATATTATCATGAATGATATTGCAATGATCCAGAGAGTGTTTTTCCTAAAGTTTTATATTGAAACACAGAGACACTGATTTATTATAACACACTGTTTTATTTAAAAGATTAAATGCAGTTTTTCCAGATTGAGATGAATCAGAGAGTGATGAACATGAAGCAGAACATGCAGAGGATCAGCATCAGAAAGCAACATGCAGACTAACACACTGAGTGGAGCTGTGAGAGCTGCAGAAATGTGTGCAGAGAGGAGATGTGTAGCTTGATCCAGATGTGTGTCAGAGCAGCAGCAGCAGCAACATGGTTTCCAGACAGGAAGTGTTGCTGAAGCTCTACTCTGAGCAGCGGTCAGGCTCCAGGGTTTGAGTGACAGGGCTCTGTCCACTCAGAGTGGCCTCACAGCTCACTGAGCCCGCCTTCCTCCACTGGTCTGCAGACAGGCTCAGGGTGCTGGTCCAGCTGTAGCGGCCGTCACTCCCCGGGGCCTCCAGGCTGCGTGACACCCCCGAGGAGCTGCTGCTGCCCCCCACCTTCCAGCCCAGCGTCCAGGCTGAGGGGAAGCCTCCGCTGGCCACACACGCCAGTGTGGCACTGCCCTGCTGCAGCTCCTCTCTGGAGGGGGGGAGGACGGTCAGGGTGGGCCGCGTCACCCCCACTGGAGGAGAGAGAGGGAGAGAGAGGGAGGGAGGGAGGGAGGGAGGGAGGGAGGGGGGAGAGAAAAGACCAAGGAAGGAGAATGAAGGCTTGGTGATACAGAAACATGACACACTGGTCACTTCTTCTATTTGATCAGATGAAACAGACAAACTTGTTCTACTGTTGCTCTCATGAATCACTCAGCGTCAGACACACGATTCAAGTGTAAATGCACCTAGAGAGGTTGATTGGTATTGATTATTGATTATTGATATGTTTATATATGTTTGATCTTCACTGGTGTAAAAACAGTTGAAACTTTTATCATCTGTCTCCAGAGGTGTATAGTAACGAAGTAGATGTACTTCGTTACACTACTTAAGTAGTTTTTTTTGGGATTTGTACTTTACTGGAGTAGTTTTTTTAATCAGAACTTTTACTTTTACTTCGTTACATTTAAAAGAAAAAATATGTACTTTTACTCCGTTACATTTACGTTTGCCACCTCGTTACACGTTACAAATTAAAATAGAAATATAATCAGCCTACTTGTTTGGTAATGATCGCCTGCGTGCAAATATGGCGCAGTGTTTCGTAGTTCTCCACAAAACGGCCTCCCCGCCCGGCCCCGTCGGAGGAGGACGATAGTCACGTTCGTCCCCGACTTCCCCCCCCCACAATTTGAAGGTTTCACACGTCTCGGTCGGTACTACAGACGGCTCCAAAGATCCTCAACATGTAACAGGATCGATCACTCTCACTCTTTTTACTTTTTACTTTTGATACTTAAGTACATTTAATGTGAGCTACTTTATGACTTTTACTCAAGTAATTTTCTTATGCGTGACTTTTACTTTTACCAAAGTAATTTTTATTTATGGTACTTCTACTTTTACTTAGTTACTTTTTTCGAGTACTTTATACACCTCTCTTTCACTTCCTTTTCTCTACATGTAAAACAAACGAAGCGTGAACACGAAGCTGAGCTGCTCTCACTGAGAAAATCATGTTTGTGTTCAACATGAATCCACATCAGGGTTTAGTTCAACTCTTAGTTTTTATAAATGATAAATTTAAAACATAATGAAATTGTTGATTTTTTTTCTTTTTCTTTTGAAGACTAAACATTTTACAGTCGAAGATTTTGAAGCAGACGATAAATCATCAGAAGGTAAGATCAGATTTTTTCTATAAATAACAAAATTATTAATAAAATCCAACAACTGAAGTCAATCAAAGTCTCATTAGATAAAATATTACTAAATTTTACATGTTGTACAGTGTAAAAATCTCTTGTACTTACCGTCAACGACGAGTTTGGTTCCTCCACCAAAAGTCCACCACAGTGATACAAAGTCATGAAGCGGCCGTACAAAAACCTCCTGCTCTGAGAACAAGCATCTACCCACTGACTATTCACTGTATTCACAGATTAAACATGTTAATAAAAAAAAGTTAAGTATTTTTATTCAATTTACAAAAGTATTTAAAACAAAATCTGAAAAAAATAAAATCATTCTAGTCATTTTTTTTTTTTTTAATTTAGAGAAAAACTGTTGATTTCCTTCTGTCAGAAATTCATGGTTTGGAAATTATTTTTCATAATCTGTAAAGTTGTGGAAATCCTCAAAAAGGTCAGGTATGAAAATTTAATAAAGAAATGATTATGAAAAAAGAAATACAATAGGCTAAATAATAAAACATATTTTTTTCTCTTTATACCCTGTGGACAAATCCAGTCAAAGAACATTGCATCAAAAAAGTGAAACCATTTTAATCCAGATGTTCAAAATCCAATTCTGTAAAATCTATTTCCTTCTCTTCCACTGTGATGATATTTGGTGTAAATCCAAGCAGCATTTCTCCTGACGTTGTGTCCCACGTCTCCTTCCGTCTGTTGAGAGCAGAGAAGTCATTTCCATAGAGAGGAGGCTTTGCATCGTCAGCTGATCCTCCAGAGATCTGAGAAGGTTTATAGTCCTGTGAGTTCAACACTGCAGGACTCAGATCTGTCAGTGGACTCAGCAGAAACCACCATGACTCTCATCACCATCCTCATCTGGACTCTGGCCTGCTGCTGTTTTACAGGTTCAGTCTCTCAGCAACGTTTCAAACACCATGTTTTACCTTTTCTCTCATTTCTTCCTGCTGATTAATGAATGGTTTGTTTTTGTCTGCAGGTTGCAGTGCTCAGGTGACGGTGACTCAACCTCCACTAGTGACACATACTCCAGAATCCACCGTCTCCATCACCTGTAAAACCAGCCAGGATGTTCTTGGTGATATTGCTATGTTCTGGTATCAACATAAATCTGGACAGGCTCCAAAGCTCCTAATAAAATATGTAGACCAACTTGAATCAACAACACCGCCTCGATTCAGTGGCAGTGGAAGCAGCTCTGACTTCAGTTTGACCATCAGTGGAGTTCAGGCTGAAGATGCAGCAGTTTATTACTGTCAGAGTCTACATGTCATAGATGATGCCCCGGTGTTCACACGGTGATTTGTGGTCGTACAAAAACCTCCCTCAGACTGCAGAGACTCTGACACAGACCAGTGAACACACAGCTGACACTCACCTCACCAGACACTAAACACATTATACTGAATATTTAATTATTTTGTTTAAGGTTTAGTCAAACTGTTTACAAGGCAGTTTTCTTTCTTTCCGGTTGGGATGGGTGCTGGATCAAATGAGGAAATACTAGAAGAAATATAGGACATCCGCACACCATAAACTGCCTTAACAGAGATTTTTATTGGCAACAAATTTCCAATTGCCAACATTGCCAATAAATCTATGTTTTAGAGGAAGAGCATCTTATGGTAAATGGTAGCTGGGAATTTAACCGATAATTTTAAAGATTAAAATACAATTGAGGACAATCAATAAACCTTGAATAATATAAAACCAGTTTAAAAGTTTGACCGATGAAGAGAAACGTGACCAAAAAAAGGCCAAAACAGCATAAAATACTTTGTGTTACATGTGTTTGATGTGAACCGTGAGACGATGAAACATGATCTTAAAAATATTAAAGATCTGAATCACGACCACACCAACATGTTGTTGTTGTGAGGCTGAAGTGTCAGCAGAGGGCAGTGTGCACCTCCTCATCACCATCAACAGCTGGAAGGAGCTTCTCAGAGAAAGAAACGGCAAAGAGAGTCTGAAGTTTCAACTCAACTCAACTTTATTTATAGAGCACAGTTTCAACACAATGCAGGAATTGATCCAAAGCGCTTTAGGCTACTGCAAAACAAAAAGTACAAAACAGCAACAAAAAGAAAGTAAACATACAGTAATAGAATAATAAAATGTAAATGAAAATGAATAAATGATTTGATAGAGGGGGCTAATGGTCCAAGATGAGGAGAAATGCTTTGGGTTGGGAGCTGTGGACCAAATAATGTGACTTTGGTTTTGTTTTCGTTGAGCTGGAGAAAGTTTGCGGCCGTCCAGGACTTGATATCTGTGAGGCAGTTGTTGAGGTCGGCTAGTTTGTTGTAGTTATTGGGCTCAATAGAGAGATAGATTTGTGTATCGTCAGCGTAAAAGTAGAAGAAAATTTTGTTATTTTGAATAATTTGTCCTCGTGGAAGCAGGTAGATGGAGAAGAGAAGTGGGCCGAGTGTAGGACCCTGAGGGACGCCACAGGAGACGGAGGCTGAGGAGGAAGATGAATTTCCAGTTGAGACACGACATGTGTTGAATCAGTCCACATGGGAATCAAACCTGCTCCACCTCCTCTGCTTCTCTCAGTTTCATAGAGACAGGTGTCCTCTCAGGTATTTTGCATGACTCATACACATCACTGCTCCTCAGAGTTTAAGTTCTTCTGTCACAGAGAGTTGATATTGAGTTCTCGTGGAAATCATTTTAAAATAAAACTGCATCAGGATAATGTTATATACAACAACTCTGCTGGTCAAAAAACACTGAGTCGAAAGAAGGTTTTAGTGTTTATCTGACATTCTCAAATCCTCACTTTAAAATCTATTTGTGACACTTCTTCTTGATGATTAATGTTTAATTTCTCATTTCAGAGTCTTCTGCCAACAACTTTCCACGTCTCCTCTCAATCAGACAAATCCAAGTCTGTCAGTCTTGAAGGACTTTGACCATCAGCTGATCCTCCAGGAGTTCAGATATTTGATGATCTCTGTTGAGTTCAACCTTCAGAAACCTGGACAGGCTCCAAAACTCCTGATTTACAGAGCATCAACTATCTGGAACTGGCCTCTGCTGTTTCAGAGGCAGTTGGTCTGGTTCAGCAACTTTGACCATCATGGTTTTAAGGCTTTTGGAGATTACTATTTCTGGGTTACTGATTAATGAATGGTTTGTTTTCCACACGGTGATTTAGAGCCGTACAAAAACCTCCTTGAGTTTGACTGAAGTGAAACAGCTGCTGCAGCTGCAGAGGGCTGGTGAACAGACTGAGAACTGGTCCAGTGAACACAACACAAGAGTCATCAAGCAGAACCACAATGAACCATAAATACAAAGTCATGAAACGGCCGTACAAAAACCTCCTGCTCTGAGAACAAGCATCTACCCACTGAATATTCACTGTATTCACAGATTAAACATGTTAATTAAACAAGTTAAATACTTTATTCAATTTACAAAACAATTTAAAGCAAAATCTGATGAAAATTAATATCATTCTAGTCATTTTTTGTAAGTTTAGAGAGAAACTGTTGATTTCCTTCTGTCATAAGTTCATGATTGGGAAATTATTTTTTATAAACTGTTAAGTTGTGCAAAGTATAAAAAGTCAGATATGAGAATATAATAAAGGAATCATTATAAAATAATAAATACAATGGGCTAAATAATAAATTATATTTTTTCTCTTTATACCCTGTGGACAAATCCAGTCAAAAAACACTGCATCAAAAAAAGTGACACCATTTTAATCCAGATGTTCAAAATCCAATCCTGTAAAATCTATTTCCTTCCCTTCCACTGTGATGATATTTAGTGTAAATCCAAGCAGCATTTCTCCTGACGTTGTGTCCCACGTCTCCTTCAGTCTGTTGAGAGCAGAGAAATCATTTCCATAGAGAGGAGGCTTTGCATCGTCAGCTGATCCTCCAGAGATCTGAGAAGGTTTATAGTCCTGTGAGTTCAACACTGCAGGACTCAGATCTGTCAGTGGACTCAGCAGAAACCACCATGACTCTCATCACCATCCTCATCTGGACTCTGGCCTGCTGCTGTTTTACAGGTTCAGTCTCTCAGCAACGTTTCAAACACCATGTTTTACCTTTTCTCTCATTTCTTCCTGCTGATTAATGAATGGTTTGTTTTTGTCTGCAGGTTGCAGTGCTCAGGTGACGGTGACTCAACAACCTCCACTAGTGACGTTTACTCCAGAATCCACCATCTCCATCACCTGTAAAACCAGCCAGGATGTTAACAGTTTTTATGTTAGTGGTGTTCTGCGGGATGCTATGTCCTGGTATCAACAGAAACCTGGACAGGCTCCAAAGCTCCTAATAACATTTGCAAACCAACTTGAATCAGCAACACCGTCTCGATTCAGTGGCAGTGGAAGCCACTCTGACTTCAGTTTGACCATCAGTGGAGTTCAGGCTGAAGATGCAGCAGTTTATTACTGTCAGTCTTACCATGTTTTTAACCCGTTCACACGGTGATTTAGAGCCGTACAAAAACCTCCTTGAGTTTGACTGAAGTGAAACAGCTGCTGCAGCTGCAGAGGGCTGGTGAACAGACTGAGAACTGGTCCAGTGAACACAACACAAGAGTCATCAAGCAGAACCACAATGAACCATAAATACAACTGAAACACACTGACATATTTCCTTGTATCGTTTCATACTTTTATTTCATTAATTAATCTTTTTATTATCTCAAATCTTAAAGTAATAAATGTTAAACAGCATCTGAGTCAAAAGCTGCAGTAGATATTATGAAATTGCAACAGTTCAGTGAAAATGTCCAGTTTACTGCATATCTAGGGTTAAGCTCCTTTATTAGTAATATATTATCATGTATCATATTGCAATGATCAAAATAATCTTTTTTCTAAAGTTTTATATTGAAACACAGAGACACTGATTTATTATAACACACTGTTTTATTAAAAGGTTAAATGCAGTTTTTCCAGATTGAGATGAATCAGAGAGTGATGAACATGAAGCAGAACATGCAGAGGATCAGCATCAGAAAGCAACATGCAGACTAACACACTGAGTGGAGCTGTGAGAGCTGCAGAAATGTGTGCAGAGAGGAGATGTGTAGCTTGATCCAGATGTGTGTCAGAGCAGCAGCAGCAGCAGCAGCAGCAGCAGCAGCAGCATGGTTTCCAGACAGGAAGTGTTGCTGAAGCTCTACTCTGAGCAGCGGTCAGGCTCCAGGGTTTGAGTGACAGGGCTCTGTCCACTCAGAGTGGCCTCACAGCTCACTGAGCCCGCCTTCCTCCACTGGTCTGCAGACAGGCTCAGGGTGCTGGTCCAGCTGTAGCGGCCGTCACTCCCCGGGGCCTCCAGGCTGCGTGACACCCCCGAGGAGCTGCTGCTGCCCCCCACCTTCCAGCCCAGCGTCCAGGCTGAGGGGAAGCCTCCGCTGGCCACACACGCCAGTGTGGCACTGCCCTGCTGCAGCTCCTCTCTGGAGGGGGGGAGGACGGTCAGGGTGGGCCGCGTCACCCCCACTGGAGGAGAGAGAGGGGGAGAGAGAGGGAGGGAGGGGGGAGAGAAAAGACCAAGGAAGGAGAATGAAGGCTTGGTGATACAGAAACATGACACACTGGTCACTTCTATTTGATCAGATGAAACAGACAAACTTGTTCTACTGTTGCTCTCATGAATCACTCAGCGTCAGACACACGATTCAGGTGTAAATGCACCTAGAGAGGTTGATCGGTGTTGATTATTGATTATTGATATGTTTATATATGTTTGATCTTCACTGGTGTGAAAACAGTTGAAACTTTTATCATCTGTCTCTTTCACTTCCTTTTCTCTACATGTAAAACAAACGAAGCGTGAACACGAAGCTGAGCTGCTCTCACTGAGAAAATCATGTTTGTGTTCAACATGAATCCACATCAGGGTTTAGTTCAACTCTGTTAGTTTTCATAAATGATAAATTTTAAACATAATGAAATTGTTGATCTTTTTTTCCTTCTTTTTCTTGAAGACTAAACATTTTACAGGCGAAGATTTTGAAGCAGACGATAAATCATCAGACGGTAAGATCAGATTTTTTCTATAAATAACAAAATTATTAATAAAATCCAATAATTCAACTTAATCAAAGCCTCATTAGATAAAATATTACTACATTTTACATTTTGTACAGTATAAAAATCTCTGGTACTTACCGTCAACGACGAGTTTGGTTCCTCCACCAAAAGTGAACCACAGTGATACAAAGTCATGAAGCGGCCGTACAAAAACCTCCTGCTCTGAGAACAAGCATCTACCCACTGACTATTCACTGAATTTACAGATTAAACATGTTAATAAAAAAAGTTAAATGATTTTATTCAAATTGCAAAACTATTTAAAACAAAATCTGATGAAAATTAATATCATTCTAGTCATTTTTTGTAAGTTTAGAGAGAAACTGTTGATTTCCTTCTGTCATAAATTCATGATTTGGAAATTATTTTTGATAAAGTGTAAAGATGTAGAAAGTATAAAAAGTCAGATAAGAGAATATAATAAAGGAATCATAATAAAATAATAAATACAATAAATAATAAATCATATTTTTTCTCTATATACCCAGTGGACAAATCCAGTCAAAAACCACTGAATCAAAAAAAGTGAAACCATTTTAATCCAGATGTTCAAAATCCAATCCTGTAAAATCTATTTCCTTCTCTTCCACTGTGATGATATTTAGTGTAAATCCAAGCAGCATTTCTCCTGACGTTGTGTCCCACGTCTCCTTCAGTCTGTTGAGAGCAGAGAAATCATTTCCATAGAGAGGAGGCTTTGCATCGTCAGCTGATCCTCCAGAGATCTGAGAAGGTTTATAGTCCTGTGAGTTCAACACTGCAGGACTCAGATCTGTCAGTGGACTCAGCAGAAACCACCATGACTCTCATCACCATCCTCATCTGGACTCTGGCCTGCTGCTGTTTTACAGGTTCAGTCTCTCAGCAACGTTTCAAACACCATGTTTTACCTTTTCTCTCATTTCTTCCTGCTGATTAATGAATGGTTTGTTTTTGTCTGCAGGTTGCAGTGCTCAGGTGACGGTGACTCAACAACCTCCACTAGTGACAAATACTCCAGGATCCACCGTCTCCATCACCTGTAAAACCAGCCGGGATGTTTATAATAATAATCGTATCTTCTGGTATCAACAGAAACCTGGACAGGCCCCAAAGCTCATCATAAGACGCGTAAACCAACGTGAATCAGCAACACCGTCTCGATTCAGTGGCAGTGGAAGCCGCTCTGACTTCAGTTTGACCATCAGTGGAGTTCAGGCTGAAGATGCAGCAGTTTATTACTGTCAGAGCGTACATGAAATAAGCAGTGCCGCGGTGTTCACACGGTGATTTGTGGTCGTACAAAAACCTCCCTCAGACTGCAGAGACTCTGACACAGACCAGTGAACACACAGCTGACACTCACCTCACCAGACACTAAACACACATTATACTGAATATTTAATTATTTTAAGGTTTAACCAAACTGTTTACATGGCAGTTTTCTTTCTTTCCTTTTTTTAAAGGTAAATTTAATGTTTTAGCTCTAATTACACAGTTTCACCTCCTGCATTACAAACTGATGATTCATTTACAACCTATTTATGAAGAAGAAATGAAGAACTGGAAGTTTTTAGTCAAATGTCTCAAACCCTGAGATTATTTATCATGAAATTTGATTCAAACATCCACAAGGTCAAGTGTAATATTTCATGTTATCTCCTAAATGTTACATTTTCAGTTTGACTTTGGTTCATTTGCAGTAAAGTTAGAATAAGCTTCATGTTTTAGAGTTTTGAAGAGTATTTATTCATCTTATGGTAAACTGCATGTAGCTGGGAATATTAACCAATAATGTAATAGTAAAGATTAACAACACATATTTGTAAGTTTGTTAGATGAATAAACAATAAAACATAAATATAAAGCAGTTTAAAGGTTTGACAATGATGAAGAGAAACGTGACAAAAAAGGCCAAAACAGTATAAAATACTTTGTGTTGCATGTGTTTGATGTGAACAGTGAGATGATGAAGCATGATCTTAAAAATATTAAAGATCTGAACCACAACCACACCAACATGTTGTTGTTGTGAGGCTGAAGTGTCAGCAGAGGGCAGTGTGCACCTCCTCATCACCATCAAGAGCTTGAAGGAGCTTCTCAGAGAAAGAAACGGCAAAGAGAGTCTGAAGTTTCTACTCAACTCAACTTTATTCATACAGCACAGTTTCAACACAAAGCAGAAACTGATCAAAATGCTTCACCACAAACCATTAAGTACAAATCTGCAAAAATAAAAGAAAATAAACATAACAGAAAAAGAAATTAGAGTTGAAAATGAATAAATGTTTTGACAGAGGGGGTTAATGGTCCAAGATGAGGAGAAATGCTTTGGGTTGGGAGCTGTGGACCAAATAGTATGACTTTGGTTTTGTTTTCGTTGAGCTGGAGAAAGTTTGTGGCCGTCCAGGACTTGATATCTGTGAGGCAGTTGTTGAGGTCGGCTAGTTTGTTGTAGTTGTTGGGCTCCACAGATAAATAGATTTGTGTATCATCAGCGTAAAAGTGGAAGAAAATGTTGTGATTTTGGATAATTTGTCCTCGTTGAAGCAGGTAGATGGAGAAGAGAAGTGGGCCGAGTGTAGGACCTTGAGGGACGCCACAGGAGACGGAGGCTGAGGAGGAAGATGAATTTCCAGTTGAG
Organism: Decapterus maruadsi; assembly: GCA_030347415.2. Lineage (NCBI taxonomy): Eukaryota > Metazoa > Chordata > Actinopteri > Carangiformes > Carangidae > Decapterus > Decapterus maruadsi. The sequence continues at coordinate 21,336,855 of CM064887.1, read as the reverse complement.
ACACGACATGTGTTGAATCAGTCCACATGGGAATCAAACCTGCTCCACCTCCTCTGCTTCTCTCAGTTTCATAAAGACAGGTGTCCTCTCAGGTATTTTGCATGACTCAAATTGAGTAAGTTCATGATCTTGAAATTATGATTTGATAAACTGTAAAGATGTAGAAAGTAGAAATCCTCACAAAAGTTAGATATGAGAATATAATAAATTAATCATTTTAAAATAATAATGACAATAAATAATAAATTATATTTTTCTCTTTATACCCTGTGGACAAATCCAGTAAAAAAACACTGCATCAAAAAAAATGAAACCATTTTAATCCAGATGTTCAAAATCCAATCCTGTAAAATCTATTTCCTTCTCTTCCACTGTGATGATATTTAGTGTAAATCCAAGCAGCATTTCTCCTGACGTTGTGTCCCACGTCTCCTTCAGTCTGTTGAGAGCAGAGAAATCATTTCCATAGAGAGGAGGCTTTGCATCGTCAGCTGATCCTCCAGAGATCTGAGAAGGTTTATAGTCCTGTGAGTTCAACACTGCAGGACTCAGATCTGTCAGTGGACTCAGCAGAAACCACCATGACTCTCATCACCATCCTCATCTGGACTCTGGCCTGCTGCTGTTTTACAGGTTCAGTCTCTCAGCAACGTTTCAAACACCATGTTTTACCTTTTCTCTCATTTCTTCCTGCTGATTAATGAATGGTTTGTTTTTGTCTGCAGGTTGCAGTGCTCAGGTGACGGTGACTCAACCTCCACTAGTAACAAATACTCCAGGATCCACCGTCTCCATGACCTGTAAAACCAACCAGGCTGTTCTTGGTGATCTTGCTATGTCCTGGTATCAACATAAATCTGGACAGGCTCCAAAGCTCCTAATAAAACTTGCAAACCAACGTCTATCAACAACACTGTCTCGATTCAGTGGCAGTGGAAGCCGCTCTGATTTCAGGTTGACCATCAGTGGAGTTCAGGCTGAAGATGCAGCAGTTTATTACTGTCTGGGTGACCATGGTAGAGGAGTGTTCACACGGTGATTTAGAGCCGTACAAAAACCTCCTTGAGTTTGAAGTGAAACAGCTGCTGCAGCCGCAGAGGGCTGGTGAACACAACACAAGAGTCATCAAGCAGAACCACAATGAACCCTAAATACAACTGCAACACACCCAATGACACCTTTCTATATACTGTACAGTTTCAGACTTTTATTTCATTTGTTCATCTTTTTGTGATGTCACTTTTAATTAGAATCTTAAAGTTTTGCATCTGAGTCAAAAGCTGCAGAAGAAATTATGAAATTGCAACAGTTTAAAATGAAGGGAAAATGTCCAGTTTACTGCATATCTAAGGGTTAAGCTCCTTTATTAGTAATATATTATCATGTATGATAGTGGAAAGCTCCAGAGTATTTTTTCTAAAGTTTTATATTGAAACACAGAGACACTGATTTATTATAACACACTGTTTTATTTAAAAGGTTAAATGCAGTTTTTCCAGATTGAGATGAATCAGAGAGTGATGAACATGAAGCAGAACATGCAGAGGATCAGCATCAGAAAGCAACATGCAGACTAACACACTGAGTGGAGCTGTGAGAGCTGCAGAAATGTGTGCAGAGAGGAGATGTGTAGCTTGATCCAGATGTGTGTCAGAGCAGCAGCAGCAGCAGCAGCAGCAGCAGCAGCAGCAGCAGCAGCAGCATGGTTTCCAGACAGGAAGTGTTGCTGAAGCTCTACTCTGAGCAGCGGTCAGGCTCCAGGGTTTGAGTGACAGGGCTCTGTCCACTCAGAGTGGCCTCACAGCTCACTGAGCCCGCCTTCCTCCACTGGTCTGCAGACAGGCTCAGGGTGCTGGTCCAGCTGTAGCGGCCGTCACTCCCCGGGGCCTCCAGGCTGCGTGACACCCCCGAGGAGCTGCTGCTGCCCCCCACCTTCCAGCCCAGCGTCCAGGCTGAGGGGAAGCCTCCGCTGGCCACACACGCCAGTGTGGCACTGCCCTGCTGCAGCTCCTCTCTGGAGGGGGGGAGGACGGTCAGGGTGGGCCGCGTCACCCCCACTGGAGGAGAGAGAGGGGGAGAGAGAGGGAGGGGGGAGAGAAAAGACAAAGGAAGGAGAATGAAGGCTTGGTGATACAGAAACATGACACACTGGTCACTTCTTCTATTTGATCAGATGAAACAGACAAACTTGTTCTACTGTTGCTCTCATGAATCACTCAGCGTCAGACACACGATTCAAGTGTAAATGCACCTAGAGAGGTTGATCGGTATTGATTATTGATTATTGATAGGTTTATATATGTTTGATCTTCACTGGTGTGAAAACAGTTGAAACTTTTATCATCTGTCTCTTTCACTTCCTTTTCTCTACATGTAAAACAAACGAAGCGTGAACACGAAGCTGAGCTGCTCTCACTGAGAAAATCATGTTTGTGTTCAACATGAATCCACATCAGGGTTTAGTTCAACTCTGTTAGTTTTTATAAATGATACATTTAAAACATAATGAAATTATTGATCTTTTTTCCTTCTTTTTTTTGAAGACTAAACATTTTACAGTCGAAGATTTTGAAGCAGACGATAAATCATCAGACGGTAAGATCAGATTTTTTGATTAATAACAAAATTATTAATAAAATTCAATAATTGAACTTAATAAAAGTCTCATGAGATAAAATATTACTACATTTTACATGTTGTACAGTGTAAAAATCTCTGGTACTTACCGTCAACGACGAGTTTGGTTCCTCCACCAAAAGTCCACCACAGTGATACAAAGTCATGAAGCGGCCGTACAAAAACCTCCTGCTCTGAGAACAAGCATCTACCCACTGACTATTCACTGTATTTACAGATTAAACATGTTAATAACAAAAAATAAATACCTTATTCGACTCACAAACCTATTTTAAACAAAATGTGAAGGAAAAAAAATAATTCTAGTCATTTTTTGTAAATTTAGAGAGAAACTGTTGATTTCCTTCTCTGATAAATTCATGATTTGAAAATTATTTTTTATAAACTGTTAAGTTGTGCAAAGTATAAAAAGTCAGATATGAGAATCATTATAAAATAATAAATACAATAAATAATAAATTATATATATTTTTCTCTTTATACCCTGTGGACAAATCCAGTCAAAAAACACTGCATCAAAAAATTGAATCCATTTTAATCCAGATGTTCAAAATCCAATCCTGTAAAATCTATTTCCTTCTCTTCCACTGTGATGATATTTAGTGTAAATCCAAGCAGCATTTCTCCTGACGTTGTGTCCCACGTCTCCTTCAGTCTGTTGAGAGCAGAGAAATCATTTCCATAGAGAGGAGGCTTTGCATCGTCAGCTGATCCTCCAGAGATCTGAGAAGGTTTATAGTCCTGTGAGTTCAACACTGCAGGACTCAGATCTGTCAGTGGACTCAGCAGAAACCACCATGACTCTCATCACCATCCTCATCTGGACTCTGGCCTGCTGCTGTTTTACAGGTTCAGTCTCTCAGCAACGTTTCAAACACCATGTTTTACCTTTTCTCTCATTTCTTCCTGCTGATTAATGAATGGTTTGTTTTTGTCTGCAGGTTGCAGTGCTCAGGTGACGGTGACTCAACAACCTCCACTAGTGACGTTTACTCCACGATCCACCGTCTCCATCACCTGTAAAACCAGCCAGGCTGTTTACAGAAATAGTTATTATGGTGATTATATGCACTGGTATCAATAGAAATCTGGACAGGCTCCAAAGCTCCTAATAAAACTTGTAGACCAACCTGAACCATCAACACCGTCTCGATTCAGTGGCAGTGGAAGCAGCTCTGACTTCAGTTTGACCATCAGTGGAGTTCAGGCTGAAGATGCAGCAGTTTATTACTGTCAGTCTTACCATAGTGGCAACGTGTTCACACGGTGATTTAGAGCCGTACAAAAACCTCCTTGAGTTTGACTGAAGTGAAACAGCTGCTGCAGCTGCAGAGGGCTGGTGAACAGACTGAGAACTGGTCCAGTGAACACAACACACGAGTCATCAAGCAGAACCACAACGAACCCTAAATACAACTGAAACACACCCACTGACACCTTTCCTTAAAGGAAAGACATTTATTTCATGAATTCATCTCTTTATGCTCTTATTAGATAAAAGCATATGAGGCAACAGCCACATGAAATTGCAATAGTTGGAGTGAAAATGTCCAGTTTACTGCATATCTAAGGTTCAAGCTCCTTTATTAATAATCATGTATGATAGTGGAATGAAACAGAGAGTATTTTTTCTAAAGTTTTATATTGAAACACAGAGACACTGATTTATTATAACACACTGTTTTATTAAAAGGTTAAATGCAGTTTTTCCAGATTGAGATGAATCAGAGAGTGATGAACATGAAGCAGAACATGCAGAGGATCAGCATCAGAAAGCAACATGCAGACTAACACACTGAGTGGAGCTGTGAGAGCTGCAGAAATGTGTGCAGAGAGGAGATGTGTAGCTTGATCCAGATGTGTGTCAGAGCAGCAGCAGCAGCAGCAGCAGCAGCAGCATGGTTTCCAGACAGGAAGTGTTGCTGAAGCTCTACTCTGAGCAGCGGTCAGGCTCCAGGGTTTGAGTGACAGGGCTCTGTCCACTCAGAGTGGCCTCACAGCTCACTGAGCCCGCCTTCCTCCACTGGTCTGCAGACAGGCTCAGGGTGCTGGTCCAGCTGTAGCGGCCGTCACTCCCCGGGGCCTCCAGGCTGCGTGACACCCCCGAGGAGCTGCTGCTGCCCCCCACCTTCCAGCCCAGCGTCCAGGCTGAGGGGAAGCCTCCGCTGGCCACACACGCCAGTGTGGCACTGCCCTGCTGCAGCTCCTCTCTGGAGGGGGGGAGGACGGTCAGGGTGGGCCGCGTCACCCCCACTGGAGGAGAGAGAGGGGGAGAGAGAGGGAGGGGGGAGAGAAAAGACAAAGGAAGGAGAATGAAGGCTTGGTGATACAGAAACATGACACACTGGTCACTTCTTCTATTTGATCAGATGAAACAGACAAACTTGTTCTACTGTTGCTCTCATGAATCACTCAGCGTCAGACACACGATTCAAGTGTAAATGCACCTAGAGAGGTTGATTGGTATTGATTATTGATTATTGCTTATGTTTATATATGTTTGATCTTCACTGGTGTGAAAACAGTTGAAACTTTTATCATCTGTCTCTTTCACTTCCTTTTCTCTACATGTAAAACAAACGAAGCGTGAACACGAAGCTGAGCTGCTCTCACTGAGAAAATCATGTTTGTGTTCAACATGAATCCACATCAGGGTTTAGTTCAACTCTTAGTTTTTATAAATTATACATTTAAAACATAATGAAATTGTTGATCTGTTTTTTTTGAAGACTAAACATTTTACAGTCGAAGATTTTGAAGCAGACGATAAATCATCAGACGGTAAGATCAAATTTTTTTGATTTATAACAAAATTCTGAATAAAATTCAATAAATTAACTTAATCAAAGTCTCATTAGTTAAAATATTATTACATTTTGCATGTTGTACAGTATAAAAATCTCTGGTACTTACCGTCAACGACGAGTTTGGTTCCTCCACCAAAAGTGTACCACAGTGATACAAAGTCATGAAGCGGCCGTACAAAAACCTCCTGCTCTGAGAACAAGCATCTACCCACTGACTATTCACTGAATTTACAGATTAAACATGTTAATTAAAAAAGTTAAATGATTTTATTCAATTCACAAATATATTTAAAGCAAAATCTAATGAAAAATAATATCATTCTAGTAATTTTTTGTAAGTTTAGAGAGAAACTGTTGATTTCCTTCTGTCATAAGTTCATGATTTGGAAATTATTTTTTATAATCTGTAAAGTTGTGCAAAGTTTAAAATGTCAGATACAAGAATATAATAAAGAAGTCATTATAAAATAATTAGTACAATAAATAATGAATTATATATTTTTCTCTTTATACCCTGTGAACAAATCCAGTCAAAAAACACTGCATCAAAAAAATGAAACCATTTTAATCCAGATGTTCAAAATCCAATCCTGTAAAATCTATTTCCTTCTCTTCCACTGTGATGATATTTAGTGTAAATCCAAGCAGCATTTCTCCTGACGTTGTGTCCCACGTCTCCTTCAGTCTGTTGAGAGCAGAGAAGTCATTTCCATAGAGAGGAGGCTTTGCATCGTCAGCTGATCCTCCAGAGATCTGAGAAGGTTTATAGTCCTGTGAGTTCAACACTGCAGGACTCAGATCTGTCAGTGGACTCAGCAGAAACCACCATGACTCTCATCACCATCCTCATCTGGACTCTGGCCTGCTGCTGTTTTACAGGTTCAGTCTCTCAGCAACGTTTCAAACACCATGTTTTACCTTTTCTCTCATTTCTTCCTGCTGATTAATGAATGGTTTGTTTTTGTCTGCAGGTTGCAGTGCTCAGGTGACGGTGACTCAACAACCTCCACTAGTGACGTTTACTCCAGAATCCACCGTCTCCATCACCTGTAGATCCAACCCGGCTGTTTACACATATAGTGATGGTGATCAGGGTATGTTCTGGTATCAACAGAAATCTGGACAGGCTCCAAAGCTCCTCATAAGATATGCACATAAACTTGAATCAACAACACCGTCTCGATTCAGTGGCAGTGGAAGCAGCTCTGACTTCAGTTTGACCATCAGTGGAGTTCAGGCTGAAGATGCAGCAGTTTATTACTGTCAGTCCTACCATAGTGGTTATGTGTTCACACGGTGATTTAGAGCCGTACAAAAACCTCCTTGAGTTTGACTGAAGTGAAACAGCTGCTGCAGCTGCAGAGGGCTGGTGAACAGACTGAGAACTGGTCCAGTGAACACAACACAAGAGTCATCAAGCAGAACCACAATGAACCCTAAATACAACTGAAACACACCTAATGACACATTTCCTTAAATAGTGTCGGACTTTTATTTCATTAGTTCATCTTTTTATGATGTCACTTTTAATTAGATATAATCTTAAAGTTTTGCATCTGAGGCAAAAGCTGCAGAAGAAATTATGAAATTGCAACAGTTTAAAATGAAGTGAAAATGTCCGCTTTACTGCATATCTAAGGGTGAAGCTCCTTTATTAGTAATATATTATCATGATGAATGATAGTGGAAAGCTCCAGACTGTTTTTTATATTGAAACACAGAGACACTGATTTATTATAACACTGTTTTATTAAAAGGTTAAATGCAGTTTTTCCAGATTGAGATGAATCAGAGAGTGATGAACATGAAGCAGAACATGCAGAGGATCAGCATCAGAAAGCAACATGCAGACTAACACACTGAGTGGAGCTGTGAGAGCTGCAGAAATGTGTGCAGAGAGGAGATGTGTAGCTTGATCCAGATGTGTGTCAGAGCAGCAGCAGCAGCAGCAGCAGCAGCATGGTTTCCAGACAGGAAGTGTTGCTGAAGCTCTACTCTGAGCAGCGGTCAGGCTGCAGGGTTTGAGTGACAGGGCTCTGTCCACTCAGAGTGGCCTCACAGCTCACTGAGCCCGCCTTCCTCCACTGGTCTGCAGACAGGCTCAGGGTGCTGGTCCAGCTGTAGCGGCCGTCACTCCCCGGGGCCTCCAGGCTGCGTGACACCCCCGAGGAGCTGCTGCTGCCCCCCACCTTCCAGCCCAGCGTCCAGGCTGAGGGGAAGCCTCCGCTGGCCACACACGCCAGTGTGGCACTGCCCTGCTGCAGCTCCTCTCTGGAGGGGGGGAGGACGGTCAGGGTGGGCCGCGTCACCCCCACTGGAGGAGAGAGAGGGAGGGAGGGAGGGAGGGAGGGAGGGAGGGAGGGAGAGAAAAGACAAAGGAAGGAGAATGAAGGCTTGGTGATACAGAAACATGACACACTGGTCACTTCTTCTATTTGATCAGATGAAACAGACAAACTTGTTCTACTGTTGCTCTCATGAATCACTCAGCGTCAGACACACGATTCAAGTGTAAATGCACCTAGAGAGGTTGATTGGTATTGATTATTGATTATTGATATGTTTATATATGTTTGATCTTCACTGGTGTGAAAACAGTTGAAACTTTTATCATCTGTCTCTTTCACTTCCTTTTCTCTACATGTAAAACAAACGAAGCGTGAACACGAAGCTGAGCTGCTCTCACTGAGAAAATCATGTTTGTGTTCAACATGAATCCACATCACGGTTTAGTTCAGCTCTTAGTTTTTAAAAAATGATAAATTTAAAACATAATGAAATTGTTGATCTTTTTTTCCTTCTTATTTTTGTAAAACTAAACATTTTACAGTCCAAGATTTTGAAGCAGACGATAAATCATCAGACGGTAAGATCACATTTTTTCTATAAATAACAAAATTATCAATAAAATGTAATAATTGACCTTAATCAAAGACTCATTAGATAAAATATGACTACATTTTGCATGTTGTACAGTATAAAAATCTCTGGTACTTACCGTCAACAACGAGTTTGGTTCCTCCACCAAAAGTGTACCACAGTGATACAAAGTCATGAAGCGGCCGTACAAAAACCTCCTGCTCTGAGAACAAGCATCTACCCACTGACTAGTCACTGTATTCACAGATAAAACATGCCAATAAAAAAGTTAAGTATTTTTATTCAATTTACAAAAGTATTTAAAACAAAATCTGAAAAAAATAAAATCATTCTAGTCATTTTTTTTTTTATTTGGAGAAAAACTGTTGATTTTCCTCTGTCAGAAATTCATGGTTTGGAAATTATTTTTCATAATCTGTAAAGTTGTGGAAATCCTCAAAAAGGTCAGGTATAAGAATTTAATAAAGAAATAATTATGAAAAAAGAAATACAATAGGCTAAATAATAAAGATTATATTTTTTCTCTTTATACCCTGTGGACAAATCCGGTCCAAAAACACTGCATCAAAAAAAGTGAAACCATTTTAATCCAGATGTTCAAAATCCAATCCTGTAAAATCTATTTCCTTCTCTTCCACTGTGATGATATTTAGTGTAAATCCAAGCAGCATTTCTCCTGACGTTGTGTCCCACGTCTCCTTCAGTCTGTTGAGAGCAGAGAAATCATTTCCATAGAGAGGAGGCTTTGCATCGTCAGCTGATCCTCCAGAGATCTGAGAAGGTTTATAGTCCTGTGAGTTCAACACTGCAGGACTCAGATCTGTCAGTGGACTCAGCAGAAACCACCATGACTCTCATCACCATCCTCATCTGGACTCTGGCCTGCTGCTGTTTTACAGGTTCAGTCTCTCAGCAACGTTTCAAACACCATGTTTTACCTTTTCTCTCATTTCTTCCTGCTGATTAATGAATGGTTTGTTTTTGTCTGCAGGTTGCAGTGCTCAGGTGACGGTGACTCAACCTCCACTAGTGACACATACTCCAGGATCCACCGTCTCCATCACCTGTAAAACCAGCCAGGCTGTTGCCAGTGATATTGCTATGCACTGGTATCAACAGAAACCTGGACAGGCTCCAAAGCTCCTAATAACACTTGTAGACCAACTTGAATCATCAACACCGCCTCGATTCAGTGGCAGTGGAAGCAGCTCTGACTTCAGTTTGACCATCAGTGGAGTTCAGGCTGAAGATGCAGCAGTTTATTACTGTCAGAGTCTACATGTCATAAATGGTGCCTGGGTGTTCACACGGTGATTTATGGTCGTACAAAAACCTCCCTCAGACTGCAGAGACTCTGACACAGACCAGCGAACACACAGCTGACACTCACCTCACCAAACACTAAACACATTATACTGATATTTAATTTTTTTTTTAAGGTTTAGCCAAACTGTTTACATGACAGTTTTCTTTCTTTCCTTTTTTTTAAAAGGTAAATTTAATGTTTTAGCTCCAATTACACAGTTTCACCTCCTGCATCACAAACTGATGGTTCATTTACAACCTATTTACGAAGAAGAACAGAAGAACTGGAGGTTTTTAGTGAAAAGTCTCAGTAACTCTGAGATTATTTATCATGAAATTTAATTCAAACATCCACAAGATCAAGTGTAATATTTAATGCTATCTCCTAAATGTTACATTTTCAGTTTAACTTGGGTTCATTTTAGTAAAGTTAGAAATTAGAATAAGCTTCATGTTTTACGTTGGGAGGAGTGTTTGTTCATCTTTTGGTACATGGCTAGTAAAATTAACCAAAAAATGTAACGGTAATGTGTAACAACACTTCTTGGAAGTTCTTTATGTCAAAATAATATTGAGGACAGACTGTGGAATAAACAGGCACATCAGACAGGCTCGGTTGGGATGGGTGCTGGATCAAATGAGGAAATACTAGAAGAAAGCAGGACATCAGCAGCAGCAGCAGCAGCAGCAGCAGCATTTTTCCAGACAAATTTCCAATTGCCAACGTCTGATAAATCGGTCAGGCTCCAGGGTTTGAGTGACAGGGCTCTGTCCACTCAGAGTTTTTATATTTTCACTGAAAATCCAATTCTGGACAATCAGGGTGCTTGAATAATATAAAACCAGTTTTACATGTGTTTGATGTGAACAGTGAGATGATGAAGCAGGATCTTGAAAATGTTCAAGATCTGAATCAAGACCACACCAACATGTTGTTTTTGTGAGACTGAAGTGTCAGCAGAGGGCAGTGTGCACCTCCTCATCACCATCAACAGCTGGAAGGAGCTTCTCAGAGAAAGAAACGGCAAATAGAATCTGAAGTTTCTACTCAACTTAATGCGGAAACTGATCCAAAATGCTTCACCACAAAACAAAAAGTATGTAACAGCAACAAAAAGAAAAATAAGCATAATAGAGAAATGAAGTAAGGGAATTTAGGCGAGCACAGTTGAAATCAGGGACAGTTTAAAGCAAGGAATCAAAGTTTGGAGATTTTGTGGGGCTGAATGAAACTCACTTTTATTACTTGATTGATTTGTTTTTTTGCATGAGGGTTGATTGAGGGGGCTAGTGAGCCAAGATGAGGAGAAATGCTTTGGGTTGGGAGCTGTGGACCAAATAGTATGACTTTGGTTTTCTTTTCGTTGAGCTGGAGAAAGTTTGTGGCCGTCCAGGACTTGATATCTGTGAGGCAGTTGTTGAGGTCGACTAGTTTGTTGTAGTTTTTGGGCTCCACAGAGAGATAGATTTGCGTATCGTCAGCATAAAAGTGGAAGGAAATGTTGTGATTTTGGATAATTTGTCCTTATGGAAGCAGGTGAATGAAGAAGAGAAGTGGTCCGAGTGTAGGACCTTGAGGGACGCCACAGGAGACGGAGGCTGAGGAGGAAGATGAATTTCCAGTTGAGACACGACATGTGTTGAATCAGTCCACATGGGAATCAAACCTGCTCCACCTCCTCTGCTTCTCTCAGTTTCATAAAGACAGGTGTCCTCTCAGGTATTTTGCATGACTCAAATTGAGTAAGTTTATGATTTGGAAATCATGATTTGATTAATTGTAAAAATGTAGAAAGTAGAAATCCTCACAAAAGTTCGATGAGAACATAATAAAGAAATCATTTAAAAAATAATAAATACAATAAATAATGAATTATTTTTTTTCTCTATAAACCCTGTGGACAAATCCAGTCCAAAAACACTGCATCAAAAAAAGTGAAACCATTTTAATCCAGATGTTCAAAATCCAATCCTGTAAAATCTATTTCCTTCTCTTCCACTGTGATGATATTTAGTGTAAATCCAAGCAGCATTTCTCCTGACGTTGTGTCCCACGTCTCCTTCAGTGTGTTGAGAGCAGAGAAATCATTTCCATAGAGAGGAGGCTTTGCATCGTCAGCTGATCCTCCAGAGATCTGAGAAGGTTTATAGTCCTGTGAGTTCAACACTGCAGGACTCAGATCTGTCAGTGGACTCAGCAGAAACCACCATGACTCTCATCACCATCCTCATCTGGACTCTGGCCTGCTGCTGTTTTACAGGTTCAGTCTCTCAGCAATGTTTCAAACACCATGTTTTACCTTTTCTCTCATTTCTTCCTGCTGATTAATGAATGGTTTGTTTTTGTCTGCAGGTTGCAGTGCTCAGGTGACGGTGACTCAACAACCTCCACTAGTGACGTTTACTCCAGGATCCACCGTCTCCATCACCTGTAAAACCAGCCAGGATGTTGTCGGTGTTCATGTTCCTGGTTTTGATATCAATTATATGCACTGGTATCAACAGAAACCTGGACAGGCTCCAAAGCTCCTCATAAAAGTTGCAAACCAACTTGAATCAACAACACCGCCTCGATTCAGTGGCAGTGGAAGCCGCTCTGACTTCAGTTTGACCATCAGTGGAGTTCAGGCTGAAGATGCAGCAGTTTATTACTGTCAGTCTTACCATAGTGGCGACGTGTTCACACGGTGATTTAGAGCCGTACAAAAACCTCCTTGAGTTTGACTGAAGTGAAACAGCTGCTGCAGCTGCAGAGGGCTGGTGAACAGACTGAGAACTGGTCCAGTGAACACAACACAAGAGTCATCAAGCAGAACCACAATGAACCATAAATACAACTGAAACACACCCAATGACACCTTTCCTTAAATAATTTAAGACTTTTATTTAATTAATTCATCCCTCTATGATCTTACTTTAATTTGATGAAAGTAGTAGTTTACTGCATATCTAAGGGTTAAGCTCCTTTATTAGGGTAGTAATATGTATGATAGTGGAATGATCCAGTGAATATTTTTTATAAAGTTTTATATTGAAACACAGAGACACTGATTTATTATAACACACTGTTTTATTAAAATATTAAATGCAGTTTTTCCAGATTGAGATGAATCAGAGAGTGATGAACATGAAGCAGAACATGCAGAGGATCAGCATCAGAAAGCAACATGCAGACTAACACATTGAGTGGAGCTGTGAGAGCTGCAGAAATGTGTGCAGAGAGGAGATGTGTAGCTTGATCCAGATGTGTGTCAGAGCAGCAGCAGCAGCAGCAGCAGCAGCAGCAGCATGGTTTCCAGACAGGAAGTGTTGCTGAAGCTCTACTCTGAGCAGCGGTCAGGCTCCAGGGTTTGAGTGACAGGGCTCTGTCCACTCAGAGTGGCCTCACAGCTCACTGAGCCCGCCTTCCTCCACTGGTCTGCAGACAGGCTCAGGGTGCTGGTCCAGCTGTAGCGGCCGTCACTCCCCGGGGCCTCCAGGCTGCGTGACACCCCCGAGGAGCTGCTGCTGCCCCCCACCTTCCAGCCCAGCGTCCAGGCTGAGGGGAAGCCTCCGCTGGCCACACACGCCAGTGTGGCACTGCCCTGCTGCAGCTCCTCTCTGGAGGGGGGGAGGACGGTCAGGGTGGGCCGCGTCACCCCCACTGGAGGAGAGAGAGGGAGGGGGGGGAGGGAGGGAGGGAGGGAGGGGGAGAGAAAAGACCAAGGAAGGAGAATGAAGGCTTGGTGATACAGAAACATGACACACTGGTCACTTCTTCTATTTGATCAGATGAAACAGACAAACTTGTTCTACTGTTGCTCTCATGAATCACTCAGCGTCAGACACACGATTCAAGTGTAAATGCACCTAGAGAGGTTGATTGGTATTGATTATTGATTATTGATATGTTTATATATGTTTGATCTTCACTGGTGTGAAAACAGTTGAAACTTTTATCATCTGTCTCTTTCACTTCCTTTTCTCTACATGTAAAACAAACGAAGCGTGAACACGAAGCTGAGCTGCTCTCACTGAGAAAATCATGTTTGTGTTCAACATGAATCCACATCAGGGTTTAGTTCAACTCTGTTAGTTTTTAAAAATGATAAATGAAAAACATAATGAAACTATTGATCTGTTTTTTTTTTAAGACTAAACATTTTACAGTCGAAGATTTTGAAGCAGACGATAAATCATCAGACGGTAAGATCAGATTTTTGATTAATAACAAAATCATTAATAAAATTCAATAATTCAACTTAATAAAAGTCTCCAGAGATAAAATACGACTAAATTCTACAAGTTGTACAGTGTAAAAATCTCTGGTACTTACCGTCAACGACGAGTTTGGTTCCTCCACCAAAAGTCCACCACAGTGATACAAAGTCATGAAGCGGCCGTACAAAAACCTCCTGCTCTGAGAACAAGCATCTACCCACTGACTATTCACTGAATTTACAGATAAAACATTAGAATTAAAAAAGGTAAATACTTTATTCAATTTGCAAAACTATTTAAAGCAAAATCTGATGAAAATTAATATCATTCTAGTCATTTTTTGTAAGTTTAGAGAGAAACTGTTGATTTCCTTCTGTCATAAATTCATGATTTGGAAATTATTTTTTATAAACTGTAAAGATGTAGAATGTAAGTCAGATATGAGAATATAATAAAGAAATCATTATAAAATAATAAATACAATAAATAATAAATTATATTTTTTCTCTTTATACCCTGTGGACAAATCCAGTCAAAAAACACTGCATCAAAAAAAACTGACACCACTTTAATCCAGATGTTCAAAATCCAATCCTGTAAAATCTATTTCCTTCTCTTCCACTGTGATGATATTTAGTGTAAATCCAAGCAGCATTTCTCCTGACGTTGTGTCCCACGTCTCCTTCAGTCTGTTGAGAGCAGAGAAATCATTTCCATAGAGAGGAGGCTTTGCATCGTCAGCTGATCCTCCAGAGATCTGAGAAGGTTTATAGTCCTGTGAGTTCAACACTGCAGGACTCAGATCTGTCAGTGGACTCAGCAGAAACCACCATGACTCTCATCACCATCCTCATCTGGACTCTGGCCTGCTGCTGCATCACAGGTCAGGATCGTAACACGACCACAGTTAGAAAAGTCTGAGCTTGTTAAACAAGTCTGTTTTCTATATTTCAGATTCACTTCACACTGACATCTTTTAATCAAACTGTTTTGTTTATTCATTTCCAGGATCAAGTGCCGATCCCTCTGTGACTCAGTCTCCAGGGTCAAAGGTCGTCAGTGTGGGGCAGACGGTCTCTCTGAGCTGCACCGCCAGTAGGGGAGTTGATAATGACCTCAGCTGGTACCTGCAGAAACCTGGACAGGCTCCTCAGCTGCTGTTTTACAAAATAAGTACTCGTTCATCTGCTCCGAGTCATTTCAGCAGCAGTGGATCTGAACCTCAGTTCACTCTGACAATCAGTCGAATCCAGGCTCAAGATGCAGGAGATTATTACTGTATGGAGTGTATAGTGGCCCCGTGCCGACACAGTGATACAACGTCGTACAAAAACCTCCTTCAGTCGCTGCACAGACAGTTTGTTGCTGCAGCTGTGAGTTTCTGCAGCAGACTGTGACATGGTCGACTGAACTCACTGCACTGTTTTCCCCACAACCTTTATCTTCAAACTGATTAATTCTCTTTTAATCACTGTGTTTCCAGCACATACAGATACAGTACATAACTTTTCCACACTATAAACACTACAAAGTAGAGGTGAAAGTCACATTTATTCCAGCTTTTGTTCCTCCAGGATGTTCAACCCCAATTGTGTTTCATTTATAAAGACTCCACCCTGAAAAAAGGCATAAAATCACATATAACATGATGGTATAACAAGTTAATTTCTCTTGCAAAAGAATAGAAACAGTAGCCTATTTCACTGTAAATGTTAAGGAAAAGTACAGAGGCACATGAAATGCAGCATGGCAGGAGAAGGTAAAAAGTAAATGAATCAGCTCCACAGTAAATCATGTTGGTTATAGGTTTTTATATTTGAATAAGATAAAACGTAGTTTGGAGGGAACAAATGCTGAAGTGAGATGATATCCAATAACTGTCTGTGAATGAGTATCATAAATCCAACAGCAGCAGCAGAGGATGATAAAATAAATCTGGAAATAAGGTCATTGTAAGTCAGTTGAAACAGTACTGATACAGATTGTCAGCAGGGGGCGCCATGTACCTGTTGATGAGGACAGAGCCTGATGTTTAAGCAGCATTTCTCCTGACGTCGTGTCCCACGTCTCCTTCAGTCTGTTGAGAGCAGAGAAATCATTTCCATAGAGAGGAGGCTTTGCATCGTCAGCTGATCCTCCAGAGATCTGAGAAGGTTTATAGTCCTGTGAGTTCAACACTGCAGGACTCAGATCTGTCAGTGGACTCAGCAGAAACCACCATGACTCTCATCACCATCCTCATCTGGACTCTGGCCTGCTGCTGTTTTACAGGTTCAGTCTCTCAGCAACGTTTCAAACACCATGTTTTACCTTTTCTCTCATTTCTTCCTGCTGATTAATGAATGGTTTGTTTTTGTCTGCAGGTTGCAGTGCTCAGGTGACGGTGACTCAACAACCTCCACTAGTGACGTTTACTCCACGATCCACCGTCTCCATCACCTGTAAAACCAACCAGGATGTTCACAGATTTTCTAGTGGTTATGGTATGTTCTGGTATCAACAGAAATCTGGACAGGCTCCAAAGCTCCTAGTAGCATATGTAACCCAACGTCAGTCAGCAACACCGTCTCGATTCAGTGGCAGAAGCAGCTCTGACTTCATTTTGACCATCAGTGGAGTTCAGGCTGAAGATGCAGCAGTTTATTACTGTCAGAGTCTACACAAAATAAACGGTGCATGGGTGTTCACACTGTGATATGTGGTCGTACAAAAACCTCCATCAGACTGCAGAGACTCTGACACAGACCAGTGAACACACGGCTGACACTCACCTCACCAGACAGCTATGGAAGAAAAAAGTTGATCTTTATTGGCAGAAATATGAAAAAACCAAATAAACATAACCTCTTTCTTATCACCTCATGAATAGGCTGCTTGAGGTTAAGGCCAGTGACCTTGCATATAGACTGGTAGCTATAGCCTCACAGATTTTAGTATTTATATTTAGACCACTTGACTTGACCATGGCCTACAGACCTGTTCAAGACGTGTAGTGCAAAAATCACATGTCATTGTTGGCATGCACTCCTCTCCGTCAGGGTCATAACCATGACGGTCAAAGTCCTGATTCCTTGTCTTATGAAAAAAAAAGCCCATCTGAACTTGTTGGTTTCCGCGTTTGTTTTGAGGAACCTGGTTTCGGGCCATTGCGGAAGGGAGTGCTTCCTCCCTCCAACTCTGCCTGTCTCGTGCTGTAACTTTGCGTAACGGTCCGGTTCTTTACGCGCAGATAACTGACGCCTGAAAAATGAACAACCAAAGAAGAAACTGTCTGAAGACCTGTCTCCAGCTGGCGTCACAGCTTCTGTGGGTAAGTTAGACTTTACTAGTGTCTTTACATTATGTTCTCATTCTTATTATTATTAGTTTATTGTGTGTGGACAGTACCAATTAATCAACTGCATCACATGACAGTAAAAAGGGCAGCTTTAGCCAGCATGGCTAATATTCTGCCTATTATGCTATTTACAACAATGTTAAAATAGAGCTACTAGTGGTCGTTGAGATGTATGTGTGTGCATTGGTTGCCCTCAGAGCGGTCATGTGACGCATGTGCGCACTTGTTTTTTTTTTTGGTTTTTTTTTTGAGGATATACATTATCAGTCCAAAGACGTGTTGTTTTTCAAACTTCATATCAAACTTGTAACTGTATCTTTAATGTGTTTATTTGTGAAGTTATGTCATTAGGAAACTTCAGACTTCATGTTTAACCATCAGTTTTAAATCATTAAATATATTTTATTACCATGGCTGGGTCTAAGTTTACAGTATCCCTCATTGTGTTGCCTTGAGTTGGTTTTCCCATGTCTATCATCTGTTTCAGGAGAGGTTTTTATATTAACTGGCAAATTATCACTTCACATGGCAATTTTTTCAAGAGATTCGCAGGTGATAAATAAACTGCATGGATGTAGAATTAACATTCCAGGAAAATGCATGAGTATGCTTTATAAATATCAGCAGCTGCTTCATTGTAAGAGGCAGCTTCTTTTCAGTCTGTCAGTCAAAAAGTTTGTTACTTTTGCATTATAAGGAGAAGATCATCACTGCCTCACTTGCTTTTGAAAATGGGGCCTGGTGAGTTTAGTCTTTGTTCTTCCTTTGCCAGGTGATGGGGTTGGTGGTGGCGCTGAGTGGAGTCTACCTTCTGCTGAAATACAGGAACAGCAGCTTATTTTTTTCTCAGGCCTACATCACCATGCCGGCTATCCTCGTTCTTGTCAGCGCTGGTTTCCTTTTGGTCAGCGGATTGCTCGGCATATTGCTGAGCCTCAGAGACTCCACCTTCCTGCAGGGACTGGTAAGACCGTTGGTGATTGTGTACATGCATGAGGAGGATCTATGTACTCACTGTATGTATTAAAGTGTGCTCTTCTCCAGTTTGTTTATCTACTAGTTGTGGTCTTTTGTCTGGAAAGTTCAGCCTCAGGGTTGGCCTATTTCCACTCCACACAGGTACAATGAAAGTCCAGCTGCACTTATATTTACTCATTTATGGTAGATGTCTCTTCTGACTTTTGTTTATTGTTGTTTTTAAAAAAAAGTTGGATTCAGAGACAACGTCCCTCAGTGGATTGTTTCAAAATTACACAGGAAACAGCCAGGACCTCAACTCTGAAGCTGTGGATGCCACACAAGAGGAGGTGAGTGCTCACTCATCCACAAAATACTGTATAAAACCAAACACCAACATCTACAGCTGAGTGTTAAAGCCTTAGAGATGTTTGTAAAATAGGAAATCCCCCACAATTTATCTTTTATCTATGTTGCTATTTGCATTTTTCCACCCATTAATTACAATTTTAAATAGCACAATAAGTGTAGTAGTTCCATTTAAGCAGAGTATAAAAAGATTAAATTATTTTTTTCATTAATTGCACTGCAGATTGAGCATTTTGCACGTACACGCTGCATATTTCTGTGCACACATACTTTTTCAACTGCTCTTTGATAGCTTACCTACGGTGGCCCTGAGGTGCAAAACAACATTGCAAATTCCGAAACACTTTTACAAAGCTCGAGACAAAATTACATTTTAGAAAACATTTTTACATATCATAAAACAAAATGACATTAGGCTACCATAACACATTTACAAGTCCCAAAACAAATTTACATTTCAGAAAACAAATTAACAAGAAATGAAACACTTTTACAAGTCCCAAAACAAATTGTTTTCTAAAATGTAAATTTGCCTCAAGTTTTGTAAAAGTGTTTCGGAATTTGTAAAAATGTTGCTTTGCACCTCAGGGCCACCGTACCTACCAGTGCACTTCTGCTGCTTCATTGCAAGCAGTGTGTGAGCAGCAGCCATACTGAAGCAGGCCATACTGGCTGCAGCCTATATTACAGGGTCAAGAAGACACCACTGGGTTTTATCTGAAAAATATCAAATGAAAAAAGACCACCAAGAGAAGTGAAATAGACAAAGAGACTTATTATAAACAGACAAAACCATTGTAAAGACACGTAATGACTGATACACATAAAGATTTCCATGGTGTTATTATTAATAAATAGTGAGTAGACTGAGCATGTTGTGTTTTGGTCCCTGTTAGTTGCAGTGCTGTGGTGTCCATAACTACACTGACTGGCTCCAGACCTCCTGGTTCAACAGCACTGGAGGACTCAGTTTCCCTCAGAGCTGCTGCAACTCTACGTTCCCCTCCTGCACCGGCAGCGTGCAGCAGCCGTGGAAACTATACCCACAGGTAGCCTATACACATAAACCCAGCAACACTCATACACACAACAAACCTCCTCCATCCTCTCTGATTTTCTGTTTCTGTGCTCATGTCTCTGTTGCAGGGCTGCCAGGAGAAGCTAGAGGTGGCTTTACAATTCATACTGAGTTTTATCATCTGGTGCTTCCCAGTGGTTTTTGTAGTGGAGGTGTGAAACTCTTCATTACATTTTCAGTCTTTTTATTCTCTATAAACTCAGCATGTTCACTAACTGAAAAAAAAAACACAGACTAACTTCTGCTATATTGGATTGAAACTCCTGAAAGTTGAAATAATATTTAATTTTGCTTGGATCAAGTTATAGAGCTATAATAGGGCTGTTAATACATAGTATTATAATAAGAGTAACAGGCTATGGACAATTATTACACACAGGTGTTTCAATGGGTGTTTAATTATTTCATACATATCTGTTTTAGAAGTGAATTATTATTTAATTTGGCAGCTAACCATCTCCTCTCTTTCCTTTCTTCCTGTAGTTTGTTGTGTTTCTGACGGTGACACAGCTGATGCAGGACCAGCCGTTAATGGAATATCGCATATTGGGCAAAAACTAAAGACATATGGGACAGGACTGCTGCACTTTGCACAAATACTATGATATTATAGTATATTGTTATTGTTGGACCTATTTCTCTTTCACTACGATACTCCTGCACACTGCAAAACAGGCAACATCAAAGAGGTGAACATTGTTGTGCACAATCCTGCTGTTGTGTTGTCGATGACTGGATCATCTGACCCCAAAAAGAAGATTACGATGACTCAGCTGAATTGTCATAAAAGGACAAACAATTGCAACTTAGAATTGTCTGTGATTTGATGACATTATAGCACAGGCCTCTTTCACATATTTCAGTATACATCAAAATCAATGTTATTTGATGATGTATACGTTTCTATGGATTTTTTCCGGTAAGTTGAGCCACTTTTCATATTCAGGATCACTGCATCAAGGCAATTATGGTTTTGTTGCTAAATTATAATTCCGGATGTTGTGCATTCCTACAAACAAACAGAATGTGTGTATACATACAGTTACTGTTTTGATAATATAGCATGTCCAAAAAAAGTGGTCTTGTGGCACAACTTACCTGTCCAGGTTGCAGGGAAACACAAACTGCTGGGACTGGGACCTCCTGCTGAGCCACTGAGCTTTGGGGAGTTTTGCATTAAATTGCATCATGGGAAAGGCTTACCATAAACAACTTAACCTCTTCTCAATAACATACTTAGTGTATACATGAAAATACAGAATCTCGATTCAATAATTAGGACACACAACCAAAATGCACAAAGCATATGTGGCAGGTGGCTCAACTTACCCCAATGGCTCAACTTACCCCACAGCTACCATATTGACTTTCTTAGTCAGCTAAAAGGGTGCACTTGCATGCTTGGCTTACTTCCTCATGTTGTAGTTCATACATAGTAGCCTACCACAACTGAGGTAGGCTATAAAACAAATTGATCTCTTTTGGTCTAAATACAATTCTCATGAAATCACAATTGACTGAATTCACTTTTGAGAGTAAAACATGTTTTGCATTTCATAAATGTGTAGGCTACTTTACTCATGTGGTTCTTACCTTCACAGACTCCATGAAATGACGCCTTCCTCCTAAATATTTAATTATTTTTCTTATGGTTTCCTAACAACAAGGGGTGTCTCAACTTACCCCAGTATCCCCCCTATCTGTTATAGTTACTTTTCACTTAAATGTTGATGTTAATAAATCACAAATGGATTCCTATTACTTCATGCAGGCTGTTGTTTTGCAGTGCTATTGTACTGGACTGCTCTAGTTAGAGCTAGGTGCTGCTGCTCCTATAGTGAACTGTTGACATGGCAGTTGACCTCAGTCAGCGGCGGCTCCACTGCAGAGGCGTGGCCGGCGCCGGGCGCATGTGGGCGTGGCGGGATTCGGCACGTAGCAGCTCCTTCCTCTGTTTCCCCCACTACGTGAGGTCGATCGACTTGGAGGGAACGGAGCGTCGCCAAGAAGAAAGACCAAAAAAAAAAAAAAAAAAAAAAAAGGAGAAGAAAGCAAAAACACCAACCACCCCTCCAAAAAAGCTGGTAAGACTTTTGAAAAAAAAATGGCGATAGACGTTGTTGTTGTGTCTCTAACCGTTACCCGCTGCTGCTGCTGCTGCTGTGTGGCCGTCGGTTTGGTTTGGTTTGGCGGTTGACTGGCGTGTCGCTGCGGCCCATGATGTAGCCGTTGGGTCGTTACCTAGCTGCGGCTAGCGTTAGCCTCCGCGGCCTGTTAGCAGTTAGCAGGCCGCTGTGGTTTGGTTTAGACGCAGGGACAGTGGAGACGCGTAGAACTGACGCTCTCTAAAATAGGGCCACGGTGCTGGACGTGAGCTAGCCGACCGCACACCGCCACGTAAACACAGTATATCCTCATAATGTTATGGTCTGCGTTCATTTGGTTTCTGGTTTAGGTTAAAAAGTGGTTGCACTGTGTTTTTTTCAATGGAGCTTGGTGGTTATGTTGTTTACCCACCTCATCGGATGGGATGAGCATGGCAGCAGCTAGCTAATGCTAATAATGCTAGCCAGGCCGATACACGTTTCCTACGAAGCTACTCATGAACTGATGTGTTCGTAGCTGGTAGATTTAACATAAAAACACATGCACTAGTGTTTAACAATGTTTTTATTGGGTTTTCAATGCGATATAGTGAGAGGGTAAAGAAAATGAGAAATATGCAGAGCAATCAATCAAAACTGACATGGAAAACCAAAAAGCACGATTGCATGAATACCACACATGGAAACGATGTATTCTGTGTGCATCACATACACATAACATTCATGCATACAAGTTTCTTGCCTCGGTTTGTTGCATTTTCAGTACCCCAACCCATATACAGGTAGATGCAAAATAATCGGAAGAGAGAGAAGGGGGTGGAGGCTACAGATGTGGAGAACTACTGATCTAAATTGTTTGCCTGAAATTCATCAGTGAAATTGTCTAAAAATACATGCTAACCTATTTAGAGAGCCCTAGCCCCACACCAGGGCTCCAAATTTTGCCCCCAAATTTGATACAACGCAAGTGAATTTTTCATCTACTTTCACATGTGCAACCAGTAAATTTTACTTCTTTTTTCTTTTTTTCACATGGGTGAAATGTGGAAGGGATGACTCAGAGAAGCTATACTCTGTCATTACAGGTGGCAGGCCAATGTGTGTGTGTGAGGATCATGAATGGAAAACGAAATGTGAATATTTGCTTTGTATGTTGATGAGCTCCTAAACCTTTAAAAGCAGTACTCTGGAGCTCTGCAAATGCACTAGTAACATGGTGGTAGCACTGCACAGATGCCCTCACTGGACACTGTATTAAATTCCAGCATGTTAAACTGTAGTGTTCATCACATAATTTAGTGGCACCATTAAAATTATGCATCACAACAACATTAGATTGCTTTACATGCTATAAATTGAAATTATTGGTGTATTCTACTTGCACATTATGGAAATGTCATCACCAAGACTATCATCCCTATAGTTTTTTCCCCCCCTCATCCAATCCTACATACCACAAGAGAGTTCACCTTTTGTCTTGGTTAAAAAAATGCCAAAACAAACAGATGGGATGAGTCGGTGTTGGCTGTTCAGTTGCATGTGCATCAGCTACCTGCACATCTGGCCTAATAGAGAAGCAAAATGATTAACAACACTTTCTCCAAGCACTACACAGCAGCTTGCAGGGAGTTATGTAAGCTAAATGATGCAAAGTGACAACCGAAGAAAGGAGCTGCTCTCATTAGCAATATGGTTGGATTTTTCTACATAAGTCTTACAAAACAAAATGTTGATTTTCTCAGATTTTAAACGCATCAGATGTTGTCAAGATTTCTTGTCTTTGTGTTGTGTCCTTCAGACAAGATTTCCAATTTGATCAGTGCCACATTGATTAAGTTGTTGTTGTTTTTTTGTCATCCCCATCCAGCCTCAGGAGCAGTGAAGTGTCTTCATGGCAGTTCGTCGAGGACACATTAAGTACTTGAAAGTGAGTATCAGATCCCAGCTCCTGTTTTAAAACCAGTGCGTGACTGTGTAAAATATTTTTTGGTGAGGATCCAGACGAGGAGCCCACGTCCGGTCACGTGGCAGAAAATGTCACCACTGTGCGACTCTTTTGCTGGAACTAATGATTTTTTAATGCTGCACAAGTGAGATGGCATTAAGAGAAATCGCAGAAAACACGCACTCTGGCTCCCACCAGCTTTGTCTGTGTCGACTGGTTAACACAGGACTCTCATTCATCCTCTCGGGCGGCGTATCTTAAACCACCAGAATACACAATCACAACCTTTCTCTTGCATGAATGGACCTCTGTCAGGTTTGACCGCTGGACTGGTTCCCATTTCAAGCCTGATTCCATTTCAGCCACCAGCAAATGTGTCCAGTTCACCACCACCACCACCACCATGACAGTCACTGCCGAACAGAGAGTGGAAACACGTTGTTTAAAGGACAAATTCTTGCAAATTCAACCTGGGGCTCTAGTTTCCTAATATTTTAGGTCTAAAAGAATGAATCTGAGGATTTTATCTTTAATGTCTCCTGTTGTGCAGTAGTTGTGTCTGTCCCTGCATCGCCACAGCAGCATATAATGGGAGTGGACAGATCTTAGGCTGTTTTTTGACCTCAGGTGGCTTCAAACATACACCGAGGGCTTTGTTTACCTCCAGAAAGATGACATGTTTGTAAACTGAGCCGTAATACAAAGCTCAAGCGACTAGAGACTTTGTATTACAGCTCATATGACGTCTATGAAAAAAATGGCTTTTTGTGGGATGTAAACAGCCTAAGATCTGTCCGCTCCCATTATACACTGCTGTGGCGATGCAGAGACGAACACAACAACTGCACAACAGGAGACATAAAGAGCAAATCTTAATATTCATTCTTTTAGACCTAAAATATTATAAGAGCCCCAGGTTTAATTTGCCTGGAATTGTCCTTTAAACATACTATTAAGTGATGCTGTTATTTACATCGTTATCTAAACTCACCCCAGATCTTTTTAGAGTGGTTATCAGTCTTGATCGCATGTGACATGTGATTGAGGTAATCTGGGGACTTACCTACTTTGCAAATGCAAACCTTCAGTGTGCAGCCTTTATATTGCACGTCATTGTTTAGCTATACATCAGCTTGGCTTAGTGTAAACTGCCACATTGAGACCAGTTTGCATTTGAAATCCAGTCACATGCTTGTATAATACTTGTCATTATGTGACTCTATAACTTTTGAGCCCTTCTTTCTCTCGCTGAGGTATTGAAAACCGTAAATCACACTGTTTAACCCTTTCTCAACCAAAACGTTCTAGCAATAGTCTAAAAGTCACTGCTGCACATTTTCTGCTACTGCACCTGAAGGTGTGTGAAGAGAGGGCAGGTTTGTTTTAAAGGTTATGGTTCAAGGTTAGTGGTGCAATGAAAAAAAGAAAGAATTGAATGTCCTATTTCCTGTGGTTTTACGTTCATTGTTGATTGAATGAATGAAAGAGACCAAAAAAACAACAGTGTGTCTGTCGCTGAGTGTTTGAGCAAGTAAGAGAGCGACAAAGCCTGATTGTTGTTGTTAATGAATAACAATGCATGGCTGCTCTTCATCCCTATATCAACATTACGTTCCTCGGCACATATGTTTCCTGACGTGCAGGAGTTAATAATCATCCCTAGTTGGCTGAGAGCTCTGCTTGTCATGAAGTAGCCACAAACAGATCTATTTTTTTTAAGTCTAGAGATGTGAGGGAAAAAACCATAAACTACTTTATTCAGTATGCACACCCTCGTTGTGATTTATTCCCACTGTGCGCTCTAGTTTTTGTGTTGCTGTATCCATCCTCGGTGATGTAATGAGGTTGTTCGAGGTAGCCGGGTGGAGGCGAGGTCAGTGATGCCTGAAGAGTAAAAAAATGATAGGACGTATTGTATGTGGAGCACCGATTGTTCTCCTTTTTGCGACTTTGTGCTGCTGGCGGTAATTTCATTTGATATAATTGATTTTCTTTGGCGTCTGTTTTTGGATCGTGTTGTGTTCATTTAGCTTTTTTTTGTTCTTGTCCCAGCTTAAGCTCTGCATACTCTCTGTGCTTACCTCGTTTTGTGTTTTTCCTTCGGCCCACCTGGCTGACTTGCAGGAGGTGTATGACATGTCAAACGGTTATGAAGACCACATGGGAGGGGACGAGGGGAAGGACGCCAAGACCAACCTGATCGTGAACTACCTGCCTCAGAGCATGACGCAGGACGAGCTGCGGAGCCTCTTCAGCAGCATCGGGGAGGTGGAGTCGGCCAAGCTGATCCGAGACAAAGTCGCAGGTATGCTACGCTCTGAAACGATAAGACCATGAGACAGACCTGATCGACGCTTAAACGCAGCATTGTGTTTGAAATGGCAGGGACTTCCTGTTACAAGAGTTTGGCCTCTCACTCATTCACATATTAGCTGCTCTTTACTGTCAGGAGTTTTCTGGCTTTTTTTATAATGTAACTTTTGTTTGAAATTGATCCCAAATTGATTGATTTTTCCTGCTTGAGTTGGGTTAGCACTTTGCTCAAAGCTTTTTCACCACCATAGACTTGATTTGTTTGTTCCAAGCAGCCCAGCCCTGTTTGACTGTAGACAGTTTCTTTGTTTGTTTGTTTAGACTAGCATGCAATGTTAAGATTTGTTTTTGTTTTTACATATTTATTTGTTTGTTTGCAGCTTTTTTTGAACTATACAACGTTTTTTTGTTTTATTTTATTGTTTTCCTTTTTTTTTCTCTAGGCCACAGTTTAGGGTACGGATTTGTTAACTATCTTAACCCTAGTGATGCAGACAGAGCTATCAGTACACTGAATGGACTAAGGCTACAGTCCAAAACTATCAAGGTAACGTGCAATAAGGTGTTCTACAATTCTCAAACCAAAGATGTCATGTCATATAACTCTCCTGTGGCTCCTGTGCTGTCCGCTAACTAGCTAGTACATGTCAGCCCGAGGAAGTGATACTGCTGCTTTTACAGCTCACTTACTGCCCTATCTGACATGTCTGTTGAGTTTGACTTTAATTTTAATTATTTCATTTGACGCATTCTGTCAGAGTCAATGTATTTTGTGTATTTAATTCCTTAAAGTACCTTTTTTGAGTAGTTTTTATTTCATTTTTTGTTGCTGTAAAGTTCTTTATGCTTCTCACTTTGCTCAATATTTGCTCAGACAGAACATTTTAAAACTAGTTTTTGTTTATTATCAGAATATGTTTTGTGTTTTTCTTTGAATAGACACCAAAACTGTTAATAATAAATAGATGATAAGATGCTGATTGATTCTTATATTTAGTCCTAAAATGTTTTAAAAGTAGATTTAAATAGATGTAAATGCTTGTTGTACTTCTGATAGGTGTTTTTGTCACTTTTTTGTTTTAAAAGTCCATGTGTGTCTGAGGTGTAACTAAGGGTTTGTTGCTTCCTGTTGCCAGGTTTCATACGCACGGCCCAGCTCTGATACAATAAAGGATGCCAACCTCTATATCAGCGGTCTGCCAAAGGCCATGACCCAGAAGGACGTGGAGGACATGTTCTCGCGTTTTGGACGCATTATTAACTCCCGGGTACTTGTTGATCAGGGTACAGGTACGACAGGTGAATGACTTCCTTGCTTTTAAAAATACCTCCACCTACACATAGTGCCTCTGTGTTTGTAAAAGAGAACAGAGCAGCTGTTTGGTGTAAAACGCTGTCATGTCAGGCGGTCACCAGCGTTTCTCCCGTTCCCCAGGCGTGTCCCGCGGCGTGGCTTTTATCCGCTTCGACAAGCGGGCGGAAGCAGAGGAAGCCGTCAAGAGCCTGAACGGCCAGAAGCCGCCGGGGGCGTCCGAGCCCATCACGGTGAAGTTTGCCGCCAACCCGAACCAGGCGAAGAACACGCAGCTCATTTCTCAGCTCTACCACAACCAATCCCGTCGCTTCGGAGGACCGTTGCATCACCAGGCGCAGCGGTTTAGGTGAGGCGCGGTATGATGTAGATGTATTTAGATGTATTAAAGGGATAGTTCACCCAAAATTGAAATTTGATTACATGGCGGAGTTACAGGGCGGCATAGCAGTGCATGTCCGTATAACGGTTGCATATGGATACCGTCTGTCTTCATAACAAAAAGACACAAAAAACACCTAAATACCTCCATGCTGCTTGTATGTAATGTCCGTCTTGTATTGCAGCCCCGAAATGCAAAATTGTCCCAAAAAAATTTAAATAAGTCCATATTTCACGCTTGTTTTGTAGCGAAAGCTTCTCGAAGCTCCTCTACCCGGTTCGTCAAATTTGGACGAAATTTCAATTTTGGGTGGACTATCCCTTTAACTGTGTATAACACCTTCGTGAAATAATAAAAAAGGAAAAATCTCCGCTCCAGGTTTTCTCCCATGGGCGTCGACCACATGGGCGGGATGGGCGGCGTGAGCGTCCCCGGCAACTCCACCTCCGGCTGGTGCATCTTCATCTACAACCTGGGCCAGGACGCCGACGAGAGCATCCTGTGGCAGATGTTCGGCCCGTTCGGCGCCGTCACCAACGTCAAGGTGATCCGAGACTTCAACACCAACAAGTGCAAGGGCTTCGGCTTCGTTACCATGACAAACTACGAGGAGGCGGCCATGGCCATCGCCAGCCTGAACGGCTACCGGCTCGGAGACAAGATACTGCAAGTGTCCTTTAAGACCAGCAAGGGCCACAAGTAGAGAGAGAGCTGGACAATCAGGTGTAGAGGAGAGGGAGAGGGAGACGACCTGCGCCAGGCTTTTTATCTGAGAGAGCGAAATATTTGCAAAGTCTGGCACATCAGTTTGGGTTTTAGTGTATTCAGAGATAAATGAGATGTTCACTCTTCTGCACCTTTTGTACTTGTCTAAAAAAAAAAGAGTGTTTAGGCTGATTTTTTTTTTTCTTTGAATCTTTTGTCCTCATGCTCAGGGCCTGAGGACACTCAAGTAGTTTTAATTTGTAGGGAGAGGATGTAGAGGGCAAAATCCCAAGACACCCCCATGTCAAGATGATGTTTTGAAAATTATCTAAAAATAAGAAAAAGCTAAAATACTGTCCGTTATATGTTGCATGTGTAAATGTGAGGACTAGGTAAATAAGGAGAGGCGGTGCACTGAATAGACAAGAGTGTTAAGTCCTGGAAGTTTGTCCGTCTGAGTGTCGACATTTCAGTTGATGATTCAGGCTAAAAGAAGATGAAGAACAAAACATTTTGCCAGGAGCCAGTGGTTGTTCGATTTTTTTTTGTTTTGTTTTTTGAAAGCAGTGCTTTGTCCTGGATCCTCATCATAAGTAGAAATAGATGCCTTAAATGATCATCCAGCGGACACACCGATCTACAAATACCACTCACTGTCAATCTAAGAGAAGAGCACTTTTAACCAATCTGTTTTAGGTTACTATGAATATCAGTCTTTTCAATGTTTATCTATGGATTTTTTTTTTTTTTTGGCTCTCCCTCCAACCAGGTTCACAGTTTTAAACACGATGAGTTCTGGAGGGAAATGTCTGTTTTTGTTATCCCTGTGTAAAGTGTCTTTTTTTTTTTTTTTCTAAGTTGTATTTAAAGAGTCCTGTTGAAAATCATCCCCAGTCAACGAGTAGGGAATTGAGAAGGACCAAAGACAGGGAGAGATTTGATCTTATAACCCCAGAGGAGTTTTTCTGAGCAGATTTACAAGGAGAATTAACTCTTTTTTTTTTGTTTCTTTTGGATTTATTTTGCTTTTGTTCTTTTGATTTGTTTTTCTTTGAAGAGGTACTAAGGCGACACCTGATGCCGACAGAGCAACATCACTCAGGCTCGGTTTGCCTTCTTGTTTTGTTTTTTTTCCTTTATTTCATTTTAAATTACTTTGTTTTCCTTTTGTTTGGATTTTCTTTCTTTTCTTTCTAGAGGCTTAGATTTTTATTTGTTACGATGTAAGTTACAAACTTGTTTTAACGCGTGCTTATCTCAAGTTTGGAGAGACATTAATGGCCTTTGTTAACGATTTCAGTTTAGTTTTACTTTCTTTTCTTCCTTTTTTTGTTTTTTGGTTGTTTCACTTTGAACATAAACCATTAAATTTTATTTCTTTTTGCCGAACGTTTTGTTTGCTTTGTTTCTTTTTTGATTTAACCTTTTAAGATTTGATTTGCAGTTTTTTGTTCTATTATTTTTCTAGTAGTAGGCTAGCGCTGACGAAAGCTCCCTGGTCAAGCAAGCAAATAAGAAAACGATATAAAAAAACAAAAAAACAGGCTGGTACACATTGTTTCTACTGGATGGCTTTTAACAAGACTAAACCTTTAGAAAGATGAACAACACATGGACCAATGTTAGCTGAGATGAGGTGGTTTAAACTGTCCACAGACTCCTGAGGGAAGGCGATGGTCCTGCAGACATTTCATCAGGCTACACAGCACTGAGATAAGTTGCCAGATAAGTATAAACCAGTGAAGAGTATAATGAGATTAGCACAGTGAAAAAATAATATACACGGTCACTTTAGGAACAATATTGTTTTTTCCAGCTGTTTCCGATTATTTGAATGTCAGGATTTATTTATTATCTGCTTGTTGATGCCTGGCCGGTTGCTGGGTGCTGGGAGCGTCTGATAACACTGCAACAACAAACAAACAACAAAAAAAACAAACAACAGTTCTCATGAAGATTTAGGCTTTTAGACCCAAACTCAGAGCTCTGATTTCATATTGTTTGTCTTTATTTTGATTTTTTTTTACTGTTCAGTAGTGAGAACTTTGTTTACGTTAACAGTGAAACACTCTCTCATATCGTCCGTTTTTTTTCTCTAGTGATGATGAATTGTCTTGACTTTCTTCTTCTTCTTCATGGTGATTGAGAGGTGCAGCACTGGCATCGGTACTGTTGTAATTTATTAATTAACCTGACCACAGATTGGACAGAGGAACCACTCCACGATTTCTTGGGTACAGTACCTGCTCACACTTTTTAGGATTCACTTTTAAACAAAAACACAACAACAATCCCCCCCCCCTCCCCCCACAGCAATAATTCACCTGACATCTCATATTTGACCTATTTAATCTCTGAAAAGGAATATTTCCATCACAAGCTCCAGCTTTTGGTCTTAAAAGTGCTATTTTTTTTGGGATTTTAGTATTTCCTTTGTTTCCTTAACTTTGTGCAATACTTTGTGACTTGCAAGACGATAGGAATTTGTTGTAGTCTTGGACTGTCGTCTTTTTTGATAATTTCTTTTTTTTTCTACTCACGTTGTTGTGTTTACTGCTTAGTTTTCTCTGCAGTCTAGTTTGATTTGCATGAAAGATGCAAGTGAATTTGTTTTAGGGGCAGTCGATAAACTGCATTCCGCCTTAATTTATAAATGGAAATGTGGTGTATTTTACATCAGGAGGCGCAAGTATTTATTTGACAATGTATGTGGTCATACTTGTTACTTATTGGAGTGTTTTTAATGAATTGATTTTTTTTTGTTTTTGTTTTTCTTGGTTCTGAACGGACACTACGTTGAAGTCCATTAAATGTCCTCTAACATTGGATCATTTCAATAAAAACATGGTGCAATAGCAGTGTTGTAAAATGACTATATAAACTATGTTTTACCCATCAACAGCAGCGGCAGCAGAAATGAAGTTATTACCTTTTGAGACCAGATGGTGGCGACGTGGCTCCACATTTCACATCTTAACCATTGTTGGCGCCATCAATACTAAAATAACCAAAATATAAAAAATGATTTGTTAAAGCTGAGATTAAAGGTGAGGCACATTTTGAAGTTAAAATCTTGTCAGGTTGAACATCCAACCCATAACTCAATATGCTAATGACATAATACACATGAAAAAAGTTGATTTGATTATGATTTAGTGTAAGAAAATAAAAAACAATTTGTCAGTATTAGTTGTGCGATTAACTCAAATTGATTAACTAACTCAAAGTAATTACATCTAAACATTTGATACACTTAACACCTTTATTATAGCCTGTATACACTACTCGCAAAGAGTTAGGTTTGACTTTTGGATAAACTTTATGGAAGATGTAAAAGGTTTATGCTACAGTGATATTATATCATGAAAGTAGGGCATTTAAGTAGAAATATAGACTCCTAATTTCTTCATTTTAAACAATGCACAGCCTCGACATGGTCCAGGTACTGTTTTTATACAGGTGTGACCTTGGTCTCATGATGTCAGTGTGAACAGCATGATGAAGACGACTGTTTCCATAAAAACTGTCATTTAACCAGAACATTTGGTGATTGATTCATGGATCAGACACTTATTCTTATGATTTTTGTGGGTTAATCACCTTGTTAGAAAACTGAGCAGTTGGAACAGGGGCATTTCTTTATTGACAGAAATTCAATAAATAGCCTACACTTTTCTATGATATTCTAATTTATTGAGATGCCCCTTTATAATAGCTTCCTCTTCAACATTAAATTATTGACGGGTTGGTCAGAACAAGCTGATCTACTGACGTTGGTATCAATGTTAGGATTTGACAACAAATGCACTATTGCTAATGGGATAAATTAACTTATTAATTGGGTTTGGTAGCACTAACCTGTTGTATGCTGTCTGTCTGCATATAGTAACATTGTGCATACTAATGTACGTATATGGATATGGACTTATGTCAGCCGTCTCAGTGTTGGACGTGTGCATTCAAAAGTTTCATTTTAGCTGCAGCCCAATATCCCTATTGTTGTTGTTGTAGTGTTTTATGAATCTGCAGGTTCAGACTCAGGACTATTATCATTACCATTTGAAAAGAGATGCACCCAATTTAGATTTTTCTCCTCACCCTCTCCTTCTAAACCTTTTTTGTTGTTTTCAATAATAAACTCATGGACAGGACTTTTCAGCACAGTAGGTTTTTATTAGAAAAACATCAACACAAAATTCAAAGCATAACGTATAAAAACACAAATAATCATCTTGAGAGTGGTTTCGCTCTCTGCTCTCTTCGCTATGCTTTAATGTCTATCCATAAGTACCTTCTCTCACACAGATACAGACTGACTGACCTCAACAAAAAATGAATTTATACCCCTGAACTACCACTTCCTGTTGTTTGCTGTCAAGTCTTTCAGGTTCTCAGCGTCATCACTGAGCTCAGGTTAAGGCAACTCAAAACCTGCAATCAAATTCATTAGGACAGGCCGACTATGAGCGTCTGTGTGTGTGTGTGTGTGTGTCGCCTTCATCTCATCTCATCGCAACACATCATCGTTTCTGCAAAATGCATTTGAGCAAAAACCAGTGTCTGTATGAGATTTAGGTCGCGTGTGACCTCACGACTCCTCCTCCTCCTCCTCGGCGATCCAGTCAAACACTGCGTGGGGCCGCGCACAGGAAACATCAAGTAATGGAGTTTTTAGCTCTTGGCATGGCGCGGGCAGAACCAACGTAAGCCGTTTCACCCTGACACCACAATAATCTCATTAACGATGAATCCCTAACTGGATTTCTTTCTTTCTTTTTCAGGCCGTCTGATAAACGGTCCCAGAGGTGAGTCGATGTGCTTCAGAAGGCAGTTTCCTTTGCTGTTGTTGTGTGTGTGTGTGTGTGTGTGTGTCTGTATCAGACTTGGCAGAGGTTGTAGCAGGCCACCGGCCGCTCCAGCACGGTCTCTCCGTCCACCTCAAACACATAATCGCAGCGGTGTGCGATCAGAGGGGCGTCAGACATCGCCACGCTCTGATTACCGAAGGAGATGACCGTGTCTCTCTGTGGAGAAAAGGAAAAAAAACAGCAGTTAGTCATGATAATTGGGTGAAAAAATAAACCGAGCCTGATTTGTTTTATTTGAGATGTTGATGCAAATTTGTGGTTTTCAGATTCAAAAACCATCTCTATGTTGTTAAAAATCTTCCCTAACAAGCTCTAAAAGACAACCAGGCAATGAGCCAATCAGAAGAGAGGAGGCTCAGAGCCTGTCTTCTGATTGGCCGAATTTTTGTGACATCACAAAGTCACAGAAGAAGTGACACCTTGTTTTAAGGCCCAGTTTCTCAGTAACACAAACTCGTGCACACACTCTGATCATTTTGATACTAGATCTGCTTTATAATAAAATACTTGGACATTTCATGTTTTACATTATGGGATCTTTAACATTTTATCGTATAAGAATATATTTAGATTTCAGGAGCTTCACGTGAATTTGCATTTGGACATTTTGAACGAACAGAAGCTCACCCTTTTGGGGCCACCTCCGTTGTTGGGTGGGGGGGTCGTGGCAGCAGCTGCAGCGGCCGCGGCTGCTTTCTCAAAGTCCTTCTTGCATAAATGAGCCATGATCCCCGCGGCCAAAGCGTCACCGAGAACATTGATCATCGTCCGGAAGCGATCGCTGAGAAAGAAAGAGACAAAAATAAATAAATAAATAAATAATCTTTCACCCTTTGTCCCGACAGGCCGCCGCCCCCTCCAGTGATAATGAATATTAGTATGATGGTATTAGTGGAACTCACAGAACCCAATCGATGGCGACGATCAATGAGATGTCAGCAGGAGGTAACCCCACAGAGGTCAGGACAATCACCATGGTAACCAGACCGGCCTGAGGTATCCCGGCTGCCCCGATGCTGGCTGCTGTTGCCGTGATACTGATGGGACAGAAAGCCAGGAAGTTAGAAAATATTAAAACGCAATCAATTTAACACTAATCATGGGGGTGATCTAGTTTTGTTCTTACCTGATGGTGACCAACTGGCCAAAGTCCAAGTCGTACTCGTTGACTTGAGCGATAAAGATGGCCGCCACCGCCTCGTACAGAGCCGTCCCGTCCATGTTGATGGTGGCGCCCACTGGCAGCACGAAGCGAGCGATCTGCCGGTCCACGCCGCAGTTCTCCAGGAGACACTTCATGGTGATGGGCAACGTCGCTGAGCTGCAGACGGAGAAGACAAAAGGATGAGGATGGAGGAGACGTACAGGCTACTACTCATTGGACGGACTCGGCCACGTCTTCATGGCTGAGATGATGAAACACCTCGTGACTCTCACCTGGACGACGTAGCCAGTGCGATGACGAGAGCCTGCAGCAGCCCTCTGATGTAAGGGAAGGGGTTTTTGCGAGTGAAGAAGAAGAAGAAGGCGGGCAGCAGGATGAGGCCGTGCACAAACAGTCCAGACAGGACCGTGATGAAGTACATGCCCAGCTTCTCCCCCAGGTGGGCGGGGTCATGCATGTCCAGGATCTTCCCGGCCACGAGGAACACAATGCCGAAGGGGAAATACCTGCGGAGAGGAGAGAGGAAGGCCCGACCGATTATTTGTGGCCCTCAAATTTATAATTTTTAATATTATTATTATTTTACCGCTCCCTACTTTAACTAACAGCTAAACACAATAAACAATAGTTTTATTAGTAACCCTTTAATTTAAAGGCCACTAATTACAAGAAACAGCCAAGAAATAGGCCTAACAATTAATTTCATATGTCATGTTTTTCATAAAGGCCCAAATTTTTTGCCACCAAGTCTTTCCAATGTCAATTACAATCAGTTATTTCTGGGTCTACTTCTACGCAACCAATCATTATTTATTGGCTATATTTCTCGACATTACTATGAAACTGACTGCTATTTCTAGGCATTATGACGCAATTACTTCTTGGCTATTTCATGACATTATCATGCAATTAGCGGCCTGTAAATTAAAGGGTTACTGTGTCACTTATTTTCAAAATTACTTTGTATTTGTAATTATGCTATAGGCATATGTAATATAATGCATTGCAACATGAATGTTAATTTTTGGCCTTGAGGAGGATTTGGGCCCTGCTGCTGTAGAGTGTGTGACTGATAGTGGTGTTGGGAGGGTCACAGTCTTGTTGCAATGAAGCAATGCACCAACAAAAGCTAGAAACAAGACATTCAAGATTTTAAAAAGTTGCCTTCACGTTGCTTATTGCACCTCGAGGAGAGATGCAGTGGGTTTTGGATGAGAACTACGCCTGCACACACAGCCAGCCAGGTATAAGACATGTGTTTTTTCCTGAGCCTGGTGTGGAAGAACTTGAACCCAATCCAAACGCCGTTGGGATCAACAGGAGTCCGACTGTCTGCAGTCGCCTGACAGCGGTGGCCAACCTCACTAATGCTCCTGTGGCTGAACGCCAGCAAATCCCTGCGGCACCGGCTCCATGAGCGTGGAGGCTGTTATGTCAGTTAATGAATGCCCATGACTTTGAAAGGAGATGTTGGAAAACAAAGTCACATGTGTGCGTGTTGTGCCCTGGTGGCTGCAATGTTTTTTTTTTGTTTTCAGGCATCTATTTGCACAGTATGCTCCTACTCACCAATTTCAAATAATGTGAGTTTGTTATACAGTTATTTAATGAATAAATCAGCTCCATTTACACACGTAATCTGGGAGGCATCACCTGAGAGGAGCAGCTAGGACACTTAAGACACCTGTGCCTGCGGTGTGGTGGTGTTAGGATTTATTTTTAGATGTAATCCAGCTCTGCTGCGTAAACTTTGAGTACTCTGTCTTTTTCTGGATGTACATATGTGTATTTGTGTGCATGTGTGTGCATGTGTGTGTGTGAGAGAGAGAGAGACAGATAGTGCAGCCTTACCACATAGCTGCGTTAATGATCTTCATGACGCATTCATTTATGCACTGGCACACGTTGACCAGCGGTGCTCCACGTTCTCCCATCTTCCCCAGCAGCAGACCTGGGAACAGATCGGACATCCACGTGTGTTTGTTGTTAGTCGTCATGTTTTTTTTTGACAAATCATTTACTAATGACTGAGCAAAGTGTTTTGAAAACTATTTTCCCCCATTAATAAACCTGAAACAGTTGTCATTGTACTGATTTAATTAATATTTAATAACATAACGATTATTCATCATTAATAAGTATATGGAACTGCCCTCAGAATAAAAAAAACAAACAAAAAAACTACATTTTACCCTATTAGCTACAAGTGTAAAGTGATGCTAATACACTGTAATGCAGATTTAACATATCAGATGCAGGAGCAATTTGCCTGCTCTTAATTTTGAAATTATAAGCACGCCTAGTTTTCTGCCACTGCCCTTTAATTTAACATAATTAGCTCCTCGCCTTGTATAGAAAACAATTAACTTGTTATGTATTGAAAACTTTACTAAAACAGCCATTTTTTATGAAGTAAAGACAATCATATTGCAGATTAACACCTGGTAGGGGGATTCTTCACAACCTGGCAACCCCAGAGTTTTAATCTAGCAGCTCTAGCATCTGATAAAGCCTTCACAGAAGCTGAGTTATTATAAAGTATAGCACTATAGGCGTTGTGATGTCTGATGGTCTGTCTTACCCATGGTAGCTGAGAAGATGACGATGCCCAGCACGTTCATGCCTTTGCTCGTACTGGGAACGATCTTGTACTTGATGTCGGGTGCAGGCGTGATCTCCAGGAAGACCGGGTGTCCCAGCTGAGGGTTGTGGTAGTCGGGCATGACGTACACATAGTTGGCCTGAGACCCCGCTTCACTAGCCGTTTGCACAATAGGCACCAAATCCGTCCGGTACTGGAGATGGACAAGAGAGAGAAGAGTTGATTTGTGCATGATGGATGAATGAGCGTTATTATTTTTACAATCCATGAGGAGTGAGTTTCCTCCTCTTGTCTCACCCACTCACCTGCTGAAACGTTGCTTCAATCAGGTTGGATGGGATCATGTTTCTATAAAAAAAGAAAGAAAAAATGTACCTAGATGAATACAGTGTATTAATCATCAACAGTATTTCAAGTAAAAACTGCTGTTTTTTGTAGATGTCTGCATTAGGAGGGTTAAATGCATTCCTTAGGAAGGTGATGAAGGCCAATGAAAGCTCCACGCGTTGCCAGATTCAACAATGAAACAAACTTCATACCTCAATTATTCAAAACCAATACAGACAGGAACTACGTCTTTTGTCTCTTTAATTGTGAATTAAATGTGTCCTAACGCTCTCTGCTGATGAAGGCAGGTCTAAAATAAGAACAAAAGCACCTGAACTACTGCTAAATGACCCCTAACCCTCGATCATGCATATACAGTCCTTTCTTCTGGTACAACATGAACTAACTGCAGCGTAATGTTTATGAGTGACTACGTAGGTGAACTCAATGAAAGCTGAGCTGAAACTGAAAGAGTCTAGACGCTTTATGAAGTATTATAAATAAGAATATCATTGTACTTCATACATGTAAAGCTTTTACATGTAAAACAAACAAACTTGTGAAATGCAGTGGACATGGAGCTGAATTAACTTCAACTTGAGCAGCTGTAGTGGTAAAATGCTGCTTTGTGATTTAATAACTTAACATATAACGTTATATAGTCCATGTTAACATGTGCAAAGCATCGTGGGTAGCGGCACTGTACAGTATTTATATAGCACACGTCAGCGACACTGGGATCCCCAGTTGCAATCTTGTCAAACACGTAAGAGGCCTTAAACGTACACCTTGACCTTTGGCTTACAGCAACACACACACACTGGCCACAGCTCTGGTTTAGGAGGAGGGAATTAGTTGATCTCTGACATGAATGGCCACACACACACACACACACACAAACAGACAGACACACAGCACAAGGGCCTTCTGAGAAAGTGCAGGATTAACAGATCACAATTACAGTGTCTCCCTATTCTTAGCTGACCTGCTGTGTAGGAGACACCGCTGCACATTTTTCCTTCAACTTCTTAATTCTGCCGACAAAGAGTCTCATTCTGATTTATATTCACATGTCTGTGTTTTTTTTAAAATTATTATTATCATTATTTGTTTGTTTTAAAATCTTGTATTATAGATTAATCAAATGTGTTGCCATGTATTTGTTTCATGAAAAGTCGGAACAAACCACAATTTTCAGGATTCACATTCACTTTCTGAGGATTTCATTATTTTCCAACATCCTATTGTTTTCCTGCGACAGCTATTATGTCAGCTCCAAGGATCACACTCATCCTCTCAATTAGGGAAGCTTCCTGTTCCTGAGGAAGCAGAGGGAGTTTACGAGGTCTAAACTGGATCTGCGCTTGGATTTAATTAGTCTGTACTGGGTTTTTCCCAGGCTGTGATGCAGCAAATCTTAATCCTGGGGGG
Source organism: Decapterus maruadsi (assembly GCA_030347415.2). Classification (NCBI taxonomy): domain Eukaryota; kingdom Metazoa; phylum Chordata; class Actinopteri; order Carangiformes; family Carangidae; genus Decapterus; species Decapterus maruadsi. Next base: position 21,298,130 of record CM064887.1, on the reverse strand, counting down.
GGGGGGAAACAGCACTAATAAGATAGAATGGGAAAATCTGGATTCTCCTGAAAAGCCTGAGAGACTTCACTGGTTCTTATGGAATAAGTGAAGGTGGGAAAAGCACTTTCTGCAGCCAGATCTTGTGCAAGAATAGCAGAGGCTGTGAGTGTCACCGTCTCTTCCTGCTCTTTCTGCAGCAAAATCCCCAACGTAACATGCAATGAATGGGAGATCTGTTTACCAGGAAAAGCCTGATTTAGTTGGTTGTTTACTGTTAGTGCACAAAATGCCTAAAAGCCGCTGTTGTGGGAGGCTGAAGAGGAAAAACATCTTAGCTAACGAAGCAGACCAGCTTATCTTTGCCAGTGATGCGTGTCTGGTCGACCAACTTGGTCCAGAAATTTTTCCAACAGGTAATGAATTGATCTTTGAAAAACTTGGCTTTTATAAGGTTTACATTTCTGAGTTTTCATCCAGCACCAGCGGCATTAGAGTTGATGGTAAATTCACACTATTAAGCATTAGTTAAGCATTAATAAACACTGAATTCTTCATTTATAACGCATGAATAGTCATTAGTATGTAGTTTATAGATAGAGTTAGTGGTTATCAATGAGTAAAACATTTAAACTGTGTGTATAAACTACATACTAATGAGTATTCATGTGTTATAAATGATGAATTCAGTAATTAATGCTTTACAGTGTATACTTATTATCAAGCGTTATCGAGTTGATTACGTTTTGTGCAGACATTTATAGTTTCCATGTGATGTAACCTTGTGACTTTTGCTCTAAATTCAACACACAGAGCAAATTATAAATGCTTCACAAAGTTCCTTTATCAGGTCAAAATCAAGAGACTCTTAGACTATAATTAATTCAGTCATAGAAGGAAGAAAACAGAGTCCTGTCAGAGGTCAGAGGTCAGGCTGGACGTTTACCTGATGAGGTCGAGCAGGGCGTCAGCTGACGTCATGACGGGGCCCGAGCTGGCGTGGTGGCCTTCTTTCTCCGAGCCCGTCCCCGGGTGAATGATGAGCACCAGCACGATGCCGACGATGACGGCAATGAAGGTCGTCCACAGGTAGTAGGTGATGGTCAGCACCCCGAGCCGACCGCTGGCCTTCGTGTCCATGGAGGACAGGCCGGACATAAGACTGGATCGGACAGAGGGAGATGCTCAATAAATAAATTACGTAATTTGTGGAAAAATACTAAACATTTGTCAGTTCTAGCTAGAGCACTGGAAAAGAGAGTAACGACACGCATTGGTTCTATGGAAGCGCCTCCAATGGGTTGATCAAATTGTTGGTGAATGAGCAGTGTGGTATTTTCAATAATTTAAGGACATTTATAGATCACCCACGTTAATCGCATAATTGAGGACCCTTTGCAGATAAACATTAACACATGGACGAGTAAAAAAAAACCAAAAAAAACAATAGTTGTCTATATTAATGTTTCTATCTACATTTTGTAATAAACCAATTATAAAACAAAAAGTATAATTTGATATAACAAAGATCATCAATTTAGAAACAATGAAAACTAGGGGCGCAAAACACAGGAGGGAAATCTCTTTTCAGTGCTCAGTTTTCTTAACAAAGATCCATTTAGAAGATGTTAAAGTTACAGTATGTGAAAACAAACAATGAAAAGACACAGGAGGGAAAAATGTGGAGCAGTTTTTCCCAGACCTCAAGACTCAAAGTCGGTATCATGCCGTATATTTTGCTAACATTTTGTAGTCATATTCTGCCATCTTGAGAATGAAAAGTCATCTTGCACAAATACTGCTTCATAAAAACCAGATGTGCAAAGCGCCATGTGTTTGATGCAGAGTGTTCAGTGTTCAGGTAGGACAGACACAAGGTAACAGCTTCAAAACACTGGATGTTGTTGTGTGTCTTGTTTTTTACCTGGAGGTGATGAGCGGCAAAATTAACATCTTCAACATCCTCATCAGCAGCTCTCCAGGGAAGGAGAAGTAGATCTTAGCCTGTTTGTGTGAGAGAGAGGGAAAAAACACCTGAATCGAACCTTATGTCTTTGTCTTCCCACAGTCTAACATCTCTTACATGTTCATCACACTGATAGTAAATGTGTCCTATTTCTTTTCTTGTTGTGTGACTTAAATACTTTAAAGTAAAAGAGTAAACCCTCTTTTTTTGTCTAATTTGCACTTCACAGTTTCTTTGTTTGAGGATGAGGATGCTGCGTGTTTTATGGGCTGCTGCCAGCACTGAGTGACCCAGACACTGACGACTCACTCGGCCTCTGCCAAAATTCGTAAGCGTCTTACAACATTGTAACATAATATTAGGTGCATTTGGCCGGTGATCAAATCCGAACTGCGTGAAACCAGTCATAACATTGAACATTTACTCTAAACTCTGCTTTTGCAGGTATTGCAGTGAATTTTCTGGCACTTTGCAAAGGTACTTTTTGCTTTTGAGCTTTGTTTTGGTCTCCACCACCTGCTGGCTCTTTAGCTACTCAGTTATCCACACTATTCATAAACCATCAGCCACATCTGCACAACTTTTTATTAGATGCAAACACCTGCTTAAGCCAGATCCATGAGCTAAAAGTGACAATAAAACTACAAATGCACATCCTCAACAGACAAATCCTTATTTGCTCTAATGTTAATCTGAAAAAATAGCTATGTATATGCCTAATTCCTTGAATTTCTGCAGTCACTATCACATAATTGGTTTAAACTTCAATGTTCAGTCTCCAGACCAGTCACATTGCTTCTCACTGAATCCACCCATTCATCCATCCATCCATTCATCCATTCATCCCATACCTGTGTGGACAGGTTGAACGACCTGAGGACAAACCCGAGCACGCAGCCCGTCACCACAGCGAAGACGGACAGCGTCAGGAGCCCGTTCCTCTTGCAGTAGTCCTTCACATATTCCCTGATTTTCACTGATGTCGAACCATTGATAATCTTCATAAACCCCGTCATCCTGACTCAGGCTCGCTCCGTATCCAAAAGCAAAGGCCCCCCACCCTCCCACCCTTGGGTTACTCCAGATATCCGGATCTCCTGGTGGGCGAAGAAGCAGATCTATCGTCCCTTTCCTTTGTACTAGATCCGAGACAAAGGAAGAGCAAGTGTATCTGATCAGCTCTGTGTCCTGTCTCACTCTAAGGAGCTGGTCCAGTCTGAGGGAGGAGGTGTCAGCTAACTGATTCCTGGTAAAGTGTTGCCTAAAGGGATTATCCCTATCCCATGGTGGGAGAGGCTCCTTCACAGCCTCCCAGGCTTATTAACGTGGGCTAAAGACAAAGACTTCAGCACCGATTAGCTCCTCATAGCTCACTGCGAGTTATTGCTACCCACCTCCAGGTTATCCCATTCATAAAACGGATGCTTATGCTTTGAACTCTGTGACTTAACCCCGCTGTGAGGACAAGGTTAAGCAACTGTTTGAGCATCTGGTGCTTTGTCCTCCAGCCAGTCATGGTTTGTTCAATGTTATGATTGGATTATAGTAACATCAGAAAACATTGGAAACTTATTAAAGAATAAATCTTAACAAGGCAGAAGGGGCATTCATGAGTGTTGTCTTGCATGGACAAACAGGACAAACATTGCTTTTGTTGCGTCTAAGTGAAGGAAGTGAACTCTGCAGGAAGGATTACCAAAAGGGCAGAGTCCAAAGGTTTCAGTCCGCGTGTTGAGGACGGGCCCGGACACTCTGTTGTCCTCTGATCTTACCATGACGTCAGGTGGAATCCAGGGGTCAGGGCGCGCGCCGACAGACCTGAACGTCAGGACTTGGCATCGTAGCTGCATGGTCAATAATGACTCGTTGGCCCACAGAGGGAGCCGCAAATTAACCTCCAGGAATCACCCTGAACTTCAGCCCAGAAGACTGAGGCTGAATGGGATGTGGAAGACAGTCAGACAGTCCAAATAAACAACATGCAGCAAACTACGATTATGATGGAAATTAAAAAGAATAGTTCACCCCAGAATGATATTTCACTCATTATCTACTCACCCTCATGTCGGCTAAGGGCTTCTCTGAGTTACAGAGGGTCTCAGCGTAGCAGTGCATGTCCATAAAACGGTTGCAAACGGACACCGCGCGGTCTTCGTCACAAAAAGACACACTAAAAAACATCCAAATACCTCCATGCTGCTTGTATGTAATGTCCGTCTTGTATTGAAGCCCTGAAATGCGAAATTGTCCGGAAAAAAATTAAATAAGTCCATTTTTCAAGCTTGTTTGCAGCGGAAGCTCCTCTTCCTGTTCCGCCCTCTCTCGCGAGATTTGCGACGGCGTCAGTTAATCGCAATGACGTCGACGTAAATCTCGCGAGACTTGGGTGGACAAGGAAGAGAGGCTAGTTACATGATAATGTCGAGAAATAGACAAGGCCACTGCAACAAGTAATTGCATTAATGTCAAGAAATAGCCTAGAAATAACTGTTGATTTCATTTTAATGTCAAGTCCTTGCAATTGACCGTTATTTCTGGGTTTTTACAATGAATATTTCTTGGCAATATTAACATTGACCCCTATTTCTAGACATTATGATGCAATTAATATTTATGTCATGGCTAATTCTTGACATCATCATGTAATTAGCAGCCTGTAAATTAAAGGGTTACTGAAATTTCCTATTAAATTTCCTCCAAAAACTGTGGGACATGACATGACAACTGCTGAACAACAGAAACCATGCCCTTGTTATCATCGGTCCAAGTTCTCCGTCTATTCTCGTGTGTTGTTTGCATGCTTTGTTAATTCTGGAGTTGCCCCACGTTGTGCTGACGTCACAGTGTCCATGCTGACCTGGGAACAGCTCCAAACTTGACTCCCTCCTGTCTAACAATGTCTGCGCCGACGTCACCTGTAACCAATCCAATAACGTTTAATCCTCGTCTTCAACAATGCACGCAGCGAGATCAGCAGTCGGGACAAACAGGACTCATTCTTAGAAACAAACATTTGTTTCTTCGTGACGTGTTCTTCCTTTGTGACCGTGCTTTGAAACATGCCACATAAATGAAGGCTGTGGTCTGAATTTACTTAATGTTAATGTTTTAAATCTATTATGATGAGTATTTTGGACTGTTTTATCCAATTTCTAACAGACCTCACTTTTCTCCCAACCACTGTCAAACCTTTCAACTTTTTTATATATTAAATTTTTTTTACTGGTTATCCACAATGTTATCTTGTCTTAGTATAAAATATCTTGCAAAGAAAAATTATTATTGGTCATTGTTTCATTACTGGCCAATTTTCCAATTTTTTCAGTTAATTTACTTTAGTTTTCTTGTTCCTATTGTTATACCATGTGAAAATGTAGCGTAGCAGAGCTGGGTGAGTGTCCTGTATTATTCAATAAGGGACATATATTCATACATGTTGTCAATAATGTCATTATAACTGAAATGTTGAGCTACTGATTTCTATTATCTATTCATGTGAGCAACTTAATAAACATTGAATATTCAGTAACTCCTCACACTCAGTGTGAATGTGTGTTTGGTGTCTGGTGAGGTGAGTGTCAGCTGTGTGTTCACTGGTCTGTGTCAGAGTCTCTGCAGCGTGAGGGAAGTTTTTGTACGACCACAAATCACCGTGTGAACACCATGGCAACGTTTATGACATGTGCACACTGACAGTAATAAACTGCTGCATCTTCAGCCTGAACTCCACTGATGGTCAAACTGAAGTCAGAGTGGGTTCTTCCACTGCCACTGAATCGAGACGGTGTTGTTGATTCGAGTTGGTTTACGTGTCTTATGATGAGCTTTGGGGCCTGTCCAGATTTATGTTGATACCAGGACATGTGAGTAACACGGTTTATAATATCTCTGAAAACATCCTGGCTGGTTTTACAGGTGATGGAGACGGTGGATCCCGGAGTATTTGTCACTAGTGGAGGTTGAGTCACCGTCACCTGAGCACTGCAACCTGCAGACAAAAACAAACCATTCATTAATCAGCAGGAAGAAATGAGAGAAAAGGTAAAACATGGTGTTTGAAACGTTGCTGAGAGACTGAACCTGTAAAACAGCAGCAGGCCAGAGTCCAGATGAGGATGGTGATGAGAGTCATGGTGGTTTCTGCTGAGTCCACTGACAGATCTGAGTCCTGCAGTGTTGAACTCACAGGACTATAAACCTTCTCAGATCTCTGGAGGATCAGCTGACGATGCAAAGCCTCCTCTCTATGGAAATGATTTCTCTGCTCTCAACAGACGGAAGGAGACGTGGGACACAACGTCAGGAGAAATGCTGCTTAAACTTCAGGCTCTGTCCTCATCAACAGGTGCATGGCGCCCCCTGCTGTATCAGTACTGTAGCAACTGATTAATTTTATTAATTACCTTATTTCCAGATTTATTTTATCATCCTCTACTACTGCTGTTGGATTCATAATACTGAAACATTCGCAGACGGCTGAAAGAAGACAGTTATTGGATATCATCTCACTCCAGCATTTGTTCCCTCCCATCTTATTCAAAGATGAAAACTTGCTTAGTTGAAATCCAACATGATTTACTGTGGATGTGACTCATTTTGATTTTACCTGTGCACCTCATGTGCCTGTATCTTTTCCGGGAAAATACTGTTTCTTTTCTTTTGCAAGAGAAATAAACATGTCATATCCTCATGTTATATGTGATTTTATGCCTTTTTCAGTGTGTAGTCTTTTGTGGTTGAACATCCTGGAGGAACAAAAACTGAAATAAATGTTACTTTCACCTCTACTTTGTAGTGTTTATAGTGTGGAAAAGTTATGTACTGTATCTGTATGTGCTGGAAACACAGTGATTAAAAGAGAATCAGTTTGAAGATAAAGGCTGTGGAGAAAACAGTGCAGTGAGTTCAGTCGACCATGTCACAGTCTGCTGCAGAAACTCACAGCTGCAGCAACAAACTGTCTGTGCAGCAACTGAAGGAGGTTTTTGTACGACGTTGTATCACTGTGTGAACACTGGGCCATCATAATATCCCATACAGTAATAATCTCCTGCATCTTGAGCCCGAATTCCACTGATTGTCAGGGTGAACTGAGGTTCAGATCCACTGCTGCTGAAATGACTCGGAGCAGATGAACGAGTATTTATTCTGTAAAACAGCAGCTGAGGAGCCTGTCCAGGTTTCTGCAGGTACCAGCTGAGGTCAAAACCAACTCCTCTATCGGTTGTGCAGCTCAGAGAGACCGTCTGCCCCACACTAACGACCTTTGACCCTGGAGACTGAGTCACAGAATGATCGGCACTTGATCCTGGAAATAAAATTAAAAAAAACAGTTTGATTAAAAGATGTCAGTGTGAAGTGAATCTGAAATATAGAAAACAAACTCATTTAACAAGCTGTTTCTAACTCTGTGAAACCTGTGATGCAGCAGCAGGCCAGAGTCCAGATGAGGATGGTGATGAGAGTCATGGTGGTTTCTGCTGAGTCCACTGACAGATCTGAGTCCTGCAGTGTTGAACTCACAGGACTATAAACCTTCTCAGATCTCTGGAGGATCAGCTGACGATGCAAAGCCTCCTCTCTATGGAAATGATTTCTCTGCTCTCAACAGACTGAAGGAGACGTGGGACACAACGTCAGGAGAAATGCTGCTTGGATTTACACTAAATATCATCACAGTGGAAGAGAAGGAAATAGATTTTACAGGATTGGATTTTGAACATCTGGATTAAAATGGTGTCACTTTTTTTGATGCAGTGTTTTTTGACTGGATTTGTCCACAGCATATAAAGAGAAAAAATATATAATTCATTGTTTATTGTATTTATTTTATAATAATTTCTTTATAAAATTCTCATTTCTGACTTTTGTGATGATTTCTACTTTCCACAATTTTACAGTTTATGGAAAATAATTTCCAAATCATAAATTTACTCAGTGTGAGGACCCCTGTCCCCACCTATTAAAAAAACATCATGTCATAAAAAATTGTTTGCCTAAACATAAAAATAAATCTTGAATATTGAGTATAATGTGTGTTTAATGTTTGGTGAGGTGAGTGTCAGCTGTGTGTTCACTGGTCTGTGTCAGAGTCTCTGCAGTCTGAGGGAGGTTTTTGTACGACCACAAATCACCGTGTGAACAAAGCTGCATTGTTTATTACATGTGCACTCTTACAGTAATAAACTGCTGCATCTTCAGCCTGAACTCCACTGATGGTCAAACTGAAGTCAGAGCGGCTTCCACTGCCACTGAATCGAGGCGGTGTTGTTGAATGACGTTGGTTTGCAACTTTTATGAGGAGCTTTGGAGCCTGTCCAGATTTCTGTTGATACCAGAACAGAGCCTCACCATCACTATCGCTGTAAACAGCTGGGCTGGTTTTACAGGTGATGGAGACGGTGGATCGTGGAGTAAACGTCACTAGTGGAGGTTGAGTCACCGTCACCTGAGCACTGCAACCTGCAGACAAAAACAAACCATTCATTAATCAGCAGGAAGAAATGAGAGAAAAGGTAAAACATGGTGTTTGAAACGTTGCTGAGAGACTGAACCTGTAAAACAGCAGCAGGCCAGAGTCCAGATGAGGATGGTGATGAGAGTCATGGTGGTTTCTGCTGAGTCCACTGACAGATCTGAGTCCTGCAGTGTTGAACTCACAGGACTATAAACCTTCTCAGATCTCTGGAGGATCAGCTGACGATGCAAAGCCTCCTCTCTATGGAAATGATTTCTCTGCTCTCAACAGACTGAAGGAGACGTGGGACACAACGTCAGGAGAAATGCTGCTTGGATTTACACTAAATATCAGGCTCTGTCCTCATCAACAGGTGCATGGCGCCCCCTGCTGACAATCTGTATCAGTTCTGTATATACCGTATATCCATGCTGCATAACATTTGCCTCTGTACCTTTTGCTTATCATTTACAGTAAAACACTGTTTCTATTATTTTGCAAGAGAAATAAACATGTCATACCATCATGTTTCAAGATGTTGATTCAAGATTTAGTTAGATGGATATCATCTTCACTTTTTCTGTCTTCTTTTCAAAGTTTGAAAACTGCTTTGGTGGTTGAAATCCAGGGAACATGATTTACTGGTCCTATTTCACGAGAATATTTATTCTAATTTATTCTATTCTATTCTATTTGAATTCGTATCTTTAACTATTTTTGGTACCTTTATGTTTGCACCTGACACGACGACAAGTTCCTTGTGCAGTAAATTGACCTTTACTGCTCTTGGCAATAAAAGCATTTCTGATTCTGATTCTGAACCTGATTATATCTGATTTTATGCCTTTTTTCAGTGTGTGTAGTCATTTAAAATGAAACATTATTTTTGACTGAACATCCTGGAGGAACAAAAACTGAAATAAATGTGACTTGTGTGTGATTAAAAGAGAATTAATCAGTTTGAAGATAAAGGCTGTGGGGAAAAGAGTGCAGTGAGTTCAGTCGACCATGTCACAGTCTGCTGCAGAAACTCACAGCTGCTGCAACAAACTGTCTGTGCAGCGACTGAAGGAGGTTTTTGTACGACGTTGTATCACTGTGTGAACACTGGGCCACCATACACTCCCATACAGTAATAATCTCCTGCATCTTCAGCCCGAATTCGACTGATTGTCAGAGTGAACTGAGGTTCAGATCCACTGCTGCTGAAATGACTCGGAGCAGATGAACGAGTACTTATTTTGTAAAACAGCAGCTGAGGAGCCTGTCCAGGTTTCAGCAGGTACCAGCTGAGGTCAGGACCAACTCCTCTATCGGTTGTGCAGCTCAGAGAGACCGTCTGCCCCACACTGAAGACCTTTGACCCTGGAGACTGAGTCACAGAGTGATCGGCACTTGATCCTGGAAATAAAATTTAAAAAACAGTTTGATTAAAAGGTGTCAGTGTGAAGTGAATCTGAAATATAGAAAACAAACTCATTTAACAAGCTCAGACTTTTCTAACTCTGTGGTCGTGTTACGATCCTGACCTGTGATGCAGCAGCAGGCCAGAGTCCAGATGAGGATGGTGATGAGAGTCATGGTGGTTTCTGCTGAGTCCACTGACAGATCTGAGTCCTGCAGTGTTGAACTCACAGGACTATAAACCTTCTCAGATCTCTGGAGGATCAGCTGACGATGCAAAGCCTCCTCTCTATGGAAATGATTTCTCTGCTCTCAACAGACTGAAGGAGACGTGGGACACAACGTCAGGAGAAATGCTGCTTGGATTTACACTAAATATCATCACAGTGGAAGAGAAGGAAATAGATTTTACAGGATTGGATTTTGAACATCTGGATTAAAATGGTTTCACTTTTTTTGATGCAGTGTTTTTTGACTGGATTTGTCCACAGGGTATAAAGAGAAAAAATATAATTTATTATTTATTGTATTTATTTTATAATAATTTCCTTATAAAATTCTCATTTCTGACTTTTGTGATGATTTCTACTTTCCACAATTTTACAGTTTATGGAAAATAATTTCCAAATCATGAACTTATGACAGAAGGAAATCAACAGTTTCTCTCTTAACTTACAAAAAAATACTAGAATGATATTAATTTTCATCAGATTTAGCTTTAAATAGTTTTGTAAATTGAATAGAGTATTAAACTTTTGTTATCAGCATGTTTAATCTGTAAATACAGTGAATAGTCAGTGGGTAGATGCTTGTTCTCAGAGCAGGAGGTTTTTGTACGGCCGCTTCATGACTTTGTATCACTGTGGTACACTTTTGGTGGAGGAACCAAACTCGTCGTTGACGGTAAGTACCAGAGATTTTTACACTGTACAACATGTAAAATTTAGTAATATTTTATCTAATGAGGCTTTGATTGACGTCAGTTATTGGATTTTATTAATAATTTTGTTATAAATCAAAAAATCTGATCTTACCGTCTGATGATTTATCGTCTGCTTCAAAATCATCTTCAAAAAAAAGAAGGAAAAAAGATCAACAATTTCATTATGTTTTAAATATATCATTTATAAAAACTAAGAGTTGAACTAAACCCTGACGTGGATTCATGTTGAACACAAACATGATTTTCTCAGTGAGAGCAGCTCAGCTTCGTGTTCACGCTTCGTTTGTTTTACATGTAGAGAAAAGGAAGTGAAAGAGACAGATGATAAAAGTTTCAACTGTTTTCACACCAGTGAAGATCAAACATATATAAACGTATCAATAATCAATAATCAATACCAATCAACCTCTCTAGGTGCATTTACACTTGAATCGTGTGTCTGACGCTGAGTGATTCATGAGAGCAACAGTAGAACAAGTTTGTCTGTTTCATCTGATCAAATAGAAGAAGTGACCAGTGTGTCATGTTTCTGTATCACCAAGCCTTCATTCTCCTTCCTTTGTCTTTTCTCTCCCCCCTCCCTCCCTCCCTCCCTCCCTCCCTCTCTCTCCTCCAGTGGGGGTGACGCGGCCCACCCTGACCGTCCTCCCCCCCTCCAGAGAGGAGCTGCAGCAGGGCAGTGCCACACTGGCGTGTGTGGCCAGCGGAGGCTTCCCCTCAGCCTGGACGCTGGGCTGGAAGGTGGGGGCAGCAGCAGCTCCTCGGGGGTGTCACGCAGCCTGGAGGCCCCGGGGAGTGACGGCCGCTACAGCTGGACCAGCACCCTGAGCCTGTCTGCAGACCAGTGGAGGAAGGCGGGCTCAGTGAGCTGTGAGGCCACTCTGAGTGGACAGAGCCCTGTCACTCAAACCCTGGAGCCTGACCGCTGCTCAGAGTAGAGCTTCAGCAACACTTCCTGTCTGGAAACCATGCTGCTGCTGCTGCTGCTGCTGCTGCTCTGACACACATCTGGATCAAGCTACACATCTCCTCTCTGCACACATTTCTGCAGCTCTCACAGCTCCACTCAGTGTGTTAGTCTGCATGTTGCTTTCTGATGCTGATCCTCTGCATGTTCTGCTTCATGTTCATCACTCTCTGATTCATCTCAATCTGGAAAAACTTCATTTAATCTTTTAAATAAAACAGTGTGTTATAATAAATCAGTGTCTCTGTCTTTCAATGTAAAACTTTATATAAAATACTCTCTGGAGGGGACCATTCCTTATTACTAGCCTAATAAAGGAGCTTAACCCTTAGATATGCAGTAAACTGGACATTTTCACAATTTCATAATTTCTTCTGCAGCTTTTGACTTTAGGATTGTATCTAATTAAAAGTGACATCATAAAAAGATAAACTAATGAAATAAAAGTCAGAAACTAAAAACTACATGGAAAGGTGTCAGTGTGTTTCAGTTGTATTTAGGGTTCATTGTGGTTCTGCTTGATGACTCTTGTGTTGTGTTCACTGGACCAGTTCTCAGTCTGTTCACCAGCCCTCTGCAGCTGCAGCAGCTGTTTCACTTCAGTCAAACTGAAGGAGGTTTTTGTACGGCTCTAAATCACAGTGTGAACACTCTACCAGGATGGTGAGACTGACAGTAATAAACTGCTGCATCTTCAGCCTGAACTCCACTGATGGTCAAACTGAAGTCAGAGCTGCTTCCACTGCCACTGAATCGAGGCGGTGTTGTTGATTCAAGTTGGTTTACATATTTTATTAGGAGCTTTGGAGCCTGTCCAGGTTTCTGTTGATACCAGAACATACCCTGATCACCATCATCATATCTGTTAACATCCTGGCTGGTTTTACAGGTGATGGAGACGGTGGATCGTGGAGTATGTGTCACTAGTGGAGGTTGAGTCACCGTCACCTGAGCACTGCAACCTGCAGACAAAAACAAACCATTCATTAATCAGCAGGAAGAAATGAGAGAAAAGGTAAAACATGGTGTTTGAAACGTTGCTGAGAGACTGAACCTGTAAAACAGCAGCAGGCCAGAGTCCAGATGAGGATGGTGATGAGAGTCATGGTGGTTTCTGCTGAGTCCACTGACAGATCTGAGTCCTGCAGTGTTGAACTCACAGGACTATAAACCTTCTCAGATCTCTGGAGGATCAGCTGACGATGCAAAGCCTCCTCTCTATGGAAATGATTTCTCTGCTCTCAACAGACTGAAGGAGACGTCTTCTGCATATTCTGCTTCATGTTCATCACTCTTTTTAATCTGAAATTGGAAATACTGCATTTAATCTTTTGAATAAAACAGTGTGTTATAATAAATCAGTGTCTCTGTGTTTCATTATAAAACTTTAGGAAAAACACTCTCTGGCTCAGTTTTGGCCTTTTTTTGTCACGTTTCTCTTCATCATTGTCAAACCTTTAAACTGCTTTATATTCATGTTTTATTGTTTATTCATCTAACAAACTTACCAATATGTGTTGTTAATGTTTACTATTACATTATTGGTCAATATTCCCAGCTACATGCAGTTTACCATAAGATGAACAAACACTCTTCAAAACTCTAAAACATGAAGCTTATTCTAAGTCAAACTGAAAATGTAAGATTTAGGAGATAATATGAAATATTACACTTGACTTTGTGGATGTTTGAGTAAAATTTCATGATAAATAATCTCAGAGTTACTGAGACATTTCACTAAAAACCTCCAGTTCTTCTGTTCTTCTTCGTAAATAGGTTGTAAATGAACCATCAGTTTGTGATGCAAGAGGTGAAACAGACTAATTAGAGCTTAAACATATTAAAAAACATCATGTCATAAACAGTTTGGCTAAACTTAAAAATAAACCTTAAATATTCAGTATAATGTGTTTAGTGTTTGGTGAGGTGAGTGTCAGCTGTGTGTTCACTGGTCTGTGTCAGAGTCTCTGCAGTCTGAGGGAGGTTTTTGTACGACCACAAATCACCGTGTGAACACCCAGACTCCGTTTATTTTATGTTGACTCTTACAGTAATAAACTGCTGCATCTTCAGCCTGAACTCCACTGATGGTGAAACTGAAATCAGAGCTGAATCCACTGCCACTAAATCGAGGCGTTGTTGCTGATGGACGTCGGTTTGCATATTTTATTAGGAGCTTTGGAAGCTGTCCAGATTTCTGTTGATACCAGAACATAGCTTGTTCACCACTAGCAGTTCTGTGAACATCCTGGTTGGTTTTACAGGTGATGGAGACGGTGGATTCTGGAGTATTTGTCACTAGTGGAGGTTGTTGAGTCACCGTCACCTGAGCACTGCAACCTGCAGACAAAAACAAACCATTCATTAATCAGCAGGAAGAAATGAGAGAAAAGGTAAAACATGGTGTTTGAAACGTTGCTGAGAGACTGAACCTGTAAAACAGCACTCTGTGGTCGTGTTACGATCCTGAACCTGTAAAACAGCAGCAGGCCAGAGTCCAGATGAGGATGGTGATGAGAGTCATGGTGGTTTCTGCTGAGTCCACTGACAGATCTGAGTCCTGCAGTGTTGAACTCACAGGACTATAAACCTTCTCAGATCTCTGGAGGATCAGCTGACGATGCAAAGCCTCCTCTCTATGGAAATGATTTCTCTGCTCTCAACAGAGTGACAGAGACGTCCTCTGCATATTCTGCTTCATGTTCATCACTCTGACTAATTGAAATTGGAAGTACTGCATTTAATCTTTTGAATAAAACAGGGTGTTATAATAAATCAGTGTCTCTGTGTTTCAATATAATACTTCAGGAAAAACATTCTCTGGCTCATTCCACTATCATACATATTACTTAGCTTAACCCTTAGATATGCAGTAAACTGGACATTTTCACTCCAAATTGAATTGTTGCAATCTGCAGCTGTTGCCTCAGATGCTGTTTGACATTTACTTTTATCTAATTTAAAGTAAGATCATAAAGAGAAACTATTAAACTATACATGGAAAGGTGTCAGTTGGTGTGTTTCAGTTGTATTTAGGGTTCATTGTGGTTCTGCTTGATGACTCTTGTGTTGTGTTCACTGGACCAGTTCTCAGTCTGTTCACCAGCCCTCTGCAGCTGCAGCAGCTGTTTCACTTCAGTCAAACTCAAGGAGGTTTTTGTACGGCTCTAAATCACCGTGTGAACACTCCACTACCATGGTAACCCAGACAGTAGTAATCTCCAACATCTTCAGCCTTAACATCACTGATGGTCAAAGTGTAGCTAGAACCAGACCTACTGCCACTGAATCGAGATGGAGTTCCTGAGAATCTGTCTGATACATAGTAAATCAGGAGTTTTGGAGCCTGTCCAGGTTTCTGAAGGTACCAATTCAAGGTACCACCAATATCTGAACTCCCTGTGGCGCTGATGGTCACAGTCCCTCCAAGACTGACAGACTTGGATTTGTCTGATTGAGTCAGAAAGTTGTTGGCAGAAGACTCTGAAATGAGAAATTAAACATTAATCTCAAGAAGAAGTGTCACATTATAGCAAAGTGAGGATTTGAAAATGTCAGATAAACACTAAAACCTTCTCACCTCGACTCAGAAAAACCAACACGACCAGCAGAGTTGTTGTTGGCGACATCATCCTGATGCAGTTTTCAGTGCGAGGCCACGAGAACCGTTCAGACTCTCTGTGACAGAAGAACTTAAACTCTGAGGAGCAGTGATGCGTGTGAGTCATGCAAAAAACCTGAGAGGACACCTGTCTTTATGAAACTGAGAGAAGCAGAGGAGGTGGAGCAGGTTTGATTCCCATGTGGACTGATTCAACTTCAGACTCTTTTTACTGTTTCTTTCTCAGAGAAGCTCCTTCAAGCTCTTGATGGTGATGAGGAGGTGCACACTGCCCTCTGCTGACACTTCAGTCTCACAACAACACCAAAACATATACCGTATATTCATGTAACGTATTGATTAATTTATGTCTTTTGGTGTCCTTCATACAGTAGTTAAATGTGAATGACAATAGGTTAAGATGCACAGATTGGTGGTTAATTTTAACAAATCCATTCAAACAACTGGAGAATATATAAATATATTTGTCTCTAGGGAAGATTTTTTGCTTTTTTTTTTTTTTTTTTACTTTATGATGAAAGTATAGCCTACAAAAGATCACAAATGGTACTTCACAGTGTTGCTGAAAACTGAAAAATCTACCGTAACTAACTGTAGTTGAATCCCAACTCCAGTTATATGAGCTTTGTTTTTCATACAGAGGCACCATAACACAGGGGAATTGCCGTTGTTTTACAATCTCTACCTAATTTCTAGCATAATACGATCGAAACACTCACCCAGATAACTTCATCCGGGGTCTGTTCTGACGCCGCGCGGTGCAGCCGTTAATATCATCTATGGTTGGTTAATATGATACATCCATGGAAGTTGCTAATGCTAATGCTAATTCGTTTATGCGAGCAGTTGGACGAAGTTCAGCTTCCACAGGCTTCCTCTCCGCTAAAGCTCTAGTTGCGCTAAAAATGGACCCGGATGTGATAATATTACATCCATGTCTCATCCGGTGATTTCCAAAAAAAAAAAAAATCAATCAATCAAAAAAAACAACAACAACAACAACAACAGTCGAAACAGTTAAAAAAAAAAATTCGGGGGCAGCCGTTGTTCTGACGCTGATGTTCACGCCACAGCAGATGTAAACATTCTGGATCCCGTGAGTGCACCATTGTGTTGTTTCAGTGTGTTTAAGTTTGATTTAAACTGTGAACTGTGAACAAGTAACATTGCGGAGTTTTTCGGCCTTAAAATAATGTTTCCAGACTCAGTGCAATGGTAGAAAAATGGTTAATAGGATGAATTTAGCTGCTGCCACGGTCTGAGCGGGGTCGCGTCGGCTGAAACCGCACTATGTAACAGCAAACATTTGTTTTACAGATACAGAGGGGGGAAAGGGGAAGTCTATTGTTCACTCAGGTGGAGCACACATCACTGTACAGACCCCTGGGGGCTCAGTAACGCCCCCAACAGGCCAACATGTTAACTACACAGTTAACAGGAGGCCTGAGCCTGTGGCGAATGGACAAACACTGAGCCACAGCAACAGTTGAACACTGAAGGACATAACTGACACAACACAATGTGTTATGGTCGGACTGATTGTGTTCAGTCAGTGTTCATTTGTAGGACACACGACCTTTGACTTCTGCCCTTTCTGACCAACACAGTCCACAGGTGACTGAGGTCAGACACGTGGTCTCCATCAAACAGAGGCATGTGTGTCTGACAGGAAACCAGGACAGCATCGACCTTCAGAATCTGGAAGCTGCTGCAGCTAAATATTAAGAGTGATAAAGTCATAATAAACTGTAGCAGCTGAACTTTGAGCTGCAGGTTTTATAACAGACTCTGAGCCAGAACTTGAAATGGACACCTTGTACCTGTCAGTTATTACTGCTGTTTCCAACCAAAGCTTATCAGACTAACATTGAGGACTGATCGTAAAGGAAAGAACCAAGAGTTTGATTATGGCACTTATCAAATCAGTTTTATTGACAGAGATCAGTCAGGATTGGCCGGTTGATTAAATTGGCAGGCCCGGATCCGTTAGCCCCGCCCCCCAACACCACACCTGGTTTCAGGGTGTTTCACAGTAACAGCAGCCTACACACACTCTGGACAGGTGGAGCTCAACAAGCAGAGGACATCAGCTCCTGGTTTCTCCACAGACCTGGTCCCGATCCAGAGAGCTGCAGAGGGAACAATCTGAGTAAGTGGACCTTTGAGTGGTTACTGTTTTTGATGTTTGATCTTCATCACTGATGAGCTGCTATTTGTTTGTTGGCGTGTTGATGTGGACGACAGATGTTGACGTGGATGACAGAAAACGTCCCGTCTGAAACAACAAACAGACTCTGGATAATCCAGATCAGTCCAAGAGACAGGGTCAGTCACTGTGAGTGTGTGTTTGACATTTGTCTCCTTTTCACACTGTAACTGATCCTGTCTCATTGTTGAACCTGTCGCTTAGTTTTTAATCTGACTCTGATTTCATTTCATTTGAACTTTGAACAGATGTAACGTAATAAAAGTATAAAATTAGATCTCGGTTGAGATACTGGACTGGACTTTGATAAGTTGTTTTATGAAGGATCGTGATTCATCATTGATTGGGGCAATAACTGTAAAGTACCATGGTGAATTAACAGAAGCCAGTGAGCGCCCCGTGGTGGCTCCTGTCAGTCCTCAATGATCCTGGAGGAAGGAACAGGAGCTTCACTGTTTACCCACAACGCAGCTCTGCACTCATTCGCATGTATTTACCATAGATATATAGGCCTATAAAAATTAGATGACTCACCCGCCGCTGCTGCACAATGACACAACATAGTCAGAACGGCGGCCATCTTGGGACGGGCAACTCTCTCCCTCAGAGCATTGTAAGCCTATGGTGCATGTTCTGCTATAATGACCAGAACTTGCTCAGTTTTTGTCCGATTTCAAAACAGTTTGATTTTTTTATGAACATCTATGCAGTTATGATGCAGCATACTCAAAATCACGGATAATTTTAATCATGTACTTTTTTTGTAAAGGTAACATTATAGTGACATTATGCAAATAGTTTTGCACATAGTTATAAATAGTTTTTTTAGTGAAGATGACTGGATCACCTATCTACTGCACTGTAACTGCAGCCAGAGTCAGAGGCAAATTGCCCGTTTCAATAAGAGCTACGCCTGCCTGTAGTCCGATCTACCCCCTTGGCATTTACCGCCATAGCCATCATCCACTGCTCTCCTCCCGTCTGAGCTATATGGCTCCATCTAGTGGGCTGGGAGTAGAAGTGCAGCAGCTGGACACATGATGGACATGTAGGCTGGTAATGATGTGTGTTTCCTCTGCAGGTGAAGCTACAAAGTGTAAGTGTGTGTGAACTCAGCAGCATGGATCAGTGTGAGGACAGAGAGGAGGGAGCCCCTCCCTCTAAGAAACTGTGTCAGGAACATGGGACCCAGGCCAGTGGTCAAAGGTCAGAGGAAGATCTGTAAATGTCCATGACTCAGATCACTGCTCTATCATTGTTATTAACATTAAAATCAATGTGTTCAGTCAATTTAATCAATTTTAATGAATACATTTTTCATCACTTTTCTCCTACATGTGCATTTATCAGTTGTGTTGTTGTTTCAGGATCCAGCAGCAGAGACCAGACTCTCCTGAACCCAGCTGTCTGTCTTTAAAAAGCTACCAGTCAAAGGATGTTATCATTGTGTTTAAAGGAGGACGAGGACCAGCTGATCAGAGGTAAGCAGTAAATGTCACTCAGACTCAGGTTAATGTAGAAAACAACCAGTTGTATGAGGTGTTTGTCAGAGGTCAACGTGTCTCTGTGTTGTGAACGTCCACACTGGAAGGTGGAGGTCAAACTATAAGAGGTGGTGAGAGCTGTAGGGACTGAACCAAACACTGAGCTGAAGCTCCAAACAACTGCAGACTGAGCTGTTGATTCTCAGTGGGATCAGCAGGACTAGTCAACCTTCACCTGCAGGGAGGCGTCTGATTGGCTGTCAAATCAAACCTGACTTCATGAACCTTTAGCTTGTGTGTCTCTGTGTGGACAGACATGATGTGAGCTCATTCTCCATGATTCCTCCACAGAGTGGACCAGGAGAGCTCAGAGGTTCCCAGTGGTCAGTCTGCCCAGCAGCATCAAACACACCTGGACCCCATATTTAAGGTGAGGACATGTCCAACAGCTGCTGTCACATCTGTTGTGTTCACCATCATCTCCATGCTGCACTTTGACACCAGTGGATTTTAGTTTGATGCTGTCACTCATAGAGTTTCTGTTTCAGCTGCTGGAGAACAACATGGTCACTTTTGTCAAGGATGAGCTGAGGAAGATCCATAAGGCTCTGAGTCCAGATTACCCAGAATGCTCAGGGAGTCAGAGGGAGGATGAGGAGGTGTTGGACGGTGAGGATGAAGAGCAGAGGAGCATCAGAGAGGCGTTAGTGAAGATCACAGTGAACTTCCTGAGGAGGATGAATCAGGAGGAGCTGGCTCAGCGTCTGCAGCACAGTAAGAGGATTTCTCTAAAGATTCAAAATGATGGATAAATGAGACATCAACATATGGAGGGAAACATCTTCATATTTGTTCGCTGGAGGAATTAGGTGACCACATTTTCTCATTGACCTTATTTCTTGTGTTTTTCTTTAAGGACATTTTGCTCCTGTTTGTCAACATAAACTTAAATCTTCCCTGAAGAAGAAATTCCAGTGTGTGTCTGAGGGGATCTCTAAAACAAGAAACCCAACTTCTCTTGACAAGATCTACACAGATCTCTACATCACAGAGAGAGGGTGGGGGCGGTCCAATGATAAACATGAAGACACACAGGCCATCAAACCAGAAAACATCTTCAAACCACAACTTGGAGGAGACCGACCAATCAGAACAGTGATGACTAAGGGAGTGGCTGGCATTGGGAAAACAGTCTTAACACAGAAGTTCACTCTGGACTGGGCTGAAGACCAAACCAACCAGGACATACACTTCACATTTTCCCTCACCTTCAGAGAGCTGAATCTGCTGAAAGACAAAAGGTTGAGTTTGGTGGAACTTGTTCATTTTTTCTTCTCTGAAACCAAAGAAGCAGGAATCTGCAGGTTTGATCAGTTCAAGGTCGTCTTCATCTTTGATGGTCTGGATGAGTGTCGACTTCCTCTGGACTTCCACAACACTGAGATCCTGACTGATGTGACAGAGTCCACCTCAGTGGACGTGCTGCTCATCAACCTCATCAGGGGGAAACTGCTTCCCTTTGCTCGCATCTGGATAACCACACGACCTGAAGCAGCCAGTAAGATCCCTCCTGATTGTGTTGACATGGTGACAGAGGTCAGAGGGTTCACTGACCCACAGAAGGAGGAGTACTTCAGGAAGAGGTTCAGAGATGAGGAGCAGGCCAAGAAGATCATCTCCCACATCAAGAGATCACGAAGCCTCTTCATGATGTGTCGAATCCCAGTCTTCTGCTGGATCACTGCTACAGTTCTGGAGGAGGCGTTGGAGGGAGGAGAGCTTCCCAAGACCCTGACTGAGATGTACATCCACTTCCTGGTGGTTCAGTCCAAAGTGAATAAGGTCAAGTATGATGGAGGAGCTGAGACGGATCCACACTGGAGTCCAGCAACCAGGAAGATGATTGAGACTCTGGGAAAACTGGCTTTTGAGCAGCTGCAGAAAGTAAACCTGATCTTCTATGAATCAGACCTGACAGAGTGTGGCATCGATATCGGAGCAGCCTCAGTGTACTCAGGAGTGTTCACACAGATCTTTAAAGAGGAGAGCGGCCTGTACCATGACAAGGTGTTCTGCTTTGTCCATCCAATTGTTCAGGAGTTTCTGGCTGCTCTTCATGTCCATCTGACCTTCATCAACTCTGGACTCAACCTGATGTCACCACAACAAACATCCAAGAAGTTAAAAAGAAGAAAAGTCACATCTATACCGACCTCTTTCTACCAGAGCGCTGTGGACAAGTACTTACAGAATCCAAATGCAGATCAGGACATGTTCCTCCGCTTCCTCCTGGGTCTTTCACTGCCGACCAACCAGAACCTTCTACAAGGACTGATGACACAGACAAAAACTGACTCACAGGAGACGGTCCAGTACATCAACGAGAAGATTGAAGAGACTCCCTCTGCAGAGAAAAGCATCAACCTGTTCCACTGTCTGAATGAACTGAATGATGGTTCTCTAGTGGAGCAGATCCAACAGTCCCTGGGATCAGGACGTCTCTCCACAGACAATCTGTCTCCTGCTCAATGGTCGGCTCTGGTGTTCGCCTTACTGTCATCAGGAGAAGATCTGGATGAGTTTGACCTGAAGAAATACTCTGCTTCAGAGGATGTTCTTCTGAGACTGCTGCAAGTGGTTGAAGTCTCCAACAAAGCCCTGTAAGTGTAGATTTATTTATTATCATTTAAAAAAATCTATCTATCTATCTAATCAAGGCAAAAAATAAACTCTTGTCTTCTTGAATTCCTCGCAATCATCTCTTCAGACTGAGCGGCTGTAACCTCTCAAAGAGAAGCTGTGAAGGTCTGTCCTCAGTCCTCAGCTCCCAGTCATCTCGTCTCAGACACCTGGACCTGAGTAACAATGACCTGCAGGACTCAGGACTCAAGGCCCTGTCTGAAGGACTGGGGAGTCCACACTGTAGACTGGAGACTCTCAGGTGAGATCAGGTTACTGTTTGTGTGACATTGAACAAATGTAAACTCTGGTTAATCAAAAAAAAAAAAAACATGTCTATGTTTTGATGACTTGGTTCAGATTGTTGGAACTGACTTGTTGAGTCACAGTAATCTGCTGGTGGTTCAACCTGTTCAAAACAGAACAATAAGAACTACAGTCCTGAGACCAGAGGACATGTCAACAAACCAGTAGCTCCTGACTGGTCACTGCCTGAAGAAGTAAAGTGGACTTTGGTCCAAATGAGTATTGTTATAGTTGTTAGATTGTTGTTTGTTTTCCCTGTGAACATGTGTTTTCTCTGTTGCTGTTTAGTCTCATCATTGAAGGTGATCAAAGATGAACTCAAATCTTATTTGTCTTGTTGTTCATGATCATCTCCTCAGACTGAGTAACCTCTCACAGAGAAGCTGTGAAGCTCTGCCCTTAGTCCTCAGCTCCCAGTGCTCTAGTCTCAGACACCTGGACCTGAGCAACAACAACCTGCAGGACTCAGGAGTCAAGGTCCTGTCTGGTGGACTGGAGAGTCCACAATGTAGACTGGAGACTCTCAGGTGAGGATCCATCCAGCTGTTGATCTGATGACACTTGAACACACCTCCAGGTGTTGACAGATGGTTTCTGTGTGTTGTTGTGTGTTCAGTCTGTCAGGATGTCTGGTCACAGAGGAAGGCTGTGCTTCTCTGGCCTCAGCTCTGAGCTCCAACCCCTCCCATCTGAGAGAGCTGGACCTGAGCTACAACCATCCAGGAGCCTCAGGAGTGAAGCTGCTGTCCGACAGACTGAAGACTCTCAGGTATGGAGAGGCTGCTGCAGCCACACGCTGTCTGTATCATCACAACATGAAGACTCCAACTTCTTCTCTTCTTCTTTCAGGGTGGATCCTTATGGAGAACAATGGTTGAAACCAGGTCTGAAGAAGTGTAAGTGTGTTTGGACTTTGGTTCATGTAAACAAAGCAGCAGTTAGTCCACAAACACCATTTTGTTACACGAGTGACGAGACATATCGACTTTCCTTTGATTTTATGTTTAGCTTCTTGAAAACTCGAAAGTAAATTACAATGTCTGACGCACGGTCAAAAGACTGTGTAGCTTCCACCATTATCTGACTCAAAACTAACAACTGTTACATCCAATCACAGTTATGCAGCCGCAAGATGACATCATAGCAAAAAATTTAAAGACACAGAACATTTTTATTACCAACTTATACATTTTAAAGTAAGACATTTTAAATCTTAATGAATTTTGGTGAAATTATCACTATCAATTTTAACAGTTTTAACGGGGGGGCAGGGGGGGGCAGATTGTCAAAGGTGGTGGTTATGGCCTTGACTGCAGCTGTGTCTTGTTCTCTCCATCAGATGCCTGTCCACTCGAAATCAACACAAACACAGTGAACAAGTGGATCAAATTGTCTGACAACAACAGGAAGGCGACACATGTGGAGGTAGAGCAGCCGTATCCTGATCATCCAGATAGATTTGACCTTCGACCTCAGCTGCTGTGTTCAACTGCTCTGGGTGGTCGCTGCTACTGGGAGGTGGAGTGGAGAGGAAAGGTTGATATAGCAGTGAGTTACAAAGGAATCAGGAGGAAGGGAGACACTGAAGACAGTGGGTTTGGAAGGAACAATCAGTCCTGGAGACTGAGCTGCTCTGATGTTGGTCACTACATCTGTCACGACAACAAAGAAACAGCCACCTCCTCCTCCACCACCTTCTCCGCCAATAACAGAGTAGCAGTGTATGTGGACTGGCCTGCTGGCTCTCTGTCCTTCTACAGAGTCTCCCCTGGCTCACTGATCCACCTCCACACCATCAACACCACCTTCACTGGGCCTCTTTATCCTGGGTTTGCAGTCTCGTTCACGTCTGGTTCCTCAGTGTCTATGTTGAACAGACAGTTCAGTCTGTAGACGTCTATCTGCCAGTCACATGTCAGAGTCATTATTTATATCAGGGTTTTTTTTTAACTCCTCTGAATGAATGATGTAAACTTGTTCCTTTGAAGATTATTACAAGATAAATGGGTTGGTAGCTTTTACCTTTTAATTAAGTTGTTGTCTTTTTTTAAATGTCTTTTTCCTGTTTTTTCATAATAAAACCGTCACTGTCAACATCAGTTTGTTGTCTTTGTCTGAATCTGATTATTTTCAAGGAAAAAGCTGGAAAGGTTTCAGACATGAGGTTTACTTATCAACTAACAGAAGAACTGACGCTGTACAGGTTCAGTTCTTCTAACGATTAATTGTTTGAAATGGAAAATATTTCCATCCATCCATCTCCTCTGTCTTGTGGGATAACCAGCAGATGTCAGCATTGCTGCACTGTGGGCAGAAAACCATTAACTGAACCAATCAGTCAGTCAGTCAACCCACTGGGAGCAGGTAAGTTCACACCTGCTGGGAGCTCAGCCGGCTGCGAGCCAAGCTAACTGCGTGTAACCTCAACATGGATCAGTGTGAGGACAGGAAGCCCCTCCCTCCAAGAAACTGTGTCGAGAACATGGGAGACGAACCAGAGGTCAAAGGTCAGATGAATATTTCTAAGTGTCCATGACTCAGATCACTGCTCCATCATCATTATTATCATTAAAATCCATGTGTTCACTCTCACTTCTCACTAAAAGTCCCTGGTCATTAAAAGATTGATGAAGACATATCAGTTTTCTCCAGCATACATTTATCAGTTGTGTTGTTGTTTCAGGATCCAGCAGCAGAGACCAGACTCTTTTGAACCTGTAAACCACTGTCTACAGCTGTTAATTAACAGCCCAGAAGACGCTGTTTTAACGTGTTTGCAGTGAGTGCTCTTCTTCTTTTTGGTTCTTTAATAATTAATTGTAAACATTCCCATTTGTGCATCCATCCATTCATCTATCCGTCCGTCCATCCATCCACCTCCTCTCTCCTTGTCCAACAGGAAATTGAAGTTCTCCATCTCTCGGCGGCAGTAGTCGGCGGCGGCAGGTGTCTCCGTCAGAGATTACATCATCCAGGTCAGAGGTTAGTACAGTCCCCGGATGTTGATAGCAGCTAACCCCGGACCAGAGACGTTCTAATATTGAGAAGGGCTTTGCCCGGACTCAGAGGAGAATAGCACTAGCGTATCAGAACAAAACATTGACATGCCCGAAATGAAGTAAATAAATAAATAAATGAACAATTTTGGTGGCAGATAATGTGTTATTTAGAGGCTGCATTGCGCTGCCCGTAGACTGACATTGTATGGGTATGCGGCTCTCGGCTGGATCTAATTTCGTTGGCTTGTAATGACACCAAAGTTATCTGGGTGAGTAAATGATTTTGTAGTGTCATGTTTTTAAAAAGGCAAACGATAAGATCACACTTGCTTTTCATGCTTTGAATTTTTTTGAGAAAGACCAGAATGTTTCTCTATTTCTGGGCTATTTCTAAGCAATCAATTGTTATATCTTGGTTATATTTCTCCACATTATTATGAAATAGGCCATTATTTCTAGGCTATGTCTCGACAATGCAGCAATTAATTGTTATTTCTTGGCTATTTTTTGGCATTATGTAATTAGCGGCCTGTAAATTAATGGGTTAACAAAACATCCAAACTGAAAAACTGAGCTCCATTTTGTGGTTTCACACACTCACCAGCAGGTGGCAGAAAACGTCTAAAATCCAACCATGACTGGGGCCCTCCCACAGGAAACATCCAGAATAAAACTGTATAATGGTGTAACTTATTTAAATTCATTAAATCAGAAGTTGTTAGATCTTATCTCTCTTCAATATGCACAAAGATGATGCCTAACTCCCAGTTCTGCTCCCTTGTGCGGCCTCAGTAGAAAACATTAATATAAACTGGCTCAGGTAATTATAAACATTATCTATTAGACATTATGTTGAACTGATTCTTACATTTGAGCCTGGGAATATCATCGCAAAATGACTGTGTGCTCCGTGCTGTGATGACCTCATGTGTCTCACCTGTGTCTTATTGCACCACATGCGTCTCATTTCCCTGTGTACTTAACCTCAGTGTTCTCACTTTTTCTACTTCTTGTTCATGTTGCGTTCGTTTGTATCGAAATGCATTATTCTGATGCCAATAGAGGAAAGTAGCATGGCATTGGCTGCATTGTGCAAAATGTTCTGTGTGCACAGCCACTGGCAACATCATATTGTGATTTATATGGACCACTGTCAGCTGTTTCTTGGGGGGCCGTCCTTCCAGCTCGGGGCTGACAGGCAGTTGACTGCAGGTTTCCTCTGGTGTAGTTGACAGTGAAGCAGGAGCGCTTTGTTCAGAGAGCCTGTGCCTTTATATGTAGGCAGCAGCTTATCTGGACTTTCTGTACATGCTCTCTGTTCTTCAGAGGAACACATAGCTTCTCTTTGAGGTCGTTAAAAAAACTGAACATATTGTGAAGCTATTTTATATAGTATTTACCTTCTACTCTTCTCTTAAAGCATTTCGTTGATACATAATTGTTCAGTATAAAGAACTCAAACCTGGCAGTATTATTTCTATTAAGTGCAAACAAACAAACAAAAATAGTTGTTTGATTGAGCAAAAATGACAGAACAACCTAGGTGGCACCACAAGGGGGAGTTCAACACTATTAAATGTCACTGCCAGCTGCTGGAAGCTCAACATGTGGGTCAAACATTTCTTTGTCTGTTGCTTATTTGATACTTCAATAGTAATTCTTATATATTACACCATAAGTATCACATAAGGAAGTTAAGTTGAAGCCCTAATCCATTTCAAACCAATATTGTTAATGAATAAAACAATGTAATAATTTCTCAACTTCAGGATGTAGATGTGTTTTTATCATCCTAACAGTTTGAAGTTTCACACTTGCCTGGAAGTTTTAAATGACAGACAGACTGTTCTCAAACAGAGATAATAAAAGAGCAGCTTATAATTCATCTAAAGTGGTTTATACTGTAGATGATCGTTTTGTTTCTGTTGCTGCCTTCACAGACAGTTTCCTGTTTATGTGACTGCAATAAACACAAACATGTTTTTTGTTGTTTTTTAAGGAGAACACGGTTTAGTCCCACTGGAGGCTTTCCTGTTCAGACAGGAGCATTTCATACCCAGCTCGAGTCATGCACCAAGTGGTAGTTCATTTATGCTGGGTGTCTTTACCTGATATTGTTTTAATTGCAGAGAAATAAATGTTCTCTTTGTCTTATTTCAGATAAGCTAATAAGATAAGACATAAGATGTCACTGAATTTAAAACACAATGAAATTGTAATTGCCCACCAGAGAGGTATTCTAGCAGCATACACATACAATCATCATATGTAATAAAAACAGGAAACTCATAAAATAGAAAAACAATCTTCCACATAAAAACAAGATAGGTTGAAAGAAGATATAACACAAACATGGCAGGTTGCATGGGGTATAAAGTGCTTGTAATTAGTGATATGTATCAGATGAGTGGATACGTCTGGAGTTGCAGAATTACTGTGTGTTTTTGTTGAGAGTCTGGATGCTTTAAGGAAAAAAACTAGGCAATACAGTTCACAATGGAGGTGACCAGGGTGGGAAGGATCTTGGGTAATGTTTTTTGCTCTGCCAGTGATTTTTTTATGCTGATCTTTTGATCCTCTGCAGAGTTTTTCTGTCGGCTAACGGACAGCCTGCACACCATCAGTAGCTTCAGATGCAGGTTGTTTTTCTGCAGGACTGGGAGGAGGTGTAGGCGCTGCTGTGCCGTCTTTGCAGCAGCAACCGTTGTGTTTTATGCACCATTAAAAACTTCAGATGCAGCTTTGTGCCCCAGATCCCAGTAAACAGCTCTTATATATGTTGTTATGTTGGTGTTGGCTCTGTAGCTGGAAGCTGTTGCAGCTGTTTGCTCAGAGATGTGCACTGTGGGCGTGAGCTGGTGCAGAGCTGCAGGTGTGTGTGTGTGTGTGTGTGTGAGCCGGAGGTTGCGGTTTCGGTGGAAGTTTGCACCTCTGTCATTTCTCAGCACAGAGAGCTCGATGTGCTGGCTGCTGTGTGACCACATCCTCTCCTCTGCACCGTCTCTTCTCACCAACACCAGCTTTGACCTTCTTTTGTACACGGAGGGATAACGTTGCCTTCCTGCCGTTGTATTGTTTTGTGTTGTGTAGACACTCACTCTTCACTATTACTTGATACTGCTGAAAGCATTTGAACAAGTGGAAAGTGGAAGACTAGATATAACTCAAATAAAGATAATTAGATTCAGATCTGTGGTGACATTAAATATACAAGACGAAAAAACTGATACAAAGCATGAGTCAGTTTCAGTTTGTTCATTGGAAAACTTTGTTTTGAACCAAATGAATCTGCATGAGATGATTTTCCTGAGCTGAGATGTTTCAACATCGTGTGTAAAGTGGAAAGTAGTTGGTTTCTGAGAAAACAGGCTGGTTGTTGTGCCACTAAAAGTAAATACCTCCCACTATCACACAGTTCAGATGAGATGAGGGAACAATGAGTGGAGGATGGGCAACATCTGCATCGTCGCAAAAACACAAAAACAGAATTGGAGCAACTGACAGATCCGTCTAATCCTGTCTTCATGTTCACCACAGCGTCTGTCAAAGCTTTATCAGTTACTGCATCAGTTTTCTGCACAGGCATGAATCGTTTTGAGGACAGACAGCAAAACTCAAACGTTTAAATAACAACAAATCAGACTTCCAATGACTTTACAGAAACATTTATTGAGGAAAAAAGGAAACACAAGAATTTCAGTTTTAAGTATTGAAACTTGATTGTAGTTTTAACAATGTGAGAATAAACTCTGTTTATCTACTGTGAGCAGAACTGGGCCGGCTCATTGATATACAAGTGTAAAAGCACTATAACATACAGAAAATTAGAGATACGAAGTGCTGCTTGAAAGATGGTGAACCCCTTGAGTAGTTTAGATCTTTCTGTTGTCTTTACCATGATTTTCGTATTTTATCGTCACCAGTTTTTATATATGAATTGTTTATGTTTATCAATTTCATTGTTTTGAGGGAACTGGGTGAGTTGCCAGCAGAGTCAGTGAAACAGCTCTGGATGGCCATCAAGACTTTAACGCAGAAAGTTCACCAGAAGGAGAATAAAGCAGGTAAAGGCAAACTTCTCAGCGGCTCTGTAACTAAACTATGTTTTCATTTCATATTTACAGAAAGCAGGTTGATCCATCCCTCAGGATCAGTAGTCAGTAGTTCCACTTTCTGGCCGAACCCTGAAACGGACATTTTATTACTCTTTTATTCACATAGAAAGTTATATGGAAGCAGTTTTTTGTCAGGAACGGTGTTTTATTTATTCATTTGGTCGATTAAAAAAGAAGAGACTGACAAAATGCATAGATGCATTTGTGTGTTTGACAAACCTTAAGTTTCCACACCAGAAACGTCACAAAGGCTCCGTAGATGCAGCTCTTGACGATAAAGACGGCGTAGGTGAGTTCGTAGGTGTGCGTGGTCCTCAGATATTTTCCTGCACGATTCGACAAAGGTCAAACATTCAGATGAGTTAAATGGTGCAAAGACGATGCGTTCAGTGTGTTTATCACTACATTTCTTCTCAGTTATATATTAACACCAGATGGAGCGAGATGAGACGGTGTATTTACCTCTGAGCCGGACAGGTTTTGTAACTGGTAGAGAAAAAACAAATGGGATAGACGAGATCAGATTACTGTTTGCATGCACGTGCAGCGATAAAAACATATGTTTGTTATTTCTGAGTTTTACATGAACGTACTTTCTTCACCCAAAACAAACTTTGTCGTGTTGAAAGTTGTTTTCCCGTCAAAGAAGGCGACAACACAGGAGAAGTTTTTCTTAGGGTTGTTCCAGTGCCAGTCATCAGCAGGGACCCTCAGCCTGCTGGAGATTTGGTATTTTTTTGTTGTTTTATCCAGGACAGCGTCGTTGGTCGCCACACCATCGGTGACGTTCTCCCAGTCAATCTGCCAGAACACGGTGACATGGTCCGGGTAGAAACCAGAGGCCACACAGAGCAACGTCTTCTTCCTCGTATCGTCTGTCGGGTTTTCACACTCATGTTGTGAAGGTTCAAACACAGTCACAGTTGGTCCGATGGGTTCAACCCCTGATTCTACGAAAACAAAAGAAATAACATCAGTGAATTAAACAGCAAAGAAATGTCCAGCACCTTCACAATCCAGGCTGCATGCCACTAGTATTATGGGATGCAAGGCCACATTTTATCTTGATCTTGTCTTGCCGATTTCTTCTCAAGACCGGTCAAGACCACCACATCTTTTTTATATATTAACTGCAAATGTCCATCTTCCTGTCATTTGCTCACTTTGGTTTATGCAATATAATTTGGTTACTTCGACAAAAGTTTATGCCTATTTATTTATTTATTTATCTATTTATTTATTTATTTATTTATTTATTTATTTATTTATTTATTTATTTATTTATTTATGCTTGATTGTCTGAAAAACGTGGTTGCACCAGTGAACAAAGTGAGAGAAACTTCAAGTTTTATTACGTGTTCCTCTGTTCAATCCAAACTTTGTTTCAATTAGATACGGTTTTAGATTTTAGATTTTATGAATTTATATTAAATGAATACTGGTGCTGAATACAGTAATGGTCTTGAAAATGGTTTTGCATTGCTTTGGTCTCGATCACAACACATCGTAACACCAGAATTCATACGAGACCAGGCAGACAACACGACAACATTTAACCTTAACATTAAAAACAACATGACCCCTACAGTTTACATAAGTAACAATCGGAGCCATCACAGCTTAATTTCTTCAAGAATATAATTAAATTAGTGTTGTAATCTTACCGAGAACGGTTAGTTTAGTTCCTTCTCCAAAGTAAGCAGGGTAATTCCCAGAGCACAACACTGACTCGCGTGTAAAAAACTGACAAAGACCTGCAGCACAGCAGCTGAACAAACCTCGAACCACCTTTAACTCCTTTTTCTGCAAATGTAAGTTTCTCATAAGCGATATTTAAACCATTTCATTACACCAGTGCCTTAAATCTATCAAGTCTGGGGATGATTATACATCTTCTGTTACAGTTTTGACCATAAACCTGAGCAGCTCAGTCTTTTTTTTACAACCCTAAACTTAACTCAACAATAATTTTGCACATTTACGTGAAATAAAGCTGAAAATAATAAATATTTGTCTATTTTTTGCATGATTTTTTAAAGCATTTTCTTACCCAACACTGTCAGCTTGGTGCCACTGCCAAAGTAAGCTGGGTTGTAGTTGTTCACACTGATACAAGGCTTCAGAAAAACTCCTCAACCTCCCTGCACTTTGTTCGTGCCCTGTCTTCACATGCACTGACTACTTTTTTTGCACACAAACATGCAGAAATAACATGCATTGAATCAAATTATACGCTACCAGCATTACAGTTCTGATCTAAAAGACATGTTAAAAAGCAGGCAAACACCAGGTTGCACATATGAAATATTATATGAGCATTGACCTGCAGTACTTTTATTTTTAACGCCTTACCTAAGACGGTGAGTTTAGTTCCAGCTCCAAAGTAAGCCTCAGACTGGGAGTTCACAGTGTTTCACAGTTGATAAAAACTCACTGTGAGGCTCAAACTTTGGGCATAAAGCCAAATGTTTTACTGTCACACAACTTTCACATGTTTTTAGTTTGCTTAAAATCACCATCTGATCAGATACTGATACTGGCTTTTTGTTCACTTCTCATCTTGTGAATCATTCTCAGGTTTTATACATTTCTTACCTAAAACAGTGAGTTTGGTTCCAGCTCCAAAGTAAGCCTCGGTGTTGGAGCACAGAGGCTTTTAACGATAACAAAAACTCTCGCTCACTGACATGTTCACTTTTTTATACCTGCACTATTATTTTCCACAATTTTAAACACTGTAGTCGTGTTTTGTGGTTATTTTAGGATGATTTATTCTAGTGATGGCTGTAACCATGAGTGATGAGGAGGCTTAAAGTATATTTACTTTATCAAACAAATACATACTTCAACAATATGTATGAAACTTAAAAATGTTTTCTCACCTAAGACGGTTAACTTAGTTCCTCCACCAAAGTAAGCCTCTGAAGTACCAGTGACACAGTGAACGTGATCAGTGTCCAAAACAGCCCAACATGCTGCTTCTGCTGCAGCGCTTTACCTTTTACGCTTGTTTTCTCTTTTTTTTAAGTTTACACTACAAATTTTTAATCTTTTAATTAGGTTTGTTTTTTAAGCTCACTAACAAAAGCTAGCGAGACTTGAATGCAGTATTATTATTTCACTGACATTACAACACAATGCCATTCTGTCATTGCTTATTTAACTCAATAAGCTTCACTACCACCACCAAAGCAGTGAATGGTTTGCTGCTTCTTGGCTGAAATAAATCCTTTTTATTCCATAGCTCATTTACTGACAGTTAATTTAACTCACTAGGAGCAGTGAGGTTTGTGCTTTGGCTGAAATAAGCTCCCTAAGAGTTTATGCTTCTTTTTTTACTTGAATGCAGTATTAATATTATTATTAAAAGCATGCAGACATTACAACATAATGCCGTTCTGTCATTGCTCTCATTTCTTACCTAAAACTGTCAACTTCGTTCCACCACCGAAGTAAGCTTCACCACCAGCACCAGAGTCACAGTGAATGTGACCAGTGTCCAAAACAGCCCAACATGCTGCTTCTGCTGCAGCGCTTTAGCTTTTCAGTTTGTTTTAACGCTCTTTTTAAATCTTTTTTATTCCTTTTTTACACTACAAAGCTCATTTACTGACCTACTGGTCGCTAATTTAACTCACCAAGAGCAGTGAGGTTTGTGCTTTGGCTGAAATAAGCTCCCTAACAACACAGTTTATGCTTTTTTTAGCGAGACTTGAATGCAGTATTATTATTATCATCAGCATGCAGACATTATTGCTCTCATTTCTTACCTAAAACTGTCAACTTCGTTCCTCCACCAAAGTAAGCTTCACCACCACCAGCACCAGAGTCACAGTGAACATGACCAGTGCTCAAAACAACCAAAGATGCTACGTTTACTATTTAAATTGCCTTTGAATTTAGATTATTGTCTTTAATCTCACTTTTTTTTACCCACTAAACTCTACGACTGTCATTTGCTGCATTGCAGTTTGGTTTTAAAGTTCAACATTAATCTTCTTCTCAGACAGAAGAAACAACAGAAGCTGCTTTAGTCTCTTTGTCTAAAGGTTTATAAGACGACGTTTTGACATTTTGACGTTTTACTCACCGAGAACTGTCAGTTTTGTTCCTTGGCCGAAATAAGCTTCGTACTGACACAGTGTAAAAGCTTAAGAACAAAAAGCTCTGAGCTGAACTTAAACCACACACAGCTGGAATACACGGACTTTGTTCTCTCAGTTACATTTTGTATGTTTGTTTACATTTTTGTCATTGACTTTATTATCATAGACTGTAGAAATATGTGTTTCTTACCTAATACAGTTAACTTTGTTCCTCCTCCGAAGTAAGCTTCTCGGCCATCAGAGCACAGTGCAGTTAACCAGTGCTCAAAAACAGCACAGCATGCTAACTTTAATTTGTCTTTTCTTTCATTTTCTACACCCGTGAAGTCTGTTTTGTTGTCTTAAATGTCTCTTTTTAACTCCACAACAACATCAGCTGCTCACCAGTCTTGTTTAATGCATCAAAAACATGTTTTGTCTCTGATTTAACCTGTTTTATTAGGTGTTTTTAGACCTGAATTCATGAGAAGAAAACTAGTTTGAAGGCGGTTTTACTCACCAAGAACAGTCAGTTTGGTTCCCTGGCCGAAATAAGCTTCGTTATTGACACAGTGTTTTGGCTTCACGTCAAAAAGCACTGAGCTAAACTAAAATTGCAAAGCCCTATGATGCTATAGAGTTTATGTTTTCTAATGCTGCACGGCTTCATTTTGCATTTGTTTCACTTTAATCGCTCTGAACTCACCCAAAACCGTCAGTTTGGTCCCTTTTCCAAAGTATGCTTCGTTGGCGTTGTCACAGTGCAAACAGACTGAGCATGAAACTCCTCTGTCTTTTTCTACCAGGATTATCTTTGTTATGCTTTTAGTTAAACATCCGCCTATACTACAACCCCAGAGCTGTTTAAACTCCATAAAAATACAATAATAAACAGATATATTTACCTAAAACTGTCAGTTTGGTTCCTTGGCCAAAGTAAGCCGGCTCAGTGTTGGTCACAGTGATCTCTGCTCAGCTCAATATTTCACTTTCTTTCAAAACAGCACTTTTTGTTTTCACTCTCACGCCTGAATTTTCCGTCTTTTCACGTTGTTTGTAGTGAATTAAAGTGCGAGAGCGGAGACTTACCAAGAACAGTGAGTTTTGTTCCTTTTCCAAAAAAGGCTTCAGCTCCAGTGTCACTCTGACTGTGTCCTCTACCAAAATGTCTCCAAATTTTCCATCATCAGCAGGTTGAGACACGGACTAATTATCCAAGAGGATAGAGATGTGAGATTGGTTTTATAATGTTTTTAGACTTTTGTGTGTGTCAAGATGAGTAAAAGAAGAATCCAAACTCTCTGAATGTATATTTTTTAAACTTTTCTTCAACATATTTCTGCGTATAAACTGACGTCTCGGGGTCAAAGTGTCCCGTCGTCCACACACGCCCTCAGAATGACAACGTTTTCTGCTCTAACGTGTGTTTTTTAGCTGCAGGTAGCCGTCTACACAATGGGAGTGAATGGGAGGAGGTTTTTGTACGACGGCTCTATAGGATTGTATCACCGTGCCCCCCCTGTCCCCACGGTGAAAAAGCATCATACAAAAACCTAAAGTCTTCCCCGCTCTCTCCTCTCTCCTCCCCCCACCCAGCTTTCCTTTATCTCGGCCTCCATCTCTCTCTCTGTGTGCAGCTGCTGTTGTACTGGCAGCTGAACGGGATCCAAACTGACTGTTGCTATTTCAGTGTCGACTAAGAAAAGAAGCGACAACAGAAGGAAGGAAGAGAGAAAAGTGTTGTTGGTTTTGTTGTTTGTAGTGGTTGAGAGGAAGTGACGTCGCCCATGGTCACACCTCTTTATCCACCCAGGTACCAGTGAACGAAGGAGCCTCCCATTTACTTTAGTTTAGTTTACATGAAAGAAAAGGAGAATTGCATAAAACAAATAACCTGTTTATAAAACGTTCTATGCTTATAAATGGATTAGAAGTGAATCATCATCAATCATTAATCAATATTATCACTAAACTCTATGTAACACTTAGGGAATAGTGTTGTGTTGCAGTTTCATTATGGAGGAGCTCATGCTATTGATGTTATTGTGTATGATTTTAAAAGAGTTTTATAACATTTTGATAAGTTATGACATCATCTAGTATAAGTCATTACATCACCACAGTGCAAAATCCCTGCGAGTACATATATTGTCGATTTGTCTGTTCTATGTTGTATTTATAATCTGCAAAGAAAGAAAGAAAGAAAAAATGTCACATATTTAGTAGTGAAACAAAAAGTGGCAAAAATGTTGTGGAGTAAATGAACTTCTCTCAAGCTATAGATAATATGAGATCTGACATTAGTATATTCAATGCATATTTTTATTTAAGTATCTCATAAAATAAGCATTGAATTACTTCATCTAACATCATCGTCATCATCATCAACAACATATTAATCTGACTCTTGAGTTGATGAATTGCATATTTAGGCTTTTATTAAAATGTTTATAACTCAGTGATTGGTGCATGTGTGCTGTGCTTATACTTTATATACAGAAACCATTTCTGTTATATCATATTATATTATATTAGTCTTTATTGTCATTGTACAGACACAATACAACTAGACGGTGCTTTTAAAAGAGGAATTAAAAAGAAAACACATTAAAAACAATAGGGCAGACAACACATTGTCATCAAATCAAAGATATCTCTATATTGCACATATATCATTGTGAGGCAGCAGTTGTGTCACATTTCTACAGCAGAGGTCACGGAGTGTATTTACCTTGTGTGAATGACACCTTACTGCCGTTTCAAACACTATCAAATCATTTGTCCTGCTATAATCAACTTTGAAACACTAAGATGTTTTGTTTTGTTTCTTTAAAGTGTAATGCCACATGAGTCCAGCAGAGGTCATTGTGTGACAACATCTCAAAATTTCATATGGGCTACTTCACCTTCTTGCAAGTCTGCACGCAGAAATATATTAGAATAAAACAGCAGAGACTGAAATAAGAGCGTGACACAGAGAGAGAGAATCGCACTGAATGTGAGAGATAATCTGCAGCACGTTGACACCTGTTCACACATATCTGTTCTTATCAGCGTTGTGGTGTTGTTGCAGGATGAACACTCTTCTGAACTGCAGAGGAGCAGATCATGTAGCTGTAATTAATGAATAGATGTTTGTTATATAGTCTCTTTCTATTAAAAACACATTTCCTTTCATGCATTTACGCCACGTTGATGTTTGTCTGTCTGTCTGCAGGTCGTGTCAACAAAACCTGTGCAGCCTCTGACACTTCATCCCTCCCCGCTCATCCCAGCTTCCTGTCGTCTCTTCCTCTTGAGGTTGTTGTTGAGCTGCTGAGGCTTTCTGAACCATTGTGCTACTGGATGCACAGTAATACACGGCCGAGTCTGCAGCCTCGACGAGGTGAATCTGCAGAGACGTATTGAGCACCGAAGGCCGAGACATGGCGTATTTGGATTTGTTATAAGGAGGTTCATTGTCCACGATGTCTTTGTTGAGAGAATACGTTAGTAACTCCATTGTCTTCTTACTGCTGCTTTGTTTGTACCAGAACATGTAGTAATATTCACTTTTGTCTTGGTTGCACTGCAAAGTCACCGTCTGGTCTCCCACATGACTGAATGCAGACGGAGCCTGGTCAATTTTTAAACAGAGTGAGAAATCTGGAAAAAGAAGAAAACAGAGCAAGTAAATGACAAGTTGAGACATCAGAGAGGAAAAAAAACAAACATTATTGACAAGTTGGGACAGGCATTGACATCTGTGCCTTTTCAGTCACTGGATAAAAAATGCTTGTGGTGTGACTGAATAAAGAATTTCAATCAAAATCAATCAATCAATCAATTTTTACCAATTGAGATGAACAGTGCAGCCAAGAGCAGCTTCATCTTCACAACGATAATGTGTTTAAAAGACATGAGGAATCAAACCCATCTGCAGCCACAGTGACAACGGTGACGTGCACAGGCTGAAGAGCTGCAGGTGAAACGTCATGTACCGTCTGAGTCAGTTTCTTTATTCTCCTCCTCCTCTCAGTGCAGCTTCTGTGCAGTCTCCTGGTGGTCATCGTGCAGCAACTGCATCATCAGTTACTGCAAGACTGAGAAAATATGACGCTCAAAGTGAGAAATCAAGGTTAAAAAAGAGTCTTTATAGAGTGTGCATGAGGTGGAAGTCTAATCACCCTCACACAGCATGGCTCAATAAGGATTTTAGTGATCCTGTCCTTTTTGGGGATGCACGATATCGGTGCAGATAAATATCGGCCAAAACACAGATAAGTCTGATAATTATTATAAAAAGCCATTTTAGAAGCAAACATTTACATTTCCTGCCACCTGCAGATTCTTTTGAGTCGCATCTCCCACATTTCACCAAAGACAAAACAGCTAAATTTACTGGCAGCACATGAGCAAGTAGATGAAGAATTTACTTGCACTGTCTCAAGCAGTCTGGAGCCGTGCAGCTGATTGGATCAAGTGAATTTAGCACCAAGTCAAAAAAAAAAAAAAAAAAAGCCACGGCTCCTTCCTGCCTGCTTGGTATTTGTATGACTGTCTGCTGTGTGTGCATCACTGTGACTGGCAGCGCAGTAGTAAATGCTGCTGTCATTGACAAGCAAGTCAGTGATTTGCAAAGAGAAGTTGTTTTTGGCTCCGTCGATGAAGCAGTGGAAGCGTCCCACGGACTCAGCATACTCTGTCAGGAGGAACTCCACTGGAGCCGCGTGGCGGGGTTGTCGGTACCAGGACATGGTGTAGCTGGTCATGTCCAGCCCTGGACCCAGGCTGCACGCCAGCGTCACCGTGGCGTCCGGCTGAGACAGCTGGTCTGCAGGCTGCAGAACGACGACAGTGAGGCCTGCAGCACATGATGGGGGATAATTTAATTTCACCTCATTAGACAAAAACAGTAAATTCACTGAGAACTGTGCCTATGTGACATTGGCCAAGTAGAGATGGAGTGACATGAATTATGAGTTAATATGTAAAAACCCACCTGAGTTTAAAAGAAGTGACAGACAGAGGACGGTGAGAAGCATGTTAGCGATGATGTGTCTCCCAGCTGAATGATGCACCGTCTTCAGTACAGGAAACATGATCACATGACTGGAAGGGAGGCACCATCAATAATTATCATTCACTGATCATCAGCTGATACTTTGCATCTTTGATGAGCTTCAACATTTGCTAGAACAAAATCTAAGAACATTTTTAAGCTGAGGTCAGGTTTACGACATTGATTATTCAGTGGTTACACCAAATTAAGTTTCTGTCAGGGATGAAAACACCTGAAACAACAATGTTTGTGTAGAGTGACCTTTAATTTGCCTTTGTCACCAGTGAAAAGCAGATTTAATTCCATTAAATTATTCTCCATATTTAATATAAAGAGTGATTACCTCAAAATATTGTGTTGTACAACTATTTTGATATCATTCATTAAAAATTGTGTGCTTTAAAGGTAGGGTCTGGAGTTTTGTCCCTATCAGTTTGTAAACAAAACAGTGAAACTCAGCCCCTCCCCTCAGGCTAAGCTGTGTAGCCTCCTGCTTCTGACAGCAACAGTTGTCATGACCATAAAGGATAGGAATTACAGTCTGAAAGAAGTGCTGGAGACCCTCTCTGTCTGTCTTCACTTTTTAACTGGAATCTGACCTTTAAACCAACACCGGGAGCCTCCGTGTATGTTGTTACCTTCCGTTGTGTTGTGGTGAACTAGCGGGTGTTGGAGGATGCTAATCGTCATGACTGCAGTTTAACATGAGCATCCCGCTAGCTCACTATGGTCCTAATACTTGCACTTTTCCTGTAAAATTAAAAAAAAAAAATAATGGCATTGTTGGAATTGGTCCTTTGAATCCCAAACACCAAAACTTCAGACTGTATTTACTGTTCTTTGTTGTCCTGACTGCTGCTGCTGAAGAGATAGCAAGACTCAGAAGCATCAGACAGCTAGTGCAATACAGCAAACAGGCCTGAGCTTATAATTTCATTCAGGAAAGCTTCACCAGAGCTGGCATGTTGGCTGGAGGATGACACAGACTCTCTCACCATAGGTGTCTCTGCATAATTTCACTCTCTAGCTCCACCTAGAAACGTCACAGCTGATCTCACAGCAAAACATGAACAAAACAAATGAAAAAAACCAAAATACAGGCAGGGGGAGGAGGGGCTGCAGACAGAGCCCCCACCACACAGGACTAGAAGCCCATAGGTGATGATTCAGACGGATTTCATTTGTAAAAGTCTAATTTTTATTTTTAGGCACAAAACTCCAGACCCTACCTTTAATGATGCCTCCATGTCTAGTCAATGTCATTTAGAAGCTGTAGTTGTACAGTGGAGCCCAAAAGTCTGAGAGCACTTTCTCAGACTTTATTTATATCTTTCTGTTTTTTTGTTTGTTCGTTTTTTTATATTAAACTTAATGACAAGACTATAAATGCTACAAGCTTTCCTTTCTTCCAACTTCACTAGCTCTTTCAAACAAACGAACTGTTCAGTAGTAGCTGGTGTGTCATCCTTTATTTAATATTAATTCGTTTTATTTATTCTTAATTACTTTTATCTGGTTGATTAGCCAGGTTGCTTTTAGTGCTTTTAATCCGACTTGACTGGCACTGTTAATTTTTGTGAGTCATATGTTGCAGTATAGTATTTTATGTTCACAACTCAAATTCCTGAAACTGTTGTGCGCTGCCTTTGGTTTGTTATCAAGGGATTTTGTGCAGCAGTTGTATTAAACCACATCAGTGTGTACTAGCAGCGCAGAAATACACAGCTGAGTGTGAGGAGTTGGCGGAGGGGATGATCAGAGACCCTCTCTGTCTGTCTTCACTTTTTAACTGGAATCTGCCTTTAAACTGGTCCTCGTAGGTCGCGCTACCCCCGAGGACCGTGTACCCGATGAGGCTCATGGACCTTCCTTTGTGTTGGTACCACAGCATCGTCTGGAGGCTGCTGTCGTCATGACTGCAGTTTAACATGAGCTCCTTCGTCCCGCTCCTCACCACCTGAGATGACGACTGTTTGAAGATGACACTCTGCACTTTTCCTGTAAAGTTAAAAAATAATGGCATTGTTGCAATGTTGAGAAATTCATCTTTGAATCCCAAACACCAAAACTTGCAAAGAGACAATGTATAATACTGACTTACCTGTCAGCAGGAACAGTAAAAATCCAAATGTGAATGAAGCTGAGCAACACATCCTGGAAACTAAACTCAAACCAAGACCTGTGCAATAAAGACAGATAAAAATAAAGTTTATAATTGCATTCAGAAAGCCTTCGACAGAGGTGGCATGTTGGTCTATAGTCTGACAAACTACCGACTGAATGAGAAATGAGTATTTTCTCAGTGCATCATCACCTCCTCTTCCTCCTCCCTCTCCTCACAGCTGATCAATCACTGCAAGGCAATCATTTGTTTATGAAAATGAATTATTCTCATGTTGCTTTTTTAATAATTAATGTAGCCTATCTGATAGCTGAGTAAATAATCTTGATGTCATTATATTTTTAATGGTGCATATTATTACTTTTATGGGTCAATATCATGCTCAAGTAGGCTATAATTAAAGACTGCTCCTATTGTTTTGTTTCTTTTTGGTCAATAGAAAACATTAAGACTGTGTTTCTTCTCACAGAAAAGATGGATTAAAAACATAGCACACAATCTATACAGGAAGTGGCACCTCACTCTTCACAGCCTTAAAGGTAGGGCTGGAGTTTTGTTCCTTGCAGTTTGTAAACAAAACATTGAAACTCAGCCCCTCCCCTCAGGCTAAGCTGTGTAGCTTCCTGCTTCTGACAGCAACAGCTGTCATGACCATAAAGGAAAGGAATTACAGTCTGAAAGAAGTGCTGGAGCCGCGGGCCGATAAGCCAACCTCTCGCCAACACCGGGAGCCTCCGTGTATGTTGTTATGCCGTTGTATTGTGGTGAACTAGCGGGTGTTAGCCGCGGATGCTAACCGCGAGCGCTAGCCGGCGTTAGCATCGCGCTAGCTCACTAATATGGTGCTAATACTTGTTACCAGTGTCGGTGTAGGTCGGGAATCGGTCCGCGGCTCCAGCGCTTCACTCAGACTGTATTTATTGTTCTTTGTTGTCCTGACTGCTGCTGCTGAGAGAGATAGAGACTCAGTAGCATCAGACAGCTAGCACAGCTAACAGGCCTGAGCCTCCTGCTGCAGGTAGCTTCACCTGTAGCATCAGACAGCTAGCACAGCTAACAGGCCTGAGCCTCCTGCTGCAGGTAGATTCACCTGAGCTCCGTCATTGGCTGGAGCGATAACACTGACTCTCTCACCATAGGTGTCTATGCTCATTTGCGACTCTCTAGCTCCACCTAGAAACGTCCACGTGCACAGCAAAACATGAACAAAACAAAGCAAAAAACCAAAATACAGGCAGGGGGAGGAGGGGCTGCAGACAGAGCCCCCACCACACAGCACTAGAAGCCCATAGGTGATGATTCAGACGGATTTCATTTGTAAAAGTCTAATGTTTATTTTTAGGCACAAAACTCCAGACCCTACCTTTAACTGTAACTTGCCCAGTTGGAAGCTAACTTCAGCTTGTTGTGTCTTTGTGTTGATTGATTGTATAGTTGAATGTGTGACAAGCTCATTCTGAATCATTTGTTTGAGTGGCTGAGCTTTTCAGTTGATTGATTGATTGATTGGCCTATGTTGGATTTTTTTTCGTTTTGAATGATGATTTATGTTCCCCTTATCCTGTTATGAGCTTTATTCATAATAACACTGTCATGTCCGCCATTTGTTCCTTGGTTTAGTTTTCTGTTTTATTATGAAATATCCCTGGTCTTCTTCCTGCCCTCTCATGTCTTTCTCCTTTAATCAGCACCTGACCCATCCTAATGTGTTGCACCTGTGACTGTGGATTTATACTCCCCTGTTTTTCCTTTTGGCTCGACTTGATAGCCTAAACGCCAACATGCTGCATGTGATTATGTTTATGATCATCATCGTTTCTGTCATGTGTTTATTTCCTCATCGAATGTATACAGTATTTTATGTTCACAACAACTCGATTTCCTGAAACTGCCTTTAGTTTGTTATCAGGGGATTTTTTGTGCAGCAGTTGTATTAAACCACATCAGTGTGTACTAGCAGCGCAGAAATACACAGCTGAGTGTGAGGAGTCGACGGAGGGGATGATCAGAGACCCTCTCAGTATGTCTTCTCTTTTCAACTGGAATCTGCCTTTAAACTGGTCCTCGTAGACCGGGTCAGCCGTGAGGACCGTGTACCCGATGAGGCTCATGGACCGACTGCTCCCTTTGTGTTGGTACCACAGCATCGTCTGGAGGCTGCTGCCGTCATGACTGCAGTTTAACATGAGCTCCTTCGTCCCGCTCCTCACCACCTGAGATGACGACTGTTTGACGATGACACTCTGCACTTTTCCTGTAAAGGTAAAAAATAAAATAAAGTAAAAAAAAAAAAAGTGTTGTAATGTTGAGGAATCCATCTTTGAATCTCAAACACCAAAACTTGCAAAGAGACATTGTATAATCCTGACTTACCTGTCAGCAGGAACAGTAAAAATCCAAATGTGAGTGAAGCTGAGCAACACATCCTGGAAACTAAACTCAAACCAAGACCTGTGCAATAAAGACAGATTTAAAAAAAGTTTATAATTGCATTCAGAAAGCCTTCGTCAGAGGTGGAGCATGCATGTTGGTTTATAGTCTGACAAACTACCGATTAAATGAGAGGTGAGTATTTTCTCAGTACATCATCACCTCCTCTTCCTCCTCCCTCTCCTCACAGCTGATCTCATCAATGACTGCCACACTAACTATCATATGTTCATATAGCAATATAATGAAATGCATTTGAACTTCTAATGTCATTTTTTTGTATAATTTAATTCATTTTTCTTTAATTCATTTGTCTGACATTATTACAGTGAATAATCGTGCTGCCATTATATTCTTAATGATGCATATTATTGCTCTTATGGGTTAACTGCTCCTATTGATTTGTTTCGTTTTGTTCAATAGACAACATTAAGAATGAATTTCTTATCATGGAAAAGATCAATTTAAAGTTCAAGGTTCTTCTTCACCTCATGAGCTTTATTAATAACATAGGTCTGCTCACTTTGACCAACTCTAATGTTCTTTGTTGCAGAAAAAAGATGCATTCCTGTTGTTTCCAACCGAGCAGACAGAATGATGTTGTTGAATCTTTATAATCAATACCAGTTGAAAGCTGTAAATAGTCAGAATAATTGATAGTCTGTAACTCTGTAATACAGTTTACTGTAGGCTTAAATTTAAACTCTTCCATTGTTTACTATGTCATATCTTTCAAATGTACAGTAAGTTATTTGACTTTTACTTCATTCTTCACAATAGGCTACCATAATAATATCTATAATGTGAATATATTAATGATAATAGCAAAATAACAACAACAGAGAAACACAAGAACAGGGTTTTTGGTAGTGGGGAGACATTAAACCACATCACTGTGTACTGGCAGCACAGAAATACACAGCTGAGTCTGACAGAGTCACATTGTGAATCAGCAGAGCTCCTGTCTTGATGTCATTTCTTGTGATTTCAAAGTGATTGAGGAACTGCTGCTCATAGTTTGGTTTACTGGGATAGTTGCTGTATCCTATCAAACTCATCGAACCACCACCTCCTTTCTCTCCTTTTTGCTGGTACCAGAGCATGACATCCAGGTTTCCGTCATCGTGACTGCATTTAATCTCCACATTTTTCGTTAAATTGAGGATTTTTGGATGCGACGGCTGAAACGTCACACTCTGTGTTTGATCTGTGGAAGGAAAAAACACAAGTACTTGATTAAAAAAGTCAAATAAAATGATTGCTGCTTAAAAACAACAACATATTATCTCTTTTGGAGCTAATTTAATTACATGGA
The DNA here is from genome assembly GCA_030347415.2 of Decapterus maruadsi. NCBI lineage: Eukaryota > Metazoa > Chordata > Actinopteri > Carangiformes > Carangidae > Decapterus > Decapterus maruadsi. Next base: position 21,254,010 of record CM064887.1, on the reverse strand, counting down.
AACAAGATGAGGAGAAATCCAATCACAGCTGGAGACATCCTCGCTGCTGCTGGAGACACAGCTTCATCTGATGACGACCTGCAACAAGAGACACATTCCTCCTCATGCACATGCACGTATCTTGTTTCGAGAAAAGAGACGAGTGGGGTTTTTAGTGGGGGAGTGGCATTAACCATATCACTGTGTACTGGCAGCACAGAAATACACAGCTGAGTCTGACAGAGTCACATTGTGAATCAGCAGAGCTCCTGTCTTGACGTCCTTTCTTGTGATCTCAAAGTGATTGAGGAACTGCTGCTCATAGTTTGGTTTACTGGGGTAGTTGCTGTATCCTATCAAACTCATCAAACCACCACCTCCTTTCTCTCCTTTTTGTTGGTACCAGAGCATGTAATAGAGGTTTCCATCATCGTGACTGCAATTAATCTCCACATTGGTCGTTAAATTGAGGATTTTTGGATGAGACGACTGAAACGTCACACTCTGCGTTTGATCTGTGGAAGGAAAAAACATGAGTAGTTGATACAAAGTCGTAATTTGAAAACATTAAAATCATTGCAGCATAAAAATAACAACATATTATCTATTTTGTAGGTAATTTAATTACATGAAAGCAAGATGAGGAGAAATCCAATCACAGCTGGAGACATCTTTGCTGCTGCTGGAGACACAGCTTCATCTAATGACGACCTCATGCACATGCACACATCTCATCATTTAGACTGGAGAAAAGAGACGTGCAGGGTTTTTAGTGGGGGAGTGGCATAAACCGAATCACTGTGTACTGGCAGCACAGAAATACACAGCAGAGTCTGACAGGTCTGCACTGAGAAGAGTCAGCGCTCCTGTCGTTGCAGCTTCTTTTGTGAGCTTGAATTGTTTTCCATACTCTCCCTCATAGGTCTGCTCAGTGTTTGCATATCCATAACCGATGAGGGTCATGGACATATTGTCCCTTTTTTGCTGATACCAGAGCATCACTATAAGGCTACTATCATCGTGACTGCAGTTAATCTGGACTGGAGTTTTCTCCTTCACTAGTTGAGGAGGAGATTGCACAAATATAACGGCGCTCACATCGCCTGTGGAGAAAGCAGATTGTGGAAAATGTTATAAAATTTCAGCTTAAAGAATAAATAATATAGACATTCACATTATAAGCCACAATAAAACTCTGATTCTTACAATAAAAACAGATGAAGAGGAACCCGAAGGTTTGCACACATGAAGACATCGTCAGGCTCTGGTGAGAGAAAAGTGTCGCTCTGATGAAGAACGAGGCTCAGGTTGAGGAGGTGGGTTGTGTCTTTGTGTGTGTGTCAGTTAATTCATCACCACATCCTCCTGATAAATAAAAAGCAGTATACCATGTGCTGTGCCTCCACCTGTTGGTCGAACCCACTCTGCAGCATCCTGTTCACAGTTTCTGCTGTTTTCTCCTCCTGCTTCTCAGTTCATGTGAATTAAGTGAGTGCAAATTGCAGTAGATCAGCTGGCAAATGAAAATCTAATTGGCAGCTGCTTTGATAATTAACTAATCAATGAATTAAAGCCTGTCAATCCAATCAGACAGACGTGTTAATAGACTGAATATCACTCTTTCTGGTCTTTTAAAAACACTTATAACCCACTTTTACAGACTTGCCTTTATGTGACGCCATCTTTTTTTATCATCTTTTTATTGTTTTCCCTTTGTTTACAATCATTTTTATTCACCGTCTTAATATACCCTTACCTCCTTGTTTAGTCCTCCATTCTACTTTTAGAATAACTATTGCCTAGTTTTATCTCAGTTTCACTCAGACGCTCTTAGTTTTACTTTTATGCCTTTTGTTTTTAACTTTATCCCATCTTATCATGTCTCATCTCATCTCCTTTTATATCTGCATCCTGCATTTTAATTTGAGTCCTCCTGGTCTCAGTTTGTTGTTGGGGTCGTGTATCGTCGGTGCTGCTTTATTTCTTGGGTGGCACTTTTAAAGGTGCTATATAATTAACGTTATTATTATAATAGGGGTTTTTTTTGTTGTTGTTTCATATTCTGACATTTTTATTAGACAAAGGCTGTTTCAAATTGCTTGGTTGCTTTGCTGCTGTGTCACATGATGCCATTGACTTCCTGTTGTGTGTTTGTTTTTATCTGCTGCATCATTATGGAGGTTTTTGTGTGAGAGAGTCACAGACTTTATCACTGTGCAGACTTGCAGCTCCAAAATATTCCCCGCTGTCTTCAGGGTGCTTCAGGCTCTGGATGTGAAGAAAGGCTATTTTCTCCCCATCACCGCTCACATCGAAGCGACTCTTGAATGGCTCCTCAACAGTGATCTGAACTTTATAATATATATAGGCGATGAGTTTGAGGGAAGTGTCTCCTGGTGAGCGCTGATACCAGAGGATTGTGTCATAGGTTGAGATTTCATGAGTGAAGGTCAAGTTAACTTCGCTGCCTTGGTTCGCCAGCAGCTCAGCTGGACTCTGGTTCACTTGTTTCTGTTTATTGAGGTAAACTCCTGTAAAATGAAGGAAGAAACTGTGTTAAGTTGTGCTCTGCTTTCTTGCTATATGGATAAAACATTGGCATCTGCTTGGCATGAATGACAAGGAAAACATATAGCTTACTGTAGTTCTTCCACTCAATAACCTTAAATTAATGTAAATGATACCTTTAATCCAGATCACAGTGAAGATGCACGTGATGAGACGTGATGGTGTCATGGTGAATATGAAGACTGAACTGCAGTTATCTGCTGTGCTGTCGATCAGAAGGAGGTGCAGGAAGTGATGTAGGGAAATCAGAGCCAATGAGCTGATACTTCTTTCAGGTAGTTTGTTTAACCTTTACTCTTAAAATGGGAAAAAACACTGAACGGTCATTGCAGAGGAGAGATTCCCTGATGTTTTGTTGCAAAGGATGCAAGATCGGCCCGATATTGACTTATAATTATCGGCCAAAACACAGAATTAAGTTTGATAATGATATTAGCCTATTATAATCAGCCAACATTGCCTTGATTTTGCACATTTTCAGCCCGTCTGCAACCTAAATTGATTTAAAACCATAATAAAGGTTTATTTTTGAAGACTGTTCTTATCCAATTTGTTTGTAAGGAAACAAACTCCAGGGAAAAAGGTTTGGTTATTGGTAAGACATAAATATTACAAAACAATTAGGAAAAAAGTATATTGTATGCAGATTTAATGCAGAGATCACATTTCAGACACCTTGACTGCAGCTGGGGAAACCACAGGTTTAGTTTTTGTATTGCTGAAAAGAAGATCTGACTCGATGTGCGTATCGAGCTGCACAGTAGTACACTGCAGTGTGCTCAGGCTCCTTCAGGGCCTTTATGAACAGAGAACCGTTCTTTGCTGTATCTGCACTTAAATCTCCTGTGATATTGAAGTCTTTCTTGTAGGATTCTTCATAGCTGATTCGACTGTAATCCACATATCCGATGAGTTTCATAGCCGTGTCTCCAGGTGACTGCTGGTACCACAGCATCACTCTGTAGTCCGTTTTTCCGTGGGTACAGACAAGCTGCACATCACCACCAGTGTTTTTGAAGACAGCAGATGGAGACTGATGGACCTGAACCCCCAGACTGATACCTGTTGTTGTAAGGAGGAAATAAACAGATTATTGATTTAGAAACAGATGATAAATCTATGACCTAAAGCTGTTGTTACCTGTGAGGAAGTGGAGAAAGAGAAATCTCATCATGTTGAGATCTGACATGGAGCACTGAGCTTCTCTAAGCGGTGAATGAAATGTAATATTGAGTGATGACAGGGTCTCTGCTGTTAGTGTTGAGTCTCTTTGAAGGAGGAACCAACTGTGATGTAGACAGGGGAGTGGCTCCACATGCTTTATCTACACACCTTCTTCCTAAGTGCATCCTCAGAAACAGGTGTCTGGCAGCAGTTTATTGAGAGTCTTATTCAAAACCACTGATGATAAAATGTTGTGCAGGGTTTTTGTTAAAGTGAGAGGGAGTTTTTATCACTGTGCTTCTCTAGCTGCACAGTAATAAACTGCACTGTGCTCTTGTGCCAGAGATGTGATGATCAAAGAGCCGTTCTTTGCTTTAATTTCACTCAAATCCCCATGAATATTGAAGTTTTTCTTATAAGACTCCTCCATTTTCACATTTTTGTTGGACAAATATCCAATGAGTTTCATAGCCGTGTCTCCAGGTGACTGCTGGTACCACAGCATCATATTATAGTCAGTTTTTCCGTGGGTACAGACAAGCTGCACATCACCACCAGTGTTACTGAAGACAGCAGATGGAGACTGATGGACCTGAACCCCCAGACTGATACCTGTTGTTGTGAGAAGATTTGGACATGTTATTGCATGAGAAAGTAAAAATAAATCTATGACCTAAATCTGTTGTTACCTGTGAGGAAGTGGAGAAAGAGAAATCTAATCATGTTGAGATCTGACGTGGAGCACTGAGCTTCTCTAAGTAGTTTGAGTGATGACAGGGCCTCTGCTGTTGGTGCTGAGTCTCTTTGAAGGAGGAACCAACTGTGATGTAGACAGGGGAGTGGCTCCACATGCTTTATCTACACACCTTCTTCCTTTCACCTCTAAGATTTCACCACATTCATTAAGTTTTACTCATAGAATAGATAAAATAACACAAACATTATTGCTTTAACTATGATGATTGTGTCAAACCTCAATGCATCCTCAAAAACAGGTGTCTGGCAGCAGTTTATTCAAAACCACTGATGATAAAATGTTGTTCAGGGTTTTTGTTAAAGACAGAGGGAGTTTTTATCACTGTGCTTTGCTAGCTGCACAGTAATAAACTGCACTGTGCTCTTGTGCCAGAGAGGTGACGATCAGAGAGCCGTTCTTTGCTTTAATTTCACTCAAATCCCCATCAATATTGAAGTTTTTCTTATAAGACTCCTCCATTTTCACATTTTTGTTGGACAAATATCCGATGAGTTTCATAGCCGTGTCTCCAGGTGACTGCTGGTACCACAGCATCACGTAATAGTCAGTTTTTCCGTGGGTACAGACAAGCTGCACATCATCACCAGTGTTTTTGAAGACAGCAGATGGAGACTGATGGACCTGAACCCCCAGACTGATACCTGTTGTTGTGAGAAGATTTGGACATGTTATTGATTCAAGAAGTAATAGTGAATCCATTTTATTCACAGTGGAGCTGTTGTTACCTGTGAGGAAGTGGAGAAAGAGAAATCTCATCATGTTGAGATCTGATGTGGAGCACTGAGCTTCTCTAAGCGGTGAATGAAATGTAATATTGAGTGATGACAGGGTCTCTGCTGTTGGTGCCGAGTCTCTTTGAAGGAGGAACCAACTGTGATGTAGACAGGGGAGTGGCTCCACATGCTTTATCTACACACCTTCTTCCTTTCACCACATTCATGATGTTTTACTTGCCTGGTTTGATTAGAATCAATCAAATATAGAGAAACATTATTACTAATACTGTAGATGATTGTGTCACTCAAACCACAATGCATCCTCAAAAACAGGTGTCTGACAACAGTTTATTCAGTAATTCAGAACCACTGATGATAAAATGTTGTGCAGGGTTTTTGTTAAAGAGAGCGGGAGTTTTTATCACTGTGCTTCTCTAGCTGCACAGTAATAAACTGCACTGTGATCTTGTGTTAGAGATGTGACAATCAGAGAGCTCTTCTTTGCTGTACTTCCTGTCAAATCCCCAGAAATATTAAAGTTTTTTGTATAAAACTCCTCTATCGTGGGATTTTTGTAGTACAAATATCCAATAAATTTCATGGCCGTGTCTCCAGGTGACTGCTGGTACCACAGTATCTGTCTGTAGTCAGTTTTTCCGTGGGTACAGACAAGCTGCACATCACCACCAGTGTTTTTGAAGACAGCAGATGGAGACTGATGGACCTGAACCCCCAGACTGATACCTGTTGATGTGAGAAGAAATAAACAGATTATTGCATGAGAAAGCCAAACTAAATCCATGACTTCACAGTGAAGCTGTTGTTACCTGTGAGGAAGTGGAGAAAGAGAAATCTCATCATGTTGAGATTTGATGTGGAGCACTGAGTAGTTTGAGTGATGACAGGGTCTCTGCTGTTGGTGCTGAGTCTCTTTGAAGGAGGAACCAACTGTGATGTAGACAGGGGAGTGGCTCCACATGCTTTATCTACACACCTTCTTCCTTTCACCACATTCATGAAGATTTACTTGCCTGTTTTTATGGGTCCATGGCATTGGTCCGACCACCCATTAGTCCGACCTCCCATTGGTCCGACCACCCATTAGTCCGACCTCCCATTGGTCCGACAATCGGAGTAATGAGAGTTCGAACTAATGGGAGGTCCTCATTAGTTCGAACTGGACTAGTATTAAACCAACTCTCCATTCCCAACATTCACCATGCATTTATATAATTATTCATATAGGCTCCACCTGTCTGTCAATAAGACACACGTGGAAGAAGAGGTGCAGTTTACACCAACGAGGAGCTGTCATTACGCACGACTTTTACGCACTGCTGCGCGGATCATGTGCATAATTAACTGCAAAACAAGCACTTCATGACATATAACGCTCATTCTGCTTCTGGCCTGTCTAGCCTCTACCTGGCGTTTTTACTAAACTTAACCAACTCCTTTCTTCATTGCCTGAACCAAACCAAAGCCAAATTTACTCTCTCTTTCTTTCTCCCTCTCTCAGTCTACTGTCAGCTGGCGCGGCGGCTGCAGCAGGCTCGCGGAGCGGGGAGAGAATAAAAAGTGTATTTACTTTACTCTGTACTCTGGGGGTCATCATATGGGGAGATTCTGGGCCGCGCGTGTGGGGGGAGAGAGAAAGCTGCATGCTCGTATGAATGGAAGAGCTTGTCAGAAAGTAGTGATGACAGTTCGGACTAACGGGACCACCCATTGGTTCGACCTCCTATTGGTCCGACTTGTGGTTGATTTTGTCGGAATAACGGGAGGTCGAAACAATGGGAGGTCGGACCAATGGGTATTTTGTCGGTGTAACGGGAGGTCGGACCATTGGGAGGTCGGACCAATGGGCAGTTCCCGTTTTTATTAGATTAACGTTTCAACGCACTGTGACACCGATTATACGCTATGCAGCAGCAACCAGTTGTCGTTGTTGTCAAACTGCATAGCCGTGTTAATTGTCCCCTCTGTAATGACTGCCATGGTCACAGGTAGCGCTGGCGTGGAGGCGATTACCGAGTGAAGCCGAGTCCCACAGCTCAAGGATAAAAATGTGTGATTATATTACTCCATTCAATGCAGTCAAAGTTCCTATGTATCTTGCCTATCCGTTTATAAACATTATTATCAAGTGTTCACAGGGAAATGAACGCATTTTCTAATTTTAGATATTTGCGGAGAAAATCACGTAAACTAGCGCGAGATTAGACGTGACGTCACACGCGAGATCAGCGTTTGTTACCGGAAGAGACTGCCTGTAACAGACATCACAGAAGGAACAACAGGGCTGAATTTATGGAGTTTGGGAACGACTGGTTTCATTTCGATGGGCGCCGCTATCAGTTTGAAACTGAGTTTACCGAAGACTAGCTGAAGGAAATGGAGGAGAAAAGTGAAAGAGGGACAGCTGCCCGGTGGCGTCTATGTGCTGGGGAAGTGGTCAAGTGGTCACTGGCTGCCAATGGCCGCTGAAGCCAGATGTTTGTGCTGCCAGTGGTTGTGTTTTGTCAGTGCCTGGACGTTATACTGGACGCGGAAAGTTGCTGCATAACGTATAACTGGAGGAGAGTGGGTGAGTTGTGTTTTCATCTCTTTTCAATAGAAACCAGGCAAAGCCAACAGATGTTTGATGCCTCGTATTATGTGCTGGGACCCTGTTTGTACCGTTGATGATGTTTGGTGTTGTTCTGAGCTTTATTTGTGGCTATGAGTGGCTTTTTGAACGTGGTTTGTGCGTGGAGAAATAGACTGCCTGTTAGTTATAGTGTGGTCTTTGCTAATTGCTACAACTAGAGAAGCTAGTGGTTAGCAAACCTCTCGAGGGACCGTGATGGTTAAACTTAGGCCGGAATATCTCTTTAACTACTTACTATTTGGTGATTGTGTCGCTCAAACCACAATGCATCCTCAGAAACAGGTGTCTGGCAGCAGTTTATTCAGTCTTATTCAAAACCATTGATGATAAAATGTTGTGCAGGTTTTTGTTAAAGACAGAGGGAGTTTTTATCACTGTGCTTTGCTAGCTGCACAGTAATAAACTGCACTGTGCTCTTGTGTTAGAGATGTGACGATCAGAGAGCTCTTCTTTGCTGTACTTCCTGTCAAATCTCCAGAAATATTAAAGTTTTTCTCATAAGACTCTTCCATTGTGGGATTTTTGTAGTACAAATATCCGATGAGTTTCATAGCCGTGTCTCCAGGTGACTGCTGGTACCACAGTATCTGAAAATAGTCAGTTTTTCCGTGGGTACAGACAAGCTGCACATCACCACCAGTGTTTTTGAAGACAGCAGATGGAGACTGATGGACCTGAACCCCCAGACTGATACCTGTTGAACATTGAACAGATTATTGATTTAGAATCATAAGATAAATCAATTTCTTCACAGTGAAGCTGTTGTTACCTGTGAGGAAGTGGAGAAAGAGAAATCTCATCATGTTGAGATCTGATGTGGAGCACTGAGCTTCTCTAAGTAGTTTGAGTGATGACAGGGTCTCTGCTGTTAGTGCTGAGTCTCTTTGAAGGAGGAACCAACTGTGATGTAGACAGGGGAGTGGCTCCACATGCTTTATCCACACGCTTCTTCCTTTCACCTCTAAGATTTCACCACATTCATGACGTTTTACTTGCCTGGTTTGATTAGAATCAAATATAGAGAAACATTATTGCTAATAGATGATTGTGTCACTCAAACCACAATGCATCCTCAAAAACAGGTGTCTGACAACAGTTTATTCAGTAATTCAAAACCACTGATGATAAAATGTTGTGCAGGTTTTTGTTAAAGTAAGAGGGAGTTTTTATCACTGTGCTTCACTTGCTGCACAGTAATAAACTGCACTGTGCTCTTGTGTTAGAGATGTGGCCATCAGAGAGACGTTCTTTTCTGTACTTCCTCTCAAATCCCCAGAAATATCAAAGTTTTTCACATAAGACTCCTCCATTTTGACATTATTGTTGTACAAATTTCCAATAAGTTTCATAGCCGTGTCTCCAGGTGACTGCTGGTACCACAGTATCTGTCTGTAGTCAGTTTTTCCGTGGGTACAGACAAGCTGCACATCACCACCAGTGTTTTTGAAGACAGCAGATGGAGACTGATGGACCTGAACCCCCAGACTGATACCTGTTGTTGTGAGAAGAAATAAACAGATTATTGCATGAGAAAGTAAAACTAAATCCATGACTTCACAGTGAAGCTGTTGTTACCTGTGAGGAAGTGGAGAAAGAGAAATCTCATCATGTTGAGATCTGATGTGGAGCACTGAGCTTCTCTAAGTAGTTTGAGTGATGACAGGGCCTCTGCTGTTAGTGCTGAGTCTCTTTGAAGGAGGAACCAACTGTGATGTAGACAGGGGAGTGGCTCCACATGCTTTATCTACACACCTTCTTCCTAAGTGCATCCTCAACAGCAGGTGTCTGGCAGCAGTTTATTCAGAGTCTAATTCAAAACCACTGATGATAAAATGTTGTTCAGGGTTTTTGTTAAAGTGAGAGGGAGTTTTTATCACTGTGCTTTGCTAGCTGCACAGTAATAAACTGCACTGTGCTCTTGTGTCAGAGATGTGACGATCAGAGAGCTGTTCTTTTCTGTACTTCCTGTCAAATCCCCCAAAATATTAAAGTTTTTCTTATACGCCTCCTCCATTTTGGGATCTTTGTTGGACAAATATCCAATGAGTTTCATAGCCGTGTCTCCAGGTGACTGCTGGTACCACAGCATCACGTAATAGTCAGTTTTTCCGTGAGTACAGACAAGCTGCACATCACCACCAGTGTTACTGAAGACAGCAGATGGAGACTGATGGACCTGAACCCCCAGACTGATACCTGTTGTTGTGAGAAGATTTGGACATGTTATTGCATGAGAAAGTAAAAATAAATCTATGACCTAAAGCTGTTGTTACCTGTGAGGAAGTGGAGAAAGAGAAATCTCATCATGTTGAGATCTGATGTGGAGCTCTGAGCTTCTCTAAGTAGTTTGAGTGATGACAGGGTCTCTGCTGTTAGTGCTGAGTCTCTTTGAAGGAGGAACCAACTGTGATGTAGACAGGGGAGTGGCTCCACATGCTTTATCTACACACCTTCTTCCTTTCACCTCTAAGATTTCACCACATTCATGACGTTTTACTTGCCTGGTTTGATTAGAATCAATCAAATATAGAGAAACATTATTGCTAATAGATGATTCTGTCACTCAAACCACAATGCATCCTCAAAAACAGGTGTCTGACAACAGTTTATTCAGTAATTCAAAACCACTGATGATAAAATGTTGTGCATGGTTTTTGTTAAAGTAAGAGGGAGTTTTTATCACTGTGCTTCACTAGCTGCACAGTAATAAACTGCACTGTGCTCTCGTGTTAGAGATGTGACGATCAGAGAGCTGTTCTTTGCTTTATTTAAATCTCCAGAAATATTAAAGTTTTTCTTATAAGACTCCTCTATTGTGGGTTTGTCGTAGTACAAATATCCGATGAGTTTCATAGCCGTGTCTCCAGGTGACTGCTGGTACCACAGCATCAGAAAATAGTCAGTTTTTCCGTGGGTACAGACAAGCTGCACATCACCACCAGTGTTTTTGAAGACAGCAGATGGAGACTGATGGACCTGAACCCCCAGACTGATACCTGTTGTTTGTGAAGAAATAAACAGATTATTGATCAAGAGTATAAAAATAAATCTATATTTTTATATGTGAAACTGTTGCTACCTGTGAGGAAGTGGAGAAAGAGAAATCTCATCATGTTGAGATCTGATGTGGAGCACTGAGCTTCTCTAAGTAGTTTGAGTGATGACAGGGCCTCTGCTGTTAGTGCTGAGTCTCTTTGAAGGAGGAACCAACTGTGATGTAGACAGGGGAGTGGCTCCACATGCTTTATCTACACACCTTCTTCCTAAGTGCATCCTCAGAAACAGGTGTCTGGCAGCAGTTTATTCAGAGTCTTATTCAAAACCACTGATGATAAAATGTTGTGCAGGTTTTTGTTAAAGTGAGAGGGAGTTTTTATCACTGTGCTTCACTTGCTGCACAGTAATAAACTGCACTGTGCTCTCGTTTTAGAGATGTGATTATCAGAGAGGCGTTCTTTGCTGTACTTCCACTCAAAACCCCGGACATATTAAAGTCCTTTGCATATGGCTCCTCCATTTTGACAGCTTTGTGGTTCAAATATCCAATGAGTTTCATAGCCGTGTCTCCAGGTGAGCGCTGGTACCACAGCATCTGATAATAGTCGGTTTTATCATGGCTGCAGAAAATCTCCACTCTGGCAGCAGCAGGTTGTGTGATGATGAGGTCAGAGACAGACTGATGAACGTCCAGACCCAGACAGAGACCTGCAAAAGGAGGAAAAAAAACAATGATCAGTGCAGAAACTTCAGATGGAGAAGTGGTATTTCTGAAGGGTGAAAGTTATTACCGGTGAGCAAACACAGAATGATTGATGTTAACATGTCGACTTCCTGACTGAGTGAACACAGACCAGTGAGGGACTCCGTCTGTTTAAGTCTTCCTCTGAATCTGCATCAGCTATACGTCACATTTTCATTGTGCTCCACTGCCGCCTACTGGAGGATTTAACATCAAAACATTCACCGAGCTCCAATGGGAGTTTTTGTTGAGCTGCTCGTGCTTCTTCCATCACTGTGACCTGCACTGACGGCACAAAAATACACACCGCCGTCCTCCAGCTGCAGGTTTTTCACAATAAGAGTCCCATTCTTTATAGAATCTTTGGTAGCTGAATATTTGGTTTGGTTCCCCCCTCCCATATAATCTGGCCTTCCACCATATGATATGTAGACAATTCTGGTCATGGCCTCCCCAGGACGTTGCCTGAACCAGTACATCTTGCTGTAAGAAATGTCTTTGTCGTGGCTGCAGCTCATCTCCGTGGATTTGGACAGATAAGTCCAGTTGTGTGCAGGATACTGGGTCACATCCTGGCTGTGGACTGTTTGGAGAAAATACAAAGATCAAAAATATATAACGAACTGTACAAAAAAGATTGAATTTCTATGTGAAATTTGAATAAGTATATTTTCCAAATTAAAATAACAATCTATACATTTCTTATATTAGGCTAAATCTGTAATCTTGTACCTTGAAGCCACAAAGATACGACTGTAAATGTGATGAGAGCTTGAGTCTTCATATTGATCGTGTTAATCTGAGGTGCAGCCACAGTTTTGATATAATGAAGGTCTGAGACACAACATCAAATACTGAATTGCTCTGCAGAAGGAACCTCCCATTAAAATCTGATTTTCTTTTTTAAGGAGGAGCAGTGATATGTGGCACTTTGTGAACTGACACCAATAGTTAATGTGCAACTATAACGTCTTTAAATCTATCAAAAGTTGATTTTAGCTTCAGATGGAGTTTGGTGTTGATTTTGTTTGACCAATCTGTGGAAAAAGAGAGAAAAATGCTGTTAATGCAAAAGTGGGCAGAAAAGAGTTTATTAAGCTTCATATAAGATCATTTTCTCAAGTTTTGTTGGCAAAATTTCAGTCGAATTTCAGTCCAAGATCAAAATTTCAAAGATTTTATCATGCATTTTACAAACCAGCGACCTGACATCATAGATATTTATCTAAGTAGATTATATTGTCTTACAAAACACTCTGGTGATGTTTCATATATAGTTGGTGCCTTGTCTCGATCATCTTCTAAGCAAGATTGTTTATGTGTTCTCTTTTGTATAAAAAAGGTCATTGGGTGCTTAACAAAAATAAAAGTAAAACCACAATAAAAGACACTATGCAATTATAAAAAAAGAGAGATTAGATGAAGACAGAGGAAATCACCCTCTATACAGAGACACAGGGAAGATGTGAGCTACTGAACGTCTGATGCTGCATCGTTTAACATGAGGAACCTTCCAATATAAACTCTTATCTCTCTAACAGACGACCAACATTGGATCAGGGTAATAACAGGTGCAATGAGCTGTAATACAGAAATGAAAAGAAAGGTTTTTGTACTGCGGAGCCATGATATGTACAACTGTGGTAACTAGCAGCACAGAAGTAAACTGCACTGCTGCTCAGACTGAGTTTTTTAATTGTTAACGTGCATTTCTGGTCTTTGGCTGCGTCACCACCCATTGTCACATCTTCAGTTTCAATTGTAGGGTTTGTGTAATAAACGTATCCCAGGAGCTGCAGCTGTTTGTTCTGTAACTGTTTGTACCAGAGGATTTGGTTGTAACTCTGGATACTGTGTGAACAGCTGATTGTTGGTTCGGCTCTGTCTGTGCTGTGAATGTAAATCTCAGCCGGAGTCTGGTGGACTTGGTCAGAGGAACCTGGTGGAAAAGACAAAACTCATCAAAACCTGAACACTTTTTTAAAATCAAAATCTTAAGGAGAAGAATCGGTGTTGTGTTTAACTGTTAACTTTACCTGCAGCCCAGTGTATAAGGAAAGTCAAGATGGTGATGCCTGGGATCATTTTGACTTTGTAGCAGGAAATAAAATGACTGAATAGATACAAACAAGCCGACATTTGAGGTCTGGAGGTCAGGAAATGACGTCAGAAACTCTGTCGTGTTACAGACCAAAGAGAAGACGTAGTTACAGAGGGGCGTCAACAAAGATCTGGGGAGTCATGTGAGTTCAACATTTTGGCAAATTGGCCCATTGCCATAATCCCATAGCAGTAGGTTCGTTACCAATACCTTTAATTGTCGGTGCAAGCTATTTTTAGAACGGCGGAGCAGAGCCGCAAGCTGCTCAGAGCTATACTACGGAGGCTCATGGGATTTCTTGGTTTCCGTCATCAAACTCATCAAATACACAATCCAACAACTCCACAAGTTGTGACCTGCACATTCACCACGCTATGAGATAATAACACAACGTTACCACACAGAGCTGTTTTAGAGGGAAATTAATGCAAAACTGCTGATGCACGTTGCCTTCAGGGACAGTTTTCCAGCAAGTAGCCTAGCCTCTGCATTTACCTCTAAAACAACTCTGTCTCTTAATGTTCTGTTATTATCTCATAGCGTGGTGAATGTGCAGGTCACAACTTGTCCACCAGAGCGTTTTGGAGTTGTTGGATTGTGTATTTTTGTATTTTTTGTTGTTGTTCAAGTTTCGTCTATTTGGATGTTTCTTTAATGTTTCATGCAGCTGAATTATTCTCTGTGTGAAAGCAGATGTCTCTCATACAGTTATCTCCTTCATCAAGCCTGTTGTTTGGTTTGATCCAGGTGCCCGTTTGAAACTATAACACGCCACCAGCTTTTTGTAAAGGAACCAGACGGAGTTGAAACACTGTGCTAACTCGCTGCACAGAAATACTCTGCAGCGTCGTCCCGGCTTATGTTAGAGATGACGAGCTGGGCTCTGCCCTTCGAGTGGCCCGTGATGTTGAAACGCTCTGCAAAGTCCTTCTCAGGGGTCGCTTTCTCATAGTGAAGCAGCCCGATCAGCTTCATCGTGGCCCTCTGGCCTCCTGCGCCGGACTTGTACTGGTACCAGAGCATGTAGGGAGAGTCGTTGTTTCCATGGTAGCAGCCGAGACGGGCCTCATATTGTCCAGATTTTATCACAAGATTTTGTGGTTGTTGGATCCCAGGCGACGCCAACACGATGTCTATAGGGAGGAGGAGGTACAGAAACAGGATGATGGATGTTTTAAACATTTTTCTTATATTATGGATGTCTCACAAATCTATGAAGGAGAATATGTAGCTGTGCATTCAATCTTTAAGAGTTCAGCGTGTAATAATGAGGGAGGAGGAGCTGGTGGAGTGAGTCATCACTGCTCTCTGCTGGTCAGGACGGAGAGAGATCAGGCAGCTGTGACCTTATCTGTAGAGCAAAGAGCTGAACAGGGAAAGAAAAACATGATACAATATGATTGTGGAGGTTGTTTTCTATAACAGCAAATTGATATTCTTTGATACGTCGCTTTTCCCAAACCACATTATTACATTATGTCAGTATTTTATAATTAGGACGGGGTGTCGCTATTGATTGAATGAATTTATTTGATTCCACATCACAAGGTCTTGATTCAATTCAATATATATTTCAGATAATTCAAACCCAGCCCTATTGATAATATTATTTTTAGGTTTGGCAGTCAGTTAAATGATTATTTGCACATTAATAGCATGTTTTTCAAGTGTTTAATGATGGGTATGGTGCTTTATGTGAATGTAACTTTATTATACATTTTAAGAAATAGTGCTGTTAAAGGGGATTTGCATTAATGTGTCATTATTGCAATAAGTTCTGTTCTTACGTTTCTCAGTGTATAAGAAACATCCCAATGCAGTTACTGTTACAATGCATTGTGGTTTCCATGGTTTCCTCGTTATCTGCTGCATCATCCTGGAGGTTTTTGTGCGAGAGAGTCGCTGTCTTTATCTGCCGTGCGTACTCGCTGCTCCAAAATATTCTCCGCTGTCTTCAGGGTGTCTCGGGTTCAGGATGTGCAGAACTACAGTTTTCTCTCCGTCTCCGCTCACGTTGAAGTGTCCCTCAAACTCTGGCTCCATCGTTGGCTTTTTGTACCACACGTAGCCGATCAGCTTCAGAGCGTTGTCTCCTGCTGAGCGTTTATACCACAGTATTGTGTCGTAGCCCGAGATCTGATGTGTTAAATTCAGCTTCACTTCACTGCCAGGTTTCCCAAAGCAGTCAGCAGGAGCCTGAAACACCTGCTTCTCTTTACTAAGATAAACACCTGTAAAGACAGTTAACATCTTTAATATACAGTAAACTTCATTTGGAATAAAAGATCTTTAAAAAAGCACACAATTGTAAAGTTGAAAAGTGTCTTTATGGACGTAGAATACCTTTAATACAGATTGCAGTGATGATGGATATGATGAGCTGAGACGGTGTCATGTTGGAGAACCAGGTTGAGTCTCTGCTGCTCAGGACGAACTGATGCAGAGAAAACTGAGCAACACACACACACACACACACACACACACACACACACACACACACACACACACACACACACACACACACACACACACACACACACACACACACAGCAACTTCAGGGAGGACTTAACGTCACTGAAATACTTCCTGTTGATCCTCGAGTGCTTCATTCAGGAATAAGAAGGACGGTGTTCATCAGTTTAGTGGAGCTTTGATTTTTAAAGCTTAACTCAAGTTTAAAGTTTGCTGATCAGAAGCTGTTTTATCAACAAATGTAGTTTTTTTTAGGTTTTTTTTATTCCAGAAAAGACAGATTTTTGTGTGTTTGTTCAGGGTTTTTTTTTATTCTAACAAGTTGTTCATATGTTTAAAGCAGGAAATGGAAGAGAAATGGAGTGAGGGATAAACAATTCAATTCAAATACCTTTATTTATCTAATGTGTCCAAAGACAGACAGAGAGGAATGCAACAAAAGTAAACCGGAATAAAATAAATAAATAAATTGATGAAAAATAACCGGGAAAACAATGGTTAATAAATGCTATAATTACTAGACACATATTAACTCTTGTTTTGACCTGATTCCCCCTCATACAGTGACAGAGTTCATTATATTCTAGAGAACAGGACACAAATAGAAACACGGTTACACTGGCTGATGAAGTTCAGCCACAAGAACAGGTGTCGGTTTATTCGGCGTCTTATTCAAAACCACTGATGATAAAACGTCGTGCAGGGTTTTTGTTAAGTTGACAGGAGAGTTTTTGTCATCGTGCTTTGCTGGCTGCACAATAATAAACTGCACTCTGCTCTCGTGTTAGACGTTTGAATATCAGAGAGCCGTGTTTTCCTGCATCTACACTCAAATCCCCAGAGATGTTGAAGTCTGTTGCATATGAATCCTCTATTGTGGGATTTTTGTAGTTCAAATATCCAATGAGTTTCATGGCCGTGTCTCCAGGCGAGCGCTGGTACCACAGCATCACTCTGTAGTCAGTTTTATCATAGCTGCAGGAAATCTGTGCTGTTCCCAGATCAGGTTGTGTGATGAGGTCAGAGGGAGACTGATGAACCTCAACACCCAGACAGAGACCTAGAGAGAGAGAAAAGGAATGAACCGTGTAAATAAAGACTATAGATGAAGTGTTAATCCTGAATGATAGGAGTGATTGTTACCAACGAGTGACGATAGAAAGATCAATGTCTGCATGTTGTCGTCCTGCCTGAACGACCGCACAACACCAAGTGCCTCCAAAGACTTTCACACTCTCTTTTATTAACACCCTCCTCTCTGAAATAAGCATCGTTGTGCAGGTTGAGCTGAAACGTATCACTGCAGCGCCACCTACTGGGAAGATATAAAAGCCCAAATCTGACCTCCATGTATTGATCAGCTGCTCTGTCCTCCAGCTGCAGGTTTTTCACAATAAGAGCCCCACTCTCTGCTGAATATTTGATCATAACTTTATATATACTTGATATATTTATATACCTTTTTATAATAGGAGATGTGACACTGGCAGCCTTGTTAAACAGAAAGGACCTCCCATTATAATCTGAGATCTGATGGTTTATTACAGGTGTACAGGCTGAGAGCTGCAGCACAGGGATCACTAGAGGTTTTTGTATTGAGGAGCAGTCGTGTGCAGCACTGTGGTAACAAGCGGCGCAGAAATAAACTGCACTATTATTTGGGCTGAGACTTTCAATTGTTAATGTGCAGATCTCGTCTTTATTTGCACCCCCATCTATCTTTACACCTGCTCCATCCTCAGGTTTTCCAGAGCCCGCCAGCATGTACCCCAGGAACTGCAGCTCTCTGTTCGACTGCTTGTACCAGAGGATTCGGTTATAGGAGCTATCGCTGTGTGAACAGCTGATCACGGCTTTTTGTCCTTCTCTCTTGCACATGTCGGCTGGAGTCTGTTTGACTTTCTCATTGAGAGAGGAACCTGTGGAAACACAGTTGTCAAAAATATATATATAGGGAGAGAGCTACACAGCTGGAATAGCAGCAGCAGGACAGATGTGCTGCTGTGCACATGCAATAGATTTTTAAGAAATAACAATAATTACCTGAAATGAGAACAACATTGCATAGGAAAAACAAAAATAGGACGATCATTTTGTGTTGTTAATTAGAGGTATCATCAGATTAATCTCAACCTCGCTAAATGCTCACATCAGCCAAATAAACCTGAACTCTCCAGGTGGGTGGTGTCATGGTGCTCCCTCCTCCTCTTAACATTTGAATATGAATGTTCACACCTCTGTGCTGCCACCTTATGAGAGATAACAAAATGACACAGACCTGAAATAAACCCCATCCCATTATAATCTGAGATCTGATGGTTTATTACAGGTGTACAGGCTGAGAGCTGCAGCACAGGGATCATCAGAGGTTTTTGTATTGAGGAGCAGTCATGTGCAGCACTGTGGTAACAAGCGGCGCAGAAATAAACTGCACTATTATTTGGGCTGAGACTTTCAATTGTTATCGTGCAGATCTCGTCCTTGTTTGCACCCCCATCGATCTTTACACCTGCTCCATCCTCAGGTTTTCCAGAGCCCGCCACCATGTATCCCAGGAACTGCAGCTCTCTGTTCGACTGCTTGTACCAGAGGATTCGGTTATAGGTGCTATCGCTGTGTGAACAGCTGATCATGGCCTTTCCTCCTTCTCTCTTGCACATGTCGGCTGGAGTCTGTTTGACTTTCTCATTGAGAGAGGAACCTGTGGAAACACAGTTGTCAAAAATATATATATAGGGAGAAACACAGCTGGAATAGCAGCAGCAGGACAGATGTGCTGCTGTGCACATGCAATAGATTTTTAAGAAATAATAATTACCTGAAATGAGAACAACATTGCTTAGGAAAAACAAAAATAGCACGATCATTTTGTGTTGTTAAAGTTGTTGATTAGAGGTATCGTCAGATCATCAGATTAATCACAGCTTCCCTAAATTCTCATATCAACCAAATAAACTCTCCAGGTGGGTGGTGTCATGGTGCTCCTCCTCCTCTTAACATTTGAATATGAATGTTCACACCTCTGTGCTGCCACCTTATGAGAGATAACAAAATAACACAGACCTGAAATAAACCACAGAGCCCATTATAATCTGAGATCTGATGGTTTATTACAGGTGTACAGGCTGAGAGCTGCAGCACAGGGATCATCAGAGGTTTTTGTATTGAGGAGCAGTCGTGTGCAGCACTGTGGTAACAAGCGGCGCAGAAATAAACTGCACTGCTGTTTGAACTGAGTTTTTCAATTGTTAACGTGCAGATCTCGTCCATATTTGCACTCCCATCTATCTTTACACCTGCTCCATCCTCAGGTTTTGCAGAGCTCCCCACCATGTATCCCAGGAACTGCAGCTCTCTGTTCGACTGCTTGTACCAGAGGATCTGATTGTAGGAGCTAACGCTGTGTGAACAGCTGATCACGGCCTTTCCTCCTTCTCTCTCGCACATGTCAGCTGGAGTCTGTTTGACTTTCTGTGGAAAGGAACCTGTGGAAACACAATTGTCAAAAGAGAATATATATAGGGAGACACACAGCTGGAATAGGACAGATGTGCTGCTGTGCACATGCAAATGTATGAATAATTACCTGTAATGAGAACAGCATATAGGAAAAATAAAAACAGCACGATCATTTTGTGTTCTCAGAGTTGTTAATTAGAGGTATCATCAGATTAATCTCAACTTCACGAAATGCTATCAGCCAAATAAAGCTGAACTCTCCAGGTGGGTGGTGTCATGGTGCTCCCTCCTCCCCTTAACATTTGAATATGAATGTTCACACCTCTGTGCTGCCACCTTTTGAGAGATAACAAAATAACACAGACCTGAAATAAACCCCAGAGCCCATTATAATCTGAGATCTGATGGTTTATTACAGGTGTACAGGCTGAGAGCTGCAGCACAGGGATCATCAGAGGTTTTTGTATTGAGGAGCAGTCGTGTGCAGCACTGTGGTAACAAGCGGCGCAGAAATAAACTGCACTATTATTTGGGCTGAGACTTTCAATTGTTAACGTGCAGATCTCGTCCTTGTTTGCACCCCCCTCTATTTTCACATCCACTCCATCCTCAGGTTTTCCAGAGCCCGCCAGCATGTATCCCAGGAACTGCAGCTCTCTGTTCGACTGCTTGTACCAGAGGATCTGATTGTAGGAGCTATCGCTGTGTGAACAGCTGATCACGGCCTTTCCTCCTTCTCTCTCGCACATGTCAGCTGGAGTCTGTTTGACTTTCTGTGGAAAGGAACCTGTGGAAACACAATTGTCAAAAGAAAATATATATAGGGAGACACACAGCTGGAATAGGACAGATGTGCTGCTGTGCACATGCAAATGTATGAATAGATTTTTAAGAAATAACAATAATTACCTGTAATGAGAACAGCATATAGGAAAAACAAAAACAGGACGATCATTTTGTGTTCTTAAAGTTGTTAATTAGAGGTATCGTCAGATTAATCACAACCTCCCTAAATGCTCATATCAGCCAAATAAAGCTGAACTCTCCAGGTGGGTGGTGTCATGGTGCTCCTCCTCCTCTTAACATATGAATATGAATGTTCACACCTCTGTGCTGCCACCTTATGAGAGATAACAAAATAACACAGACCTGAACCTGGGTGTAATGTGGTGGAGAGGATTCATATTTGTTTGTGTTTTAGTCCATCTCTGTGTTTGTGTTTTGCAGTCAGAAGCAATATTCATGTAAATGCTAAAACCATTTCATGAGAGCTACAGTCAGTACATTTTATGCATACACACAATATCCATATCCATGTAGAAGATACTGAGTTTTTAAGCATGTTTAAGTTATTTTTAAGTTACTTTACTTTATTTGTTTATTTGAATGGGACAGTGCACATTACTGGACATAACATGTAAATATTCCGGATTATCAAGATGCTAATTTACGTCCATAGTCCTATTAACATAAAAACAGTTCAACAGCAGTACACGTTACACATAATATGTATAGCCTATATATAGACAACACATAAAGGCAACTATAACAATGAAAAACACTTGATGTTGTGTTTAATAATTTGAAATATTTCCAGATTATACCACTTCCACCAAAAAAAACCCATGTTAGACAGTAAATGAAGAGAGAAAGCATGTGTTGAGAAATCTAATCAATACATTTTAGTTAATGCTTCAACACTCAACTACAGAGTATTGATAACTTCAGGCTTTTAACCACAACCACATAAAAGGGACCCCCCTTGAAAACGAGATGCTACATCTCAAGGGGCTATCCTTTAATAAAATTCAAATAAAATGCTTCTCCTGTTTCGTCTGTCTGCACCAGTGCTGGCTGTTTGGAAATAGCATGAACTGGTCTAATATAACTTTCAGCATTGTTATATTAGCAGGAATTTGCAAGCTTGTGTATCAAACCCCTCATGCTGCATCCAGGAGAAGTTGTGGTGCCTGCAACACTTTGTGGGGTTTTTGTGCAGCTTTCCCATGCGTCTGTGTCACTGTGTTGACTCACAGCGCAGAAATACAAGCCATTATCTGCCGCCACCAGCTTCCTCACTGTGAAGGTGCCGTTCTGGTAATCGGGCTTCGTGGCTGAAAACTTCTCTTTGCTGAAATTTCCAAAATCGTGGTCTTGTTTGCCGGTCGTCGTGAACACAACGAGCTGCATCATCTGTCCGGGCAGCTGTCGGTACCAGTACATCTGGCTGTGACCATGATCTTTACTGTGGCTGCATTTTATTGTTGCATCGACTCCCTCTTTTTCCCACAGTGTTGAATCTTGTTGGACGTCATTCCCCACAGTTAAACCTGCAGTAAACATAAACATTTTATATTGCATATATGAGACTAAATTAAGAAAAAAACTGATTTTTAATCTTCCTGCTTTACCTTTCATCCAGAGCATGAACACCAACAAGCTGAGGAGGCCGTGTTTGATCATCATGTTTTAAAAACCTCATAGTCTCATATATAATCCGTCCATGTGTAGTGGTGACTGAGATATAAATGAAGAGTTGCAGGAAGGCGTGTCTCTGCATGTGTGTGACGACGATGACATAAATGTCGTGATCAGTAACTCTGTGGAACCAGAAGAGCTCAGGTTTGTGCAGAACTGAACATTTTAAAACAATGGAGGTTTATATTGTCCTTATGCAGTGTGAAGCAGCAGAGACATCCGTGACTGTGGTTGTTTGATTCCAGGTGGTTGTCGTAAACGTTGGCAGTAAAAAGAAAACAAAAAACACAGAGGTGATGGTGGTTTATAGATTATCATGTTTCATTTTTAACATTATAGTTGTTGACTCTGTCACAGGATAGTAGATGGTCTGTGTTTGTCAACGTAAAGTTAAAGGACATTAAATCTGACATCTGATGTGAGAAAAGTCCAGAGAGTGAAATGAACTCAACAAACACCTCGGTTCAGATATGGGATGTCATGCATCACATATTGAAAAAGGAATTAATCTTCTCCTATTGATTGGAGAGAAACTGTGTCATATAAAGATGTTGTTTTGTTTAGTTCAAGGTTCAAGAGTCTTTATTATCCCCTATAGAGGCAAAAAAAAAAGTTCAACTTTTTTATTATTATTATTATATTTTTTAGTTTATGTTAGTTTATATTCTATCATGTTAGTGCAATCAGGAATTCATTCATTCGTATTACTTAATGAATATTATTTCATACATGTAGATCGAAAAAATAAAAGAGTAAGATGATGCTGTTAAGATGCTGCTGCCACTCTTATTTTTTTCCATTAGACCAGTATTTTAAGATATTTAGCCTATAATTTCAATGTGGCCAAAAAGTGCTTCCAAAAATAGCATTAAGACCCATATACTGTAGTTAGTTAGTTAGTCAGTAAGTTAGTTAGTTGTGTACTCGAAGCTGTCAATCAAAAAGGAAAATGTTGTAAGCTGTTGTAAGATGAGGTAATACACTAAAATGAGATTTAAACAGCAGGTTTCTCAAAATGTACAGATGTTGGTGCGATCAGTTTGTTTGTTGTTGTTTGAATAGAAATCTGTTTTTATGCACAGGGAGAAATAAGATATCATAATGCAATGTTGCAACCATGGATGTATGGTTGCAACACAATTCAATGTCTGAGGAGAGGTGTATGGTTCCCTCTATGGTTCGTAAGAGGAACTGTTCACCTCTTGTGACACCACTCGCTGGGTATTTGTGCAGCTGTCTCAGTCGCCTTTATCACTGTGTTCACTCACAGCACAGAAATACACCGCGCTGTCGTCAGGCTGCAGCTCCTTCACCGTCAGAGATCCAGTCTCAACATCGTTCTTCTCCGCTGGAAACCTCTCCTTGCTGAAGCCACTTTCATATTCATGGGCGGTGTACGAAGTCGTGTAGACGATTTGCCTCATCCCCTCCCCTGGCCGCTGCCTGTACCAGTACATCTGTCGATAATTGTTGCCCTTAGTGTGGCTGCAGTTCATTGTGGCAGACCGACCCTGATCCTGCCACACCGGAGGAGACTGGCTGACATCACTGCCGCCAATTAGACCTGTAAATTTAAAAAATAAAAGCACATTATAGAACCACCGGTGTCATCGATATCAAACTGTTTTCAGAGTGATGATGGACAGTACCTACAACACAGAGCAGAGCTGCAGAGAGCTGGATCAGAGCTGCTGTCATCATCATGAACACAGTGAACCACAGCTTCAGTCGGCTTGTGATGGGAGATAAAAGGTTGTGCACAGGAAGGAACCTCCACTAACATGTGATGTCACTAAACTGTCTCTGTGACTGTGCATGAGGTCCCCCTAGTGTGCAATGATTTAAAAAACAAAAACAAACTGAGAGTGCACTGGGGATCAGTGTTGACTCACAGCATAGAAATGTGCTTCACTGTGATCGTCCCACTCTTTGTGAGATGCTAAATATTGTCTCAGCGGGACAAGACGGGGACTTTCTGAGTTTCTGGGCTCAAATGTCTCCATGCAGCAGGACACAAGCTGTGGAGATACTCAGCTGCACAGATCAGTCTCTGTAAAACTGGGAAGACATCCAAAGTGTTTGAGAAGGGAGTGACGATCTACTAATGAAGGACTTTATAGGACTTTAGCTGCATTTATCGTCCTATTTGATTAGTTTTGACAGAGTAAAGTAAAACAACTGTTTTGCAGGCCATGAAATATTATGTCACAACATATGCAACAAACATGACATTGTGGCTAATTAACATAATCAACACTGTTGTGCGCAGTAAATAAAAGTTAACTGACTGCTGGACTTTTAGAAAATGAATAAATGATTTTGTCTTCTTGCTTGTTGTTGTTATTTGTATTCTTTCCATTTTAATCTCAATTCAATTCAAATTGAATGTTTGTTACATGCAGTAATATAGTAAAGATTAAAATTATGATTATGGACCCCAGAAGGACTAACTGGTTGTCTTGACATCAACTCATGTAATCAATGTGCACCAGAGTGAAGAAGTGGAGGCTCTTTTATTTATTTATTTATTATTATGCATTTTTATACCTTAAGCTACTGGATCTCAGTAACACATTTCATTCCTTTATGTTAAATGACAATAAACTAAACTGAACTGAATAAAGTTACTAACACTTGATTATCCTGGTGCATAAAACTACCACCCATCCAGTATTTACAAAGACTGACCCATACTGAACGACTATGCAGTCTGTTACTGAGTCGTCCTCTTTTACTTTGCCTACACATCTAGTTGCTGGATCTTGTTATAAACCTATAAAATAATGTATCATGAAAAAACTACACAAATGTTTTGAGCAAAGTTTATTGGAAAAACATTCAAACTCAGTTTCGTCCACATCTCTCTCCAGTTAACATGACCTGCACACACACACACAGCGTATGGCAGTGGGCGACATGTCCTGCATATTCCTGTCTGTGCCCAGTGTGTAACAACCAGGGACACACAACATCATCATCGTCATCATCGTCATCGTCATCGTCACTACTGTAGCACTGGATGTGATACGAACCAAATGATTGTCATTCTGTTTGCAGCAGGTGGCGCTGTGAGCAAGACAAGTAAATGCTGGAGAAAAGTATGTTTTTTATAATGGAATTAAACCCACTTCCTGTTTCGAACTCCACAGAAGCCACAAAAGGCTTCTTGACTGGAAACTCACTATTTTTGGGATGTTGTTGTTGTTGTTGTTATGACCACATGAGAGGCAGAGAGATCGGACAACGGAGCTACAACCACTTCCTGTTGGAGGTTTGGCCGTGGCTGCAGGTACTCACTGTTTTCACAAGACATTTTCTGACCATCTTTGATAAGTGACCGTCTGATCGACCTGAGAGCAGCAGATCATTAGAGCTACTACTAAATATGAGCCAGAGATTTAAAGGGGGAGTTGGATTTTCACGGCAAATCCGACCTACAACTAAAAAAAACCCCCAAAGATCTAAACAATTTAATGTTGCAAAGGTCTTATGGTGAGAGTTTCTGAGGTCTGCAGATGGAAATGGAAGCAAATTACACCATAAAAATGGCTATTAAATTAAGATTTACTGTCAGGTTTAGACTGTGGGCCCATGTTTCAGATGCGCACTGATATTCATGTATCTATCCCTCTTTGAAATTGTTTTAGGTGGCACTGTAAAGCCATTTTGCCATCCCTTTAAATATGTAAACTGTAAGCAGACCTGACGCATGTGCAATGATAAAACCTCCACAAAGGCAATTCGTTTGTCCAAAGTAAAAATATTATAATTATAAAACAGCGAGATTTCATTGATAAACATACTTTGTAAAAAAAAAAAAAAGTTGTTAAACCAATATGTAATAAACAAACTTCCTCCAGTTCAACAGACAATTTCATACAGTATTTGTGTTTGTTGTATTTCTCACCAACACATTGACAGTTGGGCATCGATTGCAAAAAAACACAACATCATACTGAGAGATAGAGAGATGTGGCAGGTACAGAGAGTCTGAGCATCTTGACTTTCAGTGTCCATAGTTTGCAGAGAGAGTTTTGATAGCAGAGGCAGGATGTGGAGTCGGAGACGAGATGATGATAGTGTGCATTTCGGTGCCTTGTATAATAAAACCCTAAGACTTGCCACCAACCAACCAACCAGGCTGAAACTTTGAACACAGAAGAAAATCTGGACATTTTCCTTTTCGTTCATCTACAATTAGAAAATAATAAAATGTACAAAAACAGACTGAAAAACAACAAACAACAACACTAAAACTTGAATCCCACCCCTTTTTACTGGAATGGCTTGATTTTTCAGTGAGATACCGGGTCGAACAAGGACACTGCTATGAGCTTTTTCCACCGCACAAAGACCGCACTGTCCCGTGCACGGCAGCTTTTCCAGGCTGCTTTCAGACCCTCATGGACCCTCAACCCCCCTCCCGCCCCACAATAATAAAAAAAAAAAACCCAGTTGTAAAGGTTCAGTCTCTCCACACACCAAAATTCAAGACTCCTCACTCATTTAACTTAATCTCAGGTAGGCAGAGGTGATACGATAAATTAATTAAACGATTAGTTGATCGAGAGAGAAATTACAGGCAGCTATTTTGATACATGTCTCTTCTTCAATGTAATACTATATGCTATTGATAGACAGTATATACTGCATACTAATCTTTTTTTTTGTAGTTAGTATATGGAAAAATCAACATAATTAACTATTTTATAATTAGTGGAAAATGTGATTGAGTCAGACACAATGAATGAATGAATACAACTTCTTTTTTTTTTACCCCCTCCCAGCTCCTCAGTTTCCTTTGTGCATTGTATTTGCAGGGCAGTAGTAGTGTTTGTCATCATTGTCCACAACGCACTGAGAAATCAAGGTGTGTTTAAGTCAAAATACTGATTGTTTTGAGTATCGTTAAATTTATTTTGGCACTTTTTCAGCGGGAACTTACAACATACACAAGGCGTTCTTATAATTAAGTATGTATTATGGAGTTGGGACACAGCATTGATGTCGTCCGCAGCTCATGGCCCTTCTCTTCCTCTAGGGAGTTTGTCATTTCCTGTGTTAAAGCAGCTTTGCGAGCGGCTCCTCAGAGGAAACTCGTGCTAGGAACTTCTTTTTTTGGAGGACTCCCAATGGTAAGATAAGATCCTTTTGTGAAAAGCCTCGGTGTGCAAAGAGTCTTGAACAATTTCAACAACACATTCCTGATATGCATAATAACCAGTGATAACATCAAGATCAAAAATGCGCAGTATGACGCCGACAACTAGAAAACACTATTTTTTTCCTTTCCTTTTTTTTTTTTTGTTGTTGCAGATTTTGGACCAAGGCACGAGGATAAGATAAATATGGCTTCCATACAGAAACACTGGGAGTGGAAATGCATTTTTATGACCCTTTTGAAGAAACAAAAAACAAAAACAAGGAAGTCTGTTGACCGTCATACGTGGACCGGTAGGAGACGCTGCTGGCAGGTTGTGGGAGTGATTGGTGTTATTGGTCTTATAGTCTTTGGAGACTAGGAGTTAGCGGTTGCTCCTCATGGCCTCCTTGGCCGCCAGGATGAGGGGGGTGAGGCTGGACAGGGGCTTGGCCAGCTTCAGGAATGGATGCTACAGACACACACAGAGGAGCGCACACATGAATACCATAAAAAGCTGAGGAGTGAGATGAACATTTCAACATAACAGTTACCCACATGTAAGTAAGAGACACATCACATGCATGAAAGTAGCTAAAATTTACCTGAAGTTGGTCTCTAATGAAGGAAAATTAGGTCCTGAGTGTTAATTGGCTTCATTTTCTAAGCTAATTATATAGATATAGTTATAAAAAATAGTCTAAAAGCTTCCATGTGGTCCCGTTTTCATTGCTTTACTGTACTTTCGAAGTTATAAGGCATCATGATCAGACACACCTTATGCAAATATAGCCCAGTGTGCATAGATAATTATAAATCTTGATCATGAAATATCTTAAGCCAACCAGTAATTTATCACCTGTTTTCTAATTTATCTAATCGAAATATGTATAAAATATATGTATAATAATATATAATAAATAAATATCACATTTTTATCTCAGAGGTTGAAAATTTCCCAACATTTGTAGACCAGAGAATCAGCATTTTACACTCTGGATACATCTCTTTTGGTTTTTGAACTATTATTTGGACACAGTAAACATGTATATTTTGGATTTTAGGACTTTAAATTTGATATTTTTCACTATTTTCTGACATTTTGTAGATCTCCTCAAATCCTGACCAAGAAAGTGAATGTGCAATTTCCAAAAGTTATTATTCAAAGCCCCGTTTACACTTATAAATAACCAAATATATGTCTTTCCCTAGTTAGTTTTGAACAATCTGGTTTCAGCTCTCTATAATGCTTCTTGGCTGAAATTATTGTTCCCACTATGCAGCTACTTTAATAAGGGATCCATGTTTGAATCACAAAACTGTTGACAATCTCCTGTGAGTCTTCGTCGGCATCAACAGACATTTTTTTCTTTAGTTTTTCCTCACATTTCAACACAAACTGACTGAACAAACAACAAACGAATCAACGATGAAGAGCTGCTGGTCTACCGTACCTGCAGCAGCTCTCTGCCTGATCCTCGTTTCTCCACGTCCATCTCCAGACAGCGGGACAGGAAGGACCTGAAGACGGGGGACAGCTTCTCCGGACTCTGCAGCTCAGGAGTCCCGTTGGTGGCGATTAAATACAAAGCCTAAGACGAGCACAACAGCGTGGTCAGAAAAGCAGTGTGATGTCATCTTTAATACAGTTTAATGCAGAATATTTCTATAAAGATCTGATACTAATGGTCAAATATGATGCTTAATAATCATAATTGTGAGACTCAGAAATAGAAACCAGACAACAGACTGAGCTGATGTCATTAGTTGTGCAGGTATTTTGTCCTAAAGTGAATAATTTACATTTTGACCTCATGGTGGTGCTAGAGGAAACATTTTTCCTGCTCATTCTCCTCCCTAGTGCACACACACCACACTCACTCACCCTGAGAGGGTTCTCGTTGAGATACGGCGGCTCTCCCTCCACCATCTCTATGGCCATGATGCCCAAGGACCAGATGTCCACTTTGGGTCCGTAGGCTTTCCTGGTCACGACCTCCGGCGCCATCCAGTACGGCGTGCCCACCATGGTGCTGCGTTTGCTCTGCTCTGGAGTGATCTGAGCGCAGAAGCCAAAGTCGGCTGCAAAGAAAAAAAAAAAAATACATACCATATACAATGTTATCACGGTCCTGAAGATATACATCAGTGGTCTGTGGGATCTGTGTGTGTTTTCTTTCTCTCTGTCTCTTACTGAGCTTGACTGATCCGTCCATCCCCAGCAGCACGTTGTCACTCTTGATGTCTCTGTGGATGACCTGGTTGGCGTGAAGAAACTCCAGAGCCTGAAGGACCTGAACACAGAAAGGGAGAACCGTTAGCACTCCCCCAAAAAGTGACGTAGACAAACATATATTTCTTTTAAGTGACTTTCGGAAAGCGGAAGTGTTTTCGCACTACTTTTTTTTCTCTTTGTTTCTATTGTCTTATCTATTTCCATTATTTTATCTTATGCTTGATCACTGTTTTCTGTATGATGGTTTCTTCTTTTTTTTTGATTGCTTTAGTTTCTCAATGATTTTGTATTTTGTGAAGCACCGTCCTTGTAACCTTGGTTTTGAAGAAATAAAGTTTATTATTATTTCCCATGAGCCTCAATGCGCACTGTGAAATTCTTGGACCGCCCCCCCGCCATGTGTTACGTTACATTACATCGATCGATGAAGCTTATGGTTCGACTAGTGTTGCCACCCGTCCCGTTTTTCCCAGAATTGTTCTCTTTTTTCATCAGCTGTCCCGGGAAAAAGGAAATCTCTCCCGGGACACAGTTTGTCCCGTTTTTGGGGGAAAATATAAAAAAAACCAAATTTGGATTATAGCATGTCACCATGAAACTCCTCCAAACCAGAGAGATCAGTATCGCGTATAGAAAACATTCTATCTAGAGCTGTGCGATATTACGATATATATCGTAGTACGATATAAAAACGTCTACCGTACGAAAGAGCCGTCTATCGTTTAAATCGTAATTTTAACTACATTAATCAGAGAGGGCTCTAATTGCAGCACCTCGCCACTACTTTGCGGCGGCATTTCCGTCACCCGCGACTTTACGGCACTGGCACTGCAGCATGCACAGGACGAGAGATGGATGCAAACATGATCCCGTGAATTCAAGCCCGCTTCCCCTTCATCCCCGGTCGGCCTGCTGCTGAAAGCCCACTAGGATTCAGAGAAGCACAGTACAGAAGCACTGAATGTTTTGCTGTCCTTATTACTGGTACTGGAGCCGCATCGAGTCTCCCTGATCCTCAGCTGCTGCAGCCTGTCTGACCGGGGTGCTCTACATGCTACCTCGTCCTCCTCCTCTCCCCGACAGCAGCCTGAGCGGGTCTCTCTGCACTTCGGTGCCGCGGAACCAGGCCCCGGTCTTTCTGCTCCTCTTCCCCAGGCACAGCACCATGTGCCTGGTTAATTGCGAGCAGTCTCCCTGTAGCATGAGGCTGTGCTAATGGCTGCGGCGCTGCCCGTACCAGCGGTCGCCGCCGTGGTCCCCGGCAACGAGACTGCGGCGGCGGCGACGACGGCAACTGGCACCGCTTCATTACCAGCAGCTGGTGCACAGCGGCGGCATCGGGACTGGCGCCGCCGTTATTAGTACGGTAGGCTAGCGCCGAGCACAGCCGAGCTACACGGAGACTCTTCGCGCTGGGTGACGCAGGACAGGGTCCTGTGTCCAGGGAAGAGAAGCAGGAAGAGTCGGGACATGGAGCTCTGCGGCCCCGCGGTGCAGAGAGACCAGGCTGCGGCGGCGGAGGCGAGTTTATGTTGAACAGGTCATCTTTGGTTTTATTGTGGAAGTTGTGACTGTAAATATGACAATTTACTCCGCATTCAAAGCCGCGTTTGGTGTCTACATGCAGCAGGCTTGTTGCTGGTTCAGCTCTGCTCGGCTGAGGGGCGTGTCGCGAGGAGGCTCCGAGGGGCGGGCCATTACGAGCCCGGAGGGGAGGGAGGGGGGGTGCTTTTTTCAAATTTTTCTCATTATTTTTTACTGTATGGAATTAAATGTGTTTGGTAAATAAAAGGAGAAAAGATAAGAGAAATTGCCATTCATTTCATATATAATAAGACAAAATAATATATCGGGATATATATCGTTATCGGGATATAAAATTGTCTATATCGGGATATTAAAAAAAATCCATATCGCACAGCTCTAATTCTATCCATTGCTGTTATGCGCTATTGCACGGACGCATCTGTTTTTTTTTTTTTTCTGGCTGCTGCGATGTAGGGGTCAGAGTCACCGGACACTTTTTACCGGGTAAACTCCGGAAAACGCGCTATGCCCCCCTGTAAAATGAGTCTGTTTTTCACCATAGAATAATATCCCTCCCCCTGCGCTATGCTGACCTGACGCGTCTAGGAGTGGTTTACAGCTCTCTCTCTCTTTCACTTATAATGATAAAGACACGTCAAACCAGCCTTTCTCATTAGGAGAGCCAAATGCCTGACGCGCGAGTCCGCGACGATACTGGCACTGACACACCTGTCTTAATATGGAACTCAACATGAGAGAGAAGGTGCTCTGCTCCACCTTATTTCCATCTCACCCCACACACTTGGACCTATGGCTAGTGTAGATGATGTGTGGCTTGTGAAGACGTACAGCGTGATGGAGGAGGAAAAAATGGTTCATACAGTAGGCTATACAGAGCACTGCACACCAGCTGATTCACCGGTCTTATATGCAAGTTAGTCAGATAATCAGGGCCGTTGCTAGGGTTTCTGGGGCCCCTGAAATGATACTAAAGTGGGCCCCTGACTTTTCCACTTTTTTTTCTTCGACTACGCATGTATTATCATTTTTCATTTAGCATACTTTGGTTTGATGCTAATGCAGCATTACTATGACTATTAGTCAGGGTCTTATACAGAATAATGGGCTCTATGCACAACTCAACCACTTCCTGAATTTAAGGCAGGTCCTTCATTTCCTGTCTTACATTATTGGACAAACTGATTAATCCAGGTGTGTCTGAGTAGTCACAATGGTCAGACACACCTGGATTAATCAGTTTGTCCAATAATGTAATAGGCTACAGGAAATGAAGGACCTGCCTTAAATTCAGGAAGTGGTGGAGCTGTGCATAGAGTCCATTCAGTCATACAAAGATTAGACTACTGGGTGGGCACGGTTAAAAATTTTAATCGTTGCCCAGCCCTAGTAGAATGTAAATACTGTAGCCTACATGTAAAAGAAAAAGTGTCACCTTGGTTTTGCAACCCCCCCCCCCAAATGTCCCTTTGTCAAATGTCCCTTTTTTTCACAAATTCAAGGTGGCAACCCTAGGTTCGACGTGGACAAGATTGATTTTCTTTCGATCACCTGATTAGATTTCTTTTTTTGAGAACTAGGTTACAGGACACTGCCACTAAGAGCCCCGCCACCCTTCTGCAGTAAGAATCCTCGTGAAAGCGTCAACCAAACACACACACAAAAAGAAACATGTGCGAAATAAATAAAAATCGACTCACACATGATCGGTAACTCAAGCTGTTGCTGCCTAGCGCGCCGGAAGTTAAGTTAGCCCGCTAGTCTAGCTAGCAGCATGGATGTATTATGGCTAGCAGTGACAGCAAGTTAGCTAATGTTATTTTTTGCTTTTTCTTCACAGCTCACACATGAAAACAAGCAGTTGGGATACAATAAGCCCTCAAATTACTCACGCACCGGGGAGAAGTAAAAAGAAAAGCCAGTTCTGAGTCGAGCTGAGGCTAGCCTATTTAGCAACACCATCTTGGCGAGGCTAAACCAACATTAGCACCGTGACTGTGACCATAACATTGACTGGGCTGGTGGGGAAAAACTTCGTTGTGGTGGCTGGTTGGGATCTGAGCCTTTTAAAAGTAAAAATTGTTAATTTAGACAGATTTTATTTCATATTACGGGTGTGGCAGCGGGAGCCTGTTGTGTGTTTATCTTTGGTAGAACGTTCAACGTTCTTTATTTCCCTTCATGCAACGCGCGGCCATTTTTCGGATTTGCTAACGACGATTGTGACACAGAGATTGAAAAACGAGAGATTTTACAACGCCTACCCTATTTTATTTGATGCCCTTTATCTCACTGTTGAGATAGAAAGTTTAAAAAAAAAAAAAATAGCACCGTTACCGAGACTGCTAGTGCGACAGGAGCATTTAAATACCAGTCGTCGAACATTGATCATTCGGTGGGAGGAAGGTGAGCTACAGAGGCCGAGCGCAGAGTGAACAGTCGCAGTTACCATTACCACCTCCATCCATACACAACCAGGCTTTCCTTGACTGATCTGTCTCTTGTCTTCCCTCTTAACAACATAACACTAATCTACATGTCACATACACGCAACCACTTACACTGATAAATCCCACTGTTGGTGTGATGTTCACGATGCGCAAGGTGGGAGAAAGGTCATCTCTAGTACTTCTGTGGCAATACTCCCCTCCCATTTTTCCCTATTAAAGTGTATCTGTTGTTTATTATATTATTTATTTTCCTATGGATTAATGAGGTATTTTCTATTCAATTCTATTATTTATCACTTTTTATTCTCACCTTCCAGGCTATAGGCTACCCGATCTAGACATTTTATGGCCGGAATCAAACGCTATCTAAACAGTGTAGGGTTAGTCAGTTAGTAACTGCAGGGTTGTGGGTTAAAATCCCGCTCCATCCGTCCCATCCCAGTCGCTGCTGTTATGTTACCCACTTTGGCTCGTGTGAATGTGTATGAATGTTTGTTTCTAGTTTACCACCACCGGTGTGAATGTGCTATTATGAATAAATAATGGATTTGTGTAAAGCACTTTGAGTACCACGAAAAGCACTATGTAAATATAAGCAAATACACATTGTTTTATTATTATTATCAATTAACTGGTGAGGCTGTTGTTGTTGTTAAAAAGAAAAATGCCTCAGACTAGGGCTCGAGACTCACCTTCTTCTCTCAGATGCTCAATAAACACAAAGCTCTTGTTATAAAAGAGCCGCATGAGATGATTTATCACCAAGTGGTTTACTGGTAGCTCTGTGGTGAAAACGTCTGCCTCCACCGAGTCTGTCTGTGAATATCTTGAGTTTATGCAACAGCAGCGCTCTGACAGATCTTGACAGATAACCTTCTGTCAGCTCAGCTCAGCTCAGTGTGAGACGTGAACGGCCCTCCTACCTCTCTGCACACGGCGGCGATCTGAGCCTCGTCCATGCACGTCTCCGTCACAACATCGGTCAGGGAGCCGCCGGCCAGATACTCCATCACCACAAACAGCTCATCCCCGACAAGGAAACTAAACACGCACACACGCACATGCATCAATTACACAGGGGATCGAACTCCAAATGTGCAAATTAACATTCAACATACGTTAAACACACACATATAACATGAAAGTGAACACAGACATCAACAATCCTCCTGGGTCAAGGAAGGATGGATGGACAAAGGGAAAGATGGAAGGAAAGAAGGAAGGGAAAAAGATAGAAGGAGAGAGGGAACAGATTGGGTTCATTGGGTCAAAAAGGAAGGAAGAAGTAAGGATGAAGGGAAGGGAGAGAAAGGGGAAGGAAAGAAAGATGGAGAGAGGGAACAGATTAGTTCAAGGAAGGAAGAAAAGGGAAGGAAGAAGGGAGAGAACAGATCAGGTCAATTGGATCAAAAGAGGAAGAAAGTAAGGACAAAGGGAAGGAAGGAAAGAAAGATGGAGGGAAGGAGCAGATTCGTTCAAGGAAGAAAGAAGAAGGAAGTAAGAAGGGAAAGAAGGTTGGGAAAAAGGAAGGAAAGAAAGATGGAGGGAGAGAAAAGATTGGGTCAATTGGATCAAAAGGAAAGAAAGAAAGAGAACAGACTGGGTCAGTTTGACTCAAGGAAAACTATCAATTGGATCAAAAGAGGAAGGAGTGAGTAAGGAGGAAGGAAGGAAGAAGAATGGAGGAAGAGAACAGACAGGGTCAACTTGACCCGGAAGGAAAACAGGAGGGTTAAATAAACACAGTTAGACAATGGCCGCTATGATACTGTGAAGGAATAACAAGGTGCGATATGAAAAGGTCGGAGTTACCTGTCTAAGAAATTGACGATGTTGGGGTTCTTCAGCTCCTTCATGACCAGGATCTCGTTGATAATTAGCTCCTTCTTCGGCTGCTTCTGCAGGTTGATCTGTTTAATGGCCACCTGTGAAACACAAGCATCCTGTAAATGTGTTGAAAAATCTGATAATGGAGCAAGTTTTACTTATTTCAATTGAAGATTTGTTTGAAACAAGTGAAAAATATCTGAAAACAAGTTAATTTTTAGCTGACGTGTCTTATTTTTAGTGGTACTGTAGGAGATATACAAATATATCATCAAATATTCTTGGAAAGATTTTTGAGTTTTTGCAGTGCATATTTATTCTGTTGCATCAATTTACGCATCATAAATTTCCAAATTCAATAGAGGCAAAGTTGCCAAGACAGATAATAAATATGTTCTGAAACATGTGAATTGGACGGAGCTGTATTCCTCTGATAAGGGTTGAATGTCGGGAACTCAAGTCTTGGAATTTCCCAGTCATTCTCGCCAAAATCTTCCCCCTGTTTCCCAAGAATTTTCTTTTTCTTTTTTCTTTTTTTTTATGCTGAGTCCGGAGATTTATAGCATGCATGTGTTTGTGTCTTGAAAACTCTGCAGGTGGTTCAGGAAGTGGTTGAACTTTCTAGCAGCAGAGAGAGACACAATTACCTCTTGTCCTGTGGCAACATCTATGGCTGTGTAAACGGTGCCCGACGCCCTGGAAACAGGAAAAACAGAGACAGACAGGTGAATTTAACAGCTTTTCCTCCTGATATCTATTTGTTTCCTCCTGTTGTCCGTCCTCCAGCTTAACCTTCCCGTTTTATTCAGCTGGGATCAAACTCCTGCCAGATTTCAGCGCTTTACATCATCCTCACTTCTCACTCACCCCTGGCCGATCTTCTCGTATCGAGTGTATTTCTTCTTCGGATCTCCGATGCTGACAATGGTTCCTAACAGTGACCCAAAAAAAAAGAAACTGGTAAGTCAGATTTTCTACCGCAGCCATAAATGGAAGTGGCTTTGCCTGTAGTGAGTCATTTTCAGTGTGGTTGTCGTACTTAGTTTCTCCATAATTTCCTCATCAGTCATTTTGCCTCCTTTCTTCTTCTGTTTGTCAGCTGCCTTCTCCTCCGGAGCCGGGATCGGATCTATCACCGACCTCGTGTACACCTGACACAACATGGGAGTGACGAACAGTTTTATATTTTTCTTCTTTTGTAAAAATACTACAAAATAACATCTTGTTCTTTAAAGGGATAGTTCAACATTTTGGCAAAGTGGCCCATTGCCATAATCCATATTGTCATAGCAGCTTTAATTGTCGGTGCAAGCTGTTTTCAGAATGGTGGAGCAGAGCCGTGAGCTGCTCAGAGCTACGCTATGGAGGCTCATGGGATTTCTTGGTTTCCCTCATCAAACTCATCAAATACACGTAACGTAATGTAACGTTACGAGAGTGCAGGTCACAACTTGTCCAACAGAGCGTTTTGGAGTTGTTGGATTGTGTATTTGATGAGTTTGATGAGGGAAACCAAGAAATCCCATAAGCCTCCGTAGCGTAGCTCTGAGCAGCTCACGGCTCTGCTCCGCCGTTCTAAAAAATAGCTTGCACCAACAAATAAAGGTAACGAACCTACTGCTATGACTATAGGGATTATGGCAATCGGCCAAATGTTGAACTATCCCTTTAAAATCACAATCTCCGTCATCGTGACTCACTGATTTCGTGTGTTCTGGCCGCGGGGCCACGACGGGAGGTGGCGTATCGTCATCGTCGTCGTCGTCGCCGTCTTTGCCACCTGACGGGGAGGTCACCGTACCCTGTTTACCTGGCTGCAACGGCAAACATACGCAGGTCAGAGAGAGCGAAATTCACTGAATTCACTGCATAGTTTAATGTGATTTTATGAATGAGAGTCGAAGTAATGAAAGGAGGCACTCACCGACTGTGAGTCTTTATCTGAAAGAGACAAAACAATGCAAAAAGACAGCGTGAGGATCGAGGAGGGAGTCTGCAGCGAAACCACTGAATGTTTATTTATCTGCTGAAGTGGAAAAAAAGAAAAGTAAACGGACCTGAGGCGGAAAAACTGAGGTATTTCTGTTTTCCACTGGTGGAGTCATAGAACTTGAGGATGTCGAGGACAGCCTGAGGATTTTGTTTCTGTTCTGATTTGCTGATGTTGGAGGTCTGGAGGAGACGGGCCCACTGCTCCGGCATGCCCTGCACCAACACACACACACATAAATGAACTTACATATACAGAGATCTACACATGAAACAAAAATAACTCAGGTTATGCATCCGTGGAGGACGCTCCTGTAATCATCCAGCTGGTCGCTCTGTAGTCTGGGAGTCCATCCAACATCCACACCACACAAACTGTTTTCTTATGGAGAGATGAGATGTCTCTTAATATTTACACTCACTCACTGTCAGTAAGAGCAGCTCAATAGAAGAGCAAAAGAGGTAATATGTCATATATGTTATTTTCTTTAACAAAATGTGCTGTAATATTCATTTTAAGTGAAGATAAAGAGTCTGCACATTAAATAAGAAGCTGAGGAAGAGCGTTTTCCACAAAATCTGATTTTCAAATAAAACATTGACATTGACAAATAAACCGTGTCGTGCAAAAGTATTCATACCCCCTGAGTCAGGGCTGAATACACCTTTCGCTGCAGTTACAGAAGAAATGTAATGGCTGCTGTTTCCTTTTGTGTCTGTGTGAATGCTGCTGCTGTGACACCAAGTATCTTGACTTAACTTGACGCCCCCCTACTCACAACTGCACTGTATATGTCTGTATATTTTTTTTACATCTTGTCTGTCCTTTATTTATATTCATATTTTTTTTTACCAGTCGACCACAGTGTGCATTTCATGTGTGGATGTATTTGTATGTTATGTACTGCTGCTGTAAGCCTGTGGATTTCCCCACTGTGGGATATATAAAGGCATATTTTACTTACTTGACTTGACTTGACTTGAACAATATATTCAGCCTCCCTGACTCAGGGGGTTTGAATACATATGTGCACGCCACACTTTTTAGATTTTTTATTTCCCTTCCACTTTACAATTATGTGCCACTTTGTGTTGATAAATCCCAATAAAATACATTAAAGTTTGTGGTTGTAATAACGTGACAAAATGTGAAAAAAGTTCAAGGGGTGTGAATACCTTTGCTAGGCATGACTGTAATTAAGCTCGATCCACAGTTTTGAGTTCAGAAGTGAAAACACTTACAGTGAATTCTCCGGTGACGGCGTCGAAACCCACATGGATGGTGTGTTCAAAGTCTGACGGGGAGGAAATCTCAGGTCTGTCCTTGTCCCGGTCCTTCTTCCTGCCTCCTGCAGGGAGAGGTCAATATGTGGTCAATGTGTTGGGTCAGCCACTGACATATAATAATAATAACAATAATGTAATTTATATAGAGCCTTTCATACATGAAATGCATCTCAAGGGGCTTTAAACAAAACATCAAACAATTAAAAACAATATTAATCAATCAGGCAGTGATAATACACAGTGACAATAAAACAATAGCAGCAATGACACTACCTTTTACTGTACGTGTGCATGTGCATGTGTGCATGTACGTGTGCATGTGCATGTGTGCATGTGTGTGTGTGTGTGTTCTCCAAACCCTGCACCTTTCTCAGAGGCAAACATGGAGATGATCTTGTTTCTGGACTTCCTCTCTTCCGGTACGGACGGCAGCGGCCGAGTGTGATTGGCTGACTGGTTGTCCTTGGCTCCTCCTCCTTGACTGCTCATCCTGACAGGGGGGGCGGGGGGCTTGTCCTCACACACTCCGCTGTCACACATCTACACACACGTACACCTGCAAAAAGTCGGGATCATAACACATGCACAAGTTTGAAATATGCACCGGAGACGCACGGCGAGTCTGCTGCTGCTGCTGCTGCTGCTCAATCACTGGTTCACCTCTTCCTGGTTCTTTTTTCTACACAACAATGCTAGTGAAAGCATGACATGCTACAGAGGCACAGCTGCACGTCAACTAAACCTTGACCTCCTTTGCAAACATGTACATACACACACACAAACGCACAAACACAGAGACTTAAACAATTGAACGCCAAATTAAACGAGACTCACACACCAGGACCAAACTAATCCATCCGGGCCCCACAGTGCGTGTGGATCTGCCCCGAGTGCTGGAGCGGAGGGAAGACAGACAGAGTGTGCGAGCAGGAAGCGAGCTGAATGGGCACCGTGACGTGTCGGGTCTCGTTCACGTTACAGATGAATGAGGAAGGAAAGGAGACAGCGAGAGAGAGAAAAGAGCGTCTGAGTGAGCGTGCGGCTGAGAATGGGTGAGAAGGAGAACGAGAAGTGAGATGGGTAGTTTGACATTTATGTCACAGTTCACTGAGCGAACTTGATTTTACATTAAATGAGCCTTTTGACGCGACTAACCTACAGAACTGTGTTATAAACTACACCAGCGCTAGGGGTGGGAATCTTTTACTATCTCACGATTCGATTCAGATTTTTGGGGCTACGATTCGATTCAAAATCGATTTTCGATCCAAAACGATTTGATTCATAATGATTTCTGCTTCAGTCCATCTGTGTGCAAAGCATCCTCATGATCTGCTCCAGTCTGTTTTGCAAGACAGAATGACTAAAGTGATTCCGAATCGTATTAAATGAGAATTGCGATTCTTATGTGAATCGATTTTTTTGGCAGCGCTGCCCATTCCTTTCTGGCTCGTCATCCCACACATGAAAGCTGACTCTTAGGTTCCTCTTTGTCTATGGGATGTTAGCACTTCCACCCTATTGGGGCACAAAAAGGGTCAAATGCTACAAAAACATCACCACTTGTTGGTGGATTTGACACTAAACTGTCCGACTGTGTTTAAAGAAGCAGCCGAGTCCGACTCTATT
Organism: Decapterus maruadsi; assembly: GCA_030347415.2. NCBI lineage: Eukaryota > Metazoa > Chordata > Actinopteri > Carangiformes > Carangidae > Decapterus > Decapterus maruadsi. The sequence goes on along the minus strand of CM064887.1, from coordinate 21,213,823 downwards.
GATCAGTTTTTACTTGAAACCTCCTGTGATATCTTCATTAAACCACTGGAGGATGTACTTTGTGCTGCTGTTTCTGTGATTTAACCCACATTCAATGATGAAAACACACTTTTCCTGCAGACTTTTTCATCCATAACCCATAAGCCCATGCGCAGGATCTGAGTTTCTTCCATTAGCCGAATATGGTGAAAAGCGAGACAGCAGTCGGGCGCTCATGCACGGATGCAGACAACGCAGACACGCGCACACACATGAAGCCAGCGACCACAAAAGCACCTCTCGTCTTGCAGAGCAAGCAGTTTGATCGGCTCTGCTCTGCTCTGTGCTGAGCGGCGGCGAGGGGGGCCTGCATTCTTGGTGACATCACGGCGCAGGAAACAGGAAGCAAACAAAGGTTTCCTCACTTCCTGTGTCTGACTGCCGATGACACGGTGCGAATTAAAAGCCTGGATAAAGAGATGCGTGTGAGGCAGGTACTGTAGGCGCCTGTGTGTGTGACTTCTTGTTCACATGAAAACCTCCTTCCTGTCGCTGCTCTGCTGACCCGAGTCACTTCTGGTACTGAAAACCACAAAATAAAAACAATAAAAAAAGAAAAGTCACCTCCCCCTATCACATTTGAGAGATCTTTTGACATATTCACCTTCCCTTTACTCACCATCAGAGCTCTGTTTGTCCTGCATAATAACAACTGAGCCTTCACAACCACAAGAAGACACATCAGCAGTAACTCGACTCAGCGTTACATCATCCCTCTCTCTTTCCTCCATAATTCCTCAAACGCTCTCTTATGCTGTGCAGCTGACAGGACGACTGTGTTGCTACCTGCGACTGCATTTCACACCTCATCCAGACAGTCATTATAATAATAAACGACAACCTGAGGAGCCGGTCCACATGTCGAAGCAGCGACACATCCCTACATCCAGTACATCCCCTCAAAACATCTCATCTTTTTCCTTATAAAAGCTGCTGAGGACTCACCTGTTTGTTGTTTCTTCTGCGTCTAACAGAAGACCAGGTAAAGAATAAAAAACGATCCGTATTCCCAGTCCTAGAGCGTGTGTGTTGCGTGTGTATGTGTATGTGTGCGCACCTCCCTCCCCAAAGTGTATAGTTGTCTACTTTGCTCTCGTGGCTCTTTTTACCCTGGTCCTCTCTCTTTTTTCCCCGTCTTCAGGGCAGGTCTTAGCAGGCTGCCTCATTCCTCAGCGATCTGGGATGGGACAAGTGTATTCTTGCCCTGGCAGGATAAAATTAGCCCTAGCCTCAGACTTAATGTGCATTTTGAAAAGCGTGTGTGTGCGTGAGTGTGTGTCAGTGTGTGTGTGTGTGTGTTTTGGATTGAACACTGGGTGCTGCTGCCTGGCCAGGCCGAGACAAGTTGTCTCTCTGTAGGAATTTCATAGCTGCAGGGCTGCAGCAGGCATGTGCTCCTGTTGATCCCCCCCCCCTTTCTTTCACACACAGGCCTCTCCACACGCAGGACCCCATGTCACACACACATTCCCTGCCTGCCCTAAAACACACACACGCACACTCTCCCCCCCTTTCCAACAGGCGCTCCATTGTGAACACTTGAACCTCTTTTCTATAGCTGCGGGCTACGTTACAGAGCACAGCAGTGAACTCTCTGAGGGGAGCGGGCAGGTGCACACATCAGCACTGCAGGCTACACTCATGTATCTGTGTATCTACTACTACTACTACTGGCACGATTAATGGGTTAATTAGCTCGTATCTCAATAAAACCACACATTAAAACCATTAAACAGAGCCATGCTAGCAGTTCCCATCTGTTCCCAGTCTTTATGCTAAGCTAAGCTAAGCTACATTTATTTGCTCTTGCTTTTAACTCTGTTTTTATTCTGTTTTATGTAGTTTTGTCTTTATGTAAAGCACATTGAGTTGCCTTGGGATGACATGTGTTATATAAATAAAGATGCCTTGCCTTGCCTAAGGCTAACGGCCTTGGCTCCAGCACCAAACATTATCATTTCTCTGTCTCTCAAAAGAAGATTTAAAGTGATATTTTTCAACAAAATATTAGTAATTAAGAGATGCACCATTGCATGGACTGAACATCGGTATCCTATTGGCCGATATTTGCCTCATTGACTGCTATCAGAAAATACTGGTGGCAGTGGGGGGACGTGACTCTGCCGAGATGCCAGATAAGAGGACACGTCGTGCACGTTCAATTTGTTAAAGTTAAGTGAGAAAAATTTAGTTTTTTTGTAAGTAATGAAGATTTCTTGTTTTCCTTTGCACAAAAGTGGAATAAACAACAGAGAAAAAACATCAATACCAGCGTCAGCCATCGGCCAAATTATATTTTAAACATCTGTATCGGTATTGACTAAGACGGTACATCCCTACAGAGATGATTACCCATATGCTGCATATTACTGCTTGATGTTTTTATAATCAAATTATATTCAAATAATATGCTATTCATTACAAATTACTGACATAGCCTAAAGTTAAACTAAACAAAAGCTTCTTTTATAAAAGAAAAATAGATATTTATATAACTGTGCACCTCATCTATACAGCATGAAGACAGGGAGCACGGTAAGAAGGGAAATTATCTCCAGAAATAAGACAGATCTGGCTCTATAGTAGCACATCATCATGTTTAATCAATCACTGTCAACACTTTCTTCTCTACTGATGTGGATTTGTTCCATGTCCAAATGTCGGCTGCGCATTTCATTCACATTCCTGTCCCTGAGCCGGTAATTTACTTATTTTTTTCTGCTGATTTATTCCCTCAAACTCTGCATTCTTGGTAACCAGAACCACACAGACTATGCTACATCCAAGCAGCTCTCGTCTCATCTGTCCTCAATCGATCCACACAGAGAGAACATCATCGCCGTCTCATCTCATCCCTCCCCGCCCTCTCTCTCTATATAATTTCTATTCCTCATTCTCTGCGCTCTTGTTGTAGCAGAGGCACTTTCTATTCCCTGTGATTGGTCCCCGTCAAGGGAAGCCCACTTCCTCATCCTGGAACTCCCCAAGCGCCTCGAGAGGTCACAGGACCCGGGCCTGCCAACCAGAGCGCTGCAAACACGGCCTGCCGAGGTGTTTACAGGAAGTGGACAGCAGGCCTTTTGTATTTGGCTTCTATAAAAGGAAATTCTGCAGAGGACTTCCTGGAAGGAGTGATGAAGCTGACACACAAACACACACACATAAGCCACTTCCACTCCCCTTTCATTCAATGACACAGAAAAAGAAAATATAGGCTACACAATCCAACATATAAAGCACACAAACACAGACACACACTGACTATACACTGAGCCCAGTAGCTGCTACAGTCACTTCACTGATTATGGGTCTGGCAAGTTGAACGAAGCGTAAACACACACTGCCCATGCAGCTGCACACCCACACTGAGCACCTTATCCTGTTATTCAAACAGCTGCCTCACCCCTGTGTCAACATTATGACTGATCAAAATCACCAACCTGGCAACCTGAGGTCCGTAGGCAACTGTCAGAGCCCGAGAGACCACAGTTTGGACCAGGTACAAGAGCCGCCTCAGGACTCACAGCTGAGGTCTGTTAAGTGTTCGGGGGTCTGGAGCGAGGAATGACAGTGGTTCAGTGTGTAACCTGGAGGACTAACAGTCTGGACTATTAAATCACAGAATTTTTTTGTGTGTGTAGCATTCACAGTCAACGCCAGAGCCAGGATTTTTTAGAAATACTGCGGTTTTCCAGAGTCCAGACTGTCCCTGTGAAACCCACATTGTTCCAGTTTTCCACAGCCAAAAGAAACATATTCCCACAGCCTGTTTTGGCTGATTTACAGAACTAAATCCAGAAGTATTCACTTTATACTCAAGGCAAGAAATAAAAAACTTGCACATACACTTTCAGTGTCTTCTGGTTGATTAAATCACATAAATCGGCTTCTGAGCTGCTGGTTAGACACTTAAAGGCCCATTTATGTCATGTAGACTAGCCTCTGCTGCCTGTTATCACAGCTGTTTTGTATAAACATCGCATGTTATTACAATACTGTAGTGTCCATGTGGACTGTCATTACTTCTAATTAAAAAGCAAAGCAAACCTCAAGTCCCACTAACCCAGTAAGTATTGGATGTCTTTGCCTGCTGAGCTGCTATTTTATTTTTATACCCCTTCAAAGCTACAGGAAAACAATTAAGTTATAGCTTCCTGTGTCAAATAAAAATAAGCAAAAATAAGTTGTGTTGAATAAATGTGTTGAATGAGCAAGTCTAAACTCACCGGTTGTCTGTCAACCGCAAACTATCAACCACACTCCGGTCAAACTCCTGAAACTCCGCCCCGTCTCTGCTGATTTTTCAGTCCGTCTTTTAAAAAAGTCCAGATTTCACGCTGAGATTTCACGGACGGTCCCGGTGGCGTGAAAAACTTTCGGGCCCTTTCTTCTTCAAACACACGGCGCCGTATTCCCCCCGGTTCTCTCTCCCCCAGATGAGAGCCGCTCAGCCTGGTTCAGTCTTCAGCTCGACCCGGGGAGGAACCTGCCTGGCGAAGAGGAAGCGGAACGTCGTAGAAACAAACAGAGGAATCGGAACCTCTCGGCTTCCGTAGCGCTCACTGGGAAAAACTCAAAAACTCAAAGGGCGGGTAAAGCGCGAGCAGCACTCGTGTGTTTACATCAGAAGTCACCGGAAACTGAGTGTCCTTAATTTCAAAATAAAACCTACCTGCGCGGGAGGTTGCAACATTTTCTTAGTATTTTTGTTTATGGGTAATCTGCTGACTTGATCAACTGCGTTTAACAAAACTTACAGTCAATTTAGATTTAGATTTAGATGTACGTACAAAATATATAACACATAAAACAGAGAAAAGGTGATTCCAATGAAAATCCACACAGGGCTACCAATGAATGAATAATAAGTTAATAAATGTTTTACAAAAGTCTTTATCGCCAAGAGCAGTATAGGTCACTTACAGCACAAGGAACTTGACATGGTGTCAGGTGCAAACACAAAAGGTACAAAAACATGGTTTAAAAAAGTAGCGATAAAAATGAAATAAGATAAAACAAATAAAAAAATATTGTAGTGCAAAAATATGCATATATTATATACAATTTAGGATTTATTTACAAAAGAATAAACTAATGCCCTCTGTCCTAAACTAATTTACCGGTAGCTACATTTCCCGTGGCCTAGTCACTGTTAGAAATTTATTTTGAAGGTCCTAACCGGATGTTCTACATTAGCCGCAGTTAGCTTAACAACTCACGTAAAGTAGCTTAAAAATCTGAAGCGCTAAACAGCAGAGCATCGTCGAGAGGGGAAAAACAAACAGTATGAACGAAATGTTAAATACAAGACAAATCAAGTATTGTGTCTTTAACTGTTTCTTTCTGTTGAGACGGACTTGTTATTGTTAGAAAAGAAAAAACGGCGCAGGACTGACTTAGCTAACAACCCTGTAATGTTACACACAAACAAGCTATTGCAAGCTAACATTACGATTTTTATGTGCTAGTATCCTGTGTTTATACCTTTGTGTTTGATAATAGATTTAAACTTTGTGTCAGCTTCACCATTTTCTTATCGTTACAACCTGCAGCTGCAACTCTGCACAACCAGAGACAGATTAGGTTGCTCTGTCAGACTGTACATCCCTCTTTTATGTATGTGTGTATGTGTGTGTCTGTGCAGCAGGTGTCATGTTTTCCCGCTGGGGGTTTGGTTGGGACACTGTCGGAGAGGTGGACCTCTTCACAGACCGCTATGACACCAATGCAGAGACGCTATCCCAGGCCATCAGAGCTGCAGCAGCCGAGGACCCGGAGGCGGACGGCAGCGTGCTGCTGGGCCAGATGCAGGGCTCTGTGGTCGGCCTCAGATACTACACAGGGGTGGTGAGGAATGGATCAGCTTTAGGGTCATTTTTTTATTCCTCAATCATTGGGGGGGCAAACACAGAACTGCCACGCACTGCAGAGAAATTACAATGGCATGCAAAGGGTGCAAAATTTAACAGCAACAAATAACATGTAACATATCATGGGCAAATTAAAAGAACGTATTATAAGGATAAAATATGAGAAAAGTGCTGGTAATATATAGATATACAAGCAGCATGGAGCATAGAGTGAACATATCAATTATAGAGTTATCTACTGTTGTCTGGATCCATATCTGCTTCTGTTTGTCCTCTCTGAACAGGTGAATCAAGGGGAAATGGTCGGTTTAGTGCGACAGCCCCAAAATCCGTACGACCGAAATGCAGTGATGGTGGCAAACATTTATGGCAACCAGGTGGGACACATCAAGCGGGAGCTGGCCGCTGCCATGGCCTACGTCATGGACAGGAAGTTGGCTAAAGTAGAGGGGTGAGTAGATGGTGATTGTCTAGACAGACTAGAAATATGCACGCTGATACCTGACTAACCTTGGGTAAAAGTAGGGATGGCCATTATTGATGTGAAGACTGATTACTGCAGGTTACACTGATCATCTTTCCTGTTCCTCTGCCATGTCAGGGTGGTGTACTCTGGCACAAAAAACAAGTTCAACATGCCCGTGATGCTCTCGTTCTGGGGGACGGAAGAAAACAAAAGTACCGTGTTGGAGTCTATGGCGCGTCACGGTTTCAGACTGAACACAGGTGGAGGCAAACTGACAGGTACATATATACACATATATATATATATATAAATATCCAATCTCCATTTCAATGCAAATACATGTAAATCACAGTGTTGCTTTACAGGGATCAGTTTTCAGTGGTCATTAACTTTAACTGCTTGTTTTGTGTGTCTGTCTGTGTGTGATTTCAGGTGCAAGTCAAGCGTCAGGTTCAGCGGGTGGAGCTCTGCCGCATAAGAAAGGGTTGACCATCCCACTGAGTGCAGAGGAGGTGATTTAATAATCAAAATTTGGATGAAGTGCATGTGATATGTAAGAGTATAGCAGTGTTGAGTCATGAACTCAACTCAAATCTGAATTCACATCACTGAGCAACATCCTGCTTCTTCTTTATTGTGTCAGATTGTGACATTAGAGTTACATGCAGAGTGACAACATATTATACTAAAGTTCAAGACATTGTGGAGCAACTAGTTGTGATTGCATCACCTGCTGTTTTCTTTTTTAACTACAGATATTGGTTTATTTTCTTTTTTCCAGCTGAAGAATGCATTTGATAACCTGTTTGAAGGCTTGATGGAGAGTAAAGACGGGGAGAAAGAAGCAGCCAAGGTACCTGCAGGTTAAATGTTATTATTCTCGACAACAGGTTTCTTCATTATTTCTGCTAAATGTAAACTGGTGGACAATGGTCAGTTTGATAAAAGTGATTTTAAAGTGTATTTTTATGCAAAATTACAGAAACAAGGAAGCAATGTGGCATGTTTAGGAACACACACTTCACTCCTGGAGAAACTATTTCTCACCTTGCCTGATAAGATCGGTTTAGTTTATTTTTTTAAAATCAGTGTCTGGCGTCTGTCTTTATCTCTCTGTGCAGTCGGTGGCCACTCCTCTCCTGCTGCACCAGAAACAGGCTCTGTCTTGGATGTGTGCACGGGAAAACAAATCTGCCCTGCCGCCCTTCTGGGAGAAGAGAGGGGAGTTGTACTACAACACCGTCACATGTTTCTCTGCCAAAGAAATACCAGAGAGGGTTCGCGGAGGGATCCTGGCAGATGACATGGGACTGGTGAGAGACACATAATCTGACAGTATCTGGCTGCACATGAGCTGAATGTGATGAGACGGTTGAGAATCAGGCAGTGAACATGATACTGTAACTTCCAAATGTAGTTATTGTCTGCAACAAATGAGGAAGGACAATATGAAAACAAGCAGTTATGCGTCCAGACTGAAACCTCTGTTTGTTTGTGTTTTCTCAGGGCAAAACTCTGACGACCATCGCTCTGATCCTCACCAACTTCCACAACGGGAAGCCGCTGCCTGTGGAGAAAAGTGTAGGCGCATCTGTGCTGAATGTGTTATTTAAGTGACTGCTGCTGGTTTAGCCATTACAAAGTGTTTGTTTACATGTGTGCAGGAGGAGACGAAGACGTCGCCTTTCAAATCCAAAAGTAAAACACCCACGCCGTCCAAACTGGAAGAAGGTATGCCTATGAGTTTTTTAAAATAAATTGGCTGCTGCAGAGTTATTGATTCTTTTTATTCAGCTCAGTTTCCCTCACCTTGACCTGACTATTTATAAAACAACATTTTGTACAAATCCAATCCACTTTATTTGTATAGCACATAAAAACAAAAACAACAAGGTTACCAAAGTGCTGCACAACAAGAAGTAAAATAAAGAAAGTTCAAGTTAAAATACAGTAAATTAAAAACATATAAAAGCAATAAGAAAAACATAAGATCAGATAAAACACTGAGAAATACAAAAATACAATAAAAGACAAACAAAACACTGTAACGAGCTGATGTGTGTTTGTTTCAGGAAGCAGCAGCAGCGCAGGCGATACAGCAGCTGGTTTTCTGTGCTCAGACCTGTGAGTGTGTTATTTTAACTCAATATGACTCTGGCAATCACATTATGAGTGAAACACTATAAATTATATCTGCATTATACTGTATCACAACAATGCTTTGGACCTCACCGTCTTTTAAACGTAACCTGTAACATGTTCCTGTTTTGCTGCTCAGGCCTCAGACAGAGGTGATCATCGGTGATACATCAGACGTGTTGGAGGTAACCGGCGAATCAAAGAAAAGTAAGAACTGGCCTTGAACTCCTGCACATGACAAGTTTTTCACATTTGTTGTCACTGTTTTCTTGACAAACTGTTGACTCGACTTCTGCATGTACAGGTGCAACCAAAGAGAAGAAGTCCACCAAGAGAAAAACCAGTAAAGGTGCACCAGCTGTTTGTTAGACATCATATTTGAATAGTTTGCTATAGTCGTTAATTATCTAAATCATTGTATTTATTTATTTATTTATTTATTTATGCCTGATATGCAGCGGCCGCTGTGTTGCTGGACGACCTGGACTTTGCTGCAGCGCTGGGCGGCTCAGCGTCAGATACAGCACCGAAGAAGAAGAAGAAATCAGCCAAGGTCGATTCAGCGAGTGAGTTACAAGAAGGTTTTTTTTTTAATTATTCCTAGTGAGATTATTATGCACAGTGTTGTTAATCTTAAGTGAGCTTCGGTAAAAATTAAGGATATTTGTGTATGTGTTTAATGTACAGGTGTTGAATCCTTCATCCCTGAAAGTGCAGAGGATTTATCAGCCAGAGCAACTCTGATCGTCTGCCCACTGTCCGTGCTCAGCAACTGGCTGGTAGGAGTCCAGCCTCACACAGTCACCTGCTTCATAGTTAATTAGCTGAAACAATCAGTTGATAAAACACTAAATTGTTTAATTTACAGTTTTTCAAATGTGAGGACTTGAAGCTTTTATATTTCATATGGGACAGGAAATGGAAAAGATTTGATTTTTATGATTCATTAGAAATTAGAACTCACTAAAATACAAATAGAGGAAGGAAGATAATCAGCAGATTATATAATAATGATAATAAAAACAATCATTAGTTGTAGCTAAAGGTTTGGTGAAATAGTCTATAAAAGCAAAAAGCTGCTTGTAACATCAGATTGTGTGTCATCTTTTCTCCCTCTGTGCTTTGTGTGCGTGTGTGTGTGTTTGTTCAGGACCAGTTCGAGCAGCATGTGCATCCCAGTGTGAAGCCGAATGTGTATCTGTATTACGGCTCAGAGCGCAACAGGAGCAAGAAGTTCCTGTCGTCCCAGGATGTGGTGATCACCACCTACAACGTCCTGTCTGCCGACTTCGGGGTGAGTGAACAGAGGTCACAAGGTGAACTACGGCGTTCACACAGAAAATATAAGATACAGGAGACAGGATAGAAGTAGGAAACCGACTGTGCGTTAATTTTATTTTGCAGAGCATAATGAACCAAATCCCTCCCTTTCAGAATAAGAGTCCCCTTCACGGCGTCAGTTGGCTGAGGGTTGTACTGGATGAAGGACATGTCGTGAGAAACCCGAATGCACAGATGAGCAAAGCTGTGCTTGACCTGAAAGCCTGTCGGCGCTGGATCCTTTCAGGTATTACTGTACCTGCCTTTAAACACACACATGGATCATTGTTTGTCGTCTCTTCATGTAACAGCACTGTGACCAAATTCTGGTTTTCAAAATGTTTTTATTGACCGATTTGAGTGTGTGTGTGTGTGTGCAGGTACTCCTATCCAGAACAGTGTCAAAGACCTGTGGATGCTTCTGGCTTTCTTGCGGCTGAAGCCGTTCGATGTGAGGGAGTGGTGGAACAGAGTGATCCAGAGACCCGTCATTCAGGGAGACAGAGCCGGCCTGCAGTGAGTTCTCAGTGACACAGTAATATATTACACTGCTGATGTCGTTTTATTACTTCAAAAGGAGGTACAATCCTATATACATTCTGTATATTACATGTTTATACAGTAAGTTTGCATCCAGCAACAGTAGATTCACCATTGTTTGCTCCCTTTATAACTTAGAAGTTGTTGTTGTTGTAACAAATAGAATTGGTCTTTTAGTCCAAAATAATGATGCTGAATAAATTTGACATCATGCATTTTAATTGGATGTATTTGTAACCCAGGTCTTTACTGATGAATAAAAAATTCAATGTTATAAAATAATGCTGATATTGATTATAACTATAATGTCAAAATATATATAGATGAAAGAGGTTATATAATACTATCTGATAAATAATTTGATAATTCATCCCTAAAGACCTGGGTTACATTCTGGTATCAATACCATAACATCTGTGCACCAATCAAATACCAGGTCTGAGTTCCCTGTGTGGTGTCTGACTGAGTTATTAGAGTTTGTTGCATTATATTTTTAATATTCAGACATCAGATGTGAGTGAACTGACACTGTGTGCGCCGCAGGAACCTTCAGTCCCTGGTGAAGTGCATCACTCTGCGTCGCACCAAGCGCAGCGAGGTGAACGGGCGCCCCCTGGTGTCCCTGCCTGAGAAGACGGTGTTCGTGGAGCAGGTGGAGCTGAGCCAGCAGGAGAGGGAGGAGTACGAGCTGGCTCGCAATGAAGGAAGAAACACCATCCGCAGGTGTGTGTGAGTGTGTGAGTGAGTCTGTGTGCTTGAACTGAGCAACTCTGTGAGGTGGCGACCTGCAAAGAGTCATTAGATAAAAGTATTTGACATTTGATATGACTGCGTGGTTGCATGATGTATGTTACTATAATAACAGTGTTACATAACTGTGTGTGTGTGTGTGTAGATATGTAGCAGAGGGGACGGTGCTGAAGAATTATGCAGATGTGTTGTCCATCCTGATGAGGCTTCGACAGCACTGTTGCCACCCTGACCTGCTGGCAAAAACCTCCTCAGAACTGGGTAAAAAAAACCCGCAGCCTGGTGTTAGAAAGACGTGTTTAAATTCAAGTTCACTTTTATTAATTAGATAAAAAAGTATTTGACATTTGATATGAAACAAGAAAAACATGCATATCATCACACATACACACACAAATGCATGTACATACATATAAATCAATTATGCACACATACGCATACATGCATGGTTACAGGAGTCACAAAACAACAGTGCAAGATTATGTCAATGTTATATTTATTTATGCAGGAAGATTGCAGAGATCACAGCTGGTTATGATGTACAAACAGTGCATGATCTGCTAATGAAGTGCATCAAGTTCAATGAAACAAAGATAAAAGTCAAACTCAGACAAACACAGAACTATAAGTTTCCCTAGTGCTTCTGTAAAAAGAGAAGTGAACAGATGAGGTTAGAAAACCTCCTCAGAACTGCTCTAAAAAATCATTCAGCCTGGAGTGTCATTATTTATTAGAAACCACTAGGGCTGTTCTAATTCAAGTTCACTTTTAGTTATGTAGCACAAATAAAAAGTCTGTAACGATTTTTTTTTTTTTTTTTTTTTTTTTTTTTTTTTTTTTTGAACGGTCATCCAAAGCAGAGACAAAAACAAAAAGAATGCATGTGCAAGAAACAAGAAAAACATGCATGTCATCACACATACACACACAAATGCATGTACATACATATAAATGAACACATGCACATATGCACACATACATGTACGCATACATGCATGGTTACAGGAGTCACAACACAACAGTGCAAGATTATGTTAATGTTATGTTTTATGCAGGAAGATTGCAGAGATCACAGCTGGTTATGATGTACAAACAGTGCATGATCTGCTAATGAAAGATAAAAGTCAAACTCAGACAAACACAGAACTATAAATTTCCCTAGTGTTTCTGTAAAAAGAGAAGTGAACAGATGAGGTTACTGAGAACAATTCCTCCTCACACCCACAAGCTCTAATTACTATCATTCTACCTTTGTGGATGATGTCATTTATTATCTGGAAACCACGGATGTAATCAATAACATAACGATGGCTCAGCTTCTCTGCACAGTGTTTGCTTTTCTTCCACACCTCTTTAGAAATGAAGCATCGTCAGTGTTATTGGATCGGGTCCTTTTTGATTTTTCTTCTACCAACCTGTTTTCTTTCTTTCTGTCTCTCCTGTGTTTTGCCACTTAATCTTGTTAGTGTTAAATTCCTTTTAAAATGACACATGATGCCTTTTTACCCTCTCCTTCCCCCCGTTTTGTCTGTAGGCGCGGCAGCGACGCCTGCAGAGCTGCGTGAGCGTCTGATAGAGAAGATGCGCCTGGTGTTGGCCAGCGGCTCGGACGAGGAATGCTCCGTGTGTCTGAACTCCATCTGTCTCCCTGTCATCACACACTGTGCTCACATCTACTGCCGGCCCTGCATCGCCCAGGTCATCAGCACCGAGAATGTACGTATGGCTTCAGAAGTTATGTTTAAATTACAATCATGTAATCTGTGATTTAGCTGATGATCTTTGCTGTGTGTGTGTTAATAGGAGCAGGCACGCTGCCCTCTCTGTCGGAGTGAGATCAAGAGCAGCGAGCTGGTGGAGTTTCCACAGGAGGAGATGGAGGAAGAGAAAGGCACCGATCCTGACAAGTGGAGGAGAAGCTCAAAGGTACATAACGCATAAATACAAAAACGTAATTATTCACTAATTTCATATTTTATTTGCTTGTTGTTGGGATCTTTTTTTTTTTAAATCTAAAAGATCAAGTCCTCAGTGGAAAATGAAATGCTTTAAATTAGGGCTGCAACTAACAATTATTTTCATTAGCGATGAATCTGTTGATTATTTAAACAATTAATCGATTAGTTGTTCAATAAAATTTCAAAAAATGTCAATCAGTGTTTCCCAATCCACAAGATGACGTCCTCAAATGTCCTGTTTAGTCCACAAACCAAAGAGAGACTCAGTTTATTGTCATAAAGGAACAAAGAAAATAGAAATATTCACATTTAAGAAGCTGGAATCAGAGAATTTTGACTTTATTTTCTTATAAAAAACTTCTCAAACTGATTATTCGATTATCAAAATAGTCGATTATTGTTTGATTATTTGATTAATTGTTGCATCTCTAATATCCTTCATATCCGACTCTCCACTCTCTCCGCTCCCCCTGATCTGACCCTGGTGGTCGTGTGACGTTGTCTTTGTTATGACGTCACAGTGCTGTTGTCTGTGTTTGTGCAGGTGCAGGCGCTGATGGGAAACCTGCTGCGGCTGCGAGGTGAAGACAGCAGCATCAAGTGTTTGGTCGTCTCTCAGTTCACACGTTTCCTCACCATCCTGGAGGCTCCACTCAGGTAGCACACACACACGTAGACACACACACACACATAAAGACTGTTTAAGTGGTGATTAGAGGTGGATAAATAACGAAATAATCATCTATTACTAAAAAAAGGAAATCTATAAAATTAATTGTGTTTTGTTTCCATCGTCGTCCTCCTTCCTCCACCCCAGAGAGCACGGGTTCAGTTTTGTGCGTCTGGACGGCACCATGACGCAGAAGAAGAGAGCTCAGGTGATCCAGGAGTTTCAGAGCGCTTCAGGCGACGGCCCCGACATCATGCTGCTGTCACTCAAAGCTGGAGGGGTGGGGCTTAACCTGACCGCCGCCTCGCACGTTTTCCTCATGGACCCCGTAAGTCCTGAGCAGAGTTTAACACAAACAGCTACACTTGCGATTTTATTTATTCATTTTCTGATTTATTTCAAAGGTGAAATGACATCATATATCTGATAGCTCTCGAAATTATGAGATAGAAATTATGAAATCTATCAAATTAATTGTGATACTAACTCGAAATTTGAGATTTCGAAATTATGAGATAGCTAAGTCAAAATAATGAGATACCTTCCTTCATCTCAGTCAAAATTATGAGCATTATGAGATAGCTAAGTCAAAATTATGAGGGTTCTAAGTCAAAATTATTACTGTCGAAATTATGAGATAGCTAAGTCAAAATTATGAGATCTGAAATTATGAGATAGCTAAGTCAAAATTATGAGATACTAAGTCGAAATTATGAGATAGCTAAGTCAAAATTATGAGATAGCTAAGTCGAAATATGAGATACCAGGAGTTTCAGATAAATCAAAACAAGCGCGTATGGGGTTTGTTTAGGTCCAGCTGAAGGCTGTCATAAGTGGCCTAATTAAGTGATAATAAATCATCAGTGGATCATCATTGCTGCTGTCACTCAAAGCTGCTCACCGAGCTCTGCATGCTGCTAGCGGTGGGGCCACTTCTCCACACAACACCGGCAACAGAGAGCCACGGTGCACTTTACATGAGGTTCACACAGACATAACACGGGCGATTTCCTGACGTTCGTAGCCGGCTACAGCCGCTAACAACAATAGCAACCATGTTTTAAAAGTGACAGCCTCCACAGCGCGTCATGTGAAGCTTGACTGCTCAGACACACAGACACACACAGAAAGGATTTTAAAGGCTGAAGTGTCCCGATTTCACTAAAAAAAATAATACATCCCTCTCATTGTCCAGTCCAGAAATAGACCTGGAAGTGTAGCTACAGCAATATGGATCTTTTCTGAGTTTTCTGAGGGTCAAGATTCTGAAAAATTTGTGTGACTGGTGCTTTGTGTTTGGAATAATAATGGAGGCGGTCACGTTTAGACATGAGTTCATAAGTGATGTGTGCCGTCTCTGTGTGTTCTTCAACTTTATGTGTTCTCTGTTTCAGGCGTGGAACCCGCTTCTCCACCGCACACACACCGGCTTTTGAGGAGCAATATTGTATGATCCACTGATGATTTATTATTGTAACCTATCTTTTTGTTGTGACAGCCCTCATTAGACTGGTCAGGTATTCATCACACAGGATGTGTAGTTTTATTGTGAAGGGGTCACCGGAAGTGTTGTTGTTTGTTGCCGAGCGGAAGTTCACTGCTGACCGGAGAAAAATAAAGTACGGCGCTGTTGCCGATGATCCATGCGATGAAGACGGCCATTCGTGTGCTTTTCTTATTTTATTATTCAAAAGTGGCAAAAAGTGACTGATGATCAAAGTGTTTTCTCATGATTTACAAATAGTTTATAACATCATACAGTATCTCATAATTTCGACTTAGTATCTCATAATTTCGACTTAGTAAAAGTCTCATAACGATTTGTATTTATTTTGACTTAGCTATCTCTAATATCTCTGACTTAGGTCATAATTTTGACTTAGCTTCCCATTGGATAATTATTATTTTACTGCGATTTAGTATCTCATTATTTTGACTTATGCATGATTATGTTTCAGTATCTCATAATTTTGCAACAACATTATTTAATCTCCCTTAGTATCTCATAATTTTGACTTAGCTATCTTCGACTTAGTATCTCATTATTTTGACTTAGCTATCTCATAATTTCGACTTAGTATCTCATAATTTCGAGTTAGTATCTCATAATGTCAGAAGAAACGGGCTTCCATACATAAGTGATGTGTGCCGTCTCTGTGTGTTTTTCAACTTCATGTGTGAATGTGTTTCAGGCGTGGAAAATTTGTTAATCTGTTTCTGAGAACGGGTCAAATTGGCAAAAAGGACTGATGATCAAAGTGTTTTCTCATGATTTACAAAAGTTTAAAACATCTTAGGCCAAAAGAAAAGTCGGATTTAACTAAGCTAAAACTTGGATAATCACTGCATGGATGATTATGTTTCAGCTGCAACAACTTATTTAACCCTAACTCATGCAGTCTCATTTATTTATTAAAAACTGGAAAATTTGTTAATCTGTTTCACAAGGGGGCAAATAAAAATCTAAGGAGATTGATGGTAAAAACTGGAAGTGAAAACATGGTCCAGAGTCCAGACCTGAACCCTACTGAGAATCTTTTTAAAATTAATGCAACTCTGGGCGGAAATAAATGTTGTGACATTGCAGAAGCTTCTGGAAGCGATGCCACAGGAAATGCATGTTGTAATCAAAGCTAAAGGCGGTGCAACTAAATATTAAGAGTGTGTATGTCCGTCAGTTTTCAACCAAACTGTTACATTTATGTTGTGTTGTGTGTGTGTGTGTGTTGCTGCTGCAGTTCATCGTTAAGGACTCGGTGGAGGAGAACATGGTGAAGATCCAGAAGCAGAAGCAGGACCTGGTGGACAAGGCGTTCGGCTCCACAGACGCCAGCAAGAAAACCTCCCGCGTCGATGACATCAAAGCTCTGATCGAGCTCTAGACGTCTTGAGAAACTGACCTGGAATCAGATATTGTGTTGTACTCACACACTTCACACCTGAAGGGCTGCAGAGACTCTTTGCACAGGTTGTTTGTTGTTTTCATGTTTAGAAAGAGTTTAATTTTTATAACTGGATCAGTGTTCAATTTTCTGTTTTTTATTTTTGCTTTTATTTCATGACGTTTCACGACATTTACGTTTAGAAGGTACAGCACTTTAATTTTTTTTTTCTGTTGTGAAACCAGGACCAGTTTGTCTTGATCCGAGCGAGTTGTGTGGGACGAGGAAATGAATGCCTTCCTGCTGTTGCATAAAGAAATGTAAACTACTGCCTCTGTACCTTTGGAAGCTCCTGTTTCTCACCAGACACGAGACTCTAACTAAGAGTCTAAGACTTTAACTACTTTTCTAACAAAACTGACGATGTTCAAGGAGAAAAATGGTTCAAACGTTTGCTTGTTGTAGTTTCTTTAAAGGGAGGATTTGCTGCTTTAACTGTTTCATGTTGTTCGACTGAATCTTTGTTGCACAAAAAAACAAAACATTGAAAAAACAATCTTGGTGCTGTTGTCATAACTTGTTCCAGTGAAGTCAGAGACAAGTAAAATTTACTTGAGTACTGTACTTAATTACATATCCAAAGGGTTTGTACTTTACTTGAGTATTAGATTTCTTTGGTACTTATTACTTTTACTTGAATACATTTCCAAGAAAAATATTTTTACTTTTACTCGAGTTAATTTCTAGGAAGGCTGAAAAGTAAAAGTAACGTGAAAATGACAATTGCTTATGATGTCATTCATTTTATTTGTTTTTATAGGTGTTTCTGCAGCCTTTAAAGAGTTAATTCTCAGAAATAAGAGTTTAAAGGTCCTTAAATTCATTTAGAAAAAAATATATACTAATTAATTGATGTGGAAAAATTTTAAAAAAAAAACCTCTTACTTTTAAAGTAACATGTACTTTTTTACTCTTACTTGAGTAAAATGTCGACTGAGCTACTTTTACTTGTAACAGAATACATTTTGACCAGTAGTATTTGTACTGCATTGCAAAACCTCAACATCTTTCCAAGAATATTTGTCTTATTTCTTGTCAAAATGTCTCATTTCTAGTCAAGACTAAACGCTTTCCACTTAAAATAAGACTCATCACCCAAAAATGTACTTGTTTTCAGATAATTTTCACTTGCTTCAAACAAATTTTCACTTGAAATAAGTAGAAAAATCTGCCAATGGACCAAGTTTTTTGTGCTTGTTGGCAGATTTTTCTACTTGTTTCAAGTGAAAATGATCTGAAAACAAGTTAATATTTAGGTGATGAGTCTTATTTTAAGTGGAAAGAGTTTAGTTTTGACTAGAAATGAGACATTTTGACAAATATTCTTGGAAAGATGTTGAGTTTTTGCAAGTATTCTGTCCGTCTCTGGAGACAAATGAAATAAGAGTGGACATAAATGTTTTCAACAAGTTTTTTTTTTTATTAGCGCTTGGACGGGAACAGACAGTTAACAGCGAGGAAACAAGACTACAGGTATGTTCCACTTTCACCATCGTGCTGCTCAGGATTTAGCAAGAAACAAAAAAAGTCCCATCAGGACTTTTCTCTCAGCTTCTTGTTTTTCAGGAAAAGAGTTACAGTGGAGTGAGGAGTGCATTTTAATCATCAGTAGGAGTTGTAAGGTTACAGTTCAAGAGCGCACGAGCTGCAGTGAAGTAAAAGGAGGCATTTTGCAACAGGAAAAAGGGAGGGGCTCAACAACAAAGTGAAGTTTGTGTTGTGCTACTAGCAGCAGTTACAGTAAATGAGGTTTTGTAAACAGTGAAAGGCAATAAGGCAGCTGGTTATACTACAAACGGGAAGTGATGAAACCCAGGTCATGGCACAAAGATGATGATGTGGGTCTGGCAGGATGGGAGGGAAGGGGACGGCGTATG
The DNA here is from genome assembly GCA_030347415.2 of Decapterus maruadsi. Taxonomy (NCBI): domain Eukaryota; kingdom Metazoa; phylum Chordata; class Actinopteri; order Carangiformes; family Carangidae; genus Decapterus; species Decapterus maruadsi. The sequence goes on along the minus strand of CM064887.1, from coordinate 21,195,252 downwards.
TAACATGCAGGTGACAGTGTTTAATCCCACACAAAACCGACTTGACGACAACACTTCATGGTGGAAGAACTTCATTGTTTCCGACTCTGTGCCATGCAAATTACACTCAAACACAACGAGACCTAGCCCTAATACAATAATAACAACCAGACGTTACGACGCTGAAGTCACAGGGAGCTGGTGAGTGTCAAGAGGCACAAGATAAGGAGGTTATTAATCTATGGACTCTGCTGAGGTGAGGTGAACACTCTCAAGATTAAAGTGAGATTGTCGTAGCTGGCTGGAAAAGGAGAGCCTGGTGGACTAAAGAGAGAAGTGGGAGGAGGAGGAGGAGGAGGAGGGCATCAGCCAGTTTCTGCATATTCAACTTTAAGTGGTTTTTGGTTAGAGGAGGGTTATTGCAGGATTAAACAGGATGATTGACTTCTCTTCAGCCGCCACCACATGCTTGGCCCCAACTTCAGTTTCTGAAATTATTATTTATTTCCCACAGGTTCAGGAGGAAGACTCAGGAGTGTGACTCCATCTCTGATCAGATCAGATGCACAAGAAGAAGAAGAACACTTGAGAGGAATGGACAGACGTTTCGGGAAGTGCGTTCACTCTGCTCTGCTTAGCATGAAGACAACCTGGCTCCGTCCAAATGTAAACTGTATGTATCTTATTTAATCAAGACAAAAACCAAAGACTAGACATAAAAAATAAAATAAAAATCTATCTGTTAAAGAAATAAGTATTCTGTGGCCTGAAGGAATTTATATTATATATCAATAATCAAGCATTCAGCCACCTATAAACCAGTAAATTCTCATTAATAGGCTTTTCTTTTTGTACAAATAAAACAATCAAAGAACAATCTGTTACTTAGTAAAGATTAGAGGGAATTGGTGGGTGGATTTTCTCACATTTGGACGGAGCTGGCAGCCGTATTATAACCTGACAGCAGCTTACACTTTACTTTGTGATTCGGTCCCATGGAGTTTCACAGTTTTGCTGTTTTATCGCAGCTGTGAATTACATCTTCAAAGACATTATTTCATAAACTCAAAAATGTTTCCTCTTTAATCCGGCTCAGAATATAACACAAGATTTAAATCCAGCATATTGGATGTTAACATTGTGTGATACAGCAGTAAACATCTGTTTGGAGATGTAACCCACAGCTGGCGAAGCGTCATATTTGCCATACAGACATAAATGCTATTGATCTTCCTATTTAACTCTCTGAAAGAAGACGAATGAGCGCATTTCCCAAAATATCAAAACATGAATGGTGCGAGTGCTTGGGGACTTAACTGTGTTTAAACACATAAACTCTCGGTCGGTGACGCCCACTGACAGGATGCAGAGTGTGAGGCTGGAAGCTGCACAGAGGCTCATTCACTCAGTCACCTGCTAATCAAGCTTCTGTGATTGGCTGAGCGGTGTTTATGGGTCCCAACCCACTCAGACGGCGCTCGCGCTCTCCCCATCTCTCCGTCCGTCTGCGGTGCTCGCTCGCTCGCCGCCACCTCCCCCCCCCACGCCTGCTACTTCAGGAAGGAGTCAAGCTTTCGCTCTATGTTGGCGAAGGAGTCGTCGCCCATGTAGTCGATCTGGCCCGCCTCCCAGCGCTGCTTCCTCTCCTCCGAGGAGGCCTTGGGAGCGGGAGGAGGAGGAGGAAGAGCAGCAGAGTGGGCCGGCTGCTCGCTCACGTCCTCGTGAAGGTTTCCCTGTGTGACAGACAGAGACGGAGAGGAGAGAAGAAAGAAAGAAAAAAAAAGAATGAATGAATCATTAGATAAAAGTGGAGCAATACTTTATAAGGACTGGTTTCCCCAGAGCTCAGCCATGCTTGGCTGGAATTTCCTCACAGGGGAATTTGCTCTTTTCTGCCCTCGAAACACAACATTTAGTTTAACACAGAGTCAAAGTGCAGTAACACACTTTGCAACAGATAAGAGTCGATTATGACTCCGGACTTCCTACGGTGGATGTGCACTAAAGATCTTGACTAATAACCTGCTTTCTAGTGTTACTTTGAATGTACAAATATTTTTCTTTTTTTTAATTGCAGGATACAGAAACAGACAAAATCAGATAAATAACTGACTGCTGCCTGAACTGCTAGTGTCTTAAAATTAGTTAATATCTAACATGATGGGGTTAGGTTCGCTGATTTCCAAGCTGTCTTTGGCTTTTACAAAGGTGTAAGGACCACTGTAGGTAAAAAAACCTTGTACTTAGAGGCTTATGCCGTCAGCAGCGGCTGTCATCCGTCTGCCGTCTGCCCAATTTCACGTGAATGCAGCATTGCAGCATGAAAAATGCAATAAGTTGCTTACAATACACAACAGCAACGCTAGATGGGAGTAATTCCTACACAATGTACATTTAAAACAAAAAAGTCTGTTTTTTTTCATGCAACTCTGTGATGTTGTAATGTCAGATACAGTAATATCCAGTCCCTAATGTGGCGTCTCTAAGGAAACAGACCCAAGAGAAACTCATTGTGTAATTGCCGCCCGGCCTTGCCCACAGTGATGGTGTCGTGTCCCGTCTGTATGAACTCATCAGTGTGTGACACAATGTGGCCGAGCTTTCAGGCGAGTGTGGCAACTTCCTGCTCCCTCCGCTCGGCGCTGGCAGAAGACAGCAAAACTATTCATGGTGTCGTCATGGCACCGCCGAGAGTGACTGACAAAACCAGCGGGGCGACAACAACACAACAACGCTGGCGACCGAGTAGAGGAATGTGGAACCAATCGGCTTCTTGCCTGTAACCGTGAAGATCTGAGCCAATCAGGGGCCAGATTCACAAAACCTTCTTAATAAAAAATAAAAGTGTCTGGTCTGCTGGACGATTTGAATTGATGATGAATTATTATACAGACATTTCTACAATCTTTAGTTACTATGGTTGGTTACTACCCGAGCTAGTTACTGTTGAGTTTTAAAAACCTGTAGCCATAGTAACACATGCTAGAATCAGAACTTCAGGACTTCACTAAAGTCAAACTGTTTCTAAAGAGCGACTGAAAGGTTGAAAACCGTAAATCTGCTACAATGGTGAGTAAAAGTAAGCAATATCTCATGAGAGGGAGTGCTGCAGGCCCATCTGACGCTGTCTGTGGAAAAAAATGCAGTTTTGAGGGATGCAAACAGCCTCCGCTCCCATTTATCGCTGTGGGGACAGACATAACTACCACAAAACAGGAGCAATTAAACTGAAAATCTTCAGATTCCTTCTTTTAGCCCGGAATTGTCCTTTAACGCTCACGCCCTGTGTTTGACTTGCTTTTTCGTTTCAACCAGTTTTAACAGTCTTTTCCCTTTGTTGACCCCTGCAGCCTCCAAAGAAAAAAAAGCAGAAGGCGCCGAAGCTGATAAACGGCCTCGGCCAAGTGGATATGACCAACGAGCAGGTCCAAGGATGTCACGTTTGTTTACAGCTGTTCTCGTTGGCTTTGGTTCAGTTTTTTTTCAATGAGTTGCATTATTTTGGGCCAAGACAAAGTACAGTCTTCTAAATCTGGACAAAAACTTAGATAAATTGATCCTTTTTGTGACAATTGTAGTTTAATCTGTGACAAAGTGAAAATGATGCAATGCTAATCTGTGTGGAGCCGAACAGCTGTTGTTGTGAGGATGATGTTTCCCCTGTGAGAACTGAACCAACGCAACTCAGTAAAACTGTCAAAGCTTCTGACTGGACGCCATCTTGGTGTGTCTGTACTGAAACATAATGTCTTCATCTCAGATTGTAGAGCTCGGCGTGAGCCTCGAAGAACAGCTGCAAAGAGAAAAAGAGGAGAGAGATGTTCATCTCAGGGAGACGGACGACATCCTGGGCCCCGCTCGTAAAATCACTGACCGGCGGCTCGAGGAGGCCAGGGCCAAACTCCAGAACCGGGAGAAGGAGCTAGAAGATGATGAGAGGCGTCATCGAGTAGAGGTCAAGGTAAGAGTAGCTAATACAACAAACTGCACTGAGAGTCCCTGACTGGATTCCCCTCCAAGTGGGTTGCATATTGGAACGTATTCTTGATGTTGCATTCACATGAACTCGGGCGGACCTCAGACAGACAACAGACGCTGCATGTACTGTAACAGGGTAAACAAGCCTCTATGCAAAGAAGTGGCCCGCCAGCACGAGGCAAAACAATACTTTTTTGCTAATAAAAAGCCAAATAATTTACATACTGGGGTTTTAAATCTGAAAAAATGAGTCTTTTTCCATTATTTATCTGAAAATGGTCAAATATACAGACAAACAGGCAAGCAGAGATGACTGATCGACCGACTGATTTTAAAAGTCTTCTCCATCCCCACTAGGTGTACAAGCAGAACATGAAGCACGTCCTGCACGAACACCAGAACACCATGGCTGCACTGAGAGAAAAAGGTTCAGTCTCCACTGAGGTTCTGCAGGAAGAACAAGAACAATCGCAGGCCGAGCTCCATGAGGAGACGGACGACTTCGACATGCTCGTCTATGAGGAGATGAAGAAGTTTGAAACGGTTCTGCAGCTTTGTTATTTACGTTGATATACATTTCAAAAAGTAGGAGTAAGTGCTTCAAATCACTCGTCGGGTTTTAATCTCAACAGAAACTTGAGGAGGAAATGACTGAATCGAGGAACAGCCTGGTGAAGAACATCTCAGGTGAGTAGATGACTCCGAGATGAGAATTCGATACCGTCTAAAAACTTAACTTTGGATATAATTTTGTGCTGTTATTCGGATAGAAATGAAGTCGACGTATGAGCAGAAGTTTAAATCTCAAGAACGAGTATTGGAGGACATAATGAGAAAGGTGGCCAAAGAAACAGAAGACCACCGGTGGAGGCACATCGACAATCTTAAAAAGGACCACGATGCCGCTCACGCTGAGGCTATCAAAATAATTGATCACCTGAAACGTAGCAAAACAGTTAAGGTAAAGTATGTGGATGTGGCCTCCTCATGGAGTCTGTTCAGTTTCCTGGAGGATTTCTTTTTTTTAAATGTCTCATCTTGACTCTTTTTTTTTGTCACGTGGTGCTTGTTTCATTTACTTTTAGAAATTATGTGAATTGCTGGAGAAACAGATTAAGAAGAACGACCAACGCCTGGTCGCACTCGATCAGAGCAACAGAGATCTGGCCGAGCGCATCCTGATGGTCGAGGATCAAGTCGCTGGAAAAGACAGTAAAATTCAATACTGTGAAAGGAAAAGGGTGCGTGTTGGTGTTTCCACTGCCGTTCCTCCCCTTTTAGCGCGTGTCTTAGTAACTCACATGTTGTCAATCTAACACTTTGTGACAGGACACCTGTGAAAAGCACCACATGAAAGAACTAAACGCTCTGAAGCTGCAGCACGAGGACCTGGAACAGAAACTCAGCAAGGTCAGAGTTCAAAGCCAAACTTCAGTCCCACTAAAGGCTTTATCAGCACAGTGTCGCACAATGTTGCTCTCATGGTATGAATTGGAGCAAATACAGAAGTAGCGAGTGGAGAAACTGTTACTAAAATACAGCATTTATTCAAGAATTTAATCTGTACTTGTTTCTATAGCTTCAGCTGGACATAGACGAGCATTGCAGGAGGAGCTGTGAGGCCAGTGAGAGGATGCAGCACGAGGCAAATGTGCAGATCTCGGTGCGGATGAAGAAGCTGAAGGCGCTGACCGAGCGTCTGGAGGAGACGCGGGCTCAGCTCCGCTCGCTGCTGTCGGCTTCCAACATAGACCAAACTGCCTTGGCCGGGATCACCAAAACAATTCAGGTACTGCAGTTTATGTCTATTATTGAAAAAAACTATTTGAAAAAAAACTAATGAAGAATTGAAATTCAACCCAAAATACACAACCTGACCAAATTTGAAATCATTTGCACAGCCAGAGTTATCCACAAATAAAAAAATAAAAGCCCTACAGTATTAGGGACCCTTGTTTGAACCTGTAAAAAGCACGTTTGTTTTTTAACTTGCAGGAAAATCTGAACTCTTGCAATAAATCAATCAAGAACTTGCAGGATGAAAAAGCTATGATTTCTAAGGTAAGGCGTTTATATCTGCATTTGTCTTGTCGTACCAATGATGACAGTTAAACTACTCACGTAGAGATGCCCACGTGAAATAATTGTGTGTCCAACAGGCTCATAAGGATCTGCTGCTGAGCTTTGAAACAAAGCAAAGTGTTTCCAGTGAAAGACTCAGAGCTTCTCAGGGCCTTGTTACCGTGACAAGTTAAGACAGGACTTTTAAGGCCTAAAGATCAGTTTTTACAATAAATTCAATACACCAAATCTTACTTCCTGTTTCTCATATTTCCCTTTGATACAAATGTTGATGTCCAGCCATACAAAGGAGTTTTGTGGTGGAGCTGTGTGTTTCAAAACTTCTAAGGTGTAGAAAACTGGCATTTTGGACCAAAATTCAAATTTCTCCAAACTTGAATATATCATCTGGAGGGTGGAGGGAAGTCCAATGCAGAAGGTTTGGTTGATGATATATAACATTATCTACTGCTGGCTTTGATGTAAACAAATGCACATGGCCAGGAGGAGGGTTAGCAAAACAGAGGAGAAGCGGCCGGACTTCCTCTTGAACTCAAAGTTCTCAAATTTGTTCTTTACTTTTTTTTCTTAACTTTAAGAAACTTGACCTGTCCTAAAATAGGTAAAACTTCGAATATCACCGGCTTTTTCAACATATTTTAGACAAGTTTAGACTAGTAGGTCATAGTTTAAGTAAATATAATGACACAGCTTCAGCCACTTCGACCCACCCTCGTCTTATTTTCCGCTGTTATTCCCATGTTATTAGTTTTACATACATTAATTTCATCCACCATAACCTCAAGCTCCTGCCTTGACAAGTTTCTGCATCTCTTTTTGTGATGAGTGAGTGACTGACGGTTAAGATGCAAACTGTGCATTGCAATGCAGTGACGTATTTTAAGAAGTTCTTAAGTAGGAAAAATAAGAAATTCATAAGAAATGACTGATTAGATCTAAAGACATTTTTTAAGAACATATTATTGGTGAATCCAGCTTCTTATCTTTCTCTGCAGCTTTCAATAATGTGAGTCACAGCTTTCACAGGCCGGTGAGTGACTCCACCACACCATGACGGGTTTCCACACACACACACACACACACACACACACGAGTTCGCTGAGTGTTCAGATGTTTCCACACACTCAGGACTCAATCATTATGCAACACGTTACAACAGATAATCACACACACTTGCAGCCATTCTCATTTACTTTTCCACACCTAAAACCAAACACACACACACACACACACTTACGTTGTCGCTGGACTCCACGAAGCCGCTGTGGAAGGGCGTGTCGCCGTAGGCCCGCTGCAGCAAAGGCACCACAGCTTTGGCGTACACCCGCCACCACATCAGCAGGTAGTCCGGGTGCAGGAGGGGGTCGGACGCCGGAGAGTGACCTTTGACCTCGCCCCTCTGCGCGTCGTAGGAGTAGTTCCACGGCTTCGACTTGCCCAGGAAGTGAACCACCTTCGCTTCGTGGCCGTACCTGTGGGCGACAGAGGAAGAGGAAGCTGAGACAGACAGACTGACAGGTGTCGACACGTTCACCACGCACCTGTAGACGTTAAGAATCAGTCATCAAGAAAACCGACGCAACATTAACCTCAAAACTATTCGCTGCAGGAAATATCACTCACTGAAGAACAAAGCTGATCAACTGTGACATTAAAACAGGAGGCGTCACTGTCACCATTAGTTTTCTCCTATAGGATCTATACGGATCGTTCTGGCATCTCTGATCACAGCTGCTCACTAACCTGAGGATTTGTTTTTAGACCTGGATGATACTCAGGTTTTCGTTTTGTCAAAATTAATGTATAAAGTCAGACTCGACTCAAAATGAACTAATTTTTGCATAATTGTGGGATTTATACGTCATGTAAATGACTCTCAGTTCTTTCAAAGACACGTGAGCTCCTCTGTTTTAGAGAAGGATTTGTCAGTGTGTCCTGGTGCCTGCTTTAAAATTGTATCAGCAGGTTCTTGTAATTCAACACTCACTAACACACACACAGACACACAAATACACACACAAATACATAACATTCAAACTGACCATGGACAAGCTTCAACAAACAAACAAACACTGAAGTTGGAAAGCTACACAATCAATAGGTCATCAAAGGTCAATCAAACACAAACAAATAATGACACCCTGGATGCACCATGTGTGTATGTGTGTGTGTGCGCGCGCGTGTGTGTGTACTCACTGTTTGAAAGCTGGCAGGTAGGAGTAGATGGCGATACTGCTGAGGTTGTAGACAAAGGGAAGGTGTTTAGAAATATCGGCCGTCGCCCAGGTGTTAAAGAAACTATTGAGAACTCCCTGATCTCCACCTGCAAACACACACACACACAGACACACACACAAACACACACAGAGTCACATGATCATTTCTCGTCAAAGAAACAAAAACACAACAAAAGGCTGCTCTGTTTGGTTCGTTGAAGTACACAAACATTTGTTTTATATATAAGCACTCTGTTCGCTGGCTGCTGAAACCCAGCTGGACTCACTACACTACAAACATACCCACACACACACACACACACACACACTGGACGTCCCCTGGGACTGCGTCCGTTCTAACGTGTAAAAATAGAAGGTGGAGAGCAGCGCTGACAGTGTTGTGAGAGGATGCTGCACAGAGAGAGAGACAGAGAGCTTATGAATGATGGATGTTTCATGAACACGCTCGCTGACAGATGTCAGACACAGCGACGACAAGGTCACACCAGGTCAGGGGGATTCATCAGGATATTAATCTAGATATTAACCTGTACATTAATCTCATTATTCAGATACAAACCTCCGTTCATTTTTCTTTTGTCTGAGCGAGAGTGGAGAAATGTGACCTCAGTTCACACCATACAGTTGATTTACTCTGTACTGTTTATTGAAGTTAACTCTCTGAGTGGCTTCAGATGAACTTCATCTTTTCTAGTCTTCACATTAAAATGTCAACCATCACAATGAAATAGTTTTACATCAACACAGCTGTAGCTCCAGAATAATACTGGATCTGGATGGAGTTTTCATCCGCCCCAACAGACAGACTTGGTGGCTGCTGTTTGCAAATGACAAACCGGTTGCACATAAATGGCTTGAATTTGTTTTTTCATGCTTCTAACAACTAATCAGATGCTATAACCCAAACTTCATGGCTTCAATAAACTACCTGTCAACACCTGTGTTTGAGGTTAAGCACCATGAGCATGTCTGTCAACACTCTGTATATTAATTTACTGCAGCCGGCCCGCTTTCAGATATCAGCATCTGTGTCATTTTCTCTACGCCGTGTTCTCGTCTCACCGTCAAAGCTGCCGTTTTCACCACAGAACGTGAGCAACTTCTCGTGCGTCTCGTTGGACGGCCTGAAGACGAAAACCCCGGAGTTGAAACAGTCAGGCCAACCGGGATCCGGCGCCGCAGACAGCTCCTCCCTCTCAAAGAGCTCATCTATATTTGACAGCACCTGAACACATGCAAATAAAAGTTGAGTTTGTGAGGTTTTATTTAGTAATATCCCTATGCATTTGCTGATTTTTTTCTGCCATTGATTATCTGTGCTATTATGCTAGACATTTCTTTGCTGTTGTCTGCTGCTACAACCCTGTAAATCTGCACTTTGTGGGACAAATAAAGAATTATCTTATCTTATCTTATCTTAAAAGTGTGGAAATCAGAGGCAAGTATGTGGATTTCTAGTGTTTAAACTCAGTCTCACCTGTATTGCAGCTAAAATATTACGGATAGAGGATTTTATGTCTAAAATCTAGATAAGTACTGTTCAGTTGTTCATGAAAATGAACTTTAAATGCACTTTTTTCTCAGAAATCAACAGCATCAATAAAAAGAATATTCAATAGGGTGTGTTTTTTTTTTCTCTCACCAGTGTGTCTGCGTCCATGAACACACACTTGCTGTACTGTGTGAGAGTCCAGCAGTGCAGCTTGGTGAACGTCACTCCCAGGTCCGGTCGCTTCATCAGCGCCAGGTGAGCCGTGTCTCCCGAGTCCATGACGTCCACCACGCACACCTCGTCGAAAATGGAGCCCAGTGCCTCCCTGCAGAACGCACAAAACACAACTCATATTAACGTGCATGTAGTGTTAGGTTTTTGTCAATCAGAAGAGACAGAGGAAGAGAAAGGAAATAGGGTACTGTATATCATTTGTCCATCAGTGTCCCTGATGTGAAGTTACCTGCACGGTTCTGTAACATGAGTTCCTATGAGTGCAACCAGCTTCTTGGTTGTGTTGTGGTTTCGTAACGACTGGCCGAGAACCATCGCTCCTTTGGCGTAGCTGTCGTTTGTGGCCAACGTCACATAAGCTTGGTCTGTACAGACAAAAAACACAGACACACACATTGCACAAACCTGTTATATCTGCATTTCTGAGGTTTCTGGAGGCTGGCAGGCCTCGCGAACAGCAAAACAACAAGGTTGCATCAGAACCACTCAGTGACACACTAAACTCTTTGTAGCCAAGGCTTTGAAACTTTGATGCTGCTTGATCATCATAATCATATTATGAAGATCTCCTGGTATTTCCCCTTAACTCTACCGCACACTACTTTTTTGTCAGAGCTTCTTCCTGCACTACGATGGTGTGGGGTAATAAATAACTCATTAAATCGTGCTGGTGATTAAGATAAACAAATCAATCCTAGTTATGTAAATGTTAATGCTAACTAACTATGCTATTCAGTATCACACACGGCTCTTGCAGCCTTTTTGAACATTTATTTGCACTTTGAATTTGACAGTAACCTACATTAAGAATCAATGCACAATTTTCCATTTGTACAAACAAGCATCAATCAAAACCCTAACCCTCACGTCCACTGTCCCAGCTCATTTACTTTTTGTGTTAAATTCAGTGTCTGATGAATCCCTTGTGCAAAAGTTAACAACAGCAAGGGGGAAACAAACTGTGTTGCTGCTTGAGTGAAAATGGGCCCAAAGCCAGCAGATGGCATTCACCAAGCTGAACGTATGTGTCGTTGCCGGGGGGGATTTCTGGGGAAACCTGATCCATCTGGAAATGTTGTAGTGGTTGCCACGGTCTGATTCAACAAACTATAAATCGACTATCAAAAGGGTGTGAGGCCGGTGTCGCCTAAGCAGGAAGCATGTGTTGAGTTCCCACATAGTTATCTCTGGCTACATGAAGCCTTGTGACATATGGACGGACCTTTGGGTTTGTCATGATACAGAGTTGTGAGCACAGATATTGATAAGGAAACCTGGTTGAAAAATATGTTAAAAAACACAAAAAATATAGTAAAAGCAATGTGGAGTGAGTGCACTGATTTTAAAATAAAATTGAGTACATTATTGACTAATCTGTGCTTGGAAAATACACATTTATGTATATACACTATCACCAAAAAAGAGATAACAAAACTACATCAAAACTTAAGTATTGTTTAATTTGTAATCTGACAGTAATAGGATGATTGATATGGTTACTTCGGTAAATCATATTTTACAGTGTTTCTATTTATTATACCATCTTCATAGTAAGACACTATAAAAAGGTGTCATGCTGTGAGCTTCTCATAGCATGAGAAAAAGAACAGTTGAAGGCCACACGCTGAAGCTCACGTCCACACATTCATGCAACAGCGTCGAGTTCATCAAAGAGGCCGCATTAACCCAGGAAGTTGGTAATGTCGTCTCTAAAAATAAAAGTGGCTACACCTGCCACACGGGAAAAATGGTTTTAAGCACCACAGTTCAAAACGATTCACAAATGTGGTTTTAGATAATGGGAACATTTGAAAATGTGATATCAATATTGTGCCTTGAACAGCTACAATGACAAAGCGCATTAACTCTGCATATAGCCCTGGGAAATACTGATCACTACTCCCTCTGCATTGCCTGTGTCCTCCCATTGCGGTATTTAGCAGTCCTTTTCATCATTAATCATTATTGACACTGCTGAAATATTTTTTCAATATACCATTTGGCCTCACAATAGACAACATTTTTGAAAATGCACATTTTCATGGTCTATCCCATAGACTGTAGGTCTATCCTAAATAATTGCCCTGGCATTTTCAACCCTAAGCCTAATAAAAAAATATTTTTATATAAAATATTACATGTTTTATTCCCGGAACTAGCTGCATTCAGACCGGTTTTACTTTGAAAGTTTAGAACCGGATGTGCTCTTTCCGATGGTCGCGCGCTTCACTGTGGTCCAAACGGCTGCATCAAACCGTAAACTCAAACATCACAACCGTTTAAAAAAAACGGCCAGAGTTAAAAAAAAAAACGGTACAAACGGTTCAGTGGCTACAGCCGCCTCCTCTCTGTTCGTGTCTCGGCACCGCTTCGCTTTTACAACTCGTCGTTTAATAATTTCGCGACATTTCTGTGAGATAGGATGGGGACAGACAGTTCGCGCAGGTCCGGTCCGGTGGCCCGTGTTCCGGTTGCCGGCTGCGAGTGTCAGCGGTCCGGAGCTCCGGCGTTTCTTACCCGACATGACGGTGCGCTGAGCAGAGTCCACCCGGGGGTCGGGGGTCGTGATGGGGAAGGTACAGGGCTTGCACTGCGAAGGGCAGAGGCGCAGCAGCTGGGAGCAATCCAACACAGGAATTAAGCCCCACATTTTCCGGGTCATGTGACCAGTGACAGCTGACACGCCCCCTACGTTTCTTTCTCTCTCTCTCTCTTTCCTCTCTCTATTCAGTGTCTAACTTTATTTGTAAAGGAGGAAACAACAAAACGTCACGCTTCTGTAGAAATGATGGTAAACTACCGATAAACTCTTTCACTTTCACCCCACACCAGAGCAGAAAGTTGTCATGCATTGAAGTAAGTACATCAAAACCAAAGTCAAGTAAAAGCTGAAGTAGCAAACTTGTGCAGAGAGGGCAATGCAATAACATGCATTGTGGTTATGTTGGGTTTTAATCAAAGGTGCATCAGTGTGTTAGTAGCTAACTTAATCTGTAAGAATCAATGCAACACTAGCACTAGATTCATTCTGCAGGATCTCAGCATCATGGAGTCTCTCCTCGTGCACAGCTCCTCGCTAACTTTTTTTTTTCACTCAGAGCTAGTGTCCCATAAATTAAAATGCAGGGGTGCACACTGTAAATTGAAAAGGCAAATAGCCTATTCAGTTCCTTTTCTGTAATGATCCTCACACACATTGGCCTGCCACCTGCAATGACAGATTCCAGATTTGTTGAGTCGCCCCTTCCATATTTCATCAAACATTGTGTTTGATGTGTTAAAACATTTTTTAGTGGTATCATATGCACAAGTAGGGGCAGTCTGCAGCCCTGTCATGGATTATATGAAGGCACTGAGACATCATAAATCCACACAGGAGCTGTGGCTAGTCGTCCATGATGTTTGGAACAACCTACCTGCCATCTACAGGATACAAGGTAAAGAACGTTTCCCTGTTTCCACACAGTTAACCAAGTTTACAATAAAACACACACTGGGCTCATTTGTTTGCATGAACACAGATTGATTTGTTGTTATTGCCAGGAAAACATGCCAACATGACTCAGCAGGGTGACCGCCACCGTCTTTATTACACAGGTCAAGTTTTCTAACAATAACAGGAAGGTGCTCTGTTCAATGTAGGCTAGCAGCTGGAGAGTTCACAGAGAAGTCAGACGTCAGCCTGGACCAACGCTGCCTCTGAGTGGCCGTGTCTTCACATTACAGCTGAATTTTTAAAAAAGCATCCAGAAGCAGAATATGCAGGTGGGTGAATGTGGGCGAAACCAGGTCAATGTCACCTCCAACAACTCCACACAGTCACAGTGTATTTTGTTTTGCAAGAATCATGTCAAGTCAACTTTATTTCAAGAGAACAAGCTGTAAGCTGCAATATGCACTGAATTTGAGTGTTAATATTTCTGATATCAAGGATAGGCTACCTGTGTGCTATAAATACCTGCATTAACTATGTAGGATCGTTGTCTGCATTCTTGTGCACATACAGTATGTGGTCTATTTACATGCATGTGCTCTTTGACACAGGAGGCTTAAGCTACAGTATATGAAACTCACCAGCAGCTGATCTCAGCTCAGGGTCTGCAAACTTAAAAAAACAACTGTGGTGGTTACATGGACGACTGGAGGTGGAGCGCCTGAGGAGGAGAGAGTAACCGGAGAGCACCTCGCAGTCACAGAGTGAAACTGGGACGATCAGGTGTCTGAGAAAGAAAAGAGCTGAGAGGGGAGATGGAAAGATGGAGGCACTGGGCTGAATAGGAGATAAAACATAGACAATGTAGGACTCTGTAGTGTTCAGCTGTTAAAATGTCTTCACTAAGTTTGTCTGATCCAAATGGGAAACATTCTGCGCATTCTGAAAAACTTGGAGCAAATTGGAGCAGAAAGGGGTTAACAATAAAGGAGGGAAGTATATAACAGGGGAATAAGGAAGAAAGGGGCCCGAGCAAGCTGATTTTGTTCTCTGGACTGGCCTCTAACAGGACTCTAAGCCCCTTCAGCCTGCCTGCAACTCGATGTAAGCACCTTACTTTTCTTCTTTCCTTACATTACAGTTTTTCAGTGCTGTTCTCGAAAAACCTAGAGGTTTCTGATCTAAATCAGCCGGTAGTGACTATGATTTAAGAAAGACCTTTGTGCCTTTTGAATAAAAGAAAAGGAAAGAGAGGCAACAAAAGAAGAGTAAATTTACAGCTGTGTCGTGCTGCAGCGTTGTTGTGAAGTGCAGCAGTTTAACCTCAGTGATGCAGTTGGCTCCGTGCCTCAGGTTACAGGCCAGTGTATTGTGTAGCAGTGAGGCAGGGAAACACAGGCCTCATGTTTTAAACATGTTTGATAGAGAAACACACTGGGAGCAGCAGCAGCAGCATGGGCTACAAAACAAGAGACAAGAGACATTTCTTCAGCCTAAGTGAAATACAATTTTTCTGCAGCACAGACAACAGAGTAGGTTTTATTATTTGTTGTGTTTTGCTCATTATCTATCATTGAAATGTTGCCTTTAATCTGTTTGACTTTAAAGGTAACTAACTCAGTGTTGGTAAAGTTTCATTATGCCCCTTTGTTAAATAGGTTTTTGACGGTTTGATTACAAGTTTTTATGCTTTTGCACGGTTTACTGCAGCTAGCAGGTAGAGTATCAGCTTCAAACCATCTGATAAAACAAAGACCATGACACGGTCAAGCTTATCTCAGCATTAGCACTAGAAACTGAGGGAATGCTCTGTACTAATGTGACGAAATCTCATGTCCCCAGTCTTTATGCTCGAATAAACTGACCAGCTCCATATCAGATATGGTATTTATTAGTCTATTGATCTTAGTCGGTAATAAAAAATAAAAAAAAGGAATGAATATACTCTATACCACCAGCTATCACTTTATATCCTGCATTGATAAGATTGAGTCTTTGAATAGTATCTGTCTCCCTGCAAGGTTTAACTTAGGGCAAAAATGACCCACACAGACACATTTATCTGAAAAAAATCTAATGTAATGTCGGATGTGCACCTTGACAGCAAATAAGTCGGCCAGAGGAGCGTAGACAAACAGAGGAACATCTCCTGACATTAACATGATGACACAGCTGAGGTGTTAAATGTTAACCTCCAGGATACGCCTTGTCCCAGGGTCCAGGCAGGACAAAGGTCTCCTTCTGTGGCTCTCCTCGGTGGCTCCTCCTTGGTGAGAGATAACCAGCTCTCCAGCCAGTCTGGGATCCAGCTTCCTCTCTGCTCTGCCCTGGTCTGAAGCCTCGCAGAGCTTCTGGAGGACTCAGCCCTTGTTGCCCAGGACGGAGGGATCTGCACCGTGAGAGACACAGGCTCTTATGAAGGTAGGTTTCTGTGTCTCTTCACTCTCTCCAGGAGGAGTTCGTTTATAAAAATGCAAGAGTTTATGTGAAGCCTCGAAGTGCCTACATGTGAGTAGCTGGTGCAACATTAAAGCAGTGCTGTGAATAACCTGATACTTTGAAGCTGCTAATCTGCTTTTGTCTCATTTAATGTGTCAAACATGGCTCAATATTCAGAGATTGAATGAGTTTAAGTCTCGACATCTATAGTTAAGATAAACCTGTGTTATTAAAAATAAAGACCATCTTTCATGCCGGATTGTTTGAACACTGCATAAATATCTTCATTCCTTCATTTGATGCAAAAAACACTGTGTTTCAGGTACACGAAACAAGAAACTAAGATGGAGAATCACGTCACACAGATTTCGCGAGAGGACCTGGAAGACCTCAAGGACGCCTTTAATAAAATTGGTCAGTATCACACTCAGACATTCACTCATTAACCTGACACCATCATTGCGCTGAGGAGAACCGTGAGGATTTTACAGCCACTCATAAAGCAGGCTTTTATCTTATGTAAGAGTTTTTTATTGCTGAGGTTGTTGAGCACATGTACTTTGTGTGTGTTTGGGTGTGTACGGTATTTCAAATGTCATGACCAGACATTGCCAAATCATTATGAGATAATCATCATAAGTGCCTGATTAGGAAAAAATGCTGACAGTGATGAGAAATATAAATATGGCATATCAACATAACATCACCATATGATTTTGAAGGTTTACAATAATAAACAAATAAGTAATCGTTTTAATTAATTGTAATGGACCGGTTTTGGCATTTAATTAAAACCAATAGCTGTTTACAAACTCAATATAACTAATTAATCTCAAATATTAGTCTTTATTCTCTTTATTATAAATAACAAATTACACCAAGTTCTTTCCAGGAAACCATAAAGAAATCATAAGGAAATTAAAATCCTGCTTTTATTATCTGTTGATTATGTTTACAAGTAAGCAGTGGTTCATTAGTCTCACCAGATTAATATTTGTGAAGCCAACTGACTGACTGTGCATGTGTGCGTTTTCCCCTCTGTGTGCTCAGATATTGACAACAGCGGCTTTGTGAGCGACTTTGAGCTTCAGGAGCTGTTCAGAGAGGCCAGCTTCTCCCTGCCGGGCTACAAGGTGCGGGAGATCATCGAGACCTTCATCGCCGGAGACACCAACAAGGACGGGAAGATCAGCTTAGAGGAGTTTGTCGCCGTAAGTGCCCAGATAAACACACCCGTCCCTATAGAGCAACAACAAGTGTCTAAAAAACTCGTACGGTGAACGGTGAGTGAACGTAGCTTTGTTGGTGGTTTTAGATTTACCAGGAGCTGAAGAGTAAGCAGATCAGTGAGACCTTCAAGAGAACCGTCTCCAGGAGAGATGGGATCAGATCTTTTGGAGGCATGTCGAGGATCTCCAGCGAGGGAACGCAGCACTCGTACTCTGGTAATAGTTTCACCATTGATGCCTCTAATATTGACCCTCATCTGCCTGACCTTTTTAATGTTAGATTCATATGTTTATTTGTGAATTTGTAAAAAAGTCTATGATCTTGAAAAATCTAGCAGTCACTTACAGTTGCACCTTAGGGTTTGATTTGTGTCGATTAACCAGGCTAATAATGTTGTTTTTAAACATTAGAAAATAAAAACATGTATTACTGTCACCTGGAGGAATCCATAAATAATCTAAATCCCACAGATTTTCAATTTAGTGTCATATAAAACAACAACCCAGTCTGGTTGTGGCTCCTCCAGGTGGAACCAATGGATGCATTTATGCTTTAAAATTAAGTAGTGGATGTGATGCATCCTAATGTGTGTGCGTGCGTGTTTGTGTTCAGATGAGGAGAAAGTGGCTTTTGTCAACTGGATCAACAAGGCTTTAGCCAAAGATGAAGACTGCCAACACCTGCTGCCCATGAACCCCCACGATGAAAGTCTCTTCACCTCTGTCCGTGATGGCATCATAATATGGTAACACACATACACACACACACAGTTGTATGCTCAAGTGCTTGTAGTATAATAATTTTCATGTCAATCAATGTATGCATGCATGTTTGTGAAATTGTTTAATTGTATAATTGTGCTGTATTGCTTTCTGTATTGTTTTACTTTCTATCTGTACAGCACTTTGACGACTTCGGTCATTTTAATTGTGCTCTAGAAATAAAATTTGACTTGACTATATGACATCATAAATTTATTTTTTATGTCAATCTTTGATATGCTTCATTCTTGACGTGCACTGCCAGCCACACAGGTAGGATTAGTGTTTAAAGCCTTTTATGTGGCAACAAAGGTTAAAGCAGGAATGGCACGATCCTATTTTATTGTCGTTTTTATAATGGTTCCTCCTCCTCCTCCTCGTTCACTTTCTCTCACCACATGATGGACATAGTACATTTGACAGAGGCATATCACTGACTGAGGATTACTCATCTCTCAAATGAGATACAGCAAAGATCATTGCCGCTGTGATCATGCCCTCACGTGTTTTTTTTCTTCTCCTCCTCGTTCTCTTCCAGCAAAATGATCAACGAGTCTCAGCCCGACACGATCGACGAAAGAGTGATCAACACTAAAAAACTCACCACTTTCAAAATGACAGTGAGTGGCAGCTTTCTCATAAGTTGGACATATCTGTAACACCCACACAAATAAACATACATCCTGTCGTACACATAAAGAAGCATAGAAAAGATGCATTAGCCAATTTTGCAGGACTATCAAAGCGTTTGAGAATGTATAGCCTATATATTACTATTGCATTATCATTAATGTTGATGCAATACATTGAAAGAAGCATTTTAATGTAATAGCTGCTTCAATATATTACTTGTTTATTTGTTTGTTGACAAATAAACACACATTACACTATAGACACACTATATTTGATCAGATAATCATGCTATATATGTGAAACATTAATCATCATGAAGTCAAATTGAATTTATAATTAAATAATTTTGTCATTTGTTAATGCTTT
Organism: Decapterus maruadsi; assembly: GCA_030347415.2. Taxonomy (NCBI): domain Eukaryota; kingdom Metazoa; phylum Chordata; class Actinopteri; order Carangiformes; family Carangidae; genus Decapterus; species Decapterus maruadsi. The sequence continues at coordinate 21,176,388 of CM064887.1, read as the reverse complement.
TGTTTGGCGTTTATCCAATTTTTATATAATTGCTGTGGCTCCTGTAGTAATGTAATAAAGTATAGTGTAGTTTTGTACGACTGCCAGCTGAGATAATAACACTTACAGTCAGTGTTTATCAATAGGACAATAGACTGGTTACTCAATAATGCTGCACAATGTCATATATTAACTTCTTACTGCACGCTTCTGCTTTTTCATATCAGATGTAAAGCAGAAAAAGTGTGGTCTTACATGTTTGGCCTTTTCTTTAAGTCAGAGAGAGTTTAGAGCGCTGCGGGTCAAACGAGTTAGTTATTATTTTGGATTACTCAATCTTTGTTTTTGCTGAGTTGTTAAAACAGCGGAAATTGCAACAGCTCTGCAGCTCGGCCCGAAAATAATTTCTAATTAAAGCCGCAAGCGGCGATGACGGGCCCTCGCTCGACCCATGCGACCGCGGGGGCCTGAGGCGCGCGGAGGCGGTGGTGCGAAGCGAAAAGGGCGAAAAAGCATTGCGGAAGCGGGAAAATGCAATGTGTTGTTCGTCCACCAGGTGGCGCTACGATGCCAGATGCGGGTAGGGGTGTTCAGGGGCTGACCCTGATCAAACGTGTGAAGTTTCGAGCAAATCGCACAATGTTGATGCAAAACACTGCATTTCCTGTTTCCACAAGGGGGCGACATGAGTGAGATTGCTTATGAGCACATGGAGACGTTGAGGGAGGGGCTCTGATCATGTACAGAAAGTTTGAAGCAGTTTGGATGAAGTATGTAGGAGAGAGAGCTGCTTGAATATGCATGGCGATGGATCAGAAATGGCAGCGCCATGTTGGCCACGCCCCTTGACGTAGAGATCTGAGCTGCACATCTAATGATCAGCATGGTGTCTCGATGGTCTGTAGCCAATTTGAAGTGAATCGGACAAAATCCCAAGGAGAAGTTGATTAAAGTACTAAGTGTGGAAATCACGCCAAAATGGCGAGTAAAATCAAAATGGCCGACTTCCTGTTTGTAATAGACCAATGGTGCAAGAGACTTTTTTGTTCGCCTTGACAACTTACACATGTGTACCGATTTTCATCTTCCAACTCCAAAAAAACCCCTATGGGGAGGGGTTTTTGAAAATTTCAAGGGGGCGCTGTAGAGGCATTTGGCCCCGCCCACAGGCGCCGCTCTATCAGATCAAAGACCATCCCACCCTCTACCTGTGTATCAATTTTCATGATGATACGAGTTTATTAAAGCCATCAAAAGGGAAAACGTAATTTCATGGCGAGGGACAACAGTCGCCACGTCGCTACGCGGACGCCATTGCTCGTAGCTTCACAGCGTTCATGGTGTAGCTTCACCAACTAGTTCTGCATGTTTTAGAAGTGGAATGAAGTTGATGGGGTCAACTATGTGCCATCAGTACACGTTAAAGGAAAACCTGGCCACTTCCTGTTACCACCGGGGGGCGCTATGAGTGACGTAGGAAAACAATACATCAGAACGTTCAGGGCGGAGCCAGCATCATGTCCAGCAAGTTTCAAGCTGATCGGATAAAAAATGTGTGAGTTATAGGTGTTCGAAGGTGAAATGGCGAGGAAACGAAAAGTCGCCAAAATTCTCATGGCTCCAGAAGCCACGCCCTTTGACCTAGAGACTTATGCTGCACAACATTTGTTCAGGATGACATCTCGATGCTCTGTAGCCAATTTGAAGTCAATCGGACTAAATCTGTAGGAGGAGATAGGTCAAAAAGGTCAAAATTTCAAATCAAAATGGCCGACTTCCGGTTTGGATTTCAGCATGACACTAAGAGGCTTTTTTGTGTGTCTTGCCATGTTCTATAAGCCCACCAAATTTCAAGCCTCTAGGTGAAACGCTCAGGCGGGGCTGATGTTTTGAAAATTTCTAGGGGGCGCTATTCAGCCATTTGGCCACGCCCATTTCCAACGACTTTAAAATATCCAATTTTTCGCGAGTCCTGATGCGCATGCCAAAATTTACGCATTTTGGGGCATGTTGAGGTCCCCAAAAATGCGATCTTAGGTGGAGGAAAATAATAATAATAATAATAATAAACATAGCAATTTCAATAGGGCCTTCGCCGGCCGACTTGCAGTCGCCGCTCGGGCCCTAACTATAACACGAATAATTTTGCACTCGCAGGAGAATCTGATCCTGGCTCTGAACTCGGCCTCAGCGATCGGCTGCACAGTGGTGAACATCGATGCCCATGATCTGATGGCTGGGAAACCCCATCTGGTCCTGGGTCTGTTCTGGCAGATTATCAAATCTGGCCTGTTTGCTGATATAGAAATCAGCAAGAACGAAGGTCAGCACACACACATGCACACACTAACTGCAGAAAGACAATTTGATCAACAGCTGTTTGTAAAATCAAGACAGAAGTGTTGAGCTCAGCAGCTCACAGCATTAAAGGGATAGTTCAACATTTTGGCAAATTGGCCCATTGCCATAATCCCTATAGTTTTAGGAGTAGGTTTGTTAGCTTTAATGTTGGTGCAAGCTATTTTTAGAACAGTGGAGCAGAGCCACAGTCCAACAACTGTTTTCGAGACTGCTTGCCGAAAAACTGCCCCCGACGGGAACATGCATCAATGGTTTTGCATGAATTTACCCCTAAAACAACTCTGTCTCATAAGAGCTCACGGCTCTGCTCCGCCGTTCTAAAAATAGCTTGCACTGACAATTAAAGGTAACAAACCTACTGCTATGACTATAGGGATTATGGCAATGGGCCAATTTGCCAAAATGCTGAACTAGTAGAGTTCATTGTCTCAGAGCATCAGTGCTGTTTATGATTGATTTCTGATTTCTTAAACTTTGTAAAGTGACCTGCATGTGTGTGTGTGTGTGTGTGTGTGTGTGTGTGTGTGTGTGTGCGTGCAGCTCTCGTCGGCCTCCTGCAAGACGGAGAAACACTGGAGCACCTCCTGTCCCTCTCTCCTGAGGAGCTGCTGCTGCGCTGGGTCAACGAACATCTACGCAACGCGGGGACAGAGACGATCAGCAACTTCAGTGAAGACATCATGGTGCCCTACACAACACACAAATACACAGAAATAATAGACACATTCAGCTACACAAAAACACGAATGTAACCCTTTCTCTCGCTGTGCTGCGCTGTAGGACTCGCGGGCCTACTTCCACCTGTTGGACCAGATCACTGCCCAAGAGGACAACAAGCACAAAAAGAACGTCAAAATCGACATGAGCGGCCTCATTGTAAGTCAGTTTGTTTTGTTTGAGTCTATAATACAGTAATAATCATTATTTTTTATTTTTTATTTTGCATTTTTGCTAATCATCATCAATGCATCTCGAAGGAGCCTGATTTGCTTCAGAGGGCCGAGCTGATGCTGCGACAGGCGGCCCGGCTGGACTGCAGACAGTTTGTTTCTCCTCGTGACGTCACGACTGGAAACAGCAAACTCAACTTCGCCTTCGTGGCTAATCTCTTCAACATGTACCCTGCTCTGCGAAGAGGTCAAACCAACGGCGTGGACATGGCACAGATAGAGCGTAAGTCCAGTCTGGCTGCACTGCATCATCACAAAGTCTCTTCCTTTTTCATTTCTCTCAGGTTTCAGGCATAAAATACTGTCACGTAGACCGACACTCTCAGATCAGAGCATGAGCCATAATGTGAATACACAAAGGAACTGATGCTAAATACACAGTTCACAAGGCAATAAAACGTTATAGCAGCCATAAATCCATATACACTGCGTGTAACCTATAGCTGAACTCGACTGTACGGGAACAGCTGCTGGAGAACATGATTATATTCACCGCATCTTCTGTTTGTTTGTTTTTTATCAGCTGAGACCAAGGAGGAGAGAACATTTCGCAACTGGATGAACTCTCTGGGCGTCGCTCCATACGTCAACCACCTGTACTGGTATGTCATCTATCTATCTATTCTATTGTTGCATTTTCTCAGCTGCTCTTTGTCCCATGATTGTGATTTTAACTTTTTTTTAAAAATTACTTTAATTTTGTGATTTTATTTTGAAATTCTACTTTTTTCTTCTTCCTCTTCTTGTTTTTAGACATTTTTCTTCTTGTTGTAATCCTAAATACATGGATATTTGTGTTGATATTTGTGTTGATTCTCTTCTCTTAACTTTCCTTGTGTGTGTCCGTTGCAGGGATCTGTGTGACGGTTTGATTATCCTGCAGCTTTACGAGAAGGTGCACGTGCCTGTGAACTGGAAGAAAGTCAACAACCCACCTTATCCTGTCCTGGGAGGAAACATGAAGAGGGTACGACCGCCTGCAAACACATAGGAGAAATACAGTGAAGAGATTATGGTTGGTAAATACGAGATATTTCAATGTTTTTTTTATTTTTTATTTACATATTGTAGCTGGAGAACTGTAACTACGCTGTGGAGCTGGGCAGGAATGTAGCTCGCTTCTCTCTGGTCGGCATCGGAGGAGAAAACCTGAACACAGGGAGCCGCATCCACACGCTGGCCCTGGTCTGGCAGCTGATGAGGAGGTACAGCACCATTACATCCAGATGTTCTTCTTGCTGAAGAAAGACGGTTTTGTAAAGATAAATGATCCATTTTTACATCACTACAGCTTCAGATTTCACTTCTGCTTGTCATCCTTTCAGGTACACGTTGCAGGTTTTGTCAGATTTGGGTGATGGAGAAAAGGTTGGAGAGCAGATCATCCTCAACTGGGTCAACAGCACTCTCAGCCAAAAACGCAAGGACACACAGATTGAAAGCTTCAGGGTTGGTCTGCGCATGTTGTTGCATTTATGTATTTGTGTAAAAATTGCATATGGCTACATCATGAGCATTTAACCTAACTTTCCTGTTCTCTGCAGGACAAACTGATCAGCACAAGTCTGCCAGTAATTGACCTGATCGATGCCATCGCTCCTGGTACTGTCAAGTGGGACATGGTGAAGAAAGGACCACTGAGGGATGAGGAGGATAAACTCAGTAATGCCAAGTAAGAGCACAAACTTCAACTTTTTTTCTTCGCCACTTTGTATTTGTCACTCGGCCGTCGTCATCTCCTAACTCATCTCCTCTCTCCTGCCTGTCCTCTCTCAGGTACGCCATCTCGTTGGCCCGAAAGATCGGAGCTCGTGTTTACGCGCTGCCTGACGACTTGGTGGAGGTGAAACCCAAGATGGTGCTGACAGTGTTCGCCTGCCTCATGGGCCACGGTTTGAAAAAGGCCAACCGCTGAAAGGAGAAAAGAAAACGAAAAAAACAACCAGACATGAACAAACTTGTGAACCAACTGCACTTAACGTACTTATTGCATATTGTCTCCATTTTATTTCTCTTATTTGTTCATCTTTTTCTTATTGCTGTGATTCATTTTTCATTGAGCTCACTGAGATCACCCAACAGAGGCGTTTATACAGTATGCTATTAATAAAAAACTAACAAACCCCTAAGTGTTCTTAGCTGTAACATATCTTAGAAAATATCAGATTTCTACAATTCTAGCAGATAAGGTTGAATCGTACATTCCTCTTCTTTCAGAAATACTTTAAGTCTGTAAATGTTGTGCATTGAATATTGCTATTTAATAATTAAAATGAATCTGTAAAATGTACAAACCACCTGTCTGTGTTGTCAGATCTTTAGGAGTTGTATTTTTTTTTTTTTACATTTGTAGTCTTGGATTTTAACTTATTGTGGTCTGTGTGTATGATTATGGAAGAAAAAAAAGCAGCTCGCACATCCTAGTTTCCCAGTGTTTGGGTGGGTGCTGGACCGAAAAACAAAACAAAACATAAAGGTAAAGAAAAGTCTGCAACACCTATGCAATCATTTATTAAAGCTACATGAAGTTTCAAGCACCACAGACTCTTCCTCAGATAAGATAAGGCTCTCTCTTATCTGACATCTGAGGAAGAGCCGGTGGTGCTCAAAATGTCCTGTAGCTATAATAAATTATTGCATTGTAGCTCCTTTGGTGTTGCGGACTTTTCTTTAACTTTATACATGATAATGGGACATTATTATAGAATACACAACAAAAATGACCATTATAGTCTTATTATGGGTATTAGTATGGTTATGATTTACATAGGGGTATCAAGACAATTAGAAAATAACTGGGATAATGTGTAACCAAGTTTTATAAGTACACTCACTCTGATTGGCCAAGTCAATGAACAGCCCAGCTTTGCCAGTTGAAGGGTAAAACACAGCACCAACCAACCCACTGTGTGTTTTGACGTCATACCATATATACTATTGTCAGTATCTATTGATGTAAAAAAAAAAGAAGAAAAAAAAAGAGCTGTCTCAGTGAGACTTTTACCTATTTAGATAAAGAGCAAAAGATGCACTTATGTCAACTAAAAAGTACTCAGGCAGAAATTATTTATTTTCCAAAATGAAAATAGTATCATTTAGTGCAGAAAACAAAATAAAGCTTATAATTATTATTTATAATTATATTATATTTCACGATGCAAACAGAACACAAATAATAATATTACTAGTAATAAAATTACAAAAAAATATTGTAAGGAGCCCCAAGACATACCGTATTCAGGAGGCGCAATTTTCCCTTCGAGTGTTCGTGTTTGGTGTATTGACCCTCGGCGGCTGCCGTATCAAAACAGAAACGTCATTTTGGAGCGAAAGTTTTCGAAAGACTTGACAACATGCACAGGGTGTTTTAAGAAACAGTCCTGTGGTCATAAATACATGACAACTCCTTATATTTATATTCACACCTTTATATATTTATTGACGAAGTTGTAAATATAACGGAACAATGGAGGGACTGGAGATGTCGGCGATGATCCCAGCTCTACAGGAGCTAGCGAGGTGAGGAACTGGCTAAAGCTAAACTGCACACAAGAAGTCACCTATCCAACTTTTAGCTTTAACACAGTTACTTGTTATTAATTAAACACTAGCTGAAGTTGTGTTGCACTATGTTTTCTGTTAAGATAACGTGACATTTATGCTGGTGTTTTATTCCCAGTGCCAGCGCATGTGGGTACGACCAGGCGGTGCAGAAACCTCGACAGATCCTCTGTCAGTTCATCGACAGGATACTGACGGATGTGGACGTCGGTAAGTCAGGAGGCGTGGAGCACATTTTCCTCGTTTGTACACAACATCTATTGCATGTCTGCCCGTCCTGTATGAGAGATCCTTCCTCTGTTGCTCCCTGAGGTCAGAGGGCAGAGGATGTTGTTGTGTTGTTGAGACAAACTTTTAGGCTATACAAATAAAATTGCATTGCCTTTGCCTTGACACGTAAAGGGACATAAACAAGTACAAATCATAATGTGCACCTATTTTCATTTTGTGTTGTTTTTAACCATGTCTTTTTTAAATCTGAAAGCCATGTAAAGTTTTGTTTCGGATTCAGATTCTTCTGATTCATAAGTGTGTTAATTAAACTGTTGTTCCTGATCTCTGGTCTGTCTGGTCTGTCTGTCTGTCTGTCCTGCTGTCTGTCCTTCTGTCCTCCAGTTGCTCTCGGTCTGAGTAAGAAGTCCAGCTCTGAACCAGCCTGTGTGATGCTGCTGGACTTTGTGCAGCACATCGTCAAATCCTCGTCTCTGATGTTTGCCAATCCTGCCTGCCAGCCGGCTGAATACCCAGACACCACACAGAGCTGCACAGGTAGGTGGACTAAAGGGATAGTTCAACATTTTGGCAAATTTGTGTTTGTGTATTGTGTATTTGATGAGGGAAACCAAGAAACCCCATGAGCCTCCGTAGCGTAGCTCTGAGCAGCTCACGGCTCTGCTCCGCCGTTCTAAAAATAGCTTGCATCGACAATTAAAGGTAACGAACCTACTGCTATGACTATAGGGATTATGGCAATGGGCCAATTTGCCAAAATGTTGAACTATCCCTTTAAGATAAAGAAAAAGTTATGTCTATTTGTCTTTCTCTCTTTTCTTTTCCCCTCTGATCGCTCCTCATCTTGTCTTTGGTTTCAGACTTCAGTAAGTGGGTGGCGGTGCATTTGCTCCGTGTGGCGGCAGCTCCAGACTGTGACATCATCCACGGGCGTGTGTCTGCCGTGCTGTGCTCTTTGCTCCATACTCTGAGAGTCAGGGCGCCGTTCATCTTCAGCCTCCTCGCTAAGGAACTCATATTTCTGGCGCAGGACCTCAGCGGCATCTTGTACACCCACATCGCCACGCTCGCGGGACAAGGACACGCCCTGGACGGACCGAGCCGATGGCCCACAACGCTCCAGAGCTTCGGCACGTCTCCCGGTTGCGCCTCCTCGTACCTCACTCCGTCTCCTCTTGTCCTCTCCTCCCCGGCCGCGCTGGAGTCGCTCGCAGTCGTGACACTCGGCGTCCTCACCGACGCCCTGAGGGGAGTGCTGTCCCGCCGTGACCTCAACGTGGCCTGGGAGACGGCCTGCTCCATCCTCGCCAGCGGCAACATCCGCCTCAGGAAGGTCTCCATGGTGATGCTGAGGCGACAGGTGGAACTGGGAGGATTTCCTGTGACGCAAAGCCACGAGTTCTTCAGCGCTTACCTTCAGCTGCTGGACACGCACTCTGATGCAAGCGCACAAACAGATGAGACACACACGCAGCCGTATGATGGCGAGCTGCTGCAGCTGACCCGCTGCGTGTTTCAGTCATCCGGCGCTGCCGCTCACACACACTTTGAGCCCATCTACCTCTCCCAGATGTTTGAGTGTGTTTGCACTCTGGCAGGAAAAGGTGTCAGGTTGGGGACGGAGGTTACTGAATCGCTCTGCCTGCTCTTCGGCTTCTTACTCTCCGTTGCCCCGGTTTACGAGACCGCGACGCTGCTGAGGCAACAGCGCGTCACGGAGGTCTGCAGGACTCTGGCGCGCACCGTTGGAACGGAAAATCAAGCTGAAGTACGACTCTTTCTGTTTGTTTGTTTTTAATCCTCACTCTTGCTCTTGCAGTATTTGTATACAGTAGTGATGTCATGATTACTTCTTTTCACAATTAATCAGCTCATGGCTCTGCTCCACCATTCTAAAAATAGCTTGCACGGACAATTTAAGGTAACGAACCTACTCCTAAAACTATAGGGATTATGGCAGTGGGCCAATTTGCCAAAATGTTGAACTATCCCTTTAATCGTAAAGATTCCTCAATACCGTCACTTTCCGTCAGGATCATATAGGCAGATGAGTGTGTGAATGAAGTACTTACAGATACTGGGTTAAATTACATCAATGTCAATTTACCTAACAACACATTGAATTAGTAGGAATTTAAATTTCAGCCTGTCATTTATAATAGAATTAAAATAAACGTAAACATTTGGTATAGATGATAATTTATGACTTTAATATTTCAAACACTTTCCCTGGGGGATTAATAGTTGCTACTTGAAATATTTTGTTTTATATGATTACTAATGTAGTTATATTTTGACTATATTTGATTTTACACATTCAAAGTGTTAATTGAATTCTAATTAATGCAGAATAACCATGATTATTTCTCTGACAATAATCGTACCAAGAAAATATATAATTGTGACATCACTGGTTATACAGTATCTGTGCAGTAACTGTGTTGCATGTGTTTTGCAGTGTGCGGAGGGGTTTCTCCAAGCTGCGCTGAAGGCCGAGGCCGCCGTGGTGCTGCAGGAAGCAGGAGACGGGAAGACGCCCGCCAAGAAATCCTGCAAATCCGCCTCCGGTTCTGTCAACAAAGCAGCAAAAACATCATCAGTGTGAGTGTTTAAACTTTAACAGCTGTGTTATAATATTAACATGGTCCAGTCCAGTCATATCCTGACGTTGAAACGGTTCTGTGTCTGTGTGTCCTCAGCGAGTTGGACATGCGAGTCCGCAGCGAGGTGTGGGCCGTGGTCAACGGGCGGCTGGAGGAGCTGCTGACACTTTTGAACTCGGACTCTGTCGAAGCTGAAGCAGCTCAGACTCTCTCTGCTCTGGAGGGTCTGGCCCTCGCCCTGCACCTGGCCGCTCTCTGCTCCTCCCCCACCAGGTACAGCGCTGTTGTGTTTTTTTGTTTGTGCATATTCTCTCCTTCTTTTCTCTTATCACAACGGCGCTGCAATGGGAGAGACTTATAATAATGTTTTTATCTATCTATCGAACACCGCTGACATTATAAAATTGCTATCACACACAGAAATGACAACTTTCTATCATTTTCTTTCTTTTTTTTCTCAGAGCTTTGTCACATTTTCTGATTCAGTGGCTCTTTTCTTTTGTCTCTTTGTCTCCAGTGTCTCTCCTCCCCTCTGGCTGCCTAGTGAGACTCTGGGCAGAGCTGTGAAGAGCTGTCAGTCTGTGTTAGAAGGAGGCTCTCGGCCGGTGTCAGACAAAAACTACTTCCAGTCTGCCCTTCAGACGACTGTCAGGGTCCTCGACTCCATCTTGTACTTGACAAGTAAGAATAGAAGCACGCAGTAAACATGCAGCTCTGGTTGATTTATTGTTTTCATATTATACCACAATAAAATCTATTTATTTTCCACCAACTGTCTCTGTGTGAACACAGCGAGCAGCCAGAGTGAGGACGGGCTCCAGCGGCGTGTGTGCGCGCTGTTATCTCTTCCCTGGGTGTGTGAAAACAAGTCTGTCTCGGCCTATAAGAGCTCAGGGTTCCCGTCGTGGCTCTCGACCTTGGCTCAGAGGTTAAACTTCACCTACTGTGAGTTTCTCTGCTGCTGCACCACAATTAAAAAAATAAAAAAATAAAGTTACCATATGTCATTAAATGGCGTCACCACGATGTGATGTCAGTGTGAAAACTTGACATTCTTTGTCTTTCCAGCTCCTGCGGTTGAGGTCGACTGTGTGTCGCTGTTGGCCGTCCTCCGCGGTGGCGTGTGCGAGAAGTGGCGCGTGTGTGTGTTTTCGAAGGCGCTGCAGAGTCCAGACGAGGCGGTGAGAGCGGCGGCGGTCAGGACGTTCCCTCTTCTTCTTCACCACCTGGGAAGCACACACCACGGCCTCATCAGCAGCGCTCTGCTGTACGTCAACTCACACGTTTTTTCTTTTTTTGTTGTTTATTTTTTTATCCGTGAAGTTAAGTGATAAATACGTTACAACACATGGACTTAACATACGAACAGTCGACATCGGTGCAGACAACAACAGGAAACTACGTGTTATGAAGATATATGTATGTAATATAATAATAAAATAAAGTAGAAAAAGAAAAAAGTAAATGCAAAAAAGCAGATAATTATTTACATTTATCTTTACTCTGTGTGTGTGTTTCCAGGTCGCGGGTGGACGACGGCTCGGAGCAGGTGAAGACGGAGTTGGCCAGGACTGTCGGCCAGCTGAGCTGCATCCAGTCAGAGGTCTCTGCGCTCGCCGACGCTCACAGAGAGGCCACCTGTCCTCCCACAATCCTCTGCCTCCACCTCGCTCTTGCAACAGAGCATGCTGGGAATCCTTCTCCGTCGCTCAGGGCAACTGTTGTCAGGCCGTTTCTGCCACTGCTCAGACAGCAATCACCCAGCAGCGTCAAACGAGGTATTTCAGGCTTTTCTTCCATAATAAACTGATACTGATGTTAAAATACAGTGGAAACCGCTTGCATGGATCAAAAGGGTTGAGACCGAATCATTTCTATACAAAGGCTGTTTAAATTTGTTTATTTATTATTTTTGGTCATTTTATGAATGAAAACATGTGCAAAAACAATTTCTAAACTACTGTACGTGTATTTATTTTTGGTCATTTTGCCAGCTAACATGTGTGCAGTTTATGTTCAGTAAAAAATATTTGGTTTTCTGTGTTATGCATTTCAGCTTTCTTAGAAGCTCTGCCTCATCTCTGCCAACACGTGAACCTGACTGGCGGAGACAGCGACTCCCGGGCGGTTCTCTGCGCTCTGATTGGTCTAATGGAGGATTCAGACCCAGCGGTCAGAATCCGTTTCAGCCAATCGATCAGTTTCCTGCTCACAGAGTCCAACAAAAACTCTGAGCAAGGCTCCCTCAGCGATGTGAGTAAATGAATGTCATTAACATTGTAAATATGTTATGATGAGCACATTTTTATAGGTTCATATATCTTTGATTTTTATTATGTGTATCTATCACAGCTCCTGGTTGCTCGTCTAAAGGAGGCGTTCAACAACGCAAAACTCAACAGAGACGATGACCTGCGCAACACTCTCATCCTGACCACCGGAGAGATCGGCAGGTATAGAGTTTATATTGGTGTCGCCTACTGTTCCTGAAGTGCCACCATTTTTCAAAGTGCTTTGTGAACAACTGTTTTGGTCAGATCTGTTTATTCATTTATTTTCCCGTCCCTCTCCTCCTGCGTCAGAGCTTCTCAGGGTAGTTTGGTGTCGTTCTCTCTGCTGCGGCTGCTCCACTGTCTCCTGTCCAAGTCATCCTCTGTGTCCGTAGCCGCCTATACTCAAATCAGAGCTCTGGCCGAGGCCAAAGGCCTCAAACTACAAACCCTCTTCAGTCAGCACAAGAACCCGATCTGCCAGGTACAAAATATGAGTCAATACAAGCCAGAATAAGCTGTTTGCAAAAAAAAGAAGAAAGGACTTAATAATGTTTCTTCTTCTGTTTGAAGTTCCTGGTGGAGTCGCTGCATTCACGCCACGCATCGGCCCTGCGGAGCACACCTGACCAGGGCAGCGAGTCGGCCAATCAGAGAGAGCTGGCCCTGGACATCCTGGCTCAGATCGCACACGCCTTTGACTTCCCAGACCTGCACCGCTTCCTCACCGTATGTGCTGCACAGTCGTGTCCATCCACCCTCCCTGCCCCCCCGGCTTTAGCCTCTGAATGACCGTCCGTCCGTTTTTCTTCTTCCCTGTGCATGCAGAGGACCCTCCAGGTGCTGCTGCCCTACCTGGCAGCGAAGGCCAGCTCCACAGGCTCCGCCCTCATCCGCACATTGGCCAATGAGCTGAAGGCAAACAGGAGGGAGATCCTCATCAACAACTTTAAATACATCTTCAGCCATCTGGTGTGTTCATGCACCAAGGAGGAGCTGGAGCGAGCTTTCCACTACCTACAGGTATTAATTATATTATCACACTCTGCTTCATCATAATCCACCACAAAAGTCCAAGAGTAGTAATCAAACACAGAAACACTTTGGTGGTTTGGAGCCCCAGCGGTGCTGTAGTGCTTTTATCTGACAGAGGCAAATAAATAAAGCTGTGTTGGTCTCCATGGTAAATAATTAGCTTAGTAGACTGATTTATATTTGTTTACCTAATGTTTCTCCCAGAGCGAGACTGAGATTGAACTGGGCTCGCTGCTAAGACAAGACTTCCAGGGTCTGCACAACGAGCTGCTGCTGCGCCTGGGAGAGCACTACCAGCAGGTAAACACACACACACACGTTTGTATGGCTGTCTTCGTGAGGACACTCATTGACATAATGCAATGCAACAACCGACCAACTATACATTATCCCGCTTATTACACGGTTTACGAGTGAAATAATTAATTTGAAACATAACGCTGATCAAAATACGACTTTCATCGATTTATAATTGCATCATTACATTATCTATGTAATACAGGTGTTCAATGGTCTGGCAATCCTGGCCTCCTTTGCATCCAATGACGATCCGTACCAGGGTCCCCGGGACATCACCACACCAGAACGCATGGTATGTGTCAAATATTGTCTGACACAGCTGGATGTTGGCTTTTTTTTATAGAGGATGCGGTCACATGGCACTCCTATCAAATGTCTTTTCATTGTATTATTGTAAACGTTTAGCAATTACAACAAAAAGGGATCAACCTGAAGATGCAAAAGTGTCTTTCCTCACTTCCTCACCTCTGTTTTTGTGTCAGGCCGACTACCTTCAGCCGAAGCTGCTGGGAATCCTGGCCTTCTTCAACATGCAGCTGCTCAGCTCCAGTGCAGGAGAGAAGGACCGCAAGAAGCTGGTGTGTTACAGAACGAGCCAGATTTAGTTTCTCCACTTCAACCCTGCTCGACCGGTACGGTTCAGAAACGTTCCTCCTCACCCGTCCTCTCTTAACATCTGTGCAGGCGTTGACCAGTGTGATGGCTCTGATGCAGCTGATGGGCTCCAAACACATCAGCTCTGTCAGAGTGAAGATGATGACGACGCTTCGCACCGGCCTCCGATACAGAGAGGACTTCCCTCTGCTCTGCTGCCAGTCAGTACACACACACACACACAGAGTTATCTTGTTGTATATCATGTGGGGGTCCAAGGGGAGTCCAACGCAGAAGGTTTGGTTGAAATCGGGCCAGTGGTTTTGGAGAAAATAACCAAAAACCACACAGGAGATTTTGAAAAAATTTTAACGGAAAAATTGTCCAAAAAAACCCCATTTTGACCAAAAATTTAAATTTCTTCAAATTTCTCCAAACTCGGATATATCATCTGGGGGTCCGGGGGGAGTCCAACGCAGAAAGTTTGGTTGAAATCGGCCTAGTGGTTTTGGAGAAAATGTCCAAAAACCACACAGGTGATTTTGAAAAATTTGTAACCAAAAAATTGTCAAAAAAACCAAACATTTTTTGACCAAAAATTTAAATTTCTTCAAATTTCTCCAAACTCGGATATATCATCTGGGGGTCCGAGGGGAGTCCAACGCAGAAAGTTTGGTTGAAATCGGGCCAGTGGTTTTGGAGAAAATTACCAAAAACCACACAGGCGAATTAGGAAAATTTTTAACCAAAAAATTGTCGAGGAAAAAAAATTTTTTTTTGACCAAAAATTAAAATTTCTTCAAATTTCTCCAAATTCGGTTATATCATCTTGGGGTCCGAGGGGAGTCCAACGCAGAAGGTTTGGTTGATTTCAGGCCAGTGGTTTTGGAGGAAAACCAAAAACAAAAATTTAAATTTCTTCAAATTTCTCCAAACTCGGATAACATTTTTAACCGAGAAAATTGTCCAGTGGTTTTAAAAAATCAAAAACCACACAGGTGATTTTGAAAAATTTGTTGACCAAAAATTAAGAATCATATCATTTGTTCTCCTCGGATATATCATGTGAACAGGAAGTTTGGGATTGTTTTAGAGTGAGGAGAAAAATTTGTAACCAAAAAATTGGAGCCTGACCAAAAATTTAAATTTCTTCAAACAATCTGGGTCCTCTGCTGAGTCATGTTTCGTTGAAATCGGCCCTACCAAAAACCACACCCCTGATCCCTCTGTTATATCAGCCCACAGAAGAAACGGCTGTTTTGGAGAAAATCATCCAGGAGATTTTGAAAAATTTTTAACGGAAAAATTGTCAAAAAAACTCAAACTGGACAAAAGGTAACACACAAACATGTTCAGTCACTGTTTCATCAGGGTAGAAAACACCTGCACATTGTTTGTTGTACATCCCAAAACTGTACAGTGCAGATGTTTTTAGCCTCAGCTGTAGGAGAAGTTGTGCTTTTACCCGACAGCAGAGATTTAATGCGGCCGTTCTTTCACAGGGAGGAGGTGAAGGACTACCTCCATGAGATTTACTTTCTGCCAGATCACCCTGAGTTAAAGGACATCCACACCGTCCTGCAGGATTACAAGAAGGTCAGTTCGATCACAATAAAAACTGCAATGATCTTCTTTTTTTTTATTATTATTTATTTATTTGAAAGGGACAATACACATCAATGAACATCAGTATGAGTATACAAATATAGATGTGTTGGAGTTAGCAAGCCTGCTAATCTACATCCGCGGTCCCTTGGCAGGTACTAAACAGACAGACAGAGGAATAAGAGATACATGTAGAGTTATCATATAATATAAACATTCATACGTATAAAGTCTAGTAATGTCAGCATGAGTTATATAAAATATTCATACATATACATAAAGTGCAGTAATGTCAGTTTTTGAAGTGCAAGTGCAAGTTTAAATAGATAAAGTGCATGAATAAATGCATGGATCCAAATGTGATGGCCCTCTCCTGCCATCCAGCAGTAGGTGGCAGCAAACGTTGTTATGTGAAGTTGAAAAAATAAATATACACAAATATAAAATGATGTGTCATGTCTGACCCCCCCCCCCCCCCCCCCCCCCCCCCCAGCTGACAGCCAGCAGCAGCGACCTGGCCGCAGCCCTGCAGCTCTCAATGAGAGCCGTGCAGCATGAAAACGTCGACGTCAGGATTCATGCGCTCACCAGCCTCAGGGACATGATGCACAGCAAGCAGGTGCACACACACACACAGACACACACACACACAGCTCTTCTACCTGTGCACCGTCCTGTGAATCTTTAATGTCTTGACAGAAAAACATCTGTCCGTGTGTGTGTGTGTGAGTGCAGGAGTGGATGCTGCGGCAGGTCTGTGCCAGCGAGGCGGTGGAGCCGGTCATCTCCAGCCTGGTGTCGGTGCTGCTGAAGGGCTGCCAGGACTCGTCCCCGGAGGCCAGGCTGCTCTGTGGGGAGTGTCTGGGGGAGCTGGGGGCCGTCGACCCCGGGCGTCTGGACCTGTCGCACACACACACCCACGGTGACCGCAACACGTTTGTGGTAAGCTGAGCTGCACCCGACAGTGTGTTTATCTAACAGCACAATATGCTCACGATATTTAAACTGCATATCTCATGTATGCAGTGTTCATTAATACACATTGTCCCGTTGAAATAAACAAATAAATAAAATAAAAATAACAATTCTGATGGAATTTAGTACATTTTTGGATGGATTTACTTTAAGGATTGTAATAAACTCATACAGCTCATGCAATTAACAGGTTTGTGAGACATCTATTTTACAGAAATAGAAATATTTCTGGAAAATGCAAAGACAGGCATTTCAAAATAAAAGCAAATTAAGATCATTTCATGCAATTTAAAAGTAAACCTCGTCAGTAAAATGCCTGATTTCAGCTCATACAGACACTGATGTGCCCTAAATTTACAAACAGAAATTGGTTTCCTCTTTATATATGCAAAATATTGTATGTATTACTCTGTATAATGTCATTTGTGTTGACAGATTTCCATTTTATGTAGGTTTAATAAATAATAAATAGTCTCAGTCTAAACCAAAGCTAATGTTAATTGTCCTTTATCACAGAGTGGGGTTGATGATCCCAACTTTGCCCACGACCTCCTGACAGAACTCACCAGAACCTTCCTGGCTTATGCCGATAACGTGAGAGCGCAGGACTCGGCTGCTTATGCCATTCAGGTACACACACACACACACACCGACACACAGTTGTGAATACACTTTGTATTTTACAAAGCTTGTAATCTTGTTATCTGTGTTTATGATGCTTTTACGGTCACTTCAGGAGCTGCTGTCCATCTTTGGGTGTCGCGAGGGACGGACCGACTCTCCAGGTCGGCGTCTGTGGAGGAGATTCCCAGAGCAGATCCATGAAATACTGGAGCCTCACCTTAACAGCAGGTACACAAGCTCACACACAGATTCTTCTTCTTCATCCTTCTATTACATTTTTCTCCTTCTTTAACTCTCTATACCACATAAATTCATGCATTACGACTTCCTCCTCCTTACGTCCTCTCTTACTTTGCAGATATAAGAGCAGCCAGAAGGAGGTGAACTGGTCCAAACTGAAGAAACCGGTGTACTTAAGCAACAGAGGCAGCAGGTTCTCTGATTGGTCGGCCACCTGGGCCGGTTACCTCATCAGTAAGGTGAGCTGAACTCTCTTTGACCTCCATCTCCACTGTTAAAGACAGAGTTTTTAGAAGACGGTGTCTGCGTTTCTTCCAGGTGAGACATGAGCTGGCCAGTAAGGTGTTCACCTGCTGCAGCTTCATCATCAAACACGACTACAAGGTCACGATCTACCTGCTGCCTCATATTCTGCTCTACATGCTGTTGGGCTGCACACCTGCAGAGCAGCAGGAGGTGAGGAGGACACATAATAATAAAAAAGAAGAAGAAAACCCCTCTATAATTCTCTAAATCTCTATAATTCCTCCCCATTCTGTAGGAGCTGAACATAAACACTAACAATTGTGCAAAATACAGCAATATACCTCGTTTTTTAAAAATGTTTCAGCTGTTCCTTTTGCACTAGTATTGTATATTTTTATTTATATAGACATTGTAGGATATATTTTATCATATATTTCCTCTTTGTATTTTATTTATTTCCTTTCGGAGCAACCTGGCATAAGAATTTTCCTTTGGATGATAAAGTTCTCTCTGATCTAATTTAATCTAAGAAGCTGCAGTAATGACGCTCGCCTCCCTCCAGGTAACAGAGGAGATGCTGGCCGTGCTGACGGAGGGTGACGGACGAGGGGTCGTGCGTGGCCAGGAGACGGCCTCCAGCCTATCACAGCTCAGCATTCAGACCGTGTTCAGCATGTTGTCTCACCTCACGCAGTGGAGCCGCCACATCCTCTACTCCAAACCAAACAAACACAACGGTGAGAGACGAACTCGCTCGGCCCTCTGATCTCTTGACTTCCATCGTTAAACGACGATTTAAAACCAAACCAAACTGTGTTTTTCCAGAGAGTGGGGACTACCAGCGGGTGGTGGCCTTCCTGAAGGGTATCCCACAGGACGCCCTGGCCAAGGCCTCCCTCCGGTCCAAAGCCTACACTCGTGCCCTCATGCACTTTGAAGCTCATATCCTAGAAAACAAGGAGAACATCCAGGATCATCTCACCTTCCTGCAGGTCGGAGAACCGACCATAAATCTCTGCTGATCACATTGTTGATAGCGAACTACGTTTGGCTCATGTTGTGATGTCTGAATCTGAACGCTGCAGACGCTGTACGCCGCCATGCATGAGCCCGATGGAGTGAGGGGGGTGAACGCCCTGAGGAGGGAGGGGCCGTCGCTACGGGAACAGATACTGGAGCATGAGAGCATCGGATTGCTCCGTGATGCCACCGCCTGCTACGACCGGGCGATACAGCTCGAGTCGGACCAGGTGCACACACATATATACACAATGTTTATATTAAACAAGAATGTATTGTATTTTCATAATTTTCACAAGTATTTTTTTCTTTCTAGATCGGTCACTATCATGGGGTCATGACGTCTATGCTCGGCCTGGGACAGCTGTCCACAGTCATCACTCAGGTTAACGGAGTACTGGCCAACAAGTGAGATACACAAAGACACTATGGTTTAGACATGATTAAATATAGTTTAATTACCAAAGTCATTCAACACATTAATAATAATAAATACTGAATTCATCATTTACACCACATAAATACTCATTAAGTAGTCTATAAACACAATTAAAAATGCTTACTCATCATTGATAAGCACTAACTGTATTTATAAACTACATACTAATGAGTATTCATGCATTATACATGAAGAATTCACTGTTTATTAATGCTTAATAGTGTGTACTTATTATAAAGTGTTACCCATATTTTTGCTAATTCATTAAAATAATTCATGCAACTAACTAAGAGTCAACTGAACTGAATATTAAGGCACCAGTGGAAGTCGGAGTTGAACACATACAGAGTGGAGGCAGCCTGGAAACTTGGACAGTGGGACCTGCTGGAGGATTACTTGAGTTCAGGTGAGTAAACTCTTTAATAAATTCCATATTTTAGTAAAGAAACTGAAAATGTAAAACAAAAAACAAATACAAAACACAGAACAATTACACAGATTGACCAATGAGCATGAGATTTTTGCATGAAGATGTCATTTTAAAGTTCTTTGAGTGTTGTTTTTTTTTACTATTGTTGTAATTGCACAACCGTTGTCATCGTGTCTCCAGACCGTCAGTCCAGCTCCTGGGGCGTGCGCCTCGGCCAGTTGCTGCTGTCGGCGAAGAAGCAGGATACTGAGAGTTTCTATGAGAAGCTGAAACTGGTGAGGAAGGAGCAGGTGGTTCCTCTGTCTGCGGCCAGCTACGAGTGTGGGACCTACCAGAGAGGATACGAGTACATCGTCAGGTCTGCGTGCATCTCTAGTTTCAATAATATCATCACAAGTTCCTCCTTTTTGTCTTTCTGGTGGAGTTAATTCTGTGTCTGGTGTGTTCAGGCTCCACATGCTCAGCGAGCTGGAGCACACCTTCACTGACCTGCAGAAACAGAGGGAGCGCTCCGCCCGCAGCCTCCGCCAGCTGCCTCCCCATTGGTCGGATCGACTGGAGATGACCCAGAATTCCTTCAGGGCCAAGGAGCCGGTCCTGGCTCTCCGCCGCGCCCTGCTCAGCCTGGGATCACAGTAAGGACGATAACAGCAGACACACATCGTCACATCACCTGCTTCACCTGCCTCCATGGTGTTTTCTTATCTTTAAATCATTTTCTCTGTTTGTTACATTTAATTTTTACTTTATTTCATGTATTATTATTTTTCATAGTATTTAAGTTGTTGTTTTTGTTGTTACTATTATTCCATTATAAAGGTACTGATTGGAGGAAATATATATGTAGTCATGTATGGGGGTATTTATGCCAAGACAAACTTATTATTGTTATTGTTAAGTGTTATTGTTATTTTATTTTCTAATATATATTCATTTATCCATCTATTTGTTTTCACTATTACTCAATCCCTCTCTTTCTCTTTTTGATTTTCTTTTACTCTGATTTGATGATAACTACTGGTAACATGAAAACAAAATTAAGAGCAACATGTATAACCTGTTGTTTCAAAAACGGTTAGTCAGAGAGAAAACAGTCACCCCCCTCTTTCTTGTTTACTACTGAATAAAAGCTGTCAAACCCTGCAAATTAAAATCAGTGCCAATAAACCAAGTCCAGTCCAAGTCCACCTGATCAGTCCAGTCCGTGTGTTTGCTCTGCAGGTCTGTGTGTCAGGAGCTGGTGGGGGAGTGCTGGCTGCAAAGTGCCCGAGTCGCCAGAAAGGCAGGTCACCACCAGACGGCTTTCAACGCGCTGCTGAACGCAGACAACACACATCTGGCCGAGCTGGTTACGGAGAAAGCCAAGTGGCTCTGGTCCAAGGTAAAATCAAAGTGTACAGTGTAAATCAATTAAAGCATTAAAGAGGAGGGAGCCAAGTTCACGCCAAGTGTGTGACCCAAAGTATAAAGTTTGACATATTTGACATTATATTGGTATCTTCTGTTGAAAACTGACTGAAGGAGCCAAAATATATATTGCGTTTATTATGTGTTGTAGCCATAGTTTGAACACAAAAGAAAAGCACCTAATATTTAGTTTTTCACTGTTTCATTATATCATTATTATTTTGAGTCAATGAACATGTTAAACTGAAAAGAAAAGCTTTAAAGGAATTTTTCCTTATAGCTATTTTTGATTTTTGTTACAATAAACATTCATTTTTTGGTGAACTATTCCTTTAAGTTCCTCAGCGGCTGAAGGCTTGGAAGACAGCTGCAACACTGACCCTGCTGTCATCCGTATCTAAGTTAAATCAGACATGCACCAGGCAACACCAGCACACTGTTTTGTTTTGTTTTTTCCGTCAGGGCGACGTGCACGAGGCCCTGATCGTCCTGCAGAAGGGGGTAGCCCAGTGTTTCCCTGACGACCATCCCCTCACAGACCCCCGCAGCCTGCAGACCAAAGGCAAGGCCATGCTGCTGGTGGGACGCTTCATGGAGGAGACGGCCAACTTCGAGTCCAACGCCATCATGAAAGTGTACAAGGTGAGGAAAGAAGATGGAGCCACATGGATGAAAATAAAAAGGCTGTTCATGTTCAAAATAATGAAATGGTGTTTTTTGTGTGTTTGTTTGATTTTAGGATGTGACAAACCTGCTGCCTGAGTGGGAGGATGGAAACTTCTACTTGGCCAAATACTACGACAAAGTGATGCCGATGGTGACGGATAACAAGCTGGAGAAACAGGGGAACCTCATTCGATACATCGTCATGTACTTTGGAAAGTAAGAGCAGATTTTATTGTGTATTTATTATTTATTGTGATCAACACTGAGCGGTTGTTGCTTTGACTCTGCTCCTCCTTGGACTCATTACATTTGCTTTGTTTCCCTCCCAGAGCGCTGCAGTATGGGAACCAGTACATCTACCAGGCCATGCCGCGGATGCTGTCGCTCTGGCTCGACTTTGGAGCCAAAGTGTGTGAATGTGAGAAAGGTCGGTGTTGAGATACTATTTTACTTTTAACTTTTCACCTGCAGTTAATAATAATAATAATAATGAAACTCTTCCTGCGTGTTCGTCCGCCTCAGCTGGGCGAGCGGACCGCCAGATGAGACAGGAGCTGAGTAAAATCAACGCAGCGGTGAGCGAGAACTGCTCCAGCCTGGCGCCGTACCAGTTCCTCACCGCCTTCTCCCAGCTCATCTCCAGAGTGTGTCACTCCAGCGACGACGTCTTCAACGTCCTCATGACCATCGTGGCCAAAGTCTTCCTGGCCTACCCGCAGCAGGCCATGTGGCTGATGACTGCTGTCTCCAAGGTGCGTGGGTTTGTCTCCTTATCTTTGAAGGTGGTGATAATAATAATAATAATTTATTTATAGGCGCCTTTCAGGACTCTCAAGGTTGCCTTACAATAAAACAATTAAAAGTACAATAGTAAAACAATGACAATTGTATATATTTCAATAACTACGCTTACTTTAAAATGTCATTTAACTGATGTGTTGCATTTGATTATTATAAGGCCGCATATATCAGTGCCCTGCATACATTTATTTGCTGACAGTGTGTGTTATTCTTTAATTTTTTTGTTTTTTCAGTCTACTTTCCCCATGCGAATGAACCGCTGTAATCAGATTCTTAAAAAGGCCATCAGTCTCAAACAGTCTCTGGAGAAATTCATCGGCGACGCCACCAGACTGACTGACAAGCTGCTTGAGCTCTGCAACAAACCGGTACACAGTATACACAAATACACACAAATACACAAAATAAATTACAAGTTTATTTATGGGACAACATATTAATGAATGATTGTAGCTGCACAATTTGCATGAATTGCATGAAATTCAAATTCAAATTTCCCATTCAAACTCTGGTGTCAATAATGATTACAGTTTGTAAGAGCAAACGTAATAATATTAGTTTGAAGGCATGGTTCTGCAAAACTGTTCATGTCATTCAGAAGCTCATTATAAAATCAAATAAGTGAATATGGTCCAAAAACTGTTCTACTGCCAGACGACGAAGGGAGTAGATCAAATAAAGAACAGGTGTCACTCACCAGAGAGTCATGTTTGCGACCGTGTCCTTCAGGTGGACGGGAACAGCACCACCCTCAGCATGAGCGTTCACTTCAAGCAGCTGAAGCGTCTGGTGGAGGAGCCGACCTTCAGCCAGATCCTGATCCCGCTGCAGTCGGTGCTCATCCCCACGCTGCCGTCGACGGGCGGGACCAACGCACAGCACGACGCCTTCCCCGGACACTGGGCCTACCTGGACGGATTTGAAGACACCGTAAGAGAGAGAGGGAGCGTTGACTGTTGTCATGTTTTAATTCAGTCGTCTCATAACATGCTAACGTGTATTATATGTGGCGTTTGTCTCGTAGGTGGAGATCTTGGCGTCCCTGCAGAAACCTAAGAAGATAAGTCTGAAGGGTTCAGACGGGCGGAGCTACACCATGATGTGTAAACCTAAAGACGACCTCAGGAAGGACTGCAGACTCATGGAGTTCAACTGCCTCATCAACAAGGTGAGTGAGAGTCATATAGATGTTTTATTCTAAATTAAATAATGTATTAGTTGGTACACTACTTTACACTTTAATAGGATAACTATTTAACTTAATTAAGATAGAAATGATACAACAAACATTGATAAATAACTTTATACATGTATTTAAGTGTTAAAAAGAAAGAAAGATCATTATATAACTCTTATATACAGACATTAACGTTCATATAAACAAGGAATATGAACAGATACAATAAACTGATCGCTGGATTTATGCGTGTGTTTGTGTGTGTAGTGCCTACGTAAAGATGCTGAGTCGAGGCGGAGGGAGCTGCACATCCGTACCTACGCTGTGATTCCCCTCAATGAGGAGTGCGGCATCATCGAGTGGGTCAACAACACGGCCGGACTCCGACACATCCTCACCAAGCTGTACAAAGAGAGAGGTATCCTCTAATAATACACTTATAATAAAGAAACTAATTGTTATCTTATTGAATGTTATGAGATTGTTTACTTATGGTCGTTGTTGTTTTTAGGTGTCTACCTGTCAGGGAAAGAACTCAGGAAACTCATTCTACCAAAGACAGCTCCGTTTGAGGAGAAGCTACGAATCCACAAAGAGGTGCTTTGTGCTCGACACCCGCCCGTGTTCCACGAGTGGTTCCTCCGGACCTTCCCTGACCCCACATCATGGTACGACACAACACAACAACTCTGTCTCATAACGTTGTGTTATTATCTCATAGCATGGTGAATGTGCAGGTCACAACTTTGTCCACCAGAGCAAGTGTAAAATTGTGTATTTGATGAGTTTGATGAGGGAAACCAAGAAATCCCATGAGCCTCCGTAGCGTAGCTCTGAGCAGCTTGCGGCTCTGCTCCGCCATTCTAAAAATAGCTTGCACCGACAATTAAAGGGAACAAACCTACTCCTAAAACTATAGGGATTATGGCAATGGGCCAATTTGCCAAAATGTTGAACTATCCCTTTAAAGGTAAGATTATGTATAATGCCACTGATTGTGTGTTGTTTTTTTGTTTTTTTTACAGGTACAGCAGTCGCTCTGCTTACTGCCGCTCCACAGCTGTGATGTCAATGGTCGGCTACATCCTGGGTTTGGGAGATCGCCACGGAGAAAACATCCTCTTTGACTCTTTCACAGGGGAATGTGTTCACGTCGACTTCAACTGCCTCTTTAACAAGGTTTGTCTTGGTCCCAAATTGTCCTAAAATGTTTTATATTTTATATTTTATATAGAGATGATGGGGGTAAAAATGTATGTATTCTCATTCCTGCCATCTCCTCGTTTCTCTCATGCTCCCTCTCTCCTTTTCCACTAGGGGGAGACGTTTGACGTGCCTGAGGTTGTTCCTTTCCGTCTGACCCAAAACATGGTCCATGCCATGGGACCTATGGGCACTGAAGGCCTCTTCAGACAGGCCTGTGAGGTCACCATGAGACTAATGAGGGACCAGAGAGAGCCACTCACAAGGTACATACATAAATACTTCAATATTATCTACTGTTTTGGTTCAAGACTGTAGCAAAATCAATAGATTTCTTATTTATTTGCAATTATTTCTTAGAATGCAACAATTTTTCTGTCACAAATCTATAGTTTCTCTCACTCACTGTTTTTAATTTTCCCTCTAAGTGTGCTCAAGACCTTCCTTCATGACCCGCTGGTGGAGTGGAGCAAACAAGGCAAAGGGCTCTCCAAAACTCAGGCCAATGAAACAGGAGAGATAGTTAATGAAAAGGTGCGTTTACAGTGCATGCACATGTGATGTAATTTATGTGTCACATTTTTTTCTATTATTTTATTGTTTTATCTTTTTTTTCTTTTCTTCCCAGGCTAAAACTCATGTGTGTGACATCGAGCAGCGTCTGCAGGGAGTGATAAAGAGCAGGAACAAAGTGCTGGGTCTGCCTCTGTCCATAGAGGGACACGTCCACTACCTCATCCAGGAAGCTACAGACGACAAGCTGCTCTGTCAGATGTATCTGGGCTGGGGGCCTTACCTATGAGATGCACACTTAACATTTGCAGTAGAGTTAAGGATGCTTTCCTGTGAAAATGCCTACACAAAAAGACAACCTCAAGTGCTAATATGTGGCTTAAATGTGAGGTATGAAAGCGTATATGTACGTGTTGTTTATAATTTACAGTTTACTGAGGAAAAAAAGAGAATATGAGTTGAATTTATGTACATTATGCTCATTTTTGTAATAAAGTAGATTTTTCTAATTTCACTTCATAGGTAAAATGTGTCTGCAAAGGAGCGTCTTCTAATCTCTTAACCCTCCTTGTCACAGTAGCAGTCAGACGGTCAGCTGATTGCTTTAATCCCCTACATCTCTCTGTTTCTCTCTTTCACACTCCCACTGGTCCAATCAGTTCACCTTTTTCTTTGCACAAGCACCAATTAGAGCAGAGTGCTTGTCTTGAAGAGCCTTTAACCCATAAGAACCCACACCCATTTATACTTGAAGGAAAATTAAGTGGGGTGAAACACAGACCAAGTGGATTGCATGGAACACATTTTTGAAGTTTTTTTGAAATAGCGCCACCTATTGCCAGAGATCTGGAATGTTACATATATGTCACATTGGGCGTTTTTGATAACTTAAATTGTCACTTGAAAATGAATGGGCTTATTATTTTCTTTTGCTCTGTAACACAAATTTGACCTTTTATTTGCATTTCCATAACATATATCAAAATTAAAAATTAGCTGGTTACTATTAACACCTTTTTAAGACAAGTTTCATGACAAAAAAGGCCAAACACTATAGAAATGCGAATATTGCCTCATATTGAAGGTTTTAACCAGTTACTGAAGCCTTAAAAGCTGTGTAACCACAATTTTCTTTCCAACTATAAATACATTGGCATCTGTATGGACAGTTTTCTTAATTTTAAGCATCATATCACCACCCTCATTGCTAAACTAAGACCAATACGTGGCTTTCTATACAGAAATAAGCACCGTTTCCCGACTCACCACAGGAAAAAAATTGGAGGCACAATTTTTTCTCTGTTTTAGACTATGGAGATGCCATCTATGGAAGAGCTGCTAGTTCCACTTTGATTCCATTGGATGCTGTTTACCCCTCTGCCTTACATTTCATTTCCAATGATTCATATAATACTCCTCACTGCACTTTTATCAAAATGTCGGCTGGTCATTTCTGACAATAAGGGGACAACAGAATTGGTTTTTATCCATTTTTAAAGCCCTGTCACACTTATTGTCTCCTTATTTATCATCTCTGTTAACAATGAAATCACAAAACATTGGTACCCACTGACAGAACTGGTTTTTGCTTCATTTTCCATTAGTCAGAAATGAGCTGGGTAAAACGTCATTCTCTCATAATGCACCACATGGAACCCTCTCTCCCATCAGTACAGCAGCCCAAAACCCTTGTCTCAAACCTGGTTCATGACTGTTTGATTGTGTTAACTTTTCTTATTTGTTTCCTAATATTTTCTTATGTAAACTCTCATTTTTCTTTTGCTGTTTGCTGCTGTATTTGTTGTTCTGTATACAACATCTATTGCGTGTCTGATGATCTTCAGTACATCCTGAACACTATATCCTATTTTGTTACAAAAAACACAGCAAAAAAGCATTATTACATTAATATGGGACCAACATGGGATACTAAAATCTTGTTTATTTACTGAGAAGAGTGTCTCTGCTAAATCTGTGGTTCAATTTCCGGATTGATATATCATTTTATTAAATATTGATTGAATTTGACATTATTTTTATGTTAACATTTTTTAATTATGTTTTAAATTGAACAACATAGAGTATATTAATTAAAAATACCCAAATCAGCTAATTTAATTGAACAGTTCTTTGCCATTTTTCATATTGTGACATATGCGTCACATGATATTTTTCCTGGCTTTTTTAAGGCTAAGGCCCGATGTGACGTATATGTCACAGCAATATTTTCTTAAGTTGTTTTATATGAGTTTCTTCAAAAAATGAGGTCAGAACAGGTTAAATACAACAAGGGACATATCATAAAATGATTTCTATGGTGAAATGGGTGGTGGCTTGTTTTATTGACAGAAAGCAAGCTTTTTAAAAGTAGCTGCCTCTGTGAAATGTGCCAACTCTGCTGGCCACCATCTTGGAAATTTTGTCATTGATAGAGAGATTCACAGAGAGTCATGTGACTGCACCAGGATGTCAAGTAGATGTCACATAGGGACTTCATGACTTAAAAGTTTAACATAAATGTGTGTAAGGGGCTTTCCAGGACACTTGAAGGTAGTGTGACACCCGTGTCACCGTGGGTCCTTATGGGTTAAGAGGCTGAAGGCAGCTAAGTGACAAGACCAGTACCGAGGAAGGGAAGTGTGGAGGGAGCTACTATTGATCTAGTGAGCGATGTTTTGATATTCAGTCATGAGTTCAGACACGCAAAAGGTCACTTTTTTTTTCATCATGGCACTTCTCCTTTTCATCAACGCTTGGCTGCTGTTGCCTCTTGCTTTTGGATAGAGGCCATTTGCACTTGTTTCATTCAAATCAAGAGGAGTACTCCAAACAAACACTTACTGGAAACTTGCCTTTTCTGATAACCATGTCAATGGATGACCCTCTCTGCTTCACACTCTGCATTATAATTTTATTCTCATCTTGGAGCTTCTCTATGGGGAATGACTGGCATGTAAAGTAACTGAACTCTACTCTCATTACTGTCAAATTATAGTAGGTGCTGTTAAGTTTTTTTTGTTTGTTTTTTTAAGTAGTATTTTGCACCTTATTTGTTTTTTTTTCAACTGTAAATCGTTGGTGGAAGTTTTATGCTTTTGTTTTGAAAAATCGTACCCGGAAGTTCAGGGCTAGTATAAAAATAAAGATGTCATTAGCAAGATTAGCTTTTTTTTCCCAGGTAAAGGGCTGTTTAAGATAATATTTATACAGGTATAGATGCGTCAGTGTATAAATATCTATATAAATGCATATCCAGCTGCCGATTAGCTATCAAACATACAACTGTTTGGAAAAAGTTAGTGGTTACATACAGCGTTTGAGCCTTCAAAATAAAAGTCTTGACGGAGGTAACGGTAAACAAACAGACGAGAGGTGATTTCTTGTGCAGACTGGCCGCTGACCGAGGCTGCAAACACAGACAGCTTGACGGAGGCTGCCTCGGCATGGCTTGGGGATAAAAACTGTCAATAGCGCCAGCGAGCGAGCAGGTGCTTTGCTTGCACTTGCGTCGGCTTTATTTTCTCGGCTGGTCGGTGTTGGTGTTAACGGACCGTAATCTGGATAACGAGCGAGCGAGCTAGCACGGCGGTTAGCGGTTAAGGCCGCCATGGCAACGGCCGTTGACAGTGACAGCGGTCGGTTACTTGGCTTTTTGTAGCTCGTGCAGCCTGTTGGACGGACCAACGGTAGCAGGCAGCGCGCGACCTTGGGGACGTTGCCATGGATCTGACTCGCTTGGCGGTGGATGCTGGGCAGTTCATCAACCGGGCTGTTCAGGTAAAGACTGGAAAATATAAACCATAAAAAAACACCGTATTTAGATGTTAAAACACACATAGGCTTAAGATACATTTGGTGGATGAATGTTGACGTGTTCTTGTCATTCCGCATCCAGTACACGGAGGAGAGCATCGGCCAGGCGGAGAAGACAGAGTTCAACCCCGGCGTGGAGCAGCTCCTGGCCCTGGCTGACGTCACCAAGACCTGCACGGATAATATAATCTCCCAGACCGAGGTGTTACTGCAGCCAAGCCCCGGTGAGAAGGAGAGAGACATTTATTTATTCACTTATTCATAATTTCTCTTTAGTTCTTATTATATTAATTAATTATCAGTTCAGGTTCTCTGTAGCAAGCCCAATTTTGTATATTTCAGATTATTTACCTTAGTGACATTGAGAATATTGTCTGTAAAGAAAGGATGATCATAAAAATGAAACTTATATCCTGTCTCAGAACAGAATACTACACTATAAACAGTATCAACGTAATCAGAGACAGGTTAACTCAGTCATACTTGACTAAATCTAAAATAACTCAGTCTTCAGACTACATTGTGTTATGTGAATACTACTATAGAATTTATCCCAAACTAATTAGAGATGTTTGTTTGTGGGCCTGTGATTTTAATGAGAATACTACCTGTATATTTAATATGCCGTACCATGGCATGCATGCCAAAATATTTGTCCTAATGATAAACCTGCAAGTCTGTTATGAGCATTAGCATCAAGTGGGTACAAGCCCAGGATTTATGGTTCTCTATGTAAAACCACTAATGACTCTATTAGTCTCTACCTCTGGGTCCGAGTATTTCAGCTTTATTTGCTCTCCCACAATAGATACATCTCCTGCACGCTCCTCTGTTTGCTTTGACTGCAGTTTGGCCTGTTCAGATGAATAGGCATGCTTATTCTTTTGCCTGTTTGAATCCAATTACCTCAGATAATAGAGTTATGAGTAGATGTGGTCTGCAATCTGTCAAATAAGGAGACCATTCAGCTGCCAGATATAATAATCTTGTGCATTTTTCCCCCAGCGTCTATATCTGCAATATATTTGCAGGTCATGTCTTGTTTATGTATCGACCGAGAGCTTTTAGTTGCTCTTTTTACCTCAGCTTTAGTTAATATGTAAGGGATAATTGGAAGGATATAGAATTTGAAAGCAGCATCCTCCCATTTTCAGCAGCTGCACCCTTCTCTGCACTTTCCTTGTAAAATACAGGATTACATTAGTTCAGGAGGTTAAGAAGTGTGGTGTTAAGTGGTATGTTAATATAGCAACACTTGCTTTTGACACCTGTTTCAAAGGTTAAACTGTGGGAAGTTGAAAGTTACCTCTACAGAATGCTGTATTATACCTTTGTATCCATCCTTGTTGCTTCTGCCAGGAGGGAAATCATCAATAAATAATAATAACTTTTCACAACTCACACAGTTCTGGTTATACTGACTTTAATCTACTAAGATTAACGCTCATATTTATGGTATGGTTGTATTACATTTCAAATTCATTGTGCTGATTTTTTCAGCTGTTTTTTTTTTAGATTTGAAAACTCTTTAACATGAACTGACCCCTGATTCCTGATGAACAGGAGCTCGGTTAGAGGACCGGCTGTATGAACATCTGGATTGGAGCGTCCCACCTCGGCCTCGTGCCCTCGAGACTCTGGGAGATCTAATGACTCAGGCTGGGCTGGAAATTGGGTCGACCACACCCTATGGTGAGTGTACATTATTCTAAATATCCTTTATGTCTCAGTATCATTCACACATGGATCCATAAACAGTTAGCAGAAGCCATCTCCATCTTCAAATCATCAATGCATTAGCTTTTTACATTGTCATAGATGTGCTTGAATGTTTTTGTTTTTAAGCTTTAAGTTTGTTTTATGTTCAGGAGCTGCACTGCTGCGGTGTGGAGAGATTCAAAAGCAGCTCAGTGCAGAAGAAAGAAAGTTTGTCCAAAGCACCAACATCCACTTTCTCACCCCACTGAAGAGTTTCACTGAGGGGGAATACAAAGCCATACAGGTAAAAAAAAATAAAGATTATGACACACAGTGTGTATAATGTGGTATTGGTATTGATATTGATTCACCAAGATGTTCTCATTGTCCTGAATCTGTATGCTTTCTCATTTCTTTCTGTGTGTGTGTTGGTAGGATGAGCGCAGGATGATGCTGAACAAGCGTTTGGACTTGGACATCGCTAAAACCAGACTGAGGAAAGCCCACGAGGCCGACCGAGAGGCCAGAGTGAGTTGAAGTCGTTTGAACTTAAAGGTCCCATATTATGCTATTTTTCATCTATTTCATATGGTTCTAAGTTGTCCAAGCATATTGTATTCATAGTGTATTGTCCCCAAATCAATCTGCAGCTCTAGATCTCAGTAATCTAAAAGTGTCTCTCCAGAGCTCTCCTGAGAACGAGCTGTTTCTGTGTCTGCACCTTGAAATGCAAATGATTATGTGTAAACCACGTCCACTCCACAGCTGTCACGGGGAGAGGGTGTGGTTTTCACTACAGGTACATGTGCCAATGTTGACATTGAGACAGCTGGGGTCGGGTATTGATTTCGGAAAAAAAAAAAAAAAGTTTATGAGACTCGCATCTTGTCTGAAAAAATATTACTGTTTCACTGACAGAAGGAGATCGCCTACATGGCGGCTCCTATGCCATCAAACTGTCAAATAAAAAAAACGAGTGAAACTGAGGAGCAGCACAAACTGTAGGCTACACTGTTATGGACTGATGAGAAGTTACCGGAGAATAAGGTTTTGCGCCGTGAGAGGAGACTTCCTCGTTCAGATCAGGATCATGTCTCTCACTCCGTGATGAGGACCGCTGCACCGCGGCGCTGATGAGAAGCCGTATCAGGCCAATACCCGCGCTTTCATTTTTAATGACGGGCAGCTGTTTTTCAGTCAGTGATTCCCGCGGTAGCGTTACCGACCGATGCTCCCGTATCTACGTTTCATGTGAAATGACGGGCCGACGGACGGACGAGGGAGGGTGGAGGTGGTGCGACTCTCGCTGATCAGGAAATGGCTCACCGGGCGGAGCTAACGTTTTTCCAGACTTGTCCCAGGGGGAGGATAAGGAAGTACCGGGAGGTGGAGTTACTCGAGTTCAACACATCCTGACGTCAAGTCTGCCAGCGCTTTCAATTCGCCCGTTTGGAGACACGATCTCAAAAAAGTGTAAAAATCAATTGAGGGAGTGAACAGACTTTTTTCACCTTCAGGCGTCATAGAAAGGCCCCGGGAACACATAGGACCACTACAAAACCTATAGAAAGTGGATTTTCATAATAGGACCCCTTTAAACTTCACTGATGAAAAACATGGTCTTTTGATTTGAATACATATCTGGTTTCCTCAGTGAACCAATCAGGCATTTTCTTCTATAACATGCACTAGATATATTACCTTCATGTTTTTTCTTCCCTGTCTTTTGTCAGAACCTGAATGCAAACCCACTGGATGATGACTACGTGTCTCATGTCTCCTACATGTTCAGCTTCCTGCGTGTTAAATGGCTAAAGGTCAGTGGTTGTAAAGTTGGACTGCACGCGGACAAGACAGCTGAACTTAATGTTGGTGCTTTACTTCTCTTCCTCTGTCTCTTTCCCTCCAAACAGATATGGGCTCAGGAAATTTCTCAGGCAAGTTCTTGTTTATTATGACGGCTTTATAGAATCAAGCAGCATGGTCCTGGCGGTCGCAGTAATAGTTTCCTTTCTATTGTTTAGCTGATTCAGATTTAAACCTCTCAAGGGTAATGGGAGATTTGCAGAAACAAAGCTCGTAATTTGTGGACATAATTGGAAAGGGTATAAAAGATGATTATGTGTGTGTATGTGTGTTTGTGTGTAGGCAGAGATGGAGCTGAGGATCTGTCAAAGTCTTTTCGATCGACAGACAGAAATTACCAAACGGACTCTGGAAGGAATCAGAAACACTCACGTATGTACACACACAAAGAAAACCAGATGTTATATTGTATATTGTTTTAACCATTTCTTCTAATATCCATGACTAATACTGAGTTCCCAAGATGTAAACAATGTGGATTTCTTGTTTTCTACATGTGTTCTTTATTTATCTCATAAAAATCCATATTATGCTCATTTGTTTTTATTTTGTGGTCTTCTTTATAAAGATGTTTAGTATTTTAACATTTGCCCTGCGGTTTATTTGTCATGTATTGTGTTTGTTTCTCAGATCAACCACATGCGGAGCCTGACTGACTTTGTGGAGGCTCAGGCCTGTTTCTTTGACCAGTGCAACCAACATGCTCAGGAGCTTCAGAAGCAGCTGTCGAGGTCAGTGTAGCCTGGTTCACACAACACCTGACGGGAAAAAAAAACATATTTACTAAACTGAAAGTTAAGCCTGCTGTTTGGAAACCTCATTATGTGTTTCAATCCACAGCTTTTATCTAAACTGAGAATTAAAACGTCTTCCTTTTTTATACTATCCAATACAAGTATATTCAAAATATAATTTGCAGCTCTCCAATCAAAGCCGTGAGCCTCTAATTATTTCAGCTTTGTTGTGAAAAGTTGACATATTGAACCGTTGATATAAAAAAAAGTCTTACCACTGAGTTTCCAGTGAGGTTATGGGTGTTTTCTGTATTTGCTCGGGTCAGAGAGGGAATCATTCTCAACAGGTCTCTTGTAAATTCAGAAGCCAAATACCACTCCAAATGTATATACATTGGGTCCCATCCATCAATTTTTTTATTTGAAACTATAACCCCCTGTTGGCACAAATTGCTGTTAATCCGTAGATGCTCAGCTACAGAGAGGCATTTAACGGAGCAGCCAAGGACATCTGGTCTCACAAAGTAAACTTTTTAAGACGCGACTAGTTTAATTACTGACATTAATGACTTGTTTCCCTTTGCAGCATCCCCGCCGTGCTCTGCTCCAATAACTGGCAATCAGCAATTACTAATGAGCCATCAACAAGCAGCAACCATGTAGCCAACGAGCCCACGGGGCTGAATCAGGTCACTCCACTGCCAGTCATCGTCCATCAGCTTCCAGAATTCGACCAGGACTCGTGGACTTCATGTGCGCCGCCCGGGACTAAACAAGTTACCACGCAACCGCTGGACCAGACAAACAACAACAACAACAACAACAGCATCTGCTCCAGCGATAGCCAAGAGATCAGGTACCGTTTAGCATCAGATTCAGACGGCAGGACGGACAGCGCTCTCCTGGCGACTGCAGAGTCTCCAGCAGCAGTAATCAATGGTGCAGTGACAAGGGCGTCCTCTCAGGCGGTGGATGAGTCTCAGACGGCGAGCGCAGCAGCAGCAGCAGCTAGTGAGACCATGACGACCAGCGCTGCTGCGGCCGATGAGCCCCAAACAACCAATGAAACGGCTAATGAGCAGCCCGCCGCTAATGGAGATGTCCAGGAGTCATCATCAGCCGGTCAGGATGTGGTTCATTAGAGACTCATATGTGGCGGCGGTGGAGGGGATGTGACGGCGGGCCAAAGCGACTGACTGTAATGGGACTCGAGCTTAATTATAGTCCAGTGGTAGTCGGCCTTGTAGAGCTGAGAATACAGATACACAATCATTAGAACGTGCGGTTCAGTACAGTGAAAAGAAGTCTTAATTAATCCCCTAGGGAAGATAATGTGAAGTGGTTGTAAAAGTGCTTATTTTTCTAAACGTTAAATAGTGCCACAATCATTAGAGCCTTTAGAAGTATTCATATACTGTATTATTAATGTTGTATGAAAACGATGAGTGTCGAGTATCGGTCCCGTCTCGTGGCAGTAGAGGTGACGTTTCCTGGCCCTCAGGTTCAGGCTGTATCTGCAGCATCAATTACCTGCAAAACTAAATCTTTATTTTTACATTTATTTAGTAAAAATGAGAGCCAACTAATTAACGAAAGCTAATCAAGCTTTGTGCCAAGTATACTGTATGTATGTGTCTGTGCGTCTGTGGGTGTAACTCCACAAATATGTATGTGTCTGTATGTCTGTGTGTTTGTCCATGTATATGCACTGACTCTATCACTTGTATTTACAGCTCAGCCAAACATGTGACACCTTTAGAAAGAGGTGTGTGTGTGTACACGTACGTTAACTTTCAACATCTGAGGTCATTTTCCATATGAACACGTCAAGCGGGGAGCGCGGCGAAGGTGACAGAAACACCAGGCTCAACAGGATCTTTATGCTGTAGCTGCTGCACGGTTCAAAATACTCTTCCTCTCACACACACTGCGGGTGTTTCTGCTCAAATCACACACTCACTTTCACCCTTTTTTTTTTTTTTAAACCCCCTTTAAAGCCCCCATTAGATGTAATGGGTAGAAGTTTCCATGTCCAGATGTTGTTAATTTTCTTCACAGAGGGGCAGCCCTGCTCTACTGTGGCGTCGGAGCTGCTCCGGGGACTCTGGATGGAAACACACACATTAATGTAGCATTGGCCTTACTGATGTAATCACCCACCGACCCCCTCCCTTCAATGCTTTGGTCCCAATACGTAAACATGTGTGCAGGTTTTGGGACGGCTACAGTGTTCACATCCTGGTTGCAGCCATGACTCAGTCGCATGTCGAGGTTTTTCACTTCACTCGTCTGAAAATGTGGAAAATAAATATGCAAACTTGTGATGTCATATCGGCGCAAATCAAGTGTTGACCTTTTTGTTCTCCGAGCTGAGGTGTCTCTTGTTAAAATCTACATCCCTCCACTCCTCTCCAGCCAAACCTCTTGACCTAGATTTTACACACTCACTCGCACACACACACACACACAATTATTTCCAAGTCGAGGTCTTGATCGGCCGTTCCAGGCCAAGTCTAATAATATTTAACATCTCTCTAATTAACACCATCCTGACACACGCTGTAAAGCTTGTGGTTAAGCTTGCCTCACTTCATTATTAGTGATTGTGTTAACAACATAACGCAGTAGTGATTTCTGCTTGTGTAGCCTACAACTCTCACCACGTGTACATGCAAATGCACGCACACTACAAGCGCTACTGCAAAGACAAATGTGTGTAAATGTGTGTGTGTGTTCATCTCTCCTGTCAAAGGCCGAGCAAACACATTAGATGGATTAAGCGCTGGTCGTCTGTTATTGATCTCAGTGGAGTCAGGAGGCCTCCAGGAGGTTCAATAGCATCATAAATACTTCTATCACGCCGCCGCTCTACATTTATTAGAGACGCCCTCACAGGAGGCACAGTCAGTCGCTGCTTGAAGACGGATGATGAAATTGTGTTTTCCGACTCATTCCTCTAATATCCTGTTTGCTCCCTGTGACCATCGGTGGGATGGGAGACAGACAGCAGCTGAGCTGGAGGCTGAAACGATGCTCCGCAGGCTGGTTGACGATGAGACAGTTATGAAACCTGATAAAGGGAGTTGGGATGTCTCTTAATTATATTTGAGTTGAGTTTTATTTTTTGTTTTGTCTCCCTGAGGGACACCAGCCAGATAATCTGTCCATGGATTGACAGTGTATCGTTTTATTTATGTATTTCATCCTGCTGGGAGGTTTTTAAAGGGATACCTGCCCAAAACGGTAGCACAAAGACCAAAACCTTAGCATTATTAGCATTAACACTTCAAATTATTTATGTAAATTGAAAATGAAAGCAGACCATGTTTAGAGCCTTGAGGTACTCCGTTCAGTACAGTGAGTCAGTTTTGACTGTGACACCTACAACTATAATATTTTAGACTAAGTCACTCCTTTTTTAAAATGATCAAACATTATTATATGCCTATTTTCTCGCAGTGACTGTATTGTTTGATTTGTATCTCCATGGTTTCCTCCTCTTATATTGGGGAGCGTAAATGGAAACACCCAGGAATACCACCCAGTTCTCGTAAAAAAAAAATAAAAAAAAACTGGCCTGTGCTGGCTCACTTTGCGCCGTGTTACTGTTAGTGTTAGTGTTATGTGGTTTGTTCATCAGTGGAGCCCGTGTTGCTGCTTTAAATCAGCGTAAATTCACCCGACAACACCCACTGTCCCAGTTTCCCCTGCATGGCACCTCC
Source organism: Decapterus maruadsi (assembly GCA_030347415.2). Classification (NCBI taxonomy): domain Eukaryota; kingdom Metazoa; phylum Chordata; class Actinopteri; order Carangiformes; family Carangidae; genus Decapterus; species Decapterus maruadsi. Next base: position 21,139,325 of record CM064887.1, on the reverse strand, counting down.
CCTGGTTTCATCAGGAGAAAGACCCAGACGATTCGGATCTGTTCTCCTCTCGTCTTTGCTGATAACACGACCCGACTTTAGACATCTCTCTATCTGTCTTTTTCCCATCTTCCTTCCTGTGTTTGCTCTGAGGTTTTTCTTTTTGTTTTTTTTTTGCCTTCGTCTCTCACCGCTCCCTCCCCCTCAGTGCCAGCTGGGAGTGTTTTTGCGTGACAGCTAAACTGTAGGTGTGGTGTGCAGGTGGGGGTGGTAAACAGCGTCTGGCGACTCCTGATAAATGTAGCTGCTCTGTCATGGACTCACACATATTGACAGAAATAGAAATGTGACCTATAAAGAGGAAGGAGAAAAAAAAGAAAATAAAAGCAGGACATGCCTGAGATGATGCAAAGATGAGAGCACCAACCTTTTCTGACATGCATACGCACCAGATTTTACACCCCACCTGCAGGTTTTAACTGCTTTGGTGACAGAATAAATCTACAAATTTAGCCTAGTCTGTCCACTTCCTCGCAAAAACATCCACCTTTCTGTCTTTGACCACCTTTCCCATAACTCTTTCTCTGCAGGTTTTCTCTTTTCCGGAGATAACGCTGCCAGCTTCCACTCCAATCAGTCCCTCTGCTGCAATTATAGCCTGTCAGACAGCAAAAAACAGACACACTTTACTGGCAGACATGCTGACGTCTGCAGATGGGAGCTCAGTCTGAAGGTCTGCAGATAGAAGAGAGGTCGGTCAGTCGGGGGCTTTTCCTCTCTGACCTTGACCTGTGCTACTTCTGCTGCTTAACCCCAGCACCTGTTGGCCAGAGGGCGGCTGTGTCAATAAGAGTAAGGTCATCTGGCCTCAGTTATAGGAGTGCAATGTCACGGCCACATGAAGTCTAATTGACAGTTTATAACCAGGCAACAAAATATAATCACAGCTAGAAAGCAGATTTCTCCGTGTTGCTGAGCAACTAGATTTAATTCAGAGTTAAAACACGCTCATTAAAATCCAGACGGTGCAATTTTGCAATTTTTTTTTTTTAGATGAAGGGATTTGCTGTTGAAACACAGAGCAGAGAGTGACTCAGACTCGTCAGTGTAAAGGTTAAAAGGCAGACAGACCTGAGAGAGTGTGTGTGGATGGACACGTCCTGTGGAAATGACATAGTGTGTGTGTGAAAGTGAATGACTGTGAGGGATCAACACATTAGTGCAAAACTATTCAGATAATTAGATTTGACTCATTTGATGCAAAATACACATAAAGCCATTTTAAAGAAGTGAGAATCAATTTATAAGATACATAATGTGCAGTGTATGTCTATTATCTGCATATTATACTGTTTTACTCCTATGTGTTCAGCATTATTGCCTAACAATACTGTACATTTAAACCTTTTTAAACCTTTCACTCATTCCTCTCCCCCCTTTTTTTGCCCCCAGTTTCCCCCAGTGCCCGTGTAATTCCCCCCTCTTTCGCCATAATGCCCCTATTTCCCACTCAGTTTGACTTTTGACACGTTACCTCCACTGAAGCATTACTCACCCAACCTACACAGCACAGCATCCCCCACCCTCCCTGACCTCCTCCCTCCTCCTCCTCCTCCTTCTCCTTCTTCTTCTTCCCCCCTCGGTGAGTTTATAAGTCGGCACCCACTGAGTTGGCTCAGTGTGAAGAGTTTTACATTTCAGCAGAAAGTGGGGGCAAGAATAAGAGAGAGAGGGGAAGAAAAAACTGGGCGACAAACACATCTGATGTCAACAGTTTTCTTCAATGCTCCATCATGCGTGTGTTCACAATCCGGCAAGTGCTGCTGTGTGTCCTGGGCTGCGTGGTCGGAGCCTCGTGTGTCAGCGAGTATGACGGGAACTTTGCAGACGACTACGACAATGAGATCTCTCAGGACCAGCAGGAGGGTGAGTGTCGTTTATTTATCCTCCTGTTGCTTTTTTAAAAAAAATCTCCAGTTTGTTTGAACAGATGGCTCATCGTAGAAAAACTGTGTCCTTGATTGACTTGTCTAAGTTGATCAAGATGTTTGTTTTTTGTTTTTTTTATGGCTTAAAGATCATAATTTATTGTAGGTGTCCCACAGGGCTTTATTCTCGGTCCACCTTCTAATCCACTTTTTCATTATTACATATATTTTAATGCTGAATATTCAATCTATAGGGATTAGTTATAATTATTTATCTACTTTTAACTACTTTTCCATGGGGAAAAACACCTCTACTCTCAGTATTTATAATATAAGGTTATATGGTATTTTGATAATGTGTTTAAACAGCCTTTGATTTACATTGTAGATTTGTTTTATTTATCAAATACAAATGAAAATACACATGACTTCCTACTTTTACTTCAATAAAACAAGACTTTGTGAAACAAGGGAGCAACAATCAGACAAAATTATAAATATTCATTCTGACTGGACAAAGAAACTGTATCAACTTTTGTCTATTAAACTTACATCCTCCATCATAAGGAATAGCATTCTCTCATTATAAATAACCTGTCCCGTCAGTTTATAATATCTGTCATCCATAAATGATTAATAAGTTCCCGATTATTCAGAGATTCCTATTAAAAAAGTTCATTGCAGCGCCCCAGTGTTGGTCCGTTTCTGTCATCAGTTTGGAAAAGTAATGTCCTTCAATAAAACCTCCCTCTGAGTTTTGACTGATTTCCCCATGAAGGCCCCCCCACCCCCACCCCCACCTGTCATTACTTTCCTTGGCAAGAAATTATAATTTCTTTTATGGGTTTTGAAATATATGAAGGGTAACATTGGATTTCCCAAACTTTACCTTGTGTTTCTCAAAACTCTTTCCTTAGGGAGGCTTCCTTCCTAGAAATATTAATTTATTTCTAAAAAGGGCACTTGTTTCTCCCATATTGCTCCCCAATGTCTTGTTTTCCTGCACCAGTCTGAAGTCATACTGGTACCAGATTTTGGTTATAGTTGGTTATTAAATTCCAATAAGTTTCATCATAGACACATCTGTGTGTGGTTGTTGTCTCCAGGGGAGTCACCGACCACGCCGTGCCAGACCGCTGAGTTCTCCCGCTGGGACAAGCTTTTCATCGCTCTGGAGGACTCGCACATGAGACAGAACATGCTGCTGGAGTCTCTGGAGCAGTGCTGCGGAGCCGGAGGGATGTCCTCTCTCAGGACCCAGGTGGAGAAGCTGGCGACGGCGAGGTGCCAGCAGTGTGTGGTAGGACCCAGCGTGGAGTCGGCGTGCAGGGCGCAGGTAGAGCAGGTGAACCTCAGGCTGCAGCGAGGGTTGGTTCAGCTCAGAGAGGAGGGGGCAGAGAGGGAGAGGAGGTTAAACGCCACCTTGCAGATGCTCCTGCACAGCTCTCACGAGGGGAACGTCCGGCTGAAGCGGCTGGAGGAGGGTGGAGGTCACGGTGGAGGTCACAGGGCGGTGGTGACATCACCAGGACCCGGGGACGGCAGCAGGATGCGACACCACCACCACCACCACCAACAACAACAACAACAACCGACGCCACCGCCCGGAGGTTTTACTTTAGGGATGAAGCCCGGCTTCTTTGAGTCGCAGCAGGAAGTGACTTCACCGCTGGACATGGCCACGATGGAAAGGGCCCTGGTTGCCATAGCAACAGAGCTGCAGAGGGTTCACCTGCAGCTGAGCAGAGTGATAGAGCGAGCAGGAGCGCAGAGGAAGGACAGCAGAGGGGACACATGAAATGAATAAGAGAGAGACTGACTGGCATCACTGCAATGATAATGATTTTGCACATATTCGTTTTTTTAAAGGGCTATTCTTTCTTTTTTTTTTTCAAATGTGAGCTTGTTTATGTCTTGTAACGATGAGTTTAAATGTACTATAAATGTTGTGGGTTCATTATAATGAATAAAAATTCATTACACCACCTAATCAGCCTCATGGAAAGGTTTCCTCCCTCCTCCTCCCACACACTAATCAACTTGTTCTTAGAGCTGCAGACTTTTTTTTAAACATGCATGCCTACACTTTCATTTGTCAGTGCATGTGCGTCGCTGCCTTAATGCTGGTGTAGCTATAGCTGTGGTTGATGTCTGCAATTACCTACGACCACAAGAGCGTGTGTCAGAGTGGTTTTGGGATTGTGTTGAATTCTGGGCAGGTCTCTCCCGCTCATTAGCTGCTTTAAGAGTCTGTGTATGTGAAGAGACCATGACTTACCATTCTCTGGGTGTTTATGATTAATGACGCCCTGCCAGCGCTATTACACTGCTGGCCATCCTGCACGCACACACACACACACACACATTCATTGTTACCACCAAGAGTATTTTCTATATATTCTACAGTTTCTATGTGATTAATTAGAAAACAACGTACAGGTGTAAGTACAGGTAAGCACAACCTGCTGTTTTTAGTCTTGTTGTAGCAGTAGCCCCCCGTTGGCTCTGTTGATGTTTGTGCACATGTGCAAGATTTGCTGCTATGATGTAAACACGGAAGACACTTCTCGCAGCAAATCTCGTGCAGCTACTGCTACAACAAGGCTACAAACAGAGATCAAATTCATTTTTTCTTAACAACTTTTTCATGTGGTGGCTTCAGGACTCTTGGGTCACTACAGACGAGCTGTATGCAGGTATCTGGATGATTCAAAATGAAAATCTGTCCCCTGAAACTCCAACTGCGTCTTGATGACTCCAAAAATGCTCCGAACCCTTTCTTGGCATGACGGTGAGTAGAAAATTGGTGAATTGTCGATTTTGGGTGAAGTATCCCTTTAAATATTATTAGATGTAAAAAAACAAACAAACAAAAAAAAAACACATGGGATCGTATTAGGGAATATGACTTATCATATGCAATAGAGTTTTTGGTCTAACAGCCCACTACTAATAGAGTGTTTGCCTATCTTGCAGTTGCAATGTTATTGTTTGTGTCATGTCATGTCTGTGGGCCCTTCTTACATTTTTGTCACCGTACTTGAATAAAAAATATTTTGGAAAAGGACGATACTAGAAACACTATATTGGTGGCAGAATTTAAGGGTCATAGCTGGTCAATGCAGAGCTAATATCAACTCATTCATATATTTTGAAGTAGTGCATAGCAACAAATCACACTTTAAGAAATGGCCATATGGTGTTGGTAAATGTAGTAAAGTAAAAAGTAAAATAACTCTGACGCCTGTTCAAGTAAAAGCACAGGTAGCCTACAGTCCACCATCCACTGCCGCCGTGCAACGCAGAGCAACAGTGAACATTTGAAACGTATGTGAGTCTAATTGTAGCCAGGCTAGCGCCGCCTACTGGTCCCGGCAAATTTCATTTTCCTCAACCATGTAGTCAGGAAACTAGCAACATTTTTCCGCCAGAAATAGGACCAATCAGCGAACAGATGGGTAAGTGAAGGCGATGACGTTGAAATCAAGGGCTCAAGACTAACCTATGAGCTTCACCGGTGTGTAGTACACGTGACCACCAGGCAGCAGCGATTAGTTGAAGCAAACGGAAGCAACCGCCTCCCGGAAGCAAACGAATCCCTACCTGATCCCTACGGCTCGTGTTCAGACGCTATATGAAATGTAATGAAATAAGCGGCTGATGCATCAGGCTAGTCTAATTGGGCCATGGCACTGACATCACACAAGTGCTTTTCACCAATTAACAACTTAAAACCATGGCATGAATGTATGCTTGTGCTCATGCCTGTGTGTGTGTGTGTGTGTGTGTGTGTGTGTGTGTGTGTGTGTGTGTGTGTGTGTGTGTGTGTGTGTGTGTGTGTGTGTGTGTGCATGGACTTTGTCCTTATAAATCTGCAGCTGTGTGGAGACCTGCTGCCAAGATCTGAAGTTTCTTTTCTTTTTCTTTTTTAATTTTCCAGCCTTTTTTCATTGAATGTCTCAGCGCAACAGGACACAGATGAACGTAATGGACTAATTACGATGGCAGTTACTTCTCACTACACCTGTTTCTACATGATAGCCAATGCGGGGGCACTTGCTTTCATTAAAAAAAAAAGAAAAAGCAACAAAAAAAAAGACTCCATCTGTGCAATGTGTGTGGGAATTTCAGTGAATGAAAGGTTTTGCCGTGTGCCCATTGATTTTTAACGGAGAGAAAGAGGTGACGAGGAGTGGAAAAAGAGAAAAGAGGAAGCTAACGAAGGGTAAAATAGAGGAGGACAGACCCAGGAAGAAGAGAAAGAGAGAAGTCAGTGGTGTGTTGGACAGATAGTTATTAGACGTAATGACTGACTGCTCCCACACACGCACACAGTGTTTTTTTATCAGCCAGCTGTCCTGACACAGCACAATAAGCAGCCAGCATCAGATCAGCCTCGCTCGCAGCTCTGGCTTCCGTTCGTTCCGCTCCTTCCCTTTCATCTTGAGTTTCGTCGTCGTCTGCCATCACTCTCTCTCCTCCCCCTGCCTCTTATCTGTATGCCAATCCCATCATCTTCTTTCTCTCTCTGTCTCTCTCCCTCTCTCTTCTTTCTCTGCTTCCATTTATCTCATTCTCCTCTCCCTTTGCCTCCCGTCTCTTGTTTTTTTTTTCTTCTTCTTCTCTGCAGCCAAGTAGACGGCATCAATCCTTGGCCGACCCTCAGCTGGCTGGTAAGAGAGTGACTGACATTACAATCCTGTGAAATGTCGCCAACATCCACGCACACACACTCTCTCTTTCTCTCACAAACACACACACACACACGCTGTTAAAGGGATAGTTCAACATTTTGGCCCATTGCCATAATCTCTATAGTTTTAGCAGTAGGTTCGTTACCTTTGATTGTCGGTGCAAGCTATTTTTAGAACGGCAGAGCAGAGCCGTGAGCTGCTCAGAGCTACGCTACGGAGGCTCATGGGATTTCTTGGTTTCCCTCATCAAACTCATCAAATACACAATCCAACAACTCCACAACGCTCTGGTGGACAAGTTGTGACATGCACATTCACCGCACTATGAGATAATAACAGAGCATTACCAGACAGATTACTTTTCAAGGTAAATGCAGAGACTGCTTGCTGAAAAACTGTCCCTGAAGGCAACATGCTTCAGTGGTTTTGCATGAATTTCCCTCTAAAACAACTCTGTCTGGTAACGTTCTGTTATTTCATTGCGTGGTGAATGTGCAGGTCACAACTTGTCCACAAGAGTGTTTTGGAGTTGTTTGTTGGATTGTGTATTTGATGAGTTTGATGAGGGAAACCAAGAAATCCCATGAGCCTCCGTAGTATAGCTCTGAGCAGCTCACGACTCTGCTCCGCCGTTCTAAAAACAGCTTGCACCGACAATTAAAGGTAACAAACCTACCGCTATGACTATGGGGATTATGGCAATGGGCCGATTTGCCAAAAATGTTGAACTATCCCTTTAATAAGGTGAGCTCTTGATTTACAAGTGGCTTCGACAATGCGTTGTGGTCATCAGAGAGATTTTTAATGTCACACCATCACATAGTCACTATAACACGACAACACAATATTGGCACTTTTCCCAAAAAGCAAAGAGGACGATACAAAATAGATAACGCTCCGATAAACATTCAGCAAGTCTCGTATGTACACGCCACGGGAACGATCTCATGAAGGAGGAAGAAGTGAGTGAGCGGGAGGAGTGGAAAGTGAAAGTGAAAGATCGGAGAGGAAGTGTCTATTTGATGGGCGAGTCCAGAATCTCCTCATACTCCTCCCTTTGGCGCCGCCCGCCGCCTCGAGACGGGAGCAGCTTCATCGCCACCAGCCAGCCGACGCTCAGTATGACCATCACGCTCCCGACGACCTCAGGCGCGCTGGGAACGGCGGGCATCATGGCGAGGTGCAGCAGCATGGCGACGGGTATCTCCAGGCTCTGAGAGGCGGACACCAGAGCCGGGTGGATGCGCGTGAGGGCGTGCGTCATCCCGAGGAAGGCCGCCACCGAGCAGGCGACCAGGCCGAGGACCACGCCCCACGCCGTGGCGCTCGTGGGCCACGACCAGCCCTCCTGGAGCACGGCGAGGGAGGCCGGGGCGAGCAGGCAGCCCGTCCAGCTCACTGTGAACAACGCCGTTCCCACTCCCACCCTCTCCTTCAGAGAGCGGTACCCGACCAGCGCCAGAGCCATCCACAGTCCGGCGAGCGCTGACAGAGACCAGCCGAACGCTCCTCGCCAAAACGCCACCGGGTCCGTCGTTGGCGGTCGGTCCAAGTCGGTGTCGTCCACTGTCGGAAGCAACACCAGCCCCAAACCGCACAGCCCGGCGCCCAAGGTGATCCCGTCGGCCAATCCCAGCCGTTCCTCCAGGAGCAGGAAGGCCAGGGTCGCCGATAGCGCCGTGGTCGCCAGGCGCCAAGTCGTCGTGGCGTTTCCGGGCGAGACGAAGGTCAAGGACGAGTAGGCGCAGCAGAGGGAGAGCGAGTAGGCGACGCCGTAGCAGAACAGACGTAGACGGTAGCCCTCCGGTCCGAAAGGGTTGTCGCCCCTGTGCAGCGGCACGGCGACCGCCAGGAGCTGGACGACGGAGCGAACCAAGAGGAGGAACAGCGGTCCGAGGTCGAAGCGTTCCGAGGCGAGGCGGGTCAGGACGATCAGACAGCCGTGAGCCAGCGCGGCGCCCAGCAGCCCCACCCAGGTGAGCCGGGACGCAGACACGGACGCCTCGCCGAAACTGGCCAGCTGCTCCCCGACCCCTTTGCCTGACGCCTTCGCCGCCCTCGCTGTCCCCTCGCCAACGCCGCTGCTGCCTCCATCTCCTCCGCCTCCTCCTCCTGTGGCGGCGGCGCCCTGAGCCTTCAACGCCACATCCTTGTCTCTGTCTTTGGAGCCGCCGCTGCCGCCGCCGAACAAGGTCAGGGGCCACTTCCTGGTCTCCGTCAGCTGCTTCCTGTCCGACGTCTCCACCAGGAACGAGCCGAAGTCCTCGAAGGACGGCGCGTCGTCGTAGCCGTCGTCGCCCGGCTGCGGGAAGTGCGTGTGCACGCCGGGTTGAGGGGAGTACGGCGCGCTGTGCGTGGCGTACTTGGCGGTGACGGTGTGAGGGTGGATCTTGACTCGCTTCTTGGCGCTGCCCAGCAGGTGGGTGGACTCCATTTTGAAACCTCAGAGACGAAGACGAGAGACACCTGCGAGAGGAAGAAGAAGGAAAAACCGTTAGAGCCGCATCCAGTTTTTATTTTCAACACACGCACACTGGTGGAAACCCTCCCTCCGCTTGCGTGATATCTCATATATCTTTAATATCCAAGATAATAATAGCAGTGACTCACATCTTCCCTTGTGCGCCACGTGTTTGGCAGCCGGCGTGCGTAAGCAGCAGCAGCAGCAGCAGCAGCAGCAGCAGCGGCGGCTACACTGTGACATCACAAGTCCATATCAGCAGAACCATACAGACCCATAATGGCTTATTAGCCAACCTTAATTATCACTCCAAATATAACATGACCTTCATGGGTGGGGGAGGAGGGGAGTTTAGAGATTGTTGTCAGTGTCTGTTACGTAAGCAACTGTCTCTGTCTCTTCCCGCTGGTTCGCTGTTACAATCAAGCCGGGGAGATGATAATATAAAGTTACCCCGGTCTCAAAAAAGAAGACGGATGCAGTGTTTGAATCGCACGTCCCGTCTAATCCTGATCTCCAGCATCCCTCTTCCCCTCCCCCTCCTCTCATCCTCACATCCTCAGTCTCTTCAACTCTTCTTCTTCTCTTCAAGGTGCTGCTCCTGCTCCACAGATGACTAACCTATATCTGACGTAGTGTAGTAATGGCTCTCTCTCTGCAGCAGAACAATACGGCCGTGCAGGTTGCTACAGCGGCAGGCGCACTGCTGCATTTCAGCAGCCCACCGGTTACCGTGGGAATGAAGTGTATGCGTGTGTGTGTGTGTGTGTAGGGGGGGATATACTTTCACATGACATAATGTTTATCTACAGTACAGAAAAGCATATGGTGCTCAGTTATTTATGTCCCTGGAGTAGCTGAGTATTACTCAGTGGTAATTTGGCTCCTTTCTTTTTTTCGTGTTCTTGTTTTTACTGAATTTGGAACAAGTTGGCACAAGACAATACTTGCATAATAACAGGCGATAAATGAAACTGACTCATAGATAGGCTTTCTTTCTTTTAGATGTATCATTTTATGAATGACGCTTACTAGAATGATTCAATCAGTCTCTATATATAAAGACTAAATAAGCTAGGAAACAGAGACCTGCAGCTGTACTAAGCATCAAATAGACCATATATTTGTCATTGCTATAAGATTTTTCACATGTTTTTGCCCGTCCGCAAAGTATAAATGCACTCCCTCAGAATTAGAAAATTTAAAACACTTGATCAGAACAAGAAAAAAAACACAAGTATGAGGTGATTTGGATAAAAATGTCAACCGTGAAACAGCAAAAGTCAATTTTTTTCCTTCAGTTGAGAAACAGCCCAGAGACAAAATGTCGAAACTGTTAATAGCTATTCCATCATATCAAACACCAATCAATCAATGTAACAATCTTTTTTTTAAAAAATCCAATAATACCATGAGGCACATTGATCACCCATAATGACCTAAACACAACCAGAGATGTAGCCTAACTACCACAAGACTTTGGTCGAGCACAGCTGGATGAATTGGACCTCGACAGTCCCATTAGTCATTGATCACCAATGTGCACCTTAATCAGGTTGTAAAAGCATCAATTAAGTTCTGTTTTTTTGTATTTGTACTGATTAGTCTAAAGGTCGGGCTGCGTAATCCGACTGCAGCAGAATCTGTGGCCTTTCTTCTTCAAAGTCGTAGATTATTATTACTCCCACTTTCCAGTCTGTTACAGATACGGGTCGTGGAGTGAGTGAGTGCTGCTTCTCCCTGGTTAATGGCCAGCGCTTGTTAATTATTTATCTTAAAAATAGGTTGCAATTAGCTGGCTTTTGAAAAAATATGGATTTCTAAAGGAAATTTGACTGCGTTTGAACTATTCTTTCAACTACTGAAGCTCATTTCCTCCTTCCTCCTCCTCCAGATAGATACGCCCTGCCCTGCTAAAGGCTGAATTCGACTTCAAAACTGTCAGTGGATGATTTCACTTCAACTTCACAGCTCCCTGACTGAAGTTATTATATTAAAACATAGCCACGGGCATGAATGAGGTTACAGTCTACACACTCAGTATGACATTTGAGGAGGATCTAGTCATCCATACTCCCAGCGAAGGTTACGTGAAATCTGATCATCTGCTCTGTGAGTACACAAAAGGCCAAATAAAGAAAGAAAGAAAGAAAGAAAGAGAATCAGGATGTTCCTGTCTGACTCTTCTCTTCTCAGTCTGCTTGATGCATCCTGCCTCTGCAATGCTGCTGCTGCTGCTGCCGCTGCTGTTTCCCTCCAAAGCTCATTTCACACCTTTACACAACCCCAAAGTGAGCTGCTACAACCGATCACACCAGACCTTCACAATAAATCTCCAGGGGAGTCAGTGAGTGAGTGAGTGAGGATGCTTGCTGCTTGCACTCAAGTCAGTGAAGGAGATGAAACTGTAAACTGCCCGTCTGGACCATTTAAGCTTCATGCATCCTCTAGCCTTCTATATTTTTATTTACCCCCTCATCACTCTCAAAGCAATAACATCCTCTATACTGACTATTAACATGCCACCATGTCACTTTATAAATGCTTTACTCCTCTCTCTGCGGTTAATAATTGAACAGTCTGGAGGCTTTATTCAGCTGTCAATGCTCACATTGCTGATCAGAGGTAATGTGCTGCATAATGTTATTAAATTAGGGAATAATGTGTGTGTTTATGTTGCTTACGGGTTGTTGCCTGGCTGTCATTATGTAAATACAGTGTGTATGTGTGTGTCAGACTATGTGTTTGTGTGAAGGGAGATGTTTTTTCTCAAGGTTATCTAGGTTCCTCTGTGATGCGCCCGTGTGACGCCAGAGGGATGGAAATATAGACACGGATACACACACATACACACGGAGGTTGTGTTACATGTGTTATCGCATGTAGATTCAACGATACAGGCCTAGGTCGTTTTATATAATTGCACATCCCATCACTTCTTCTTCTTCTTCCGTCTCCAAGGTTGACGGTTGGATTAGCAGCAGCAGCAGACTCAGAGGACAGAGCCTGAGGTTGTGTTATTGGTAATCTATCAAGGAAAAAAAAACGTGTGCATGTGTGTAGTTATGATGTTGAAGACAGCCCGACCCGTGACCCATGACGAATTCTTGAATGGAGAGAGAAGCGCGCACTCGTTCACACTCCTGCATGCATGCGCCCTCGGTCCGGCACACGTACTGTACGGCAGCCCAATCAATGAAACCTATAACCTCAGACGGTTTCCTAATTCTTGACCTGCTGTAATTTGGAGGTGGTTTTTTTTCTTCTTCTTCTTTCCCCGCTTTTCTTTGCATAATGCCATCTAATCAATAAAGAACCATTTTGGGTTATTTATAGCTTCTCCTATTGACCAAGACAACTCACCTGCTTTGCCCGCAGACCAGCGGCTGATTCCACCGGGTTGAACTTCACGCTCTCTCAGCCTCAGTCATTTACAGAGTATCTCCATCGCTCCATCACCTCATCTTGGCCATTTCCTCTTCTTCTCCTCCTTCTTCTCTTTCTTTTTCTTTTTTAACCTCTCCTCGCTCTTTGCTCCTGCGGCAAGTGTCGCTCAGAGGAGGGGGAGGAGGAGGAGGATGGCACCGCGGCAGCTCCGGTCCGGACCCTGCGACACCTGCGCTCACCTCACTCCGCCCTGCTGCTGCTGCCGCTGCTGCTGGAGGTTGTTTTTTCTTTATGAGGCTTTTATTTATGGCGACCGTCTGCCCGCCTATCGCACACTGAGCTCCGGTACAGATGCTCCTCCAGAGAGAGGCAGAGACTGAGCGAGAGAGAGAGAGGAGAGAGATAGGGAGAGGTAATCATGACGTCTGAGCATGCGTAGCAACCACTGAACACCAGCACTATCACATCACTATGCATTATCACCGTGTGCGTGTAGCACTGTCTGACATCCTGGAAAAAAAAAAAGATTTTCCCAATGTATTTGCCCAGAATATTTTCTTTAATTGCAGTCTATTGTTCTTGTCAGTTGCTTTGAGAAATATTAGCCTACAGAAAACAATTAAAGCTCATTAGAGACTGTGTAGCTAATGATCCCTCTGGGCTTTATGCACAGCTCCACTACTTCCTGAAATAAACCTAACAGCTCCTTTATTTCCTTTCTTACATTATTGGACCAACTGATTAATCCAGGTGTGTCTGACCATTGTTGTGAGGTCAGACACACCAGGATTGATCAGTTGGTCCAAGACAGGAAATAAAGGAGCGGTCTTATTTCAGGAAGTAAGTGGAGCTGTGCATGAAGCCCATTCTCTGTGAGCATTTCCCACTTTGATCGCTGGGCCTCAAAGTTCACTGAAGGCTATACCTCATTACGGTTGATTGAATAGACCTCTCACCATGCTAGGCTGTGTTTTCACTTTCAAAACAGTGTTTTAAACAAAACAATCTGCTTCCTTCTCCACATTACACTCGTGAGTTTCATTATAACTTGGACGTTGGATTTTCCCATTTTCTAGTTGCCTTTCTCAACAGAAACCGACCCCTGAAGTCAGAATTTCAACACCAGTTTGTCCGAGTGTGCAGTGCAAGATGGCGGCTCCATGCAACAACAGTGAGTAGGTGAAAAGTTGTAGGCAACATTACACCCATCATTAGCCACTCAGTCATGTTTTGTGTCATAAGTCGTACAGTAGCCTAGCCCAGTGGTTCTCAACCGGGGGTCCGCGGACCCCTAGTGGTCCGTGGTGTAATTGCAAGGGGTCCGTGAAAACATCCGCCGAACCTTCCAATCTGGCCTGCGAGTTGTAATAGTTCACATACTGTATTTCGCCGTCTCTGTGCGCCTGTAAGTCAATGCGCTGGGCCACAGAAACACACCCAAAGTGTTTGTGTGTGCCTGTGAGGTACACAGGTACCCAAATCACCATGCGCGAATGCTTGGGGAGCCGGCTGGACTGCAGGGTTTTCTCTGTCTGCTGTGGGTGATTTGGGCCGCCGCCGCGGTTCAACCGTGTGTGTGCATCTTGCATGGGGGGCCGTTGACATGAAGCGTCTTTTGCTCGCGCTCAAACCTACGCGTTTCATGCGCACTTGCCAACTCAAAAGCGGTAGCGGCGTGCGGTTGTTTTTCCGTGCTCGTGCGTGGCGCACAGCTGCACGCACGGACCTGCTTCTCCCCGGTGTTGTGTCCCGCTGCCTTCCAATAGTATGTGTCTCTACTGTTTCCCACTGAGCTCTGCCTCATTTGAAAGGCGAAGGAAGCCCGTGTGTGGAAAGACGTCACCTGTTACTATTGTACGGAAACGTGAGCAAATGACTGAATTGTTGTTGCAACTTTCAATCTAATTGAAAAAAAAGGAAAGACATCGGCTCCAAGATGCAGAAAACACATGTCAGGACCAATGAGTTGTATCATCACAACAGACCTGATGGTCAGCCTGCTTACATACTGTATTTAATCTGCAAATAGGGCAAGTCTTATCAGCATTTTATGATATGTCAAGATTTTTCATATAAAAACACCAAAAATGTGTATAATTGAAAATGGTGTGCACAAGTAAAATTAAAATATAAACAACCAAATTATTAGGGAAATAGGTGGATTTCTTTTCAATCAGGCCTATTGGCCCTAAGTGTCTGCAGCCACTGCATCTTGTTTTGTTGTTATGGAATTTACAACTGAAAGCTTGTATTAGCCTCAACGAGTAGGCTAAGTAAATGCCATACAATTTAAAATACATTTTTCCCCTTTTTCTATTAAACTGCAGTCGAAGGGTGGGGGGGGGGGGGGGGTCCTCAGGGTCGGTCAAAAATATGCAGGGGGTCCCGGACCCCAAAAAGGTTGAGAACCACTGGCCTAGCCTATGCAACTTCTGCATGACATGTACACATTTTGTTATGTTGCTTTCAGGTGCAAATTATCACGTAGTTTGTTGGTATCAGCAATGCTAGTAGCTAATAACAATAGCTCATAGAGGAGTTGTCTCACCAGAACAACAAAAAAGTATAAAATATTAGGCTACTGGACAACAGCCAAAACAATGAGGTCAGTTAATTCATTTATTTTGTTATCCATGTTGTTTTCACCAGTTGAGCTTGATAAGATCAACTCAGGGAGTGACCATTGATGCCTACAGTACGTCATCTGTTTCTAAATGTCCCAGTTTTCAGCCATCCAGACTGCAGCTACACCACACCCACTGAGAAAAAGGCATCACAGTAGTCAAACCCTTAAACTTCTCGACTTCCACACAGTCCTCTAACGCACTGAGCTCCTTAGTTTCAGACGGTTGCCTTTTGTTTCTCTCTCTCACAGCTTTCCTCTCTTCTCTTTGGGCGCTGTCCAGAGGAAAAGTTGGCTGTGAGACCTCGTAAGTGAAAGGACCATTCAGAAGTTTTATGCCCTTCTGTTTGCATCTCAGGTAATTTATTGTATCTTGAAAAAACACTAAAACTGTGCTATACATGAGTCATAGACTTGAAGAATTGTTGCAGGTCAAATAGATCAAGAATTTAAGACAATGGTTTGGTTGATCTCCAGAGAAACAGGAGCCCAAGGTTATGCAATGGAAAGCCACTGATGCTCAGCATTTTACTGCACTATGAAGGTGTTTTTTATCATATAAACAAATATACAAACTAATATGCATGGCAATAATGGTAAGACTGGTGAGGATTGGTACAATAGAAGCCAGTTCTCTTTCTTCCACTACAACCTCACACACTTTCATCTGCTGCACCCCGACAGTGATTGCTTTGACATTTCGCTGCCATAACACTTACGTGCTTTGCTCCATTTCAAGCTGTATTAACCTTTGCTAAATGCAGCTGGGTTCATCGCTGTTACAGGTTGGTGGGCCATCGTACTGTTCAATAAGACGCCTCTGGCTGCTGCTGCTACTGTGTCAGGCTGACTCCTCTACTGGGCCTCTGGGTAGCACTATCGATGTCTTACATAGCTCATGAGCATTGGATTAAAAGCAAAAGATCTCTCTCCATGTTCATCAGTATCCACAGATACAGGAACAAGGAGCAAGATCCAGGCTAGATGGCATATTAAACCAGGACATTTTATACCTGAACACACTTAACAAGCCTTTTTGACAGTAGACATTTTGAACGGTGGACCACAGGTACAGAAAAATAAATCTGGTCCATACTTGAGCCAATATGCTTATTTTCTCCTGGCTCAAATACAACATGACTGTCTTACGGCTATACCTGCACATCTGTAAATCTCCCAGCTGTCAATCAGTGCTGAAGGAAACAGCTGGGATCTGCGCAGATGTGCAAACATATGGACCAAACCAGAGGCCATAGGGGGATAAGTTTCACTGGCTGTTCCATGAAGTCATGACAGCGTATAATATCGAGGGCTTACCCATCATTCATTTGAATATTTACACCTGTGCTACAGTGACATGTTGCTTGTGGAAAATGTGATGTGTAGACGATGTCGCTGCAGTGCTGTTCACAGGGGTTTCTGTTCATTCTCATCAGCTCTTTTTTTCCATCTTTGCCTTGTTTTGTTTAAAATGTCAGTGGTTAGATGTCATGTTAAGTGAGCACAGTTTACATAATCTACCTGTGAGTTTGTTTTGTTATTCAATACCTCCTTCGCATCTACTCCTCGCCGTGTTTATCTGGATTTGATCCAGAAACTCTAAACCCCTTTGACGCAAGTGACATAATTCACATTCATGGACTTTTTGGCCTTTGAAAGGATTTAAACTCTTTTTTCACTGTGATGGTTTGATGGCACCAGCCTGTAAGACAATGTGAGAGTATCTATCAATGCACCAGTAGTTTCTTCTACAATAAGCAAAAAAGCACTAGCTATTATTTAGACCTTTGATTCTTATTCAGGCAGATTTCCTCCAAAATAAAAATAAAAACTAACAATGGAAGCAATTTACTAATCACAATATTTTTCAAATATGTTTGTATGAAGACTGTTTTCCCTGAAATAGCTTAATGATAGAATTAAAGGCATAGTTCAACATTTTGGCAAATTGGCCCTTTGCCATAATCCAAATACACAATCCAACAACTCCAAAATGCTCAGATGGACAGTTGTCTCAGTTGCGTCAGTGGTTTTCCATGAATTTACCTCAAAAACAACTTATTACCTCACAGCGTGGTGAATGTGCAGGTCACAACTTGTCCACCAGAGCATTTTGGAGTTGTTGGATTGTGTATTTGAAGAGTTTGATGAGGGAAACCAAGAAATCCCATTAGCCTCTGTAGCGTAGCTCTGAGCAGCTCACGGCTCTGCTCCGCCGCTCTAAAAATAGTTTGCAACGACAATTAAAGGTAACGAACCTACTGCTATGACTATAGCGACTGTGGCAATGGGCCAATTCGATGAAATTTTGAACTATCCCTTTAATGACCTGAGTTTGACCAGTTACACTAACATGAGCATCAACTTCATGTTTTTTCAGACCAATACCTGCCCCTCATTGGGCCGTTGGTTAGACTTGGTACTCCAGTGAAAACTAAAACTAAAGCAGTAAAGTTGTGGCCACAACCTCCAAAAATAACAATCTGATGATAAAAATACTTAAGGCTTAAGCGGATTGGAGCCAGATTAGTTGTGTGTTAATTATTTGTGTAGTACCACTTACACAAAACACACAACATACACCTTTTGATCCTTTGTTGATACAAAATTACAGATTGTGAGTGCAGTTTGAAGTTGTTTAGGTGCTAATAAAGCGTGTTCAAAGTCTCATCATCGCACTGCAACAGTAAAAGCTCTTATCATCTCCCCGAAGAGCACAGTTTTATTTACTCAATAAAATAAAAAACTCAACTCATTTGTAATCATAATTAAATGCAGCCAACCATTCATCAAAGGTTGTTTTGCTGAACAACAATGCCATAAAAAGCGAGCATCTTGTGATACGACTGGGTGATTTTTCTTGAAGACATTTTTCAGATAAGTTCTCAGAAACTGTCCAGCTTTAAGTTTCTTTATTTTTTTTATTTATTTATTTATTTTCTCTTAAGGCTCCAGAGTTTACTCTCAGGAGCCCTGTCCCCCTTAAAAACATTAAACAGCAGTATGGAAATCAGTGTTGTCAGGCACCAAACTAGCGCAGTTTATTTATCCAACACAAGGAGGGAGACGCTCTCTGGTAATTAGCCCCGAAATGCTGCAGGAAGAGCTCATTAAGATGAGTTCAGCACAGACAAAAGGAGTTCATTTTCTTTCTTTTTTTCTTTCTTTCTTTCTTTCTTTCTTTCTTTCTTTCTTTCTTTCTTTCTTTCTTTCTTTCTTTCTTTCTTTCTTTCTTTCTTTCTTTCTTTCTTTCTTTCCCCCCAGCTCATCCACGTGTTTGCTTTAGCCTATTCTTCCTCCGAGGATCAGGAGGAATATCTAGTGTTTCCATGGTTACGCCGAATAAGAGTAGCTTACATAGGACTCGGCTATTTAGAGCACTGTTTCAAATCCCCATTCCCTTATTCCCAGGTTTTTGGGAACATATAGGGTTTTTTTTAGGAGGGGGGTGGTGGAGAGGCTTGAAAGGTGCATGCAGACTCCCGGGAGGAGGGGTTGATGACTTTTTCTGCCAGAGGAAGCAGAGCTGAGCCGACAGCAGGGATGAAGAGGTGGAGATGTTACAGTAGTGGGAGGCGGCGGTGGCGGCGGCGGGTGGAAAGAGACGACAGAACAGAAGGATGGGGAGTGAATTCAAGCACTTGTGAGGATCTGAATCAAGAGGCTCTCTCTCTCGCTCTTGCTCTCGCTCTATAACATTTACCAGTCTCCCTCCCTCCCTCCCTCCATCTCTGGTCAGAGATGAAATGAATTATAGAGGATGGTGGTGAAGGACAGAGTGGATGGACTGAGCTAAACCTGGATTTCTTTTCATGCTGCAGCCTTATCTCATACACATAATCCTCCCTTTTTAACACATGTTGGATGTTATGTTACAGCATGTCTGACAATTTCACACTAGAGGCCTCATAATTCACAGTCAATCAGTTGGATATCACTGAATCCACATACCAATATCATGAGCATTGATTTTGCATGCAGTCTTTCTGTTCAGCATCAATCAATACTATGATAAGTTTGATTTCACTCAGGTGTTTATGAATTATACAGAGGAAGCTGTGATTATTCAAAGCAGCGGGTCCTTGGAGGTCTATACTCTGAGCACTTGTTCTCATTACAGCAGAGGCTGATGAGAGCAGAAATAAGCCGACCGCAACCGCAGACAGGACACATTCATCATCACCACCAGCAGCAGCAGCAGCAGCAGCAGCTATAGGCCTCCACGGTGGTGGTGGAGGGGAAAACGAAGGAGTCCGACAAAGAAAACTGGGTAAAACACACACACACCCCTGCAGAGATTGAGATGGGAACATGAATTGAGAGAGAGCTTGTGCTTCATGGTGGTGAATAACCGTCTGTGTGTGTGAGTGATGTGTGCTCGGTTGTGATAGACTGTAATGGTTTCTTTCCAGCTAATATGGCACTCTAAGTCTCATACATTTTGCATTACCACAGTGGTAGCGAGGAAGACAGAGGGGAGAGGCAGGGAGGGGGGCAGGGGGAGGCAAGTTAAATAAATAATAATAATAATATTTCTTTAAAAAAGCCTGAGGAGTGAAAAAAAACATCGCCAGCAAGGTCAGAGAGGGAATTAAAAATAGAACCGGTGGAGAGGAGCCATGCGAAGCCTCAGTTTAGTCAAACAGCCCCAGAGATGAGACAGAGCGAAGGATAATGAAAAAAACAAAACAACAACAACAACACAAAAAAACTGTCCTTTATTGCATAACTCTCAGTGACTGAGTGTTTCCAGGCTGAGTAAACAAGAGAAGGTGTGAAGTGAGTCCATGCCGCCGCCGTCGTCATCATCCAGCTCCAGCCCCTCGGGCCCCTGTGTGGTTTTCCCACAGACCGAGGATGTTTGTCAGTGTGGTGGTGGAGTGATAACCTGTGATTACCTTGACTCTCTCTAAAGTGTTTTGCTCCGCTGATGTGATGTGATGTGATGTCGTATAGCCTACTAGTCAGCCTCTGTTTCCATGGTTACAGCCCCAGGAAAAAAAAAAGTTTTTCTCTATCATCATGCCGGATGGTTGCAATTGAGCCGTTCTGTGTGTGTTATGTGCGTGCATCCGAGTGTGACCGGCGTTAGTAGTGCACTCTGGACTCTGCCTGCACCCCTGTTGCTCAAAACTCAAAAAAAAGAAAAAAAAACTGGGGCAATTGTGAATACAAAGACAGGTCCAGATCCATTTGTGATGCAGAAGCCGTGGACGTCTGTCGGGTTATGTAACTCCCTCACAGCGCTGCACCATGCATGCTTAAAATCTAAGGTGCGGTCCTTCCTATATGGAGACGGCGCCTCCACAGCAGTTTAAATACTGGGATGGATAGATTGGAGACAGATTAGCCCCCGTGCTGCAAGTGTCTGCCAAATGAGTTTAAGAGGATGAAGCTGTTACTGATGATGAGCCCAGAGGAAAGATAAAAGAAAGCCCCAAAAGCCGGAGCAGAGGAGGAGAATGTAAATACACTGCAACACCAGGGCTTTGTCTGAGCATGGTGGAGGGGGAAAAAAACAAAAGAAAACAAAACAAATGCATCAGACAAGAGAATAATCAGCCAGACAGTCTCTCACAAGTGCCTCTAGTCTGTTTCAAGGCTTGACTGTGTAAAAACCATAAATGTAAATGATGAGATAAGGCAGCATCTCCTGGAGCGATAGGCCTACAGATGGCTTAAACTTATATTTATCTGTTTTTTTCTGCCCATAAATGTTTATTCATACATCATCGTTGTTGTCAGTGTGTGTATAATGAGAGCAATGAAATCCTAAATTTAGAACATACAGCGTGTTAAAAATTTAAACCTGCAGGGTGGTGATGAAGCGTCAGCAGCCCAGAGGGTTCAAATGGGGGAACAGCTGAAGATATATAATCACAGTTATACATTTATGGCTTTATATGTGTTATAAATACAATATTCTGACAGAAGCAGTGGATCTCTGACATGCACCAGACCCTCCGTCCTCCTCCTCTTCCTCCATCATTCCTGTTGAGCGCTAGTGTAATTCACTTTATTTCATTTTTAGGATAAAAACACACACAATGGCTGCCTCTGTTGTCGGTGTGCTGCTGTTCTGACCCACTTCTTCTCACATCAATAAGAGACGAGTTCTTTATTGAGCTTTTTTGGCCTATTCTCTGTCTTAAATAAATCATATAATGTAACAAATAAACAGAAAATGTATCAATACGGTACAGACTATTGACCAGCAGCTATGTTATGTTTATTTTATTTGGTATGAACATCACAAATACATTGAGACATGTTCCAGTGGACAGACCAGATGCTTTGCTTGGGTGTAGTTAGTTAGTATTAGCGCACGTGCTAAATTTCAACACCAGTCCATAGGCGGCTATTCTAAAAACACAGAGCATATTATCAACAGTATGAGCTAAAATAAAGTGCATGATCATAACAGTAATATTCTGGAAATACAGAGCATATGATGAGCAAAAGGAAATAGAACAAAGTGCATGATCGCAACAGTAATATACAATGAAAAAGTCTGTATTTATACATGCATTGCAGCTTATCCACTGTCTCTGACCAGCTGAAGTGAAGGAATAGAAATAAAACACTGAATTCCTGCATTGCTGTGCTGCTGTTTTGACCTCTATAGGTAAAAAAAAAAAAAAAAAAGAACATAAGAAAAAGTGACCGAAGAACTCAAAACCACAAAAAATGTGAATTATTCCTCACGTCTGGATCCCCAGAGCCTGTGAGGAGACATGGACGGATGCTGAGGACCACGAAGGCCTTCCCTTCACTGAGACACCTGTCTCCAGAGGATCCTCCTGTCTTTCTCTTGTATGTATGTGTGTATATATATATATATATATAGTGTGTATCCATAGAGATGAATAAATGTGTGTGCACAGTAAAAACAGAAACAGAACATTTTTTCCTTTTATAAATGTGGAATTACTCTGCATTAAAGCATGCATAGTTACCAGGTAATAAATAAAAGTCAATTTAACATGTCGTCAAAGCGTCGACACATGTAATTCCAGTTTTACAAAATGATCCCATGAGGATTATTAAAAAAAAACAGTTATGAAACAGGTTGGCTGTGTTATTGTTTTGGTACATATTGCACCAGTCTCATTACAACAAACATTAGAGGATAATAACATTTGTTTTTGTGTGTCTGTGTGTGTATGTGTGTGTCTGTGTGTGTGTGTTTTTAAAAGTGTTTGTGAAATAAGCCTGAGGGGAGGATCTGGCCGAGGCTTTTATGGGTAAGACGTGCTGTTGCTATGGCAAACAACAATGCGTCTGTCAGATAAAACACCAGTCAGTACATTTGTGCTTGTGTGTGCATGTGTGCGTGTGTGTGCATCGCTGCCTTATCCGGTACAAAGACACAGAAAAGGTACAAACAGCACATTTTTTGTCAGCTTTTCTTACAGGTATTTGATATCCACTTACTGCCGCTCTGGTGGTGGGACTCGTATAATTAACTGAAGCCATCGCTCTCCCCGTCTCTCTCTCTCGTTCTTGCATTATCAGGCCGCGGTGCTGAGCACGAGTGAGTAATGTGAGTACATCCAGGGCCTGTAATTGAGTTTATGCACGTCCAATACCAGCCCAAGGTCCTCATGGAGACAAACGACAGAGAGCTCTGGCCATGTGCGCACACACACAGACACACGCACACACAGAGACACACCGTTTTTACGTTTAGAGAGAAAAAACACAAGGTAGGAGGCAGAGAAAGCATCAAACAGACCCACAGGTCAAAGGTCGTCATTGCACTGACATTCACTTTACATATGATTGCATTGTTTTCCTTGTTCACATGTTGTCATGTTGTCTAAAATACACTAAATCCTTAATATCTATAATGTAAAGTTAAGTTAAATTACATTTTGTGAAGGACTGTTTAACAAAAAAGACATTTGAATATGTTTTTTTTTTTTTACTAATAAATTATTAAATGGTAAAGTGATAATGACAAATTATTGTTTACTGCAGCTCTTTCATTTACATTCAGTGGCAGTTTTATTATTATAATCATTATTATTATTCCCATACTGCCTACATCAGTAAGGGTGTAATAATTTACTATTATAATAATGGAAACATCTGTCCATAGTGGAAAACAAATAAACAGCAACAACAAACCACATCCTTCAAAATGGTAAATTTGAACACCCTAGGCTATGTAAATAAATTTCCTTGCCTTGCCTTTAAATCGTTTTTAACAAATATTTAACAATATAACTTCATAAAAGGGTGATTTAAGTGTTGCCTATTTGTCATGTTTAATATATTTTTAATCTCCTGTGCAATTACATAATGATTTTGTGATGTATTTTGACTTTTAATTACATTTGAATATCTTATTGAAATGTAATCCTTTCTTCTTTATTATTCTACTTTACTGTCTTACTGTACTTTATTTACTTATGTTGTTATATATGTAGCCTACTGCCTGCAGAAATTGAATAAAGACATTTGGAAAAAAGAAATAAAAGAGAAATGTGTATCTATTTTTAAAAAGTAAGTCGTCACGTGTGGTTGTTTGTGAATATTGTGGGCTATTTTATTTTATTTTTTAAATTAACTGTCATGTCAAAATAAAAGTATAGGGGTGGAGGAGGAGAAGTGGGGGTCTCTCTGCTCCTGTGCGCGTCCCCGTGAGTGTTGTGTTGTTGCGGTCCCTCCCTTTCCCCAATGCTCGACCCCCGAGGCGCGCGTCCGCCGCGGCGGGCGGGCGGGCCCCGGTGTGTCCGCCAGGGGGCAGCTGTGTCTCGGTCTGAGGCTGCGCCGCTCCCGCTGCATCACAGAGAGGAAAATACCACCAGATGGCGGTTTAGGATTGCTGCTCTTCTCTCAAGGCGCGGTTCCGCTCGCACGGGCCAATTTTCAATATTAAAATACGCACGATATTAAAACGAAAATCGATTTATTATCTCGGAAGGTGATTATCGATTCGGCGATGGTCGTTAAAGGTGAGTGTCTTCGTGTTTTTGTCGTGTTTTGTGCGGTGGGGAAGGGAGACGGAGCACAGATTAAAGATGGTGGACAGCAGACAGGGAAGGCTGGTTGGTGGTGGTGTGTGTTGGGTTGGGGGATGGGCGCTAGCGGCGGCTAACGGAGCTCAATGTGCTTTCTCCCTCTCTCTCTCCCTCACTTACATTATAGCCTAGCGGAGCTGCTGCTGCTGCTGCTTGTTAGCTTGTGAGCTACCTAGCTCCCTCCCCCCTCTCTAAAAAATTTTCGTTCAAGACAACTTGCCAGAAAGGGGGCAAGTGGTTGCCGGCCTGCTTGCTTGTTTTTTTGTTTTTTTTTTGTCAGCTAATTCTTTTCTCTTTTTTTTTTTGCCCATCCGGCTGCTGGAGTTTGGCTTGTCAACAAATAAAGAGCCATGCGGTGTGACGTGTTTTCTTGCTCTTTCTTTGCAAGGCAGGATTGAGAGCATCAGAGCATCATCACATCACCTTCTCCTCTCTCTCATCTGCACATCCTCCTGTGTTATGATGATTGTGTACTAGTATTTATTGCCTCACTCCCTCCTGTCCTGCTGCCGTGTGCGGGGGGGCTTTTCTTTCTCTGCAGCTCTTAATGCCACTTGCCACGTAGCTGTTTGACTTTGTTGTCATGAAGCTATGTTTGATTTCTGATTTGCACACGAGCGCACACACACATCACCACCACCATGACAACACCATCCCAGCATCCCCAGCTCCCTTCTTGGCTTTCCAAGTTTTTGCAGAGTAGTGGAGGTCACTTTTATTTGGTTTTTTCTTGACTAATAATGAACATGTTGCTGTGTTCCATATATTTTATGAATGACAAGCACGTGAATGCATCTTTGGGGGCTCGTGCATGCATGCAACAACATTATTATGGCGCTTTTTTCCCTCTTTTTTTTTTTTTTTTTTTTTTACCCCAATCCTTCCTTTCCCGCCCCCTTCTTCTTCTTCTTCTTCTCCTGTGCGGGAAGCAGGCAGGCAGGCAACACTGACTGAGCTGGGGGGGAAACATGAGTCACATTAGGGGGGATGGGCTCCACAACCAACCAACCAGCCCTACAGGTTTAAACAGGCTCCAGTCTTGGCTCCCCTCCCACATTGACTGACTGACTGACCTGTGTGTGTTTGGGGAGGGGGGGTGGGGGGGGCAGTTGATAGTGGGTCAGACAGTGTGTGTGAACCAACCAATCTCAGATTGTTGCATAACTGCTTTGTTTATGGTTTGGGCCATGTGATTTTTTTTTCTTCTTCTCATCATCCAGCCTGTCTTGGATTGCTATCTGCAGCCAGCTTCGCCTGCCAACTTATCATTCAGTGTTTCCACCCTGTGCTGCACAAATCGCTTTTCATATATCCTGCAGAACAAAGTTAAAGGAAACACATGTTAAGTAGACGTTGCAGGAGCTGCATTTGGTAAATGCAAGTGGCATTGGTGGCTCCTTGTTTTGAGTTTAGCTGCACATAGTTTGATTTTTGCTGTGTTGACATATTTTTTTAAATATAGAGGTGATCAACATCATAGGTTCAAATATTTGTGTATTTTTTGTTAGTAGCCTATATGAGAGGAAATGGTTGCACGTGTAGGTTTGATTTCCATGTGGAAGGATATTGTGTCTTAATCTGATGTTACCTTTTGTTTTTATATTATTGTGGAATACACCTCATCTGAATGGGGGTCGCTCAGGTGTAATTTTCCACAACAATATCAGTGTGTAGTGTACAGTGATGAGACACATCATCTAGCAGCAGCAGGCCTTTTCTTATTGATAGTGACAAATCAACCAGACATGAGTTTAATCCAAGAGTTAGGTCAACAAACTGACAAACTAATTTCATTTTCATTTACTTTAATTTATTTTAATTTGATTTGTTTATTTGTAATGGGACACTGCATATTCATGAACATATGAAAACTTCTTGTACATCGGAGCTAATTTCCATCTAGTCCTCACACCACAGCAATGATTGAAAAAAAACAAACATTATATCATTTCAATATGGCCATAAACTGCCTCGTTCATTGATTTTCAATGGAGATTTCAAAGGCGAGCACAGTATATGGTTTATTTTTATACCATTATTCTACTGTATTATGGAAATTAACAATTAGGCTGATAAAAAATCAAGACAATTAAAATTTTAACATATTTAACCTCCTGCTACAGTAAAGTGTGATTAGTTCTTTTATTTATTCATTATATCTATGAACATTTTGCATGAGAACAATATTGATATTTTGATTGCCTGTATCAGTAATGGTGGGCATTTGATGATGCTGCTAACCCTCTTTCCGCTGCATCAATGAGATGTTTGGTTGTTGATATGTGCTGCTCTGACATTTGAGATTTGCACTATGACACCAACACCACTGCACATCGTGACCTTTGCCCCTCTTCTATATGAAGAGCCACAGCGGGCGCCGGGGCCTTGTGTGTGTGTGTGTGTGTGTGTGTGTGTTTTGATGCCTGAACGCTTTGTAGACAGTGCAGAGGTCTGTTTAGTTTGCTCTTCAAACCAAGCAGGACCCATAAAAGCTTATTGCATTTCCAAAGCACTGTGTATTTAATATTTATTTTCCGACATCATGCATAATTGCACTTGTAACACAATTTACCATCCATTAAACATGAGAACACAGTTTATTTGCATCTCTTAACTGTTGGATTATGGATATACACAGTTGTGGAAAAGGAAAGCTCTGTGTTGTGGTTGCGTTGTCTTTATCCTTGACGCAGAAAAAATAAATATTCTTGCAGTTTTATTTCTGTTTATCGACGCCTCTGTGCACGCTGATGAATATTCAGTTAAACGCTGGCTTGTCCTTGTCTTGGGAATCGAACCCTTTTAAAGCCGACAGTCGGCTGCAGTTTTCTTGCATAACTCTGCAAGAGGGAACTGATCACTGTACTGTTTTCAACTTTTAGGGTTAACAACAGAGTAACAGACTGGAAATGAGCTCTCCTCCTCCTTCTCCGTATCCCATGAATGGCTTGGCTCTTTGCCCTTAGCTGCTCCTATAGTAAAGCTATAAACTACATAATGGTGCTCATCAGTAGTAGCCACACTGTTGTAGTTTTTAAAGTATGAATGGGCAGCAGTTGTAAGCTACAGAGTTGGTTTCACAAGCAAATGCCTTGTGCAGTGGTTGATACTGTACAGATTAATCATCTTAAACATGAAGCTATGAGTGGAAAGCTCAGACCTGGATAACTCACTCCACTGCTGTACTTATGAATTGTACCATTTGATCGTTTTCTCCCTCAGCCAGAGGCTCATACACACGTACAGCGACTCGAGCGTGTGCAGTTGAGTGTGTGTGGTTTTTGTTAGAGCCATATGCTGCTTATAATGACACAGCTCTGGAGATTATGTAATGGCTTTGACATTTGTCAGAGCCTATTACACGGTGACCTTGATTCAAAGATGTTGGCTATAGAAAGAATATTTCCTGTTCCTATTGTTGGCCAGCGTCTCTGGTGGTGTTAGGCTCAGCAAGAGGGATGTCAAAGCACAAGTGAATATTACTGCCATCTGCCCTCATTAGTCTGTATGTTAATAATAATGATAATAACAGGTTTTTAAGTGCTTAAACTGACTGAATAACACTGATTTGAGATAATTGCCCTCCGAAATCCAGTTTTTCTCCATGCTTATATTTATGAAAGTATTACACCAGGTGGATATTTGCAGTTGCTCCAATGATCTGAATGCATTTTGCATTTAACATTAGTGCAAAATCATCATTATGCATATATAAACTAGGGCAAACTTGCATTTTTACCTTGTTTTTCTTAGTGACATGTGGTGCTACAGTAAAAGCCCTGCAGCCGCTTCCTTGTGTCTTCATGCAAAAAAAAAAAAAAATCCTGCACACAACACTTTCACAAACAGTTTTGTCACCGCTGGCTGGTTTGAGGCTTTCATTGTGATGTGGTTTCCTGTTGTGTAATTAGCCACGTTGTTGCTGCTGCTGCTGTCAGACCTGTTCGCTGTGATTCTTCTCGTCGTGTGCACGGGCCTGCAAAGTCAAGTCAGAAGTAGTGACATCACATCGCTGCAAAAACCAAATTGAAGTTGTTTGCAGCAGGCGCGTGCTGGAGCGTCAGTCTGAGTCCACACATTCGTAGAGAAACGAGGATGAGAATTAATTTACATTATCAGCCTGATAAGCACAGAAATAACTTGAAACTGGCAGTTTGACTGAATTATCATGTTACACAACTTCTTTTCTTCTTCTTCTTTTTTTTAGTATTGGTTGGGTTTGACTCTTGTATCAGCAGCATTTATTAGTGTCAGGACTGTGGAGTGCTATACAAGGTTATTATACAAGTGCTGCTGCTCATTGGTCGATGTGTAAGCAACTTTATTTACTTAAGTTTACTTTCGGTTTCACTATGCAGCCAGATATCATTCACTTCAGATGCTTTTTTCGTTTAAATTTGCAGCGCCAATGAAAATTATTCAAGTAAAATAAAAGTCTATACAAAGACGTGACTGTAATTAATCAAAGAGCCACATGGAAAACCCAGTCACTCAGAGAGGGGAAACATCTGTCTCTGTGTACTAATTATTATCAGCCTGTTGGTCCGGTAGCTTTTTCTTCACTCAACCTGGACAAGAAGCTTTCAGACTATTGGCAGGTTTCCACATTTACACATATTTATTCACAGATTGGTGAGGGGAAACATTGATTTAAACAACAGTGTGGGTGTGTTCGTACTGTTTAAAGGGATAGTTCAACATTTCGGCAAATTGGCCCATTGCCACAATCCCTATAGTCTTAATTGTCAGTGCAAGCTATTTTTAGAATGGCAGAGCAGAGCCGCAAGCTGCTCAGAGCTACGCTACGGAGTTGTTTTCGAGGTAAATTCATGCAAAACTGCTGATGCACGTTGCCTTCAGGGACAGTTTTTCATCAAGGAGTCTCTGTATTTACCTCTAAAACAACTCTGTCTGGTATCGTTCCGTTATTATGTCATAGCGTGGTGAATGTGCAGGTCACAACTTGTCCACCGGAGCGTTTTGGAGTTGTTGGATTGTGTATTTCATGAGTGAAACCAAGAAATCCCATTTGCATCCGTATAGCGTACCTCTGAGCAGCTGGCGGCTCTGCTCTGCCGTTCTAAAAATAGCTTGCACTGACAATTAAAGGTAGCAAACCTACTGCTATGACTATAGGGATTATGGCAATGAGCCAATTTGCCAAAATGTTGAACTATTCCTTTAAGCTCTTGTGCTTAATGCTCATTTATTAGCACAGCCAGGTGTTCATGTTTCTGTTTTGTTTTTTTACTGCATGGTTTCAACTGCTAGCTCGCTGCTGCTGGTGTGAAAGTGCAAAATGCTGCTTAGCTGAGGCAGATTACATAATATTGCAGTGTTGACACAAAGACAGGTCAGATAACATAACGACTGTACCGGCTCTATTTCCAGCTCCATAAAGGAGGAGGAGGAGGAGGAGGCTTAATCTGTATTCAGAGGGTATTTGATAAAGTAATGCTATTCAGCTGTCAGGTTGAGCAAGTAATGAGGCTAGGTGCGTCATGTCAAGTGTGTGTGTGTGTGTGTGTGTGTTTTGAAGGTGTGTGTGTGCACTCTCTCTGGTATTCCTGCAGGTCTCAGTGGTTGCCCAGGCTGAGCACACTGGTTTTAAACCTGCAGCAACTGACACACATATACACATACAAACCACTGTGGTTATCACTAGTTTTGTGAAGAGTCAAGTCTGTGAAAACAAAAACCCAAGGATTTAGTTTCCTTCCTTTTGTCTTCTTTCTCTGTCTCGATAAAGAACAAGGTTGTCTCTAAAATCTGGGCTCTGACAGGATCGTACATGAGCGTTTGGTGTGTTTACAAGTCTCAGTGTGGTGAGATGCTCCTTGGTTACTGGTATTTCTCCCCTATGAAACTCAGTTAGTGTGTTTTGTTTTAATGGCTTTGATCTAATTCCTCTGGAAAACCTGGTTAGTCGACTCGCCGAAGAGGAAATAACTGCAGCCGAAATGTATTTGACACCTGCAACAGGATGCAATGGTAAATCAGAGTTTAAATAGCAGCAGTATGTGGGACATGTAGACTTATTAAACTATAAACTGACTTCCCCAATACAAACGATGTAATGCATTAGGCTTTTTATTATTTGTTCCAATGTAAATGACTAGTGTACGGACATTTAGAGGTTCCGTATTGAACCATAAATCTCAATGCTTACTGCTT
Organism: Decapterus maruadsi; assembly: GCA_030347415.2. Classification (NCBI taxonomy): domain Eukaryota; kingdom Metazoa; phylum Chordata; class Actinopteri; order Carangiformes; family Carangidae; genus Decapterus; species Decapterus maruadsi. The sequence goes on along the minus strand of CM064887.1, from coordinate 21,109,053 downwards.
ATTACATCCCAGCTTTTTGCAGAGACGATATGAATTCACAAGTAAATCCAAGGACGAGCAATCTCCCATCAGTCTGAGTCTGTGATAATGGGCTATTTAGTCGGTGGTGTTTCTCACTTTGCAGTTATATTATTTTTGCATGAAGGAATTAAAGTCGCAGGATGTTTGGATGGACGTTGTGTTGTGTTTTGTGCGTATGTGTCCACTTCTTCTCTGCTGTCTGGACAGTTGGGAGACGCCGGCCGTGCCGCTGCTCCCACCTGTGATGGCATCGCCCCGCTCTGCTGATACTGACAGCTGCTCATTTTTAACACCGGCTCTGTGTAACGTGGTGGAGCTTTGTAGCCTGGAACACCTTATTAAAAGACTGAGCCTCAGACAGATGGCTCAGAAGAGAAGAGAAAAAGAAAAGAAAAGACTGCCACCAGCGTTTCACTTTCTCTCACTTGACTCGATGCAGAGGGAGAGTAGAGTTTAAGGTGGTGAGGAGAACAGTGGGCCTTTGTGTTGAAGGAGCAGATGCAGCTTCTCTGTATGTTTAAATTAAGATGGTTTTAATGTTGTGAATGGGAACAGATATAAAGACATTTAATATGTGCAGTAATGTCTTTGGTAACAGCTATAACTCCTCATGTGTGACATCTTTAAGTGGATGCATTCATGCAAACAAATAAATGACAATATAATAGAACACAATTGGATTTTTATAGCAGCTAGATGCTCTAAAAAGATGAATTAGTGGGATTAAAGTGGATTAAAGTTGGAATAATACTTCACATTTGAAATTGCACATTCATAAACAAGTGGCAACAACAAGACAAGTGGAAAAATAATGCAGATTCAAATTAAAATTAAATTAAAAGCTGTAAAACAGGAGAGTAAATAAATTAGATAGAGAGGAGAGGATGAAAAATTAATGCAGTCGAAAGAATTTAATAAATAATAGTTGTAAGAATCAAAAAGCAGATGAAGGAAGAAGTACCATAATGAATGAATGTGTTAAAGATCTGAACGCTCTGAGATCAGTGGGGTCGGCTCTCCGTCCAGACGGCTTGTAGCATTAAAAAACCAAACAGCAGCCTTCACTTCACCACCACATAGCGCACATTTCCTTATTCCTCCTCCTAGGTGGAAAGAATTTCTGTTTTGGGGCTCTCGGCCAGCGGTGTGGTGGTGGTGGTGGTGGTGGTGGATGGTGGTGAAGTCCTGCATTTGCATAAACATCGATCGTGAATTGTATCCGATTCCCCCTCCAGGAGTGCGGTGTGCATAGTTTAAAGAGGGAAGGATGGAGGTTATGATGCATTATTAATGTCTTTGTGGGGGCATTAAAGTTTGCTTCCAGTTTCAGATGCACAGATTGATATCCAGCACAGTTTTTCTCTTAATAGTAAGTGAATTCTCGCCTCTGCTTTGACTTGTATTTATGTGTTTCCAGGCGGGCCATGCAGATCTAAATTTGGCACCAGACCAGACTAGACCTGCAAATCCTCTAGGTGTCATTTACACCACCAGGCGAGGGGTTAACGGTCGGCTTTGAGCAGCAGCAGCAGCAGCAGCAGCACCTCCTTAGCATCAGCTTGCAGCAGCGTGTGTGTGTCAGCGGTCAGAGCTGTTTGTACACACACTCTTACTTAATATTGATTCACCGACCTGAGCCAAGTGATTTTGTCTCGGATGCACAGAGGGGAAATGAAGTGTTGCAAAAGGAGAAAAAAAAAAGGGCTCAAGTTTGACAGGGCTCCTTCACAAGTCTGCAGGATATAAGAGTTGTTCCCCTTGCTAAATCTTTATTGGTATTGACAGTAAATAAATATGGATGGATTTGTTTGTTTATTCACGGTTGGATAGTTTGTTGCTCGCATTGATTTTCCTGCAGGAGAAGATACTGATACACGACAGGCAAGAGTTATACCGACGATATGTGTTTGTTTTGGTTTTATTTGCTGTTGCCCCCGCGTTGAGAAGTCATTACTTCCCCCCATCTGCTGTTTTGGCCCGTGTACAGGGGATTAAAGGGGGGGGTTTCCCCTGCTCACACACCGGCTAACTCCAACAGATTATTTACCCACAAACCCTCCTTTCTTATTCCCTTGCCGACTGTGCGTTATTATTATCTCAGCAGCATAATCATCCACATATGAACCCAACGGTCCGGTGCAGCAGCAGCATCAGACAGACACGCTGCCTCCTCAAGCTGTCGATGTAACTGGGAAACAAGTCGTGTTTGAAGACTTTCTGCAGTCGCTGGTGGAGTCCTAGTACTTTATATTGGTTTTATTTACATAGAGAAAAAGCAGCGATGGGTGAAGATGAAGCCTGTCTTTGTAATTGTATTGTAATTGTAATAATTAGTTTATTTGGATGGGACAGTGCACATTAATAGACATATAAAAACGTGTAAATGTGCCGGATTATAGCATAGATGCAAATTTCCATCCGGTGTCCCAGAACATTAAAACAACACAGTGACAGAAACAACAACATAGTATTATAAAGAACATGATGCAGAATAAAAATAAACAACTTTAACAGGATAAAACATTGACATTATGACAATACTTATGTTTGTAGGGAGACCAGATGGGTTTTGAAGGGATTGAGGGATAAAGTGCAATATTGCATGGGTACCAAGTTGAATTGCAGGGTTCCCTAAAGTGCATATTGTGACATTGTGTCTAGTTTATTTGTGCAGCCAAGTCCAAAAGTCTGAGACCACATAACATTAACATTTCTACTGCTTTTCGCCCTTATAAAGGCATTAATCTCTCAGCCTTCAGGTTATATGTTTCAGCCTATAGCGTTAGACTTTTTCAGCAGTTCTTCAGCTTATTCAGCATTATCTCATTAGGAAATTTAAATCGAATACAACTGGACTTGGTTATTTGTCTTGGAAGACGTTTCACCTCATTCAAGAGGCTTCATCAGTTCATGTTACGCATATGAACTGGACGAATGAGAATATTCACAGGCTTATTCAGCATTGATTCAGCTGCTTTCAGCATTCACACCATTTCCATGCTTTGGTCTTGCGTTGCTTCACTGCACACACACTGAAACTGAAATCATTTGTAATGTCAGACCAAGTGAGTATAGAAAGAGTATATGACCAGTTCCTCAAAATTATGTTGTTGTGCAATTTCAGAGTTGCCTTGGTAACTTGTTATTATTGCAATAACAATAGATGCTGTTAGTTAAAGCACCTTCAGCCAGACTTGTGCTGCTGCTGCAGCTGCTGCTTTTTATTATGCTTTGTGAAATAACAAATTATGATTAAAGTAAACAGAAAAATGGCCATGATGACTAATCCTGAGAACCTGACATCTTGAAATGTTTATTAAAAAAATGAAACAAGGCTGTAACTGTATCCTATAACTAAATCTGTGGCTCTTCACTGTCCGTCGGTTTATCTGTTCATGGACCGAATGCTCCAGCTCTGTTGTGGACAACGTATCACAGCAGCTTTCACATCCACTACTCATCTATACTCATGATTTATTTGCATGCACCTTGCAGTAAATGTTAATCCCCCACTAGGGCTTTTTTTTTTTTTAAACTGCACAGACTGAGCAGCCTCTTCTCCTGCTCGGCTCAACTCAGCTCGGCTCTGGCAAACTCTGCAAGCTGCCAAAGATCCAAAGTGATTTAACGATGAGAAATGAAACAACAACTCTGGAGTCGGACTGTGACCAGTTCAGATGTTCAGAACTCCAAAAGGAGAAGAAGAAGGATGCAGGTTTAATTTACCGAGAAGTAGGAGATAAAATAAGTGATAAAAGCAGCAAAATGCTGTGAAACTGATTATTGCTGACAACGACATTCTGGTCCATTCATAAAAAATTATGACAGAAGCCGTAAATTAATGTTCTGAATGAACCGCCTGTTTCAGTCAACGCTCACCAGCCTCTTCTTCTACTGCTACTACTACTACTACTACTACTACTACTACTACTACTGCTACTACTACTTCATCTTTATCTTCTACTACTACTACTACTGCTACTTCTACTAGGCTACTACTACTAATACTTCATCTTTATCTTCTACTACTTATTCTTCTACTACTACTACTACTACTACTACTACTACTACTGCTACTTCTACTAGGCTACTACTACTACTACTTCATCTTTATCTTCTACTACTTCTTCTTCTACTACTACTACTACTACTACAACTTCTACTAGGCTACTACTACTACTACTACTACTTCATCTTTATATTCTACTACTTCTTCTTCTTCTACTATACTACTTCTACTAGGCTACTACTATTACTACTACTACTACTACTTCTTCTTCTTCTATAATACTACTTCTACTACTACTAGGCTACTATTACTACATCTTTATATTCTACTACTTCTTCTTCTTCTTCTATAATACTACTTCTAGTACTACTACTACTAGGCTACTACTACTTCTTCTTCTTCTACTACTACTACTACAACTAGACTACTATTACTACTTCTACTATACTACTTCTACTACTACTACTAGGCTACTACTACTTCTTCTACTTCTTCTACTACTACTATTATTACCACTACTACGCCTTTTACGTCTTCTTCTTCTTCTGGTACTACTATTATTGCTACTACTACTACTACTACTACTACTACTCTACTTCTTCTTCACCTCGCCACTTATTCTTCTACTATTTCTTCTTTGTCTACTGCTACTACTACTTCTTGTTTTTCTATTATTTCCTCTACTATAACTTCTTCTACTGCTAGGCTTCTTCATCATCATCATCTGCTTCTTCTTCTTCTTCTTCTTGTACTATTACTATTACTTCTTCTTCTTCCTCCCTGAGCCTCAGTCTGTATTCCCTCAGCTGTCTCTCTCTCTCTCTACTTTATGACCACTTTTTTTTTTTTTTTTTGCGTTGACATCTGCCTTCTCAGATTAGTGAGCTTCTGCCGCTCCACTGAAGTCTCCGACGTGCCGCTAGATCATTAGAAAGTAATAATGGGTGTGCGGACTAATAGCCTCATGCACGGGGTGTGTGTTTGTGTGTGTGTCAGTTTGTGTGTGTGTCAGTTTGTGTGTGTGTGTGTGTGTCATGCCCGTCTATTAGAAGTGAATATGAGCCAGACTGAAAATCTGGGCCAAGGTGAGAGAAGGAACCCAGACAGATGAGAAAAAGAACAAATGAGTCCCCCCCTCCACCCCCCCTCCCATCCTCCTCCTAACTCTGCACTGTTGTCACACTTTCTCCCCTTCCTCCTCCCCCCCCCCCATTTTGCCCCCTCTCTCCCCCTTTCTCCCCCACTTCTCTCTCTCTCAGCTCCATTTTGCGTCAGCTGCAGCCGACGAGCCGGCAGCCATTGCACAGACAGAGAGAGAGGTGGAGAAACATTGTCTCCTCTCTGTCATATCCTCCTTCTCCTGGAAAGCCTCTCCTCTCCATAGACTTGCCCCCCTCACCCCCCCCCCCCCTTCTTTTCTTTTTTTGCTTATGATCTATTTATCCTTTATTCACAGGAGGTAGTTCTCAGGAGATAGAGGGAGGGGGTGAGAAAAGAAATCTATTTTTCAGTAGAGATCTTATCAGTTTGTGCAGTTCACACACCGCCATCCTTCCCCCCCTCCTCCCCTCCTCGTCTGCTGCCATCAGGCTTTGTGCGCTGCAGAGAGCGAGCGTACAGTGGCAATAACAGATGGCTGTGTGTGTGTGTGTGTGTGTGTGCGTGCGTGCACAGGAACATGACTATGCGTCTGACTCTGTGACTTCAGTGTGTCGGATGGGTAATCTCCCGTGTGACATAATCATAATCTGGTTAAACCAGACGACCACAGCTTGGCCTCGAGGCTGCTCCGCGCATTACGAGGCCGAGGCTCTTTGGTCTCACTATGTATGGAAGCTGGCAGTGTTAGAAAGTGCAATTATTGTTTTTTCGATGGTTCAGTGTGCAGCGGCAGCGGCAGCAGCGGCGGCCCAGAGGGACTGATTGTGGTTCAAGCTCATAAGTCAGACTCTGGTCGGCCTTTTATTGTGTGTGTGGGTTTGTTTTTTTTTTAAAGGCTTCGGGACAGGACGTGTTTATTCTTTTTCTCATTTCTCGCTCTTGGAGTTCACAGTTTCATGATCTTTTTCCGCCGTTTGTCAAAAACCTCCTCTCTCTAACACAGCTTTTCAACGTCTCTCGGCTTATTGTTGTTGTAGTTTTGACAGCCTGGTGGCGACTGAACTGTTTTGGTCCACTCCGTGTCCACTTCCACTGTGACAGTTGTGGCCTCGGCCGCCAGGCAGGCAGGCAGGCAGGCAGCTGTTACGGTCAACAAGCTCTTCAAAACCCGCCGTTCCCCGCTCTCACATGGAAACAACTGAGCGATAACGAGTGCCAGCCAAGTTAATTTGGCTTCGTAGCAAACATGGATCCACCAACAAATATAGCACAAGTTATAAAAGGCGCTTATGTGCCAACTTATAACTCAAGCTATCGTCAGAAGTGAAAACACAGTTTTGATGAAGATACAGATGCACCTATAGGGTTAAAGGGATATTTCAACATTTTGACAAATTGGCCCATTGCCATAGTCTCTATAGTCATCATAGCAGTAGGTTCGTTACATTTAATTATCGGTGCAAGCTGTTTTTAGAACGGTGGAGCAGAGCCGTGAGCTGCTCAGAGCTACGCTACGGAGGCTCATGGGATTTCTTGGTTTCCCTCATCAAACTCATCAAAAACACAATCCAACAACTCCAAAAACGCTCCGGTGGAACGGCACGTTACGAGACAGAGTTGTTTTCGAGGCAAATGCAGAGACTGCTTGCTGAAAACTGCCCCCAATGGGAACGTGCTTCAGCAGTTTTGCGTGAATTTGCCTCAAAAACAACTCTGTCTGGTAACGTTGTGTTATTATCTCATAGCGTGGTAAATGTGCAGGTCACAACTTGTCCACCAGAGCGTTGTGCAGTTGTTGGATTGTGTGTTTGATGAGTTTGATGAGGGAAACCAAGAACTCCCATGAGCCTCCATGGCATTAGCTGAGCAGCTCACGGCTCTGCTCCGCCGTTCTAAAAACAGCTTGCACCGACAATTAAAGGTAACAGACCTACTGCTATGACTATAGGGATTATGGCAATGGGCCAATTAGCCAAAATGTTGAACTATCCCTTTAAATAAAGAAAGAACATAATCGCAATTGACATGAAAGAACAGTTTCTACATGAACGTCTTTAACTGATCAAGAAGAAATTCAATGAGATCAGCAGTACAAACTTGTTGCCGTGACGTTTAATTGAATTTTACTGTTTCCACACGGTATTTTTTACTCAATATAACTCAATGTGCAATAAACGTGTGGATGGAAACATCGCTACAGACAGAGACTAGTATCCAGTGAACGTACTGGAGCTTCTGGCAGCTGAAGACCTGTGAATTTCCCCTCAGGAGTTGGTGGAGGCCAAAACCGAGTTAAAACGAGAGCGAGAGAGAGAGAGAGAGAGGATAATGGATTTACATTTCTCTGCTCGACCAGAAAACCACGGCTCAGATGAATACTAATATTAACCCTATGTCTGCTGGACCAGATGTCTTAAATAACCAGCTGTTTCCCAACATGGACAGCCAAATCAATTTAGTCATAGCATGTCAATACTGGCCTGTGGGAAGTTTCCACTCCTCATAAGTGGCCAAGAAATCAGTTATTACAGCTTTAAAGACCAAAAAATATAGATATATTCAGATGTCATATGAGGCATAAAAAGCCAAATAATCACATTTCAATGGTCGGGCAGGAGCTCAGATTGAGAGGTGTTGATCCTCTAATCGTTCCAGCTCTGGTATAAAACTGCTAGAGTAAAAAAAAGAAAAGAAAAAAGCACAGAAACTGGCATCATTAACGCCGGCTCTGCTTCCACTCAAGCGTGTGTGACAATGAAACTGTTCACACAATACCAGGAATTCAAGACCATGAATTGCATTATATAGCCTACACCTGTGTGTGTTTTCCCCCTTCTGCTGCAACGAGCTGAAAAGGCCTTTTTTTTTATTGCACCTCTTTTTCAGATTAGATCCATTATCCATTAGCTACATCGGCGGCGTCTTCCCCTCTGCGCAGCTCAAACACTTAAAGATCAGTAATAATGATGATGATGATGATGATGATGACACATTTCCCACTTCAGGCTTCCCACGTCTGGCCATAAACATATTCAGCGTTACGTATTTGCCAAGGATGAGGAGAGATGGCAGAGAGAAGCAGCTGAGCAGCGGGAGCAGCAGGAAACACTGAGATTTCAACTCTTTTTGTCTAGCGAGAGCACCGGCAGCCTTTAAGAGCAACAGTATCTTTAAAGGGATAGTTCACCCAAAATTAAAATTTCTGGCTTCTCTGAGTTACAGGGGGTCTCGGCGTAGCAGTGCATGTCCATATAACGGTTGCAAATGGTTACCAACTGTATTCGTAACAAAAAGACACACCAACAAAATGTATGAATGTATTATTAATTAAATAAGTCTTTCATATTTCAAGCTTGTTTTGTAGCGGAAGCTTCTTGAAGCTCTTCTTCCTGGTTCGTCAAATTTGGACGAACTGGGAAGAGGGCGGACAAGCTTGAAATATGGACTTATTTAATTTTTTTCGGGACAATTTCGCATTTCAGGGCTTCAATACGAGACGGACATTACTTACGAGCAGCATGGAGGTATTTGGCTGTTTTTTGGTGTGTTACGAAGACCGCCGGTGTCCATTTGCAACCGTTACATGGACATGCACTGCTGCGCCAAGACCCCCCTGCAACTCAGAGAAGCCACGCAGGACTCTGAAACTTCTCCCAGCCCGTTTCAATTTTGCATGAACTATCCCTTTAATGTCGCCACTAGTGTTGCAGCTCGAGAAAGAACAGCCATAATTTAAAGCAGCGTTGTTATGTATGATGTAACACTCTCACTACTGTCTGTGGACTTTGACATGAAGGATGTGCTTTTCACATCCTCTGCGTCTCCGGTTGTAAAAGCGGTGACATCACTTTATGGCCGTTTTCACTGGAGCTGGCAGGTGCTGGACTGAATGCATTATCAGACTGTGTTGGAGCTGCACTAACTCGGCCCCTTGGTCTTTCTTTTTGCAGTTGGCAAGACAGAAAGAAAAATGTCACAAAATGTAGAATATAAGAGCATAAATCAAAGTGTACAACATGTGCATGTGTTGCAATGAGTCAGAAGGATACGTTACCTACCTCCACTTCCTCTGTGTAGCCGGGTGTTGGTGCAGGTTGCTCCCTGCTGTTTCTCTGCAGAGGCACCTCCACCTGTTTGCGTTGTTGCATCTGTCTTGGATGTTTCTCTCCGAACTGGGTCTCCCGTCTTTTTTTTTCTTTCTTTTTTTTTGTCTCCAATGCTTTTGCAGCGTCTTGACTAGAAGACATTTCATCTGAAGCAATTAGTTTTCATACGCTGACACCAGAGCGGCGGTGGCGGCGGGGCACACTTCAGTAAGAGTTCGAGATGGATGCAGCTGGTTTGCAGGCGAATACGACGATTATTTTTTGTTTTGTTAACGTTGAAACGAGGCAAATAAGTGCAGAAAATACCAAGTACCAAATACCAAATAAGACAACGAGACAACAAAACACAGAAATTGCAGCTTATAGCAAATAAAAAGTACTCAAGCATATTATTTATGACACTTAGTCCCAAATTTCTCCTTTTCAGAGGGCCATCGTTGCACATTTTCAGTCATGCACTACGTTATGAACGGGACACCAGCTGCTGATTTCCTTCCAGTCAGTTTTTATCAAGTCTCTCTCCATCTCTCTCTTCCAAAATGTGCGTTCTTCTTGCCAATGTTTGTCTTGAGCCAGAGTCCTAATCCTCACTTACAATCTGTAAATGAGCAGCATTTATACTGTATATCAAAGTAAGGCCATGTCAGCGTAATGCGGTCGGAGCAGCTCGTTATCAGAGACACTCCACCCGCCGTGAAAATCAACTCGGCTCTTTCATGTTCCTTCTCTTTACGCTCTGCAGTGTGAATCTAGACGCTTCTTGTGAGGCTGCCACAGTCTCCCTGACCTGCACCCAATTAACAAACACATCGAGCTGTTGAAGAAATATTTTCTCTTTGAACAACGAAAAGGTTAAAATGGAGTTATTATTAGGCGATCTAGAGGAAATCTGTTTATCCACAGTCGGCTTTTTGAACAAGTGAAGAGCAGCGGTTTCTCACATTGACCCTCTTTTTTTTTAAAAAGTGGTTTTAAAAGCTCAAAAGTGAAAATCTGCTACGCTTGTCTGACTCATTTTTTTTTGCTTTGTGGTTAAGCCACTCATAATTATCACATAAATCGCCTGGTTGCAACTATTTGAGCTGATTTTGATCGGATATTATTTTGCATATCGGCGTTAAAGTGGTTTCCATTCATCTGTATAACAACAGCTGGATGTCATATTGTTTCCATTCTCATCGTTTTCCACCGTTTTAGGTTTGACTGGTCCTTTTTATAATGACATCATCACATTGCGCCCTCTTCTTCTTCTTCTTCTTCTTAATTTCTAATATTCGATGCATTCGATGAGCATCTATTGACATTGGCACCATGGATTTAGTTGCAAACAGAAAAATGCAGTTTTTATTTATATTTTCCAATGTTTAATACCAATAAATGGCTCTTCTACTTCTCCATAATATATAGCCTACAGGCGCATCTCAATCCATTAAATATCATGAAAAAGTCTGTTCCAGTAGTTCAAATCAAACCTGCATATAAATTGACATTTATTTTTTTTTATTTACTTTTCAGAAGGCCGACATTTCCATATCAAAATGCTTTTTTTTATTGGTCTTTTGTAACATTCAATTTTTTTGAGCTCCTGACTTTTACATGTAAGCCATAATCATTACAATTACAAGAAATGTTTCAGTCTGTGTGTAATGGATCCGTATAATGTATTAGTTTCACTTTTTGAATTGAATTACTGACATAAATAAACTTTTCCTTGATATTCTAATTTATTGAGATGCACTTGTATGTGTATTTTGAATCAATGTGAAGTCTTATACTATAATAGTGGCATAAAATGATCATAAATGGACGATTCAGTCCAGCATTTTGCAGATGTGAACTGTGTGAGACGCCGTAGACTAAACACCACAGCGCCGTATCTGATGCAGACACAGGACTCGGCAGAGAAGTCCGAGACGACTGAAATATTTAAAGATGACATGATTTACTGATGGTACCGCTGGCTGGACCCGGTCGGTCCTGCAGCTCCTGAATGTTAAAAACTGAGCAGCTTACTCAGTGTTGAACTATTGACTGGAGGTTGGCCACTCGCCAGCTTGTTTCTGCAGAACAGGAAAGTCCTCGGATTCACCAGTGGTTTTTGTTGTGTGTTTTTTTTGTTTTTTTTAACTTCATTGGCTTGTGTTCGCTGCACTGAAGTACATAATGAGTGTCAGGTATCCGCTGGTTGACATTCACAGCGCTGCTCAGTCATTTCCTGCGACTGCTTCTCCTTTTTTAATTACATCTGCGTTGCAGCTAACAGCTTCTCACTGAGTCTTCCAGGCATAATGGCTTTGACCTTGTACACTTTATTTAATGAAATTTGTAATACACAATCTCTTAATGTTTTACTTCCTGGCTTTTGGCAGAGGCCGTAATAAGAGTTGTCACCACCGGCTTCCTCTTTTTTGTGCTCTTGAACACGACCGATCGAAATGGCATGATGCGTTTTTGGTTTTTTTTCAAAATTGTACAACTTTTGCTTTTATTACATGGTTTATAAATCAAATTAATCACACAAACATAATGTAATGTGTCAGGTCAGTGCGTTTTATAGGTGCTTGTGGACAGATTTACATTCAGACAGAGTCAGAGTCTCCTCGTATTTAACCGTCTCATCTAAATCTTTACTTAAGTCAATAAGTGTATTTCCAAAACTGTTGAACTAGAGGTGAGAACTATAGACTGTAGTTGGCTGTTATGAAGATAAACTCATGCAGAATTATCTGATGGTTGTTTTCTGGCCTGGTCAAGTGCTATTTGTGCACTTTATGGTCGTTATAATAGCGCTTATAAATGACAAAAAATAGCCATCAGAGTAGTTTTATAAACGCAGGTTGTTACAGAACGGAAACCACTGAATGCAGTGGTTTCCGTTCTGTAAAAACCTTCGTCTGTGTTTCGAGTGTGAAAGATGAGTAACGAGGTAAGAAGAACAGCGGAGGTGAGGAAAACCACAGAAAAGCCGGTGACACGTAAGCAATTTGTTCTTGAGCCGAGAGCTGCACACGAGGCCGTCGGCCTTGATTACAGCCTGTTGGTCTCACATCCAGCTGCCGCGCTGTCGCTGATCCTTAACACACACTGTAGTCGACGTCTGGAGGGCCGTGACGTCCAACCAGGTGCTGCACACGGTTGCACATCACATCACACACCGTCTCTCCCTCCTCTGCTTCTTCTTCTCTAACAACTGCTAATTGCTCATTTGCTTATCGTCAGCACTTTTATGCACATTTCACCTGAGGATTTGTTTTTTAAAGCAACAGTACGAGGCGTCTGCTGAGCTCGTGGTGCGTTCAGGACAGGACAGACTTCCTCAGACTGTGACCAGCTGTCAGGAGGGTTAACCCTCGCTGGTCCACCAGATTTCAAGCTAATTGAATCAGTTTAGATGCATTTGAGCTAAGATAGTCCACCAGCGAAGAGTGAAGGAGTAACTGTCACACAAGCGAGGAGCTAGTTTTGCAGGGGGGATGTTGGCGTGCGTCTCCTTATAGGAACCACCGCGAAAGGAGGATCTCATAGAAGTTTTTTAAAGAAACTTTTAGGTTGTTTTTTTGCCGTTATGTGAAGCAGTGAGAGAGACATGCGCTAAAGATCGTCTTGGTCAGTTCGTCAGCGCTTCAACATGGGACGTGCTCTCTAACGACTCGACCAACGAGCACCCAAATCTCCCAGAAGTTTTACGGGGGTTAAACGAGTCTCTGAGTTTGGTTACTCTGAGCGACCCTGGGATGTGACGCAAACAGGAAGAGCAAAATAAGCAGCGCTTTTAAAGAGGAACTATGTACATTTGTACTATTCTACATTTGTAGCTTAATTAAACAGCTTCAGGGTAATTCTGATGGTTAAATCAATGACTTGTTACTTGTTCCAGGGAGAATGGAGGCTCTCTGCCTTCCACGTAGCGTCTCTTGGCTGAAACCCAACCTTGTAAGATCAGAGCCTCCGACCCGGTGTCCCAGCTCTCGTCCCTGCGGCACCACGACACAAACGCGCCTTGTAACCCGTACTCTCTTGTTTATTACAGATAAAACTACACAAATATACACATGCTATATGATAAATGATGTTATGCACCGCTCCATGGCTTAATTTCTTGCTGGCTTTGTTGTAAACAAATGCACATGGCCGGGAGGAGGGTTAGCAAAACAGCAGAAAAGCGACCACACTTGCAAAGTTCCCCTTTAAAACAGAAGATGAGTGTTAGTAGAAAACGTCTGCTTCACAGTGCAGCAGCAGTAAAAGAAAAACAGTTGCACATTGATTGCGTCGCCTCAAGAGTCCGGTCGGTCCTGTAAAAAGTTCCCGCCTCCTACATTTTTTTACCAGGAACTTCCTCAGTGGGAAAACGAGACTATGGGCATGACGTTTACTTGTCAGTTCTCAAACCAAGAGCAAGAGCCCCCCCCTGCAATTAGACAAACTGCCGACTGTGTGAAGCTGCAGAGCCGCGCCAGGAGGAAACCCGCCCTGTGGTTTACAGTCAGCTGATAACGGCTGACGATGATTGTTGCAGACTCTCCGCAAGCTGAAAGAGTTCAGATAAATCTTTTTTTTTTTTTTTAAAAGAGGAAAGTAATGAAAGTGATAAACAGAAAACGACTCCATTTGAGGTACTGTACTGTACGTTGCCACGGAAACCGACCAAAGGCTGATGCTTTTTTTTTTCATGCTTTTTAACATTTTTTATTTTTCCTTCACAGTCAGTTTTTCTTGTTTAATAATGAAGCCAAATTGTTGTCATTACACACACAGAGCTCAGCGGTTTTGAATGGAGCCACTGCACAGATGAGATGGAGAGAGAGAGAAGGAGGAGAGAAAAAAAGGAAGGAGGGTGTTGAAGTTAATCCACTTCAGACTGAGCTGAGTGTAAAACATCAGCTGAGCCGGTCGGTGGCTACAGTGCACAGAGAGAGGCTGGAGGAACAAAGTTAAGCAGCTTTAGCTCGTGCCAGTCAGTCGTAGCCTATAGCGCTGCAACATAACGACACGAGGAGGAGGAGGAGGAGAAACCTCTGCAGCTTCGCTCCAGACGCCTCCACTCATTCACTTATTTTAATTGTGGACTTGTCAACAGTTCAATAAGTGATACAGCATAAGTGGCTTTTACTTTCCACAGCTTTTCAGACTCTCAGAGCTCTTTCAATCACTGCAATAGTAAATATCACTGCAGGATTCATGTAGCTCATTAATTTCAAGTTAAGTGTGCCCTTGTGTATTGAAAGAGCTGAGGAGACAAAGGGGAAAACACACACACACACACGGATTCCTGGTTGAGACGTGTGTTGTTTTGTGTGTGCGTTGCTGCACTCTGCTCCTCCTCAGAGAAAAATGATTTAGCAGATATGTTGAGCGCTGTAGTTAATGATGCATGATGGCACTGTGGTTAAATGCATGAAGAGAGGAGGGAAATGGTTCTCAGCTGCACAGGATGTAGTATAAATATATATAATATCCTACGTGTCTGTCCACTGAAACAGCAGCTTGTCTTCGTCGTTCTCCTAAATTTAAAAGTTTGCGTGCAGCCGGAGCTGGAAATAGTCGCCTAATTCCCTCTCTCTTGGAGACGCTGCTGTGGAAATGGTTATTATGATATTGTGGGTCAAGAGAGAGAAAGAGAGGAGGAGATGAGCTTAATTGTTAGCTGTCACTTTGGCTTTGCAAGCTGTGACGTATAACTCTGGACAGATCGTCCGGAGCCTCCTCGAGCTCGGAGCGAAGTAGAAGTTTAACCAAAGAACAGGAATCACAAGTTTTCCATCCTAACCTTGCATTGAAAGGAAACTATGCAAGTCCGCCTGCTTTTACACTATTTTTTGCTAACGTTAACCCACCGCTGCGATTAAAAATTGAGATTATCCCACCAATATTGATTTCTTAAGTCTTCTGAAGTTAAAAGATTAGTGTTGTGTTGTTTAGAAATGAAGCCGAATGTGTTTCGAGGTCTGAAAACACTGCATCTTTTTTTTTGTTATTTTGCCAGTTGTCATTTAAATGCTCTAAATGACAATATTTTCATTTCAAATTTGGGAGAAAAGTTGTCAGTAGTTTACTGAATGGAATCAAAATGTTCATTTTACTCAAACACGTGCCTATACAGAGAAACTAAACATTTTGCAGTAGTCTCTTCATATTACAGCAGAGTTTTGCAACATCAAGGCTGTGCCGACATCCATAGATGGGGGTAAATCTCACATACTGGGGCTTTAAATGCTCTAAATGACAATATTTACATTTCAAATTTGGGAGAGAGAGTTTGCACACAGGCGCACACACTGTATTGTTTATTTTATAAAAAGTTATTGTTATTTGTCCCTGTGTTATTCTTAGTTATTCTGACAGATTTCAGATTTTCTTTGCATTATTTCATTCGTGCATGCCAGAATAGGTGCGAGGTTGGTCTTAAAGTTCATTGGACGTGGTCTTAAAAAGTCTTAAATTTGAGTTGAAAACCCTGATCATATACGTGTTAAGATGTGTACATTTGTATAAGTCTTATCTGTCATAAACAAGAGATTATGGGCTACAAGACGAGAGCGAGCTGGGACACCAGGTCGGAGGCTCTGATCTTGCAACGTTGGTTTTCAGGCCAGAGAGCCTCCAAGTCATTTACCATCACAATTACTCCCAAGCTCAGCTGTTTAATAAATTAATTGTTTAAATTCAATAAAGGTGAAAAATCTTACATAGTTCCTCTTTAGCGATTGCACTTTATCCTATTAAGTTCCTCAGCTTGAACACTAACTGACAGGGCAGGCGCGTGTCTGCTTCTTCATTTGAATAAATATCTGGGCTGATCGTCGTTTTCCCTCGTCGTGCGTCTCCCTGCATTTATAGTAAAACTGCAGCGAGTCCTCTTGACACTCCTCTTGTCCTCTCGTCGACTCGTAGCTCACTCTAGACGCTCTGCTTTGTGTCAGCCACCTACCTGAGGCCACACACGCACATAAAACGCTGCTGTAAAAACAGGCAAATTCTGTTTTGCAGCTGAATTAACATGATAATAAAGCCACTGACTTGCAAACAGCCGGTAGTAACTGTAAAGCCAGCCTTTTTTTCTATTCAGCCTTTTTATGCACCGGCAGCACAGCAGAGAGCAAATGAAATGAATGATAACACATAGTGGACTTTGCAGCAGCGGGCCGTCGTTTATCATTAATCTCCATCAGGTCGTCTGGAGTTGTTTGTACTTGGAAGCTTACAAGTCATTTCTATGTAAATGAGCAATAAATCGTAGGAGGATTAGTTTTTTTCTCTTTCTTGGTACGACCTCAAATCTGATTTATTTCCCTGCTTTTCTTCTTTGTTCTGTCCTAATCCCGTTTTTACAAGAAACATTTACATACTCCTCTCAAAGGTGGTCCCAGTGGGAAGTGGTAATAACCGGCTTTAGCTCGTCACCAGTGCTGCCACCAATTGTTTCACATCATTTAATATTGACAGTAGAAGAGCCAGGAATAGACACAGAGAAGGCTTTAATGATGGTAACACATGAGGACGTGTACAGTATCTGAGCAACCATCCTCTTACGTCTTTCTTTCTTTCTTTTTTCTTTCTGTCTTTCTTTTTCTTTCTTTCTACCCTCTCTCTGTCCTTTTACTTCTTTCTTTCGCTCTGTCGTTTTTCTTATTTCTTTCTTTCTTTCGGTCTTTTTACTTCTTTCTTTCTTTCTCTCACTTTCTTTCTTTATTTCTTTCTACTTTCTTTGTTTTTACTTCTTTCTTTCTTTCTTTCTACCCTCTCTCTGTCTTTTTACTTCCTTCTGTCTTTCTTTCTCTCCATTTCTTCTACCCTCTGTCCTTTTACTTCTTTCTATCGCTCTGTCTTTTTACTTCTTTCTTTCTTTCACACTTCTTTCTTCTTTCTTTATTTCTCTCTGTCTTTTTACTTCTTTCTTTCGCTCTTATTACATCTTTCTTTATTTATCTCTGTCTTTTTACTTCTTTCTTTCTCTCTTTCTTTAATTCTTTCTACTTTCTTTGTTTTTACTTCTTTCTTTCTTTCTACTTTCTTTGTTTTTACTTCTTTCTTTGTTTTTCTTTCTTTCTACCCTCTCTGTCTTTTTACTTCCTTCTGTCTTTCTCTCTATTTCTTCTACCCTCTGACCTTTTACTTCTTTCTTTCGCCCTGTCTTTTTACTTTCTTTCTTTCTCTCTGTCTTTTTACTTCTTTCTTTCGCTCTCATTAATTCTTTCTTTATTTCTCTCTGTCTTTTTCTTTCTTTCTTTCTTTCTTTCTTTCTTTCTTTCTTTCTTTCTTTCTTTCTTTCTTTCTTTCTTTCTACCCTCTGTCTTTCTTTCTTTCTCTCTCTCTCTTTATTTCTTTCTACCATCTCTGTCTTTTTACTGATTTCTTTTGTTTTCTCCATGCTGATGTTATTAGGAATGAATCCACCAGTCTTGTGTGTTTCTGTCCTGCAAGGCTGCACAGTGGTAGTAGCCCCGCGATGTTGGCAAACGGGGGCCGACTGCACTCGAGTCTCTGGAGATACAGTCGCCAATTATAGCAGCAGCAGCAGCAGCAGCAGCAGCAGCAGCAGCAGCAGCACAGGTTATAGTTGTCAGAAGAACCACGGCCAGCAGGGACCGCAACAGCAAGAAAGTCTGTGTGTCTGTGTCTCTGTGTAGGCAATAGGTTGTTTTTGTTTTTTCATATCTCTTTGTTGTGTGTTTCAAAGCTTTAAACAATTACAGGAGGAGGACTTTAAAGGAATAGTTCACCAAAAAATGAAATTCACCCTCATGCTGATGAATACTCCAGAGTAGTTTTTTTATTCCTCAAAGTACATCTAGAGACCCGCGAGGGGAATCCGTATATGAGAGTTAATAGCGCCCGACACAAAAAGTCCATAAAACTACACAAAAACCTTAATATTTCTCCACACTGCTCGTCTGCTGCAATCCAAGTGTCCTGAAGGTGTCTCATGTTCACACGCGAACGTCAGAGCGCAATGCAGGCAGTAAAATTATGTTGTTTCAAGTAAACTCTGGATTTATATCCCTGCAGGACACTTGGATTGCACCGGACGAGCAGTGTGGAGGAAGATTACAAGGTTTTTGTGTAGTTGTATAGACCTTTTTATGTTGGGTGCTATTGACTCTCATAAGGATTTTATTGGACTGCGAACCAGCCTCCCGGTTCTCCAGATGCACTTTGTGGAATTAAAAGCTGCTCAGCAATTTCATTTTTTGGTGAACTATTCCTTTAAAGTGTAATTTGAAACGTTTGTTGTCAAGGCTGCACATCCACCTCTGCTGTCTGCATTTCATAACCGTGTGTGTGTGTGTCATGGCTCCAGTGTTGAGACCTATTACCAACTGTCTGTGCAGACACTCACAAGTGACGCTGAATCATTACCAGCTGCACTGTAGTGTGACCCCCCCCCCCCCCCCTCCACCCCCTACCCTGTGGAAAGAGGGGATGCAGAGCAGTGGAGAGGTTTCCTTTTGGGGGAGACGGTGAAGTGACATAAAATAATAATATTGTGTCACAGTGATGTAGCTGTTCTTTAAGTAAAGAGTGGGTTATGAATGATGTGTTCAAGAGCGTAGTAAAAAATAAATAAAAACGACTTCTCTGGTGCAGAAGTGTATTTTCCCAGTTTGCCTTTGTTTTTATTGTTGCCATGGGACCGCAGCTGAGTTTAAAACATTAAAATATCAGCTTCTTTCTCTTTTTCTTTTTTTTTTTTACCCTGTGGTGAGTGAAATGGCCTTGAGAGGTGTTTTGTCTATCTTGCTTATAAAAGCCTCTGGCATTGGAATTGATTTATTTCTTTTTGAATATGATTCCTCTTATTGATCGTTGTAGCAGCAGCGGCGGCACTTCATCACCACCTGGATACTTTACACAGTGTCAGGTTCATTCATTCATTATGACTAACATCCCTCTGCTTCTTTATAATAATCATAATAATAATAATAATAATAATAATAAAAAGAAAGTTGTTTTACTTCCTAGAATATTTGCTGGCTGCAGATTTGTGCAGGATCCTGCAAAAAATGACTTGTTATGCAGTTTCTCTGTGACCACTGTGATCACATTTCTGTCAATAGCAGTGAGGAGGATGTGCAATTGGAAATGGCTTTGCAACCACAAAACCACAACCACAAAAATACTGGAACAAAGATAACACACTACAGCCTTTTTTTTTTGTTTTGTTTTGTTTTTTGCAAGTTGCTTTTTGTTTTCACTATCAGTAACCTCAGACTGTGCACATGCAGCTGCCACCATGATATGTCTGCCGCCTTATTATTATTATCATTATCAGGCTGAGAACAGTTTTTGCTTTAAAAAAACAAGAGCAGAGAGAGAGGGGATTGTTTTGGAGGCGTTTCTGTTTTCAGGTACAGAGACAGTGAAACTAAGCCGGTTTGACAGAGCTTTTTGAGACGCCAAAACGTTGCACAAGAGTTTACTAGAAGAGTTAATAAAGAATAAAACAGCAGATGATCACAGCAACACTTATTTTAATTGTTGCATCCAAATTCATCTTTTATTTGGGCCGTCTAGTCTGAAATCTCAGACATAGGAAGCTGTGTCAAAGTTGCTCGCTTCCCATTTCCTGCTGACAATCAGTGTTGGTTTCTTTAAAGAGGAACTATGCAAGTTCTGCAGCTTTATTAAGCAGCTGCAGAGTAATTGTAATGGTTAAATGACTTGTTATGGGAAGAATGGAGAATCTCTGCTCTGCACATGCAGCGTCTCTTGGCCTGAAAACAAACCTTGTTGCAACATCAGGTGTCCCAGATCTCGTCTCGTGCGAAAAATGGGCCGCTTTATGGCACTACAACACAAAACGCACACACAGCCTGGTAATCCATAATAATCTCTTGTTAACATTACCAACCACTTCTGCAGACGTAGACGTCGCTCCATGGATTTCCTTCTGGCCGGCTTCGTTGAAAACAAATGCACATGGCCAGGACGGGAGGGAGGAGGGTTGGCTTAGTGTTGTAAAAGATGCACTCTGCAACTGTAGGGGGAGCTCTGCAGAGGAAAAAGCATCCAGATTTGCATAGTTTTTTTAAACCTGTTTTTTTATTTTATTTTTGCCTGTTTAGGTTTGAGTTTTGTGCTCAGCTTGTTCAACATCTCCTCCAGGTCGCTTCAGGATGTGATGTTGTAGCGTTCAGGCAGTGAGTGAGTGAATGATGTCCGTAAGCATCGTATCATGTACTTCTGTGAGGGACGACGCCCCCAGACAAACGTCTCGGAGGTCGGAGTCCATTCGGAGGTCAAACTTTGTGACCAGGAGTTGAGATTTCCTGCAGCTCTGATCGGTCCTGTTCTGCCCTCCTCCTCCTCCACCCCCCCCAAAAAACTCTACTACAACTGTGTGCTCCCTCCTGTCTCCACTCAGCCAATCAAATATGCCGTCACCGCCGGGCTTATGACCCACACCAGTTGCTATAGCAACGCCGGCCTGCCTCCTGGAGAACATGTCATGCATGTTAAGTGGTTTTCTGATGCTCGCTCGTTGTCTCTCTCTCTCTTTCTCTCTCTGTGTCT
Organism: Decapterus maruadsi; assembly: GCA_030347415.2. Taxonomy (NCBI): domain Eukaryota; kingdom Metazoa; phylum Chordata; class Actinopteri; order Carangiformes; family Carangidae; genus Decapterus; species Decapterus maruadsi. The sequence continues at coordinate 21,088,302 of CM064887.1, read as the reverse complement.
TGCACTCCATCTTTAAGTAGACACACACACACACACACACACTTACACACACACACCCAGAGGATGAAGTGATGCAGCGTCTGAAGATAGTTAACATGAGGGTTTGTTTGAACCGGACCGTTAGACCAGACCTCGGCTGTCTTTTTAATCTTTGTCTCTTTAAGCACAAGTGGCTGAATGAGCACTTAGAATTAAAGTTTTTGTGAATTAAATATTCTAAGTGGCAAAGACATGTCTTAGTGGCCCTGGTTCATCTTTATAATAAAAATAATAATACATTTTATTTAAAAAGTGCCTTTCAAGCCACTCAAGGACACTTTACAGAGGGATGCATCAAGTAAAATCATCAATAAACAACATCCAAACACAAGAAACAGACAATAAACAACATTCAAAACATCAGCAAAATAAAAAATTAGCAAATATTAAATGTACAACCATGAATGAAACTGTGCAGGATGATGGGAGTGTTGGAGTTAGTGAGTGAGAGACGAAAAACAGGTTAGTTTTGAGTCTTGTTTTGAAAACAGGGAGAGAGTTGGAATGGAATGGAAAATTTATTTATATAGCACCTTTCACAGACAGCAGTCACAAGGTGCTGTACAAGATCAGTCAATTGACCAACAGGTAGACAGTCAGAAACACAAGAACGAGTGATGACAACAACAACAGCAACAGCCACAACAGACAACAGCAACAGCAGCAACAACAACAACAACAACTGACAGGAAGACAGTGATACATTGTGAAGGGGTTAGTAAAACGCGAGAGAAAATAAGTGGGTTTTTAGTTGTTTTTTAAATGAAATGACTGAGGAAGCAGCTCTCAGTTCTGGAGGCAGAGCATTCCAAAGTCTTGGTGCAACGGATTCAAATGCCCTGTCACCTTTTGTAATGAGCCTGGTGCGGGGGACATGGAGCAGGCTCTGATGTGAGGAGCGTAGCAATCTGGAGGTAGTGTGGGGTTTTAAGAGTTCGGAGATGTAGGCGGGAGCTTGACCGTGAATGGCCTGATAGGTAATGACCAATATTTTAAAGTGAATCCTGAAGTGTACCGGAAGCCAGTGAAGAGAAAAGAGAATAGGGGTGATGTGGTGTGATCTACGAGACCTAGTAAGGATCCTGGCAGCGGCATTCTGAATCAATTGAAGACGATCGGTGGAGGATTTGTTGAGGCAGGAGAATAGTGAGTTAGAGTAGTCCAGACGGGATGAGACAAAAGCGTGAATGATCATTTCTAATTCAGGAGTGGAGACCATGGTTCTGAGCTTGGCAATGTTACGGAGATGATAGAAGCAGGTCCGGGATAACTGATTAATATGTTTGTCAAAATGCATGTGTTGATCAAATGTAACACCTAGATTTTTTAGGTTTGGACGTATCAGTGATTTTAAGGGACCCATGCAGTTTCTCATCTCAGAGACGGCGTCATCAGAACCAATGATAAGAAGTTCTGATTTGCTGGTGTTAAGCTGCAGAAAATTGCTGGCCATCCAGATTTGAATTTCGGTTAAACAGTCACACAGAGTATTAACATTGGATATGGACTTGGAGTCAAGAGATAGATATAACTGGATATCATCGGCATAACAGTGATAGGATATAGTGTTGTACTTACTAATGATCTTGCCTAGCGGGAGTAGATATAGGGTGAAGAGGATTGGGCCAAGGACCGATCCCTGAGGCACGCCACAGGATAAAGGTTTCTACCTGACAGATAGGAAGTGAACCAGTCGAGGGCCAGTCCTGAAATACCCACACATTCCCTAAGTCTACTGATGAGGATGCTGTGGTCGACAAACGCTGCAGTAAGGTCAAGGAGCAGGAGAACAGAGCACTTGCCAGCATCGGAGGACATCATAATATCATTAGTGACTCTGAGAAGGGCGGTTTCAGTGGAGTGCCCCTTGCGGAAGCCAGACTGGAATTTATCAAGTATGGGGTGGTTGTTTAAGACATCGTTGAGCTGACTGGCAACTACTTTTTCTAACAGCTTTGAAGGAAAGGATACTTTAGAGATCGGCCTGTAATTGTTTGGGATCGACGGGTCAAAGTTTGGTTTTTTGAGAAGAGGCTGAACGATAGCTTGTTTAAAATGAGTGGGAACAAGGCCGGTTTCCAGGGACAGATTGATAATTGAGAGAAGACAGGGGCCGATTGCAGTAATAACAGCTTTGAACATGGAGGGAGGAAGAATGTCTAGTTGACAGGAGGAGGTCTTTGAGGAGGAGACGATTTTAACCAGTTCCTGTAAAGAAATGGGTTGAAAATGAGTCAGGATAGGTTGTGCGGGAGGGTAGAAAGGAGGAGGGGGTGGGGGTGCAGTGATGCTGGACCTAATGGAGGATACTTTGTTAGTGAAGAAAGAGAGAAATTTGGTGCAATCCTCATTTGAGGAAATAGGGGAAACAGAGGGAACTGGACTAACAATGTTATTTATGGTGTCAAAAAGGACTTTTGAGTTGCGTCTGCTGGACGAGATGAGGTTGGAAATAAATGAAGCTCTAGCATCCTTAACCATGGAATTGTACTCAGTAAGAAGGGCTTTGAGATGGAGCCGATGTACCTGGAGCTGTGAGGACTTCCACAGGCGTTCCACCCTACGACATTTCCGTCTAAAACAGCGAATAGACTCATTTATCCAAGGGAAGGATTTGGCTAAAGGAACAGTACGGGTTTTCAAGGGAGCAATTTCATCCAAGATAACAGAGCAGTGTGCATTGAAGGAGCTGACTAAGCCGTCAATGTCATGGTGGTCCGAGAGTGGCAGCCTGTTGGTGAACATAGAGGAGAATCTGTCGGCGGAAAGGTGGTTGAGTGGGCGTGAGGATTTCAGACGCTTGTCAGAAAGACAGTCAGCATTAGGGAGTAGTTTAAACAGGATGCAAGCATGGTCTGTCACACACATATTATGCAGTTTGAGGTTGTCAATATTCAGGCCATGAGAGAGGATAAGGTCAAGGGTGTTACCGCTGGTGTGGGTGGGGCCTGACACGTGTTGAGAGAAATTGAATGAGTTGATGATATTTAGAAAATTAAGTGCAAAGCTATCAGAGGGATCATTTACGTGAATATTGAAATCACCGGCCATAAGAACTTTATCAAATTTAATAATAGACGTTAAGAAGTCACTAAGTTCAGCTAAAAATGAGTTGTTTGTGCCAGGGGGGCGGTAAACTAAGATGCAGTGAAAGGGAGTAAAGTGCCCAATTTTAGCCACCATGAGTTCAAATGTATTGTACAAAGGGGAATTAACCCTCCAGGTTTTAAAACATTGTTTGTGTACAATAGCAAGGCCTCCTCCCCTACCAGTGGGTCTGGGAGTACAGATAAAGGAGCAGCCGGGTGGGCATAGTTCATTTAGGGACACAAAATCATTAGGACCCTGCCAGGTCTCTGTCAGAAAAAAGAAATCCAAGTCATTGGAGGTGAATAGATCGTTCAGGATGAAAGATTTGTTATTTATGGAACGAGCGTTCAGTAAGGCCAATTTCAGAGGGAAGCTGGATTTGTTGTTCTTATTAATGGTCTTATTGCCATTAATATTATCGGTAGGTGTTTTTGCGAGGTGACGTAGGTGCCGAAAGACTGGGCGGCTACGTAGCGCCCGTGATATTTGGCGTCTTCCAATGACTGGTAGAATAGGATTAACCAGCGGTGGTGTTAGTGTGGGAGTGCCAGTGTGACAGTAGGGGGAGCGCGACCTCGGGAGAACGGGGGTAGAAGCAGGTGAAGGCTGGTGCCACAAGGGGGGGCTGCTAACGATTCGAGGGGTAGGAGTGACAGAGTGTGCAGTAGGAGAGGAAGAGGGAGTTACTGAGTGAGGTGTAAACAAGAGTCAGTCATGGTCGTGGATGGCGGTACGAATAGCATAATGAATGTTTTCTGACAGCACTGAGCTGCCAAGCTTGCTGGGGTGGAGACCATCCCTCCCATAGAAGGAGGGACGGTTCCAAAAAAGATTAAAACTGTCAACGAAGCCGATGTTAAGCGATCTGCAAGAAGCCTGGAGCCAAGTGTTGAGGCTGCGTAGCCTGCTGAATCGCTCCGGGCCACGGGACAGCGTTGGGAGAGGACCGCTGATGAAAACCGTTTTGCCGCAGCTTTTTAAGAGGTTCAGAAGGCTAGTAAAAAACTTCTTCGTCACCTCTGATTGTTTGTGAGCTGTGTCGTTGCTTCCTACATGGACTATAATGCGGCGAACGGAGGAGGGAATTGACTGCAGTAGTCCAGGTAATTTGTGGAGGATACCTGGAACCGTAGCTCCGGGGAAACACTGCGTGATGGCGTTGGAAAAGCGAATGTTCCTGCTGATGCTGTCACCCACTATTAGAGTAGTGGGGGGAGGATGAGGGGGGGATGTGAGATTTGGAGCAGCTGAAATGGGGGTCTTCGGGAGATTAACACAAGAGCCACCCCTGGAGTGGCTCCGAACAGCGTCCACCAGAATCCTGCGCCGGGAGGAGGAGGTCGAGGATCCGGGACGCGGCTCGGAGCGAGCGCCGCCAGCCAGGAGCGGAGGCAGAGGCAGCGCCTCGGGGACAGCAGCTCCGGTGTCAGGATCGGGCAGAGGGTTGAGTGTGGCAGCAGAGACCTGGGCTGGACCGGGGGGAGGATCGGATGTAGGCGCTGGGTCTGGAGCCGGACCAGGACCAGGACCTGACGAGGGAGGCGCTGGGTCTGGGGCCGGACCAGGACCAGGACCAGGACCTGACGAGGGAACGGACGGAGCATTGCCTGGATGAGCTGAGGAGAGGGGACCAGGGAGCTCCTCCGATGCCAAGGCATCATAGCGGGTGGAGAGGCTCAGTCTCGGCGGAGAGGTGAGCCGACGGAAATTTCCCCTGCGGCCACGGCCGCGGAACACCACTTCAGACCAGGCCGCCGCTCCTTTCGGTGTCGAGCTGGCGGGACGCAGGCTGACAGAGGGATCCCAAGCGACAGTGTCCTGGATGGGTGATGTTTGCAGAGTTGATTTATTAAATTGGTCGGACATGAACAGATTGGAGAGTGTGGGAAGGCGGATGGAGAGGTTGGAGAGTATTGCATCTTTTTTCTCCAGCTCTGTGGAAAGCCGCTTGATATCCTCCTTGAGATCGGCGATCTGCTTTTCTGATCGTTGTAGACGAAGGTCCGCTTGTGGGATAACCGCTGGATAAGACGTCGCCATGGAGGGGGGGGGGGTCTGGGAACAGAGGAGGAACAACAGCCAGCAAGCGCCAAAGAGCAGAGGAGATTTTCTACTTCAGGGAAGAAAGTTGGATATTCCAGGATTGAGCTTCAATGAAAACTCACAGGCATGGGCTCCAGAGGAGCCCACAGCGTAGAGATGGCACTATGAAACAACCCGGAGTAGAGAGGAGACCTACCGCCGAGGGCCTGGAAAACAGGCCCACTTCAGATGAAAGACTCGGGTAAGTCACAATCCCTCTTTTCCGTGTAGGCCGGTGGGTCCCACTTGCTTCTGTGAGCTTCGGTCGGGAATATTCCCACGGTGTCGGTCAGCGTCAGCAGGGAAGGAGATAGTGTTGTAATCCGAGGAGACTTGGGATCTTGCGCGATGGCAGGAGTATGTTAAAGTAGGCGAAGAAATAGAACTATTTGGGTGGTAATAGTCAAATTTTCCGCCACAGCGAGAGAACTCTGGAGCACGCACACACGCACACACTGGTGCACACACGCACACACTGGTGCACACAGTTGGAGTTACTGATGTCAGATCAGACGGCTTTAAATATTATCTAAGTCGCGCTCAGCTGTGCGTGTCTCGTAACCACCATGACCAGCGTTTGCACATTTCACCACCATCGTCGTCTTCAGTCAACCTGAAATCTTGAAATTCGATCTTGACAAAGACTCGTGTCGCCTTCAGGTGCCTGCAGTTTTTTTGTCAGAGCAAAACAAACTCGCCTCACACACAAACATAAAGTAAAGTAAAGTGAAGTATGCCTTTATTTATCCCACGATGGGGAAATTCACAGGGTTACAGCAGCAGCACATTCACACAGTATTGGACTGGTAAAAAATATATATAAATATAAGAAAAACAAGATATAGAAGGATGCAAAAACATAATTTATTTCTAAGAAGTCAATAATTAAAATGTGTTTAGCTTAAAATTCCTCATAACTCATATCAAATTTTCTGCTTTAAGTTTTATTATCCTCACGCACTCAGATGATTTATTAATTGAGGAATCACTCGACCCAGATGAGTTTTCTCAACAGTTTATTAGAGACGAAGTTCTTCTACACACAGTCTCTGCTGCACCTCCTGCAGCGTCAGGGCGGATGCTTTGAAATGCTTGAAGTAGAGAAATCTTCGCTCCAGTCGTACACACTTGTATCACCACAGTGTGTTTGTGAGAAGAACAAGTGTCAGATTTCTTCCTTGTACTTAGAACCAGACGAAACATTTATCACGTCTTCATCTCAGGTGCTTGAAGCTAAAGCAGTGGGGTCGTCTCGTCTTGGTGCCGCTGTGTCAGAATAAACCTGTGACACCGGCAGTGATTTACTCATTAAACACTTATCACCTGCAGCTCTGCATGTAACCACACAGTTTTTGGTGGCTGTTTTTACTGTGCAATTATTAAAACTGGTGCAGATGCAAAAGACAGATGTGCAGAAAAATACATACGTATAATATATACTGTGTCAGCAGTGAAGCAGGAAACATGATTCACCATCTACCATCTGTTAAGCAAAGTGGAGCTGCAGCAATAATCCTATTAATGAATAACTCAACTTCAATTCAATTTATTGCTACTTTCATGGAAAAAACCTTAGCGAGAAGCTGTCAATCTTCTTAAAACATCAACAAATACAGAAATGATTCACATTTGCAACTCAAATGTGAATATTTGCTTGTTTGCAGTGGTGATACACTTTGGTAGACAAAACAAAACATTTGCATGAGCAGAGTTTTTCCCTCCGTCACCTGCATGAGGTTGATCGGTTTACAGTGTGACGACTGACGACACACTTTCGCTCCCATGCCGAACTATGGCATCATGGGAGAAATCAGCGCTGCTCCAGTCAGTATCTCCTGCTGATGATCAGAGTTTGTAACGCTGCAGTGACACAAACTGAGGGGAAAACAGAAGAAGAGCTTTTCATGTATAATTTATCGCTGCTCTGCTCAGTCGTGATTTAAAAAGTGTGTTTGGTTTATTTTAGTGTAGTTTGGTTTGGTGGGAGAGTGTGTTTTCCTTGGTGCCATCAGTGCATCTGGATGTGGATCCTGAGTGGTGGAGGTGCAGACTGAAACACAGCTGCCTCTGTCCTATTCCTCCAAAAAATTGAGAAATAGTTTAGGAGACTCGCTGCAAATTATTCATAGCCTCGTGTCGAAGCTGCTTCAGTCTGTGTGTGTGTGTGTGTGTGTGTGTGAGAGAGATAGAGAGGGAGAGTGTGTGAGAAATTCAGAGTGCAAGTGTAGAGAAGAAGAGGAAAGCCGATGTGCGTTCAGGATTATTGAGTTGTTGGTTGGTACTGTAATAGGTCAGGCTACTCCCAGCGTCCATACACACACATCCTTTTCCTTTTCCTCCTCAGTTCAGGAATGAACGGGAAAACCCAGTAACAGAATTGATTCAAATGAATGTTAAAGGGATAGTTCAACATTTTTGGCAAATTGGCCCATTGCCATAATAGTCATAGCAGTGTCGGTGCAAGCTATTTGTAGAACGGCGGAGCAGAGCCGTGAGCTGCTCAGAGCTACACTACGGAGGCTCATGGGATTTCTTGGTTTCCCTTCATCAAACTCATCAAATACACAATCCAACAACTCCACAACGCTCTGGTGGACAAGTTGTGACCTGCACATTCACCACGCTATGAGATAAGAACAGAACGTTACCAGACAGAGTTGTTTTAGAGGGAAATACAGAGACTGCTTGCAAAAAAACTGGTCCAGACGGGAACATCCGTCAGCGGTTTTTAGTGATGCACGATATATCGGCATTAATATCGATATCGGCCGATATTTGTCATTTTTTAACATATCGGTATCGGTCCGATGTATATCGGCCCATATATATTCGTATGCAAAACCTGCAAAGTTGAGGTAATGCGAGGAGGATGGTAGCCTGTAACCTTGTTATTTGGAAGTAAAATACATTCTGAAAATAAAGGACGACATTCAAAAATTCAGTTTGCATGATTTTCAGTCTGTACAAAAATGTATCATCTCAGAAACTTTAAAAAACCCAACACATATCGATATCGGTAAATATCGGTTATCGGCCATAACAGAAAAATTCATATCGGATATCGGTATCGGCCAAAATTTTCATATCGGTGCATCCCTAGCGGTTTTGCATGAATTTCCCTCTAAAACAACACTGTCTCGTAACGTTGTGTTATCATCTCATAGCGCGGTGAATGTGCAGGTGACAACTTGTCCACCAGAGCGTTTTGGAGTTGTTGGATTGTGTATTTGATGAGTTTGGAAACCAAGAAACCCCATGAGCAGCTAGCGGCTCTGCTCCGCCGTTCTAAAAATAGCTTGCATCAACAATTAAAGGTAACGAACCTACTGCTATGACTATAAGGATTATGGCAATTGGCCAATCTGCCAAAAATGTTGAACTATCCCTTTAATGCAAATTAATTATAAAGACTCCAGATGATTACACAGGACTAAACGAGGTGATAAATCTTGTTTGGTTTCAGCGTAGCTCAGCTCAGTGTTTCTGTTCTCACCCTCAGGCTCTTCCCATGTGTCCCCTGTCTCCACACTGTTTACCTTTACTGTCTCTTTCTTTCTTTTTCTTTTTTTTTTAAAGTTCCTTTTGGCTTCTTGGTTGTCAGATCACATCCCCGTGTCCCACTTCATATTCTGCAGCTTTTCTTGCACGGACTCTGTTTCCCTGAGCTCAGAGCAGGCAGAGTAGAGATGTCAAACCCCTCCAGGTGTCATCGTCTAATGTCTATACTGTTCAACCAGCTACAGAAATAGTCAAATAACATTAAATGAGAAGTTAAATCTTTTGATACATGTTCTTCTTCACTGTCCCATTTTCATGATGACAGTTTCTCTCTGTCTTATAGTTAAACATTAATTTGGACTCATGGATAATTGTTTATATTGCAATGGACAGAAGTTAATGTCACTATGACCTCAAAACATGTTTGTTTTTTCCATAATTCAGGAGTTCGTACACTAATTATGACAAAATGTTACTCAACTTAAATTTGATAATACAGCCAGATAAATAAGGATAAGTCCAAATAAGTTTTATTGATATCACAAACCAAAAACCAGAAGTCTATAATCCTGTAAATACTGTAGTTTATTATTTTTCAGCCTGTAAGTTTACATTTAATTAAAACTTGCCTAATTTGCAGCATAATTTGGGCTTTTTCCTTTTGAATTCCAGTTATTTTATATTTATGTATCTCCCTCATGACAAACCTCCCTAGGTAACATATTAAAACAACTTTTTTTGCAAGTTGACATTTCTTCCTTGTCCTTCTTCATAGTTTTTCCGCTGCTGTTCCACAGATGGTCAGGATTTATGTCTCTCATCATTTATACGTGTCTCTGTGTCAGCACAGGCAGGACTTTTCTTCTTCTTCTTCTTCTTCTACTTCGTCTTTGTTTATCTCTTTCTTGGTTTGAAATGCCAAAAAGAAGATGAGAAGCTCGTGTAAACCCAGGTGACCCGGGTCACAGCTGCAGTGGCTCCTGGCTTCACATCTGGATCTGCATCTGGACGTTTCAGCTGCATGATCTCACACCGTCTCTGTCTCAATTAACACTTTCTATTAATAAACACTGTAAACCTCCTCTGTTAAACGCTGGCTCTGAGATTAAAGGAGGGAAACTTTTTGATTTTAATCCAATAATTTATCACAGACACCTGAACGCCTCACAGCGCTCGCTCCTTCTCACAGTCCCACCATGTTTTTAAATGACGAGCTGACGGTGTGAGAACATCAAGCCAGACAGATGACTGTGTGTGTAAGTGTGTGTGTAGTTCAGCATGGTGAAACAGGGGGCTCTCCTCCTGCCACTGCTATTCCTCAGTACAAACAGTATTTAAATACACACTCTCTTAGCCTGCCCCCTACTGTTGCCCAGACCTACTTTCAAACACACACATATGCACTCACACACACTCTGGGGAAAATACGGCCCCTAAAACACTCCTCAGGTGACCGTGACCGGACCGGGGGCCGAGCGGCGGGTTCAATGAGCCCCAGTTGATTTTTGGGAGCCCACTTTCCCCCGGTTAAAAGCCACTTAAGCAGTTTGGAGATGGAGTTTGGGCCGAGGACTTTGTGGATCATACTGCCCCCGGTGGCGGAGAGCAGCACTGCTCCACCTCTGCTCTGCTCTGCTCTGCTCTGCTCTTATTAGCATATGAACAGGTCACTAAATGCTTGCTGTCATAATTAACATAGCTGCCAGTCTCCTTAATGAGAATTCACCCTCATTATCAGCTCTGGCTGCAAGGCATTGTGGGAGTTATTCACATGGTTTAGGCTATAGCACCTGGGAGTTTGTTTTTTTTTAGAGTTAAGGCCTCATTCTGGTGGAAATTATAATTATCTCCTGCAAACAATCCCTTTTTTTGTTTTTTTTTAAACAAAGTGCAGCATTTTATCTATATTTTTATTTTATTTTCACTTCTATATAAGTTTAAAATAGTGCAAATGTCGCACTTTTGGCACAGTTTTGAGTAGGTGTTTATTTCCAGATGTGCCGGTGCATGCGTCGTCAGTCTGAACGCGTGCACGTTGCAGGGCTTGTTTGTCAACAACGCTCCCTCCCGTGCAGCCAGCCAGCCAGCCAGCCAGTGCTCCCAGCTTGTCCCACACATATATTTTGCTGTTGTAGTTCTCAAAGCGGCCAGTTGGTGTCCTCCTCTCCCCACCTCCACCTCCACACACGCTGATCCATCAGTGGGGAGAGACGACGAGGAGAAGCGCTGTCTCTCTCTCTGACATTTTACAGCTGTGACACTTTGGACACTGATGTGATGTGTGACGTGCATGTGAAGTGACAGCCGAGCGCTGAGCGTTCAGAGCTGCTGGTTTAATTGTTTAATTCCCAGAGATTTGACACGGGTTCTCCTTTTTACCTCGTTAATAACTTGACGGTTTACTTTAAGTGTCTTTGTGAAGTTTGTGTTTATGTGCACGTGTTGCTCTGTTGCTGCAGAGACGTCAGTGATTCTTACAGGCTGCGTTTGTTGTGTTTTTGTTTCTTCTTCCAGGAACTGAAGAGAGTGGAGTTTAAGTGCCAACAAGTCGAGCGCCGTCCGTCCTGGATCCTCTCCCCGCCGCCGCCGCCGCCGTCTCCCCCAACTGAGCTGCCTTATTGTCCCTCCATCCTTGGACCTGAAACCCGGTCCTGAAGACTCACACACGTGCACACGCGCACACATACACGCACACACACACAGTAACACACCTGACCGCCACCTCGCCGCCCGAGCAGGATGATCACCTCGGAGCTCCCGGTCCTACAGTGAGTGAAGCTCACGCTCAAATCTACATGAAATATGAGTTTTCATCTATAAATCCGTCCATTTTGCACCAGTTCAGTTTTTTTTTATTCTTTTAATTAAACAAAAGAACTCATGAATGAATTGTTTATTTTGCAATGGACAGAAGTTAATGCTACTAAGACCTCAACCTTTTTTTTTTCCTCCATAATTCCGGAATTCATACACTAAATATGACAAAATTCCAAGTCCAAAAAAGTTTTATTGATATCACAAACCACTGTTTATTATTTATATACTGTCAATTTACAGCCTAATTTGGGCTTTTTCTTTTAAAATGTCAGTTTTTTATATTTATTTTTATTTCATTTCCTCATCACAAACATCCTTAGGTAACATAAAACAACTTTTTTTAAAAAAGGGATTCATCATCTTTATTTTCTCATATTGCAAGTTGTCATTTTGCAAGAAAATAATTGTTAAATTGTGTCTCATCGTCTCAAACCGACCCGTAAATAAGCTCTGTTAAGTCCGGTAAAGGATGTTTTTTTTTAGAGGTGGATGTGATTAAAATCATAAACCCTGCTGTGGCTGGTTTAGAAATTTATTTTATACCCAAACCAGAAATCTCAGTGTGTATTCAGATCTCAAGAACAAATGTGAAACCAGTCCTAACTCTGTTCTACATTATATTTTCTAACAGCAGCAACAAGTTTTGGTTTTTCTGTTAATTTGATCTTGTGTGGTTGAGTTAAAACCATGTGAATCACACGTGTTTTATGTTTTTGCTCCTTCAGGGACTCGTCCAACGAGTCTGGGGCCACAGACACGGTGGGAATAAGTATGAGCATGAGTGAGATGGAGGATCCGGAGGCAAAAGGGAAGAAGAAGAGAGGGAGGCCTGGAAAACAAGCCCCGGTAGGAGTGTGATGAAGATAAAACTCTCAGTGAGCATGAGAGTTTTTTCCCCCCACTGTGTATTTGACATTTTTGTCCCCACAGGCGTCCAATAAGAAGCCTCGAAAGTCTCCGACAGACAAGACTGTGGGAGTGGCCAGAGGGCGGGGGAAGGCCAACGGCGTGGCTCAACACAACGGAGACGGCGGAGACCCGGTCACTCTGTTCGAAGTGGTCAAACTGGGCAAAAGTGCCATGCAGGTGTGTGAATATGGAGGCGTTTGTGTGATTGTTGTCATTAATTTCAAAATATAAACATGCAAAACACAAGACTTTTATTTTGAAAATCTTCAGCAGCACTTTGAATTCAACCCCTTTGCACCTGTTTTCCTGTTTGTATTCTGTCTGTGTAAAAAATTGGTTTTACAATAAAGACGGAGGCTTTTTATAAACTCTATCTGATGTGATTGTGTGTGTGTTTGTGTGTTTGTGTGTGTACAGTCTGTGGTGGACGAGTGGATCGAATCGTACAAACAGGACAGAGACCTGGCGCTGCTGGACCTCATCAATTTTTTCATCCAGTGTTCGGGATGCAAAGGTGAGTCTTGTCTTAAACTACTGTAATCACATGCTCACTCCTACACTGAACTGTGTGTGTGTGTGTGTGTGTGCGTGTGTGCGCGCTGAATAACAACCTGCGTCCCTGTGGTTGTGTAACCAGGCACCGTGAGGATCGAGATGTTCAGGAACATGCAGAACGCCGAGATCATCCGCAAGATGACTGAGGAGTTTGATGAGGTAATTGCACCTGCACATCTGTATTTATGAGCTCTCTGAATCAAATCAAACTTTATTTATACAGCACTTTTTATACAGAGAAAGTTGGAGGGCGAAGTCCTTTACAGACACTAAGACACACTGTACTGTTTAACATTAAACCGCCAAAACAATAAAACAATAATAAATGGTGCAATTTCAAAATGCTTTACAATAAACACTAAATTAGAGAATATAAATAAAGGAATAAATGCAGCTACAAATACAAGCAAAGCCAAACCCCTGAACCAGTGCAGCGTCCTCCTGGAGCAGCTGCATGCACATTGCTCCTGGTTACAGCAGGTCGAATCCTCTGCAGGATTAATGAACACTAACACCACCAATGGATGTTGGGTAATTTTACTGTAACAGGAAAAAAAACATAGATATGACATCCACCTGTGTGCTCAAATGTCCTGGTATAATAATTACAGCAACAACAGCAGCTGAACAGATGAAAGAGGCTCTGCTCTCCTTCATTGGAAACAAATGTGATCTCGACCACAGGCAGAGCAGAACGAGCAGCAGCAGAGTCTGTGTTATTAAAAACAGGTCCCCGTCTTAATGGAAGCTGACCATTGAACAGTCCAGTCCTGATTGAATGTGAGCATTTGTAGATGAAAATCTGAACCTTAAAGGTCAGATCGGGGGGAAAAACAGAGAGGAGGAAACAGTTATAATGAAGGATGCTGCAGCCTCTCTGACTCCTCTGTCTCTGTGTTGTTGTTGTTGTTGTTGTTTCCCTGCAGGACAGCGGCGACTACCCCCTCACCATGCCCGGGCCCATGTGGAAGAAGTTCCGCTACAACTTCTGCGAGTTCATCAGCGTGTTGATCCGCCAGTGTCAGTACAGCATCATCTACGACGAGTACATGATGGACACGGTCATCTCCCTCCTCACCGGCCTCTCCGACTCCCAAGTGCGAGCCTTCAGACACACCTCCACGTTAGCAGGTGACAAACTCATAAAATACAATACTGTGAAGATGCATACATATATATGATGCATGTTTCATTATTTCATCTTGAGAACAGGTAGATAGATAGATAGATAGATAGATAGATAGATAGATAGATAGATAGATAGATAGATCTGAAACATCTGTGTATGTGTGTCTGTTTGTTATTCAGCTTCACATGTGTTTTATTATTTTATGTGTGTAGCGATGAAGCTGATGACGGCGCTGGTGAACGTGGCCCTGAACCTGAGCATCCACCAGGACAACACCCAGAGACAGTACGAGGCCGAGAGGAACAAGATCGCAGGCAAACGGGCCAACGAGAAGCTGGAGCTGCTGCTGCAGAAGAGGAAGGAGGTTGGAGAGAAAAAACAAATAGACCTTTTTTTTTTTTTTTTTAACTGATGTGGTGAAGAATCAGAAGTGTTTGCAATTAGTTATTGATTGAAGCCTTTCAGCTCTCTGATGATTGAGCTTGTTTGTTTTTATCTTATTTTTTAGCTCCAGGAAAACCAGGATGAAATCGAGAACATGATGAACTCCATCTTCAAGGGAATCTTCGTGCATCGCTACAGGTTCGCCTCCCGATCTTTGACCTCCTTGTGATTAATTCAGCCTTTTCCAAATGTGTCCCTTCAGCCTTAAAGATTGAGAACGGTAACCGTGCTCTCTCTCTCTCCACAGGGATGCAATAGCAGAGATCAGAGCCATCTGTATCGAGGAGATCGGAGTGTGGATGAAGATGTACAGCGACGCTTTCCTTAATGACAGTTACCTAAAATATGTGGGTTGGACGCTACACGACAGGGTGAGACACCGTCGGTTGAAACTTGAACAGATCATTTCCACTTTAGAATCTTCTTCTCTTTTTTTTAATCATCTCTCTCTTTTCCAGCAAGGAGAGGTGCGTCTAAAGTGCCTGAAGGCTTTGCAGAACCTCTACACAAACCGAGAGCTGTTCCCCAAGTTAGAGCTTTTCACCAACCGCTTCAAGGTACCGATGGAGTAAATGTGCATCGTGCTGCGCTGCTTTTTAAGGAACGGAGCAAAAAATGTGAACAGAGAAAAAACTGTGTGTGTGTTGTGTGTTTTGACAGGATCGTATAGTCTCAATGACACTAGATAAGGAGTACGACGTGGCGGTGGAGGCGATCCGACTGGTCACGCTCATCCTGCAGTGAGTTACTTTGTTATTACCTTTGCTGTTAGAAATTACAGTTTGGATTTGGATTTTGGACGAATGTTCAAAAGGAGATTAAGTTGTGATATTGATTTCCAAAGTGATTTGCAACCAACACTTGATATTCTGGTTATATTTCATGACTGTATGACTGATAAAAATTCAAGTCTTTACTGAGAATCCTGCTTCAAATAGCAACAAATATGATAATGACTTCCTGGTTGAAGTCCCAACCCTCCAGCATAACGCAATGGAGAGACAAGGTTTTTTTTTAAAAAAGTGTTTATCATGAAAACGCATCCAGGATATTTGTTCAAAGATGATCATTATTAATATGGGCGATGCCAGAGCTCGAGTCACCTATTTTGTCGTGATTTATATTTTAATTACATAATTTATTTTCAAAGATTGGAAAACGTACTATCTTTGGAAATAAATCAATAAAGTTAATTCAATTCAGTTCAATGTTATACATCTCCTCTGTGTTTGTTGGGATTATGTCTATGTTTATGTTTATGTTTAAAAATCTGGTAAAACAAAAACAACAATTTCTGTCAATAATTGCAGTATTTTATTTTTTTTTAATGGTGAGTTGAGTTTCTGCCATTGTGACGTTGTGAGTAACTCATGTTGACGATGCCGTTGCAGGGGCAGCGAGGACGCCTTGTCCAACGAGGACTGTGAGAACGTCTACCACCTGGTCTACTCGGCCCACCGGCCGGTGGCGGTCGCCGCTGGAGAGTTCCTGCACAGGAAGTGAGTAGACGTCATGACAACCTGATGTAAAACGAGAGCTTTGCTTTCAGTTTCAGTTTCATCTGCTGTTTTATTTTATTTTAGTTTATTGAAATACCAGTCTCTCAGATTTGCTGCTACTTTCCATCTACTTCCATCTTATTCGTGGTTTGATAACAGTGTGTAAACCTGTTCTCTCTGTCTCTCAGGTTGTTCAGTCGTCATGACCCGCAGGCGGAGGAGGCGCTGGCGAAGCGCAGAGGAAGGAGCAGTCCCAACGGGAATCTCATCCGGATGCTGGTGCTCTTCTTTTTGGAGAGCGAGGTAAGACTCACACACACACACACACACACACACACAGACACACACACATTAGGCTGCAGTTTACATGATGCAGACGCCTGCTACACTACACACATGACAAATCCAGCCTGTTACAGACACACAAGGCTCAGTGACGTGAAGTAATGTTTTATTTGTTTGCCTCTGGTTTGATAGAGTTTATTAAAAACACTCAATCTGGTGGATTTTCATAGTTATTGATTTCACACTTTACCGCTGTTGTCAGTTATTGATCGTCCTGCTCCTGTATTAGTGGATGACATTTGACGCTGCTTCACATGAGAGATCAGGAGAGATGTGTGCAGCTTTAGGAAGTGGAAGATTCTCCACCATCTCAGTCCTGGGTGGTCTGAAGTTAATGAAAAGGAAAATATCGATTTATAACACTTTCTACTGTGTGTTCTTTCTTTCTGTGCGTGTACGTGTAGCTCCATGAGCACGCAGCCTACCTTGTGGACTCACTGTGGGAAAGCTCACAGGAGCTGCTGAAAGACTGGGAGTGTATGACTGAACTTCTGCTTGAAGAGCCGGTGCAAGGAGAGGAGGGTAAGACTCTTTTTTACTCTCTGAGATCAGCTTTAGGCTTCTTCACAGCAGAGATGATGTAATAAAATCGTGTTTCTTGAAACTCTCCTCTAATACATTCTCACCTCTCTGTCTCTCTCTCCGTCTCCCTCGCTGCTGTCCGTCTCTCTGCAGTGCTGTCAGACCGGCAGGAGAGTGCGCTGATAGAGCTGATGGTGTGCACCATCCGACAGGCGGCCGAGGCACACCCACCTGTCGGCCGAGGCACCGGCAAACGGGTAGGTCAACGCCACACACACACACACACACACACACATATGATTACAGAGGAGAGAGACAAGCTGAATGTAAACCTGCCACCAGACGCCGTGAGGAACCGTCTAGAGCTTAATTGAGCTTGTGAGTCTGTTTGTTCGAGGGGAACAGGACGGACCGTGTTGATCCAGCTGACGCGTAAGAAGGCTGAGAGAGATTTGCACATCTGAGTTTAGTTCTGTCACAAACACTTGTCAAGAAAAGGAAAAGGCATCTTTATCTACGTAGCACTTTTCATACCAAGGCAACTCAATGTGCAAAACATTTAAAAAGAAAAAGAACGGCATTAAACAGCAACAACCTGTTAATTCAAGGGATCTCATAGCTGTGTTAAAGATCAGATTAACCCTTCACAGTTTGAATCATAAATCCATGTAATAATTATATATTTCTCTATTATCCCTAGAGGTACTGATGCTGATGAGGGTCATTATACATCAGTGGGTCTTGGTTTTCAAGAGACGTCAAATGATACTATATGAGTAATTCAAGCTTCTTCTTTTTTTTTAAAGAGGAACTATGCAGGATTTTCATCTTAACTGTGCTACATTTTACCTTAATTAAACAGCTTTGGAGTACGTAATTGTGATGGTTTAATAACTGACATGTCAATGTTACTTGTTACGAGGGAGAACGGAGGCTCTCTGTCTTCCACCTAGCGTCTCTTGGCTGAAAGCCAACTCTCGTCTCTGCAGCAGCAGCGCGACACAAACGCACCTCTTAACTCGTAATCATTTGTTTATGACAGATGAGACTACACGTCGTAATATCATTTATGATATATTACGTTATCTACCGCTCTATTGATTGATTTCTCATCGACTTCGTTGTAAACAAATGCACATGACCAGGAGGAGGGTTCGCAACACAGCAGGGAAGCAACCAGACTTACATAATTAAAAATATATGAAAATTCATTTCAAATTTTTAAAAGTGTGCCTTTTTCACACTTGTATATTTGTTCACTTTCCACTTGTGTCCATATGTCTCTGTTTGGGAGAGAAGTTTAAAGGAAACGTCTTGTATCCCAGCTCCATCTGACCTTGTCTCTTCTCTTCGTCTGTCCGTCCAGGTGCTGACGGCGAAGGAGAGGAAGACTCAGATCGACGACAAGAACAAACTGACGGAGCATTTCATCATGGCTCTGCCCATGCTGCTGTCCAAGGTACGACTCTGCCGCACGCCGCCGCGCCCATGGCCAGAATCAGGCCCTGATAAATCACGAGAGGGCGGGTTAATGATCGGTTAATCGAAGTAATTGATTATGTAGGCATGTGAAGTGTTATTGATATTGATTATATGTCGCTCTAAGTGCTTTGAATGTAATTGACTTGTTTTACTGAGATACTGAGGGAAAGCGTCAGGTGTTGATTGATGCGTCTCTGCCCCTCCCCCACCCCCCACAGTATCAGGCCGACTCGGAGAAGGTGGCCAACCTGCTGCAGATCCCCCAGTTCTTCGACCTGGACGTGTACAGCGCCGGGCGCATGGAGAAGCACCTGGACGCGCTGCTGAAGCAGATCCGGCTGGTGGTGGAGAAGCACATCGAGACGGACGTGCTGGAGGCGTGCAGCAAGACCTACAGCATCCTCTGCTCCGAGGAGTACACCATCATGAACCGCGTGGACATCGCCCGCTCGCAGCTCATCGACGAGATGACCGATCGGTTCGCGCACTCGGTGGAGGAGCTGCTGCAGGAGGTACGGAGGGAGGAGGAGCAGGATGCTGGTGTACTTTATACTCTGTATGCAAATGAGGAAAGACACTTTGCATCCTGGAAAACCTGGAAAATGGTTGCCTAATTTTCCAGTCATGGAAAACACATGGAAAATGAGCAAAAAAAGTCAAATGTCCTGGAAAACATTGTGACATCAGCTGCTAGAGCTGTGCCTTGACTTTTTCAGACCCCACCAAGGATTTCTTTTCCAAAGAAGTGTCCAGTGAGAAAACTAGTGACTTTGAGTCCAGTTTTGGACCTTAAGCATGAAGGTTTTATCTGCTGAGTGACAGATGAGGAGCAGCAGAGTGGCTTAAAAACAAAAACAACATGTTTTTGCGTCGTTCTATGATACATTTGTCATAATTTCTAAGTTTGGAAGAGATTATTTCATAGATAATAAATTAGAACCATAGACTGCACATCTTTAAATCTGACTTCTGGGGTTGAGAGAGGAATAAACATAGAAACAAACTGGTTAAACGTACAAAATAGAGTACAACTGTCAAAAAAAAAAGCAAAAATGGGACAGGGGATGTATTATTAGTGTATGGTGTCATGTCTGTCAGACTGTAGCAGCTGAAAGAGTCCTGGAAAATGATTTCAAGAAAAGAGGAACCCTGATCATTTATTAATCATAAATACTTAACTTTATTTGTTTATTTAGTACACAATATAAAAAAGAAACTTGTACTTTCAGAAGCGGCATAAGCAGGAAAGGTGGAAAATTTGTCTTATTTTTCATGAACTGAAACAGGCTGAGTGTCAGAGGTTTATTACAGAGTTTGTTTAGATTCTGTAAACTGACAGTTTGTTGTTGCTCTGCAGGCTGAGGAGGCTGACGACGATGACATCTACAATGTTTTATCGACTCTCAAGAGACTCACGGCCTTCCACAAGTAAGATCTTCTCTCTGCTTTTTCATTTGAATTGATTTTCTGATTGTTTTCCTGATTCATCTAAAGATCTTCTGTTTATCATCATAAAAGCTGCAGCTCACTTGAATTCACTAATCGACTCTATTTCCCTCTTGTTTCCCGCCTCAGTGCCCATGACCTGACGCGGTGGGATTTATTCGGGAACTGTTACCGGCTGCTGAAGGCGGGCATCGAGCAGGGCTCCATGCCAGAGCAGATCGCCGTCCAGGCCCTGCAGTGCTCGCACTACTCCATCCTCTGGCAGCTGGTCAAGATCACGGAGGGCGCTCCCAGCAAGGTGCCGGACTCGGCTCGCTCACAGATCTCACAGCACGGCACAGCACCAACCAACCGACCACACGCTCCCAGATCGCTGAGCTTTTATCTCCGGGCTGATGCTCGGAGTCGGAGGCTGCCTTCCTCCGAGCATCAGTGGGACTCAGGCTTATCAGGGTTTCTGCAGATCCCAGCAGCTTAGGTGTAGAAAAAAAAATCCCCCCGATCCATCTCATTGAACCTAAACTGAGCTTTATATGGGTCAGAGGAGATGTGGGAGTCTGTGTTTCTATGGTGATCTGACTGATGCATATAGTTTGACCTCCTTCTAACTCTAAAAGGTGCTATTTAAATAGAGTTGTTTATATTATTTTTTGCTATAACCGTCCAAGACACTTTAACCTTCAGTCTGCTGCTGGGGAGCCGTGGGCACTTTCCCACAGGACTCTATTTTAAGTTGACAGATGGCGTCTTTAGCTTCTTGCTCTCTGGACTCTCAGAAGTTTAAAGATTCCTCGTGTGCATCCACAGTCTGTCACTTCACTGAAGATGCATTTTAAGTTTATTTTCATTATGGGTTATTTCCTCAGTCCTTCAGAGTTTGGTCTGTAAATGCAATATTATTGTAAATTTCTGATTCTGTCATGAAAAAAAGGATGTGCCTGCACATCTATGACGAGCTGCTTACTGGATGTTTTTCCAAGTTCTGGTCTATTCTTTGAGAAAATTAATGAATCGATTGACCAATTTTTAAAATTGTTGTACATTATGCATCAGATAATCAATTTAGATTAACCTTTACCTTACCAACAAGCAGCAGAAATTAGTCTAAAATGCCACTGACACCAGTAGGAGTGACATTCACTGTCCTGTTTCTCATTACGATGCATCAAGAATAAGAAAAAATAGCATCATAATGAGAAGTCGATGTATCTCCTGCGTCCTGCTGCGTCCCGCTGCGTCCTCTGACCTGCAGCAGCCACAGCGTGCATCGATTCTGGTGCTTTAGCTGATGACACGTCCAAATCATTAAAGTTTGATCTCTTCATCGGTGCAGTTAGTCAGAGCGGACCGACGCTGATGTTCACTATTGATTCCCAGTCAAGAGCTCATTATTTGTGACATGTGGCTAATGGTGTGTGTCCTGTGTGTGTGTGTGTGTGTGTGTGTGTGTGTGTGTGTGTGTGTGTGTGTGTTTGCAGGATGACCTCGTGGCTCTCAGGAGAGTGGTGAAATCTTTCCTGGCTGTTTGCCAGCAGTGCCTGTCCAACGTCAACACACCGGTTAAAGAGCAGGTAACGACACACACACACCTGATCAGAAACGTGTTCGAATAACAGCCAACCAGTCCAATCAATAACGCTGTGTTTGATGAAGCTGATGTAGAGTTGTTGTTACACTGTTTTGTTCTCAGGGATGTGATTTTTCCGGATTTTTCCGGAAATCCGGATTTTTAGACATGAAAATGCGACCCTCGTAAATCATGCAAATCCGCTTTTTTTGAGAGAGAGAGGAGGGGGTGGGGGGTCGGACCCTCGGACCGCCGGACGGCCATTATCCACCATTTAACCCACACAGCCATAGGTTTTGATGTTGACCATAGAGCGGTAACAAACAGACGTAGCGGCGGTAGTTTTCTCTCGCTTTCTCTCTCTCTCTCTTTTTTTGTCGCGGAGTGTTTGTTGGAGCGGCGTGGTGCTGCACGTGACGCGCTGACGTTAGTGTGTTTACATTTACGACGAGCATTAATTCTCTGTCCGAACCCGTTAAAAAAAAAAAAAAATCCCGGCCGCGCCGAGTCATATTCTCGGCACGAACCCGGCTCGAACCAGCGCGTCCGGGCGGGTTGGACCGTCCATGCGCCCTTAGTAGAAGCCCAACAGAACGGGAGAGAGATCCGAGGGACAGAGAGACGGCACAGCAACAGGTGTGTGCGTGCATGCGCGCGCGTGTGCTACCTGCTGTAAAGGGGGCTCTCCAGCCACAGCTCCCCACTAGACCAGGTCTGAGTTCAGTTTAAGTTAACAACAAAGTTTAAGTTTTAACACTCCAGCCATTCTTGCCATTAGCCTACAAGTCAGCTATTATTATATATATCTGTTTAAAAAAAAAAAAAGTATTATTGTTTACTTATTTACTTTCTACAAAAAATATTAGACATGTACCACACATCTGGCTGGAAGGTCTCAATGGTTCAAGAACTTTTATTTCCCATATTAAAATAGAGCTACGTTTGTTTTCCTTTTAAATAAGTTCAATAGCCTATCAAGTGGTAATTCCACCTGCCACAACTGGCTCTCTGTCTCTCTGGTCTCTCTCGCTGTCAGACACATTTTGAATGATCAAAATGATGAAAATTATGTCACTGTAATAATATCTGCACCTATTGTTTGACATGCTGTTTTGAGTTTCTCCTTAAATTAATTGTTTTCTGTTTGATACTTTTAATAATGGTAATGGCTGTACTGTGGCCGTGTCGCGCTATGGGTCCGTATAATTTCCTGCTTTTTTGTCCTTGGCGAATCACATCCCTGTGTTCTAGATTAGTGCAGAAAAATCTCATTTTTAAAGACTTTTTACACTATTTTCTGTTATTTCTAAAAGTTGTGATATTTCTATAATAGATGCACGTCACTGTCCTAGTTGTGAAAAGAATGATATTTTATCTAGTTAGTTTCTAGACATTATACTAATGTGCACCATGCAACAGGCTTTGTGTTATTATTGGAGGTAAATCAACTAGAAATGAACATTTTCCCATGATGCCATCAGCCCAGTCCATCACGTATCTTCTCAAAACACCGAAGAGTTCATGAAACAGTGGAGTTTTATTTTGAAATTCTCAAAAACTGCATTTCAAGCACCTCGCTGTCTCCTCTCTGTGCCTCCTCCTGCTCAGGCGTTCATGCTCCTCTGTGACCTGCTGATGATCTTCAGTCACCAGCTGGTCTCCGGCGGCAGAGAAGGCCTCCAGCCGCTGGTCTTCAACCCGGACAGCACGCTGCAGAACGAGCTGCTCAACTTCGTCCTGGACCACGTCTTCATCGACCAGGACGATGAGAGCCAGAGCATGGGTGAGAGACGGAGACGATCGGCTTCATGATATTCAGAAGAATTAACTAGAAGATGACTTCATTCATTCACTCTTTTCCTCTTCCTCTTCTTCTTCTGCTTCTTATTTTCCCTCCACTTCCATGTGTGCGCCTGCAGAGGGAGACGAGGAGGACGAAGCCAACAAGATCGAGGCGCTCCACAAGAGGAGAAACCTGCTCGCCGCTTTCTGCAAACTCATCATCTACGACATCGTGGACATGCCCGCTGCTGCCGACATCTTCAAACACTACATGAAGGTGTGTGTTCATCTGCGCCTGGGTGTAAACTGTGCAAGATATCCATGAAAAACACAAGTCTAATGGGGTTTAAGAGACATTTCTCACATTAAGTCCAGTTCACAGCCATTTTTGTAGGCAGAGCTGACTCACAGTTAAGTGGTTGTTATTGTTTTACATAAGAAATAGAACTGATGACTAAATGTTAAAGGACAGAATTAAACAAAAAGCAAATGAAAGGCTCGAATCTCAAAACAAGTGATCAAAGATTAATGAAACTCTATGCATATGAGACATGATGAACGTGCTCACACTGTTTCTGTCTCCACCTCAGTATTATAACGATTATGGAGACATCATCAAGGAGACGCTAAGTAAAACCAGACAGACGGACAAGATCCTCTGTGCCAAGACGCTCATCCTCAGTCTGCAGCAGGTGAGTCACATCCACAGGGTTAAAGTTATCACTGCGCACCCACAAAGACTCAGCTTGTTAACCCATGTGTGTGTATCTATGTGTGTGTGTGTGTTTCAGCTGTTCAACGAGCTGCTGCAGGATCAGGGTCCAAACCTGGACCGGACGTCGTCTCACGTGAGCGGCATCAAGGAGCTGGCTCGCCGCTTCGCTCTCACCTTCGGCCTGGATCAGATCAAGACCAGAGAGGCCGTGGCCACGCTGCACAAGTAAGAACAGCAGTGACAGCTGAAAGAGACAGGGAGGAGGTTTTAGAAATGAATACTTTAATTGAATTGGGGATATCAGGTTCCTAAAAAGCAAATTAATCACAGATGAAACTTTTAGTCAAGTTTTTAGTTTAGATAAATAATGCAAATCTATCTGAAAAGTGCTACATCCTCCGTTGTACATACAGGATGCTACATGGAGAGGATTTATGTTTATTTTTATTCTCATACATGAACAAGGAAATTTCCAACTATCATTTAGTAATTTCAGGCCAAAGAAGGAACAAAATGCCATTTGCCATAATCCCTATAGTTTTAGCAGTAGGTTAATTACCACTAATTGTCGGTGCAAGCTGTTTTTAGAACGGCGGAGCAGAGCCGTGAGCTGCTCAGAGCTACGCTGCGGAGACTAATGGGATTTCTTGGTTTCCTTCGTCAAACTCATCAAATACACAATCCAACAACTCCAAAACGCTCTCGTGGACAAGTTGTGACCTGCACATTCACCACGCTATGAGATAATAACAGAATGTTACCACACAGAGTTGTTTTCGAGGTAAATTCATGCAAAACCGCTGATGTCTGGGGCAGTTTTTCAGCAAGCAGTCTCTGCATTTTCCTCGAAAAAAATAGCTTGCACCAACAATTAAAGGTAACGAACCAACTCCTAAAACTATAAGGATTATGGCAATGGGCCAATTTGCCAAAATGTTGAACTATCCCTTTAAAAATTACTATTAATAACCAATAACTTTTATGACCTGCTCTATTTTGCTCAGTTCCTTTCTTACATTATTTACCCCTGTCTCTTCTCTCTCCTCCGTGTACCAGAGATGGGATAGAGTTTGCCTTTAAGTACCAGAATCCTCGAGGGCCGGAGTTTCCTCCCATCAACCTGGCCTTCCTGGAGGTGCTGAGCGAATTCTCCTCCAAATTAATCCGCCAGGACAAGAAGACAGTGTAAGTCGAACCATCCCATCGTATTATCCACTTAAACCCTCTAAATCCTTTACAACCTTCTGATTAAATTCATAAATCCGTCCCTTCGGAGTAAAGCTGTATGATCATTGTCTTTCTCAGCCACTCGTATCTGGAGAAGTTCATGTCGGAGTCCATGTCGGAGCGTCGGGAGGACGTGTGGCTGCCGCTCATCTCCTACAGGAACAGTCTGCTGACGGGAGGAGACGAGGACCACATGTCCGTCACGTCGGGCTCCAGCAGCAAGACCGGCTCGGTCCGCAGCAAGAAGGGCCGGCCGCCGCTGCACAAGAAACGCATCGAAGGTGAGCCGAGCGGTTTCCTCCTGTTCCTCGTCTGGTTGCACATCTGTACACAGCTGTGTCTCTCACTGACGCTATGGACTTTGTTCTGCTGTGGGTTCCTCAGAGGAGAGCAGCGTGGAGGGCTCGTGGATGATGCGTAACGACACCACCCTGCAGACACCGGGGGCGCTGCAGACCCCCCAGCTCACCTCCACAGTCCTCAGAGAGAACAGACCGGCAGAACACCTGCCAGACCCCGACTCAGAACCCGGATCAGAGAACGACTTCGTACACAAGTGAGTTCATTCACACAAACGCACTCAGACTGCCTGTTCATCCAGGTACAGGTTGAAACTGTTTGTTTGTTTTTTGTTTTTCAAAATATTTTTCTTCTTTTTTCTTCAGTCCTCAGATGCAGATGTCGTGGCTCGGCCAGCAGAAGATGGAGGAGGTGACCAGGAAGGACCGGACGGGCATGAACTACATCAAGTCGCGCAGCAATCAGGGCGTCCGGCAGACTGTGTAAGTGACCGCACGCACAAACCGTTTTGAAAAAAAAAATGAAAGTACCAAACTCAGACTAAATATGATGAGTAATGATGATGAACACCATGTGCTTCAGGCGCGGGTTGATGGAAGACGACGCGGAGCCGATCTTCGAGGATGTGATGATGTCATCGCGAGGTCAGCTGGAGGACATGAACGAGGAATTTGAAGACACTATGGTGATCGACCTGGTGAGTGGCGTCACCTCCGATTGTGACTCGTTGTCACAGCAGAATTCATACACCAGGCAATGCAAAGTGCTTTAAATCATAAACAGTAAAATACATTTAAAAGAAACAAGACAATGATAAATAGTTAACAATTAAAATGAGTAGCTTACTTGGAGCCCTTTTACTGACCGTCTGTCAATGATTTATTGTGTTTATCCATTGAGAAGTATCATTGTTTGTTTTGTTGTTTCATTTGTTTTTTTGTTTTAATATTCAACTCATTTACTAAAAAAGCAAGTAAATTTCTGGCCTTGATGGCTCTGATTGAGTGAATGGATCTCTCGCTGTTTGTATTATTTGTGTGGTAAACTTCAATTAAAATGTTCATTGCAAAAAAAACTATTAGAATGATTAGATTTATTTAAATGATATATTGTAAAAGTAAAACCAGCAGCAAATAATACAATTTTTAACCGTGGTGATGTCTTCTCTTTTTTTTTTTACATTGGGTTTGTTTTTGTTTTTCTCCGTCCACAGCCGCCATCGAGGAACAGACGTGAAAGAGCAGAATTAAGACCTGACTTCTTCGACTCCGCAGCGATGATTGAGGACGAGTCGGTGAGTGAAGCTGTCGCTGTTTTTTATTTATGTCAACAGAGCTGAAACAAGCTGTCGGTTATTAGATGAAAATTTTAAAAAATCACTGCCTGCAGCCTTTTTTTTTTTTTTGCCTCATCACGTCGTTACCCTGGGAACAGTGATGCAGACAAGAAAATAACCTGCAGATGAATCTGTAATTGTTAGTTGTAGCCCTGTGGTCCATGAATGAACCATGATTTTTATGTCACATTTTAAAGCTGCTCTGGGTAGAATTTACATTTTTTGACTTTGACCGCCATGTTCCTCTGCTTCCTGCTCCTCTGACGTTGTTTTTGTGTCGTTGCTGCAGGGATTCAGCATGCCCATGTTCTGATCTGGAGAGAAGCAAAAAGATCCTGAGCCCAGGATCCACATCAGGAGTAAAAACAAATGAGAGGGAGGGGGGGCGGTCTCACCCAGATCACCTGCCAATCAAACTCTTATGAAGAAGAAGAAGAAGAAGAAAAACATTGTTGAAGTACTTTTCTCTTTCTGTAAGACGTAATGGAAGGATGTTTTGTCTCGTGGCTCCGCTGACGGTCGGACGCCACATCGGCTGGATCTCACCCTGGAAGCATTAAGCGAGGATCTGCTCTGTTTTTTTGTTATTTTTTAAATCATCAGACGGGAACCGGAACGATCCAGAACCCGGTCCAGATTATTCAAGAGCTTTCATCCTGCTCCTTACTCTTCCTCCTGTTCCTCATCCTCCTCCTCCTCCTCAAGCCTCTGTTGGTTGAAGCTCTTCTTCTTCTTAGCGGTAGCTCTGACGGCGGCCGGCGCTCGTGATCCGGCAGCTCCGGGCCGACCGACGAGCACGCACCCGCAGTTTTTAACGGTCCCCCCCCCCTCCCGGTTACACAGATGTACAGTTGTTTGGTTCCGCTCGCGTTCAGCAGCACAGAGCAATGTTACACTCTGTACAGCCCCCCCCTCTCCCCTCCCCCGCCCTCGTTTTGGTGTCGCACTTCGATCCGTCTGGTTGAATCCAAACGTAGAGCGGATCTCAGTAACTAAATGTTCTATATCTTTGCTCTTAACGACCACCCACCGACCCCCCGACCCCCCCTCCTCCTCCTCTCTATCTCTATCTGTTCGCCATCTGAGTCCATGTTCGTGGTGGTGGTGCTGGTGTGTGATAATGTGTGTCTGGTGTAGGTGGTGCACTGCAAAAACTCAAAAATCTTACCAAGAATATTTGTCTTATTTCTTGTCAAAATGTCATTTCTAGTCAAAACAAATCTAATTTTGCTTAAAATAAGACTCGTCACATTCAAAATTAGCTTGTTTTTAGACACTTTTTTACGTATTTCAAGCATGTTTTCACTTGAAATAAGTAGAAAAATCTGGTAGTGGAGCAAGTTTTTCTTTCTTTCTACTCATTTCAAATGAAGATTTGTTTGAAATAAGTGAAAATTATCTAAAAACAAGTTCATTTTTTAGGTGATGAGTCTTATTTCTAGTCAAAACTAATGTCTTTCCACTTAAAATGAGACATTTTGACAAGAAATAAAACAAATATTCTCGGGAAGATGTTGAGTTTTTGCAGCATGGTGGTGGCGATGTCGATGGTTGAGTAGTCGCAACATGCACGCAGAGGTCAACAGCTGCAGGGCCGACCCCCTCCTCCTCCTCCTCCTCCGCCCCCCCCCTCCCCCCTCCAGGAGGACGTGGTGTAACTGTCTTGTGAGTGATGTCAAAGCAAAAAAAAAAAGCGAGTGTATGGTCGTTTTGACGGTGATGTGGCGCCCTTTTACCGCCCTCAGACAGATTAGCCCCACCCTCTCAGATCTTCTCACACACACACACACACACACCCTGAATAATGGCTTTTTGAAGTAAAAAAAAAAAAAAGTTTTAAAAAAAGACAATAAACATATTTTGAATTCAGTAGCTTTAGTACTAAAGTTTTAAATCAAGTGTGTTTTTGTTTTTGTCTGATGTTTGTACAGCTTTTTCTTGAATATGTATCTCGTTCGTTGCCAAATTGTGGCCTACATACTTACAATATATTCCAGCCCCCCTCCCCCTTTCCCCCCCTCCCCCTCCCTCCTCCCACCACCTCTACCTGTAACTCATATCTAGCGGTTACCAAGCTCAGATTGTTGCTGTGGGACACCAGCTTTTGAAGCGCTGTATGGTCTGATTGTAATCGTTTCACAGTTCAGTATTACAGCAGATTATTATTATTATTTTTATTTTTTTTTGTTTTTGTTCATGTTACAGATCAACTTCAAAAAGTTACTTCGGTTTTTCTGCAAAAACAGTGTTAAACTGATCCAGAGTTGAAGATTTGTTGTTAACCATTGTTCATATCCAGTGCAGTGATGGATCTTTTATGTCTGACAGATTTGTTTGAATGTGTTTTTGAATGTGTCCAGCCATATCTTTTATTCACCCTCTGTTGGTTAATCAGTCTTTTACTTTGTCCTCATTGGCTGGCTCAGCGGTCCTCCTGTAAATATCAGAGACAATTGGATCTTCTCTGCAGTGCAGTTGACATCAGTTGCCCTAAAATGCTCTAAAAGCCAGTTTTTTTGTTTTGTTTTGTTTCTTTTGTTTTGTTTTTTCTGTGAACCTAAATTCTTTTTAATAAAATAAAATCTGTAATCGATTTATGGACCAGTGTTTGTGTCTGTCTTTTGTCTCAGCATTTCATTTTCCACTTGTTTTCAAGCTAAGATAACACAGTTTATTGGTTATTCTGAGGTATATTTCTAGTTTGTATGCAAAGCTGACAGTTAGCAGTTAGTAGTTTTCGCTTTAGCTGTAGCTTCAAATGTTACATATAGTCTATATACTGATATATAAATGTTATGTTTTGTCATTTTTCAACTTTTTTTCAACTATTTCTATCCTTCTCTATATTTACATACTTTTGTTGTTTTGAAAATGTGCCTTAAAAAAACTTAATATCTATGCAAAGTTGCAACAATTGCAGTTAGCACACCTCAGTTTTAGTATATGCTTTAGTTTAGTCTATACTATATATATACCAAATGATTATAACTCACAATTTTTTATTATTTTCACACTGACACTTTTTTATTCTCTATATTTACATATTTTTAATTTATTGTTTTTTTGCTTTTTGGAAAGCTAGTTGCAGTTAGCTTACATTAGTTTTAGCATTACCTGTAGCTTTACAGAACACTAATTTTCATAATTGTCTCTCTGCAGTTATTCCAAAGTTTTGCAAATGATGAATATTATGAATACTACTACTTATGAATACTATGAATATTCATACAAATTGGACAAAACAGCCATCCACTTACTCCAAATCATCTCTTTTTATTCAGATCAACTCATTTAAATTTGTCCAAAAAAAGAAAGAAAGAGGGGGAAAAAAAACACTAAGGTGACAATGTCCTACTAGTCGGGTGCATTTATGGAAAAAAAGCACCTTATCGTAAAAAAATTCTAACAAAAGGTTTCTCAGTTGTTTTTTATAGTATTAGATGTCCTTAATAACATACTAAAAGTTTACCAAAGTTTGACCACTAGAAAGGTGTCATTTTCATATCCTAATGTAAATGTAATGGGTTGAAATTATAAAAAATTTTAACTAACAGGTATTTATTCCCAAGTTTATCACTTACATTAAAACAAATATTTTTTTATTACAAGTTTTGTCAAATTTTATGTTTATATATGTAAATGAGACAATAGCTAATTAAATATGCGCTAAATTGCATACTTTTCAAGAACTTTTCCAGATCCACTTCAGCAGCACTTACACACACCAAACCTTCCAGTTTGATCATTTTCCATATTCTGAAGGTTTTTACAGAGGGGATTGTTGATATGTCATTTACAGCCTGATTTATACAATATTTGAGTCCTGAAAACATGGCGAAATTTGATTTATTTAGGGCTGGTGACAGTATTTTCTCATTCACAAAGTGGTAAAAAGAGATATCCAAAATCTCCTCAGTAAGACCTTCTTACTCTAATGTGTTCTAATGTGTCAACAAAATAAAACAAGACTTTTGAAAGTGGCTTTATCCATTAAATTTTTGGATCTGGAAAAGTATGCAATTCATATTTAAAATTATTGCCTCATTTACATATTTAAACATAACATTTCAAAACTTAATCAAAAAAATCATGATAAACTTTTTCATGGTGATACCTGTTAGTTAAAATTTTTACCCTATTCACCTCATTTAAATTTGTCCATTAAAAGGAGAAAGAAATTGGTCAAACTTTGGTAAACTTTTAGTATGGGACATCTAATACTATAAAAAACAACTGAGAAAGCTTTTGGTGACATAAATGTCCTACTGCATTAGTAAAAGTGAATAAAACACACATGGTTGAGTCCTTGATTTATTTTACAGATGGCAGAGCAGAGAAGGCACAGTTCAGGTTGTGGAAATGACTTTTCCTTTGACCTTAACGGAGGATGTCAAACACAGAGAGGACGTCTGAGCGTGAAAACTACTGTACCACCTAGAGGAGCTTCATACAAATACATGAGCAGGGCACATGAGGACACACCACCTTCTGTTTGCAGTTTGATGTTATTAGTTGCCTGTAGTGTTTCAGATGCATATAATTATTGCCTGTCCCATCAGATACAACCTTGTTCACCATCAATAGTGACCAATATGGCCACTAATGAGACTACAATCGTGTTAAACGAGTGATCTTTCCATTCACATACTGTAAAATGCATTATTCTTTTCTCAATAACATCTTGCATATCAGTGGTGAAGATGTTGAAGTAATAATAATAACACGCACGTCCTGATTTCGTTTACAGAGCTCCGACATTTCCAAAAAAATTCCCCCCACAGTTTGAGGTTGAGTTTATTTTACGGTTCAAAAAATAAGCAATGAGCCGAGAGGAAATCTGGAGCTGCTAAACAAAAATCAGGGCGTGTAGCTCCATGTGTCGCTTTGAGTGGAGTGGTAAATGAGTTTTTAAACAACAACAGCAAGGAGTAACTGTGAAATGAAACATGACAACTACCATATGCAGCGCAGGCAACCAGTTGTCATCACATCAGTTACCACTGCAGCTGATTCGAATACTAGTAAAAATCCCACAGTCAAGCGCCATTAGGTAGCGTTAATGTGGAAACGGTCCGGGTGGGAATCACAGAGGAATGTTGGCGTGTTTCTTCCAAGGGTTGACTTGTTTCTTGCTGGCCAGCACTTCCAGATCTCTGCAGATCTTCTTGCGAGTGGTGGAAGGCTCGATGATGTCATCCACGAAACCTAAAAACAAAGATTAAGGAGAGTGACAGAGAAAGAGGTGAGTCACGGATTACATTTGTTTTCTCAACAGCAGGTGTTTTGGGAAACTGACCTCTCACAGCAGCTGGGAAGGGGTTGGCGAACTTCTCCACATATTCAGCCTCGGCCTCGGCCTGGTTCTCCTTCCCTCTGAAGATAATCTGAACGGCACCCTGAGGGGAAGAATACAAAAAAACAAGATGAAGGAACAGTGCATGAGGAGGGGGAGCAGAGATACAGTGAAACAGAAAGGAGTGCATGTTAATGATTGTACCTTGGCACCCATGACGGCGACCTCAGCCGTGGGCCAGGCGTAGTTCACGTCTCCCCTCAGGTGTTTGGAGCTCATCACGTCGTAGGCTCCTCCATACGCCTGTGACATCATAATGAACAATACTATGAATTTTTTCCTCCTGTTTTTGAAGCAGGGAAAACAAGTATTTGATCCCCTGCTGACTTTTGCCCTAAATTCACTTCATCAAATCCAAAAACGAAAAAAAAGTCACTACTTGGATTTAACTAAGCTAATAGGTGAGAGCCTCCCATTGGATAATTAATGCATGGGTGATTATGTTTCAGCTGGCAACCATGTTTGAAGACACATCCTGTGGTCGTAGAAAAGATGCTAATCTGTTTCAGAAGGGTAAAGTTATTGGCATCAAGCAGATAAAACATCAAAAGGAGATGGTTGAAACTATTAAAATTAGGTTAAGAACTATCCAATACATTACTAAAAACTGAAAGGACAGTGGTAAAAACATCATCTTCAAAGAAGAAATGTGGTCCAATGTGGCAACAGAGTCCAGACCTGAACCCCACTGAGAATATTTGAAAGATTAATTCAACTTTGGACGGAAATAAATGTTGTGACATTGGAGAAGCTTATTGAAAGCAAATGCGTGTCGAAATCAAAGCTAAAAGGCGCTGCAACAAAAATATTATAAATACCATTTCTTTGTGGGGGAGCAAACTTACAAAATCAGCAGGGGATCAAATACTTATTTTCCCCTCTGTACATACAAATTTCTACATTATACTTCTCAACATAAAAAAAAAATCAATTGCCTTACTAAAATTGAAAAGATGAAAATACAGTGTTAGGCAGCTTCTCTCCAGAAAATGTCAAGTACATATTATAATTCAGTCTCAATACTTCAGCAGCTGCTTCACAGTAAAAAGCCTCCTGATGGCCTTTACCGTGAAGAGCCTGGAGGACGTGTTCAGTTTCAGTCACTTTTAGCCACTTAGCTTGGATTAGCTTCCATCCAACATGAGGTTTTAATTAAGAGCAGAAGTTGGCCTGAATCTTCCCATGAACGATGTTTGCCACATTTTGGTTGCTGGATCCGTTTTTATCGAACTATCCAAACCTCAAAACTTGAGCTGTGGAAAACCATTAACTCTTAAATTATCTGCTAATCCCATAACACCCTTTCATACATATGATAATGATGTGATTTTCCACATCTGTTTTTTTATCCCTTTGTTTACACATACACACACACACCTTTCTGGTAATGATGGTTATTTTTGGGACCGTGGCCTCTGCAAAAGCATACAGCAGTTTGGCTCCATGTCTGATGATGCCTCCGTACTCCTGAGCGGTGCCTGTGGACAAGGACATGGGTGAACCACACGATGTGACACTACGTTTCAGTATACAGTATTATATTATGTGTATTTTTGTGCAGGCGGATCATTCAGATCTAGATATAGGAAGCATTCTGTTAATTATTTCATTCATGAAAGCACAGAGACTCCCCCAGAGAAATTAGAGGTTGATATCCTCACGTGACCGAGGTGTTAACTAGAGCATGCTTGATAACTGGGTTAACTCGGTGCGTTTGAATGCAGCTATTGTGGGGTGTTGGGGGGGGGGGGGATACCTGGCAGGAAGCCTGGCACGTCCACAAACGTGATGATGGGAATGTTGAAGGCATCACAGAAGCGAACGAAGCGGGCTCCCTTCACCGAGGAGTTGATGTCCAAACAACCTGATGCAGAAATTACATAACATCAACAAAAAAAAAGAGAGACCATAACACATTTTTAATTTCCTGTTTGTCCCTCTTGCTTTCACGCTTCAGTGTTCTTTACTCACCAGAAGCCACTTTGGGCTGGTTACCCACGATGCCCACAGTGCGTCCATTCATGCGAGCGAATCCCACCACAATGTTCTTGGCGTAGTTGGGCATGATCTCGAAGAAGTCCCTCTCATCCACTATCTGAACACAACACATACACGAGAGGAAACTTTAATACTGGTGCAAGACATAGATGCAGACAGAGTACGTGTGTGTTTGCACATACTGTTTGAATGATGTCCAACATGTCGTAGGCTTTGGTCGACTCAAACGGGACGATGGTGTCCAACGCAGGTACCAGACGATCACTTGAAAAACAAGGAAAGCAAACAAGGAAAATCAAAACTTATATTCTTTCTCTCCTAAAGAAACATGACTGGTTGCTTTGTGAGGCAGGGGCAACAGATGATTGATTGGTTACCTGGGGTCGTGGCATTCCCTGACAGGGGCGGCATCCTTATTGCTGAGCGGCAGGAAGTTGAAGAACTCTCTCATGTTGAGCAGCGCCTCCACGTCATTCTCAAACGCATGATGAGCCACGCCTGGCAACAAGAATTTGGATGCATTTCAAATGTATTTCAAGTGAGGAGGAGATGTACATGTTAATATGAGACTACACACCAAACATTTCAAAGTTCAATACTTTTTCCAGACCCTAATTTCCAGACTTCTCGGTTTAAAAAAAAATCTAATAATTTATGACATTTGAGTAAATAGATGCATATAATGTAAATGAATTATGCAATTGATGATTTGTTTTCATTATTCTGAATTTGTGAATAGTGTGCATACAAAATAATTAACCCAGATAACTTCAGATAAGACCAAACCCCGATAAGTATTAAGATAAATATATTTCCATACAATTGTTTCCATTTTCCATACTTTTCCAGACCTGGAAATGTATCATGCTTTTCCATACTTGTGTAGGAACCTTGCACTGGGATTTAGGTGTACCAGAAAAACACTGATTCTGGATGTGAAGATGATTCACTTAAAAAAAAAAACGTAGCTCTTTAACAACTCAACATAATACATCCTTAATATGTAAACTAACCCGACACGCTGGTGTGCGTTTTGGCTCCGCCCAGCTCCTCTTGGGTCACGTCTTCGTTGGTGACAGATTTCACAACATCAGGTCCTGTGATGAAGAGGTATGATGTGTCCTATACACACACAAAAACATACACACACAAAAACACGTTTCAGCAGCAATTTTGGAAAAACTGGGACGTTATTTTTGCCATGTAAAATAAAAAGAAATGTGGGTCCTTCATACCTTCACCATGAAGGTGAAATCTGTCAGCGCGGGAGAGTAGACGGCCCCTCCTGCACAGGGACCCATGATGAGGGATATCTGAGGGACGACACCTGAAGCCAACACGTTCCTCTGGAAAAGGGAAAATGTTTCCAATTATAGGGCCGAAAGAAAATCCTTAAAAATAAATTAATATCAATTCAGAAAATGTGCAAAGATGACCACACCAAGAAAATATCTGCATATCCAGCCAGAGACTCCACTCCCTCCTGGATACGAGCTCCACCAGAGTCGTTCAGCCCGATGACTGGGGCACCGACCGTCATGGCCTGATCCATGATCTGATTAGAGAACATTTGACAAGTCTTAGATCAATCACAAAAAAAGCATGGACATGAGATGCTCAGGTAGGTTCCTCATAGTTTGACTGACTTACCTTACAGATCTTCTGTGCATGCGCTCCAGACAGACTACCACCAAACACTGTAAAGTCCTGCGGTGAACAGAAAAGAACAAGACAGAAGGAAGAGAGGTATTACACATATAAAACAGAGCTGCACTGCATTTCAATAATTCAGGATGTCTTACACAACAATCATGTATTGTATTTGTGCTTTACCTGACTGAATACATAGACCAGTCGGCCATTGATCCTGCCTCTGCCTGTCACGACGCTGTCACCCGGGAACTAAGACAAAGTCAGAGAATGAGATGCTGACGATAAAAATCACAAACCGCACAAGGAAGAACTGTTGAAAACTTAAACTGGACACAAAACAAGATTAAACCTGTCACCTTGTTTCTATCCTGCTCCATGCCAAAGTCAGAGCAGCGATGCTCCACAAACATGTCGGTCTCCACAAAGGAGTCAGCGTCCAGGAGCAGCTCCACTCGCTCCCTGGCTGTCAGCTTACCCTGCAACACAAACACCTGGTTAATATACATGTCAAGAACATGTACGGTGGTGACACATTATCACATGTGTCTGTGCTGCGCTAGGCACTACGGTCAGTGCTGCAGCAAATCATTTAATAAGTATTTATTGTCCCGAAACGGGCAGACAGTGTTACAGCATAGTGCTTGACAATTAAAGGACGAGTAGAAGTAGAATAGAGACAACATCACTACTGCACAATGATAACAGGCAGAACAACAAAGCTATAAAATCTATACAATAGATAGTGTAAAAACACTCTTGTGGCAGCAACAGTTCTGCCATCTCCGCAGATAAAAAGAACAATGAATCAAAATTAGAAAAGAAAATACATGAACATATTAAATACATGAGTAATAGCTGCTTTGTTTTATTTAGGTATCCCATATCATCTCTATATATAATAACTCAATTAAAAAATCCTTTTTAAATGTTTTATTAATCATCAACTTGGAAACTATGGGAATATGATCTGTGACATGTTTAGCTTTAACTCTGACCTGAATATGCAGAGGATTAGTAACTTGCCCAAGGGCACTGAGGTGGATGTTGCTGAAAGTACTGTATGTCCTGTACCACATGAGAAAGGTTAATTCACTATTATCACTTAAAATAGGGTAAAGGGGGCAAAGTAAACACTTCGGCAGGAGCACCTGACTTTAAGCCTTTGACCTGGGCATTTGACCCATCAACCCCTTCGAGAGTGAGTGCATTCAAAGCAAATAAGACAATCAGAAAATCTCGCACATAGACTCACGGTAATGCATGTTAACGTAAAAATGTAAAGTCGATGTTAGGCAACTTTATTTACCCTTTTGTGTTGTGCATCTATTCTGTGCTGACCTCCCCCGACCAGCGCCGCATTCCGTTTCTTCTCAATCCTCTCCTTAACGGACAGGTGGCCGACCGAGTACCACCGGCAGGCCCGGTGCAGGTCCGTCTGCGGCACCGAAGCAGCGACTGCGCCATGTTTCACCTGCGCTACACTCCTGAAAGACGTCCTCAAACCGTTCAACAGTCCGCAGCTGCTTCGAGCCACACTAAAGGCCGCCATCATGGCTGCGCGTGCTCTCGGATGACAGCGGCCGGTGGGGGTGAAGGGCAGAGATTTGAGCCAATAGCGAAAGGGGGGCGAGCTCTCACAGCCAATCAGAATGCACGAATTGTATTTTGTTGTTGAGGGGCGGGACCCGGATGGGATCGGGCTTTCCTGTAGTCCACAGGGACCGAGAGGCTGAAAGTCAAGGTATTGGGTTGTTTTTTGCCCCGGATTTCTCTTGTCAGATACATTTTTCTCTCATCTTGGAGTCGATTTCGCTGCTTTAAGTTCTCATCTTCTAACTTTACACTATCTGCATATGATGTTCAAGGAAATGCGAGCATAAACATTACTGCAACCATCCTGGAGTTGCCTGGAAGGCCAGACACGGGGGAAAATACATTTTTCACGAAGAAAATCCCAAATAGGCTACTGTGTTTCTTTTGGCCAAGTGCCCTGTAAAAAAACATGTAAAAAACATACATCGGTGAGATTATGAGGGCAAACAGCTTAGAGATAACTGCTGTGATTGCAGATAATGTATGTAACATGAGAACTTCACAATGTGCCAGATAACCTTCTGAGCTGTGCCTTAATACAGAGCAGCAGCAGAGTTATGGTCCAGAGCTGAGGGTTCATGTAAGAAAAAGATTTTGTGTTAGTTGCTTTTTCAAATAGAGTTAGTGTTATGTCAAACACTTCACTTCTTGGTGGAAATCAAATATATTTGGCTTTTTTTTTTTTTTTTTTTTAGATAAAATTGTACTAAAAGCAATCACCAGAAGTTAGTTAGTTTTCTTTTCTTTGAGGAGAGAGTTTTCTCTTTATTGTTTCACCCAAGACATCCCTTTAATTTTTTGCTGTGGTGAACCCTATGGGTCAAATATGTGCATGCATAAAATGTATTAAATAAATTAACACTAGAACCGCCGTGAGGTCATTTTGACCTCTCTCGCTTCTTAAAATGCGCGTAACTCTGTTTGCGTAAAAACCCTAGGTCTCCCAGTTGGTGACTTTTCCTAAAAGTGTGTTCTACATCATCTTATGCGTTTTCGTGATTCTGATATAAAAGAGAGCGAAGCAAAGAGAGATTTTACCTAGAACCGCCAAGAGGTCATTTTGACCTCCATTCACTCTAATGCAAAAATGCTAAATGGACTGCATTTATATAGCCATATATATCATAAACCCAGCCAGACACACAGTTCAAAACACTTTATGGTAATACTTGACATTCATATACACACACATACTTTACCAAAAATAACAATAGTGGTTGCTTATAGATGACTCTTTGTTTTTCTACTGTTCGAATAGTGTGTGTATATAAACATGTATAAAATTGATTTTCCAATAATTGCAATCTGGGCTAAATAATGTCCATTTAGTCACTCAGTTTGCCAGTTGGTTAGTTATAGTTAGTTATTTAGTTAGTTAGTCATTTTGACCTCATCCCACAACACAACACGAGGTCAGATACTAGAAAGTTGTCAAACAGTTAAAACAGGTCAAACAGATAAAAACTAATAATACTCATAAACATTGAACATAACAATGACAATCCCTTGCTCTCATGAGAAATGGACATGAATTCAAAAATTTGAAACAATTTTGAAATTTTTTACATACACACACTGTTCGAAAATAGAAAAATAAAGAGTCGTCTATATCGGTTGCCTAGCAACCACTTTTGTTATTTTTTGTAAAATATGTGTATGTATATGAATATTACTATAAAGTGTTTTGAACTGTGTGTCTGGCTGGGTTTATAATTAAACTAAACAGTCCATTTACCATTTTTGCATTAGAGTGAAATTACATGGAATGTTGGCTGTTCTAGTGTTAACAAAGGCTGGGTTTCTTTTGCCAATCATATTTGGTAGTAAGATATACAGATGTTTTATCAGTCTGTGAATTTTGGTGGTGGTGTGTGTGTGTGTGTGTGTGTGTGTGGGGGGGGGGCTGGATCATGGGCTGGCTCTGTAATCAGAGTAGGGATGGACTCTCTGGGGGATGTGGTGGAGAGATTGCACTGGTAGGCTACTATGTAAAAAAAAAAAAGTGAGCGAGGGCACAAGAAGACGCTGCGAGGGGGCCTCATATTACGGTAACCAGGGTAACTGCCAGACGAAATCTCGCGTGGTTATCGTGCCTGTCGAAAGGGGTTGATGCGAGGAGAAGTGGAAAACCGAATGCTTGATGCATTTGCAAAACGGCTAGTTAGCTATGTTTCGGTCAGCACTTGCCAAGTATTATAGCAAAACGTACCAAAACCGAAGGATTTCAGTTTACAGCTTGCATTTCCCTCCCGTGTGTGTGTGAGGAATAAGGCGGCCCGAGCAGGGAGGGAGGGTGGGGGGAGATAGTGATAGGCTACGGTTGATTTTTCGCTAGCTAATTAGGCTAGCCATGCTATCGCTAGCTGGTTAGCTTTGTTTACATCAAGTGCGCGCCTGCGATCTGTTGGCTAAGTGCTAATCAAACAAACTTGCGACCCTAGCAGCTGCTCGTCGTTCAGTTTAAATATCGACGAGGGCACATCTTGGTATACCAAACTGGCTCTATGGCTAACATTAACCATCTCTTACTCGAAAACGTTTGGCCGATGTCGAGAGCTAACGCTAGCTGCAGAATGCTAACCTTTTGATCATGGGTCGTTTGATCTCTTGGTTCTTCGTTCGCTATTAGGCAACGTTGGGGGATGATGAGAGTAATTATAACACAGGACCGAACCGGTTTATTAAATTAAGAAAAAGATACTTTACTTGTGATCGGACAGCTCCTACATGGTGAATACTAACGACTACCGGTGGTGATGCTAAGTCTAGCTAGCCACCTGCCGAGCTAAGATTGTGCGCGTTTATTGATAACCGCTTTACTATGTTCGTTGTCTGTTTTTGTTTATATTGGTAGTGTGTATGCCTGCATTTATACATTGGAGCGACTGATTGTTACATCGCCAGCCCAGTTCATATTTCCTCCATCCACCTTGAGACTTGGCTGAAGCTCCGTCGTAGCGAGTGGCTGGATTTTTTTTTTTTTCCCGGGCCGTGTTTTTTTCCCTGAGGCTGCGGAGTACACCGCTATGAACCCTGTTAATGCAACCGCTCTGTACGTGTCTGCCAGCCGGGCCGTGCTGCAGTGTGACCCGCGGCAGCCACACACCTTCGCAGATATGTACACGCTCCTGCCCTTTTTCCGACAGTCCCTCGCATGCCTTGTCTGTGGTAAGCATCCTTAAAAACATAACACTACATCTCTGAATCATGTTTATCTTCTGTTTTTTTTCCTCCCCCTCCTCCAGCTAATTAGTATTACTGTACACAGGCCGAGCGTTTCATAGCCTTGTATTGATTAAAGTGTCCGTGGGCGTGCGTGTGCTCGCAGCAGTTTACACGATTTGTCGTGCTCACCACCAGCACCACCACCACCGTGGTCTCCTTAGCAACCGAGGCTGAGCCCCAGTCATCTGCTCTCTCGTCAAGACAGATGACTCCTCTGCTGTTGTGCCTGCTGCAGAGCCATGTGTCTCCTATTCATGCTTTATTTACTCACCGCTCAGCTAGTGGAATATAAACACTGGCCTGGCTTGTTTTCAGAGACGGGCAATGATTGCAGAGTGTACAAGTGATTTATGACAATGTTTTTAACGCATGAATGATTACTTTTTTTTTTCTTTTTATGCATCATTTAACCCAAAGTATAGGTTGGATTATATAAACCGAAACATATTAAATGCATTGTTGTCAGGAAATTGTTTGGCATTGATTTTAAAAACATGGTAGTTGTTAAGATTTGCATTCTGCTTTTGTCCTCTACCTGTTTCCTATTACTTTAAACCTTAATTTGCACATTTGATAAGAGAAAACAACATTTTCAAAGACATCACATTAGCCTCTGGGAAATTGCAATAGGCATGCAAATGGTTAACTGAGAAAAGAAGTGGCAGATTAATCACTTCTTATGCTAAGTGTAATGGTTTCTCAGGAGGAAATGGCTTTAAATGATTCTGGTCCAGCCAGTTGATTGCACCACATTTGTGGCACACAGCACAAAGTGCATAAACAAGTGGATTAACAGCTTCCTCTTGTTTTTCTCTCAGGTAAACTGCTGCAGGATCCCATTTCCCCTAAACA
Source organism: Decapterus maruadsi (assembly GCA_030347415.2). Classification (NCBI taxonomy): domain Eukaryota; kingdom Metazoa; phylum Chordata; class Actinopteri; order Carangiformes; family Carangidae; genus Decapterus; species Decapterus maruadsi. The sequence continues at coordinate 21,046,844 of CM064887.1, read as the reverse complement.
CCCAGATTGTCAGCATTACGTCTGCTTGGGCTGTAAAGGCCAGAAGATGCAGCTGAAGCCGTCGTGCAGCCGCTGTAAGGACTACTCCTGCTTCCAGGAGAACAAACAGCTCTCCTTGCTTGTCCAGTGCTACAGGAAGCTTTGCCTCTATGTAACTCATTCACCATTACTGCAGTTGGTCAGCAGTCATGCGGGAGGATCTCCAGAGGTGATGGCCCTGCTAGAGGAGGTGCTAATGTCACACGAAGAGGACATGGAGACGGAGGAGCCGAGCCTAGTGGTGCAGGAAGATGCAAATCCCTCTGCCCCCGAGTCACTTACCCCCACAGAGGCGCCACCTGTTCCTGCGGAGCTCTCAGCTGTGCCCCAGAGCTCCTCCTCTGACCCTCCCTGCTCCAACGGACCGCAGGGATGTAATGGAGAAGTGCTGGAGGACCTGGACCCCTCTTCTCCTGAGCTGGAAGTTTGTGAGCTGGTTGAAGAGCAGCCACATACAGGCCTGTCTGTTTCTAATACCGGTTGTGGTGGTCTGGAACTGAGTCTGACCACTGGGCCTTTAGCCCCAACTCCAGGCACCGTGTGCTCACTCAGGGATGGGGAATCTAGCAGCCGAGAGCTGGAGGAGGGGGAGGTGTTGCTCCTCAGCGTGGAGGAGGTGTTACAGACTTTGGATCCCCTTCAACCGAGTCGAGATTCTCCTCACACGCAGCCGGACAGGACGCACGCTCACACACACATAGCCACGGACAGAGCACACACTCAGATGTACATACAGCTGGATGCAGCTCACAACTACACACAGATCCAAACGGACAGGACTAACACAGTGGCGAGCCACGGTGCTCACATACACACATCCTCCTTCGACCCACCTCCGACCTCCAAGCCCCCGCCGGTCCGCCTTAACCGCAAACGGTCGCGTTCAGAGAGTGACAGGGAGAAGGTGAAACCCCTCCCCATCACCACCATCCTGCAGGGCTCATCCTCGCATTCACACACTCCAAAGCCCTCCCATACACTGCACACACAGCCGCCCACGCCCTCCTTAACTGTACCAACACACACATACTCATCCCTTCCCAACGGTGCGCCTCCTAAGCCCAGCCGCCCCGCGCCCAACCACAGTAAAGCTGCCAGGAAGCACGTCGATCCGGGTCCTAAGAAGCCGCACGCCAAGGCCCGCAGCAGTGGAGGCTCCAAAACGAAGGACCGGAGCAAAGACCAGAGGTTGATGGCGGGCTGCCTGGTGCCCCCGGCGCCCGTCAGGCCTCCGTATAAGAAGCCAGTGGAGAAGAAGGGCTGTAAATGTGGCAGGGCCACCCAGAATCCCTCTGTTCTCACCTGCAGGGGGCAGCGCTGTCCCTGTTACTCAAACCGCAAGGTGAGACTATAATCAGTGTGTGCATGTCATTATTTAGGGTGTAATGCCATTATACATCATGGTATTGTTTTCATGGAGTGTCATGTGGATGCTTGGAAGCATATTCATTACCTAGATATTGAATAATGGGACCTGAAAGAAACAAACTATAAATTATAAGACTGTTTACTGGCCAGACATAAAACTGTGATTTTAGGTAAATATGTCTTTTGCCTTATTTGCTTTTATTTATTTCAAGATTCAAGATACCTTATTATCATTGCACTGGTGAAACAATACAATGAGATTTAGTACTTTGGCAACAATCCATCCATAGCAGCATAAATAAATAAGAGTGATGGCTTGTTGTGAAGTGCATAAAAATGACCTTATAAGTCAAAACATAAAAAAAAAAGAATAGACAGAATATTGCACTATTGTTTTCATGTGATGCAAACAGACGAATGTCCTCATCTCTTCTCTGTGGTTTTCCTCAGGCGTGCTTGGATTGTATCTGTCGAGGTTGCCAGAACTCCTACATGGCCAACGGCGAGAAGAAACTGGAGGCCTTCGCCGTGCCGGAGAAAGCCTTGGAACAGACGCGGCTCACGCTCGGCATCAACCTCACCAGCATCACGGCGGCGGCGGCGCTCCGCAACCCGGCGACCACCAGTATCCGCGCCAACACCCTCCTCAACGTGGCCACAGCGACGGGAACCCCCGTGCCCACCGCCTTCCTGTCCCCGAGCTCCCCTCAAGAGCCCAACTACGAGGACAGCCTGGAGCTGCTGATTGGATGAGAGGCTGGGACTCCAAAAAAACAAAACAAAAACATAACAAAACAAAAAAAAACAGACAGCTCAGTGCTGATTGAATGTGACGGCTGATCGTTGTGTCTGTCAGACCACCTGTACCTTCCCCCCTCCACAGGGGAGGCAATCTAAGGCAGCTATGGGTCTGTCCTGTCCTGTAACCTGCTCTTCTTCTCGTTTATTGGAAAATGCTGAGTAGTGAGACTAGCATGGGTGTGCCAAAGCCTCCTGTATTGTGCCTGTGTGTATTGTTGCCTGTTTGTAGTTAAACTCTTATACTCGGTTCCACAGCTGTTCTGTACTCCAGAGGTGCTTTTTTTTTTTTTCGTTCATAGACCACAGACATACTGTAAGAGGCAATAGGAACCCATAACCACAGTTTTGAGTTTTTGTTAGTGTGCGTGCACAGTTCTAAATCCCAAGTGTGTACGCTATGTATGTGTGATTTTATTTTTTTTTCTTTATTGTGCATAAGGACAAAAAAGAAAAACAAAGCATCATCACATCTGTTACCTGTCACAGCATTTTCCATGTTTAAGTATTGCTTCGTGTCTACATCGTTGGCGTCAGGACGACCCTTACTAACCCATAACCGTGTATGTGTATGTGACACCTTAATGATTTTTTTTTTTTTTAATGACTTTTTGTGACTGATCTGAGGAGAACCTCTCACACATGACTGTATTGCCTTTTCTATCTCGTTAACTCACTCAATCCAAGTACTGTTGGCTGTCAATGAGTTTGTCTTAATGAACTTGACTGATGCAGGCAGCGAGATAATGTCAAAGCACTTGGCTGGCTCCACGGTTTCCCTGTATGTGTGTGTGTGTGTATGTGTGTGTATGTGCCTGCTGAGATTTACTGTAGTGTCAGTGGGGGAGGCGGATGGTGGGTTGTAAGCACTTAGTCGGACTGATTGGCCAAATTACAACTTAAAACCATTCTCGGTTACCATAGCAATAGGAGCAACAACGAGGAGCCTCCCAGCTCTTGTGTTCACACAACACGCGCCAGTTGTTTACAGTATTGCCATTTGTAAACTATAACTGTCTTCTGAAATATTACACCATCGTGTTTTGATTATGGGATGTGTATGTGTGTGTGTGTATGTGTGTGTTTAGATAAACTGAAGCCATAGGTTGTCATTAACAAGACGAAATATTCTCTGCGTGTCCATCTTTTCCAGCAGTTGTAGTGTCGTGTGATTAGAGACCAACTCAGAGACTATTTTTGATACCAAGTATTTGAGATTTGGTACCACTGTCTTTGTGTGAGTGCGTGTGTATGTATGTATGTGTGTTTTGGTTAAAGCACCTTGAAGCCCGTTATATAACCCAAGAGGCTGTGTATTGTCTGTGTTTGTGTTTACTGTCTCAGCTGTAACTACAACATGTTTTTCAGTCCAGTCATGGTGACCAAAAAGAGACTGAAGGAGAGAGAGTGAGGACTCAGGCTGACCAAACAAAACACCTTGGTTCTCCACTCATAGACCAGGAAGTAGCAGGTGGATCACAGTATGATCAGCAAATATGATCTATCTTCCTGCGTGCGTGTGTGTATGTTTCAAAATGTATTTCTTTTGGGCATTACTTGAACCCTGATTTAGTTTTTGGTATTGTTTTTTTTTTATGTAAAAACTCTTGTTTTGAGGAGTGATTCTTATTATTGCTGAAACATTCACTGCCATAATATGGAAACATGTAATACAACATGAATTAAATGATAGTTTTTTACTTTTTCAGTTTTGTATCATTTTTGTGTAGAGGGGGTTTGTGAAACTTGGCTGCGGCTCAACGCCACAACTTGTGGTTGAGGTTAATAGGCTGGTGGTAAAGCGATAGTTCAACATTTTTGCAAATTGGCCCATTGCCATACTCGCTATAGTCATAGCAGTAGTTTCGTTACCTTTATTTGTCGGTGCAAGCTATTTTTGGCAGGCTGCTCATTGCTACGGAGGCTAATACACAATCCAAAAACTCATGACCTGCACATGAGACAGAGTTGTTTTCAAGGTAAATTCGTGCAAAACTGCTGATGCGCATTGAGTTCAGCGACAGTTTTTCAGCAAGCAGTCTCTGTATTTACCTCGAAAACGGCTCAGTTTTGTAACGTTCCATTATTATCTCATAGCGTGGTGAATGTGCAGGTCACAACTTGTCCACCAGAGCGTTTAGGAGTTGTAGGATTGTATATTTAATGGGTTTGATTAGGTAAACCAAGAAATCCCATGAGCCTCCGTAGCGTAGCTCTGAGCAGCTCATGGCTCTGCTCTGCCGTTCTAAAAATAGCTTGCACCAACAAATCAAAGGCAACAAACCTACTGCTATGACTATAGCGATTATGGCAATGGGCTAATTTGCCAAAATGTTGAACTATCCCTTTAACCTTGATGTTTTGTGCTGTAGACCACTCTTATTTTCCATTCAATACCATTAAGAGCAAGAACAGCAGTCAAATGGCCACTGAGCATTTTGCTTCAACTTCACTACAACATGCACTGAGCTCCAACTAGGCTCTGATAAGAGTTCAAAATAGTGTAAAAAAAAAAGAAGAAAAAGTAAAGCAAGGGTAAGAGTAGAAAAGGTATTCGGTCACAAGCCACAGAATAACACACAAATAAAACAACCACTGTCAAGCTGATAGCGCTGTGTCAGGAAACGTAATTAGGAATAATTATCCAGAAACTGACTGGCTCTACAGGTTTTCATGACAGTTGAGATTTTGAGGAATGAGGGGGTGGAAGGTGGTTTATTCCTTTGCTTTATTATCCGCATTGATCCGGGAAAGCAACTTTCTCTTCAATTCAGTCAGTATAGCAATCACAGATGAGCATCGACTGGCTACAGACCTGTTAATGTATCAGTCAACAGTTTTAATACTCAAATCGACTCGTCTCGTACTAAATCAGTGCTTCTGCAACTGGCACCACACAGAGTAAATTCCTCCATGAGCACAGTAAACAAAAAGATGCTTCATTCATTGTATTCAACATTTAAAATCTCATCTTGCAGCATTTATTATTCATAACACATTCTTTAAATAAAAGATCCAACGCTGCTGTCATTTCCCTAGTGATGACAACAACAGCTGTTGACTGTTTGACCTGCAGGCAAAACATTTCACTGTCCTTTCAATAGATGCAACATTTAATCTGCGTCTATTGTGCTGCTCCAAATGCCTTGCGCTCTTGAATGCACCACATAATCTGCGCGCCATCAAGCAGTTCACTTCTTTGTGCCAGAAATAACATCCTGTGTGAGGTTTAACAGTGATCAATCAATTGACCACTGTTGAAGTAAATGCACATCAAATGGCTCTTCACCCACATCGTATTGGGGCCCCTGGGAGTTGGTCCGCCACTTGCAGCTCAGCTCCATCATATCCAAACAGCACCCCCCGGGAAGAAGTCTCCTTGCTTTCCCCATGTCCTTCTCAAATCCTGTATTCCCAGAAAGCTGCTCAGATTATTAAGCAAACCCCTGATGCTTGGGTTAACTCCTGTCGATGTCTACATTAAGTCATCCCAGTGAGGTCCTGGACAGTGGACACCACCTCCATCCACACTCCTCTCTCCCTTTAGCCCACGAGGAAGGCCCCAAAATAGCTCGCCCTCCCGTCCATCTCCATGGCGCTGGCATTGCTGACTGTGATGAAGAGGCGGTCAGCGGGCTGGAGGAAGGCAGTTCCAGCCTGATGCAGAGAGAAGAGGCCCGGCTCCTGGCCCCGGGGCCAGCAGGCACTCCTGGATGATTTCATCAGGAGGAGGGGCACCGTGTAGGAACTCATCTGTTGGGCACACCACAAAAAAAAAGAAAAAGGTCTTACAGTTATTACATTACACATTATATTGTCACAGCATTGATTTAGAACACCTGCTTCAGTCTGCTATGGTGCATTCAAGGACACAAAGACAAAGAAAAGGCTCCTCCTGTCCTACAAATCTACCTGCTAGTATGTAGGCCTAGCTACTATGATTGTAGGATATTTTTGGCAAAATTCTTTATTCAAAAAAGTAGATTTATAAAAGTAAATAAAAAACAAACAAACATTGTTTTGTTGTTTTTCTGAAAGAAATAAAGAGATTCCTTTTTTTTTTTTAAAGGCTATTAAAATATTAAATTTTTGTACGATTCAGCTAACCTTTCTCTGTAATGTATTTTACCACCTGACTCGCCTGTTACTTTCTGTTATTTCTTTCTTTTTTTAAAAACAAAACACAAACTGCGTCTGTCTGAGTAGTTAGCCTACCGGAAGTTAGCAATAGTTGCTAACAGCCCAGAGAAGCAGCACATTGTGATAAACGTTCAACAGGTGGTGAAACGTGTAAACAATTAGTTTGCATATTATCGTAGAGCCATTATTCGCATTAAAGCATGTTTTCATGGATTTCCTCCTCTTGGTATAATTAGACAACATGCGGGGTCCAGTTAGTTAAATATAAGATTATGTGCGTGAATATAGGGAGCAGAAGCTTAATGCTAAAGTAACGTTAGCAAAGGAAGAGGAAAATATGGAAACGATTGAAACCTCAAGGTAAGTTTAAAAGGCAAGACCTTTATTATACTGCTTTATAATGAGTAATGTAATGCTGATGTACAGCATACAACATACAGGTAACTACTATTACCTGAGCAACAAGTGCTGTGTGTGGTGCAGGTCAGGAGCAGTGATGCTGAGGGTCGTCACTGCAGTGGTTTAAATTGATCCTAAGCCTACATGTAAATTGTCTTGACATATCTGTGGTAATGGTAGGCTATGTGGTTTTGAACAGTGTTAGTTAGGCTATCACTGTCTGTCTGTGTGGAGTTAGGCCAATGGGATGGCCTAATTTGTGACTTGTGAAAAAATGCTTATAGGTGTAAATACCATATGTCTGGTCTGCCCTCAAAAGGATAAGGGATATATAGCTGATAAAAAGAATGGATATTTACTGCAAAGATAGTGGTCTATTGATGCATGCATTCGTTGTGTGAAGTGATCATTTCTTAACTCTCACTGTGATGGACGATCTGTCAAAAATAATTTCTGAATTTCAGTAATATTGTTATTTAATTGGCTGCACAACATAAAGTCTAACCTTCTTGTAGATATACTGGACAAGCTGTGCTCCTTCCTCCTCCCTCGTTTCCCCGGTTTCCCCTTCGGTCTCCCCCAGGGAGGGCAGTCTGAAGTAGGTCTGTGCGTAGATGTAGTAGAGTCCCGCTCTGGGCACCAGCAGCTCTCCTCCTTTCAGCTCCATGTTCTGCAGGAAGGACAGACCCCTCTGGCCCTCCCACGACCTGACACACTCCCCCAGGTAACCCTTGCCGCTGCGGGGGCCTGTGATAGCACATTGAAAACATGCACACATGCAAAACAAGGGTTGAGACAGTTCACAATGATGCAAGGTCATTTGAGATTACAGGGTGGAGTGTTACTAAGTTGAATCAATCACTGCTATTCAAATTAGAAACAAATGTTAAAGAGCCTGTTTGTAAATAACTCCTACAGATGTGCACAGAGCAGCAGCTGCTGCCCAGCAACTTGAGATGTGGTCGCATTAAAGTCTGCCATGTTTTTTTTTTTTTTTAACTTTATATGTTAAAAAGTAACAGATGAGGTCGATTTAAAAGGGTGTGTGTGTCTATGTGTGTGAAGAGGAGAGGAAATCGATGGCAGGCCGTCTGAGATTTATGATGCAGTTCAGTGGTTTGATTTCAACTATTTGCTTCCGCGATTTAGAAGCATACTCCATTGTTTGTTGCACCTGTTGTCAACAGTGATGGTCGGACATGAAAAAACTTTGAACTTTTCATTCAGAGCTTAGTTAGTATTTAATGAAGGAATCTCTTCCTCCATGTTGGAGATGTTATGTGTCCAAGAATTTCCAGATCCTTCAAATAAAACAGATGATCTGCTGCTCTGTCGTGCATATCATGTAAACTATCCGGTTCAATTCTGGCTGTTGCTCTGTTGCATGTTATCCCCTTCTCACTGTTTACTGACAATTCATCAAAAGACTATTCTTAGTATGAAAAATGTGCTTTGCTGAAATTCTCCATTTCTGTCTTTTGTTTTCATTCATTCTGCAGAACAAAGAGCGATTGAGACACGGGCCTCGACTGACAGACATCATCTACATGGTTTTCCAGCTTATGCTTAAAGCAGCTGCACATCTGCAGGTCCGGACAGACATGCAGGTAAGAAGACGTTTGTTGAATCCCTGAGGAAGCCTTGAAGCACATTCCTCTCCTGCAGCACTGGAAAAGTGTGGGTGAAACAACACAGGGCTCAGTTCACCTGATCTATACAAAACACACCTGAAGAGTCTGAGCTTCGATCATTTCAAAAGACTCGTATGCTTTCAAGGACCAGCTTTCCCTTACAAAAGATAAACTACCATAGATCCATTGCAGAATATTATTCACCTTCTGGTGTTGGAGACTCCGTGGAGGAGATGACACCCGTCACATGAGCTGCAACTTTGGGTAGAGGGACCCCAGGGCCTCGGAGAGGAAGCACTCCCGTCAGCTTATCTGTGAAAACCCCAGCAGATAAGAGACAAACACACTCGCACACTGGGATGTTTTTACAGGAAAGAGTCTTAGCCGTCTCCATTAGCAGTAATTGACAGTCAATGGGGGCATTGTTCTTACTTCTCATCTCTTTCTGGAATCTGTCAGCCATCGTCTGAAAAAAACAAACATCCAGAGAGACAGACGGAAAATGAGAGTGAATGGGCCGGCAAGTTAGCGTATCATTGCACCCTGTAATTGTTATGTCTAGGTATCTTTCAAATCTAAATTAGCGACACTCAGTAATCTACCACCAGGGGCCATGAATCATCCAGTTCTCACTCTGGGTCAATAAACATGTCATCTCATGACCTTTTAATAATCGCATTTTTCTTCCACTCAGTCAGTGTTGCTTGGAAAGGAAGGATAGTTGTGTAATTTCCCCTGAATAATAAGTCATGTATGAACAATTTGTAAAGTCTAATTTCTGAAAATGCTGCATAGCTGTGGAGAGTTCGTCCCCGAGTACTGATTAACAAAACATGGCCGCCAGTGCCTTTGGAAGAAGAAGAAACACATGGTAGATTATCTTTTGCACATGGAATTGTGCAATTAGGAAAGTTTGAAGTTGGATTAAACAAAAATAAATTAAAACCTTCTCTATGTGGTAGTGGAGCTGTTGCGTCACTTGCCAGCAGGGGTCGCTCTTCTTGTCCTCAGATGACAAGTCGTCGAACCGCGCGTGCGGATCTGCGTTTATCAGGCAAGAAACGCTGCTCCTGGAGAAACTCTCCTGCATCTGTAGAGAAGAAAATAAACAGAAAGTAACAGATCAGTTAGTCTGGTGCGACAGTTTATACTCTATAGATGGTTTTTCTGTAAAAGCATGCAGTCAAAATTGGGCAAAATGTTACGTTTTGGCCAACAGTCAATCATTCAGGGCTTTTCAGAGAATGTAAATAAAAGCATGAAATGAAATGAATTAAAACACTTTTTTTTATCTCTTCATTATAAAACAAAACCTACATTTTCAGTAGATATTTTTTACTCTACATTTATTTAAAAACACTCACTAAATATCCCTCCTCATAATAATAAAAGGCCCTGGGTAACTGCATAGGTAACTGTAGGTTGCTAGTTGTGGAACCATATAAGTAATAAATAATAAAGTAATAAATTAACTTTGTAGAACTTTGCACATGCAGTGATAACGTGACCCCTCGGCCAATCAGAGCTCTGTCTGGGTTTGATCATTCAGCTGTATTAAAGGCGCTGTTGCCAGCTTGTTACCACTTTTCCATGATATCTGCTCAGGTCTGAAACATTTTTGCTGTAGGGTGTCCCAACCCTTCTGACCCAACTTGTCTCATTTCCTCCCATTGTTTTTTTGTTATCTGCTCACCCAACTTTCTCCTCTCTCATTGTCCAGTGCCAGAAGCAGAAATTCCTGCATGAGTCATTGTAGGACTTTTTACACCTCAAATAACTAAAACGAAGCATTAAGAATGATTCCTGCTGAGTGGTGAAAAGTAACTGATCAATTATTTTAGCTGAAGTCCTGAAATAAGTAATAAAATAATAGGCCACATGTACTTAGTTGTGTATGGCTTTCGCTTTTGGTTCTTTGAACATTCATCAAGATGCTAAACTCGTGAATGCATGACCTTTTCACTTGTAAAACATAATTTCTACTCTGTCGTAAAAGGTTTGAGCTTTTTCTTCCACCACTGTTCCCTCCTATTGCATTGTCATCTCTGTAGAAACAGAGAGTAGGTCTGCAACCACTCAGGACATGTGATAAGGCAATATCAAGGCATATTTGATCTGATATGATGCGACAAGACCTTAAATAAACTCCTGCAGCCGCTGCAGCCACATGTTTCTCGTGTATTGTATTTGGGTATTTACAGGGTTTTGTCACGGGTGGTTGGGAGTCACAAAGCAGATTCAACCTCTTCACTTATTCTTCACTCACAGGACATAGAGAATCTAATTTCTGCAGTTTTATTTCATAGTTTATGGCTGCAGGCAAAGGTCCGTCCCCCCTAAGAAAATCTACCATATTATTTTAAATGTCCCATGCCAGTATTCCTCTGCAGCCAGTCGTGTCATTGGTGCTGAATCTCTTAAAGACTAATACCAGATCATCAAGTACAGACAATACGCCGTCATTACTGACTGACTCCCCTTTCCCCGGTTAGATGGCAGTCAGTTTGATGCAATCACTATCTGTCAGATTGAGGGGAAGGACAAAACGCAGAAGAACTTACCGTGTTGAGGACTTTGTTGAAGTACATAAAACTGACAGCAACCGCGATGGTCTGGAGGAGGATCGCCGTGAGCATGATGAGCCCCAGACACTGGAGAGAGACAGAAATGGCCATGTCAAACAGCGTGAGAAAAAGAACACCCAAATAAGTCCCGTAGAGCAGAGGGAATAGTTCGAAGCAGGCAGGACAAGTCAGATCAAGCTCTGCTGCATTTCTGCTCTGGAGGGAGAGAGAGAGAGAGAGAGAGAGGGAGGAAAACAGAGCAGCAGTTTGTAGGTGGAGCACAGAGTATTGAGGAATACCACGGCCTCAAGATGTCACTGTTATTAGAAATGAGCGGGGAGCTTTACATAATGCAAATACAACTCCAGGATGCCTTAAAGTGCCGTAGGAAATACGGAAACTCAAGCATACTGTATGTATTGCTCATGATTCCCACTTTCCATTATTGTGGTTCTTAATGCACACAGTTTAAAATGTGATGCAGATTCTCATTTCATGGTCCGTTTACACGCTGTTCTGGAGCTTTTCATCATCTCACATGACCTTCATCCGCAGGTGTAAATATTTGCAAATTCCAGCTGTTACCGTCCAGGGCCAAAATGCATCCCGCCGTTAGACATCATTTACAAATATTTGTTTGTGTGTGAGCTGAGCAGAGCAGACAGAAGGATGAAGAAGGTAGCTGTTGTCTGCCCTCTGTTTTCTTTTATTTATTTATTTTAAAGCCTGTGCTATTATCTTAAATCATGCAGTCATCGAGACAGTAAAAGCAGCAGCCCTCCGCTCTTTGAAACTGTTTACTCTGTTCTCAGTTCAAAGCAGCTTTGTGCCATTTAAATCCTGATTTCCCAACATAAGTCATAATTTGTTATGGGCTCAATTTAGTTATTACTTCCAGCCCAGGAGGAACCGTTCAATGCATTGCAAATCGCTTTTATGACTCCCAGTCTTCACATTTGGAGCAGCTGAAGAAGGAGCGCAAGATAACTGTGTTGGCTGAACGAGGCGTTCGAGGAGACTCTGGAAACAATCAGTGTTAAAAAAAAAATAACTAAAGTGGTTTATTAAGGTATTTGGCCTTTTGTTTGTAGTTGTCCGGCTTTTTCATTTTCACAATTTGGTTGTGTTAGTGTTTAGCAAACGGCCACAGAGGTTAACACACAACACATTTTGTGTAACACTGGTATTTGGTGAAACTTTATTCAGATGGAAGAACCTGTTGAAATAATGTTGTAACTTGTTGTTTCAAGTCCAAAATCAGGCAGAGTGAAGCACTTGAACGCAGCATCCTTGCATGTATCAGTGCAATGCAGGTAGCGTATTATCAGCACCTGAATGTAAGATGAAAAAAAAAAACCAAACAAAAAAACGCCTTTTCTTCTTCTCTTTCCTGCTATTGTGCGGTGATCTGAGAGAATGCAAGTCGATTAAGAGCCAAATGACCCGCCATTGTTAGCGCCCCAGCGTAGCCCCAAGTAGCATTTGTCACAGGGGAGTCATTCAATCTGCACAACTTAACCTTGAGTGATTCCTGTACTTTCATTCCTCCACCTTTAACCCCTTGCTCCATTGTCAGTGTCAGGAAGTGAGAGTGGAGATGAAAGAGTTCGCAGCTCCTCCTGCTTTACGTGTGACCCTCAGGACAAAACCAGGAACCCGTGTCAAACTTTGTAAATTACAGCCGTATACCAGCCCAGCATCCATACAGCCACAGGGTTTTACACACCCACACACACACACACACAGGGATACTGATGTGTATGTGGCTTCAAATGAATGAAAGTGTGGTTGAGAGTGTGAGCACCACATCTGAAGGAGAGAAGTATTTACTTTGTTTCCTGCGGTGATTAAAATCTGAAAATGCGGAAGAGAACGTGATAAGAGGTTGTTTCTTTTTTCTTTTTTTGCCTGGTTCCCTCGAGTCAAGTCAATTCCCAGGCTTGTCAGAGAGAAGGAGGGGAGAAGGTAGAGTGATAAATTAAGACACTGTGGCCTCAGGCAGGGAAGATGACACCCTGAGAGAGATGCCTGTCCACAATGCCACGGCAAACAGAGGCAGAGACAGAGAGCGCATGTGTGGACACAGAGCATGACTTTCTACGTGTTCTACTCTTATTTTTTCATCAGTCATCAGTGGATGACCTTTAACCTTTCATCCTGGTCGGTTCAAACTGAAAGGAATAGTTCAACATTTGGGGATAAATGTGCATCAGATGAAAAGGATCGATTCCATGCCGTTAGCTTAGCATGAAGACTAGACACGAAGGAAAAAGTACTATATGTGGTTTGGAATCATTTAGCTTAGCTTAGCATTATGATAGGAAACAGTTGCTCGCCATTCATAAAGGTAACAAAATTGACCTTTAACCTCTGTAGGTCACTGAATAACACATTGTATCTTGTTTGTTTTGTTCAAACAAGAAAAAAAAACAGAACATTTTGAACTATTTCTGTTTTATTTCATTCTGTGTTACTGATTTCAGTGATGTAAAATTACAGCTAACTCAACTCGACACTAATTTAAATTGAGCAGGAATCCACCACTGTGAGAAACAACACATTTTAGGGGGGGAAAAAAACAAAACAAAACAAAGTAAATCAAACCATCCAATAAAACCATCAAATATGACCAGAAACAGTGTTGTTTCAGGGATTGTAACTTTGAAAGTCTGACACTGGAAAACTGCTTTGGTAAACACTGCATGTCTCTGTGTGCAGCGCAGGCTCCCGCTGAGAAACTCTTATACACCATGACTTAAAACATGAAGTATTTTCCAAACCCCTAAATCTGAGATCAGTTACAAGGAGAATTGAAAACAGAAAAAGCATATAAGGAGTGCTGTTGCCTCACTGGGAATGAAGACAAGCCCCCGCCCGCCCCCTTGAAGCTATAGAGGCCGTTTAATACCCAGAAGGCGTATAATCTATTAAAAGAACAGATCGCGCTCCATCCACCTTCTCTTGCCCTCCACTCCTCTCCTCTCCTCTTCTCCCCCGAGGGTTTCTCCTCCCAGCGTTCCTCTCCGTAAAGTCATGGAATCTCCCTAAATTCCCGCCTGAGCGCTACAGCTGCTCATTGTCTCCTTCATAAAACAAAAGGCCCGAGCAGAAAAATGCTACGGCAGCACAATGCATCGCACACACAGACGTGTTGCCAGTGGCCGAGCCTATCGGTGGAAGGGCTGGTCGTGTTTATGCGACTGTGGGAGCAACAGGAGACGTGGGCCAAGACACACAGTTTGATATTTAACCCACAATCTGTGTTTCTATCATCGTTATATAAAAGAGCGCTGAATTAAATCTAAATGGATGGAGCCAATGTTTGATGGCTATACTTATGTGGGTTCATGCTAAATTTAAATAGGATGAATGGATTTTAACTACTTAATGTTCAGTTTGGTTGTGTAATCTATAGCAATCATGTTTTATCACAAACTGGTCATAAAAGCTAAATCATAAAACAACTGGCAACATAAACTGTGGGACAAATGTACTGCAGTCAGTCATTGTAAAGCAGTGTTTCCCTCTGATGAAGTGCAGTGCAATTAAAGGCCCATGTTGTTATCAGACCACTAGAGGGCAGTGTTGTATTGATCACTGGTGCTATTGGCTATTGGTGACCCAGCTGTCATCAAACCCAGCAGTGTGATTCGTTCCTGTCTGGTGTCCAGGCCTCGAGGGAGTTCACGTCTGGAAATATGTATTATGATTAGGAGAAGACACACTATTAAACATTAGTTAAGCATTAATAAATATCGAATTCTTGAATAATGAATCATGAATACTCAATATGTAGTTTATAAATACAGCTAGTGCTTATCAGTGTTGAGTAAAACATTTTTAACTGAGTGAAAACTAAAGAATATTCATGTGTTATAAATGATTAATTCAGTTTTAATAGTGTGTACTTATCATAAAGTGTTACCATTTTTTGATTTGAATCAATCCGAGTTATCAATAACAGGCACTGTTTAATGCACAAGCTCAGGTATAGAGACAACAGAGACGTGTTGAGAAAAAGCAGAAACGCTGACACTGACAAGGTTGGATTTTGGTTCAGATTAACCAGTAATCAGATCAGCTGACATCCTTATCCCTGTTGCTTTCCTGACCTTTGAGGAGTGTTTTAAATTCTAAGTACGTTCCTATTCTCTTTAAACTCTTTATACTTTTTGGAGTGTGACAAGTGAAGTGAATGCACCTTTAGTGATCTATTAATGCCCCATAGTTATTCTGTATTTAGACCTTTTTGAATCTCAAAGCTGGAGGAAACTGTGGCAGCGATTGTCACAACACACACAAAGTTAAATACAGTCTTTAAGAAAGGTAATGAGTTCTGTATTTTATTTAAAAGAAACAATATCAGTTTACAAATGTTGTCTTTGCTTGTCACATGTTCAACATTATTCTTTTTTTTTTAAACCACAACAAGAGAACCAACCACTGCTGACATCAACGTTTGGAGCGAGTGGGGATTTATCATACTTTTTAATTGTGAAATTTAAAATATAAAAGCATTTCCCACTCATGCATTTTGTTGTAGTGTGGGGTATGAATGAGTGTACTGATGTAGAAGCAGCTTATCAATTTGTCCCTGTTAGTGATTTGCCCCTCGATACTGTGAACAGACCCTATGCTGTTGGAGATGGTGTGTGTGTGTGTGTGTTTATGTGTGTGTGTATGCAGGAACATGAGGGCCCTGAGGTTAGATCTTATATTTTTAACACAAAGAGCAGATGTACGAGCCCTTTATCAAGTCCATAACTCACAAAGCAAAGGGGTAGTGCATTTTTATCAATGACAGACACACTCTCATGCACACGCACACGCACACACATACACATGCATGCACCCATGACTCACTTGCACGCACTCATACTCTTATACTCTTACAAGTTCTTCTGCAGCCAGTTGATGTAACCCCTGAGCGCCCTCTTCCCCACGTCAAAGTCCAGCGGCCACACGATGAAGCTGAAACATCCGTGGAAGCCGTCCTCATAGTGGTCGCTGGTCACCGTGACTCCTGCGTCCTGCAGGCGCCGGGCGTACATCAGCCCGTCATCCCTCAGCACGTCGTGCTCGCAGGTAAGGATGTACGCCCGGGGGCATTTGGCCAGAACCTCCGGTCCTGCCAGCAGCGGCGACGCCCGCACGTCCAGCAGCCCTGCCATCTCCTTCGCCGCCCCCTGCGTGTCTTTCTCCACCACGACAGGCTTGTAGTTCTTCTTGTACTTCGGGGGTAAAAGCGTGGTCCAGTCCAGTCGCGACCTCAGCTCGGGGGTGATGGCCGAGTGGTGCAAGGCGCTGTGGTTGTTCACGAGCAGCTGAGGCACCAGGGAGAGGTCGGCGCCGAAATACTGCAGCCAGAACCGGATCATGACGGGCCGGTAGAGGATGGGCATGTTCTGGTTCTGCAGGTAGGAAGGCGTGTTGAAGTCCAGAGCCTGGAGCACCGGGTAGATCAAAGCCTGGATGCTGAATTTCACAGGTGCAGTGTCGTCTATGGAGATCTGGAGAGACATATAGACACCACCTGAGGCCTTGCATTTTAAAGGGATAGTTCAACATTTTGGAAATCATTCTTTTATTATCTCGTTATTATCTCGTAGCGTGGTGAATGTGCAGGTCACAACTTGTCCATGAGAGCGTTTTGGAGTTGTTGGATTGTGTATTTGATGAGGAAACCAAAAAATCCCATGAGCCTCCGTAGTATAGCTCTGAGCAGCTTGCGGCTCTGCTCCGCCGTTCTAAAAATAGCTTGCACCGACAAATAAAGGTAACGAACCTACTGCTATGACTATAGGGATTATGATAATGGGCCAATTTGCCAAAATCTTGAACTGCTCCTTTAAACCATCGCACTATATTTACACTTCTGCACACATTTCTGCAGGAGGAGGCCCTCCTCTCACCTCCTGAGCGACGGCAGCGGCCAGATTTCCTCCGGCGCTGTCTCCTGCCACAGCCACACGCTCGGGGTCGATCGCATACTTGGCCAGAACCTCTGGGGACAAGAAGTGTTTGGCGGCGGCGAGGCAGTCCAGATACGGCATTGGAAAGTGCACCTCCGGATACAGACGATACCTACGACAGACAATGGTCACCAGTTATGATATATTTTAGGTTTTTTATAAAGTTTTGGAAAATGTGATTGTGAGCACATGTTCTAGTTAGTGTATAGTTAAAGGATAACCCCCCCGCCCCCCCAACAGTTTATTTTCCCCCTGAGCAGAGTGACTGTTGAAACACACTTACTCAACAGAGACCACAACGGTGTTGAGCTCGTCTGACACCATTCGGTTGATGGTGTCATAGGACCCCTTCTCTGAGGAGGAGGAGGAGGAGGAGGAGGAGGAAGATAAAGGGGAGTGGAAAAGTTAAATGAACAAGTGCCGACCTGTTGAATCATCAGTTTATTTGACAATTTACTGGGAAAAAAACAAGACAAAGAGTTATAAACTTTTTTCCTGTTGAATCTGGACAATCCTCTAACCCAAACTTTTAAGGGATAGTTCAACATATTGGCAAATGCCATAATCCCTATAGTTTCAGGAGTAGGTTTGTTGGTTTCCCTCATCAAACTCATGAAATCCAAAATCCAAAACGTTCCAAAAAGTTTTTCAGCAAGCAGTCTCTGTATTTACCACAAAAACAGCTCCGTCTCGTACAGTAACGTTGTGTTATTATCTCATAGCGTGGTGAATGTGCAGGTCACAACTTGTCCACCAGAGCGTTTTGGAGTTGTTGGATTGTGTATTTGATGAGTTTGATGATGGAAACCAAGAAATCCAATGAGTCTCCGTAGCGTAGCTCTGAGCAGCTCACGGCTCTGCTCCGCCGTTCTAAAAATAGCTTGCACCGACAATTAAAGGTAATGAACCTACTGCTATGACTATAGGGATTATGGTAATGGTTCAATTTGCCAAAATGTTGAATTATCCCTTTAAGACATAAGAGATGTTATCGTTGCTTCTATAGTTGCATTTATAACCTATATAAAATCACTCACTGGCGCTGCCGAGGGCCCAGCCTCCTCCGTGGAGGAACAACAACCCTCTCCTCAGGTGGCCCTCCCCTCCAGCGGGGGGCTCGTACAGTCGGACCGGGACGTCGGCGAAGGTGATGTCGCTGACCTTCACTCCGGGCAGGACCCCTTCGTTGGGCACAGAGCTGTCCATCCCCTTCACCATGCCCTCGAAGCCCTCGGTGGACCGCCGGATGGACGTGACGTAATGGTCCAGGCCCAGCCAGTCCTTCAAAGACGCCTGAGGACGAATTCAACAGGTTACGGCAAGAAGAGTGAATGCTTGACAGTCTCACCCAGTCACCTCTGTCCTCCTGCTCTCTGTCTCACTGATGTGTCTGTCCTGCCCTCTCCCCCAATAACCTAAGTCTGTCTCAACACTCAGACTGTCTCAACCAAGGCCAGAACACACAGCTGCTTGGCCTTCGGTCCAGCCGGCTAATAAACCTTAACCTTCGCAATAATAACAATAGTTTTATCATTTTCTTTGGCTAATGTGAAGAGAAACATGACGTTGACTTTTTCACCTTTCCCTGTCTCTTGATACCGATTCTGATCCCTCAGCTCTTCACCAGTTGATACTGAAACCACCTCAAAGATCAGTGATCCCTTCCTGTCCAGTTTAAAAACTGTAAACCTCACGTGCATGTAAAATAAATTAAATGAACTTCACATCATATCTGACACTCCATCTACAGCTAAATAAGGTTAGCACTGGCCCTGAATTAGGTCGATGCCATTGAATCTACCTTATAACTTATTATCTGACTGAAGTTGGAAGGGAAAAAAAAAACTGTGTCCCAAAACTTGTACCATCTTGCTTTAACTTTGCTGGTTAAAGAAGTTATATTTTAACTTCATGTAGACTGCAAAAACTCAAAATCTTTCCAAGAATATTTGTCTTATTTCAAAATGTCTCATTTCTAGTCAAAACTAATCTCATCACCTAAAAATAAACTTGTTTTCAGATCATTTTCACTTGTTTCAAACTTGAAATAAGTAGAAAAATCTGCCAATGAAATAAGTTTTTTTTGCTTGTAATAAGAAAGAAAGAGAAAGAAAAACTGATTTTTCTATTTATTTCAAGTGAAAATTTGTTTGAAACAAGTGAAAATTATCTGAAAACAAGTTAATTTTTAGGTGATGAGATTAGTTTTGACTAGAAATGAGACATTTTGACAAGAAATAAGACAAATATTCTTGGAAAAATTTTGAGTTTTTGCAGTGACTGCAAATTACAGAAATACTTTTGTTTTATCTGATTTTATTACACATACACATACATTTTATGTCACATGCTCTTATGCTGCTCCAGTGTTTCACATTGTATCACATAATTTTCTATTCTGTCACCATGAGCTGCAGCAAAGGAACAAAGAGCAATCAACAGCAGCTGCAGGTGAATATGAGTGCATTAGGGTCAAAGTAACTTCTGGGTGTAACCTACTTTCTGACACTCATTTAGCCACTGATAAATTGGAATTAGTATTATTTGTTTTAAGGACAATAACAAGCAGACGGCAAACCAGTCTAGAGACTCCTTCCAACTGTGTAGTAACATGAAACTGATGACTGATGACTAAATACTTGCACAGCTACTTTCAAAATGTAGACCAAAGGTAAACATGAAGGGTTCGTTGTCCTCTCATAAGCCCAGAATAAAAGTCACTCCTTGGTGACTAATGCCATGACCGGTGGTGAGAAGATTTTTCAAAAGCAACACCCTGTTGATGAACTGAAAAAGCTCTTTCATAAAAGTTTTCAGTTCACACAGCCGTTGCTAAAGAGCGATAATCGATAAAACCATGAAAGGACATGCTGTCATCGGGTATAGGAGAAGCACTGTGGAGTGGACTGCACATAACTTCACCTTATATCAGGACAAAAAATACCAGGACATGATTGGCTGCAAGTTTCTGTTTTTACACCTTTGTATTGGGTGCATATCTTAAAATAAACAATGTAATAATCTTGTTACGCCTCATAAACAATCATTGGTCTATATTAAGGTTGGGTTGACATATTCAACACAAGGTTACAAGTCAGAAGGGTGAAAGTCCAGGAGAGCAGACAGAGGGTATGTTAATGAGTTGAAGGTTACCAGGCAACATTATCACACTGTTTCACACCCATTTGCACAGTAGCCCTTCATTTTTTTTGTTGCACATTCAATAAAACATTTTAATTTTTATTAGACACCATCTCCTGTCAGTAGCCTATATTTATATTATTTATAGAGCTAATAACAAATGCACAGCTGCAGCAGCTGGTGCATTTACTTACCTAGCATGCAATAGGATTTATGAAAACCTCCTCTCTTACCAGGTGCATCGTTGTCCTGAACCCAGCATCCAGCATCATCAGCTTCCACGGCTCCTGGATGGCATCAGGCATCGGGATGTAAACGTAGTAAGCCACCGCCACCGTCAGTAGCACGGTAAGGACAACCGGCTTCAGCCTCATGTTGTGTGTGTGTGTGTGTGTGTGCGCGTGTGTGTATGGATGTGTATGTTGCTCCAGTCAGTGACTCATGAACAGACCAGAGGACCGAGACTCACACTGATCGGACTCTGCAGGACGGAGGAGGACTGGGAGGGCCAACCGGGGCCCACACTTAGCACTAGAACCGGTATTATAAAGCCCACGCGCATGGAATCAAACACTTCCGCAAAACTTCAAAATAAAACATTATTTTTTATTTTTTTATTTTATTTTTTAAACAATTTTGTTTATTTGACCGAATTAAACACTTGTGCATGTGCCAGTTGGTAAGCTCAGATTTGATCTTTTTAGGGGAATAATTAGCTGTTGTGAATGGAGCTATATAGCCTATCACTTTGCTGTTTGTGAATTTAAATGTAGTTTTTTCTGTATTATTGACTGTATTTTTTTCCTCTGTCTCCTCTGTCGTCTTTCTCAGCTTCAAACTTAATAAGAAGTTTTTTGTTTGGGTATGTTTTGTTTTTACCAAGATACTTGACGAGTTTTAATGCTTTTATTTTGGCAGGTAGAGAGGTCGACTACGAATGGGCATCTGGGAAAGTGAGTTCTTTTTTTCTTTTTTAAAGCTGTTTGGTAGGTACATAGTTGTATTATGCACATGTGACCACAGTGAGGCGCAACAGAGCTGCAGACTGTCATACTTTATCAGACAATGTCAAGACAACATCACTGAAGTAAGAAAGTTGAATAGGAGATTATAACTTAGTAATAATAATAATAATATTGTTGCTTTTAATGATCTAAGAGGGAAAAATATAGTATTGGTCTGTAGCCTATATGTGATAATTTACTTGCAGAGGCTGAAAGGAGGAAATAGTCAAAACAAAACTGCTATTTTAGAAAAGTGCTATTTTAGACTCATTTTGCAACTCTTAATTTGATCATTTCCTGTAAATGCTACAGGCCATTACACCAGCATGTTCTTAGAAGAAATCAGCATGCAGCTATTCTGTTTATTACGGCAATTTGATAAATTGTTGTGAAATGAGTGAAAATTAGAATGAACTTTCCACCTTAAGTAAATTATTTGCAATAAAAACTCTTTGTATGATGTTTCGAAAACCATGTGGTAAAATGAACAGCACCTTTCTCACTCATTATTGATCCGAGTTGTTCATATAAGGACATCGATACTGGACTGAAGTCTCTCTTGCAGGCATTAGTGGTGAAAGTTTGCTGTTCGTTCGCAGCCTATTGATCCCTCCACAGTGCTGTGAAATCTTTACTTTTCTTTGTCTCCATTTGTTTTTAGATAAAAGGCTCTCTTTTTTTTCCTGTTGACATTGAAGTGTCCAGTAAAATCAGTACTGTTGAATATTTAAACCGGGGGCCAGCACATGAACATGAATCACTGAGAGATCAAAACCACCCGGGTGAAATCTGCTGCATGCATGACTTTTAAATCAATTACAGAAATGACTTGGCTTGATATCAAAAGATTTTCCAGTTTTCAAGTTGATTCTTTTGGCCGTTTTTCATAACCAAGGACGCTGCTGCAGATCCATGGTGTGTGTCCTCCTCGACCGCTGAGGCCACAGTGACTGGTTTTTAAAGACTGGTCTGAATCCAGGTCACAGTCTCAGGGAAGCAAAGAGCGACACGGTGTAGACAGCCTCAGTATCGCTGCCTCACCCTCCCTCTCCCACTCTCTCTCTCTGTGCTATTTATCGCCCTGATTCTTCCCACGGTTTAACTTTTTAAATGGCCACTGTCCGTCCCTGGTGGCTCTGTGTGAGAATGTAAACAAACATCAGAGCTGATGAGGATCTGACCCCTGCACTGGGCCCGTTTTCCAAAACATAGCAGCCAGGCCACTAGACCATGTCAGATTAGCCTGTTGGAGGATCAGAGAGGGTCCTCAGGAGAAGCAGATGGCAAGTTATAGAAAGTCATAGTGCAAACAAGATTTTATAATTGATTTTAAAATGAAATGAGCATATGAATGTGTCTGAACTAGACAACTTGTAGAGCATGTGCTGTTTGCGCGCTTGAGTTACTCAGCAATAGTAGCGACCTTGTACCGCGACCTCGCACATTAACAGATGGTTGCAAAGACTCAAAAGAATCTTTCGGAAATAAACTTTTCAACTTTCCTGCCAAGCGCTTGATGAGAAGAGTGATGTTTCTATTCAACATGGCCACAGGAAAGACCTGCTTATCTTGGCTTGGCAGAAATAAAATAAAATAAAAACCCTCTATACACTCGCTAATTAACAACTTCTATGCTGTTTGTGGAGTCACTCCCAAAACTTAGGTGTAAAAATGTCAGTTTGTGATTTTTGTACAGGGAGTTGCTGTGTTGGACTATTTCAGGGCTGGTGGTTGCCACGCAACCGGCATAGACTTCACAAAGTTTCAGCTCTCAGCCAAGAAATAGTCACATAATATGAACATATAAAAAACACACAACAAAAATGGATCAGCCATTTTTTTTACACAAATGAAACACAGCATGCTGTTTAGAGCTGCAGCATACAGGATTTATTACTGTTAGTTGTCAGATTCTGGTGCTGTGATGCTTATCTTGGTCTCACCACATGCAGGTGAAGGTGGTTTGTTGCTAATATCATTTTACTGCAAAATAACATTGTATTAGCTGTAAATAATACTTACTTAATAAACCTCAGGTTGATGCAATGCAATATCTGAAGAAATCAGAATTCAGACTGGTGGCTTCTGCAAAGGTTAACTTTGTTGCTGGCTTGAGTTTGTATGAAGAATCAATTACCATTAAGAGATGTGTTAGAGGAGCAGAGATGATAGATGTAAGCTGTACAAATATGTGAACAGTCAAAAAAGTGAGTTTAAGAACATGCAAAAAGACTTGATGCGAAAACCCAAAATCCAAATCCTCTCACTCTACTCAAACATTTACTGGAAATGGTTTGCATGTAGTTTGGTTTGCATATGAATGTTAATGATATGTAACCAGGGTTCAAACTTAACTTTTTTGCTCACTGGCCAACTGGCTAGTGAGCTTTAAAAATCTACTGGCCAGAAAGATTTTTTACTGGCCAAAAATTATGTATAGTTGTTTTGTATATTTTTCATCGTGTATTGTATATTTTTATATGTGTTTAACTGTTATAATACACTCAAAAGCATTTTTAACACATATCATAGCAATATTAGCATATTATTGTGTGGAATAAGGGAATGAGTCAAATTTGCCTTTTTTTCCTTAAAGGTTTATTTATAAAACATACTTTCTCGATTCTGTCGTGAACCATCTCTGGTTGAACTTTCTAGCGCAGGGGTGGGCAATTATTTTTTCCAGAGGGCCACATTGACTCCGATAAAGTGAGTGAAGGGCCACATGATTCGAAATCAAATTGAAACATAATATTGCCAGATTAGCCTAAACTACATATTTGGTGGACATATTGCGTTATATATTTGACGCAACACAATTGATGTAATTGCATTTTCAATTTATATCCATCAGGTCACTAAAGAAACATAATGTATTATGGACTCAAGGCAGATGACTAAAATGACATCTGGTTTGTTAACTTTGTTGCTGAATGCAGCATTCACATGCAGTTTGACTCGCAGTGGCTCAAGCGATCATAAAATGCTCTTTTAATCAAGTTTTATTTCAGTGTTTTGAAGTTATAATTAGGTGCCGTGATGTGTTAAGAGTTCCGACATGATTCGGCCCGGTCTCGTGAGACAGAGAGATGAAAGATCGGACGCCGGAGTAAGCTGTCCAGAGGGGCATCAAACAGCTGATTATGCATCAATGTAATAAAAGCAATCGGGCCATATATTGCAAGTCATTGTACGCCTTTACATAAAATGATGGAGGATTTTTTTTTTTTTCCTTTTTATTGATTTGGTCCACATCCGGCCCGCGGGCCGTAAAAATCTGTTCTAGCGTTTGGTTTGATTATCGGAGATTTGGATGAATGTTAATGATATGCCTTAACTGTATCGGGAATAACGGATCGCAGATTTCACAAATCCTTGCTTTCTGACTTGAACATCAAAAGTTTGACCCTAATCGCCAGAGTGGCCAGTCAGCTGGCTTCCTTTAGCCAAAGGTTAGTTGTCGCCACTGGCGATGGCACCGCTAATTTTGAACCCTGTATGTAACTGTATTACATTCAACGTACTGTGTACTGTTCAATGCAATGAAAAGCAGTGTGCCGGCCAAAAACCTCCTCAACCCTCAACACAAGAGAAAACAATTAATAAATAAAAATAGTTAGACAACAATCAATAAAAAGAATTGCACTTTGCACTAAGAGCTACTGTTAAGCGCTACCTTCTCATCTCTGATGCTTGCCTGAAGGCAGTGTGTTGGGTAATAGTCACACAACAACAAAAGTTTAGGTAATAGATTCTTAATTATATCAACAGTGTGTACATGTCATGTGCAGGAAATGAGCGGGTTGCTGAGTGTTTATTTTTATGTTTATTTGAAGGAGTCAACCAGCCTGTATCCACCCAGCCTGGCTCCGAGTCCTGCAGGCTGAGGCTGAAGCTGCAGCATGACTGACCCTTCCTCCTCCTCTGGATCACAGTGGCACAACTGGCTCCATGTTCCAGGTAAAAACATGACTATGTGGATGTGGTAAATAAATTAGGCGCCCCTTCCCCTCCCCCCCTGAGATTTAACAAATGTTAAAACAAAGTACAGAAGACCTTCAGTAACATGATGAATTCTCATGTTCCTCTGGTTTGATGACAGTCCGGTCCATTTGATGGATTGAGTAACAGATTGAGTAACGTGTTAGCTCCTCTACTTCCCTAATTTGTTGTGACATCATTACTTTTGTTTATGGTTACCTAGACGTAGGAAATGGCTCATTTCACCCTCTGGCTCAAATGGCCCCCCCTTCTCCATTACTCATGATGCACAGAAATACATGCACACTTTCTTTTCCTTTTTTTTAAAAAGTCGTCTTGTAATCCTACATCCTATGGGGGCGTGGGGGTGGGGGGTGTCGATGTTTCACACTCATAAGATCACTATAAGTCAGACACAGATGCTGCAGCCTACTTGCCTTCTTTCCAAAAAAATCCCACTGAATGAGAGCGTCAGCAGAACGCTTAAATTGTAAACGATAATGTGATATATAGGCTTTCGTGTTAGTGTGTACATGTGTGTGCGTGGTGTAAGAGAGTGTGCATTAAAATTCCCTCTTCCTGCACCCCCCCCTCCACTTCCCTCCCTCCTGTGTGTTCGTCTGGCGTCTCCCTCCAGTCTGTGGTATGGAGGGCAGAGAGAGGGCCCCTCTCTTGTGTCACTGACTGGAATTACACTTATGGTCATTTAACATGACTAAACGCATGAGGCAGAAATAGAGGTTTTCCATTTCGGTGAAGTCTTGTCTCGTTTTTCAGACTTGTTTCCTGACACACTTTTGAGGACAAATTGCTGTTGCAAGATGTTTTATCAATGAGACGCCACCTTGACCTAACTGCTGCTGCTGTTATTCCTCGTTATTGTTTTTCGCGTTCCCGCAGAGAAGATTTTATCACAAATTAACCAGGGAGAAAGAAGAAAAGATGCAAAACATGTTTTACAACATCTCGCTGAGAGATGACAGGACACTTGGCTAATTGGCAGTGCTGAGAAAGGAAATGTGCCTCACACAGTAGTTTTATTATTTGGATCCGTCCCTGGCACTGTTGGGTCCATTAGCTCCAACAAGATATTTTTGTCCTCGCTCCCTTTTTATCTTTTAAACGTCTTCCCAAAAGACGAAAACACTTCTCCTGCACGCATAATTTACATTATCACGATGTAGCTAATATGCGTGTAAAATCGGGAATGTTCTTCCCCAAATGTGTCTTGAGAGGGAGAGACACTTCAGTGGGGATGCTGACAGGGGCTTGGATGGGTATGACTGTTCAGGGATGAATGCATGCCTGTGCGTGTTATGGTTCAGGCTTATGTGTCAGTGTCTGAGTGAATCAGAGGGAGATGAGAAGTGAAGTGCACTTTATTTCAGCTCGGCCCAGGTGAAATGTCCATTCTCTGAAATGTCCAACAGCTGCGTCAGTCAGAGCCCTTTTGAGGTCGCCTGAACGTCGCCCCCTTCTCTGCTCATCCTGGAGGACCGGTGGGAACATGCAATGCACGAGGCTCTGCATATGGATAACCCGCCACCAACAAAAGGATGAAGTAGCATTTCTAGTGAAGAGGAAATGAGCTTTTGATATGAAAAAAAAGAAGTAAAAAAGCTGCAAGCTCGGTGGATTCCTGCACTCTCCATTGTGATGAAGCAGCACTTGTGACGATTGGCAACAGCAGCCACCAGAGCAAGAACATCTACCAGCCAATAATCCGACTGAATTCCCTGTTGATTTATCCCCTTTTTCTTATTTGAATCGCTAAAGAAATCAAAAACATTCATTTAACATTTTTATTGGATAGGATAAACACCTTGAGAGCAATCCTCTCATTTTCAAGGCGGTGATATAAGACATTACAAACCAAAAAAACAGGAACAAAACAATCAACAACACATAAAAAGAAATGAGCACGAGAATGAGCACAACCTCTCACTAGCCACAAATAGGCCATGGCAATAGTGAAATATAAGCCTAGTTAGATATAACATCATCTGAAACATGTGCAATTTAACTCAAACTAAGAAGAACATGGACAGAGCTGCTCTGTAGGGTCATTAAGGACTTTTACTGCCACTACAGACTGTGTTATTGCTTATTTATGTAGATTTTCTACATTAAATTGACTGACATTCTCATTTTATCTCTTATTTGAATAGATCATTTCAACACTTCTCACATTTGGATGCTGTGCATTGTCTCTCTGGGTGCACACATCCACACACTTAAACATGCAGAGTGACAATAATGTATTGTGGTATTTAGGAATGTCATGGACAAGCGGGCCAGTTGGATGCTTCAGCTGCAACATGGACTATTTCTGAAATGACAAACAACAACCTGTTGTTATTTTGGCCTCTGCAATGTAAGGTGTTACCTCTGAGAGAACAGAACAGAAGGAGGCCCGGGTTTTTACGCCGGGTTGCATGCTGTTGTTGGTTACGAGGCGTTCAAGCACACAGTGTTCTTAGCTGCTTGGAAGCTGTCTGCTTCTGCTGCTGAAGGAATAAAGCCATCATTGCAGCCAGTATGCTATTCTGTGTTGTTATTGTTCTTCTTTAATGCAGCCTTTTACATCTTAGCACCCACAGACCAGACATCCTCCCTCTATAGCAAAGGCGTTACGGTGTTCTGTCTTGCATTGTTTGACGGCTCGATGAGTTACGTGTGTATTTAGTTGCACGCAGGGCGAACGCAATCATGGTGATTTTTCTGCTTCGTGTGTATTAAGCGCAACTTTTAACAGTTCAACTCAAGTAGCCTCAAATTGTTGCAATCACTCTTGCAACATGAGACGAGGCTTTGTTCCTGCGCCAGCAATGAAGTGAGGATGTGAAACAGTGCTGATCTTGATTAACTCAAACATCTCCTAGACTGGATTCACACGCTGCACTCTCCACTAGCTATTAACACATCATGGGTAATGTGGTTTTCATTTCCTTCATGGAGGGGGATGCCCTATACCAAAAAAGAAAAGGACCTCTGTGGACAGTGACAGTGAGAAAAAACTGCTCCCAAAATGAGAAAAAGATCCATCTGCTTCTTTTCATCTGTTACAGAGAATCAGTACTCCGTTTTTTCTTCTTTTCTTTTTTTTTAAAGCCGTGCTCGTCATGTGGCTTTCAGGATGTCGGTGTCTGTCTGTTGGTCTGTTTGTTGGCCCTGAGATATCTGAGCAACCATTTGATGCGTTACCACAAAAGCTGCACGGACATGCATGGATTCCAGCAGTTGAATCCTACTGAGTTTTGCAATCTCACAACCTATTGTTTTTTAGTGGGATATCAGCCATAACCATCAAACAAATAACATCCATGTATGGAAAGTTTAAGATTTGTCTTTAATGTCTTGTTAGACTGAGCAATGAAAGCTTGCTGGCATCACTAGAAAACGGCTGCAGACTCTTATCCTTGTATCTGTTTCTCCTTCATCTGCTCTGTAGGTTTTTTCACACACTTTGGATATAATTTAATGAAAAATAAACAGAGGAGTCTATTATGCTAAGTTGATTCTGAGTCATAATTCCCAGGCCGGCTAACAACAATACATTAGAGATGTTTTCCGAATCTCATTTACCGTCTCAAATGCCCACACAAAGCAGCCAGAGGCAGAGACAGACCTCTGACTAATGTTATCTCCTGCAGCAAGTTAAAAAAAATCTGTCTTTTACTGTCAATAGGAGTGTAAACAACACATTATAATCTAGAGCTGATCTGGTCTAAGACAGGAAGACATTAGTTGGTGCAGTTAGTGAGAATATCCTCATTACCAGTTTCACAGTTTCTCTCCTCATTTCTTCTTCTTCGTCACACCCCTATCCCCTCCGCTCCCAACCAAATCTTTCCACCGCTAACTCAGTGCCAGCTCATATCTAGTTTCTGTCAGAGTCAACTTTTCCGTCGGTCTCCTGGGGATCCTGGACTTCAGAAGACAGATGGTATAGTCTGTCGGCAGATAGCAGCGCAGCGCCACCAGTTTCCTTTAGTTTGTGCATCCTACAGTTTGGAAAAAGGGAATCAGGCTGGCAGAGAGAGAGGGGGGGGGTAGAGGTCAAAGGGTCAAGTGTCAGACAGCGACCGCTGCGGACAGTCGCATGCCTCAGCCCCTGACCTTTAACCCGGAGGAGCGTGAGGACAGTGTTGTACTGTTCTCCCCGAGGAGAGACCGCATGCAGAGTCTTTGATGGAAACAGTGGCAAATACGCATCGCCACATGAAAGACGATGTACACATGCACACGAGGCGGTGGAGATGAACACATGCAGCAGCTGTGATTAAACATGCTTTAAACATGCTAACACGCACACACACACACACACAACATCCCCCAACAACATACTCAGCAGCCGACACCCTGTCCCACTACCATGAGCCTGGCTCTGGCCTAAATGGGATCCTGATGTTCTGTTAACCAAACCCCCACCTCCCCAACACCACCACCACCACCACCACCACCACGACTCCCTCCCCTTCGGCCAGAACCAAAGGCAGTTAAACGCAATTTCGCACTCCACCCCTTCGTCCTCAGCTGCTGCACAGCGACGCTGACAAGAGGCAGCTGTTGCGGCGGCGAGAGGGTGTGAGTGAATGAGTGAGTGATGCAGGAGGCAGCAACCAGAGGAGATAGGCTGCATAGATAAAGAGGCAGATATGGCGAGAAGGAGGGGTTTTTACCTCCAGATGTACGCCCACATTATAAATATGTGAGCGATTGCCGTTTTATTAGCACATAAGTCTGTGGTTGTGGCTTGTGTGGGTTTTTCTTTTTAGCAAATTTGTAGCTTGAGTGCTTTGAAAATGTGAGAACGAGAACATTTGGACACTGGGGCCGCGGCGGAGGAGGAGGACCTTTAAAATAATGTCGAGGAGCTGCTAGAGGATGGGAAAAGAGTGTCTTGGTCTGGAGATGGGAGCCAGTTTAGACAGCTGGTATCGTGTAGCGCTCTAATAAAACTCTTCCTCTTTCTACAAACATCTCCCCGCGGAGACTAAACCCAAACTAACAAAGATGCAGCGCTCGGCTCGGCTCGAGAAGCCTGCATATTGTATGCAGGCGAGCAGGCTCACCTTGTAAAAACACAGGTGCTGTCTGGGTTTTTTTTTATTAACTTGGATTTAGTAATGAGCTATTGCCTCTGTCTGCCACATCGAGGCCTGGAAAAGTGAACTGTGTGAAAGTGAGTATGGCTGTTGTGTGAGTGACCTGCTTGTCCTTGGCTCTATATGTGATTCTGTATTTCTGACATCTGTTGCTTTCAGCAGAAGCTCAGATCCAGGTGCCATGTCCTTAAGGCAAAGCTCTCATGTGCAGCATGTATGCGTGCGTGTGTGTGTGTACGCGGGTGTAGTGTATGCACATTAGTGTGTGAGGTGCTGAGTGACACTCCCTGTTCCATTTTGTCAGGATGTGTCAGCACCCTCGTTTCTTTTTTCTTTTTGTCCCTCCAGCCCTCTGTCCCTGTGATGCAGCTATCACCGGTTCAGGACGGCTCGGTGCTTTTTGAATCTCAGCGAGGGTGTTTTTTTTTTTACCTTTTCTGTGGGAAAAGCTGCACATTCTTCTCCTCAGGTTTCCCCCCTCAAAGGCTTGTTGTTCACAGAGTGAGCCGTGTTCATTGTGAAACATCATTAGCCTCCATGGCGATGCTAACAGTCTATTTTGTAGGACTCCCTCTCAAGCCTTTGTTGAGGCTATAGCCACATTTTATTTGCTCCAATTTTTCACACATCTTTTGTAAAGATTTCGACAGTCAAAGCAGCACAAGGTTAATATTTAACACTAAATTGAACACTGCAACATTCACTGTGCACTTAACCCTCTAAAAACCTTGCTATTAGCGCCTACTAAACCGTGCTATTGACCATATTCACAGCGTCGCCATCGTCACTCGGGGTGGGAAGATTCAAAGCCGCCACATAACATTTCTGTTAACGTTAGCAGTTGCAGCTAATGCCGGCTAACTTAATTCAAATCAGTTTGACCCAAATGTCATTTTACTTTGAAATATGGTCCGACATTAACATCCCATGCCTTCCTTAAATCTCTATCAACCGGGAAGCGATGAAAGGAAAGTAGATGATCCTGAGTGGTGATGTAAGGAAAGATGGCGACGATGTGAATATGGTCAGTAGCTCAATTTAGTTGGCTAAGATGAAG
Organism: Decapterus maruadsi; assembly: GCA_030347415.2. Taxonomy (NCBI): domain Eukaryota; kingdom Metazoa; phylum Chordata; class Actinopteri; order Carangiformes; family Carangidae; genus Decapterus; species Decapterus maruadsi. The sequence goes on along the minus strand of CM064887.1, from coordinate 21,015,642 downwards.
TAAAATGATTACGTTTGCATAAAGATCAGTTTCTGTTTCCTCGTGTTAAAAGTTTGCAAACTTGCAGGTTGCCGATCCCTTGAGCGTGCTGAAGGCCACATCTGACTTGTGCAGGAGACCAGACGATGCCTCCAAGGTCGTTTTGTTCACCACCCTGAACTAAACACAGAACAAATGTAGCAGGAAGGAGACAATTTAATAGAAAGCAATCTAAATGACTGTGCAAATAAGTCCAAATCGTCCTCCGAGGCGAAATACCACCGCAGCTAAATGAGTAATTTGGGTGAAAATAAACTTCTGAAGTTCTACATTATTGCTGTTCTTCACCGGGTGCAATATGTGGAAACGTATCCGGGCAGTTTTCCTGCAAACAAAATTAGATGCAGCGGCCGGGGTAGAATTGTATTTTGCTCTCCGCTGCCTTCAGGGACTTGTTATGTAAGTCGGTCTAAAATGTTTAGGCGAATTCTTGTTATCCCTTGAACTGATCCTCCTCTGATCCTGTAACGCTGGACTGGCTCCTTCACTACTTGAGTGTTCGTGGTTATTTTTACCCCACGGGGCAGAACAAGGTACTGTCCAGCGTGCACACACACTCTCTCTGAGATGCACGGACACACAAACAGGCCCTTCTTGTCATGTGATGCGGGCCTTGTGATAGTTGATGTTGTTATAGGAGACACATTCCTGCAGGATTTGGAGAGAGAGAGAGAGAGAGAGAGGTGGTGGTGGTGGGGGTCTTAGGTGTGAGTTTCTGGGAGTGTATGTGTGCATGTGTAAAGAGCTGGGGTGCTTTAAATCAAATCCACCGCACATCGTCCATCAGCAGGTCTTACTCTCAATCATCGGCACAGTAACTTCACACCGCCAGCGCTGCCTGCAACCACAGACCAGATCCCGTTTTAGCTGTTTTTTCTCCCCCCACCGCCCCCGCCCCCACCCCCCACCCGCCTTCCTGGGTCATCTGCTAAAACTGTGGTTTAAAGTCTACGATCAAGTGGCGCCGGTGTCATCGCAGCCTTTCATAACGTCGATGGAGGACGCGTCGACCCCTTTGACCACATGCATCTCACGGTGGACTTCATTAACTAGCAATGGAGGTGGAGGCGTGGGTTTCACCTGTCGAACTGGGAATAAATTCTTCTTATCTACATTTATAAACTCTAGACTTTATCACCATCTGCAGTCAGCGCCGTCGACTACCTGGTCTCCATAGAAACACAGGAGAAGTCTTAGTACTCCACCAAATTAGTTGTGTAGCTGAACTATACCTGCTGCTGCTGCTGCTGCCTGGTCTGAACACTGTACTCCAGTTTTGTCAATAGATCATTTGAAAGGAGGCCCAGGGCATAAACCTCCCACACTTAGACTGTGGTGGTGGTGGTTACGAGATCCTCATGCAGCTTCAGTGATGAGTTGGATAGCCTACTACTTCCACTGGAGGTTAAACTATTATGTCCTTGGAGCTCAAGCCCCAAAGTGGCAATGAGAAGATGCTTTGTTGCTGATATTATTGATAATTAGTGTAAAGTGTGTGACTAAATGAGTCATTATCTTACATTATCTCACTTGATTCATCTCTAGTGAGAGTGAAACTGAAAGACAGGACATTAACAGGTGTGAGTAAAAAAAACAAAAAAAACCCCCAAATGACCCCCTGACATCCTGGGACCCAACTGTGAGAACCAGTCGTACGTCCTGACGTATAGCTACACCTGTCATTGTTCCAGTGTAGGCTACTGTACTGCAGCATAAAGCCACATGTTTATTCTATTCCAAATAAGGACTTTCCTGGTAAAATAAAGGTTGAAAATAAAATAAATAAATAAGAATGACAGGTTGTACAGCCGAATGATTGATATTTTGTTTTTCTCTTTGTTTGGGATAAGTTTTGAAAAACTGATGCATTTTATAAAAATGAACTTATTTCATGGGAAATCATGTTTTATACCTATCAGTTTTAGCTTTCACATTGTATCACCATAGGTCTATACACCAAGATTCAAATAACTCTTAGCACCAGTTTTGACAAAAAAAAAATCAAGTTACAATGAGTTTTTCAGCATTATCAAATCAATTGAATCACATCTTTAAAGCAAAAACACCCCAGAATTCAACAGTTTCATACACATAGGCTACTTGTTATATTTACTTTCTATATAGGCTAAATGAGGCATGTACAGTTGGCCTGATTGAATAAAACAAGTAGCCTACTTTATAAAGCAAAAGATGAAGTGATTGAGAAAATTATCAATTCGTCTATAATCAACATGAATGTTAGTTAGTGCCTTAATTTGTCAAAAGAACATAGCCAGTGGTGTAGTCTAATTGGTTGTAGTGGGTAGGCTATAGGCTACTGCTTTTTAGGTGGGTATGCTGTTCCTATCTTTATTGTAGTGGGTATACTGAAATATTAATGCATTTTCAGTGGGTAGCATACTGAGAATACCCAAGTATCACACAGACTGCCACTGAATATAGCAATAACATTTACAAAGTTTAAGGTAGCCTATAGGTTCACCTATAATATTTAGCCTAGAAATAGATAGCAGCATCTCATCATATAGAAAAATATATTAGGCTACAGGGAAATAACTAATCTATTATAAAAGTAATAAACACAGTTTATGCCGACGGTGGATGTGGCTATGATATTCCTTTAGGATCAATGTCATATTTGTTTTTCTTCACCTGTGCCACTAATGAGCCACTATAGCCGACCTGTCAGTCTCGCGGAGCCCCCGCCCCTCCCTCCCGCCGCTCTGTTAACGGGAACTCCCCCTAAGTTCCCCGGTTCTCCTCTCGCTGCTCATTCTCTCCATGAGCTGTCACACATACACACATATATCCACCCCCTCCATACACACACACTCACACTCTCTCACACACGGAGTCGCTGCATGTTGGAGCAAACGTCCGTAGCTACTGTGTCTCCCCGGCTCTTCACCGGTTACCGCGCGCGAGGAGGGGGAAAAAGCGGCTGTTTGATTTCGCAGTCTGCGGCGGCGAGCGAGCCTCGTCGTGACAGAGTTTGGAAGCGGCTGAAGGAGGGAGAGAGAAGAAGAAGAAGAAGAAGAGAGGAGAGACAGAGAGAGAAAGGTAAGAGATGGTGGAGTCTTTCCTCTTGTTTCTGTTTGGAAACTTTAGCGTGTGTTTACCGACCGAGCGACCGACCGCCCGCCGCTCGGTAACCCGCTGTGACCATCGCCCGGCGCCGAGGAGCTGCAGGTTTCTTTGATAACCAAAGGGCGTGTTATGTTGTTGGCTTTGGTCAAGTATTTCTGTTTCCCCCCCGTGCGCGTATAGCTAGGGTCGCGTGCGTTCTTTTTTTTGCATGTGCGCGCGCCACCTCATTCACGTTAAAGAAGAGAGAGGTAGGGGAGGTTGTGGTGGGGGATCCTCCTGTTGTGTCAAAGGGAAGTTTTTGGAGATTGGACGCACGGATTGTAGCAGATGACTGAAGGAGGGGAGCAGCAGCCTGCCCACTGCAAAAAATAAACCGACTCATGTGAGTGAGTGAAATCTTATTTCTCACTGAGGAAGGAAGGAAAGGAAAGGAAGGAAAAGCTGCTTCAGGTATAGCTATGACTTCATTTTTGTCAGCTCAGTTTGTCCACTTCAGCTTTGGACGACAATACAGACTCACTAAGTGCATAGTGCATTGTGATTGGATAGCAGGGACAGGAAACCTTGTGTTTTGTTGTGATTTTTTTTATTTGTTTAGTTCACTTTTGTCTCTCTGAGAGCCTCATGTTTGACCTTCGTCACCTGTAATAAATGCTCTCAGTCAGAAAAGTTGTGTAGCGTGAAATCAGAGTGCGTATAAATGTATAGAATCAGTTAAAAACAACAGAAGAAGAGGAGAGAAAGAGAGAAAACACTAAGGTGTGCTGCTGCTAGTGTGTCACCGCTGTGTGTATAGGTGTGTGTGTGTGTGTGTGTGTATCCTTCGACACTCCCATTATGCATTTGTTTCTGTGTGTATGTGCATTTAGCCTATGTGTGTGCGTGTGTTGGGTTGGTGATATCCTGTCAGATCCTGTGGGGTGGGGGTCAGTCACAGGGTCTCCCCTCTGGAATTCTCCTAGAATAGATGTAACACACACACACACACACACACAGCAACACACACACACAGCAACACACGCCCCTTTGAGCAACATCTCCCGTCAGCTTCATGTGTTGTTTTTTCGTAATGACCCATAGTGACCTCACTGCTTTGATTTCGTGCCATTGAGATGAATTGAAATCTACTTTATTTCAAACTTCTTCTTCTTCCCTGCACTAACAGCCTCTGAACGTGGTAATGTAGATGCTGCTTGTGGTCGTCGTGGTTGTTTTTCTCTCCGAGACGCTTTGGGAGCTCAGACTGGACTGGACTTTAACAGATTGAGTGTTCCAGGTGACCGGCGGTGGCGTCCGGTGATTTCCTGCTCTTAACTGACCGTGGAGAGTGACAGACGGGACTGAGTCGGACAGGAAGCATCATCAGCAGAGCAACAAACCAATGCTCTCTTGTTGTTGCTGTACTGTAGCTTTGGCCTGTGCACTGGATGTGTGTGCGTCTGCGAGATGATGGATGCTTCAAAATGTGTGTGCGTGTTTGTGTGCGAGAGGGAGTTGGAGGGTTTTGCCCGCTGTAACTTGAGCCTGGCTGAAGACACTGACTCTTGGAAGGCCACAAAGACCGTGCTGCATGAATTGTGGGGAATGTGGAAGTTTGTGTGTGTGTGTGTGTATTAGTGTGTGTGCAACTGTGCATGCACAACCACAGATCTTCTTTACACACAAAAAAACACTCGCCTACGGACACCACCGCTGTAACCAATCAATGACTAACTTTGAACCGAAGCTAATAGTCAGTTAACAGACGACTTTATTGGCAGGAAATGACCCGCCAATAATTGTAACGATCAGCAACTGGTTTAAGTCATTTGTAACGGAGACAAAACAAAAAACTGCAGCTTTTCTGCTTTTTACTGTTTTAATTGACTTGGTTTATTACGTCATTGTGTAATAAAATCTATTTGTCCCGATCAAAGTGCTTGTAAACCCAAATATTATATCAAATAAGACAAAAAAAAGCTGTTAATTCTCACACACGTGATGCGTTAGAGAAGGAATGTCCGTCATTTTAATCAATTAATATTTTTGATCTAAAGCCAAAGAATGTTTTAGTTGTTGTTGAGCTAAACTAAATGATGAGCTGCTTCGGCTTTAACTCGGTGTGTCTGCAGACTCTGAGCACCAATTCAGTAACTCCTCTTTTTTTCCCCCTTAATTTAACATCTGTATCCGTCACTGCATGGATCTGATTAGTTAAAGCCATGAGTCACTTTAACTTAAGTCATTGTGAAGCAACAAAGCCAAACATTCATGGTTTTAGGTTCATTTAAATGAGGATTTGATGCTTTTTTTTTTTCTTCTCCCTGACATTTTGAACACTTCTCGAATCTCGAAAGTAATCGTCAGCTGCACCATTTTCCACACGGACAGATAAATCATCAACTTGATTGACTGTTATTGGAAAGAGTCATCAGCTGCCACCTCTCAGGTCTGATAATAATAAAAGACAGATGGTTAGAAGCTCATGTGGCAGGCAGCATGGCTGTGTGTGTGCGTTTTGTTTTGCTGGTTGCTCATGGATGGATGCAGATGCTGGACACTTGTTTTCCTGGTGTGAAACATGATGTCGAATTAGCTGGCAGGCGGATGCACCGCTCCGTCCACTGCAAGAGTAAATTTATCCATGAGGCTGAACCCACAGGGGGGAAATTAGTGGATTCACACTTTAGAGGAAGACAGAGAGAGGAAGACAGAGAGGGAGAGCAGGGTCCTGGTTTTCCTCCTCTATCTAGATATATATCAGCACTAATCGTCTTATCTGAGCTGGAGCTGTCGTTCTTAATACAGAAACGATGGCGGTGCATCAAAAGGTGGTGTCTCCTCCCGTTACCATCCATTTTTAAAACGACCACTGAGATCAGTTTAAAACCATTGAAATGACAGAACATTTTAATAACTGCAGCCTTTGTCCTCCTGTTTTAAAAAAAAAGAAAATTATTACACCATCACTCTTCTTTCCGTGGACTCGTTGTCTCTTCGAGTCGGCCTCCCTTTTTATCCACAACGCTGCGGAGAAGGCTGTTTGATGTGCTTTAAAGGGAAAGTTCAACATTTTGGCAAATTGGCCAGTTGACATAGTTTTAGGAGTAGGTCCGTTACCTTTAATTGTCGGTGCAAGCTATTTTTAGAACGGCAGAGCAGAACCGTGAGCTGCTCAGAGCTACGCTATGGAGACTAATGGGATTTCTTGGTTTCCCTCATCAAACTCATCAAATACACAATCTAACAACTCCAAAACGCTATGTTTTGACCAAGTTGTGACCTGCACATTCACCACACTATGAGATAATAACGGAACATTACAAGACAGTAGTTTTCGAGGTAAATGCAGAGACTGCTTGCTGAAAAAACAGGAACGTTCATCAGCAGTTTTGCATGAATTTACCTCTAAAACAACTCTGTCTCATGCGTTTGATGAGGGAAACCAAGAAATCCCATTAGCCTCCGTAGTGTAGCTCTGAGCAGCTCACGGCTCTGCTCCACCGTTCTAAAAACAGCTTGCACCGACAATTAAAGGTAACAAACCTACTGCTATGACTATAGAGATTATAGCAATGGGCCAATTTGCCAAAAATGTTGAACTATCCCTTTAAACTTCTTGATAAGTTGACTGATGATCGTGTTGCTCTCCAGCTCACGTGGAGAGGTTATGGGAGGAGCGGCGGTGGGCGGACGGAGTCTGAGTCTCTGCTTTCAGAGCTGCGTTCGTGTGAGCTTCTTGCCGTTCCTCCCCTCATGGACGTGCGTCTTTTCACAGGTGCTTGTTGTTCCCAAGCTCTGCAACTTGTGTGTGTGTGTGGGTGTGCGTGCATGTGCGAAATTAATCTGGGTTTTTATCCATGTCTCACATAGGTGTGGAAGGACAGTAGGTGCCTGACAACAATATCCCATTGGGATGGATTGGGGAGTGTCCTGATGTGTTGGCTGCGCTGCGGTCGTGGTGGTTTTAGCGCCGGCAGATGTCGGTTTGTTCGGTCTGATGAGTCACGAATCGCAGACTCACAACGTCCTGTTTCATTTCTGTTCATGTCAGATCTATTCATATCCGCTCCTGTTGCCAAAGCAAACGCAACAAATAACACATTATTTTTAGATTTAGACGCTCCATGATAAGGAAATAAACTTCTTCTGCTGTGTGATATCGCATCAGAAACATCAGGCAGTGAACCTGATATCTATCTGTTTATTTATATTTAAAGTTTATTTATTTAGATGCCATGAGAGAGGGTTTGCTCCTTATTCCCACAGGTTTGTTTTTCTTTCTTCCTGTTTTGAGTTTGCTTTTTGGGAGTCATCTGTTTTCCAAGAGTTTGGCACAGAGACGGTGTCAGCTGTCGTAAAAGCTGCGAAGCTCTTTGAAGAAAATTCAAATTTGTGATTTTAAGCTGTAAAAAAGAAAATTGGCCCGCCTTGATTAATCTCCTCGGAGCAGCTTCTTAATTCAATTCAGTTGGAGGTTTTTGAGCAAATTAAGTGTTAATTCAGAGAGTGCACGCACACACAGAGGTGTAGGGACCAGTGTGAACTTTATTACTTAATTGTTTGCCCATTAAACATAAAAGGGGACTCCCAACACTCTAACTTGATAACAGTTAAACGTTATTTCCGTCACATACGAGGACCACAATTTCACACAATACAACAATCACAGCTTAATATAAACACATTTCATAGGCTACTGCAATAATACACAAAAAATATGCATTAAAACCTCAATAAACAACTTAAAATGTCTAAATTCTAACCATTTAAGACGAGGGCTGCCATGTTTTGATGTTATTGTGACGTCGGAGCTCTGAAATGATAAGTTCGACGCCGTTCAATTCATTTTTTACAACTCGGAGCTTGTTTTTTCCGACTTCTGAGTTGTCTTGAACGCAGCATAGTGTGATGCTCAGCTCGCTCGTCGAGCAGTAACTCTTCGGACTGTCTGATGAGAGCTTCTCAAAAGCCCAAGAAAACGACCTTGATTATGTCATCAGGAGTTACAGTAACTGAGTCTGGGCTGAAAGCTTGAAGCCTCTGTTGTGAACATGACAGTTCATCAGACGGTAAACAAAACAACCTTGGACGGCTCTGTTTCTTGATGTTGTGGAAGTGCCGTGCTGAAATTGTTGGAGAAGCATTTAACAGTGTTTTTTTGTTTTTTTGTCTGTGCGTTTTGGTTGTTCAAAACATTTAACAGCTTGTTAGTTGACAGGAAATAGAAAAAAAAAATCACAGATTGTATTATGAGCACAGCATGGCGTGTTCTCTCTGTCGGTTCGTTAAAAATTCAGCAGCCTCCGTCGACAACAATTCAAAAGCATAACAGACCATAACCTCTGTTTATCCTCTCGCCATTATCAAAATTGTCTGACAGTTAGCAGCCTCATCATGCAGGAGGTTAAAAAAAAAAAAGAAAAAGAAAGGAAAAAAACAGTTACAGAAATCCAGCGAATCAGAGGCAGTGAGTCAGTGAATGCAACACCAGCACAGACATGTAAGAGGATACACGGCAAAAACAGTTACGTAAGAGAGGTGGAAAGTGTGTTTGAAGTAGGCACAGACACACTTCTATGATTCAGTGAGGAAAACTCCCTGATTATGTGTTTAATTGTCTGTGAGACGGCTACTGTGTAAATGAGAGTTACGTGTACTGTAGAGGGAGAAAGATGAACATTTAGAGAAGTCGCAGAAGATCCAAAAGTTTCATTATTGGCCTCTACCTGTCTGTGTAATTAATGACTTGCATCACATCCACACCCCGTGCACTGCAAAAACTCCAAATCTTGACAAGAATATTTGTCTTATTTCTTGTCAAAATGTATAATTTCTAGTCAAAACTAATCTCTTTCCACTTAAAATAAGACTCATCACCTAAAAATTAACTTGTTTTTAGATCATTTTCACTTTCACAATAAGTAGAAAAAGCTGCCAGTGAGAGCAAGTTTTTTTTGTGCGTGTGATAAGAAAGAAAAACTTGCTCCTCTATCAGATTTTTCTACTTATTTCAAGTGAAAATTAGTTTTAAATTAGTAAAAAAGTGTCTAAAAACAAGCTACATAGAGTCTTATTTGAAGTAGAATGAGATTTTGTTTTCATTTTGACCAGAAATAAGACAAATATTCTTGGTAAGATGTTGAGTTTTTGCAGTGTGGCTTCTACCTGTCTGTGTAATTATGACTTGCATCACACCCACACCCTCTGTGTCTGTCCATGTGTGTGTCTGTGTTGTGTTATTGTGTGATAGTGTAGACCTATGGGTGTGTTGTGTATTGTAGCTGGGTAGCAGCAGGCCACTGACCGCTCTAGGACTTCTCACATTTATGCTTTCTAATTGATTCAGAGTGTGATTTATGTAGCTCTCTCTGCAGCCACATGTGCTCGCCTGCCCTTTGCCAGGCAATCACACACACACAGACACACACACACAGACACACACCCATATACTCACATGCATATGCACACACACAAAAAGCTGCATGTTACTCATCGCCGTCCGCAGCACAAGGCGCTATTGTATCGACATCGACCGTCTTCATGGATTCAGTGACACAGTCATTCACATTTCCCAGCAGCATATGTGTGGGTGTATGTGTGTCTGTGTGTGTGTGTGTGTGTGGGTGGGTGGTCGTCTCATGTTCCATGTAACACTGTCGGCTGCTAAAAATGAAGACGTGACAGGGAAAGTGTGAGTGTGATAGTGAGAAGTGTGTGTTTTTTGGGACTCGCACACACAGAACTGCATCTCAATAAGCCGAGGCTACAGTACTGTACATGCGCCGCTTGATTATTATTATTATTACCACGGCCTTTCTCCTTCAGGTGCTCATCTCCAGTCCGAATGACTATTTCCCTTCAGGTGCACTCATTCTCCATCACCACATCTCACTTGGCATCAAGAAAAAGACATGAAAGTCAAAATGTGGCATCATCATCCGAGCCGGTTCAACTGAGTTTAGTTTTTAGAAAGCACAGATAGTGTTTTTTTTTATCTTTTCATGTTTTATCTGAATGAATTTTAAAGAGAGCGAGTGACTCAGAAAGATCAAAACAAGAGTTAACTCAAAGACAGAGAGTGAGATACTTCAAAGTTGTGCTGCAGGAAGTTCACCTGATGCTGCCTGATGTTGTGGTTTTGTGGTAAACCATAAAGACGGCTGCCGTCACAGAGGAGAAGGTCACGCTAGGATCTCTATACCGAGCGGATGTAATTATCGCCGCAGCTTCTCCTTTTATATTATTGGATGTCATGACATTTAATTAAATTGTCTGAAAGATTAAGGCGATTGTTTTTCATTTCTTACTAGAACAACATTCAAAGTCTATATATAGTTAAATAGTAACTCCCTTTTTACAACCTGGCTCTCTCCATTCATTATCAACGTGTTTGTCTGTAATTTATCAGTTCTCATTACATGGTACTCAATTCGATTCCTGAGACCTAATAAAATACATTATCTTATCTCCAACCAAATAAAATAAAAAACAAAACCACACTACTGAAAAGTGACAATATAATAAAACAGAGATAAGAGATTTTCCTTTGAATTAGCTCTGATTGAACCGTGACCTCTGCCTTGGAAGATGTTTTGTCTGTCGGTTAATCTGCTTCAACATGTATCATATTCTACACAAAAATCATCCATGTTCAGAAAACATGAGCTTGTGTAAGAAGAAGCTGATGCAAGGTCGCTTTTACAGAATCTGTTCAGCCAGGTTATCTACAACTGAGAATTATTTGGAAATAAAAACTGAAAGTAAGCACAAGCATAATTGTTTCCTGGCAGGACGACCTGTGTGCGTGCACCAACACAGCACGTACAGCCGGTCAAAGCTGAATCGGGGATGATTGTCTGCTCGTGTTTCTGTTTTATCTCCAGTTTATCTGAAACTGATACAGATAATATTTCACTTATAGTTTGTTTTCGCTCTGAGCTGAGAGTGTGAAAGATAATCTGGGGCGATAAACAATGACACAGGGTGTTTAGTCGTCCTCTGAGTCACCCCTGATTCACCTCCTTCCTTATTCCCTTGTATTCCCCTTTTGAGCAGCATGTGGTTGTCAAAATAAAAAAATAAAAAAAAAGCTTGTGCACAAGGAGGAGTCGCACAATCGAAAGCACCAGCCATGCAGTGTGAGGAAGGGTTTCGAACCCAGCCCACAATGAGCTGATTCATACATGGGTGTGTGGGAGGAGGATTGTGCCTGGTGACCTCGACACAACCACCTTTAACCACCGAGGATCCACCCTGCACGGGGAAGAAAAGAGGAAGAGAATGAAAAGAGGAGGAGAGAGAGAGGGACCACTGCAAAAACTCAAATATCTTACCAAGAATATTTGTCTTATTTCTAGTCAAAACAAATCTCATCACGTAAAAAGTAGCTTGTTTTTAGACACTTTTTACTTCTTTCAAGCACATTTTCACTTGAAATAAGTAGAAAAATCTGACAGTGGAGCAAGTTATTGTAACTTATTGTGAAAGTGAAAATGATTGAAAAACAAGTTAATTTTTAGGTGATGAGTCTTATTTTAAGTGGAAAGAGATTAGTTTTGACTAGAAATGAGACATTTTGACAAGAAATAAGACAAATATTCTTGGAAAAATGTGGAGTTTTTGCAGTGCACGGGGTGTGGATGTGATGCAAGTCATAATTACACAGACAGGTAGAGAGTTTTTCTTCATTATGACTTCATTATGTGAAAATGACGAGATTGAAAAGTGAAAATTAGTTTGAAACAAGTGAAAATGATCTAAAAACAAGTTCATTTTTAGGTGATGAGTCTTATTTTAAGTGGAAAGACATTAGTTTTGACTAGAAATGAGAAGAATTGAGACAAATATTCTTGGAAAGATGAACATTAGAAGAAATGTGAGTGCTGCCCTGCATGGGTGAAGGTGGATGAACCGCTCAGGTGCTCTTCAAGGACATAGGATTGAGAAAAACTGGAGATAAAAATACAGCAGGCAGACCGTCCTAGTGCAAACAATTGTGAAAAGTAAAAGGCAGTCCAAAACTGATCCCTGTACATTAACACCTCAGAGTGCCTCGGACCCGTCAGTTTTGCACTGCCTTTTACTTTTCACTATTCTTGGAAAGATTTTGAGTTTTTGCAGTGAAGGGGGAGAGAGCGTGAAGATTCACTTTGATTCACAACATCGTCCTCTGCTGCTCATTGACTGGCTCCATTGTGGCGGCAGCGGCAGCAGCAGCAGCACAACAACGTGCCGATTGGCCACTTTGGGTCTGAATGTCACCGCTGCTGGTCCGTGGACGCTGGAATTTGTGTGTGTGTTTGTGTGCAATGAGTTAATAGCTATCCATTGAGTGGCTGATTGTGTTCTGTTGTCCACACTGGTGCTCTTTGTCCACTTTCTGCACCATACACACACACACACATACACACACATGTGCACACATCTGAATCTGAAGCAGGCATTCCTCCAGTGGCACGGCACTAGCCAAGAGAGACAGAAAGAGGAAAAAGAGTGAAAGAAAGAAGGAAAGACAGAGGGAACAAACTCTAACAGTACCATTCATAGTCATAGTGGTGTGGTTCTTCCTGGCCCCGGTTTGAGACATGAATGGGTCTGAGGCTAAAAATATTTTATTGCTACTTTTTTATGCTCCTTTTACTCCTGCTCTTTTCATTACTCTGCTCCTCACTTGCACTCCCTCCCTCTCTCTCTCTCTCTTCCTCTCACAGTGGAAGCAGATGAAGCCTGCGCTGCATTAAAATACATTTAATTGCATTTCTGAGTTTACGGTGCGGGGATTGTGGTTTTGCTATTCTTCAAGGTGTAAATGTGTGCAAGTGAAAAAAAACAAAACTAAACAAAAACAAAACACATTGACAAACAGAAGGGAAAGGTCTTATAGGAAGAGAAAGGGAAGAGAAATGGTCATGATGGGATGGATCCAGGCCCGCTGTGACATCATGAGTAGACGACGGTGGCCCCTTGGCCCTGCAGCATCCTGAGCTGTATAACAGACAGGCCGACTAAATGACAGAGGCAAAAGGCTGCTTTTTAACGGTCAGTGTGGGTAGACCATGCGTCTCGGTGTCTACCACAGATGGAGTGGTAGACACCGAGGAGGGAGGGAGGGACGGAGGGGAGGAGGGGTAACGAGATAGAGAGAGAGAGGGAGGAGGAGTGCAGAGACATGAAAGGAAGGCGGCGCAGAGAGACTGACAGTAATCCAGAGAAACTCACAGAGAGGGGGAAGTAGAAAGACAGAGATGCGGGTAAATTATTTGATCCAATGTTGGGAATTTTTTTTTTTTTTTTTTACCATGGAAATACCTCTGGTGCAGCAGGGGGAAATAAGGAGGAGGTGGGAAGGGGGGTGACTATTTCAGGCTTTGCTCCTGTTTGTTATGCCAGCCAGCATCTCGGGGCAGATTGAAGGTTTTACAGAGGTCTAAGTACATTAACATGTGATGTGGGAGGAGAAGAAGAGGAAAAAGAGGGCGATGAGCAGCAGTGTCTCTCAGAGAGAGGAGGAGGAGGAGGAGGAGGGGGGGCGGTTGGGGTGACGGGAAAACGACCCCATTGCACCGTTGTGCCCTTGTCTCGTTTTTCCAACCCCTCTCGCTCGGTTTTTTAATCTAAATCCATTCAAGAAGCTTTATTGGCAAGATAAGATCGCTCCGACGGTGCCAAGGCTTAAGTGCATCGCTCCTTGTTTCTGGTTGGACGGCAGCAGGAAGTAGGCTGCTGGTGAGAGAGCAATGACAGCCTTTATCTCGGTCAGTAAACACAAGCCAAGGGAGTCCCTACATTGTTTATATTGTGTCTTTCTTTAACCCCCCCTCTCCTCTCTCCTCCATATATACACATTTAGAGGACACTGTAACACAATCGCTCATAGACGCGCAGGCCTGTGGTGCACATGCAAAACCAAGGTCAGGCTCGCAGAGACACACATGTGCATGTCTGTAAAGGCGCACACGGACGTACATGTACATGTACAGTATATATGTACAGAAGAAGAAGAAGAAGCTGTGGTTGCACAAAACTGGGGTTGCTGGCAGCCTGAGTATGGTGAACGGGTCAGATCGTAGCACACTCAAGCTTCCCTCCTGCCTGCCAGTCTGACCACTAGTGGCTGTGTGTGTGTGTGTGTGCATGTGTGTACATGTGTCTGTTTGTGTGTAAAGAGTTCAGTGCAGCTGAATTTGCCATAAACCAGAGATAATTCGATCCAAAACCTTCTCCAGCCAAGTGGATCTGCTCTGCATTTTTTCTCTCCTGTAGATGCTCATTTGGTCCGTTTTTTTTTATGAGCGTTAGGAAACATTTGACATCACATGCCTGCTTATCTGTGTGTGTTTGCAAATGTGTGTGTGTGTGCAGTTCTCTCAAAGGAGAGCAAAGCTAACAGTTGTAATCCTTCATTTCAAGAGCTGCCTCTGCTCTGCTGCTGCATCTCTGTGTCTCCTTTAGACCTAATGCTGATCAGATTACATTTCCGCATCATTATCATAACGAATACTGTCGATCAGGCAGGTTGCAAACTGCTGATAGCGCCGAAACAGCCAATCCTCCTGCAATAGAGGGAAAAAAAACTGCTTAATAATCTCCAGTATCGACTTAATAGCATCGGTGTGTACAGAAAACGTCTTCAGCATGAGATACGATGTGTTAATTAACAAGCCCTGCTACGCTTTGCTCGCCCACCTCCGTCCATCTAGGGTGAACAGATGAAGCTGTAGCGGTTTATATTATAGTATATACTCAAAGTAACCCTGAGCAGAAGACATTAAAGCTTTCACTGTCATGTTGTTGCAAAAACAATTTCAGTTAGATTATGTTTTCCGTCCTTCTCTCAGTGTCACCTTCTACATTTCCCGTCATCTTCTGTCTCCTTCATTATCGTGTCCTCTATGCTCAACCAAGTGCATCTAATCCAAATCATCCATCTACGTACTGTATCTCCACGCTGGGCCTTTACAGAGCTGTGCATTTCCTTTTTGTGTCTATGATATGCATGCAGCTGCAGCACATATCACATCCCTGCAGCAATGAGGTGATGCAATGGGAGAGGGAACCATTTGGGTATTAACTTAGGTTGAACCTCAGCTAACGTATATATAAGTGGTATACGTGGTATGATTTGCTAATTCGCAAAGTGAGGCCCCGGCGGTTGGTTTCTGTGGGCTGGACTTCCTGAGCCGAGGTTTTAATGTTGGGTGGCTGTAGCCAGTGGTTGTGGGCTCGTAACCAAAAAGGGCCTGCTGGTTTAAAGGAAGTCTGGCCTGAGCGAAAAAAGCAAACAGGACTTAAAGTAAACAGGTCAAGTCGCCCTTGAGCAACGTGTTGAACTCGAGCAACTCTGGCGGAGAAGTCGGCGTGTGATTGTGAAGTAGAAGCTCTGCAAGAAATAAGTGTTCAGCTGCAAGAAAAGTCTTTTTTTACAACAACAAAACAAAGCAGCAGGATCTCAGCAGTTTGCAATACCTACTTTGATCATGTGGGGACAGTTTTCTGCATATAGCATCTATATGCATATATTAATGTGTTTGTGTGTGGTGTCTTCCCTATGCCATCACTTCCTATGACTGTCAATGCTACATCCTTTCCGTTTCCATGGTTACAGACAGTGCTGGATTGCTGCTGCAAGACAGACAACGCGTGCACAGACAGCAGACAGATGAGAGGAACTTCAGCTGGTAGTTGGAGCCGAGTCGTGCTGAGAGCTCAGACCGGAGAAATCCTGAAACAAGGCTCTTCTTTTTCTTTTTCTTCTTCTGTTTCTTCACAGACATTGTTTCCCCTGTTGCCGCCGAGTTAAAGCAAAGGCCGCAGTTCAGATAAGATCGTACCAACCACACGCAAAACATTTTTTCCCCCAGTTTAAGTCGATTCAATTTGAGAATGATCCAGATTTGGCCTGGTTCGACCGGTCGCGTGGTTCAGCTCCACTGTACAAGGAGCCAGTACAGGAATGTCTGACTCTTTAAAAAAGAAAAGTCCCACCTGCTGTGACTTCTCTTTCTCTTTCAATAGATGACAGGTTTTTTTTTGTCTTACAAATATATTGAACTGCAGATCGTCTTTTGGAATAAACATTTCCTGACAATAACAGCTTGTCTCTTTCCATTTTCCTTGTGGATTTTCTTCTTTTTTGCGCGTTCAGGAAGCTGTTTTGTCCACTTGAGCCCAGCTGTTGGGAATGAAGGATTTTAGCATTTTTTTGTGACGTCTTCTTGAACGTTTACTCAGAAATCCCCAGACGGTTTGGGTGGAAACATCAGCGAACTCTCTCCTCCCAGATATTTTGCTTCTTCTTTTTTTTACTAGAAGCTTCAGTCGTCAAACACACGTATGAGGACCGAGGACAGGTAGGTTTGACTTTGACGACTTTTCTTTTTTTTCCCCCTTTCTATCTATCGTCTGATGCGTTCAGACATCCATGACATCCTCTCTTTTCCCTCCGTATCACCTTCTTCTTCTGTCTTCTCATCTGACCAGGTACAGGCCCCTCGAGGGGGGGGTGATGTCACACCACAGACATCAGAGGCTGTCTTTGATTTAAACCGAATGACTGGATTTGTGCGTGTTTGCTGCTGCTGCTGCACATACCTGCGTCCATATCGTTGTAATGCTGGTATAAATATCTGCTGTGAGAGCCCTCTCTGTATTTTATTGTGTGATTGTGAGCGTGTACTGTATGTGTGTATGTGTATGTGTGTGTGTGTGTTGGTGCCCCATGCCTGGGAGAGCTGAGATGTGGTAGTTTGATATCATTGGCGTTCTTTCATCAGTGAGGTGATTCTCCTGCTATGCGTTTGAACTGCAGTGAATCAAAGACAGCTTGTTGTACGGCTGCAGCTGCGGCCACATCACCTGCACACTAAATCTACCCAGCCGTTACTTTTTTCCATCTTCCTTTCATTTATGCTTTAGCTTTTCTGGGCTTTGTTCAGCTTCTTTTTTAGATGTTTTTTTTTCTGATGTTGTTGTTTTTGTATCTGCCTTTCCTTTGCCAAGGGTAGCTACATGATGTCAGCTTCAGAAGCTAAATCCAGGCTGATCACACCTTTGCCTCTTATCAGCCAGCGTCACACTCTCTACAGTCGACAGGCTCTAATCTTAGCCCGGCGTTAGAGCTGCAGCTGTGTTGAACGTTTGAGGAGTTTTGCAAATTTCCTCTTTGAGCTCTTTGCTTGCTGAGTCATGGGAGCCGAGCAGTTTCACGGAAAGGCAAAGTTTGTAATGTGCCCACCTGCTTGTTTCTGACTCACATTGGCTTCAGCTGGATTCTTTGGTGAACATTTTTGCACTGGAAAAAGATTATGTGATCACTCATCTGTTGATTCTTCTTGTAATTCAAGCTAAAAGCTAGCAGCAACAGCTTTTTAAAGAAAATGTTCAGCATTAAAACTTTCATTCTTTCTCTCAGCGACGGAAGGCAACACCAGTCTCGATCACGTCTTTTTGTCACGCTGGAGTAAGCACGCTAACCAGCTAGCCCTGGCTCTGACTCACTCACAACCTGCCCTGAAGGCGTAGCTCCGTTCAAAGGGCTATTATTATAAACTCCATGATGAAGAACTGAAACAAACAGAGAAAACTTACAAATAGCCTCCTTTTTAAATGTATTTTATTTAGTCAAAAAAAGGAAAATCCAAGGCACTCTTCTTTAAAAATGTGTAAAAATGGCTATTTCATGTAGAAAAGATAAAAAACATAATGAAAGTGGGTTAAACAGCCCATGCATTTCAGCACAAAGGCCTTCCTCAGGGTGTATTTTATTTAGTAATGCCTCAAAACGGAGTAATTTTCACTTTTCAATTATGTTCGTTTTTAAGAACAAGCTCACAATTTTTCTGTACTGACAGATTTTTTATTTTTTTTTGATTAAGGAAACGTATGCAGTGCCATCTTTCATGGAGCATGAACTTGTTTTGTGAGTGATATACACAGATAATAATCTCTATTCATTCTGATTCCAATGCGTTTTATGGTTCTTGGCGTCTGTTCACATTGAGAACTGATCCAGTACAATAACTCTTGTTCTTCTTTTTGTTCTTCTTGCTCTTCTTCTTTAACCCTTGCATTTAAAGCCTTCAGACAATATCTGGAGATCGTAGGAATCATTTTTGTGAAGATAAAATGAGGCCTGGACTTGTCGTGTCACTAAAATCCCGATTATCTTGATGAATGCAGGGATTTCATGTGCACATTACCTAATTTGATCTATTTTCTTTGCTAACGAAGGGGCTTTTTCCTGCCTCCATCTTCTTCTCCCACATCACACAAGGACTTTACAGTAGGTCTTAGATGCAATTGGGCGTGCATGCTTGATTTCTAAAGATGATTGATGTTTTCCTGTACTCCCCCCTATGAAATTCCTGCCACTCAATATATTTTATGAAGACATAAGAGTGGAAAAAGCTTTTCATGTCGTCCCTTAAACATCCATGAGAACTCTTTAAAACAGACTGTCAAGTCATGTTTAGAAGTTGTAGTCCACCGAGGTATAATTAGCAACTATTGGAATAATAATACAACCCGCTGCCATGGCTTTCTGAGTCTCTACTTTTTTTTGATTATGCCTTGATTAAAGACTGAGGAGTTTTAAAGCTTTCGTCTCAGAAACACACAACTGCATGTTGACTAGGTTGATGTGGGCCATGTGTGTAATTATGCTGTAATTTCATCATGGTAACGCTGTGATTAAGTGGTGATTTACTGGTGTATTCGTAGCACCATTGTATTGAGTTACACAATAGAAAACCGACTCACAGTCGGTCCAGTCGGTGGCGGCCGGGCTGCCTGCCTGCGTGGGCCGAGCACTCATGGGAACCAGAGTGGCTTTTAGCGTTCAGGTCCACAGGGAGGGCTGGGACTATGTTGTTGTTGTTGATAAACGCACTCCCACAGTCCTAGGGCCAAAGCACACACACACATACAGTACAGTACTACACACACAGACGCAGAGGAAAAAATGTCCCTGCTTGTGCTCGCACAAAAACACACATAGGAAAACCACACAACGTTAACTGATGGATAAAACTTTGTATTATCATGAGGTCAAAGTTCAGGGAACTGAAATAAAAGCTCTGCGTTTTCACTCATGCACAACTGCTCTGACGATGCACATGCAAACACGCACACATATTGTGTATATACTGTATGTGCATCAAAACGTGTGAGAGCTGAAGTTCAGAGACGTGGATCAGAGCCAAGAAAAACACAACAAATTGACTGTAACTCCTCCTCCTCCTCCTCCTCCTCCGTCATCTGCCCTTTCAGTCGCACAGGGAATATTTACGGTGCTTTGTTTGTTGTTAAGTTGATTCCTCGTTTCCTTGCTTCCTAATTTTTGCCTCCTCGTTCTCTGTTGATACAGTCAGTATACCACCCAGATCTGTGTTGATGAAAGGAGCTGATTATTATATGCACCAGTGTTTCCCAGCTTCGTGGCTGCCACTGCAAACCTATTAATTCTCTCTGCACCCTTTAGATTCGTCTCTTCTATTGGCTGGTCAAATTTTCCTAATTTTCCTAAATTTTCCTTTCCTCATTTTCTTTCATTTGAAGTATTTGAAGTATTCAGAATTATATGTAATTATACTGGATCTTTATACATATGTATACAATGGTTTTGGACAAAATATTTAAACTAGGCCTATATTTTTTGTGTAAGACCTTGTGATCCTAACTTGTGAACATGATTATAATGAAAATAGTTGCCCATCTACATTAAAGCAGCAGTTAAATCCAGTTATTCTTTGTATTTCTGTTCTCCGAGGATCAAATGGCACATTTTGGAGCCTGCATGTGAGTGGAAAGGAGGTGAGGAAAGGAGGAAAGGTGTTAAGATTCCCCCCGAGGCGAGTCGCGGTGTCGAGACTGACGGAGAGAGGCTGTGACAGTGAGGGAAGGTATCTGAGGTATCCATCATTTAGGCTGAATCAGGGGGAACGCATGCAGGCCACTCTACCGCCTCGGGGGCTGTCGGGGACGTATATATAGGCCGGCGTGGCTACAACACCTCAGGACCGCAGCGTTGCCCTTCCTGTTGCCCTCCTTTGGATGCACCTACAGCATATTAATCACACGTGACGCCCCGAGTGCTGTCGGTCGGACTGTTTTCCCATAAGTCACGTTGTAATGGCCTGGCCTGCTTGTATTCGTCTGTCTTCAGGAATCCAAAATCTTGCCCTCTTTCTGTTTCTTTTTGTCATGATAAAAAAGGGACGATGATGGATTGCAAATTAGAAGGGGTAAAAAGAAAACAATTCCCCGAACAGAGCCGACCATTTGAGGTAAAGACATGACAAATGTTTACTCTTTACGGCCTTTTTTCTTTCCTTCTTTCTGTTCTCTCTTTGCTCTTTTGTCCACGTGGACGTGTTGCTGGCATCGTGGGATGTGTGTTGCTGTAAGGAAGAAAGAAGGTGATTTTAACTTTTTTTTTTTTTTTGCTCTCTTCAAAATGTCAAAGTCTCTCTTCCTTCCTTCCTTTCTGTCTGTCTTAAGTATGATGGACTTGCTCATTTCCACTCTTTTAAGTCAGAATATCTCCTCTGCTAAAACCCAGAGTTTTAATCCCAAACAGTGCAGTGTGTCACGGAGGAAAAAAAGAGATGATGGGAAGCTTTAAAAGACTCAGACGGGGAAGGCTGATGCTTTAGAAATGAGCAAGTGCCCCCCTCCTCAAAAAAAAAGAAAAAGAAATGATACAATCTTTTGGACTCAGCTCGACACAAAGACCCAAAGCTTTTCTTTTTCTTTTTTTTTTGAATAGATCATTATAACCGGGAGCTCCTCTCTTGACTTTATAATGAGGCTTTTCGGGAAAGCTGCTCTTTAGTTGCAGGCTGAGGGGTGGGGATGGGGTTGAGGATCGAAGCCAGTTTCCCAGAGGTTTACTGACTCCTGACTTCAAAAGGCCAAAACAGTCGCACTGTCACTGCTGCTGGAGCCGCCAAATCCTGAGGGATCAGGAGGAGAGAGAGAGTATGTGTGTGTGTGTGTGTGTATGTGTGTGTGTTTCCTGTGGTGAGAGATATTACACCTAAAGAGTGTTGACGTGAAAGTGCCACTCGTGTCAAAATGGCAAGTCACGAAAAGGATGAAAGGATGATTATTTGCTATTATGCAAGAGTTCAGTTCAGCTTTATTCAAATATGACACCATATCAACAAAAATAGATCCATTAACCCACAAATACATACATTTTTATAAATGATGCAACAAACATATAAAAACCATCATGAAAAGAACGAAACAAGGTGTTTATAGGATAAATGTATTGAATCCCACCCCATCATTACAATACCGCCATCATTTCTGAACTTATTTTTATCAATTATATAGATTTGATATTGTTTACATGGAATCAGTTAAAGGGATAGTTCACCCAAAATTCAAATTTCACTGATTTTCTACTTGCCTTTTTGGAATTACAGCGGGGCGCCATGTACAGTAGCAGTACATGTCCATATGACGGTCGCAAACAGGGCTCACTTTTCTTCGTCCAAAAAGACACACCAAAAAAACATCTAAATACCTTTTTTGGTGTGTCGTTTCCGTCATATGGACATGCACTGCTACATCGCGCCCCTCTGAAACTTCTCCCAACCCTTAGTCGACATGAGGGTGAGTATAGAAAATGAGTGAAATTTGAATTTTGGGTGAACTATTCCTTTAAATCTATTTCTATTATTTTACATTGCTGAGATTGAAACAAGATAAGTGGCTCAACGACAGCCTTTTGTCTGTATACATCTACAGATGGGAAGATTACATCACGTTACGGACCTCGGAGCGGCTGTCGCGCTGAATAATGGTTTTAATTCTTCAACTTCATTTATCCACAAATAGTTTACACACTGCACTCTTGAGTTAGTGCAGTTGTGTGTGTGTGGGTGCAGGATTTGTAGGCTTTTCCAGCACCAAACTACGTAAGTGTGTCTGTGTCTGTGTTTGTGACCGAATGCTTCGTATAATACATACTGTGTGTGTCTGTGTGTGTGTGTGTGTGTGTGTGTGTGTAACAGCAGACAGATGTGAGGCGTGGACGTGGAAGGCTTGGCAGTAAACCGACAGGATGACTGTGTGTCTGCCTCTCCTGTCTGCCAGGAGCTCAGCAACTGGAAAATTTGGAATCACAGCGCGTACTGCCTTGCTCATGTTATACGGCAACACACACACACACACACACACACACGCACACACGCATATGCACTCTCTCATTTACATTTATAGTATTTACTGGGAGCTAATGGTAAGAAGACGGACATACACACGTACGCCTACGTGACATATAGCATTTACTGCCTTCTCAACTTTTATGGGGACATGCACGCTCTCTCACACACACACACTCACACACACACACACCATGCACGTACACACACACTGGCGCTGAAGTTCTGAGATATGAGCTAATGACATCCCAGCAGTGTACGGCATGCCGTCATACTGAATGTATTAGGGATTTGAGACAGACGAAGGCTTGACTTAAGTTTTGTTGGAGAGCTGTGAGCTACTCTTTACACTAGTGTGTGTGTGTGTGTGTGTGTGTGTGTTGCACCACTCCAGATAAGGCAAGGCTAACAAGGCTGTTGGCCTTCCTCTGACCTACCTTACACAGCCACATACTGCAAAGCATCTCATTTTTCATATTAACTCACAGAAGTGATGATGGTATCCAGTCCGTGCTGCTGCTGCTGTGTCAGGTTCACCTCTCTGCTCCCAGTGCACAGTTATAATGGTAACACAGCAGGTTAGTGCTATAACAAAATATGAGTTATAGTTACCTATTGATGATAAGATATGGACATTAGGATGTGACTTGGGATTTAGGACAGTATGATATTGTAATTCATGCCGCCAGCACGGCTAAAAAAAACAAAAAAACACTGGTGACTCACAGCAAGTTGTGGTGCTTGAGTCATCTCTTGGGGACACCAGACGTAGCTTCATTGACTGGATAGAAGAAGGCTGTGAGATGTGGTTGTAAGCAAAGTAAAAGTTTCTGTCACAACTTAAAGGGATAGTTCAACATTTTGGCAAATTGGCCCATTACCATAATCCCTATAGTTTTAGCAGTAGGTCCGTTACCTTTAATTGTTGGTGCAAGCTATTTTTAGAACGGCGGAACAGAGCAGTGAGCTACGGAGGCTCATGGGATTTCTTGGTTTCCCTCATCAAATCATCAAATACACCATCCAACAACTCTGGTGGACAAGTTGTGACCTGCACATGGATTGTTAGCCTCTGTAGCGTAGCTCTGAGCAGCTCGCGGTTCTGCTCCGCCGCACTGAAAACAGCTTGCACAACAACGACAATTAAAGGTAACGAACCTACTCCGAAAACTATAGGGATTATGGCAATGGGCCAGTTTGTCAGAAATGTTGAATTATCCCTTTAACCTACTACAAAGGTTCATGGAGAAAAAGAAAGAGTCTCTAAAGAGGTCAAAACTCTCGCCAAACTTGACTTTATTATTAGACCAATGTGTAATGAACCTGACTCAGACCATTTCCTGAGGAGTGTTGGCCTAACGACAGTACGTTCTCCTGTATAGTCAGGGCAAAAGTTGCTGGAGTTTTTACTTCTTTGGAAGTGATTTAAAGCTCGGAAAAACTCAGATTCCTTTCAAAACTACCCCCAAAGGTAAAACAAAACAAAACCCAGGGCCTCAGATTTGAAACCAAAGCTTATCTTCTTCTCCGGTCTGGAACTCACTCCGACTCTTGTTAAAAAGAAGCTGAAGATCGTTTACTTTTGATATCTCATCGTCTTCTTTACCCATGTCGCCTATAATTTCGAAGCACTTTTGTGACATCATCAGCCTGGAAAAACATCTTGTGCTATGGGCTAATGTGTTATTGGAGTCGTTGCAATTATACTTGGTTTCTCATTTGTTCTCAACATTCACGTCAAACGTCCAAGCCCCCCCTTAATTACATCTGGGAAATTCAGAGTCATCCATCTTGGTGCTTACTATTACCAAAGTGCCCGCGGACAAAACAAAAGCCTCGCATTAGCTCAGCACTTCAATCCTCACATGACCAAACTGTAATCATACAACCATCCCGATGCTGGCAAGTTGTTAATCTTCCTCACCGCAGCCGTCCGTCCCATATGACTCCCAACACCGTTTTATAAATGTATATAAATAAACTGCACCTCCAGGCTTTTAGTTCTTGACTTTACACGGTCACTTACTGATGATGATCCAGTAATAGTCTGTAACTTACATCACCGTTGGCAGTCAGCAGCACCGCTCCGTCTGTGTGTGTGTGAGTGAGTGTGTGACTTGCCAGGCTATTGGTCAGTGTGTTAGTATGATAAATTGTGACAGTAGTCAGTGCGACGGTCCGGGCTTCCTGCCAGCGAGAACCATAGTAACAGCGCAGCGTTCCCGACTCTGCCTTTGAACCGATGTTATGCTGCTATAATGAGGGAATGTTCTTTTCTAAGCTTAACCCACAGGAGGGTGTGTGTGTGTGTGTGTGTGTGTTTGTGTGGGGCATGGTGAGTCATACATGCTGTGGCCATTGTCTCTGGCCTACAACCAGAGGTCTTGTTATTTTCCTCATCCTCCAGGTGACAGAAACAAACCAGGAACTGTCTATCGCCCCTGGGCAGATAGTTTCCGTACATACAGGGCAGCCTCACATACATGAGATCGTCATGCTCTAACTTTGTAGATCTGGCCCACAAAGACTGGGCGGCCTGTCAAAAACTAGTGTGTGTATGTGTGTGTGTGTCTTTGCGTGTGTGATGACAGCAAAGACAGTCAGCCCCCACCTCGGCTCTCTGTTAAGTCTTGGTTTGACATTATTGCAGTCTAATAAGCCGTACTCCAGTCGGCTCATGTAGTAAATCTTTGCCATTGTGCTGCCATATTACAAACAGATGTGCACACACATGCATTGCACACACGCACGCACGCACACACACACTGTAGATGCATGTAAATACAGCCTGCAGCTATATTTGTAAGGCAGAAGAAAACACTCCCTGCCTCTCCTCCTCTTATGTTTACTTTGACTCTTGTGCTGTGACCAAACCCAGTTTTCTAACCTGGCTGCACAAACGACGTCTTATTGTAACGCTTTGTGTTTTTTTTTCTCTCTGCTTTCTCATTTCTCTCTGTTCCCATTTTGTCTTCTTCTGCTTTTACTTGTTGCTTCTTGCTCTAAACCAAAGATTTCCCACCTTTTCATTCTCTAACTTTCATCTTCCATCTCTCATTTCCTGCTGTTGCTCACCTGGACTTGCTCGCACGTTGCATGTTGTGAAATCCATCACCAGGTTTGCATCTAAACCTATAGCTGTAAGAAAAATGGTATAAATTGTAATGAAATGAGCTTTAGCCTCTTAAAAGTGAATCATTTCTGCTCTCCGTTCTCTGTAAACTCTGTGCATGTGAGAGGGATTTTGCTGATGCCACCCTGGACTTTGGGAAGTCGGGACAGACACTGTTATTTAGTCATTTCGGCTCAGCTTCAATTACATAACGTCAAGTATTTTACATCATGTCTGTGATGTGTAATTTAAAGTTTAGCACCTTATGATTAAATAGCATGTTATGAAATGTCATCCGAGATGAGTCGACGGTATTAGAAAGCTACTTTTGGTTCGGGTGGTTGGTTACATAAGCAACAAATGCACCTGGCAGTAAGTGACTGTAAACATATAATAACAGGATCCACATAATAACTAGTTTGTCTGCTGCAGCCCATTTCAACGTGTGACGCTGAAACACCTGAAATTGGAGGAATTACCCAGCGCCGGCCCAGTTCGGAGCTCTTTGTTTATGCTTTTCTGCACATTTGCATGGATGCAACTATACGTACTATAACATCTCTGTGTCGCGCTGCACAAGAGGGCTGCTTCTCATTAGGAAAAGTCTAGACCTAAACCTCCGGCTTAGCTGCAGCGCCGCAGCCACATGCTCAGCTGAACCCACATCCCAGCCCGAGCGTGTATATGCCTCTTGGCATACGCTGAGGGTTTATGGGTAAGTGAATGAAAAACCCTGGTGTGCACTGATGTCTCAAGCAGATGAAATCAAATGTCGAGAAAGGGGCCCAGCAAATATGAAAAAAACAAAACATGAGTAGACAGAAGAGGCGATCACGAGAGAGGATGTACTGTAGGATAGATAGTGTTAGTTTTTATCTTTCAGTGGAGTGTGGGGGTGTAATTCACCGGCTGAACAAAGCAGGAGGGAAAAAGCTAAAGAGGTGTTGATTTTAGAGATGAAGGATAAAAAGAAGAAGAAGAGGAGGAGAGGGAGAAGGGAAGACGTCAGGAGGAGAAGCTGAACGGTGACAACAGGAGGTGAAGGGAAAAGGACAAGAGGAGGGATGGGAGGGGGGAGAAGTGTGAGTGATACGGAGCCAAAGGTGACAGCGTGGCCCCCTCTCTGTGGATAAGGTTGTGACTGACGCATGCAGGGACGGTGAGATGAGACCCTCCTCAAACATGTGCACACAGACCCCCCCCCGCCCCCTCTCTCCAAAGACGAAGAGGCGGCTGGACATTTGACCGTGAGCAGTGACCGGGGTCACATGCACAAACACAACTCCGAGAATAGACTCTAAACACTAGGGAGGAAAATAACCTAGTAACAGAAGGATGTGGCGTCGCTCTGTGACAGGGATCGAGGGGGATTTGGGTGTTTTTCATTCCGAGCGTGTGCTAATACTTAAAAAAAAGAAGAAGAGTGATTCAGTTAATTTTCTTGAAGCTTCGCTTTCATCCCCATGGCTGTAATGAATCCCATAAACCGTTTATTATCTATTAAATCTTCAAGTTGTCTCTTTACTGTTGCTCCCACTAATTTCTCCTCCAGCTGAGGTTGCGTACAGCCACATATTATTATTGTTTTTTATATAAAAGGGAGCGGGGAGAGTTGAGGGAGAGGTGAGGGGAGTCCAGTTTTATAGTCTTGTTTGTATGTTGGGTTGTAAATACCCTCTAACAGGCTTAAAGTGACAGCTGGTCCCCAGGAGTGCCCCATGGCTTCCCTGCTGAAACTGCACTAATGTACAGTAATTGAGTCTTTTTAAGATGCGGGGGGGGAAAAAAATCTGTTTTTGCTTCATTTATTATATATTGAATGATTAAAATATCACAATGATTAAGTTAGATTTGATTGAAGTTCAAAACTGTGGTTAGAATACATGGGGGGAAAAAAATCCAAAATGGCTCACAGCAGGGCCGGTTGATGAATGGGTCCTGTGTTGGAGAAATGCAACAATAACTGTAATATTATATGGCACTGAGTCAGGGTCCTTGAGGTAAAGAAAATCCACTAATACTCGGGAAAAATTAGAGGGCTGCTGGGATGACTTAAACCAAATTTGCCATCCCATGCAGCAGCGTACATCATGGAAATCTTGATTAGAGGGTTTGTTGGAGCCAACGGTCAGTGAACGCAGCAGCAGCAGCAGCGTGAGGTGTTTAGAGGTTCGGTCCTGACCATCCATCTTGCAGACTTATTTGAGCTGTTTCAGCCTCTTGTGCAGATGTGGAGAAGGAAAAGTTGAGCGTTGAAAGCTCAAACTTTACATTTACAGTCTTTTTCCAACAGGTATTGGAAACTTCATGCTGATGGTTTATCTGATAGAGGTGATATCACTGCATTTGATGACAGGTTATTAATGATAAGGTATTCCTGCTGTTGCATAAAGGTGTTTGTGATGGTGCTACAGGCCGACCAGACCAGGAAGTAGACTATACTGGGGTCCGTTCGTATAGTTTATAGACTCATTAAAAAATAAAGTTGGACAACACAAGCTGTCTGGTGTATCATAGTATAAACGATTAGGGAATTAAACCATCAGCATTCATAATGAAAAGAGTCATTAGTTGCGACACTAATTTGGACGAGTGTTAATTTGCTCTGGCTCAGGCTGAGACGTCGGTGCAGGAGACGGGATGGAGAACATGTGAGACTGAACCACAAAGTCCTGATATAGATGTGGTTTTCAACATATGTGTGTGTGTGTGTGTATATATATTTGTGTACATGTGGGTGAGATGAGGAGGGGTGAGTCAGTGGTTGTCCGGATCATGATGACTCTCCTCGCCGTCTGTGTGACGATGGCCCATGGCGACAGGGGTTTGCGGTTAGAAACCCTAATCTGCTCCTCATATGACCCTGTGACGGACAGGGACAGCAGTCGACCGGCTCACACACACACACACACACGCACACACACACACACACACACACACACACACTCACACATGCAGTTAGACGGCCCTCAGACTAGTTAGTCTAGCTTCAGCGCTCCAGTCTAAATATGCTCTTATATGGATTTCTGTTCAAATCTGGAGATCTCGACTCTTTCTTTCAGTGTAAACACAACGTGCTGCTGCCTACATGTAACTGCCCAGCGAGCACAAACACGTCCGAAGAGACGCGATGTTTGGACGTTGAGGACGTCGTTAAGGGAGGGAGAATGAATGTCTTTCATATGCGTCTTAAAGATGCTTCTTCTGGACGTCCAGTCTGCATTTCTACAGTTCACTTTTATTTCTTTTTCTTCCATATCTCTACCTGATACGTTTTGAGCTGCAGTCATTTGTTGATTCATCAATTAGTCATTCAGAGAAAAGTAATTGTTATTAGTTTTATTCTTTTCCGCGTTCATAAATGTCAAATATTTGTTGTTTCTGGCTTTTTGAAATATAAATATGAGCATTTGAGACTTGATAGTTCAGTGTTTGTTGAACTATAATGGGGAATGGCTACAGCAGGAAATGATAACTGATTAGTTGATCATTGTGTAGTTGCAGTTTAGGTTGAATGATATGCAAAAGAAATTGTTTTGCAATTGCAGCATGACTCGGTAATAATGCTATTTAGATTCATTATAGGGCAGAGCTGTATTCCTGACTTTATTTCCTCCTTATAGAAAAATCTGAACTCTGATTTGTTGTAGAAACTAGATCCATCTTTCTTTCTCATCTGATATTGACGCGTCTGATCAGAGGTTTTCAACATAATCACATAAGGCATGTGGACAATATGCTGATTTTTGAAGCATCTCTAAATCTTACTCCATCCCCTCCATTATTACTGTATAACTGATTGGAAATCCATGTGTTTTTTTTTTTTTAATAAAATTGAGCATGTAATCATAATAATAACAGTAGTGGCCTGTTGTAAAGACCCTTAGGTACATTTAAAAAGGGGGGAAATTGATGTGAGGTCAGGAAAATGGGAAAAACAACTGGTAATCAGTGGCCTCATGAAAGGCTGGTTTCATGTGGTTTGAAGCTCGGATCTGGGACTCTACGAGTTTCCATTGGTTCAAATACCAAAATGGGAAAGTGATTGGAAATAAGAACTCATCGGATGGTTTTTAAAACCCATCATGATGGTACTTTCTTCATCTTTTTCTCTCCGTCTCTTGTGTCAAAGTGCTCGATACCTACCTGCTTACGAGACGTCAGTGATTCCTCCATCACCTGCTCGAGGGGGAAGATCCATCGTCTTGTCAGTGATTGTTGGATTTGAGCACAATAATAAATAATATCCCCGATAGAGGAGGAGTGTACTGTATGTGTGGGGGGTTTGTTGAGCCGTCCTGCTCGTTGTGTTACTGTGAATAATGTGTGTTAGTGTATAAAAGCACTCTGGTATCTGGGGAATGTCTGAGTCCAGAACTTTCTGGAACGAATCATTCAGCTCCGACTCTGACCGGCAGCGAATGTGGGATTTGATCCCGGTTGTGGCTCCGTGTCGTCTCGGTTTGGTTTGGTCGCCTTCTCTTCCATTTTGGGCTCTGAATGCGCCTCAACACTCATCACCTCATAATTGATGGTGTTATTTTTTTATTTGTCATTTCGGCGTTGTGGTTATTTTTGTCCTGTAGTAGCTGTGATAAAAAATCTTTTATAGATGGTAAAACACAGCCAAGTGCTTCTTTTTTCCTACAAATCAGAATACTGGATTTAATATTAACACGTTACGGCTAAATTTCAATGCATTTATGATTTATGCTGCCTGTTGTAATTCAGTGAGCTCAGGTTACCTCTGTTTTCAAAATGCCAAATTGTTTTTCATTAAAATAGGGGAAATTGAAAACAGCATCCAGACATCAGTGACATTTAAAGGGTTTTTATTAGGTTTTGGTTTGTTCTTACATTTCATTCTGCTGAAAATGTGATAATTACATTAGGAAAGTTGTGATTCATGCTTTATTTTCTTAATATAGCCTGTCTCCTTGCATAAGCAAATGTAGGCCTAACTGTGTGTTTGAACAGCTGATTGATGCAGGAGGAGAATACACCGAGCGTCAGCAGATTTTCATTATTAAAAGACGACGATACAGATCTGGGATCAGGTGGAGCGGCCTCGTGGTAGTCTGGTGTTGGATGTGCAGCCAGAACCGCAGGTTGTTACGTGTCTGCAAGGATTATTAATCTGTTTTCATGCCTTAGACTAAAAGTGGGCATGTGGACATTTTTCTTTTTTGTTTTACACGAGCAGTCTCAGTCTCACATCGATTGAATCACTCAGAACAAGATATCGGAGCCTTATGTTATAGATGCGAGATATCAGAGATACGTTTATTGATTTTGAACCTCTGGGGCGTGTTGCTTGGTGTGTGGTTTTGTGTGCGTGAGCGGTCGGTGTGAGCTGGCTGCCTTTGGGCCTGGGTTGTAGGTGGTATAGCAAGAATAAACTGTTGACTGGCTGAATCCAGGTCAGCTGTCTTTGCGCATTACGTTAGATTTATTTGTGTGTCCTTTGTCTTCAGTGTGTGTGTGCGTGTGTGTGTTTGCTGTTGCTTGTGTGGTCATATACGTGCGTCTGATGTCTGATTTTGTGTGTCTCCATGTGCACAAGCCAGAACGCAGCCAAAAACATGACATCACCCGAAATGTGTTTTTTAAATTAGCTGCAATGCAGGGACCGGGTCATAGGGAGCTGCAGGCAAGACAGGATGGACAGATGTGTGCATGTGTGTGTAGGTGTATGTGTGTGCATGTGTAGGTGTTTGTTTGTATGTGTGTGCACGTATGCATGCTTGTTTTGATGTGCATATATCTGTATGCATGCGATGCAGATGTTTATTTGACTTATCGTGACTTACTTGTGCTCGTGCATGCTCACTCTTTCATATTTGAGTATATGCATGCACAACTGTGTGTGTGCATGCGTGTGTGTGCATGTATGTGTGTGTGTGTGCGTTCTGCAGGT
Source organism: Decapterus maruadsi (assembly GCA_030347415.2). NCBI lineage: Eukaryota > Metazoa > Chordata > Actinopteri > Carangiformes > Carangidae > Decapterus > Decapterus maruadsi. Next base: position 20,984,336 of record CM064887.1, on the reverse strand, counting down.
TTTGGATGTTTTGAAGCCGATGCCAGCTTTCATCATCATCTCCATCTCATGTGGCCCACAGTGTTGTGTATTTACAGCATGTTTTATTCTGTCCTCTGCAGTGGAACAACAGGATCTCTCTGTCTGTGTGTGTTTGTGTATCTCTACAGTATGTGTGTGTGTGTGTGTGTGTGTGATGAAGACAGTGTGTGTGTTATCCTTATAAGGCCAAGCCGTTTTAAGCAGGAAACATTTAAGGATAAGAAAAGATGTGAGTCACTGTTTTCCTTCATCTGCTCAGAAGCACAAAAACATCCTCTCCGCTGCCCTCAGGACCCTCTCTCAGGGGATATATTGTATTTAGATGTTAGTGCACTGTATGAGTGTGTGCGTGTGTATGTGTGTGTGTCTGTGTGTCCATGTGTCCTCTGCGTTACTGTTTTGCTCCTAATGAGGTGCTGAGCTATTCGCACAGCCCACTCTCCTGAGAGATGTGAAGAGCAGCGCGGGAACAGCTGGTCCAGAGCTGTAGGTGTCGAGCTGCAGAGACGCCCTCGTGCCATTTCAGCCCGTTAAAGCTGGAGCATGCGTCGAGCTAGAAAAGAGGAGGAGGAGGAGGAGGAGGAGGAGGAGGAGGAGGACTAAAAGTCAGAGTGTGTTTAATTCTTCATAGTGGAAATGTAACATGTTGTGGAAGTTTTGCACCAGTAATACCGTCTTACTCAAGATCTGTCAGGCTTGTGGTTGCATGTTTCATGTGTGCGGGTTGAAGGAGTGGTTCATAGTTGGTGGTTTATGATTCAGTTTTAAATGGTTATCCATCCAGGACCATATGGTAGAAAACATGAACATTAAAGATCCCACATATTTTATACTGTACGTTTTATGGTGTTGTGTTCCTGCATAGTTGGATGAAGCGTTGGTGACTCAGAGCAGTAACTTGTGACATCACAAGGTTACAGAAGTCCTGATGGTTTGTTTTAAGGCTCAGCTCCTCAGGACAGTCTGTGTGGACTGAATACTCAGGACATATTCACAGTATTACTGCAGAACCTATTGATTGATTAATGTATAATCAAACAGATACAGAACTGACAAAATTGGACCTTTTAACTCTTATAAAACATTAGGTGGTTGGTGTAACATGCACATGCAGGATTGTACAATACTATTGATGAACGAGCTATTATAGTAAAGCATGAATCAAGTAGCTGGTGGCAATTTATTCATCTGACAGTCCAAATCTGGAATATATTCATTTTACTGTGATATATGACGAAGAACATAACATTTTAAAAACATTTATTTATAGTATCTCTAGTTCTAAATGGTTAAACATGTGAACGCTGATTGTTGCACTTCCAAGTGGATCATGTAGGATCTCCTTTTTCAAATTTTAGGAAAGTAAACTCTGCTGTTGTCTCTGCTAATGAGTTCCCCCCAGGAAGGATAATAAGGATTACTGGAGCTTGAGCTTAGCGGTAACTCAATGTTTTCATTTATTGACTTTCAGTTTTAATGCTCTGGCCTGTTTTCATCTGTGCTGCCTATATAGACCACTCCTCCTGTCAGCTGCCTTCACTGGAAAAAGAAAGAAGGCCACTTTGTTATAAGCAATAGAAAACAGATTAATCCCTTTCTGTCATAACATTGAGATGAATACCACCCAGACAAATATAAATCTCTTCTCTCTTTGTTTTGTGTTTCCGCTCCTCGTTTACACTGAAAACGCCTTTTACTGTGATTTTTTTTTTGGTAGAAGACGTTCCCTCAGGGTCAGGACCTGCCTGCATGTTGCTCCGTCCTGTTCTGCCCCTGACTGTTGGTCTGATGCATAAAGGCCGGTGTCATTATTCTGGGGTGTGCTCTGCTTTGTCAAGGCTGCAGATGTAGATTCACCGTGAACAGCTGGCTCTAACTGAGTGTGCGTGTGTCTCCAGAGCGCAGTGATTTGTGCTTTCAGCAGTCTGGGTTTCATCCAGACAATAAGTTTGGCAAACATAATGAGAGAACCCACAAGTCTCCGCCAGACACACACACACACTCGACCCGGTGCGCCTTTACATTTTCAGCTTTGCTCTTGTGATAACGAACATATGCTTCCCTCTGCTTGATTGTGGTTGTTCTCTTCTCTCTGGTGTTTATCCAGCCTAGACAAACAGATTTTCTTTTTTTTTCCTATTGGGGCTCATGAACACAGACACCTTAACCATCCTTTAATCCATAATTGTATCAAATAACCCCCTCCCCTGCTTGTGTTTTGGCTGCCGTACAGATGTCTGGTGTGCAGAGCAGCTCTCCGCTCCTCTCTGTGTGGGACCTACAGTACCTTTTGTAATCCAGACCTCCAGAAATTCCCTCCCAGGCCTCCTCCTCCTCCTCCTCCTCCTTAAGATAGACTAATGGCCTTGTGGATCTGGCGCTGTCGAGAGAAATCTCCCGCTGTGCTTTTTATGCATCGCATTTTGGACCTGTTGCTGTTTTAAAGGTGGTTTCGCTTCAATAGGCGAGAGAAAATGGGAACATTAGGGAGAAAGAGAGGAGTTGCTGCATGCGTTTGTAGACTGTTGATTTCATCCTCTGCTGAGTGAATTTAGGTTTGCATGTTTCTTCATCTGTACAAGACAGGCGATTGTTTCTCTTCTTCCTGTTTTGCACAGTCTGATTGCCAGCTAGGCCATCCATCTTTCCCCTTCATTTCTCTGCAGCTGCAGTCGCCACAGACAGAGGATGATGATGATGATGATGATAATTGAAGTGTGGCCCGGGGTTTTGACAAGGACGGAGCTTTTACACCAGAGCGTCTCTCTCTGGTCTGTCTGTCTTTCTGTCTGTCTGTCAGCCAGCAAAGACAATTTTGACATCTCTCCCAGTTTGATGCACAGCTGATGAGCAAAAACTGTGCTGCAGAATAAGTTTGACTTGATTTTCAATGTGTAGTTTGTGTGTGTTTGTGCACACACTCAACACAGGCACTCAGAAGTCAGAGTAAATAATTCATGTGAGGATTACAGACAGAAGCTGAGAAGTGGGTCAGAAATGAAATGCAGTTATTTTGTTGGACATTTGAGAAGATCAGATAAGAAGAAGAAAAAAGTGAAATTGAAATGAGCTGAGAGAAAAAAACGGGGCAGAAGGTGAAGAGAGAAAGGAGGTTTCTAAACTTGACATTTAGAAACGTGTTAATGGGGTTTTTTGTTGTTGATGATACTTGGATGAGTTTGTGTGTGTCTCTGTGTGAGTGTGGGTGTTTATGCTTCTCTGTTTTGTTTCTCAGAGGAGAGTTATGTTGTCTAAAGCCCAGTAATCCCTCTTTTGTAGCTACTGTTGTCCCTCATTGGAGGCCAGAAGTCAATACCCACAAGGCTGCTAGTGTTCCTCTCCTCTCCCAGCTCTGCTCAGTGCGTGCACGTCCACGTCCGACCAGAGCCTTGTGTTCTCGCTGCGTGATCTCAGAAGTTGCATCAAGCTGCTTGTGCATGAGTGTGTATGTGTGTGTGTACAGTGTTAAGCCAGTACAGACCTGTCCTCTCTCTATCGCCTCAGGGGATGTTTGGGGTGCCTATTTGTGCCCTCCTCCTCCTCCTCCTCACAAAGACCCACTTCCCCTTTGGGAGGCCCCCCTGGCCCCTTGCTATTTTCCCATAGGCACACACTCATGCACACACGCACACATACACAGCTAAAGAACACGCAAGTAATTGTCATGCACAAAAGTACACAATCTCTCTCTGTGCACATTTGGCCGTGCACACACATACACATGCTTGCAGTGGCTGCATGGATTAAAGGTTGTGACAGAAGTGGCCTCTGGTGATTTAGTGCTTCCTGGTGAAGGTCAGGGTGAAGGGAAGACTTTTTTAGATGGGGTTGAAAGAAGGGAGCAAAAGAAGGGAGGGGAGGAGAGGTAGAAAGAAAAAAAAGAGAGAGGGATGGAGAGAATCGGAAGGTGAGAGGGAAAAGGGAGAAAGGTTGTCACATGTAACCTAATTTCCTCCTCCAAAGAAACTCAAGGAACACAATCACCTGATCCGCCTCCACTTCTCTCCTCTTGTTCCGCACTTTAAAGGAGAATTCCGGTCATTTTTTAACCCCTACATCGTTTTCCTGATGGTCACTCAGTGTTAGGGGGAGCAAAAAACGCGACTAAAATTGGAAAAAGTGTTTGTTTCTGTGGCGGGAGGGAGCAGGCGCTCTGCGATCAGATAGTAATGTCTTTCCAGGATGTTTCAGAGTTAGGCTATCTGAGGTGAGCAATACTGTACATGCAAAAACACAAAGTTTATACTGTTTATACTGTACACTGTATGAGTTCAGTGGTGTCTCATAAGGATTGCAGTCATGTACCATAGATATTTGATGGACGCTGGGTAGCCATGGTGTAACTCCTCCCAACACTGGGTGACCATCAAGATAACGATTTAGGGGTCAAAAATGACCGGAATTCTCCTTTAAATTCAGATAAAAAGAACAGATTATGGTGCGTTTTGTTGTTCATGTATCATAAAAAGCTGGGAGGTAAAGCCTCACTGTGTTCTCACTCAGTCAAAGGTGAGATTACATCTGACTCAAAGTCTCTGTTTATTGTTGTAACAAAAAAAAGTCCAACCTGTGCTTGTAGTTAATATTTCAAGAGTTGCCAGAAGTTTATTTTTCATCGTTTGTTTGTTTTTCCTCCAAAACTTTCAAGACAGCAAAAACAAAAATAAAGCTGCATTTCTCATGTCCGCAGACTTTTTCAGATTTTGGCTTTAAGCTTTTGGCTTGTTGACGTTGAAGTGAAAGCCGATACCTCCACGGATCCTCCGCGAACTCGCCCGTAAATAACTGAGCTGCCACTAAATCAGGACAAAGCTTGAAAACACACCACAGAATCCGCGTGTGTGTGTGTGTGTCTGTGTGTGCATGTGTGTTTGCTCACCAGTGAATCATCTCTTGTGCCACCGAGGCATGTGCAGACATTCACGGGTGGGAGTATGCACGTGTGTGTGTGTGGAAGTTGTTCAGTGTGTTATAAACACCAGTGGAGTTTGTTTACATGCTCAGTATCACTTTGGGAAGCTGTCGTTTACCAAGATATACACTCGGATATTAAGTGTGTGTGTACTGTGTGTGTGTGTGCAGCAAGGAGAAAGGAGTGTGAGTGGGCACATTTTGTGTGTGTGTGTGATTGCCATCCTATAGTAGTCTATTTCTAAACTGGCTGTCGAGATTTCAAGTGCAGCTTGTTGCCAGGAAGTGTAATTTCCTGCTCCAGAGACTGATTCAGCAGCATCCAGCTGTTCTGTGTGGATGTGTATTTGTGTGTGTCTGTGTGTGTGCGTTTGTGTGAAGAGAAAGTGTGACAGAGACGAGGTGACCGCCTGTTTTTTCCATACGGAGTCTTAATAGTTGTTTTTCCAGGTGCCACAACCAACGCCCCCGCCCGCCCCCTCCTCCTCCATCTTGCCAGTCACTCCAGCCCACTTTCTCCCCAGTTGCTCTTTTTCACACTTTAAAGTATAGGAAACTCTGGCTCCATTATTCCCCCGGGAACCCTCAACAGATCATATGTCTGCGCTCATGTAGTCCGAGTTATAATAACCTCTCAGTGTTGTTCTTTTATTCTGAAAACCCTGCGTCCCACAGGTAGACGGTCCTGACTGAGCTCATACGACAATTTATCAGCTGCAGTTCTGAACTGTGTTCGAGGTCACGATCGGTCAGAAAATATGAAAAATTCTTTGATAATTCATCATTTGCATCGACTTCCTCTTATTGCTCCCATTCTGAAAGCTTTTTGCATGATTTTTTGCATGTTAGTATAGCTGCGATATGGCTTGAGGTTAGTTTGGATGAGTGTGGTTGCGGCTTCAGTGGTTCTGTCTCGCCACAGTATCCCAGTTAGAATATATACAGTATATATACCGGTATGTATAGAAGCGTATATACACTGCAAATGGGCAATCCATGTGCAGAGTTAGAACAGAAGAGCTTCAAATTAAATCACATCACGATGATTTAGTGAACCATGTTTGTGTCTCGAGTTGCAGCTTTCAACATTTATCTATAGAAATTAACACCAATAAATGAAAAGGCACGACACAGGAAGTTACTCACTGAGAAAATTCCAAGTCAACAGTGGCTCTGCATTGATATAATGAAGATTTCATCATTTTAAGAGTGACGAGTTTGCTTTGCACCGCTGATTTGCTCTACTACCATAACCTCAGCAACAAACCAGTTTAATAGACTCATCTGAAAAGCACTGCTGCTGAATAAATACAAGGGATGCACTGATTCACTGGAGGGGGGGTTGCCTCTCTGCAGGGGGAGGAAAACGGAGAAGAATAAACTGGTTACTAAGAAACAAAAGCATCTAAATCTAATTAATAGGGTTGGAGAGAGATATATTGTGACAGAGAGGCATGAAAGAGGAAAAAGGAACTGAATCCTTTTCACTCTTTTACGAGGCCTTTAAATAATTTTCAGTCTTGCTCGCAGGTTTTACTGCGCGCTGTGTTTACCTTCTTGTCAGGCTCTGTGAGGCCCCGGTATGTGGCGTGATACTGGTATTTGCATGTTGCTCAACTTTATTTTCTTATTTTACCACGTAGAGACGTTTCTCTCTGAATATTAACTCCCAGTCGTGAGCGTTGGTCATTTTGAAATCCAAAGTAAAAAAAGATGACAATTAAAATCTGTACTTGTACAAGTGCATAAACCTTCAGTTGTCAGATTTTACAGCTCTGTGAGGATTTGTTCTATTTTGGCGTATGATAAAGTTCAAGGCAGCTCTTTGTCACACTGTTTGGAACAGCTGAAGGTCACAGCATGACCTCTGCTCAGCAACTTTGTGTTATTCAGCCTTTTTTTCGTTTGTTTCCTCTGAAGCACTGGAAAAAATCAAGAGTCAAACACAACAGCATGAATGAAATAAAAATACACCTTTAATGCATTAATAAACATGGAGCTTCGGGGGGTGGGTGGGTGGAAATCAGGAATGGAGATGTAAAAAGCAACAGGTGTTTTCTCTCTGCGCCCACCACCGCCACCACACCTGCCGAGTCGTGATTTCTCAGCAGGGTTAGAGAACAGTCTTTGTAGCGATGCTGCGATGACGAAAGAGGGAGTCACGTCTTTCTCTCGCTCCGCTCAGCCTGTTTAACGGCGCTTTTTGTGGTTTGTGTGCTGATGTGGAGCTAAATGCAGTTTTGGAGGGTTTTTTTTTTCTTCTTCTTTTTTTTTTTAACATCAGCTGGCATCTGGATGATAGCTTCAGGGTCTCTCTCTCTCACATACACAGCTCCATACTGATGTACACACTCGCACTCTCAACTAGGGATGTCACGATAATAGATTTTATTGGTACAATTATTGAATAATCATGATTATCACGATTATCAATAATTTTACAACATTATGAATGTGAAAAATCAAATATAGTCACAATATAATTGCATTACTAATTATATAAACAGATTTTCTCATGGCTATTAATATAGGACCAATTATAAATCCTTCAGATGAATGAAGTATTCAGATGTTTTTTTAATCTTTTTTATTTATTCATTTATTTTATTTTTATTGATGTTTATGACAGACAAATACAAGTAAATACACATTTCCTTGTTGCAGTTACATGAATGAGATAAAACATCTTATATGCATTTATCAGTATCCGTCCAGACTTTTTTTTTCTTCTTACAAACAGCTAATCTTTTATTTTTTCTTACAAATGAGGCGCTAACATTTCAATTCCTACCAGTTAGAGTTACGTTAGGTAAATTGACATTAACGTAACTTGCCTTTACTCTAGCGTACAAAGCCAGGTGGTTATCCCACAGGTGATGATTCATATCGTTCATAATGTTGTGTAACTTTGTTTGATGGTATTTAGGAACCTTTACGATTAAATAATTGTGGCGTTTAACACCGCAATTAATTGTAAAAACAAGTAATCGTATCCACTTCTTGATGACCGTCTTAATGACCTACTCTCTCTTCTTCTGTCCCCCCCCCTCCCTTCTCTGACTCGCAGGTGGTGTCCCCCCTCGTCAGACGTAAGCACCCCCTTCTGACACATGGTTGACAGCGGGAGACTGAAGAGACGAGAGGGAGCGCGAGAGTGACGGAGATCCAGACCAACGCTGGTGGAGAAGAAGAAGAAGCGGAGGAAGGAAGGCGGCCATCTGCGGCGGTCGGTCCCCTGCTATTCCACAGCTGTGTCCGTTTTCAGCTCCTTCAGGACGAGTTAAAGAGTGTGAGATAAGGAGAAGGGGGGAGAGGAGGGAGGGGCAGTTCTTCTTCTTCCTATACGTCTCATTGCCCAGAGGATGAGGGGCAATGTTAAGGCCTCGCTGGCCTCGGATTAAGCCCTCGGGCCTGCTTCTTTTAAGCGAAGGGTGATACCCCAGCTGGATGTTCCGCTGTCGCCGTCCTCCATGGCTATCATTAGTGGCTAATGAGCTGCTGCTAGAGAGGAAACGGAGAAGGTGCCTGTGGAGAGAGGAGGAACCTTCCAGCTGTTATTGAGAGGCCCTGAGATTTCAGACGAGGAATTCTTTCCCCTTGCAAGAGCGTGGAGTCATCGAAAAGCTTTTTTTTTTTTTTTTCAATTGCAAGTATGACAGAGTATCGACTTTAAGAGCTGTAGATGTTTCTCTTCATGGGTTGACGGCCTTTTTTTTTGTTTTGTTTTGTTGTTGCTTCGCGATCATGCAGTTGAAAGACTATTTTTTCCTGTTTTTCCCTCTTAAGTGAAGTAGTTTCAACAAAAGACAATCATCCATTTGAACATTGTATTGTTTTTGCTCGACACTTTCTTGTTTTTTTGACCTTCCTATGCCCTGAAGCACCACTGCTCATCATGGCAGCAGCCTATCGTGTAGTGGTGAGCAGTGTGAGCTGCTACAACAGCGTGGTGGTGGACCGGCGCGCTCACTCCCACGCTGTGCACTACTGCTCCGGGCCATGTGGGGCGCTGTCCCAGGGTCTGGACTGCACCGTCGCGCACCGCGGCACCTGCTCGGAGCTGCTCGTGGCACCGGACCCTGTTTACGCCGACACCAACAGCTCATCCCTACACTCCCGTAACATGATCGCCCAGCAGCTCCCCAACCATGGTAAAACTAGCGTTGCCGTGGATTCCAGTTATAACGGTGGCCTCGAGAGGGCGGGCAGCAGCGGCAATTTGTCAGTCGGGGAGGACAGCCCCACGTGGCGAGGTAAAAAGGCCCCAACGTGCGGAGGGTCGACTGGAAACCTGACCACCTCCAGCAGTCTGAAGGACATAACTGAAGAGGCCATCAACCTGGCCAGTGGGAAGCTCAAAGAGTTTTCCTTTGACAAGCTCCGCCTCTCCTCCTCCAGCCACGTCACCTTCAGGAAAGGCCGCAAAGTCCGTCCCGACTCCTTCAGTCGACGCTCCACAGACCTGGAGATCATCTATGGCCACTTCAGCTCCAACATCACCACTAACGGAACAACTAACGGCATGACGAACGGCACGGCCAACTCTAACGACGAGAACATGCCTCCGTTCTCCGTGCTGGGGAAAGGAGGAGCGGGAGCGCTGGAGGACTCCAAGCAAAAGGGCAACTCCAGCACCTTGGCGGCCATCACCAAAATAGGCGGCGGCTCCACCAGCAGCCTGACGAGCATCAGCTCATTAGACCAAAGTCTCAACACGGTGGCCTCCTTGTACCGCAACACTCTAGGGGAGGAGAACCTGATCGCCCGTCTGCTGGAGAAGACGCGGGCGGAGGCGGGCAGCGGCGGGGCGGGCGGCGAGGACATCCGCGCCTGCCTGGACATCCTGCTGAAATGCTCCGAAGACCTAAAGAAATGCACGGACATCATCAAGCAGTGCATCAAGAGCAAAGCCGGCGGCGGTCCGGAGGACGGAAGCGCCAGCCCCGACAGCATGTATCGCGCCGTGATGACCCGACTCAGCTCCTATCTGAAGAGGCTGCCTCTGGAGCTGGAGGGGATCGGCGGCCTGGGAGGCGGCGGCGGTGGCGGTGGTGGCGGGCAGGGCGGTCAAGGCGCACCGGGGAGCGGGCACAGCGATCTGGCCGAGCTGGTCAACACCCTCCACTCCATCCAGCAAGGACCGTTCTCGCCCATATTTGGCAACGAGCAGCCTCCTCGCTACGAGGATGTGGTGCAGTCCCCTCCCATCCCGAAGACGGTTCCGTCCTCTGTTTCTTCATCTTCCTCATCTTCGTCGTCTTTGAAATCAGACTCCATCCACGCCATACCAGTCCAAAGCTCGCCATCCAGAACCAGCTCCCTCACCAACGGGCTGCAGCACCCACATTCTTCCTCTATCACGCAGCACACGCTCTCTCCGCCGTCCATCGCCTGCTCTCCGTCCGGCTCCTCTCCGTCGCCGTCCCCCTCCCCTCTTCGCACCTCGCCGACCCCGCCGTACACGCACACTCCCCCGGCGTCCCCTATGGAGGCTCTTTATATCGAGGAGGAGGAAGCGGATGTGGGCAAGGCACCAGAACTGATCTCACAACAGACACTCGCTCCTCCGACCAGAGGGGTAAACAACGCTCTCCAGAACAAAAACGGGCCCGTGTTCTCAGGTCAGCACATGCACCTGTCCCAACCGCACACACTTCACAACTCTTCAAATGCATCTCCAGCCAACAACACCGGCTACGGCCCCGCTTGGCCTTCATCTCCCCTGCTCACGGTCTCCACGCCCAAAGCTGTCTCGCACAGGAACGACGACATCGACAAGCTACTGATGGACCTGGAGAACCTGTCTCAGAGCATGAGCCACCCCAGAAGCACTGAGCCTCCGCTTCCGGTGAAGACCCGTAAGAGGGAGGAGGGCCAGGCGATCATCTCCAATGAGGCCTTCACACAGCCCAAAAAAGCCCAGTTTCCAGTCCAGAAGCCGGCGAGCCACTTATCCATGAACGGCCCTAGCTCCAGGACTCCCTCGGCTTTCGCTCCTCCTCTTCCTCCTCCTCCTCCTCCTCAGGGGGAGAACAGCGAAGCTTCTCTGGGAGAGGAGGAGGACGGGGCCCTTCTGCTGAGGATCCTGGAGAGCATCGAGAGTTTCGCGCAGGAGCTGGTGGACAACGGGGCCGGGAGCTCAGGGAGCGCTGAGAGGAAATGCGGGAAGGAGCGGGAGGTGATGAGGCTCCTGCAGGACACGCTGGCCACCACCGGCGGCAGCAGCAGGGCCGAGACCCCCGTGGAGAGCGTAATAAACCCTCCGGCCCCCGCTGCTCCCGCTGCTCCGCCCGTGCACGCAAACGCAGCCCCGGCGATCCCTCCAAAACACTCCATTGCAAATACAATCGCAGTTCCCCCTGCACCCACACCTGCACCTGCACCTGCACCTGCACCTGAAGCTGTGTGCAACGACGCTACGTCCGAACCCGCACCTGAACCTACACCTGATGTCGCACCCAAACCTCTGCCCCCCACACCCACCTCCACACCATCGCCCGAGCCTGTGACCGAAATCACAGATGAAGCGACAGAAGCCTCTGCAGCTGACACCCCTGCTCCCGAAACGTTGCAAATCACCGCGCAGTCAGCCGACGACCTCACACCTGCGGCCGCACCTGAGGCTCCGGCCCCTGTTGCCACGCCAACTCCGAGAGACACCACCACCACCCCCACCGCTGCTGCCGCCACTGATGATGCTGCTGCTGCTGCGAGAGACACCGGGTCAACCCTGCTCATCCAGCAGACTCCAGAGGTGATCCGAGTAAGTGATGCACACATTGAAATTTATATTATATTGCTGACAAATGCACAAACATGTGTTTAACACCATTTCAAAGGGCAGTTCACTAATGATATTAATCAAATGTCACTTTTTGCTGCATCTGTGGTGTAAAAAACCCCCAATAAAAACCAGGCAGTCTGACTCATTGACAGTGAAACCGACTGACTGACTGACTGCAATAGGCAATTTGAAAGGCAGCCTCCATCGCTGCCAGTGTGTTTAATATTAAACACCCAGGCGAGGGTGGTATTGCTTTGACACAACAGGGCTGATGCCTCCATGACTGATGGGCCGTGATGAATAGCACTCATTAACACGCTGATACAGTTTCCCCCCCCCTATCTATCTGTGCTGTGCCTGAGTAAAAAATAAAAATAGGCTGGTGTTGCTTTTTAAATCATGGAACAGAACAGCTCATTGTGTTAGGAGTGGCTCTCTGTTGACTTTTCCTACTTTTGTTAATTCGTGTTTTGTCCTGCGAATGTGTGTACGTGAGTATGTGTGTGTGTTGGCTTTCCTTTACTTCCCCGGGGAATAATATTGAAAGGTAATTTTAAGGGGGTTGTGGTGGAGGGAACTGGAGCGTGTGTGTGCAAGGTAGTGTAGTGACGCTGTAGTGAATAAGCGGGGAAAGGTGGGGGTGAGAGGAGGGGGAGGGGGGAGGTTACCTCACCCTGTCTGTGATGTGGGTGTTCGACAGCACACTGTGGATTTAGATAATTACGCATGACAGACAAACACACATTAACACCGACTCGCAGCATCAAATCATCGCTTGTCTCCTTCCTTTCTTCTTTTCTCACTAATTTGCTTTGTTTTTTTTTGTGTTTTTCCTTCTCCCAGCATCCCTCCTTCTTCTCCTTCCCAGAGTCACTCTCCTGCTGCTGCTGTGTGTTTATTTACTGAGCGGTGTAACCTTATGCCCTGCTGATATGTAGGGCACCTATTTATGAGGTTACCATGGTAGCTGCCGTAGTCGGAACAGAACAGCCAGCACCCAAACACATCATTACGCGATCTCATTCCTCCTCTGTCCTCTCACTGCTTATCCATCTCTCCTTCCTCTCTTTCTTTGTTTTTCTGCTCCCCTGCCTCCACTTCTCTTGCACCTTCTATTCTGTCTTTTCTTCTCTCTTGTTGCATGCATCTGGGTCAGTCTTTCTTTTCTTTTTTTTGGTGTCCTTCTTTCACCTACGGTCAAGGAGGTGGTCTACGTTGACCACCAACTTCTCGCTCCCTGCTCCCTGTGATTGGCTGCCATGTTTATTTTGGGAGCGGTTGTTGCCGTGTGGAAGGCAGAGCAGCCCCCAATGAGTGGTGCTGATTGGAGCGTGGCGGGAGGGCGGTTGCAGGGCGGGGTGGGGTTTGGGTCCGGGGGGGGGGGTCGGGGCGGGGGGTCTGTTGGCACACTTGAGTGTTAACGGTATCGTTACCCTCCACCCCTGGCAGAGTTAGGTGTGAGGGAGACCTAAATCTGTCCACCTCTCTGTACTATGGCATCCTGCTAACAGACGCACTGTCGCCACAGTGTAAATGGACCTGCATATGTGTGTGTGTGTGTGTCTGGGAGTGTGTGTGTGTTTGTTTGCATGTTGCGTGTGCGTGTGTGTGCACTCAGGCGTCCATACATGTCCAGATGCTCATGCATATGTGTGCAATCACACATGTGTTCATGCACATATACAGTCGTATTCCAGTTTGAACCCCTTTTTGCTGAATGTGTGCGTTTAACCAAGCTTGTATTTGTGTGTGCATGTGTGTGTGTATGTGTGTGTGTGTCTGTGTTGTTGGCCTGAGGGTAAGTTGACCCAGTGCTACTGTGGGTCACAGCTGAGTTTGGGAATAGCTCTCTGACACCCAATACCAACTCTGGCACTCTGGGAATTATGCTAATATTCCTCAGCGCCAACCCCGCCCCCCTCTTTGCCTCAGTCGCACATTAAACTGCCAGTCAAACTGTAAACAAGGCAACCCCCCCCCCCACCTCTTGCACAAGTGAGAAAATGCACATGCACTCACAACACAACACAACACAACACAAACTCCACCTTGGAGATCCGTGGCCCTGTTTCACTTGGCACTGCCTCGGCTGCGATGGGAAGTTCTCTGTTAAGCCCTCGGGGACGACGCTGCCCTCAGGCCGCAGCAGCATCCTCGTTGGTGTGGGTGTGTGCGTGTGCATGTGTGCGTATGTGTGTGTGTGTGAGTACAAGTGCCCACGTGTTTATTGTTGATTCTGCTGCTGACAGACTAATACAGGGCTTTCTGCACCTGTCAAGGCAGACCCATTAATCTCCATGGAGACAAGGAAGCCAGCCGATATAAATCAGAGTCGAACTCAGAGTGCGAGAGCAAAACGTGGCAGCGGTGATGCTCAGAGCGAAGTCGACTAAATCTGTTTGTGGTACTTCAGGTCAACGGCCTTTCAGTGACGCCTCTCCCCGCCCCCCCTCCTCTCTCTCTCTCTCTCTCTCACTCTCTCACTCTCTCTCTCTTGGTTTTTTGGGGAAATATGAGAGAGGAGAAATCTGACCTGAATGTTTTTGTTTCAGAGGGGGTTGTTTCAGTGCAGCCGGTGACGACGGTGACATGATTTACCGACACACGTATGCTGCTGGCTGCATCCAGAGCTGACATTCTGATGGCTTCATTAACCCACTGCTGATGATGATCCCAGTGTTTTTGCCAACTGGCGTGGCCGCGTTGCTGCTGCTGGGTTAGAATAGCACTAGTCAGTTAACGGGGGTTTTGGTGCAGGGTTACGATGATTTTTTTTTTTTTACTTCCATCCAAACCTGGCTCTGGACCAGATGTTGAGGGACATTATCTGCAGAAAGATGAACTCCACTTGACTTGTAACTAGGGTTGCAAAGGGGCGGGAAATTTCCGGTAAATTTCCAGAAACGTCCAGAATGGGGAGTTAAGATGTGGAATTATGGAAATATTCCAAATTGGAAACTTTCCATGGGAATTATGGGAATTTATGGGAATTAACTGGAAATTGGGGGTCATTCTTTATATAATAAATAATTTCATTATGTTTTTTTTGCAGTTGTTGTTTTTTATTGGCTTTAATTGATAGCACAGTGGAGAGAGAGACAGGAAATGGGCGGCAGAGAGGTGGAATGACATGCAGGAAAGGGCAGCCCGATGCGGGATTGTGCATGTGTTTGAGGAATAGCATAGATATTCAAATTGTACTTGCATTAAATCTGGTTGTTTTAGCCAAGATTATGTTACAATACTTTTTCCTCAACTTAATTGAAGTTCCCTGTTAGGGCCAACCTTCAATTTTGTAAATTTGGGATTTATTCCCGTTTATATGTCCCCGTTAATTCCCATGGAAAGTTTCCAACTTTGAAAATTCCCAGAATTTTGCAACCCTACCGGATTGAGGAATTCTAATATGTTTCATGAGAGTTGCAAAACATGAAGTGTTGTTTCTCAGATTCTGTTGGTCCTGTTTGGATAAAACACAAGTCCTGCATGTGAGTGTAGCTACTTCCAAAGAACAGTTCATGTAATCTGGCAGGTCAGAGAGTGTTTACAAGCCTGACTGTTGCCAGAAAGCACATGTAGTGCACCACTTGGTAGATTATGCCTGTGTCTCATACTAAAACAGGTCACTGTAAACACAATTGAATGAAGCCGACCACTCCTAGCCACCATTAAAACCTCCAGAAGATGTATTAAGTGCCACTCAAGGGCAGTTTTTTCAGCTTATTGTTCATCTCTTTCTGAGCTTTTCTGACCGTGTTTTTCTTGCCAGCTGAGCGAGGTGAACTGCCGACCTTTCAGACAGAAGCCTGATGCTTATTTTTGGCACAGAAAGCCTTAGAAGATAAGGAGGATGGAAGGAGTGATAAAGAAAAAGCACAGTGGACAGGAAAGCCAAATGAATGGATGTCTGTGCAAGACAGCGGGATAGAAGTTTTTTTTTTTGTTTCCTGGAGAAGAGAAGAGGAATTCACAGGGAGCTGGAGAAGAAGAGGAGCAGGCAAAGGGGAAAAAGAACAGAGATATGAAAGAGAGTCTTGGTGCTTGGGGGTAATAGGGGGGGGCGGGGCTTCGGCGGGGGTCCTGCAGTGTGCAGTTGTTGACTCAGGGTCAAGCGAGGATGACATCATTGCTCCGCTACTTCCACAGGAAATAAGGTCACAGCAGGAACCTCGGCCAAGCACGGAAAGACGCCCATTCCAACTGAGGTGCACAAGCACACAGATGAACACACATTCATGCACACACACACAAACACGCACACATACACACACGCACAATGCACTCCCAAACAGAGGCCAGTGTTGCTATGTGGGAGAGGAGTTTTCCAATACAGTTGAGTTCATACCATCCGAGAGGTTAGCTGTTAGCTGTTAGCCGCTGTTAGCCTGGACAATGGATACTTCACCACCCAGCCTTTTGACACGCACTTGGAAGCACGCACATACACGTAAACACACACATACACACACTTAGAAAAAGGTGGAGTTCATTAACCTTACGCATTTAGCTCAGAGATCTTTGCACATACACACACACACACATAAAAACACACACGCACGCACACACTTTTATGCCACTGACATCATAATTCACCACTCCCAAGTGCAAGCTGGGATATCATCCAACTGGTGTTCCCAGCAGTGCAGTGTGCTCTGTAGAAGTGTGTGTGTGTGTGTGTGTGTGTGTGTACACTTGCAGAGATGATTACACACATACACACGTGCGCACACACACGTGCACATATGCACACACATAGGCTACACTGTTGCTTTAATGCAACCCACTTTTTCATGTGTTCAAGTTTTTTTTTACTTCAGTGGGAGTCACTGCTGCGTAACTCCTTGGGCCCATCTCTGCGTCGCCATGGCAACCACCACAACATGTTTATAAGCAGAAGGTATTCGGTGGGACTCCCCTTCCCCAGAATATATAGTTGTGCAACCCCATTGGCCGACATTAGAATCAGGGGTGGTGGTGGGGGATCAGATGGGATCGAGGCTGGATGTGCGTTGATGTGCGGGTGTGGCCTCGCCGTGCGTACGTGTCCTTGTTTGTGCGTGTGTGTGTTTCTTTTGTGAAAAGCGTTTCCCAATGTCCAGGACACACCATGAGTGGATGCATGGGTGTCAACCCCTCCAGTCCAGTCCCCCCCCCCCTTGTCTGTCTGACCCCACCCTCCACTCTCTGTCTTTGAACTCCCTTCTTTTGACCCGGCTCCACCCAAACTGAGCCGGGGATTTTCTCCAGCTCTCATCACCTAATCGAAACAGGAACGTTGGGATAGAAAATAACTCTGTGTCTGTGTGGATGAAATACTGAAAAGCTGCAAAACGCTTCTAGTGTTTGACCCATATACACTGGGTTATCTCATCTTTCCAGAGCGTGTATAGCTGCGTTTTTTTTCTACTTCTTGGAATAAAATATTCTTTGCTGTGTAATGAGTTACTGGAGGCAAAGCTGCATGTTGTTGGTACGAAACTGATATGAGAAGCTGTGGTTGCCGCTGTGGTGATATTGTGCATATTGTTTCCGACAAACAAACAAACAAACAAACAAACAGCTCTGTCAAGGGGATTTCAGCGAGTTTTATTCTGGTGTGAGATGAGATTACACTGAAATGCTGCAGAAAAAAGGCATCTTCTGTCAGTGATGTGTGCATGTGTATGTTTTGGTACCATTCAGACGTGTTGACACGCGGAGAGCTGCTACCCTCTAGTGACTCTCAGCCCCTACTGTATCATAAAACACAGCATCAGCTCAGCCCTGTTGTTCTGATATGAAGAGGATCCATAGCTCCATCTACAGGATGACTGGTGAACTGATGCCAGCGTTTCAGGATTTAAAGCCAGAATCAGTGTCACTGTCCTTAGAGATTTTCACATGTGCTTCAATTTCATAAGCTGCTTTTATTGCTTATTATGTAGTGTGTTTGATTTTTGTTAACACAGCGGAAAAGAAACATGGGTGTTGAAATAATGGCACAATCTGCCATGACTGAGACGTTATGATGATGAAATTGCTGTTGTCTGGAAGGAGTTATGCAAGATAGTGTTCTAGTATGTTGTCTAGCTGTTATTACCATAGGTCCTATAATAGAATAATGTTATTAACTGGCAACATGGTGCTTTAGATGTGTGGTTAATATGATTGGTGTGACGATCATGACTTATGTAACAGGTGCACCTCCTTTTGAGCACCTACCCATCATGCCTCAGTGCCGCCCGACCACCTCCTCCCTCAAAAGGTTCAGTTTTTAATAGTACCGGGGCTGCAACAAAATGGTAATGCTTGTGCAGTAGCTGCTTATTAATACAGGCACACTTCTCCTTCCTAACATTCCCATCTATCTTTACTCTTCTATCTAAAAAAAGAGAGGACACAGGAGCTGGTTTGCTCCGCCATTGGCCGCGCGGTGGTGGAGATGTCTCTCCTCTCTCGCTGCAGCGGACCGTCACTATTGCTGATGTAGGATGAGCTCACTCAGTCTAAATCTCAAAATAGCCATGAAAATGTAATGCAAAACTCGCCTTGATCATCATTGGGCATAAATATAAAATGCCAAGCTGCCCAGTGGAAGCCATCTGAGTTTGTTGTTATTGAACATGAGGGAGATGATTCACTGGGAATTTTTTTCTGGTGATGGAGCTGCTCGTCCCTCCCAGAAGTGGGAATTTCAGAAAAAACAAAGTTCTCAGAGTTGGATCAAGTCTGCTCCTTATGGCCTTAAAATGCAATTTATCAAATTATTAATTCAAATTGAAAGTCGTTTTTTTGTTTGTTTTTAATACAGTGATTTAAAAATGGATCCAATCAAAAATAAATCATTGTCTTTTTTTCCATACGGCTATTTAACTATTTTCTGCTTAGCCAATTTCTATAATCTCTTTTCACAAGAACAGTAATGATTCGCCACCATCACCAAAGGACTAAAAACAAAAAGTTGGACAAAACAAGTCCTTCTGATCTTGACTGTAAGAATTAATACAAAAAAACAAACAGCTGTTCTCTGAAGTCTTTAAATTAAAGCAACTGGAAAGTGTGAAAACATTAGTTAGATGAAACACAACAATGGTAGCAATGACCAAAACCACAGACGAGAGTTACAGTAAAAAAAAAAGAGGAGACAAAAAAGGATTAGTTCAATATGAAGGAAACTGATTCCCAACAGTCTCCGTCATGCCAGCAGGAAACAAAGAGTCACAAGTCGAAGAACATTATTAAAGGAAAAGTCTGACATTTGGGAAATAGGCCTAATCTTATTTGCTTTCATTTCAGATAGCGAGAGATAAAATTTTCTTGTCTGTAAGATAAGCGACAGTAACTGACCACAAACTGGCTGCGGTCTCTGTTATGGATGGACATGAGTGTTGCAGACTTTCTCATTCCAGCTCGCTCGCTGCCAGACGGTGAATAAGTCTATTTTCCAAAACATCCAGCTATTCATTGACGCCCTCGTATAGCAGTAATTCATTTAGTAAAAACAAATTCCACTAGAATGAAGCAAGTAAAAAAAAAAAAGAGTAAGTTAAGTAGTCCCATAACAACTCAACAGTTGTATTAGACTGTTGTATTAATATAAAATAACCCTCTTATAGTTAGTTTAGTCGGCACTAAAAGGTAGGAAACTATGCAAGTAGCAGCCATTGATATAAATTGATGATAATTAGTAAAATCATCATCTATTCTCCATATCCTGCTCATTTTTAACTGAACTGTCCATGTCCATTGTTATGAACAAAGGGACAATGGACACAACCTTGTTTATTATTCCCTCTAGTCGTCTTCATGTCATTCAGGATCTACAGTACAGGATGTAATACTGAGGGTCAGTGGCTTCATTTAAAAAAACAAAAACATTACTATTGACTGCAGTGGTACCTGAGTCTGCCCCCCTCCTCCCCCCCTCCCCCTCCTCCCCCCGTAGCTGCAGCAGCAGCAGCCACAACAGCTGTGTTTTTAACTGCTCCCAGGTTCGTCCTCCTCCTCTGATTCGGATGTGAGGTAGACCATGTCCAGCAGCGATTCACTTCATCTAGCACGGAAACTGCACTTGAACCGGCTCCATTCTCCACCGTCTGAGGAGGAGGCTCCCATCCCGAGGCAACTTTGTGTGACTGTGTCTGTGCTCATGTGCATAATATGTATGTGTGTTTGTGTGCGTGTGTGCGTGTGTGCGTGTTTCCTTTGCAAGAGGAAGTGAGACAGGGAATAAAGAATGGAGCAGACATGTGAATTGCGTTTCTTGCTGTTGGCACGGCAACCCTGGGAGCATCCCACCCACCACTCAATCCAGGGAAAGGGTTATCACCATGGAGATGGCATTTGGCAGGACTCGTCCAACGTGTGTGTGTGCGTGTGTGTATGTGTGTGTGTGTAATCACAAAGATGGGGAGGGCGGGCAGCTTTTTTTATGTGATGTCAGGTTCAGGTTGAAACTTTATTTGTCCCAGTGGGCGGGCGGGCGGTTCCCCTGCAAGTTTTTAAAATAACATTACATGAAATATAATATAAGGCTGCCATGCATAACAACATGCAGTTGTGTAAATTGCAGTATTTTTATATTTTTTAAGTTATAAATCACAGTACAGATGTTAATAAAACAATATATCTGTGCATGTGCATCATAGATTAGAAACTGAAGCAGCAACAGGTTCGCTGAGTTTAACCCCTTTGTTTACGGTTCACAAAGATGAATCTCTAAATTGCATTTTAAAGCATATTTTCCAACTTGTGTGTGTGTCTGGGGTCACGTGTGTGTGTGTCCGTCCATATGTGTGTGAATTCTGCCCGGTGCCTGAAGCAGGAATAAACATGAAATCGTGTGGCTATATTTAAAGAGATAATTTTACACAGGGCAGGCCGCCAGTTTCACAGAGCAGGTGTGTGTGTCTGTGTGTGTCTGTGTGTGTGTTTAGGAAGTTGTTATGTTCACACTATTTAGCTTCTCTGAAAGACTGGAAGACGCAGTTCCTGTTAACTGGATTCATTGAGGCATACACACACACCCACACAGACACACACACTACTGACTAACACAAATGATACGCCATGACAAATTGGACACATGTAGCGACGCTCGTGTGTTAATTAAACCCTTTTAAAAGAGCGTGTGTGTGGGTCCAGTGTGTATTGGACAGCAGTTGTTGCACAGCTGACCCTCCTGCTCTTCCCATCATGCATCTATTTGATCAATGTCCCGGAGGCTGCTGACTCACCTGTTCCCGTAGCGGCGGGGTTGGATTAGGTCTGTGCAGCACTCTCAGACATAACACTCAGCATACACACACACACACACACACACACCTGTTCCACAGCCCCTCTCGCCCCCTTTAAGTTTCCATTAGCTCTTCTCCTCTCCACGACTGCCCCAACCTGGTCCTTCCCTCAGTGGGTCGCATTAGCTGCTTATTCTGCTTAGAAAAAGGTCCAGTTGTTCCTTTTTTTAAACTACTTTACTATCCATGAATGACATGCATATTTACATGTAGTTGACCTGTTTTTAATAAAAACAGGTCTCTGTATCCCAACTGATCACTGCTCTGAGGTCTGGAAAGTTGAATTATAAATCTTATGAATGATAAATCTTTTTGTCTATTTCCTGAACATGGTGTTTTAATTTAATACAGACAGACCACCTTTCTCTCAGTTATGTTTAGTCTATCATTTATACCATTGTCTACTGAGTTGTAAACCTGATGTTAGGGTTTGGAAACGCCAGCGTCCTCTGCTTATAAAGCTTATAAAAAATGAAATACAATTCCCTTAGGTTATAGTTTAACATGTATGTTATTACAATCAGTGTTGAAAGTCAGTGTTACAATCAAACTGCATAATTCAGAGCTCTAAAATCACTAGCATTATTCATACTTTGTATACTTATAATACTTATAACACTACCTGGACGCTAACTGGGAAAGATACCAGTCTGTTTGGCTGCTTAGTGCTCCACTGACTTCAGCAGCTAGTACTGTAGGTACATCAGTGTATTTATCATAGTGTTTTCTGTTTGCTAACCAAAAGAATGAAGTTGCATGCATTTGCTTTTGCATTTGCATTTGCATCTGCTTCTTAGCTGACCAACATGTCACCGCCGCTTACCTTATGTATAAGGCTAAGTTGGAACAGCTTGTCCTGCTGGTTGTTTTCATGTCACCTGAGCAGACTGCAGCCGCTCTGCCACGTACCGTAGTGGAAAGTCTAAGTGTCTTTAAAGGATTCGGCTCCCAGTTGTTTCTGGAAAATCACCATTCACCCACTTTCAAGATGTAAATGTTGGTAACTAATCAGTTTTTTTATTCAAGTGAAAACTGTTGTTTGAAACAGTGAAGTGAAGTTTAGCACGAGGACGAAACCCGGCAGGTTCTAGGACCGACCGGATATCTTCAGAGGGGGGCAGGGTTACTTACAGCGACTGTCAGTCACACAGGAAAAGAGCACACAGCTGCCCAGTGGCATCTGTCCTGGCTCCCTTTACACACACATACACACACACTCACACTTACATGCACACTATCTCTTTATACAGAGATTTATGATATCACAAGTGGATCGTTCCAGTTGGAGGAGGAGGAGGTGCAGGAGAGGTAGTGGGAACTGACTTTGGGTGGTTGGACATGAGAGGCTGCTGAAAAGACAGCCGCGCTCTCCCCAGATCCTGCTCATTTGTTGAAAGACATGAAATACTGATTGTATAATGTTTCCCTCTGCATAGGGAAGA
This sequence comes from Decapterus maruadsi, assembly GCA_030347415.2. Taxonomy (NCBI): domain Eukaryota; kingdom Metazoa; phylum Chordata; class Actinopteri; order Carangiformes; family Carangidae; genus Decapterus; species Decapterus maruadsi. The sequence goes on along the minus strand of CM064887.1, from coordinate 20,961,903 downwards.
AGAAGTGGCCAGAACGAAGACAATGTGTGTGCAAAGTGTGTGTATGTGTATGTGTGGGATTGGTATGTGACCTTGGCTTCAGTACAGAGACCGGTTGTTCCAGAGAATTCATTAGGGCGTACAGGGAGCTGAAAGGAGTTGCCCTAAAACCCAAGGTTACTCACTCACTTATGTCTCTGGATAGTCTCTCCTCTCTCAAACACACAACATGCTCACGCTCACATTCTCAGCTTTTCCGCATGCATACCGATGGGTGAGAAACCTCTGTTATTCATTTGCACACGCATCATGCTGCAAAAGCGGTGATGAAATAATGCAGAAAAATGGACGGCAAAGAACAAGCTCTCGGTGGATGGATTGGAAACTCAAGGATATAAATGTTTAAAAAACACTGCACCCATCAAAAGTGTGCTGTGATTGTGGGGAAAATCATAATCATAATTTCAGTTTTCCTGCCCCTATGTTCTTATAAACACCTTCATGAACCCAGGATCTGGAAAATCATGTCGTTAGTTCCTGAAAAGTTTTCATCCAAGAGCACGGGAAGTATTTCTACTTAAATATAGCCCTGCTGTGTTTTATGAGGCTCCGTCCTCACTCGTGGAGCCCAGTGAAGCACTAGATGGCACTAGACTCTCCATCTGCGCTGCACTGAAATCACAACCACGGTGGAATCTGTGTTTACTGCCTCAACAGAATCTGAGAAACTGATGGTTGACAGTCAGGGGCAAGGAGTCATGTCTGTCTGTCTGTAGCCTACGTATGCAGTGCAGTGTGTGTAATAAATGGTTCTACAGTATGGTAGACATTATGCTGAGGTCTGGGTTGGATGTTTAGCTGCACAGGTTTAAAATAGGTTTAGCCTCCGTGTCCTGAGGGATCCCCCCTCTCTGCACTGCCAGGCGTCAGATTGGTGCTGCTTGGCTGTGAAGGGGTTCTGGCGTTGGTTTGGCATAGCTGTGAGAAAGGGCAGACTCCTGGCAGATGAAGGATTTGTAGTTGCATCGGCAGTTCGTACTGTAAGCCGACCGACCGTGCTCGCTTTTTTGTTCTTCTTTTTTTTTCAATTAGAAATTACCGTATACGCTAATTTGTCAGGATGCAAGTTTGTTGACATTTTTTCCTGTCGAGCTCATTATATATGCAACAACTACATTTACATTTTGCACTTAATTAGAAACATTAAACTCTGATTCAGGTTCAGCAGTCCCTAGGCAGGTGCTGATTAAGTAAAAGGTTTAAACGATGAGGAAGTTTGTTGATTTGTTGGAAAATACCAACAGCTTTTCTTTGTTTATACCTATGGAAAAAGGTTATAATTTGCAACTTATTTGAAGACAGAGTTTAAACTGCTCAAAAAGTTTTTATTTCTTTTTATAGTGAATTGCATCTCTTTGAGTATGACATCACTTAATAAGCATTAATAAATACTGAATTCTTCATTTATAACACATGAATACTCATTAGTATGTAGTTTATAAATACAGTTAGTGCTTATCAATGATGATTATACATACTAATGAGTATTCATGTGTTATAAATGATGAATTCAGTATTTATTAATGCTTAACTAATGCTTAATAGTGTGTACTTATTATAAAGTGTTACCCACTTCAGGCTATATATGTTGTGATGACTTTCTTTTTTTCAAATATACATACTGATGACTGTCTTCTACTTTACATGCACTTTAAAAATATTTATGTTTGAACAACAGAGAATGCTACTTTCAGCCTGTGAGCCAGTCCACTGGAATGACTGTATGTCAACAGATATAACAACAGGTGCTTTACTCACTGATTTATCACGCCCTCCCAAATTACCCCTATGATAATATTTCAGCCCCACTCGTCGTCGTAGCTACACCCGCTTGCGGTGAAGCACTGACCCCCGGCTTCCTGTAAAATGACTTCCATCAGTCAGTCATGAGTGGTAGCTTCCCATTCGCTGCCTTTTTTTTGTCAAAGGCAGGGCTCAGATCCTGCAAAACACTACACACAGATATGCAACATGGCTGACACCCCCCCCTCCCTCCCCAAACCTCTACTCCCCACGCCCCCCCCCTCCAACTCTAATGCTCAGGACAGCCGGTTTGCTGCGCGTGTGTGTGTTGCTAGACCCCGGCATGGCTCATGTTTCTCAGTGCAGTTTGTCAGAGCCCAGCTTGGAGCGGCAGGCACCAGTGAGACTACACACCAAATGCATACATCCAGAGCTGACAGGGGAACACCGAAAGGGCTTCTCCCTCAGATAGAAGAAGCCACCGTCCGGGGGGCTGTGATTTACGATTAAAGCGGCGGCGCGGTACCATGGTCGTGCCTTCTGGCCTTTACGGTAGCACGGGCGTTTTCAGGAACATCTCTTTGCACGAATGCTCTGCTGGATTATGACTTGACGGGACTCATCGTTGAGAGCCTGTTGCATTCAAGTGGAATCTGGAAGAGTGAGGTTTTTTTTTGTGATTTCCAGTAAACGTTTGCGTGAAATCACACACGTGCTGGATGTTCCTTCAGTATCTTTGGCTGTTTTTGATTTAGTCTGGATATCTGAGCTGTCAGGTGGACTTCTTTACTTCAACCCACTTCATTTCCTTTCACCGGTTGTTTTGCTTTGCCGGGCGAGCTGGTCCGTCGGTAATCGCCGTGTCGATAGCCGGACCGGTGGCCGTCGTGTCTGGTGGGGGGTTGCCAGTCTCGGCCCCCACCATGATGATCAAGGAGACATCGTTACGCCGGGACCCTGATCTGAGGGGGGAGCTGGCCTTTCTGGCCAGGGGGTGTGACTTTGTCCTCCCTTCTCGCTTCAAGAAGAGACTCAAGTCCTTCCAGCAGCAACAGGTCAGTTGGTGCAACGGGCAGCAAGGACGGAGTTCAAGTTGGGACTCAATATAACAGTTAAGACTCCCACAAAATACACTCATAAATGTTTTCCTCTTTTACACACATGTAAAAACGCACACATTAAACACACATATGGCGAGAGTAGATGCAGCTTGTGGCTCTCATATGCACAGAGTGCCATGCCGAGGACGACAAACTATTCCGAGTCAGATACCAGCGGAGTATTAATAGGGCAGGAGGTGCAGGAATAGAGTGATAGAATGAATGCTGTGAAGGAGAGTGGGAGGGAGGGGAGGGAGGTCCAGCTGTCCTGCTCAATACACACAGTCAAGTAGACGCACACACACACCGGCCCTGGCAGACACCAGGGAAGCGTCTGCTTGAACCTGCTGACAAACCTTTGATTTTAAAAAAAAAACTTAAATTATTGAAAACTGTAACTTTTCACCTCTGCATCAGCATCACCTGTGACGTGCAGCTCTCAGCTGCTAGAAGATGACTCGCCGTGTCACCTCAGCTTGTCGTTGCTGGTAGTATAAACCCATGAATTCTGATTTGGACAATAAAGCATGCTGAAGCGGACGGTCCACTGTGAATATATTTGAAGGCTTTTGCACTATTTTTTTGTCCACGTGCCTTCACTTTGCCTTAATTACAGACAGCCATTTTTTTATTCATGGTGTTGTCCACTTTGGTTTCCTGTGTACATATTACAAAGCCTTGATCAAACCCTAGTAAAGTAAATAGTTCTATAACATTACTTTCTATGTGCATTGTGCTGTTTAGTTAAGGTGCCGGGGATTAGGACAGCTTACATTAAGACAGACATAGTTTTGAGTGCACTGTGCCACCTGAGGCTCCTCCTGCCTGGTTTAAATCGGTCCTAAGTGCAGACTCATGTGACTGACTGACTGACTGACCGACTTACTCACAGTTTGCATAAGTCTTTCATTTGTATGCGCTGCATGTTTATGACTTGCAATCATTGCATCAGTAAAAGCTCCTTGTTCTCCTTCTGGAGAAAGTCACCCCTGACAGAAAAAGAAAGTTAACTTTTTCTATGTCTTTTTCTAATTCGAATGAAAATACGGTAAGTAATGTATTGATGTATTAATAGGAATCAAAATAACAGCAGACGCGCCGCTTTCTGCAGTGCAAGAATGTAGCTCGGATTCAGAACAGGTGTGACGATATTAGATGTAGTTTGCAAATTTAAATAGATATTTTAAAATGATTATAAATAAGTAACTAATTACCATAATAATCAAACACAGCCAGGTAATCCACTTTTTTAAATTATCCACATGATCTCCCTTCTCTCCTGCAGGTCCAGTCCAAGCCAGAGAAGAAGCCAGGCACACCTCCACCAGCCCCTGCCCCTACCCTGGCCACACCCACCCCCACGCCACGCTCGCCCAGCCCTCCTCCAGCTACGGTGATAGTCACCCCACCTCCCCCCGCCATCAACATTCCCAGGTTCTACTATCCCCGTGGGCTCCCTGCCCCGGGCCCGCCTGCCAACCACGACGCAGCCATCTCTGCCATCGAGACGGCCTTCACCGAGTTCGAAGAGGAGAAGGCCGACATTTATGAAATGGGCAAAATTGCAAAGGTCAGTGGTTGGACAGCAAAGCAAAACCCCGAGCATCCTAGAAAGACAAACAATGAACCTTGTTTAAATATAAAAAAAAGAAAAGAAAAAAAGACCATACTTATTTTTTTCTCATCATCATTCTTTTCACATTTCCTCTCCTTTTTACTCCGTAAATGTTTGGCCTGGGTTTCTGCGCCGCCACTCCTTTCTCAGCAGTATAAACACCAATTCTAGGAAACAAACAGTGCGGTGGGATTCAGCACACAATTGTTCTTCTGGCTATGACGGTAATGATGGTGTGTGTGTGCTTGTGCTTCTGCTTGTGCTTGTGCTTCAGGCGTGCGGGTGTCCGCTTTACTGGAAGGCCCCCATGTTCTACGCAGCAGGTGGCGAGAGGACGGGCTTCGTCTCCGTCCACTCCTTCATCGCAACCTGGAGGAAGTAAGAGACACATTTCTTTGTCTTGGCCCTATTTTTATGATATTATTACTAGAGCGCTCAGGTTGTGGTATGAGCCTGTCCTCTCCTCTCTCCTCCCAGGTTGTTGCACAGTTGCCATGACGACTCGTCGAGGTTCATTTCCCTGCTGGCGAAGCCCGGCTGTAACTACCTGGAGCAGGAGGACCTCATTCCTCTACTGCAGGTAAACGTTGACTCATCTTATCAACGTCGTTCTATCGAAAGCGTTCTGTGTGGTCTCCTGTAGGTTTCCTTCAGACTTGTCTAAATTGTGTTTGTTTGTGTTTTTGTTTTTTTTTGTTCAGGACATCGTGGATACACACCCTGGGCTCACATTTCTGAAGGATGCACCAGAATTCCATTCCCGCTACATCACAACGGTAAATGCCAAAAAAACCCAAAAAAAAGCAGATGCAGTATCAGCTGTCCTTTTTTTTTCATGTCGTATTATGATGGTGTACGATTTCAATTTCAACTTCCTGCTCTGCAAAGTAAAGTAAAGGCTGTAATGGAGCCACAGCTGGCTGGCCGACTCTATGGTATCCAGATATAATAAATAAAACATAAGAATAAAACAATCTACTAAACATCACACAGTGTCATGCATTGTGTTGTGACACTGATAGCGATGCAAAGTAACTTAAGTACTTTTAACTTCTCTTAAACATCTCCAATGTCATTTTTCATTCACTCGTATTTGGATAAACCCCTTCAGATGTATCATCTTGTTTTCGAGGGGGTCCAAACATATAGACAAACTCATCGTACAAACATGTTCTCAATAATACAGAAAAACAGACACAACAAAAACAAACAAAAACAGCCCAGAACAATAAAGCAAACCAGGACAAACCACAGTTAACATGACCACATTGGAACAATATTGAAACAATACAACCGTCAGAAGGCCACAATGGCCAACACTGAGACTGAGATAACTGTATATAATCATTACTATCAATTCACCAAATCAAAAAGAACATGCATCTTCAATGAAAAATATATTTTATTATATTTTTACATCGTGTTATTGTAACTTGTAACTCAGTGCTTTCACCACTACACTCTCAAGCTTTGATGTCAAAACCATCACAATGAGATCAGCATTTAATATCAATAACCTCTCAGAATTTAGTTCCTCTGAAACATCTTGAATTAGCTTGTTTGCATGTGTGTGCTGCAAAACGTGCTACACAAGTTTGGGTTTTGCTCTGGTGCGTCAGTGTGCCGTGACGTCATGGAAACACTGATGCCCCCTGCAGCCCGCTGCAGCCTCAGCCTCATCACATGTCCATATTAAGACACTTCCTTGGGTGCAGACCAGCTGACCTGCTACTGTATGGGACATTTAGTAGCTCTGGGAGGTCCATGTACCAGGAAATGGGTGCTAATCCGCTCTTTACTAATCCGAAGTGTTGTGTTTCACCGGCAGGGACCGGTGGAACCTCTTGTTTCCATTGTATGCTAACGACCTGTGTTACCAAGATAATGAATCAGCTGTTAATATCAGCTGTTAATGCATTGTTGGTCGGTCTCCCCCCTTGGAAAGATGAGGAACACGTTAAATAAATCTGGATGACAGGGCTTGAATGGATCCCATGTGAGATTTATGCTATTTTCATTAGACTGAAAGCAGAGTCCAGCCGGTCGGACGGCTTCAGTTTCAGACGGTGGCCTCTGCTTCCCTATTTAGACTGCCATTAGCTAAAACCTGAACCAAACCAAACCTTCACATCTCTCAAAGGAAAGCAAACATTAGCACACAGCAGTACCAACTCAGGACCCATTTTCTATATACTATATAAAGTATTAGGGGTGTAACAATACACAAATATCACGGTACACGATACATACCTCGGCTTTGAGGTCACGGTTCGGTTCATTTTCAGTACAGTATTGGAACAAAATGCAAAATATAGATGTGCTTGTTTATTAGGAACTTTTGTAAATCAACAATTTGGGCTACACGTTTTAGTCAAATGTAGTTATTCTAACATTATCCAAAATATGAAGAATAAAATAATACTGTTGTAACGTGCTGCCTGGTAATAAGTTAAATAAATTATTCCCAAATAAACAAAATACATAAGAATTAAGATTTCCAATAAATAAGATATTCTCAAATAAACAATAAATATATAAAATATCATAAAAATAAATTTCTCACAGCTTGTTGGTGCAGATTAAAGTGCAGCACTAACGGTCCAAGCCAGTGACGGACTGGCCATATCGTTACACCCTATATTTATAATAAATGAAGACTTTATGTATCAGGATTTTCTATGCAACCACTACTCTCTTTGTGGTGCAATTGCATTGACTCCCCTTCGTTGTCACAGGTGATCCAACGGATATTCTACGTGGTGAACCGCTCGTGGACGGGTCGGATCACCATGATGGAGCTGCGCAGAAGCAACTTCCTGCAGACGCTGGCCCTGCTGGAGGAGGAGGACGACATCAACCAGATCACCGACTACTTCTCGTACGAGCACTTCTACGTCATCTACTGCAAGTTCTGGGAGCTTGACACCGACCACGACCTCTACATCGACCCCAAAGACCTGGCGAGATATAACGACCACGGTGAGAACAGGATGAGCTGAGGATTTTATTTCCATCCGCTGAAATACATTCATACCAGATGCACATGGGGGGGGGTTATTCTACAAAATTCTAATTTATCAGGGAAGAAATCAGGCCTCGAGGGGGAACAAACGTATTATCTCTGAATCAAAACTGTAAAATTAATGACAGTTGAAGTGACCTTTTAAAACTTTATTTTATTTTTTTGGTTCCGTTGATTTTAATATGGGTTGGAATTCCAGTAAAGAGCCTGAATCAGAAGCAGACAGGCTTCGGATCTGGCACGTTCATCCGCCTATTTTCCATTTGTTGGTCCCCCACTAACTGGTGCAAAAAACAACAGCCGTTTGTCGTCGACTCAGCACTTTTTTTTAATGATGTCTGTCTGATGTGAAATGAATTACACCGTTAACTGTGTTATACTACGACCGTGTAGCCAAAATGTGATTCCCGGACTCGGTCACTTACGCAAATGAGCGTGCCGTACGCGCCGTGCTTTGCAACAGAACCCGTTTGTTTCTGTACTTTGAACTAAATCACATTTGCTTATTTTTCTCATTCTCTCCTCTGACAGCATCCTCAAACAGAATCATCGAGAGGTTGTTTTCAGGGGCCGTCACTCGGTAAGTGGAAACACACATGTAAACAAACACAGAGGAGAGGACTTTTTTTTTTTCCTTTTTTTTTATGCAATAATGGCAGCGCCGCATGTGAATGGCTCTGTCTCCCTTGTTTCCAGGGGTAATGCGGTGCAGAGGGAAGGCAGGATGAGCTATGCCGAGTTTGTCTGGTTCCTCATATCAGAGGAAGATAAGAAAAACGCTACAAGGTAACCGTCGCCCAGCTCTATGAGAACGAGCACCGTGTTTATCCTTTTTTTTTCTTTTATCTAATCAAGTGTGAGCTGTTGGTTTCTCAGCTACACAGTTCATCAGAGTTTGTGTTTGTGTGTCTGTCATTTGTCCATCTGTAGTATTGAGTACTGGTTCCGCTGCATGGATGTAGACGGCGACGGCGTCCTGTCCATGTTTGAGCTGGAGTTTTTCTATGAGGAACAGTGTGAGAGGATGGAGCGGATGGGGATCGAACCTCTGCCCTTCCAGGATTTGCTCTGCCAGATGCTCGACCTGGTGAAACCTGAGAGTGCAGGTAGGTTTTAGGATTATTTATTTATAAATTGTTTTTCATTGTGTTTTCATTGCATTGAATTGTACACAGTACCTTGAATGTATATGACAATAAACGAATCAACTAACTACCCCATGTCTTTTTTCACTACCTACTATATTCCTTTTTCTTACCCTACTATCACAACTTTACCTGTGTTTATCTATACGTCCTCTCCAGGTAAGATAACCCTGGGTGATCTGAAGCGCTGCCGGATGGCTCACATATTCTTTGACACCTTCTTCAACCTGGAGAAATACCTGGACCACGAACAGAGAGACCCATTTGCTGTGCAAAAGGTGTGTAATATTTATATCCTTGCAAAATCGGGACAAATTGTTGCAAAGGAAAAGTTTAAAATATGAGTGAGTTCCAAGTAAAAAATAAATTGAATTTGAAAATCGCCCCACAGTTTATGAAAAGTGAGTTGAAATACTGGTGACGATGGGTTGGAGCTGGTGCCACTCTTGCCCATTATGATTATGGATGCTCTTGAATAAATACAGTGTGGGTGTTGAAATTTGAAAAATGATTTGGTTTTTGATGATGATGAAATGATGACTATTTACCCAACACAAAAATTCCCTCATTAGCATTAGAACAATAGAGGACTGGTTTTTGGTACCCAGAAGTATGAGAGCCTCCTCCCCGTTTCCAGATGTTTGACATTTAATAAATCTGTTCTTTATTCAATGTGTTTTGTAAAGAAATAGTCTTGTATTAAGTGTGTTTTTGCCAGTGCCTCATGTTTGTGCTGTGCATGTGATACCGCAGGACATTGATAGTGAAGGTCCGGAGCCGTCCGACTGGGATAAATATGCCTCGGAGGAATATGAGATACTGGTGGCGGAAGAAACTGCAAATGAACAACTACATGAAGGGTAAGAAACACATGAACTCAGGCGTATGTTTCCCCCTTGTATGGAAAAATATAACCTATCCTGAGAGTTTGATTGGTGAGAAAACACATTTTATGCAACGATCATAGTTCCGCTTTGTGCGTTTTTGTTCCCAGGTCGTTTGACGATGACTATGAATCCGAGGAGCTTCAGGTCCCCGGAGAGATTGGGAATAAAATGGAAAAACTGGTCATATCAGACCTATCGGCATAAAACTCCTTCCCTTGGAATTCCTGGGCCTTTCATCCTGGAAAACAGATGGGAACCAAGTGATAAAGGGTTATTTATCAAAAAAAACAAAAAAAATAACATGGATGTAAAGACAGATGGGAGAAAATGACTCTGGCATCTGTCTCACGATGACTCTGGAGTCTCCTCAGAACGGACTCATTGGTTTTTGTGTGTGTGACCCTGAACCAGAACTGAGCTGTGTCTGGTGCAAATAAAAAAAAAAAAAAGAAAAGAAAAAGAAAATGCATCTGTATTCGTACAGAAAACCTTGTCACTGCCTCCAGCTCTTTTACTCCATCAGAAAGAACAAAGCCAGCGATGGAGGGAGAAGTGCTCAATAAGCTCTAAAAGGAATCAAGAAAAAAAAAACTTCACTGTAAAATAATGTATTTTTTGCCATTGTGAATTCTCTACTGACAATCCTGCCACAAGACAATCACCTGCGTTATCAGTCGCCGCTGACAGGGAGACTGTCGATCACACAAACAGACTCGCAGATGAATAGATAATAACAATAGCAACAGGCATTGCCATTCAAAACACACAGGCACAACAGTCACAGTATCACATCCAGATAGACACTGCCGTCAGAAACCTGCTGCCCTGTGCAGCTTGTCACTGTGTTTCTTGTAAAGTAAGTTCTTAATCTTCGTGTCCCTTCAGGGAGGAATCATGCAACAGTTTTTTTTTGTTTTTGTTTTTTTTGTTTGGGAGGGGGGGTGATGGTCGTAACAGCACCTCTCTGTGGCCGGTCTGTGCTACAGCAGGCCTCCACTGTCTCGCATGGTGCACTAATGGCCGGCCAACCTTTCCATAAGGGAGTTCAGCGCCCACTGCACAGCCTGAGCTGCTCTATTCTTAGAGCGGCATTATCAGCGCTCCACCTCTGGACTCCCCTTTGCAATCATTTTCTTAAAACCCTGGAAAAAAACACAAAAGTTTCTGCCTACAAGGACTGTAACGCTCCACAGTGAGGGCTGTGCACAGAAAAAGTGATGCATGTTTGACAAACATATCAAACTCTCTGGTAGAGTTGCCCACACATTTCCACTCGTCACATTTGTAATAGTGAGTTGTTCCAGTCGGTCCAACGTGTTTATCCACCACATCCCGCTGTACGTTTCTCACGTCCTCGCTGAATGTGCATAGGACCTGGTAATAATTACTTTGATTTGTTCTTGTCAATAACGCCAAAAGCTGTCAGTTTATTCTGCTTAGAAATCATTGTTATGCATCATTTTGTTTCTGCAGCTCTAATAACCCATTCTTCCTGTAACACACATTTGCCTCTTAAAGGATCAGTGCACCCAAATTATATATATATCTATAAAAAAAAAACTTACATTTTTTATTATACTTAACATGTTTTATTATACAAGTATAGCCTCCATCCTGTTTCAATTAAATTTAATTTGCACCTCCTATAGTGTAGAAAATTAAGACTGTCTGCTCCAGAAATGTCTTTTCCCCCCATGCTTTTAGTATCACAGATGAAATTCCATCCACTCCTGAAATACACTGAGATGGAGGCAGGAATATCTTCAAACACCCAAACTATTACTGACACAGATCAATAACGCTAAAGTGAGGCTTTTTGTCCGTCAATTTGTGTGAACTGATCCTTTAACTCCATTATTTACTGTGCTGCACTCGTAGGGACAGGTGCATGTGCCGTGTGTGTACACTGCCCTTACTGCAATAGCTAGGAGAGTGTGTTTGCTTGTACATCACTGATTGAGGAGTGCGTTTTTAGGAGCGTGTGATATGTAGCTCTCAGTTTCGGGGCTGTTTATATGTCGTAGTTGTTGCCATGGGAATGCTGTTCCTGGGGTCTGTTTGTACGTGTGTGTTATGCACACAGACACACTTACACACACACACACACACACACCACACTATAGTTGCTATTGAAAGGGAGAGAGAGCCAGTGGATTCTCTACGGCCTTCAGGACCTTGAGTTTCCCTCTTTTTGCTCTACAGCCATTGTAAATGTGCCTGACTGTAAACTATATTATAATTATAATAACAGTAATAATAAGCCATTATAGATATAACGGCTGTGATTTTTTGATGTATTTGGTTTGTATTTTTTTTTGCTGTGCCACTGTGTGGCTCGGGACAGGGGGGTAAATTATGTTAGATGTGTGTATGTTTGTGTGTTTCAATGCACAGTCGACTTGTGTGGAGGAGGAGGAGGAGGAGGAGGAGGAGGAGGACTGATCTGAAGCTCCAACCACCTGACAATCACAAAATTATGAGACGCACGTCTCATGGAAAATGGAAACCTCTGAGACTGATGTTTCACTGCTGTGGTCACACACACACGCACATACACACACACACACACATAGACACAGACACACACACACACACACGCGCGCTCACCCAGACAGTATTTAAAAAGAACTGTAAAAAGCGATGGGACGTCCCCGGTTGTTAACTTTCTGGCTCTATGCAAAGTGTCCTGGTGCTCACACATGCAGTATCAGGCAAGGAGAGAAGCCATGTGGGACTTCTACGTTGAAATTATCTCTCTACTGTGAGACGTAGAGCAAAGACTTTTATTTTGGTGTAATTCCTCTGTGCAGAGGAAACGATAGGCTGATGAGATGCAAAACCTGATGATTATTGTGTTGGCATGGTTTTATTTCTGTCTGTCAATCACTCTTTCTTTCTTTCTTTCTTTCTTTCTTTCTTTCTTTCTTTCTTTCTTTCTTTCTTTCTTTCTTTCTTTCTTTCTTTCTTTCTTATTCTTCTGTCTTCCATCTGTTACCTGTTATTTGTTGCTTTTGTCTGAAGTTTAAATAAAGATGTTTCAAGATTATTAATCCTCCTTGAAGTTTCTTTATAGTAACCTGCAGTCCCCCCCCTCTCCCTCCTCCTGCAAAAACACACACACCTCTCTCACACACACGTGCGTCATCATTCCCTCCTTGTGTACACACACTGTTTACTGTAAGTGTGTGTTTGTCTGCACCAGCGCTTGGTGGAGTGTACTTGTACTTTATTGTCTTTGAACCGCTGAGTGTCCTGTCTGGAGCTCTGACCTTTTTACCTGCTTCTGTGACACTTCTCTGCTTTTCTTTTTTTTTCTTCTTCACGTATTGGAAATATTTTCTTCTTTCCAGCCTGAAGCAAAATTTCAGATTCAAATCAGATTTTTTTTTTTAAACTGCTGAAGTTCGGGGAGTTTGTTTTCTCTTGAAGTGCAGGAAATGAGCTGATGCTAGTTTAGTTGATTGAGGGTTTTCGGATCGGCATGGCTGGCTCTGTGACCAGCAAACATGACGTAAGCAGCTCTGCACTGAATCACTGTGACTGGCGTCACTGTTGTCATGACAAACACGGGCCATAACAGGAAGTGTCTGGTGTGAGAGTGGCACACGGTTGATTGTTCTTTTGGCAGAAAACACGCTGAGGACATTCCCAAGCCAACCACAACCTACGATGTTAAGATGACTGAGAATCGCTCACCTTGTAAATTTTTGTAAAATGTTTGTTCATGGTACATTGTTCAATTCTGTAACTTTCCAGACTGTCTCCATCACAGCTGGGGGAAACGCACCGACAGTGGTTGCAAAAGCAGTCAGCTAAAGTGCTGCTAATTCTCCCATGTTGCTCTCAACCAGTAACCTTACTGGGCAGGCAGTGGTCTGTGGCCACCCAGAGCTGAGTGCTACCATATGGCGTAACTAACCTTTACACTAATGGTTTTCATCCTCTCCCTTTTTCTTCCTCGCTGGCAATGGTGACCCCAGACGACTTGAAATACAGTTCAGTGTTAAAATCACTATTTAATAAAAACCCTTTACTAAAGGCTTTTCGGGAACACTTGACGCCTATCTCTGTAACCATACTTATAATGAGGTATAATGCAGTTATAACACTGTATAACTATTTTATAAACATTCATAAATTATCAAAATGCTATTAAACAATAATCATAACACACTACAAAACATTTTATCATGACTTATAACGTCAGGTATTATAATACATTATAATTGTTAGTAAATTGCTGACAATGCCCACATTTATAATGCATTATAATGTGTTATAATTGGCTTATAAATGTGTATAACTATCATTATAAACACTCATAAATCACATAAAACTGTATAACAATTAGCATAGACCTTATGAGCCATTATAAAATGCTCTATGATGTCTTATGCTTATTGTTATAAAGCTGTATGATAATTAATGAGTGTTTATAAGCCGATTATAACACATTATAACTATATTAATAATGCATTATCGATGTGGTCATTGTCAGTGAGTTACTAACAATTATAATCTATTATAATACCTGACCTTATAAGTCATGATAAAAGGCTTTATAGTGTGTTATGATTATTGTTATAAAGCATTATGATCATTTATGAGTGTTAAGTGTTACAGTGTTATAACTGCATTATAACTCATTATAAATATGGTTATAATGTGTTATAGAGATAGGCATCAAGTAAAGTGTTAGTGGCTTTTCAGTCTTCAGACCTTCATGTTTCTGCATTCAGGTTTCTTAAGGATGTTACTAATGCATTTCAGGTAACATAGATTGTTTCAGGATGAGGTCATCAGTAGTTTTAGTTACCACACTTCTATCCAAGATTCACTCATCCTCCTCCTACGCAACATCAATCTGATTATGCAACAGTTAAGAGAAACATGCTGATCACCTTTTTTCTTAGAGATGCAGTTTGTGGCAAACCAAAAGGTGAATCTTGGCAGTTGGAGTTTTCTGTTGGGGCTTTTTTTTTTGTTGTTGTTCTGAAAGAAATGATTGTCCCTGAGAATGGTGTAATAGTTGGCATGCTACCTTGTTGTGATTTGTACTTGAGCAATTTGCCTCCCATCGAAGGTCAGAGTTGACTGGTCATTGTTTGAAATGGCACTCCGCTTGTTTTCCACAAATGTCAGGGACAAAGCGATTAGCCGACCAGATCCCTGTCCCACTGCCTTGAGTCACCGACATTCCACTGCCCCCCCCCTGCACCCCCCCTCCTGCACCCACCCACCCCGCCAGCATCATGATGTCACACGATGTGATGTCATGACTGGAAGGTGTTCTTGTAAGTAGGAACACATGATATGATCGGCAGCGTCGGAGCAAACACGGAGCGTTTCAGATACAAGGCTGACTGACTGGAAACCCCCTTGAAAAATGGTGCGGGAAACAACTGGAACCAATTGGTCTTATCAAAGAGGGAGAGAAAAGCGGCGACAGAGGGATGTGCTTGGGCACTGGAGGCTCTTGAATTAGGTGGAGTGTCTTATTTGTTCCAGACATACCAGTGATAGCAGAAACACGAGCTTCGGATAAAGCTGCGTGGAAAGAAGTCCTGAAAAGCAAAAAAAAAAAAAAAAAAAGGGGAAGCAACTGGAAGCAATTCATCTTATCAAAGCCAGTCAGAGAGAAGTGCTTGAGCACTGAGGGATTTAGAATCAGGTGTCCTGCTTGTTCCAGACATACCACAGATACCAGATACACGCCAAATAAAATACCTAATACTTATGTGCAGACTGTTTAGCCAATGCCTGAGGTGTGGCTGTGGAGATGCCAGTGTTGGTCAGCTGCATGGTCGCTCAGTTCACTACGTTGGTCCAGACCAGAAATAACTTTTGGATGGATTGCCATGAAATTTTGTGCAGACATGCTTGGTACTCGGAGGATGAATCCGCCTGACTTTGGTAATCCCCTGACTTTGTTTCTGCTGCTACCATAAGGTTCATATTTTGCATTTAAAGTGAAACATCTTTGCAACTTTATTATCTCGATTGTCATGGAATTTAATACAGATATCAAAGCTTCCAAGATCATGAATCTCATGACACTGGCACGCTAGAGACATTTTTAGATTTTCTTTTAGTTGAATTACTCTTATTTATTATTTTACTTATAATATTATGATTATCTGTTTCTTTTTTTTACTATATGTAAACCACCACTTGTGTTGAATTTTTAATTGTATGGAAAATGCCAGAGAAATAAAGTTTGATTGATTGATTGGTGACCTTTGCTGCAGCACTACAACACCTACACAAAGGATTTTAGTGGTTAGCAGCACTCTCATCTCTATAACCCTGTTATTCCCCTCCGAGCCCGTGGTGGCATGTTATCAACATCCGGGGCCTGTAGGTTGACTAACGTCTGATCTGGATGACGTCATCTCCGGCCGCGGTGCGGCGCAGCTAGCTCGCTGTCGCTAATGCTATGGTCCGTTCCTGTGTGTTTCTGACTTGTCAGAACAAAATGAGCAGCTGGATGAAGTTCAGCTTCCACGGGCTTCCTCACAGCCTGGATTCACTAAAGCTCCGGCTAGTTTAGCTAAAAATGGACCCAAATGCCGAAGCGGAATGATTATTATCAGAAGTCAACCTACAGGAGCAGGATGTTGTTAACATGCCACCACGGGCTCGGAGGGGAATAGCACTACTGTATCATCACAAAATATTGGCGAAATGAACGAGTTTTGCGGCGGATAATAGAGGCTGCATTGCGTGCCCCGTGTCCTCGCATTGTACGGATATACACGCCGCTCCACTGGGGCTAATTTCGTCCAAATGACACCAAAGTTGTCTGGGTGAGTAAAATGATCTTTTTTTTATGCTAGAAATAAGGTTGTAAAAAACGAAAGTTATCCTTGAAGGTGTGGATGTGGGCGTGTGTGTACGTTGTTTGTCCCTGTACGTCGGCCCTTTGATTGACTGGTGACCATAGACTGGTGACTTGTCCATGTCAGCTGGAATTGGCTGTGGCCACTGCGAACCTGCAAAGATGAATGGTTTATATGATGGATGGATCTTTGCAACATGGTAAAACAGATATTTGTTGTTCCCGTTGGTGACTCTTTGACTTTATCTCCATGAGCAACACTTTTTTGTCAGGTTCTGGTTGAAATACCTTCAAACAACAGAAAGTTTGCATCATCAATGTGAGAAAGTTAGGTTCAACATTAGCGTTTAGTTGTCAGCGAGACTGTGCGTATGCAGCCTCACAAAGCTGCTAGCGTGGCTGTAGCTGGATATATATTGTTTCGATGACTACAGCATCTTTTCAAATTATTTTACCAGAACATGTTGAGATGAAAACTGGTGCATTCGGCACATTTATCCCATTCTTCCCAGTCTAAGGTCAGCATGTTGTCCATCGCTGTGTGTTTTTGTTTTTCTTCACACTGGCACTGGAGGGCGCCAAAGTCAGACAATTTCAAACTGACCACATGTAGCTTTAATCAACATTACACAATTGCATCATATTATAATGTAATGCGATGTAATGTACCTAAATGTAAAGAACATTACTATGATGTAACTGTTTTTATTGCAATAATAAGACTTCAGTGATAGAATCACAGCAGGTTATCATCCTACATCACTTTGATGTTATTTTCCAGACACTATACAATAGAGGCCCACCCTTATCTGTTCCAATGAGACGCACACATATAGGCTATGCATGCATACATACACATCACAGAAAATAGGTGAAGTGTTTGATGGTCCAACCAGCTGCCTTGCAGAAACCTGAGGAGAAAAAAAGAGGAAAAAAGGGGTGGGGAGGGGGTAGAGAGAGGCTGAGGAATGGACAAAGATAGGGAGAGAGAGAGAGAGAGAGAGGCAGAAAAGAGAGGCATGTCTGCTCTTGTTGGTGTGCACAAGGTTTGGGTTGACTCCTTTGAACTCACGATGAGCCAAATTCCATCCCCACATCTATGGGAGGAAGTGCATCGCATGCACAAGTACGCACAACACAACACAACACAACACATGCACGCACGCACGCACCATCATGTTCCATCAGCCACCTCTCCACCGCCAGACGCCCGTTATCATCCGTCACCTGGAGCCTCACAGCGGCGTCTCATTCCACTTTCTAGCGAACATATGCACGCACACGCCCTTTGTAGACACAACATACACACACATAACTGTATGCATAAACACACACACACACACGGGCATGTAAGAGTGGAGCGGGGGCATAATTAACATCTAGAAAACCGCACTTTTCCCGCTTTCTCCTCTCTTGCTATAAGAATATAGAGTACATACTATCATATGGCTGGATGTATTCCACTTACTTCAAAGGCATCTGGTGAACTGAGTGTGCATGATTACAGGGAGGGCTCGCTTTAAAGAACCTCAGAGAGAGAAAGAGGGAGAAAAAGAGAGACCCAGAGACATAAGAGGGAGAGAGAGAAAGCAGCTGGGTTGGTGGTAAACATCTGGTGGTTGTGGAGGCCTGGCCCCGACATACAGGGGGAAATAGCTGCGTCCTTCTTCCAAGATCTGCTCCCTCCAGTCTCTCCTCGTCCACAGATCTAATCTAACGCGACTGGCCCGTCCATAAAGGTCTAACATGTCACTCACGCTTTGGCTTTGTTCACACGTTTATCCAGCTCTATAGGGTTGTTTGAAATTCACACTCGGAC
Organism: Decapterus maruadsi; assembly: GCA_030347415.2. Lineage (NCBI taxonomy): Eukaryota > Metazoa > Chordata > Actinopteri > Carangiformes > Carangidae > Decapterus > Decapterus maruadsi. Next base: position 20,943,695 of record CM064887.1, on the reverse strand, counting down.
CGCACACGACTCCCTGATGTACGACATCCTCCTGATATTCAGTTACAGCCATTTGTTGCACAATTCAGGTTAAAAAGTGTCTCAGCCCTTCCCTAAGCCATCATTCAACGACACATTCATAATTAAAACTCACTGTGGAGATCAATAAGAGATAAATACATAAATATAGTTGCTGATAAAAAATTGCTTTTATAAATCAAAGTTTTAAGCCAATATAAACAAAGGCCTCTTGAAGTTGGTGGGAAAAACTGCAACTGTGAATTCAAATGGATGTTCAGTTCTACCTTGAGACAGAAACATTGCGTTGAGCGCATTCACTCTAGCTGTTTACATCCACTTGAAGGCCCGTACACACAGCTGTGTGCCATCGTGGCTATAAAGTGGAAGAAAATGCAACAACATCAACAACATTAGGTGTTCATACACATTCCAGCAAACATGAACTCCCAGAACACGTTGCTCATTTATATATGAACATTCATGCACTGTAAAGCACTGAATATTTCCTCATCAACAATCCTTGTGGTCATTACTGTAAAATGTATTTATTTTTCTCAAATGTGCATGATCAGTTTTTGGCAAAGCAAAGGTTTCACAAGATTTAACAGTGACATTTCACAATTAATACGGGCCGTGATTACTCCACATGCTTTGACTAGGGATTTCACAACATCATATTGCATCCATTTGCAGCTTATCCTTGCATGTTGTTTTTAATAATGTGGTTAGAATGCTTCATTTTTGTCGCTGCTGCACTTACAGCAGAAGAGTCTGTGGGAGCTCAGCCAGGAGTAACATACTGTACCACCAAGGTTAAACCGTTGAACAGCTCTAAACTAAGCAGTTTGTGTGGAAACGCTAAATACTAGTGAAGCTAACGTCTTATTAGTGACAAATGCTGAGGTCGGCAGATCCCTGCATTGGGTCCAGACCGGTGACAAAGCCGGTCTTCACTTTGCATCTATCACAACCTGGCACAGATTTTGCTAAATAATACTGCAGTAATTGTCCCTTGAATGTCTCCGGTTGTACGAGGCCAGTGAGGGCAGTGTTGCAAATCAATAAGCAGGACTGCTTTATGGCACTATTGGATTTTTCTTTGGATCAATGTGAATGAATGGAGCACCTTGATTCGTTGAGGATTAAATTAACAGGATACGCCAAAAAACAAACAAACAAAACCAGACATTAAAAAAGTCTCAACTGGTGCTGAACTAATGGAAATTATTGCTGAGGTCAGTATCTGTGTAATTGTTTATCCAGTTGTACATAGTATTTAAAAAAGTAAATACTAGTAAGTATTTATTTACTCAACAAAACATTGCTGTCTTACTAGAATTTTAGAATTATTGTCTTGTTTTAAACATGTCTCCCTCTTTTTATCTTTTCTTATCTTTGCGTACAACATGACAGGGAGTTAAACAAATGCTTTCTCATGAAAGTGACAAATAAAACTGAATTGAACTTTCATCAGATTCATTTTTGCAATGCATTATTTTGCAATAACTTCCCTGCTGCTGCAGCCTGTGTGTTTGTAGAGGAGAATGATCAATGATGTATACAGTGTGCACATGCTGCGTCATAATCCAGAGTTGGAAGTAACCCAGTTTTCTCCTGTGGTATTATACACTGGATCTGCAGTTAGGGGGCTCCACAGTCTGTTATGTGTGTGTGTGTATGTGTGTGTGCCCTCTGTCTACTACTGTACCTGATTTGAGTTTTTTGGTGAGAGAGCATGATTTTTCCCTCCTGCCATATCAGCTGCCCCTTGAGGATGATTAGTGTTTATTGAATTGGAGTGAATTGAATTTAATTCCTCACAGGCACACTGTCCTGGTCCGGGGCCATTCTTTTACTGGCTTAGAATTACACCAGTGGCTGTTTTCTTTAGCGCACTTGCAGGAATGTGTGTGTGCGTGTGTGTGTGTTAGTGTGTGTGTGTGTGTGTGTGCCAGCAGAGAGAAATCTAGAACTCAGGGGCAATGAGTGTATTTGGCCGAGTCTACTTGCTTGAAAATACAGCAAAGAAAGAGGTCGACTGCTGTCGGTCACACAAACACGTACATAACGAGTGGAAGCCCTGTTGTTCATCAGACAACTTGTTCTTGTTCTGTTCGCACATGCAGCTTAAAGTTATGCCAATGTAAAAAAAAAAAGAAAACGTATAAAAGCAACAGCTAAATAGACTAATGCTTTGTCATGTCTAGTGAAGGATTCTTCACATTTTTCAGTCTGGGACCTTAAATTGGAGATATTCAGTTCTGGCACCGACCCCTCAGTGAGTCTAATGAGGAGCTTACTTTGCAGTGAACGGTTGACTTTTATATATACGGGCACTCCTATTACTCAACAATCCAAATCTGTAAAAAAAAAGAGTACATTTGCATGTTGGGATGTTTCTAAATGACAACACGCACATACTTCTGATCTGTAATTTGACTGCCATACAGTAGAAATCATGTCTGGAAAGCATAGTTGGCCTTTATAACCATTGGTGGGTGTGGTGGGGGGGGTTTGTAATGCAGCTATTCAAATTATGCGTTTGGCAGCGAGACACATGTCTGCATTAATGTCTCAACACGCCTAAATAATCTCGCCCAGAGATGAATCTACTCTGTACAGCCTATACATGCAGCCGTGCTATCATGCACCTGGAGGAGGGAAGAAGCTGAATGCACATACAGTACAGCTGCAGGCCGCTATTATTAAAAACAGTATAAATAGCAAACATGAAGTCATGGTTCTTTCCAATAGATGACGTGTGCAACATGTTCAGCCCGTGATTTTCTGTTTGATTCGATTTCCCCTGATGAATAAGGTCAAGCTGTTTCCCTTTTTTTTATTTTAAGCACCAGTGTTTGACCTGCAACCCTTGGACCTATCAGCTGAGGGATGCCAGGTTTCAGTGCAGCCAATAGAAGGACTTTGGTCTGTTGTCTAAGTTGTTTTTGTGGTGCTTTGTCACGCTATAAGCATGCATTCAGCATATGCAATCTGGGAGGAAACTCGTTTTTCTGTCATTTAGACATTTCATAATACGCACATATATAATATTGACATTTTTGTGCGGTTTTCAGGGTTTTCAGGGTCTCTGCAGGGTTAGGGTTAATGTCACTGTGATATAGATAAAATGAGCCAGCTTCAAGTGGTTTCAGCTTTACTTTATTTGCAGAAGAATTCTTTTTACATAAATCCCTGATGTGTATTGCATAAATCTGCAGTCTGCACTTGTTGTTTTGACCGATATCTGATTTCTGATTCCTTCCTCATGACCCAGACAGTAAAACTTTTAGCACAAGTTATATAATAAACAGTTGTTATGAGACGTGCTTCTGTAATCAACGTCAACAACAGTGTTGATTGCCTTTGTCACTGTCACAAAGGTGAGGGCGCAGCTTCTCTCTCTCTCCCCCTCTCTCTCTGTTTTGGCTTTTTTCGCTGCGCACCGTCTCTTACGGTAAAAAAAAAAGAAAAAAAAGAAAAGAGGGCGGGCTCTAAACCTCCATGTGCGTCGCGTTTTGATTGACATGGCGGAGTCTCCCAGTACGCGTCGCGCCGCGCCAGCAGACAGGCAAGACCCGACCCTGGGAATAAAAAAACGCGCAGCCCCGTCTGTTTGAAGATTATTTTATTGCAGCGAGGTGAGTCCTTCTACACTTCTACTATCACGGCACCAGCCGGCCCGAGAAGAAACGGGAACGGGGGCCGAAGGAGTCGATGTTGGGAAAAAGTTTTTAGAAGTGCGTGTCTCTCTCTTGCCTTGTGTGTATGTAGGCTATGTGTGTGTGCGAGTGTGTGTGTGTGCGACTGTTGTGTGTATGTGAGTTTGGAGAGCTGAGCGCTGACGCCGGCAGTCTGGGCCACTTGGCCAGCGCAAAGGAAAAAGGAAAACTGCTTCACCGCTGCGGAGGGGGGCGAAACGAAACTTTCTGGGCAAATTCTCCGCTTCATTTTGAGACAACAAGGAGAAAAAGGGGGCAAAGCAGCGGCGGACTTGTCGCCTTCTAGTCTCGGGGGCCCGTGCGTTTTCTTTTTTCTTTTTCTTTCTATCTTTTTTCTTTTCTTTTTTTTTCTTTTTTTTTGGGAGCCTGCTCTTTGTGGTCTCGATTTCTCAGCTTTCGCGAAAAGAATGTGTTTTTGTCTCCGAGGACTTCAGATGGAGTGAGTGCGCAACAGGAGAAAACCTTCTTCTTCTTCTCCTTCTTCTTCTTCTTCTTCTCCCTTTGCCTTATTTCTTGCAACCAATGCGCGGCTGTTGTTGCGTCGCGACCTGCATTGTTGAAATAGTCGCTTGTGTTGTAGCTGCTCTAAAAAAAAAAAAAAAAGCAGGAAACGAGCACTTTTTTTTATAGCTGGAAAATAAGTTGGAATGGAAGATGCTGAGGCAGTCAGATTTGACAAGAGAGGGAGAGGGAGAGAGCGAGAGAGACAGACAGAGGGGGGTTGCGAAATCATTGAATTGACACTGTGGAGGCTCAGGAGTGTTGAGAAGCGTTAAAAGCTCTGAGTGTTAAAGAGAGCGACTTTTCATCCAGGCTGTGCAGCGCTGCAGAATGCAGGAAAAAAGGGCTTTGGAGAAGGAGAAAAAAAAAATCAACTCCAGCATATCCTAGCATTCCTTCCAGCCAGTGTCTCTCTCTCTCTCTCTCTCCTCTCTCTCCTCTCCCCCTCTCTCTCTCTCTCCCTCTCAGAAACGACTACGTGTCTGTTTGCGCAGGGAAGACAGACAAATCTCTCTCTCCCCCCTTCTCTCTCCCTCTCGCTCTCTCTGTGATGCAGACGTGGAAATCAAACATTGGTCCTCAGCTTGAAACGATCGATTATCAGCCTTCCACGTAGTGCCATTAAAGACAATAAAGGGGGATTTTTGTGTGTATGTGTGTGTGTGGAGTCATCAGGCAGGAGGTGATAGAGAGGATGGAAATGTCCAGATGCAAATGATGATGAAAGAAAGACAAAGTCAGTGACAGTAGGACTGATGATGTGTGATTGTCATGCTGAATGATCTGAATGATCGCTGATGGAGGTGGTGGTGGTTATTATGATTTGGGAACACACATACACATACACACTCTTCCTCCTCTTCTTCGCCTCTTCATGCTGTGGCTCTGGATCCAGTGGGCACGTTGGAGAATATAGGCTAGGGGAAAAAATAACCTAACACACACACACTCACTCTCTCTCACATAGGCACACACACTGCTTTACTTTTTCAAGGGGAGCGAGAAGGAGAAATCCGATCCCAAATAGATGACGTCAGATGACATTCCTTTGGTGAAAGGCTGATGTGGCCATGCATTTTTTTTTTTTTACTGTGAAAAACTGATATCCGACTTTTTTTTTTTTTTTGAGGAGGGGGGAGGGGGTTAGTGCTGCTTCTTCTTCTTCTGCTGCTGCTGCTGTTGAGGGGATTGGCTACCAGCTGAAAAGGTGTGTTTATGGTTTTTTAAAGGAATTCTCCCTGTGGTGCATGAATGGGCAATTTATTTTGTTGCCACAAGCCAGGGGCATCAGAAAGTCTTAGCATCAAGTTCCGAGGCCATGAACAGTGCTGTGACATTTATTGCACTTTTTTTTTTTTTAGAAAATGAACCTCTTGGAGTTGTTTCTCGTCTCTAAATCTGACTCCTCAGTCATCAGTTACTCAACAGGTGAGATAGGATTTCAGATTTCTGGAAGGCCCTGCTCTGCTCTGCAGCCTCGGGACGTTTCTTTTCTTTTTTTGTGTCTGTGGTTTCAGCCAAAGGATGTTAATGAAGGCCTGCAGCTCGTGTCAGACTATTACTGTTAACATCTGAAACAAATGCTGAAGCTGCTGAAGCAAAAATGAAAGATCACAGTTAAATAAGTAGAAAGAAGCTGCAGGTCGAAGCAGCCGAGTGGCCTGCAGGTCCAGGTGCTGAGCTCAAAACCATGTATGTTTTTTTTTGTTGCATGGATTAAGCACTGCACCCATATCCTCCTTAACACAAGCTGAATGAGGTTTATATCACTGAACACTGTTCTCTGTAAGTTAAGCCTCTTTGGCTTCAGCGTTTATGCACCGTAAGAATGTAAACAAAGCTCGTATGCCGGCGTTTGGAAAGTTGCGAAAGCCCCTCCTCGTATTAAGAGCAGATTCAACAATAACAATAATGATGGGAATGAGTTTGGATGAGTCACTGCTTCAGTATTTTTAGATGGCAGATTTTTTTGTTTTCTTTTCTTTTTTTTAATACATTTTTTAAATTATTTCTATCTGTGGCTTTGTGCAGAGCCAAGAATGTGGGACTTGAGATTATACAACAGTATAATGTAAGCAGGGATTTGCACTCAAACTGATGCAATTGCAAGCAAGTGATACCGCCCCCCCTCCTTCTCCCCAACGCACACACTACTTTGAATTGCCATCTATAAAACCTGTATAAAACTGTATGTGTGCCCTTTAAAAAAAAATGAAAAAAAAGGAGAATACACTTGTGTGCTGAGGCTGGGGTCAGCTTGAAGGAGGGTAGCCATTGTTGCCTTTCTCCTCTTTCACATGCAACAGGCGAAGGAGTTGAATAACACTTTATGTAAGTTAACGACCTGTGTTCTGTAACCACCGCCGCAGCTTTTTGTCACACAGGTACAACCCACCCGCTTGTCTCGGTCAGTGTGATGGTGCGTCATCGTCGCCTCCGCCCGGGGGCTGAAGGGAGAGGTGGGGGGGTAACTGTAACTTTCCAGCCGCCTTTTGTTTGATCCCACTTAATCAGTTTGTCAGTTTGTTTTATTCCACCTAAGTGCTTGAACGAGGACAGAATTAATGAGGACCAGGAAGTCAAAATATGTCGCTCGGAAGTCGATTTATTGGGCTTTGCTCTTGGCAGACAAAGTTGCCCTGATTTGGCGAAATAAAAATAAAAGAAGACGTTGCAGGCGGTCACTCAGGATGACACACAGGTCTGATGGACTGACGCCGGTGTTTTAGTGTCAAGTGTTATATGGTTTGCCTCTGATGCTCTGAGAGAGGTTATTCTAGGCGCAATGAGGAAGTTGTTCCCGTGTTTCATGAGGACTCGTGATGCCAAGAGCATCTGTCTGACTCTGGGAGCGAGCGACAGGCACAATCCGGCCTCTTCACTTCTCCCACCTGCACCGGCTTCACCGTTCGGTCCGATTAAACCCTCAGGTACGCCTGGTTGAAACAGGGTCAGGGGAGGGAGGCGGTGCATGCAGGAAGACGCCGGCTATTGTGAGTTCATGTGTATGTGCGTCTAAAGTGGTAACCTAGAACACGTTATCCGAGGGGGGTAGTGTTACCGAACAGTGCTTGTGTATCAGGAAGAGAAGCTGAAGCAGCTATAGAGTTACGCAGCAGACAAAGCAGACCTGGATACTGTTTGTTTGTGTGTGTGAGAGAGAAGGAGAGCATGTGAAAGAGGCGAAGAACAAGACCAGAGCTTCAGATAAACCTCCTCTGTTACAATACTTGTGCAGGAGAGTAACTATCTGATGTTGGGTGTAGATCTGCCACTGCCAAACCTGTGCACGTTAAGTGATACATTTTAGGAACAACATTGATTCCCATTGATTTCCAAATACTTTCAGAGTTTGTTTGTTGGCATCCCAGACATATTTTAGACCAAACAAGTCATTGATTCACCCAGAAAATAATCATTAGATCACTAGATAATGATAATAATTGTTGCAGCTTCAATAGGACTGGGGCGTTTGAGGTAATGAAACAGATGCATCAGCCCTGGGAGCTTAAAAAAAAAACCAAGTAGGTGGAATATGCTCAGCCTGCGCAATTTCTGCTATGCCTGCAAATAATCAGACATAATTGCTGTTTATATATATACTGATCCTGACTCCTCAGAAATGCTGCAGTAGTCCCATATTTGGAATATTTCTCCCCCATTAATTGCTTTAGCCTCTGCTCTGCTATATTTGTGTCTGCAGTTTGTACAAAGTCTGAGGATCAGTCGCGCCATCTGTTTTCTGCAAGTGCAACAGGTGTGCTTTCCAGGAAGACCGCCGCCGCCACCGCTGCATTCTCCGTCACCTTATAGCCGAGGTGCGCTGCGGTGTGGCCCGAGTGAACAAGCTGCCTCTTGCTCCGTGTTTGCTTTGTGATGAGGAGAGGAGTTTGGGTTGGATTGAGAGGAGGTGTCGCTCCGCCGTGAGGTCACGGGGTCGACACCTGGGATGCAGGAGGGAGAATATCCGTGGTTGACTGTGCCGCATCATCATCATCATCATCATCAGGATGCGAGAGGCCAGGGAGACAAACATGTACGCTGCTGCTGGTTCTCCCTGCGGTGGAGGAGGCCGCTGTGTTTGCCTTGAAAACGGTCGGCGCTGTGGCTGCTGTGACATATGATGGAGTGCAGGGCAGCTCTCTCACCATCGTCCCAAACTCACAGCACCAAGCCTGTTGTTTCCATTAAAAACAGATGAAGGGCTGAGAAAACTAGAAACGGGCTGCAACTCTCGTGATTTGACTTCAGAAAACTGATTTGACTTGAAAACAGTCAATTAAATATGAAATTATTGTAGCTTCTGTTTACATTGTCAGTGCTGCTGATCCTCTGACCTGCTGCACATGGGGTTGAGCAGTGTAGGTGTTGTTGCAGGCTGAGTATGTGCAGGTTTGGGTTCCCATATCACTGCATTGGAGCATGCAAACAGATACACGTAGGTGCAACGTGTGAGAACAAAACAAAACAATGTTATAACTGATCTCGTGACAGGAGCTGATTATCTGCTGCTCGATGCTTTCACTTTCCATTTCCCAGCTTTTTCTTGCCCTCTTTCTGTCTGTCTCTCTCTCTGCTTCGTGCTCCTCTGGCCTCTTGTTGAAGTATCCCAGCATTTCATGTTTGCTTGGCACAGAGCTGTAATGTTTACCCTCCTCCTCCTCTCTTTCTCTCTACTCCCCCCCCTTACCCTCCCGTCCTCCCTCCTTCCATGCCTCATCTCGTTCTCCAGAGCTCCGTCTCCTCCGTTTTTTGTCTCCCTTGATAATTTCCTGCATTGTTGACAGTTGATTTAGAAAAGGATAAAAGAAGCCTTTCAACCCCGTTTGCCCCCCTCCCCCCCTCTTTTATACAGCATAAAAAAGTTTTTTATAAAAGTAATGTGTGTCCAATACCCATCATTTGCGGATCCCTTCTTTACAGGCTTCATTCCAAAATAAAGAGATATGATATTTGGAGAAAGGGGAAGCTGCTCTTACTGACTGTCATTGCTGAAATTCAATCCAAAACTCCCCATGAGTGGTGATTGGAGGTCACTGAAGTTCTCAGCTATCCAAAAAACAAAAGAAAGAAAAAGACTTGAGGCCATGAATCAATTCCAATTACTTTTTTGCTTGCCTATGCCTAGCAAAAAAAACAAAAAAAAATGGTGTTGGGCTGCAACAAGTAATTGCTTTGGATGACTAATTAATCAACGAATTGTTAAGAAAATGGCAAAAAAAAAGAAAGTCCATTAACAAGCCAAAGTCTTTAAAATGTTTTGTGTGACTCTGACATTTCAGAGATTTCAGCTCAGATTTGGAAGGCGTTGTGACACCGGAGTTTAAAAAAAAAAAAAAAAAAAAATCTGCATAATGTGGCATTTGCATTTGCATGGCATCTTGGAAATGGAAAGCTACTATGCAAAGCAAAATGTTATTTGGCAGGTTTCACATGCAGAGGCGAAATAAGAGGACTTCAGTGGAACAGAATAGGAAGATGATTAATGGTCCTTTTCTAAATGAGTCCATGAATTGATTTGTCAATTGATAAGCCATGAACATGCTGATCTTGAATGTTCTTTTCTTCATTATATGTGAAACATTGTCAGTGTTTGACCTTTTTGCAGACAATCTGAAGACATCACTGTGGCTGGCGCCTTGTTTCTTTTCATAAATATATAGATGGATTGAAATTGAAGCTAATTATCAGTTGCAACAGATAGTAAAACTCCATCCAGGTGTACGTTGTATAAAATATGCGAGACAACATTTTGTGCAGATACCGGTACTGCTTTTTTTGTGTTGCTTTGATTCCAACAATGCAACATGTGACTTTCACTTCCCCAGTAGGTGATATGAGTCTTAGCTCATCACTTGGTGTCATTTAAAAAGTCCCGACAGCTGCTGTGTGACTGCAGCAGAGACGACAGCGAGGAGGAGGAGGAGGAGGAGGAGGAGGAGAGGCAGCCTGACATCGAAGGGAAGAGAGCAGATGATGAAGTGAAATGATTACGACAAAGTGATAAAACGCCCGGCGCTCTAGAAATAAGGCCGTCAGCTTCTCATCAGTCGGCGAAGCGTCGTTGTTGATGGAGGGAGAGAAGCTGGAGTCGGATGAGTTGATGGAGCAGCGCTCGGTCACGCTGCCCCCACGCCTGCACTCACACCGCTCCTCCGGGGGATCATCCATAGAAATAGCTCCCACTGATGTGTGTGAGTGTGTGTGTGTGTGTGTGCGTGGTCAGCTGGCCCAATGAGATCAAGCGTGCACCTGTACACACACACAGGGGTTAGGACTTAACACACATGCACGAAACACACACGCACACGGAGTTAACTTTACGTGCCTGCATTAGCATGCCAGGCGTGTCGGTGTTGCAGGTTGGCAGGCCCATGGAAAGTTCCGCCGCTCGTTAATGGCTGTTTTTATGCCTGACTGTGAGCGTTTTGACTCTGTATCTCAAGTGTCTAGAGTCTGCTGTGGGCTGGGGTGTGTGTCTGTGTGTGTGTGTTGGTTGGACTGAAGGAACTGAATCTGGTTACATTTCTGATTATTAACACGACTGGAACTGGAATTGGAACTGGTACACTGACACATTTTCAAGTATGCCTTTTTTCTATGTGTGTGACCGACCATCTGCATTCAGGGGGTATGCAACACAGTGTGTGTGTGTGTGTGTGTGTGTGCATGTTGTACACGCCGTCACAAGTTGGCGTGCATGCAGGGCCAGGGCTGAGGGTTCTGCTCTAGGAGGAAGTAGGTGTTTTTTAATGCAAAGCCACATGTTTTATTGCTTTCCCCCTGTTAAACCACCACCCCCCACCCTCCCCCCTCCTTCTCCAGGGCATGCAGACACACTTCAGCTCCTCCCTCTCCTCTCCTCCTCTCTCCCCGTCTTCTCGGCTCCACATACCTGTCATTTCTCCTTCTTGTCTTCTTTTTTGTCACTCATTGCAAACTCCCCATACAGTTTTACACTGCAAAAACCAAAACTCAAAATCTTTCCAAGGATCTTTGTCTTATTTCTTGCTAAAACGTATCATTTCTAGTCAAAACTCATCTCTTTCCACTTAAAATAACACTCATCACCTAAAAAAATTAACTTGTTTTTGTAATAAGAAAGAAAAACTTGCTCGACTATCAGATTTTTCTACTTATTTCAAGTGAAAATCCGCTTGAAAGAAGTAAAAAGTGTATAAAAAACGAGCTAATTTTTATACGACAAGTCTTATTCTGAGTGTAATTTGATTTGTTTTGACTAGAAATAAGACAAATATTCTTGTTTTTGCAGTGTAGGTAGTTTTTTTCAGACACAGCTCCAGACAAACTGTTCTGTCGTCGTGTATAAAACAAAATAAAACAGTCATAGCTCATCTCATGAATATCACCTTTCAACCAGTTCGATGAGTTGGCGCATTCGGCTTATAATTTAATGCTTGCGCAGCCAGCTGACTCCAGAGCAGTAATTACAGGTTCATGACAATACCTGTATTGTGTGCGATTTTTCTTCCACATCATCCTCATTATTTTTGGAGAAGTTTTATTGACTTTGGACTTTTTTTAAAAGTGTAATTTTCCAGATTTATCTAAAACGGTGAAGGCGCATGCAGTCTCCGTCGCATATTTGCCTTTCCTTCTTCCCTCCTTGCCCTCGAGCTGGACCCCCCACAAATCACTAAAACATCCCAAACACACACACAGGCAGAAACACACAAAACCACACTCACACACACCCACATCCCTGAACTAGTGTGTGAAATCCTGAGGCTGATTGAGGAGGAGGAATGTGACCTTGTGACCCCAGGGCTGTGGGGAGGGGTGTTATAAATGTGTGTGTGTGTGTGTGTGTGTTTGATGTTGGGGGGCAAGTGATTGTATGTACACTTTCCATTGGCTTGCCATTCCCAGACTTGTCTTCTCTCATTTTTCACATCACTTTTGTTTCATTCTTTTAACGGATTAAACTCTGCTGCCTGCCCTGCATGCACACACACAGACACACACACACACATGCACATTCATAAACACATCGATGAGTTGGTTGTAGAGTGAAGCGTGGAGAGAGAACCATTCATTCATTATCTGCCTGTTCTCTTGTGCATATAAAAGCTGTGTGAGTGTGAGAGCGAGGGAGCAAAAGAAAGCGTTTGTGTGTGTGCGCACGTCGTCTCAGACTCAGTTGTTGTCTTGTCTGTGAGAGAGGAGACAGGTTTCTCATGTAGGTGTGACTAAATAGTCTTCTCTCTCAGCACCCACACACACACATTACACACACACAGACACACACCACCCCCTGAGCAAGCTTTTTCATGGCCCATAAAACTGATGATCTGAATGTCTCTTGGTGGTTTGTCTGCGTCCATGTGCTCGTCCATCCGAGAATGTGAGTTTGTGCATCCGTCTGTATGTGTCTGAGAGAGAAAGAGAGAGAAAGAGAGAGGAGGGGGAGAGACGGGGGGGAGTTGAATTCACTTCTTGACTTGGCATAGCTGTCTTAATTAAGACTCATGGCATGCAGCCCTGATGGAGCTCGGCATTAGTGGCAGAGACGTGCTGTGTGTGCAGGCCTGGACAGCAGCAGGTCCACTGGCAGCGACTGTGGGCTTATTGTCTGGACTCGGCGGTTGTCCTCCTTCACTCCTCTTTACTAGCTGCTTGTAATGTAGAGCTGATTACCATGATTGTAGGTCATTGCATTGAAATCCAGGGTAATGCCAAGGGGCTCGGGGCTGATTGCTCTCGGTAGATCTTTATAGAAAAGTTCAACGACTATGATGAACACATGTTAAAGTGTATTCTACATCCTGGTTATGAAACCCTGGCTCCAAATCCAGAATCTAACCTGTAAAATTATTGAATTTCTATAAGATTGTTGTAGGAAAAAACTTTTTTTTCTTCACATTTCTTATTTGAAGAAGCTGAAACTGGCTCTTGCTGCAGTTACTCTGTGTCATACTATAGCAACTAATTCAGAAGTTAAAAGTTACAAGAAACGTGCTCAGAAATGTAATTAAATCAGGTTAGAATACAAAGCCACATCCTCCTCTGTCCTATTTCAGAAAAAGTGCAACAACACCTGTCATTATTTAAAATGGGTTTCCCTCATATGCTGGGAAATCATTTTCAGAAGCACCAGTCTTCATATTTGCCTCAGTCTCTGCAGTGGAAGTCTGCACCAAAGTACAGCTTTTCTTTGTTTCATGCCCATGATCAAATCCAAGGTCACAATGGTGCTAAATGTAACAATCCTCCAAATAACCGACTTCTGTCTGTATGTCTGAACACACAGACCGAACTGTTCTGCAAACACATATACACACACATTGCATTGTGCCCAGTGTTTGTGGTGCAAGTTTGGGTTTTGGGGTTTGTCTCCAGGGACCCATTAGCTGAGATGTTTATTGTGGATTGCACAGTTAAAGCCCCACAAAAGTTCCACTTTTTTTTTTTTAACTCGGTGTGACCAGAAGCCAAATCATACATTACATTTGCGGCATATGCATGCAAAATCGCTCTTCTACGAGAAGCTATCCGAGTGATCCCCGTGCAGATGCAGGCCTTGTGGTGTTTTGTTGTGGAGTCTGGGTTCATCTGTAAGTTTGCTGGCTCCGGTGCAAGACTGAATATATTGTCCGCTGGCTGCCAGGGTATACAATGTGTTGTGTGTGTGTATGTGTGCGTGCAGTGCATGCTTGTTTTTGTGTATTGGAGTTCAAGCATGCCTGTGCACCCAACTGGCGTATGTTTATGTGGGTGTTTTGCGCGCCTGTGTCTGTGTGCCGATGTGCGCACTGAGGAGGAAGTGGCTGTGTTTGTTTAAACTAAGCACGCTCAGCCATGTGGGACAATTTAGCGGGAATGAGACCCCCCCCTCCCTCCTCCCCTCCTCTCCCCTCCCCTCTCTTCCACACCAACCTACCCCCCCCCCCTCAAGCCCACACCACTCTCCTCCCCCCCACCCTACCCCCAAAACCTTCTGAATGGGCGGCTGTCTTTTGAAAGCTGAGGGGTTGTTTGGGAAGCAGGGCCAATAGTGTGGTGAGGGAGGCAGGGGGTGTTGGGATGATGGGGGGGCAGATAGGAATGAGGGCAAAGAGGGGGGTGATGGGGTGCTAAGACAGGTTAAAGTTGGAAGTGGGGCAGAGGAGGGGAAGACATTAAGGAGATCCGGGCGTAGAGGAAGAGGAGGAAGGCCGAAGGAGCAGTGGTGCGTGGATATCAAAGTGTAACTAATGCTCATTGGCCACTGGTCCTTTCTTGTGAAAAAGCGTGCAACCACGAACATCATACACAACACAACACGCACGCATGCATGCACGCCGCCTTATCTGAGCCGCCGACTTGAACGGCATCCAGCTCTGCAGGCAAAGCGTCATATTTATGCTGAGGGCCTTTATTACATGGAACCAACTGCATTACACAGCAATAAAGAAAAGTCCAGGAGGAGGTGGCAGCAGCAGCCGGGTGAGGACGTATGGAGGAGGAGGAGGAGGAGAGATGAATGAGGATGTGGAGCTAATGCAGAGCTGCAGCCCCTGCATAATGTCATGCCAGTTTAATATTGTCATGTCTGGGATATAAATAAATGTCTTATGCATGTTAAAGAGCCTCCTCGGGTGCAGTGTTTCCACCAGTGTGTGTGTGTGTGTGCATATGTGAAAGAGGAAAAAGACAAAGAGAGAAGGTTCAAGTTGAGTTAAGGCCGCCCAGCCCTCATATATCCATGGTGACAGGAAGAAAAGGGATTTGCACTGCTGAAACTCCAAATCTTACCAAGAATATTTGTCTTATTTCTTGTCAAAGTGTCACTTCTAGTCAAAACAAATATCATTCTACTTAAGACTACTTCTTTCAAGCATTTTTTTTGACTTGAAATAAGTAGAAAAATCTGATAGTGGGGCAAGTTTTTCTTTATTATTAGAAGCACAAAAACTTGCATTCACTGGCAGGTTTTTCTACTTATTCTAAGTGAAAATTTGTTTGAAACAAGTGAAATGATCTAAAAACAAGTTCATTTTTAGGTGATGAGTCTCATTTTAAGTGGAAAGAGATTAGTTTTCATTAGAAATGAGACATACGACAAGTATTCTCTGAAAGATTTTGAGTTTTTGCAGCGTGGACCTCCGTCTTTGTTGTTGGTGGCTTATTCCCATATGTCTGCATAACCGTCAGTTTTCCAAATGTAACTATACTCTAGCTTGCACATACAAGCAAACCTGAAAGGTATGAGCTTCTTCATCACTTGGTCAGTAGGTCAAAGGTCAGGGTTCAGTGATGTTGTGCTTTTTAAGACTTTCAGGCTTCAGGCTAAAGACGTGAATGTTAAAAGATCCTTGAATGCTACGACTGCAGGTGACTTTAGGTGTTTTAACAGTTGGCCGTGCAACCGTTAGCTTTTAGTCGGCCGGCTGGAGACACCGGCCTCCTCCCTCTGTGTGTGTGTGTGTGGTCATGGACTGAGCCTGGGAGATCCAAGGTGTTAGGGAGGAGCTTGCTGTGAGCTCTCCTCGGGCTCAGTGCCTCCTCTCTGGGCTGCAGAGCGCTCAAGCCCTCAGCCTCTCTTCAGATCTGATGGAGAAGTCTCAACTGTGTCAGGGCTGGAGGGACGGAGGGAGGGAGGGAGTGTGGGAGAGGAGGGTCAAGAGAGGAGGAGGAGGAGGAGGTGGGGGTGGTGGTGGTAGAAAAGGACAAAAGGAGAAGAAAAATCTGGAAGCGCTGCCATGAAGAGGAGTGAGTCATGTTCATGTGCTTGTGGGAGAATAGCCACTTCCTCTGTATTAAACACACACAAACACCAACAAAATACAGCGTGTTCTCCAGGCGAGTCTGGCATTTTGATGTTAATAGGGATAATGAAGATGGAGGTGTTGGCAGCGCCGGCCGCAAGGATGGCGGCGGCGGCGATGTTGTTGGACATTGATGAGGCCGATGAAAACAATGACATCAGTTTTAATGACGATGATTAGGGCCGGGGTGGGCCTCGCGTTCGCGTTGTTGTTGGTCTATAAACTGTTTTGTTGTGCATGTGGTCACCACCACCACCACCAGCGTGTAGCTAGAAGCACCAGCAGTCAGACCTCCAACATCTGTATAGGCTAAGGAACAGAAAGGAGCGGAGAGTCCTGGCGAGTCCCGGCTGATGTAATTGGTGGAAACGTCAGTGTCTCCGAGTGGGATAAACAGTATCACAAAGTCACTTTGTCTCCGTGTGTTTGACTGTTTGCGTTGCCTCTGTTTACACTCTCACTCCCACGCAAAGGACTCGCATTATTTCATGTTATTATTTTCCCAGTTGGGCCTGTGTCTTTTCTCATAGATAGAAGACTAGTTGATCCCAGATCTCCTCTCCTTCTCCTCTCCTCCTTCTCCTCTCTGTTACGTCGCTGCTGCGTGGCTACGTGGCAAGCATCAGGGCCTCTACTGTGGGTTTACTGGCTGCTGGCCCCCTGCCCAACCACACACACACATGCACACACACTCTCTCTTTGCACACAGACACACACGGCCAGCCCACAGCCATACAGCTGCAAGAGGGAGGGCTCGCTGGCAGATGCACACATCTGCTGGAACCTAGCGCTGCCGTGCTAACGCAAAGCTAACGGCTAGCACCATTTGCAACACTGAGCTGATTGTAAAGCGCTCTCATGCCGTCATGAATGTTTCCAACTGGCTTCGGGTCGACTCTTAATTTACTGGACTCATTCAATTTTCTCTTTCTATGTCTCTTTCACCCAGACACACACACAGACACAGACACACATAGGCAGACACACACTGCCTGCTGTCTGTGGTATGACAGGCAGGACTAATGTTTGTTCTAGAGCAATAACACAATTAGGATTCCACACATTTCTTTCTCTCCACACACACACTCAACCTCCGGCCCCATCTTATGCCCCCACCCCCGTCTCTTCCCTTCTCCTCTTTCCTCTCACCCCCCTCCACCTCCCACCTCTTCCCATCTTACCTCCCCTGCCCTTCTCTCAGTTAACAGATTGCTGTCAAATCCGCCTTGCGCAGACAGACAACAGATAATATTGATTTAATAACACCACATTGCTTCTTCTGACTTTAAAAAAAGAAAAAGAAAACTTGTGCCAGTTGTGTGTGTCTGTGTGTGTGTGTGTGTGTGTGCGCTTTATTCTTGGCACAGATCTCTCTGTTCGGTCCGCTGCTCTTCCGCTTAGCGCTGGATGCAGGTGATCCTCCACCATACACCAATTAACCTTTCTTTCCCCGTCTCATACACATGTGCACATACACATGCACACACTCTGCCTGGAAGTTCTCTCCCACTGCTCCTGACCTGAGTGTAAAATAGCCATTTCCTCTTCATTTTGTTCACAAGGAAAACTGATGCCTCACCTACCCCTCCCTCCCCTCCTCTCCTTTTCCTCACCCACCCTTTCTCAGCTTCTCCCCTCTGCCTTTTCTTTCTCCGCGCTCCCTTTTGACTGTCTCTCCACCTTTTTCTTTCTCTCTGACCCTGTTTTTTTGTGTTCAGCTGTGTGTTGAGGGTGTTGTCTTGCTCCTCTGTGTGTGTGTGTGTCTGTGTGCACGTTATGTAACTGTAGTCTCTCCCTGGGAATGGGCCGCTGTTTCTTTGAGCTCTTGCTTTTACTTCCTCCCGCCCACTGCCCTGACAACAGCCTATGAGGGGAGCCAGTGGCTTCCCATCAGCCAGTGGGAGGAGGGGAGCTGTGTTTTGACAGGGCAGTGGAATGTGAGAGAAGGCGGGGTCTTTCCAGGAAGTGGATGGCAATAGAGTCAGATCCTGGACTCTTTGGCTGAGCTACTTATTTGGCACCCTGGAAAAGACTGAAAGTCAATACACTTCTTTTGTCCTCAGAGGCAAGCTGATCAAAGCCGATAGAGATTTGTTTTCCAGTGTGCACAAGAGTATTCTGCTGTATTTTTTTTACTTGACATAAATGGAAAAAGAGGAAGTTCTGTCTTTTGATGCATTTAAGGACATGTCATGATTTGAAAAAAATGCAAAGGGGGAAGGGGGAGGAAGAGAGGAAGAGAGGGAGAGGCAAAGGCTGATTTGAAGTCACTGGGTCATCTGTTTCTGGCCAGCGTTCCAAGAAACCAGGCCTGATGAGAGGATCGGATGGGTGGGTATAGATGGACGGATGAGAGAATGACAGGGGAGAAAGGCTTTGCCCAGGGTGCTCATTTTGTGTATGCAGAGGGTGAGGGAGGGAGGGATGGAGAGGAGGAGGAGGAGGAGGAGAATGGGGAGGGAGCTGGGGTGCTGCTGAGCTTGTCGTTTACCAGGCCGAGTCCTGACTTGTCCATGCACAGACTGAGCACAGGGATCTGCAGAATGCCCGGCATGTGGAGGAAACAGGAGGAAAAATGAGACAAGGCGGAAGAGACCAAAAAAAAAAAAAAAAGAAGAAACCTATGACTAATCTTGGATTAATTAAATGCAGAATGACGGTTTAAGTTTTCATGAGACACTGGCATAAAAAAAAAAAAATCGGGGTGTTCCTGCATTTCTCAGGACTCCAACTGCAGATTGTTAATAGCTCTCCACATCTGTCGTGAGTTATGTGCAAGATGCAACAAGGCAAACGACCGCAGTACAACCTTGGAGACTCATTTGCATTCTGTAAAAGTGGAGAAATACTCGCCTATGCAGGGAATGTGGGATGTGGCCATGATGACAAAACTTCTAAAAAACTGCAGCATTGTTGTGATAAAGAATAGCAGGGCCGAGTTAGTATTTGGAGGAGGAAAAAAAAAAGAAAGTGAGGCCTGCAGGGTTTGTTTGCTGCAGCTTCGGTTTGATTCATTGGGGTTGTGTGATCCTACGTGGATGCTCCTGGTTTGGCAGGTCGTCTACCTGGTGATGCAACAGACGCTCCTGCACACAGACAACGTGACGATGCGCTTGTCAGGAATATAAAACCACGTTACTCTGAGAAAGAAGGAAAATGAGTGAAAGATGCATCGAGTTTTCACGGAGACTGATGTTTTTTTCCATTAATTATAGACTGATAATGCAAGCTCTGCCTTTGGAACATTTTACATATGTGGCATTGAAGGTAAAAATGGCCTGTTAAAAGTTTTACCAGAGCCGTAGTTAAAGGGGGAAATAACAGCCAAGAGCAGCATCTGGTTGGTTGGTGGAGGCTTTTCCTTCAGCATCAGATGTGGTTTCTTGAGGTGCTGGATCTCATCTGTTTGAGGGGAGAGAAAAAGGTGCCCTAAAGGCTCAGTCCGCGGAGTTAAGAGAGGAGCTTGTTCATACATGGTTTGTGTGTGCTTGCGCTCTTTATGTGTCCGTTGCATTCCACTCCACCCGTTCCAAGTTCTTCTTCTTCGTGGATGACATATCATTACCGCAATTACAGGGCAAGAGGACTGCAAACCCCGTACGTACACATGCACACGCAGACGCACACACATGTACACGCGTGCACTACACAAACGTATGCAAAGTGAACACACACAGGCAAAGTAAATGAGTCTAAATTTGGTTTCACTTTGCCTGTCGCTCTCTTTCTGCATCTCACCCCCCTCCTCTCCTCTCTCTGCCTGCATATGTACAGAAAGCTGCCGGCCAACGTGGGAACCCGAAGAGGTTCCATCTTTTATAAATCCCCCCTCTGTCTTTCCCAAGTGTGTGCATGTGTGTGTGTATTCATGCTCCCCTCAGAGCGCACACACACACAAGTACAGCATTCCTCTTTGCCTTCCTCCTCTCCACCCTTTTTTCTCCCTTTCCTTTCCTTTCCTTCCCCCCTCCTCCCTCCTTTTTCTGCATCTCCCCCACCTCCACGCCATCTCTCTATCTCTCTCCTCTCTCTTCTGGTGAAAAGGTACTCACTCACTCAATGTGTGTGTGTGTGAGTGTGAGAGAGGGAGCAGGTCTCTCCTAGACTGAATACCTTTTGTAAAAGGAGCTGGGGTTGAATGGGAGTGGTGTTGGTGGCAGTTTCCCACCATATTTAGAGGCCACCCGCCCCCCCACCCTCACCACCACCAACCCCTTTCTCCAAACACGCACTCACGTACACGCATCAGTGTGTGTGTGTGTATTAAATGCCAGCACAGATTAAAGTTGTCAGCTGATAAGATGGGTTTAAAAGGACTTGGATCAATCCCAGTCGTGTTTGGCGTAGAGAGTGTGTGTGTGTGTGTGTGTACGTGCACTGGAGTGAATAGACAGTCATTCAGTTCTTAGCGCTGACACCTGAGAGCATTCCTCACTGCTTCACACACCCAGTATGAGGAACGGGATACCTACCTACACCTATCCCTCTCTGTCTCTCTCACCACATTCACATGTACATTACTAATCAGTTACAACAAGGACAAAGTGGTTTAGTGTTATCTGCGCTCTGCTCGGCTCAAACACATGCATGATGACGATGAGTAATGTATGAATTGATCTCAGCTTCTTCTTCTGTACTCGTCGTCTTGTCACTGAAATCCACGCTGCAGCATGTAGTTCTATATTAAAGGCTGTTAAACCGCAGGATTACAGAGAAAAAACATGACCTCGGTGCCATTTAAAGTTCAGTTTCACTTTCATTTCTCCTTCACCGACAGTTTCTTTTCTCTCGCTTGCTTCGTCACCGGTACATAAAATTCACATGCAGCTCTAATAGAAAACACAGAAGTCGGGCTGTGGCATCCAAGGTCACCAAGCCAGGCCATAAAGATGTGGGTTTAGGACCCACAAAGACACTTTACATCTATTATTAAACCATTATTGAGAATATAAATGTGCAAATATTCTCTTTAAATTCCCCTTTATTCTCTCTTTTCTCCCCCCTCCCCCACCTTTTTTGTGGGGGAATCTCCAAAAAGTAGATGAACTAAGAAAGTTAAAGCGCAATAAAATTTTGGGTGATAACCAGAAAAGATCTTCTTTGAATTCAATGCAAAAAAAGGAGGAACGTGTGGTGCACGTCTAGCACTTACCTCATCATCATCATCATCATCATCATCGTCTAACAAGACACAAGTCACAACACTGATATTACCGATGGCCAGCGTAGCGTTTCTATCCCTGTATCTGCTTCACGCTATGTAACAGCAGGTTATATAAGCGTGTGCATGCGCAGCCAGGAAACTTCAGCACTCTGAAACTCTGCCCTAGTATTTTGCAGCCCAATTAAAAGTAGAATGTTGGTTGCTTTTTGTGGAAGAACACAAGAAGGAACCAAAATCAGAACCAGCTTTGGGTTCCCTCAGTTCATGAAAGAGTTCTCAAGTTCCTGGAAAAGTTGGTCTGCTGGATAAAAGAGGGCTCAGATTTAGTCTTTCCCTCTGCCAGTGGATATCAGTATCACTGTGTGTGTGTGTGTGTGTGTGTGTGGGGATGCTGTCGGTGCTGGAGTGTCGTGCAGGGCAGGAAACAGTGGTTTTTGGTCTGAACCACAGCTGACCTAAAGGCTACAGGTTTTTGGCCTCATGCTGACCATTTACAGTAAAGCTTCTTGTGTTTGTTTTTACTTTTGAACTGTAATTCCCTGACTTCACATGTTTCTCTGTTCTGTATATCAGTCAATTTGATAAGTCATAGTGCTGCTGCAACAGCATTTTAATCTATTTTTCATGCTAAATGCTAAAACAAGACATTTATAACAAGCTCGTTTGTAATTAAATCCTTTTTTTTTTCTTCCCATACTGCTCCACCAGCACAGACAAGATCCGGACACATCACTGTATTTGATAGGGATGCACAATATATCGGCATTAATATCGGTATCGGTCCGATGAGTAAAATTGGGTCGATATGCACAACCGGTATATCGTATGCAACACCTGCAAAGTTGAGGTAATTTGCATGATTTTCAGTCACAAAAATGTATCATCTCAGAAACTTAAAAAACCCCAACACATATCGATGTCGGTAAATATCGATTATCGGCCATAACAGAAAAATTCATATCGGATATCGGTATCGGCCAAAATTTTCATATCGGTGCATCCCTAGTATTTGACATTGGTAGGAAAAAAGCACTATCTTGTCAGTGTATGACTCAGGTAGACACATTGCTCAGATGAGAAACCCCCCCCCCCCCCCCCCCCCCCCCAACTCTTCTGTTTGACCCTCAAAGTTCAGCCAGCTTTCAGTCTGAGTTTCAAGACTTTTATAGATTTCCATCATCTCCGCCGGCCGTCCACTGATAATGGCGCTTGAGGGGACGGCAGGATTACATCTGAAATCAATGCTTATCTCTTTTTGTGACACACTCACTTCTAAGAAAGGCTTGTCATGTGTGACCCGTGCATCATCCGACCGAGACAAAGAAAGAAACGCACACGAAGCAACTTTTTTTTTCCAGAATTTGAACTCTGCTTTGTAAGCAGCTCATGCTAAAAATGCTGAAATATATTGATAGGTGCTTGAGTCAGATGACTGCCGATGAATTGTGTTAAAGGTTGCAAGTTAAGTCAACAAACAATAGCTTTCATATCTGAATGTGCAGAAGGTCAAAAGGCGTTGCAATAATGTTAGGAAAGGGTCTCTTTGCCCTAAAGGGAAACTGCAGGGAGAGGCTTCAAGGCCGCTTTATTCATGTCAGTGGAGGTTCAGCAGACAAAGCTTTCTGAGATTGAATGTTCTTCCACATGTTTGAGCTCAAATTTAGCTTTTAATTCCTATTTATAAACTTTGTAAGCTCTACATAGTAAAAAAAAAAGAAAAAGTTTCCTACCACTGCCATTAACCGCAAAGGAAAAATACAAACTAGGAGAGTCAGACATGCTGAGGTATTGATTCAGCATTACACTGCATGACAAACGCCAGGACGTGACTAACTTTGATCTCTCCCAGCTGCGGGAATTACAAAAAACAGCGGTTAACTTGTGCAACTAAGTGGAAGATATAAATCGGTTGCCCCTAATAGGTAACGCTGGCCTTACACCACCCATGCTTTTATTTTTCTTTACGTAATCAACCAAGAAGGAGGAAGAACTGGACATGTAATCAGTTTTTACACAGATTTTTTTGTTTTTATGAATAATTCATTCACTGGCAGAAGAAAAAGAGGGGGAACACATGCTGGTAATAGCACATAAGACCATTTGAATTTTATATGAGTATTGTTTAGTTTTATTTTTGGCCCCAAAAAAAGAAAAAGAAAAAAATCAAGACGAGCTTCCAAGAGCAAATTTATTCCGAGTAAAAGTGCCAGTCTCGGGAGGGTTAGCCCATTTGGAGTTTGCACAAATATGTTTGTCTGCGTGTGTGTGTGTGTTTGTATTTCAATGGCTGTGTGTGTGTGTGAATGATGGTTTTGGAGAGAGAAAGGTGTGAAGCAGTCGACTGGAAGTAAGTCAGACAGTCTGTTAGGTGGTTGTGAATATCCATTATGCTTCATCAGGATGGACAAACTGGAGTCTTTGGGCGTGTGTGTGTGTGTGTGAATGATGAATAACTGTGTGAGTAATGACTGTGGTGTTATTAGGTCAGTGCTGCCTCTGAATGTCGAGGGCTTCTGTGTGTGTGTGTGTGTGTGTGTGAGGGAGAGAAAGTTGTATAGGTATAGTGTTTTAATCTATGCATCCTTTATGACAGAGAGGCAGTTGCCATGCTTACACAGGGCTTTCTGTCTGATGACCACAGTGCACGTATATGCATACACATACAGACACACACTCATGTTTTACACATACACACACTCTCACACTACACAGACTCTCTCTCACACACACACATTCATACACCCGGACAAGTGGGTGATTGTTTTCTGGATCCAACTTGGAATTTTTCAATTTAACATTTTATCCCTGCTGGGAATCGACACCTTATTCCTCCCACATTCCACTGGGGAACGGAAACCACGGAGTGTATGTGTGTGTCTGTGTGTGTGTGTGTGTGTGTGTGCGCGTGGTCATGTCTGAAGCTGTCAACAGCAGCATCCATCTGGTAATGATTTCACTGGAAAACAAAGGTCATTATTCATTCATTGATACGTTGCTCTCCCAGATATGTGCATTACATCCTGTAGGAAACTTTTGGCAGCACGCACACAACACAACAACACCACAACAGCTGTGCAGCAGAAAGTATAGGCTAGTATTTACATTTTCCCCTTTACATCGTAGGCCAACGCTCCTCAAAAGACACATGGGACCCAAAATCAGCAAAGTAGATTGTAAGACAAATGGATAATGTTTTTCTTCTTCTTCAAGTTTCTTCTTTGCTTCTATGCAATTTCACACATCGCTTGCTCCAAATTGCAGTGGATGGTTAAGTGTTTAAATTTAGAGGATGCCAATGCCAAGAAATTATATAAGGGGAGACTAGCAAAGCTGAACACAACACATTTTGTCTTTATCTACAAGTTGGTAAAGAAATAGTTTACCATTTGAGGGAAATGTGGTTAGCCTATAGGCCTACTGATCGATACGATCTCATCGCAGCCAGAGCAGCGTTAGCTTAGCTTAGCTTAGCATTAGCAGGGAAATGCTAAGAGATGTTAGCTTGACATTTAACATACTGATACCAGAGGGGTTTTTTTTTTTATTCAATCTTTTCATCTCAACCTCAACAAGAAACTGAAAAAGTGTATTTCCCAAATGTCAAACTATTCCTTAATCTTAAAAACATGATATCTGCCTCTGACTCTGACTCTGCTGACTTCCTTTGTGACTGTTTCCTCAGTAAAAAGTAGTGGAAGTGAAAAATGTTGACACTAAGGTCTGTGGATTATCCGGAGTAGTGTAACACTGATTCTGGAAAAGATGTTGTCAGTTTTTTTTTTCTTTTTTTAATAAAAATGTAATTTTTCACTGCTGTGAACACCACAAAAAAATTCAATTTAACTTAATCCCTGCGTTTTGGGGGGTGACGGTAGACATCTCAGTGTCAGATATCTGAACCTGGACAAGCAAAACCAAAATTATCTGCATGGTTGGATATCACTTTGGGTAGGTGACAATTTAAATTTCTTCAAGGAAGGAGGGATTACTTTAAGAACACAGGGTTATTGGAGGAGACGTCGCACACCGTCCTCTTCATTCGCTCTCTATTTATCATATAAGCCGAGCCTTCATTTACTTATCCCCACTCTCTTCCTCCCTCCTTTCTTCTCTGTCTCGCCCTTCTCTTTTTCCTGGCAGAGCTAAGAGTGGTGTTACCATCTGTCTGTGATGTGTCCTGGACGCAACTGTGTGTGCGTACGTATGCCTGCGCGCGTGTGTGAGAGTGTGTTCAAGGCAGGATGGCCAGGCTGAGCTGGGAATGGGGCTCAAATGGAGAGGCAGAAAGTTTTAGACAAAGCAGAAAAATCAAAAAAAAAAAAAAATGACAAGAGGAGACGGGAGGAGTTGGGAAAAGGAATAGAAAAGATGCAGAGAATGCGTGCGTGCGCGTGCACGTGTGTTTATGTTGAAACAATATGAGCCACAGCTGTGTGATCTACTAACCCCTTCAAAGACCTTGACAGCGCTAGAAGACGACCAGCTGAAAGACAAGACACGCAATGACGCACAGCTGTTTTCAGAGGAGCGCTTTGTGTGCGTCTGTGTGTGCATATTATGTGTGTATGTATGTCAGACATGGATCAGACGGACTTATTTCAACTCACTTATAAAAAAGGAAACCCCTGATGTATGTTCTTATAAGTGTGGACTGATGGTAGCTTTTCGCCATCAGTGACTCAGCAGCAGTGATTTCTGGCAATGAGTCTGTGTGTTTGTGTTTGTGTTTGTGTGCATATGCATATGTGTGTTTGTGTCTTACCGAGCTTTGCTCTTTGGCTGAGGTTTGTCTGAGTGTATTCCCCCAGGATGTATTGCTGTTAAGTTGACTGTATGGGGGCTTAAGCGGTTGACTTGTGTGTTTATCTCTGTGGTTTTTGTCGCTATAAGCACACACACTTCGTCTGTCAGCGGCTATAGGAGCTTGGTTAAAAAGAAAAAACCCTGATGAGGGCCATGCAACAGCGACGCAGACGTCTAACACGTGTTATTTTTGTGTTTTCATTCTTTCTGCACAGCCAGTTAGGTGAAACCATGCATGTTCTTTCCTGCTTGTTGTTTTTATTGTTGTTATCTATTTCTTCTTCTTCTTTTTTTTATAGTAGTCATCCCTTTCGGTTTTACTGCTATTATTGCGCAAGCATAGAAACCATCTCCCGATTTAGCTGTCACTCAGTTTCTCTCCAACAAAGAGCGCCAATACAGTTGAAAGAATAGCGAGTCCTTAAAAGACTTCCCTCTCTTGCCATGTGTTTACATGTTTATATGGAATAGTAATCTGCCGTGCGCTCTACATTCAAAGCTAATGACAGGTGCAGTTATCCCTATTCAAACTGAGGCCTTATTCATCCAAATTTCTCTTTCTTTATTTCTTTCTTTCATTCTTTTTTTTA
Organism: Decapterus maruadsi; assembly: GCA_030347415.2. Classification (NCBI taxonomy): domain Eukaryota; kingdom Metazoa; phylum Chordata; class Actinopteri; order Carangiformes; family Carangidae; genus Decapterus; species Decapterus maruadsi. Next base: position 20,917,147 of record CM064887.1, on the reverse strand, counting down.
TCCTCTAAACAGGATACTGACGATAATCCAACCTGTATTTTACAGGACCATTGTAGAAGATGAAGAGCTTTGAATTAGTCTCTCACTCTCTGTGTTCCTCTGCCTCTTTAATCTTTTTTTTTTCTTTTTATAAAGACATGATATGACTTGAAATGAAAGCTGTTATGCCTGTGCAAAGCCAGCGAGTTAGAAGAAAAGACAACACATTAGGAAAGCACTCATGTTAATGTGAAGCACAGGAATAAGTCTTTTGTTACCTTTTGTTACCCGGGCCAATTCTTTATATAGTTTAATCTCTCTTATTGTTCTGCTTTTATTTTTTCCCCTGAAGACGCCTTCTCTGGCTCATCACAGTGTCTCTTATTTCATGTGCACCTCTTTTATTAGATATATGTCAAGGTTTTAGTTGTTAGCTATCCCAATTGGGGAGGGAAAACCTCAGGAACACAGTAAACCCAATGAAAACAGACAAATTTAATAAAAACTTCTCAACAATACAAAGAGGGTTTCATGCTTGCTTGAAGTGGAAAATTGCTTTGCTGCTGATGAAACTGCACAATAAACACATGATGGAAACACATCAGTAGACGGCTATAATGCAAACTAAGGCCTAAGCTGATTGTTCGATATTCTTTGCTTTCTTGCCAAAAAAGTTGAGCTAGCTGGATGGTAAATACCATACTTATTTTATGTGTTAGTCCAGTTTAAGGCTACAGCTTGTTAGCATAGTTCAGCTTAGCATCTGTGTTGTTGTTAAGGTTTAGCTTCAGACAGAGCTAAGCTAATAGCGCTCTCCCCTGCTCCCTGTTTTAAAGTCAAGCTAAAAAGCTGCTGGCTAAGGCTTCATATTCACAGTATAGACATTAAACATGTAAATTATGCCTTTGCAAATACCAAGAGCAAGTCAGTCTTCCCTTTTTACCCATGTATTTGGTTTTCACTACACCAGTAGCTACAGGGAAATACACCTACACCTACACAGCCTGATTTCTACTTCTCGAGTTATTTCCTCTCATGATAAATGTGTGACCTTCACCTGATGAAACAATGGAAAATGTGACAGACTTGATGTGTGTGTATTGTTTGTACAACAAGGAAATACTAAAGTCCCCTGTTTTCTTATTCTCTCTGTACTTTCCCAGGTAGGGCAGTTCAGTGAATTTCTCCATGAATGTACGTCACAATGATGATGACAGACCAGATTCCACTGGACTTGGCTCCGCCCCCCCTCCTGAACGGGGAGGTCCCTCTCATGCCTCACATGGTTAACGGTGATGCAGCGCAGCAGGTAAATACTCACTCACTCACTCACTCACTCACTCCTTCGCTTCGCTTCCTTCCACTTTGCCTTGCAGAATGACAATGCAAACGCATCCGCCGTCTCCTTTCAACGCTCCTCGTGCCAGATGCACACGAGGACACGCAGCAACCAGTCACGCAGGCACTTCTCTTTGTTGACATTTCGTCACAAGCCTCCTGCGTGGCTGCCACAGGTAATGAACGGCTGCCAAGCGCTTACAGTAAGGCATTTGTCATGTGACGCAAACTAGTATATAAACACAGATGTATACAGTCAGGCACTTAAACTTGTCTCATTCAGGCCGAGAGACATGATTTTTTTTTAAAGCTGGATGACTGCTTCCATTGATGGATCTCAGGCCTTAACTCAAATTGCTTTAGAAAAGGATTCAGCTGCCCCTCTGTGTCTGAGTGATCTTATCAGAGGCTGCAGAGCCAACTGGATCACCTTCAAAGTACAGACCCCCCCCTCGCCCCCCCAGAGCTGAGCTGATCTCCTCTGCACGGGCGAAAAGGAAGTCATCAGCGTAATTAAAAGCATGGCGGTTAATTGACCTGGGTCTAATCCTGTTGTCGCAAATACATTTTAACACTGTGTGCTTTTGCTTGATGAGAAATGATGATGATGGTGATGATGATGATGATGTTTATGTATCATGCCCGGCCTGTTCCCTCACAGCCCAGAGGAAGCATGGTGGGAGTGTTTTGGCTGCGACACATAACAGTTAGGGAGGGTTTTGGCTGTAACACACAGCAGTTAGGGAGCTCTTTTTTTGTAACACCCTGCAGTTTTAACTTGGTTCCCAGTGTGGAATCAGGAATTTAGACCGATGATTATATAGATTTGTCTCTGCATATGTGTGTGTCCGTGTTTTTGTGTATTTGTTTTTGTCTTACACTGTGTGTGTGTGTGTGTGGGCACGCGTCTGTGTTGAGTCTGGATCCATAGTTATGTGTTTGTGTTTGTCTGCCTCGTGCTTGTCTATCAGTTTTCCTGTCTTGTCTATCTGTGTCTACCTGCCTACACTTGTTTATGTGTGCATGTGTGTGTTTGATCTGCTGGTGTCTGTGTTCTTCAGATACATACAGGTTATTGTTCGGATGCAACAGCAGCATGTCTCTCCACAGTAGTTTGTGTTTTAAAGAGAAACGTGATATGCATTATGGAGGAGCCACATCTAAGCTACCTGTGAATATCATCAATGGAACCTGTCACTCTGGGTTTCTTTCATTTTTCTTTTTCTGAAAAAGTCAAACTTCCTCCACGGCCCTCGTCTGTGACATAAAGAAACAATGCACAATGCACAATGCAGCCGGCCAATGAGAAGTGGCGTATTCTGTTCCATTTAGACTATATGGACTCCTGTATTGGCCACATGATGGAAGTGCAACAGTGCAGCCAATGTGAAGCCTCATATTCAGTTTCATTTAGAAACATTTTATTGGCTGCATTGTTTCCACTTCATTATGTTATACAGCTCACATGTGCTTTGTTGTTGCCAATGTTGCAAGCTGAGGGAGGTTGTCTGCCTGAAACATCTGTGTGTGATATATTTCATTTAATTGAGCAGCGATTCCTCAGAGGAGTTCTTTCTTTTTTTTGTTTTTTGTTTCTTCGCTTCTGAGAATTTTCACATAATAGAGTTGATTTATTATTAACTGTTATTCCTTTACCCATGAAATCCACCCAGATTCCTCATCTAATGTTATTTTGCCTACTTTTTATTGCCTTCCATGTTTAACACATAGCAACTGGGCTTACAATGCCAAACTTTTGTCTGAAGTTGTTTACATAAGTCTGTTTTTTTAAAATTCTAATTTACATTGTTTAAAATGTCAGTGCAATTAGTCGAGTTCTTACCTTTGGCGCTCTATAAATATAATGACTCTCCTCCCAGAGGGTTCTCGTCGTTTTTGTTTACACGCTGTCATTAAATGCCAGAGGACACAATTAGATTGAATTAACACTGTGAACAGAAATGGCTCTGAACTGCTGCCTGACAATGCTAAATAAATAGAATAAGACTTCCTCACCTAGAAAAAATGTGTTTAGCAGAAAAGGCTGGATGGAAGATAGGATGATTGAAGGAGTTTTGTTTTTATTCCAACTTTATACATTTTATATCATTGTCAGTTATCTGTCAAAACACATAACAAACATGCTACACATATGTTGTCTCATACAAGTTTAATATACACAATGCATTTATGCAGTCAATCCTCACTCACCCAGCCAGCCACATGGTCTGATACGGGGGGTTTTCTTAGTCCTTAGGAAACATGGGTCGCCCTGTACTATGCTGGGGTTCCCATAGCAACAGCAGCCGCTGCAGCAGACAGAGTAGGAAGTGTGTGAGTGTGTGTGTGTGTGTCTGAGGGAGAGGAGCAGGTTAGCGCTGAGATGGGAGAGCATGCAGACACTACAGGACGCAGAACGCAGGATATGAGGGTTTTATGACGGCACACCTGTAGAGCGTAGACGGGGCTGCTCGTGTGTGTGTGTGCGTGTGTGCATGCATGCGTGCGTGAACACATGTGTGCGTGTGCAATGGAGGGGGGTCACCTGTTTCATGTCTACAGCCACGTGTACACTCTCAACAATCTGTATGCGGAGAATATGACGGTAAGGTGCATGCATGCATTCTCCCCTCAGCATCAAAACACTGTCTTCTGGTTCGGCTTCATTTGGACGTGCTCACCTGTCTCTCTCTGTTTGTGTTTAATTGTCTCTGTCTATGTGTAGTATTTGTGTGTACTGGTTTTGGTGGTGTTCTGCCAGTCAGTGTGTGGTTAGAACAGAAAGGTTTTTGTCCAGTCAGGGTGTGTATATGAGAAAGAGATGGCAGCATTGTCTCACCATTATCTTATTTAACACCTGGTTCATATGTGGGAACTCTGTGCATCCGCCCAACTCCATGATCTGATGGTTACTGTGTGTTATGTCATCTCTGCAAACCTGCTGGACGCCCGGCAGAGTGTGTGTCCTGTTGTGATTGTTGAAGCTGGATGTGTTGTTGATGGAATTATGCTGCACAGAGTTTTCTCTGTATGCAATTGTATTTTTAAAAAAAAATCTAATTTATTTATCTGATCTGGTCTTTCTAATTATGTAATCTGTGTGTGTATGTGTGTTTGTTTGTGCGTCTGTGTGTGTTTGTGTGTTGTTACAGGTGATCCTGGTGCAGGTGAACCCGGGGGAGACGTTCACCATCCGGGCAGAAGACGGCTCACTGCAATGCATCCAGGGTCAGTCCCCAACTCCCCGCTTATATTATTATTATGATTGTATTATCATATTAGCATGCAGCCTGGTGACTGCACTGATACGTGTCATTGTGCGACCGTGTATTTCTAATATCACTTTGATATTAGCTGCACGTACCTGACATTAGGGGTTACTGACTGTCTTTGAAAGCTTTTTTTTCTTTTTCTTCCGAGAAGCCAAATGGTTTAATTTTTTTTATTAGTAAAAATATCACTCACAGCCCACACGGGGAATATTGAGCTTCTTTTGTATTGTCTGTCTTAAGTGCATTTTTTAAAGGTTGACGAAGAACAATGGTGCATTAACATACCATTGTAGAGATTGGAGAAATTATGCTTTTAAATCCTTTTTAATGGCATCCATCATCATTATCGACGGTCTTCGGGGTTCGGTTTTCCATCAACACAGCCTGGGAATGCTGAAGTTCAGCAGCTGGCGTTTAAAGTCTAGGGCTATAGGATGTCTTTGCTTCCTGCCAGAAATTTCCTCAGCTGCAATTCCACATTATTAATGTAACATTATAGAATCAGAAATTATGTTTTACCATGATATCCAAAGCAAATTAGAAGTCTAAAATTCCCCGGAAACTCTGCAATATCGTGGTTCACACTGATGCAAAGTCTCCACAACAATGCTTTATTGTATAGTCTTGCAGGGACATAGTCAATAACACCACAGTAAGGGTGAGGAAAAAGGAAGTGAGAGGGGGGGGGATGCTCGCATCCACGCGTGTTATCTCTGAAATTAAGAAACGCTAGTTGAAAGCATAGTTTGACAGATTGGTACAGAATGGACGGTCATGGTCCCACTCTCCGGCTGCATCTGATAGCAGCGCATAAAGAGGCTGGAAATGTAAGCCACTTAGAGGCTCTTAAAGACAGAATGAGGTGGCAGCGAAACGGGAATTCCCCCGACTCTTGTGGAATCGCGTCTCACTTTGATGATGTCAGCAGAGTAAGCTGTTACTCAGAAACTTTGAAAGGGCGCCATTGTTTTCATCTCAATCTCTCTCTCCCTCCCTGTCTGTCCGTCTCTCTTCTCCTCTCACTCTTTTCTTTGCCCTCTGACTGGAGGTTTTCTTTTGAGAGAAAGAGCAGTTTTGGCTCCGGCACCGACTCCCACTTGGAAAAGAAACTCTCCCACCATCCACGTACTTTATGTTATAACTAATTACAGCCCGCCTCCTCTTTTTCTCCAACCCGCCATGTAATTCAATTTTTTCCCCCCCCTGAAATCAGAAGCAGATCGCCCCCTGGCAGACCCGTGGGCACAGATAATGCCAGATAGAAAACGGTACATGGATGGGATGGGGAAGGAAAGATGGTGCTGATATAGCTGACAGAGACATTTGCAGATATGGATCAGTTAGTGGTGGAAAGACAGATTAAAGACAGATGAAATGACAGTTTAATGTGCGCTGCGATTAGATGGATGGTGGTTACCGGAGCCCGTTTGCAATAAGACACAGTGTTGACGCAGTCGGGGTCTGCTTGGCGGCCGTCTGTTTATTTGTGTGGGTGCATGCAAAATTTAGCATCGGCGGCACAGTGTGCATCTGTGTGCGCTTTCTTGGTGCCTTTTTGCTACAGTTGACGACAGTTAATTGGGCGGGTGGGCCGGGGGCTCAGGGTCATGTTTGAATGCACATATTATAAATGTGGAGGGCCACACACACGCTCACGCTCCTGCTCTCTCCGTCTCTCTCTGTCTCCGTCTTTCTCCCTCTGGAGGAGGTCACCGGGTTTAATGAGAGGTGGAGTGTGGCAGCGTGTTTTGAAGGCGAGCTGAGTCGCTCTTTAGACAGAGACTCGGTGTGATTATTGAGACCTCAGAGCGCCGTGTTTGCGCATTTGCTTGCGTGCCCTGCATGTGTGTGTTTGCGCGGCGTACTTGTGCGCGAGCGTATGTGACAGAGAGCGAGATTACAGAGACCTCAGGGCACAACCGAGGCACCAGCTTTTATATAAAGTAACCTCTGTTTAGCTGCTGCACTGCGGTGCATGCATGCAATCATGCACACACAGGCACAGATGCCCTGCCAGGGCAGAACCAGCTCGGAGACGTCGACACAGCGGCCAAAAGAGATTCTTTCATATGAACCTTCAGCCTCCACTTCTCCTCTGTTCACTCCCTCCCTTCCTCCACCTTTGTCTGCTTCTACCTACAGCAGAACAGAGACTATTGTATTTGTCGCTAAGTGCTTCTCATTAGCCGCAGCGCTGCTAAATGCTACTGGCTGAATTATGTTCTTTTTATTTGGATTGAAAGTTTACATAGAATTTTATTATGTTTAACAAATTCCATATCCTCAAGGCCCAACGAAACTCTTTTTAAAACAGCATGGTGCATATCAAATAATTTATGCTTGCTCTCAAATATAGAAAAGTTTTCAGTTATTTTCATCAACTCTCTGCTTTGTCGTGATGTTTTTAACCTGCTGTTCTCCTCTCGCATCTTTACGGTTGTGTCTTTGTGTGTTTCTTTGCATGCAGCGTGTGTGTCTACATGTCTGTGTGCCCTGTTTAAACAGACTGACCTCTCAGTGCTCCGAGGGTCAGCTTCAGCTAACCCCCCCCTCCTCCCTCCACCACCACCACCAGCACCATAACAACCCCCCCCCAAAAACTCCCTGTCTATCTCTCACCGGCTCATCATGTTTCTCTCATGTATGCACCCCCCTCCTCTTCTCGTTCCCCCCTCCCCCACTAAGACCATTCCCCTGAGCTTTTCCCACACTCACATCAAAGGACAAGACTCTAGAGGGTGTGTTAGAGCACCCTGCTCTGGAATGCGAGTGTGTTAATGTGTGTGTGCGTGTGTGTCTATGTGTGTTTTACAAGGCTGTGTTGGTTTACTGTGTTGTTTGCCCTTTGTTGGACTTTTATGAGGGATGATGAGGGGCAGGGGAGGGGAGGGGAGGGTGGGTAGTGAAGGGCAGGAAGCTGTGCCCTGCCAGAGGAGGATGTGACATCATAAGGAAGGCTTGGGTGGCAGCGGGCAGCAGCTATAATACCCCCCCCCACCCCACTACCCCCACCTGATCTCTTGTCTGGAGTTGAGATAAGCAGAGGTTGATTAGTCGGTTGATAGCGACCGTACTGGAGGTCTCTGGTTCATTTTGCCACAACATCTGTTTTCAGCCATTGAAACAAGTGAAGTGTTTCAAATGAGCCTAGAGAAGCATCTTGGATAAGCGGCAAAACATCCTCTTAATTAGACATAATACAGATAGATCCACTGCAATCCGTGTCAAACGTTGTCGTATGTATGGGAAGACATTCAGTCCAGACTCTTCTAGTATAAAGACCAAGAAAAGTTCTGCCCTTTTTCTGCATCCCAGGAGAGATACATGTTGGTTAGAGGATCAGATCCTGACATATAATGCCATTTTCATTTCTCTCGTCTTAAGCCTTTGCGTGTTTGTGTCTCCTCATCAATATGCATGTTTCTGTGTGTGTTTATGCGTCGTTGCTCCTGTGGAGATTAGAGGGAATCTTGCTTTTTATTGAAATTAAATTGGCTACAAATGTGCATTAATGGAACCAAATACTTCCTACTATTCAATCAGATAAATAAAAGACAAAACATGTTCCCACCAGCTGTTTTCTAGTAACTATTTAGCCCATTTAGAAAAAAACAACAACAAGCATTTTCGGTTATTAGATTAAATTGATAGGGCTATATCATGCTTGCACTTGTGTTGTGTAGTGTTTACTCCAAGCAGCCAGCTGCTCCTTGATGGTTGTACTGGTGACATAATAGGAAGTGTACTGTAGTGCGTTGTTGTTTTGCTGCAGTCTGGTTATCCCAGTGTGATGTGCTTTCTGCACCGGCTGTGTGTCATCTGGACAGAGCAAAATGTGAATCATGTCGTGGTCTGTTTGTGTGTGTGTGCGTGGTTTTTTTCTCCACCAGATGTGTTGCTGTTTGTTTGTTCCACTCTTTGTGTCTCCCTGACTGTTACGCACTATATCTCTGTGGGTGCATCCTAATTCTGGTACCTCATATCTCCACGGTGACTCAGAAATCCATCAGGCCAGCTGGGCTTGAGCTGGACGTCTTATACTTTTTTTTGGAAATGCATTTAAAATTAGATGCTGCACTCTTATCATCATGGTTTAAAAAAAACATCTTGTTCTCCTTATGGTCAAATAGTGAAAGTTGGATGTCCTCTCCAGATTGCATTCTTGCTGTTTAGTAATTGGGGCTGTTATCCTGTGACAGTGCAGCAACAAGTTACTAGAGAATGCATTTCCTGAAGGAGATACGGGTGAATGCTGAAAGCTGAGCTGAATGAATTGTTGAAACAACACTGAATTAAGTGAAGAAATTGTTGAATCAATCTTAAAAAGATGAAACAATATCTGAAGAGTAAAACTAAAACATAGTTGTAAGAAGGAGGCTGTATGAAATGGTTGAAGAACTCAAATATATTTAAAAGTGACTGCTTGGGAACATATACTGTATGTACCACTCACACTGGAATTGCAAAGCAGGCTATTTTCATTTTTTAATATCAATGCCACTAAATTGTTCCTTCAAATTATCAGGCTGTAGAGATTAGAAAAAACATATTAAGATTTTAAGTGTAAACAAGTTTATTAAATTCATAAGCCCATCAAATGAAGGGAGTCAAGGAGACATCCTCCATCTCTGTATCTCTCTTTCTCTGCCTTCATCTCCCTCTGTTTGTCTGGAGGTCTCCCTGTGTGTTAGTGATGCAAATATTCCTATTCTTTCCCTGCATCATGCCGAGGCCCTCGCTCTTATACCGTCCTTTCTGCAGGAGCGTGCACCTTTTACACTCGGGAGGCCTTTGATGGAAATGGAAATAGCTGGTTGAGAGAAATATGGTGGAAAGTCTCGCGGCCTGTGTTTACACCGAGCCAGATGTCTCTAAACAAGCTGGGGGAGAAGACACAAATACCCTTCTTTCAGAAAGGCTTAATTTAGAGTAGTGTGTCGGATGGTCCCGTCGCTGCCTGTAACCAGAGGGAGGGGGGGTGGGGGGGTGTTTAGGAGCTTTTTCAGACTCTGCTTTGAAATCCGAATCCCACCCGTGTGACAATCACAGTGAAATGAAAATTGCTGTGCAATGGCTGGGAGGTTGGTTGATGCCTGCACTCCAGCTGACTTGTGTGAGTACAAAGGATTTACAGTTTGTATTGAAATGTACTGTGCAACACACTTCAGGATTGTTTGTAATTACCCTTCTTTTTTTTCTTTTTTTTGAAGTAGAACTCTGGCCATCATGCCAAAAAAGCGCATGTGCAAAGTCTTTGTGTGCACTGTTGTCTTTCCCACTGTTTGTGTACGTGTAAATGGGTGTAAGTGGACAAATTAAGGAGTGAGCTGTTATTGTTGCAGCAGTTGTTTTTAGCCCCAGGCATAATGACTGCCATTATCAATTTAGTGTGCGTTCGTTGCATATTTATCCAGCGCTTTATACATAATTTGTGTGATTGTAGGGCCTTTTCAGATACGATTAAATTAACCACTACATCACTGGTGTCGTATTCAGAGCAGCTTAGCACATCACTGTCCTATGACAACAATGTATGTCCATAATGACAACTTCCCATGAGCTAGAGAAACACAGGCCCGTGGACAGTGAGACGGCAGCAGGACGGGGACGAACAGGAGATCTAAACTTCTGATGCATCTCAATATTTCATTTTAAGGCGAGACGCTACACTGTTTTTTTCATGCACTGATCAATTTTGAGATTTTTTTTGTCTTCCCTAACATGTATTCTTTCAGAAAAGTCAAAAATAAATGGTAGAAAATCCACATTAAGGTGGTTATTTTACTTCATTTAGTCTCTTTTGTCGGTAGATTTCTCCCAAATTCACCAAAAGTTAGCATGCTACTGTGACATACTGCGCTGTGCTTGTTTGTCTGACTCATGTCATGTCAGGTAACATTGTAAAGCTCGCTCTCTCCTGAGCAATGATGTAAGCTCCAAAAATTGTCATCTCCTCCGTATCCGCCACCAATCGGAAAAGTAGGAATTACATTGACAATCTATGGAATCTTTAAAAGTCTTTAAAGGCCGTTTAAATGAGTTTTTCCTCCGACTCTTTATTCTCGTCTATATTCTGAAGGTTTTTACTGAGGGGATTGTTCATATATCATTCACAGCCTGATTTATACAACATTTTATTCCTAAAAACAGGGCTGGTGACAGTGATAAAAAGAGATATCCAAAATCCCCTCCGTAAAAACTTCTGACTCTAATATGTCAACAAATTAAAACCAGAATTTTGAAAGGGGCTGCTATATCCATGGTTCAGATTTCGGTTCGGGAAATGTATGCAAATTAGCACATATTTCATTAGATATTGCCTCATTTACATATTTAAACACAAAATTTGACAAACTTAGGAAGTTTCATGGTAAATTTTTCACCTTATTCACCTGCAGTGTCTCCCCTTAATCTTAATCTTCAACTGGATTTCACTCTTGTGCATCCCTTGGTGCATGCTGCTATAGCAACTCATCCCATCATGTTCACCGTCCTGTTTTCTGTCCGGCCATAGGAAACCGAAGCAGAAGCTGCTGCTGCTGCTGCAACAAGTCTGAAGGCTCAGACAGTCTCCCAAGTCTCCGTCTCATGTTTTGCAGAGAACTTTTTTTTCTCTCTCCTCTGTGTTTAAAATTGCTTCAAGTTGACGACTGCTGTGCTGAGTCTGTATTTATGGAATATGCTTCATATTGTGCTGGAAAAAAGGGTAATGGAGACGGGTGGAGAGACGCATGGCGGAGAGGGATCATATAATAGAGAAGTAGCCTGCTCTTCTTGCAGAGGCTTTGCATTGAAAATCTCATGCCCTGAAGCCAACTGTAAAACCTGATGTGTCGGTCTTAAGTTTGTGTTGTGTCCCACTGGATTTGGGAAACTGGTCACCATGGGAACGGACTCTCACTCCAGGTGGTGTGTAATGGAATGTGGTCCCTCTGGGCACAGATTGTGTGAGTGTGAATGTGTTAGTGTGTGTGGTGTACCTGGCCTTTTTCTATTTCCAGTGTTTTCCACTCAAATGTTCTTTGTGAGAAACAAAAGGACAGAGAGGTTTGGTTTGGTTCATTTGGCACAAGGTAGTTAAGAACTTGACTTCAGTGTGTGTGTGTGTGTGTGTGTCTCAGAGAGAGAGGGAGGCAGAGAGAGACTTGATTGTTGTTGTATGCCCTGCCCTGTGCTCACTTATAAACTCAATGCCCTCACTGAGTAGGACATGAGCAGGCACAAGACGGGAGGAATAAATTGCCTGGAAATAAAATGATAGACTTGAAGGAACTTAAATATAAAAAAAAAAAAAAAAAAAAAAAAAGTGGAGAGAGGCAGCGAAGAAAGAGGGATAGAGCGAGAGTGAGAGAATCAGACGCTACATGTCTGGTCGTGTCTGCTGCCATGCATTCCGGGCGAGGCCACTTCCTCCGATGCGATGACCCCAGCCACCCCTGCGCTGCTGACTTGGTCTGGCCTGCCAGCTCCAGGGACCGGCCCACTTAGGGCAACAAGGGGGTGGGGAAGGAGTTGGGTGGAGGGGAGGGGAGGGGGGGTGAAAAGAGTGGGCAAAAAAACTCTTCACTGGAGAATACTATGTCTGTCTTCGTATGTACGACGGTGTGAAAGTGGATGTGTGTGTGAACAGCAGCTGTGTCGAGGCGAGTGCTTGCAGAATTTTTCCAGAGATCGAGACGGAGAGAAAGAAAGAGAGCTTTTCCAGGGATGAAATTCTTGGCTCCCTTGAAGCTCAGGGTACAGCTGGAGCACTTCTCCCTCCCTCCCTCCTTCTCTACCTCCCTCCTTCCCTCCACCCTCGTTCCCTCCCTCCTCCTTTCCCTCTCTTTACGACCTCTTTCACTTCCTCCCTTGCTTCACTCTGTGTTTCTATCTTGTAGTATTTTTTTTTTCTTCTTTCTTTTCTCGGTATCAACCCCATAACTCTAACTGAAGTTTTGATGATTTGCTGGCTGTCTTTGTAAACCTAAATTAAACTTCATCATAACACTCGAGGGCCTTTTTAAAAAAAATGTTGAATCTTCTCCACATGTTGTTCATGCTGCTCTTCAGATTCGATTTGGTTAGATTGGATAAAGCTTTATGATCACATGTGGCGGTCGTAGCTGCAAGTGCTGATGACGGGATACATCAAAGGAGATGGGTATTTAAAAAGGAATAAAGCGCGAGTCTTCCTGCGAGGCTTCATGGGTTACACATGGGATTGTTTACATCAAGTGTGTTTCACAGGGAAGCCCCCTCTTTTTTTTCTCCTCTTCTTTTGTTCTGATCTGATTGGATGGGCGGAAGTGTGTGTCGGTCAATGGGCGGGCCCAACCTGGGAGGTCGAGGAATGGTCGGAGGCGCTGGTGGAGACAGTTCGACCCTGGATGCTTTTCCATACTGTTCTCTTTATTTGCACACATGCACACAACCTCCATCATCGTATCTTTACTGTTTGGGGCTTGTCGAGCACATGCACACGCACATTCATATAAACACATACACAAAAACAGTGGAATTCAGAGTCAAGGAGTTGGGGGGAAAGTCCCTGCTAATGTAGGACTTCCAGTCTTTATTCCCACTCTTCTCTTCTCTTCTCTTCTCTTCTCTTCTCTTCTCTTCTCTTCTCTTCTCTTCTCTTCTCTTCTCTTCTCTTCTCTTCTCTTCTCTTCTCTTCTCTTCTCTTCTCTTCTCTTCTCTTCTCCTCCTTCTTCATCTCCCTACGCACACTTTCTCTGCTCTTTCTGGTGGACACAATTTCGGTGCTGTTCAGACTGTGACTCATACGGCAGGAATGCCCCACATTAACATGTGGAGAGAGATAGACGGAGCAAAGCGAAGGGAGGATGGGAGAGGAGAAGAGGGGAGAGGAGCACAGCTGGGTACAAACGTAGTGCGTCGTGCACAGAGGGGAAAAACTGAGTAAAAGTGACTAAAAGCGTTGCCGTTCCTTTAGTGGGTCAAGGTTTGAGAATTAGTTTCATCCTGAGGATTCGAGGGAGTGAGAGAAAGAGAAGAGAGCAAGGGAGGGAAAGCAGGAAATGATTATTAGACTCTGGGTTTGTTTACACACCAACAGCTGTTGCACTTCATTGCTCTCTTTCCCTCTCTCTCCATCTCTCCCTCTGTTTTTTTCTCACTCTCTCTCTCCCTCTAGACATGTAGAGTTGATTAGGGAATGGATACAATGAGTCATCAGTGTCTGGATTGTGTATATGTGTGCGTGTGCATGTGCATGCTTGCACATGCATGTCAGGAGTGCACATGCGTGTGTGCGTGAACGTTAAGCATGATAAGTGAAGTATGTCGCTCCGTGTGTGCACTATGTGTTGCATGGTTACCGATCCCAAAACAATTATATCTGCAAGCCCAAGAATAGCCTCATGATAATATTGGAAAAGTGCAGTATGGCTGTGTGTATATGTGTGTCTGTGTGCATGTTGTTATGATTTACAGCTGCATAAATGTGTGTGTCCCATTTTTGTAGAGTGTTGTTTGTGCAAAGGTGACCGTGATTTCCGACAGTCTAAACTATTCAAATGTCAGTTTGTTCCACGAGTCAAGTGTGCGTCCAAGTCAGCATGACATCTCAGGAGGTTATGCATATATGCTCAGGTGTTAATCTGGGTCGCTCTAGGTGTTTGTCTCGTACATCTGTGCATGTGTGGCTGAGAAGGTGCATGTGTGTTTTTTGTGCATGTCGAGATCCTGAGAAAAAAGCGTGGCTGGGCTCGGTGTCCCTCCAGACGTTACGTTGCTCTCCTCTGGAACAGACCCAGCAGCAGCAGCAGCAGAATTAGGTCGGTCCTGGTCCTGTGGGTGGGGGAGCAGCAGAGAGAGATGAGGGCTGGCTGGCTGGCTGGGTGGAGGTATAGGCTGGCACCCACGGCTCCAGGCTCAACATTAAACAGATCTGGGCTTGTACGCTCCGGGGCCGTTTACACTGTGATCACGGCTGGATAAGGTGGAGATGTAAGCATCAAATTTGAAGAAGTTTACCTCTTTGAAGTGAGGGATTTTCTTTCCTTTTTTTCCCCCTCAAATAAAATTTAGGGGATTTTGGACATTTAGAGGGAAAAACTCTTGAAGGAACATTGGAAAGATAATAGGTCACTTAAGGTCTTAGTTGAAGAATTTTCCATAATTTTATAACCTTGGTGTCGTGTAGTTCACAAAAGATGATCCTGATGTGTCTTAGTTCTCTCTTTTTTCTCCATAAAATGTGTGGATCATATTCAATGCACTGCTGCTGTACGATAACCTAGGTGATTTCCAAGTTGATCGACTTTTTATGAAGTTCTTTGGAAGTTTCAAAAATACTTTGGTGCAGTTTGTAGCTTAACAAAACATTCCAACTGCGCCCCTCCTCTCGGGCTCTTCTGTGTAGCCTCCTGCCCCCGACAGCAGCAGTTGTCAGGACCGCAAAGGAAAGGAAATATAGTCCGAGAGAAGCGATGGAGCCTTGGGCCGATAACCGACCGTCTCCAACAACGGGAGCCTCCGTGTTATGATGTTATGCCGTTGTGGTGAGCTGGGAAGACGGTGTTAGCGGTGGATGCTAAGCACTACCACTAGCCAAAGTTAGCATCGAGCTAGCTCCCCACAACAGCCCTAATACTTGTTACCAGTCGAGGCTTTAGTTGTCGTAGACGGTCAGGAATCGGTCCGCGGCTCCGGCTTATTTTTGGGCACAAAACTCCAGACCCAACCTTTAAGGAGTGGTGCAGAGGAACAGGCAGCGAAATGTTGGAGATTGTTTTGAGTTTTGATCAAACAATCATTCAATTCATTACATGCATGTTTCAAATAGTGGAAAACATTTTGAAGATTTATGAAGAGTTTATACCAAGAAATATTTGTCTGGCATAAAAAAACAAAAACAAGAATGAAGAACCTGCTGTTTAGGAAATGATTGATAGCACATGAGATGATGATAAACACCCGTCACTTGTCACTTGAATCCGCTGTATGCCAAGATGTGGGCATGTGGAATGACAAGTATACGACATGAGCTACAAGTATGTCCTTTTTATTCTCAGTGGTATTTTTTCTTCATAGAGACAGTGAAGGATGTGAGGAATCAGAAGTAGGTTATAATGGGGTTTAATCCACTTGCCAGCCGGGGACAGAGATCACAACCACTGCTACTGCCTCTGGGCAAACAACCAGAGATGGAACTGAAGACTTAAGTGCACAAGTCTGGCAATTCTGTTTGGCAGCGAACCTCCTGCCATCAGACCCCATGCTGGATCTGGCTTGGAGCTGCGATTTTGCACAAACTGGGCTGGAAACTTTTCCTCTCCACTGCCGTCGATGTTGCAAAAGGCTCATTATTTTCATTTTTTTTGTGTGATCTATATGGAGGGTGCGCGAACTTGAAATATGAGCCTATAAGTCAGCGGGCTAGTAAAACACAACGCCTGGCTTTACAAGCCTCATAGTCTGGTTTCTTCTTCAGCTCTTTAACACATTCTGATGTCAGGAGGCGATGAAGTCATTACGACATTGATAGTTTCATCATCAGGCATAACTTTCTCTTTGTTCTCTTATGACACTGTTATGCAAGCTGGAGCTGGGAGGCTAAAAGCTGAGGGGCACGCTCGTCCGGAGGAATGTGCTTACACATACCTGCGTGTGCACCCACGCACACACATACACACACATGCATTACAGTGTATATGCTGTACAGTAAGAGCCAGTGTTCAAACATAGCAACTCCTAATCTTATGATTTACATTCCTCAGAAAGTCAACAGCCGGCTCACATTACAGATTATGACCAACAGATCAGGATCAGTAGTGCGTTTCATTATGTGCATGTGTGCTGGATGAAAGTCCACCCCATCAGCTGTGTGTGCGTGCATGTGTGTGTGCCAGTGTCTGTGTGACTGTGCAGAGTGTCAGTGCCGCCGCTGAGGGCAGGGCAGGTCAGGAAGTCCCGACTTCCTCCTCCATCACTGAACCTCACCCTGCCCACGGGAAAAATGTCCGCCGGGCTTAGAGTCACCGGAGATGTAACCAGAGGGCTCTTTAGTGTGTGTGCGTGTGTGCGTGTGTTTGTGTGCAAGCTGCGTGTGTGTTTCGCACCACTCCGGGATGAGTATACAGTATACACAGGACTGTGCTATTTTAAAAGTTGTCTGTCTCCCACATTTCCTGCTGCAGCACACGCTCTCCTCTCTGTTTCTCACTACATTTCCCATCATGCACCACGTTCTGTTCCCATCTATCGTCTCCTTTTGTCTCCCACAGCTTCTCGTAGCTATATCTGTAACGTAAACCATCTATGTGGATTTGTTTCATTTTTATAACTTAGATATGACAACAGGTCATGCTCTCTACAGTGTGTGTGTCTCTCTGTGTGTCTCTGTGTGTGTGTATGTGCATGTGTGTGTGTGTGTGTGTGTGTATGTTGGCCAGGCAGTAGAGGAAGCTGTCGTGGGAGTGTCTTGCTCTTGGATCTCCGAGGACAGATAACATTACCCTGCTGATGCTTACATAACTTCCAGGCAACGCCACGTCACAACTGACCCAGACACACACATACCACGCACAGATGCGTGCACACACACAAACACACACACACACACTCGAACCGCAATTCCCATCTAAACGAGACAGCTGCTTCCAGGGGGCTCCGATATAGGATATACATAGATTGTGTGTCTTTGTCTCCGTGTGTCTGTGTCTGTGTCGTTGTGTGTTGCACAATAAAAGTTTTTTTTTTTCCAAATCTGTCAATCTCGTAACGCTATCTTTTTTTCTTTTCTTTTTTTTCCTTCAGTGTGTTTTTGGGAAATCCATCTGAGTCTAGTTGTTTTGTATGTAGGTCAGCGCACAAACAGGCTCCTTTGGTCTGACACCAACGCCACACACACATACGCACATGCACACATGCTTTTCCCCAAGAGGGTCTGTGTGTTTCCTTTCAATGTGGCGACCACATGTGCGCGGCTGGGACGAGGGGAAGGAGAGAAAGTGTTGTTGCTGCTTCGGTCTGATAGACGGAGCTTTACACATAGAGACTGAGCCTTGTGTTAATGCAGTGTGCATAAGTTGTGTATGCATTATTACAGATTTAAGTAATTGGGGCGTGTGTGAGGCCAAGGCTCTTTGTGTGTCTGAGTGTGCGTCTTGTGCTTTGGGGGCCCCCGTCGTCGCAGCTGTCTCTGACAGCTGTATCATGAGAAACATCTGATGAAACCTTGCGTCATCTCCTCTGTTTGTGTATGTGTGGATGTATGTACACGCAGCTGGACTCTTCAGGATAGAAGGTTTTAATGCCCATCTTAAAGGGATAGTTCACCCAAAATTCAAATTTCACTCATTATCTGCTCACCCTCATGTCGACTAAGAGCTGTGAGAGTTTTCAGAGTCCTAAGTTCCTTCTCTGAGTTACGGGGGGGTCCGCGCAGCAGTATTTGTCCATATAATGGTTGTCAATGGACACCAGGATTCTTCGTCCAAAAAGACACACCAAAAAACATTCAAATACCTCCATTCTGCTCATCTGTAATGTCCCTCTTGTATTGAAGCCCCCACATGAGAAATTGTTCCAAAAAAAAATTAAATAAGTCTAGCCTATATTTTAAGCTTGTTTGTAATGGAAGCTCCCAGTGTCTTGGGACCATTATATGGACAAATCCTGCTGCGTGGACCTCCCGTAACTCAGAGAAGGAACGGAGGACTCACAGCTCTTAGTCGACATGAGGGTGAGTAGATAATGAGTGAAATTTGAATTTTGGGTGAACTATCCCTTTAAAGTTTGTGTGTCTGTGAGAGAGAGAAAGAGGTTGGTTTAGTGTAAGGCAGGATGTTTACCATTAACTATAACATTTGTGTAGGTTTTAACAAGAAGTAAACTTGTTGGTGAGGGTGAGGGTGAGGTTATATAAGTGTAATAGATGCTCCCCTCTGTCTGCTCTCAAACAAATATGTGCACATGTCCCAGACTCTCAGATGGACGCACGTCTGACCTTCGATTGATTCCAGTGACCTCTGCAACAGGAGCGTTTAGTAACAGATAGCAGCGAAACCTATTACTAAAGTTCAAGGCAGAGGAGTTTGAAGGAGCTATTGAACATTGGGAATCTATGACTTCACAAACATCGATCACTGCTTGTCTCAGCACAAACTGAAATCTCGTCGACCGAACGTGTCGTGGCTTCACAGAGGAAAACGGTCCAAATCAAATCACCAAAGTGGCAGCAGTTTTCTTTTTAAACAAGCAAAAACACATTTCAACATTGCAGGGACTAGCATCAGGCCAACGAATACCCCGTGCCTGTCAGAGTAAACTCTGTGCACTCTGACTTTGCTGTCTTCATGAGATATGATAACATCAAGAGAAGATTAGAAAGTTATTTATTTGAAAGTCAAAAGACAAAATTACCTTACATGAGTTGCAATAAGGGATAATGTATAGTTTGGAGGTTGTTAGAGAAATAAACCCAGACAGGAATTATGGAACCAGTTCCATACTATACATTACTATACACATTATCCCACTTATTACACGGTTTATGAGTAAAATAATTATTTTGATATATTATTATTTACAGAAATAACAGACAAGTAGAAGGCAGTGATGGACCAATCAGAGAGCAGCATTCAGTAGAGCCATGTAATAATATGACGTACAGCACAGTATTTTGGAAATATTATGTGTGCAAACATTCCTAATTTACTGTCTTTTATTCATATGCAAATCTATAACATGCAATATAAATGAATGATGTCATGCAGCTACAGATTAGATTAGATTAGATAAACCTTACTGTCCCCAAAAAAGTGCAAAGAGCCATATAGCAACCATACAATAAGTACAGTGACAGACATAGGCTACAAGCAGATTCATGCTAATACATGCACACATATAGACACATATATATACATATACAGGCAGTGTCTACTAGAGCAACAGGTGTCATCCACTTCGTGATCAGTACATCAGGCTTCATGTCTCTTCGCTGCAGCTGCTAACAGCCTCCACATGCCGATGTCCCTCGGTGGCTCAGGTAGTGCTCCAGTGACGTCATTCACATGCAGGAATACGGCCTCATAATTGACCTCTGACCCGACCTCCGTGACAGTCGGAAGCGGAAGAAGCAACAGATGGAAGATGAGAAACGGAAGGAGGAGAGAGGAGGAGGAGGAGGAGGAGGGGAGTGCAGCCGGTCGGTGGGGTCTCGCTCTGTTGTCTGGGATTCCTGCAGGATTAGGCAGAGGAAGTCGTGACTCTATTTGCGGTGCTTAAAGGGCAAAGCGGGAGGAAAGACCAGAGAGTGAGTGACGTTACCACCAAGTGCGGACGGAGCACCGCGCTGCCGACTTATACGTGCACGTGCACACCGACACACACACACACACGGACACAATTACAACCACTCAAATGCACATGTACAACTGCTTGATTATCCTGAGCCTCTTTCTAAATGGCCGTCAGTCTGATGCTATATGACTTACAGCAGTGTGTGAGTGTGAAGGGTTCCAGGACAAAGAGTGTCTTGTATTTTGGGGAGGGGTTGGAGGGATGGAGGGGGGTGTGGGGGGGTAGTTGGGCCTGTTGGGTCCAGTCCTGGGGGCCAGGGATGGGAATGTTCACTTTGTGTGTGTGTGTGTGAGCAAAGGAATGCTGCTGTTTGCTGAGTGAAGAGCACAGAGGCAGCAGAGACTGTCCAAACACACGTCTGTTTGCCAAGAGTGTGTGTGTGTATGTGTGTGTGTGTTTGTGAGAGAGGGGGCAACTGAGATACAGAAAGAGAGAGAGAGAGCGTCTATTTGAGACTTTGTGTGAGCAAGAGGGAAAGTGTGCTATGAGCAGTGATGGAAAGAGATTTAGAGGAGTTCTGTGTGTGTGTGTGTGTGTGTGTGTGTGTTCTCCTCATGCTGTGACCTTCTACTCAATGAGGACTTTCATATCCCTCCTGGTCTCCATGGAAGGGGAGCAGACAGGACTGAGAGAGGTCTGTCTCTTCATACCTGTGACTTACTCAGTCAGTACACACACACACACACAAGCACAACACTGTAGACTTTGCTCAGGCTGTGTGTTTATGTGTGTGTGTGTGTGTGTGTGTGTGTGTGTGTGTGGCTGGTTGCGTGTGTGTTTACTGTACTCTTACCTGTCTGGCTGATGAGAGGTCAGTGAAGGGAGATGGATGCGAGGGATGAAGGGGATGATTATGTGAGGAGGGTCATGGAGAGTGGAAGAGAATGGTTTGGGGCAGAGCTGCAACACTAGGAGAATAGGGTAAAAAATTAAACCAACAGATATCACCATGAAACTTCCCAAGTTCATCACTTACATTAAGAGAAATATTTTTTGTGTTACAAGTTTTGTCCAATTTTGTTTAAATATGTAAATTAGGCAATATCTAATGAAATACGCGCTAATTTGCATGCATTTCCAGAACCGAAATCTGAACAATGAATAAAGTTCCTTTCAAAATTCTTGTTTTATTTTGTTGACTTTTTCTTTTAAGAAAAAAAAGTCCAAATTCTCTGATTTCAGCTTCTTAAAAGTGAATATTTCTGTTTTTTTTGTTCCTTTATGACAATAAACTGAGTATGTCTTTGGTTTGTGGACAAAACGAGACATTTGACGACGTCATCTTGTGCTTTGGGAAACTCTGATTGACATTTTTTTAACATTTTATTGAACAAACAACTAATCGATTAATCGTTTAAATAATCGATAACGAAAATAAGCGTTATAGTTGCAGGCCTAATTTGGGGAACAGGGAAAGATGATGCAAGGAAGGATGGATGGATGGATGGAAGGAAGGAAGGGAGGGATGGGGTGAGTAATGTGTGAGATGAAAGGAGGGAGTGAAGGATGTGAGTAATAGGTGAAAAGGAGGGAGGGAGGAATTCCTGGAGATGGGGATGGAAGGATGGAGAAAGCAGGATGAAGTGAGTAACAGCAGGAGAGACATAAGGATGGGTGGACAGAGAGAGAGGAAGAGGGAGGAAGAGATGAATGCAGGTGTTTACGGGTCAGTTCACCTAAATTACAGCATATTCTATATATCACTGAATTTGGGTGAAGTGACCCTTTAAAGGAGGAACCCAGGTTTAAGAATCTGCCCGGTGTCTATGAACATGGACAGAAATGATTAGTGCTCCTTCGTTCTTCCATGTGTGTTCGGAGGTAGTGAGGGCCTCTGTGTGTGTGTGTGTGTGTGTGTGTACACAGCATGATTTATTCCGAGGCCAGGTCTGCCTCCAGCTGTCCCAACGGGGTCCCAACGACTTTACCAGCCGCAGACCTCCATCACACAGAGACGGAGGAAGAGAGAGGGGGGAGAGAGTGGGCTGGCGGTGGCGGAGGCGGCGGCGGTGGTGGTGGTGGAGAGTTTTAGGCTGGGTGGGTGGGTGGTTGGGGGGGGAGTGTGGTGGGAGTGGGGGCTGCGGACAGTGGAAAAGTCAACATCATTATCAATCTGCTAATTCTATTAGATTTTCCTGCTTCTCCTTAAGGGCAGAGGTTTTTCTTTTCTTTCGTGCCCCCGTTTACAGAACGTGCGTCTACAGTATCGTGATGCTTGTTGAGCGTAGACATCATCACCTCCTGCTGCTTCCAGTCCGCCTTCCAGATATTAGAGGAAAAGACTGACTTACATTGAGATATGCTTTTTTTTTTTTTTTTTTTCGGGGTCGTGCAGGTGGGTTTGTACGGGAACAACGTCTCCTTTTGAAAGCAGCTGAGGCTTATTTCATTAGAGCGTCCGTCCGTCCGTCCATACAGCAGGACGCTTGTGGAAGAAGTATCTAAGGATAAAGCAACTCAGATAATATCCCCATGATATATAATAAGCTCAGCCTCCAGCCTTACACCATTAATTAACCTCTCGCTGACCCACAGGCAAAACAGCTACTGTAAAATCCGCTAGTGCCACACATCTGTGCTGCCCATCTCTCCCCTGCATGTGTTCTGTTGATTGACATTACATAAATAAAGATTTACCCAGTTGAATAAATAAACAAACCATTAACTGGTCTCTCCTCTCCTTTTTAGGTCCTGCTGAGGTTCCCATGATGTCCCCGAATGGGTCAATCCCCCCCATCCACGTCCCCCCGGGATACATCTCACAGGTTGGTTTGTGTGTTATAACTCTCTTCTTGTTGTTTTTTCATCATGTTGTTCGTGTTGTGTGGGAGTCGCACACGGAGGGAGACCAACACGAGCGAGCGAGCGTGCGACTGCATTTAATTAGTGAATGAATTAGCCAGTTTTTTCTAGACAAAAAAGAGTTTCTTAATCCGACATGTGATGTAGTATTGACTCTTTAAAATCACATTTTTCTTATTAAAAAGCATGCAATATGTGTCGTGATTTACTGACAAAAATATATTCAGTCTTTTATTTAATTGGCTGCACACTGATGCTTGTTTCTGGAAAAAAATCCTGAAATTGAATGAAGGAAAAATGAAATCAAAATGATGTGTTTACAGCCAAAAAGAAAAAAGATGAAACAAATCTTAAAGGGAGATGACTGATGGAGTTTGAGGTGCTAGAGCAGAACAGTGTTTATGTCTGTTGAAGAACTATGATAAGTGGGTCAAGTGGTCATTATTAAAGAATGGGGAGCATTAATATGATGGAAGGCCGGCTATTTGTGGGACGCTCGCCTCCATCAAACCACACACCAGGCATTAGACTGATCCGAACCATTGTCGTCTATAGAAAGTCAAGTGTCCAAGTCAAGTCTCCTCTGCCAACATGGACTCAGCAGGAATGTGCTGAATTGTGGGAGTTGGGAGGTTTTTGTTTCTCAGACTTTCTCATCAGTGAGTGAGTGTCCTCGCAAGGACAGAATAACAACAACAAATCCTGAAAAGTCAATCTTTTTTTTTAAATTTAAAATTTTTTTTATACATACACTGCAAAAACTCAAAATCTTTCCAAGAATATTTGTCAAAATATCTAATAAAAGACTCATCACCTAAAAAATAACTTGTTTTTAGATCATTTTTGCTTGTTACAAACAAATTTACTCCTTATTTTAAGTGAAAATATGCTTGAAAGAAGTAAAAAGTGTCTAAAACCAAGCTGTTTTTTATGTGACGAGTCTCATTTTGACTATAATTTGATTTGTTTTGACTAGAATTAACATTTTGACTAGAGATAAGACAAATATTCTTGGTAAGAGTTTGAGTTTTTGCAGTGTCATTTTTGGTTTTGGTTTAACAGCATGAGTTGGTTGAATTTTAGGTTTGACATGTCAGTGGTGTGTGTGTGTGTGTGTGTGTGTGTGTCTGTGTGTGCGTGGGCGGCTGGTGGTGAGTGAATCAACACAAGTAAATGGACGGTCCTCACTAGTGTAGGGTTACAGATACATCTGTGGTGTGTGTGTGCAGTGGTGGGATCGTGCTCCGGTGCCAATGGAAGTCAGGTCATTGGCTCGTTGTACTGTAGGTGTGTGTTTGTGTGTGCGTGTGTGTGTGTGTGTCTGTATTAATTGGAACTGGGCCAAGTGTGAGCGGGAAACACTGTCATTCTTACATAAACAAGCCTGTTGGAGGAGACAGGCACTGGGTGGGCAGGGGTTTTTTTGGGGGTGAGGGCCAAGAGATTCTGCACTGACAGATGGGTTTTGCATGTGTGTGTGTCTGTGCGCGTGTGTTTGTTTGTTTTCTTCATTGGTTTGTGTGGGTTAGCTTCATTTCATTTTGATTTATTCCATTCATGGTTGCACATATTGACATAATGCACACATAGTCACCATAAAGAAGAGGAGCAGGATGAAGACAAACTTATGGTCCCTGCCCCTCTCTGTTGTTATAGTTGCATTGGCTTCATATCAATATCAATATTATAATCTATTTCAAAAAATTTAAGATGATGAAACATAATAATAACAAAAAAAACATGCAAAATAGCAGTGGAAACCACACATTTTCTTTAACTGAGATAATACTTACACAACTTTTCAGTTCCTTGCTTTGTGAATGCCATAGTTTTACATCTGCAACAGATTTGAAGCTTAGCCTCGCAAATGTATGTTTAATATCAAGCTTCAATCCACTTCCTCCAGCTTGAAGTTCTGTAAATGTTCTGGTAATGATCTTTGCTTTCTACATTATTTTAAAGGTCTGAAGATCTATGAGATCGGCCACTTTCAATAAACCTGCAGAAATAAAAAAGAATCTATTTGAGGTTTCTCTGTTGCCTCCCTTATGAATGACTCTTACTGCTCTTTTCTGCAGAAACAGTGTGTGTATGTGCATGTTTGTAGCCCCCTTTCCAGTTTCTACTATCTGGAATAAATGTGTGTTTGTGCATTTGTGCGTCTGCTTGCCAGTAAATGTTGTGTGGGTTTGTAGGTCGGGTCCACATGTACTCATGCAGAAGGGACTTTGCCCCTGTTTCCTGTAAACACTCTGTTTTTTCCCTGCTGCAGCAGACAAGTGGGATGAGGGGCAGATAGGGGGGCTCCCTCCTCTTCCTCTTCCTCCTCCTCCTCCTCCTCCTCCTCCTCTTCTCCCCCTCTCTTAGTTTTTCTCACTCGGATTAGTTTTGTAACCCTCTTCCTCCCCTCCTGACCCCCTTCAATACTCTCGCTTCTTTCTCTCTGTCGTATTCTGGCACCGAATCTGTTGCTTCCCAGTAAGAGTGGGGGGTTTTGGGGGTAGTGTTGTTTGGTGTGTGTGTGTGTGTGTGTGTGTTTTGTTGTTGTTGTTAGGGACCAGCAGATGACTTCCCCTCTCTGCAGGGAGTGTGTGTTTGCTCTCTGCTTGGAATGCAGGCCTGTGAAAGTGTCTGAATAGTTGGGATGTGTGTGTTTGTGTGTGTGTGTGTGTGTGTGTGTGTGTCCCAGTTCAGGAATGTGAAAGTGAATACATGTATGGGGACGTATGTTAATTTGGACCCAGGTCTTTGAAACTGGTTGTTATTGAAATCTGCCGTCCATCTGATGACAACATTGCGACGCTTGTT
Source organism: Decapterus maruadsi (assembly GCA_030347415.2). Lineage (NCBI taxonomy): Eukaryota > Metazoa > Chordata > Actinopteri > Carangiformes > Carangidae > Decapterus > Decapterus maruadsi. The sequence continues at coordinate 20,891,636 of CM064887.1, read as the reverse complement.
TTCACAGCTTTAAGGGACAAAGCATCCTGTCAGCACAATGTCGCACTTGTTCCATCAAATGCGTGATGAATTTCTTTATTAAATATCCACCCGTTTGACAGACGGGGCACCTGCTCTTACAGAACAACACACAGTTTAAAGGGATAGTTCAACATTTTTAGCAAATTGGTCCATTGGCACAATCCCTATAGTCATAGCAGTAGGTTTATTACCTTTATTTGTCAGTGCAAGCTATTTTTAGAACGGCGGAGCAGAGCCGTGAGCTGCTCAGAGCTACGCTACGGAGGCTCATGGGATTTCTTGGTTTCCCTCATCAAACTCATCAACCTAACTCAACCAGAGTTGTTTTAGAGGTAAATACAGAGACTCCTTGTTGAAAAACTGTCCCTGAAGGCAACACGCATCAGCGGTTTTTCATGAATTTACCTCTAGAGCATCTCTGTCTCATAACGTTCTGTTATTATCTCATAGCGTGGTGAATGTGCAGGTCACAACTTGTCCACCAGAGCGTTTTGGAGTTGTTGGATTGTGTATTTGATGAGTTTGATAAGAGAAACCAAGAAATCCCATGAGCCTCCGTAGCGTAACTCTGAGCAGCTGACGGCTCTGCTCCGCCGTTCTAGAAATAGCTTGCACCGACAAATAAAGGTAACCAACCTATTGCTATGACTATATAGATTATGGCAATGGGCCAATTTGCCAAAATGTTGAACTATCCCTTTAATACTCTAGACTAGCAGATCTCTAAAATGTCCCTAAGAATAAAACAACTGTTGAAATTTAACAAAACAGTTTGACATTATAAAATAATTATGACAATTGATGGCACTAGAGAGAAAAATAAAGAAATATATTTCTCATGATGTCAAACTGTTCTTTTGAAAAGCAATTACTTTCCTGCGAGCTTAATCCACATGTCAAGAACTACAAACCTCACAGGAATTGTGGGTATTTTCCATCTGGAGCTGCTATCAGTGAAATGCCATGCAGGAATACACATATTTAGTTAAATTCCTCTCACCCACTGTCTTTATTTGCCTCTCCACAGGTGCTGGAGGATACCACAGGGGTCCGCCGGGTGGTGGTCACCCCCCAGTCTCCAGAGTGCTACCCTCCTTCTTACTCTCCAGCCCTGTCCCCCACACACCACCTGCCCCCCTACTTGACTCACCCTCACTTCATCCCCAACTCTCACTCTTTCTACCCCCCTGTGAGCCCAGGAGAGCTGCCCCCACACCAGTACTACCAGCACCACCTCCCCCCGATGTACGGCGACCCAGGTACTGACACGCTGACTGGGCTTCATGGCTGCTGCCAATGAAACAGGAATTTAAAGCCCAATTTATTAATCCAATTAAAAAATATGCTTTTTTTTCAGTCTGACATTAATCCTCTCCTCCCCTCTCCTTTCTAGAAATCATCCCAGTTTATGGGATGTCTAACTACATAGGCAGAGAGGAGACGTATAGTAAGCCACAGCCCAAAAAGATAAAAGAACAGAGACTAGAGCGACAGAACCGACTCAACTCCCCTCCCTCCACTCTCTACAAGGGCAGCCTGGGGCCAGCGCACAACGGATACAGGTGACCACTCTGCTTCTGTGTCCCTCCGATATGGATTTAATTAACTCATTTCATAGCTTTTACTGGATATAATGGTGTAGAAAGTCAAACCGGCGATGCCTACATGGGACGTGTGCCAACCACTCGAGCACCGTAACATAACTGATCTTATGTTTGGATAAATCCTGGAAATGTTTCTGTTTTTGCAGGATTTCACAACACTAAACGCTAAAAACGCTAGAAAAAAACAACTGCAAACCCTCACTGCGATATTCATTAAAAAATCAGCTTTCTTAAAGGAATAGTTCACCAATATTACTCTCATATAAAGTTTTAAACGCCCTGTCCCGTCTCTAGATGCACTTTGAGGAATAAAACCTTAATTTCATTTTTTGGCGAACTATTCCTTTAAGTTCTAAAAACAAAAATCAGTGTTTTTTTCCGACAAGTTAGGCCTAATAACACTGAAACTAAATCTGAGAGAGGTTTGTGTGCCAGTAGCAATAAAATGCATTCATTTAGACTTAGATTTTTTTTCGTTAGTAACAATAAGTCCTGTTGTGATTTAAATTTGTGATGCAGCAACAAATCACACGCCCCACTGCTCGGGTCGGTGGGGTCAGGGGGAGGCGTCGGCAGTCCGGGAGGGAAGAAGCCAGAGAGACGACTCCGCAGCAGTCCACGGAACAGCGAACCAGAGACACACACACAAGGTGGGAGACGACGCACAACAAACACCAGAAAGCTGGAAAAAAGGGAGACGCACACATACACGCTGACACTGATCCACAGCGAGGGGGGGGGGGGTTGTTTGACGTTGATTTGGTTGTGTTTTTGTGAGTTTTTGTATGAAACACCTCTAGTCAGGAAGTCACACCAAAAACAAAACCTGCATGGGACACATGCATACACACACACAGAGGGATAAATGCGTAAAAGACAAATCAAAGAAGCAGACAACCATTTGCTTTTTTCTATTCTCACTTTTGAAAGTCAAAGTGCCCCCCCCCCCCCCCCCCCCAAAAAAAAAAAAAAAAAAAAAAAAAAAGCCAAGAGAAAACCTCCTTTTATTTCCCAAATAGTGGCTACGTGAACACACGACACAAACAGCTCGTATCTCTCTGTGGAAGAATAACTTCTACCCTCGCTGACCTCCCTCTCTCTGTCTCTGTGTGACTTGCTTTGTCCTCTTCAATCTCATTGCCCCCCCCTCCTCCCAACCCCCCACCACCCTCCACCACCCCTTCCCCTGCAGGTACAACACACCTTTCGTTTTTCTCTTTCAGTAACTCAGTCTTTTTTTCTTTTTTTTTCTCACAAAGACTTAGTCAGGGGAAAAAAAATGAATGAATGGATGAATGCAACCTCACTGAGATGAAGGGATCCATGGGGGGGGGGTTGAGGTGGGAAGGGTGGCGAGGGGGTTAGAAGGGTTGTCTGGGTAACCACATAGCTGAACCCGTCCCTGAGCGCTATCGTTTTACCCCTCGCTACAATACTGGCCTTGTTGGTGAAGGCTGAGCCACGGAGGGGGGAGAAGGAGGAGGGGAGGTGGGTTGGTTGAGAGAGAGAGAGGGAGAGAAGGAGGGGGTGGGGGGGTCACATACCTGTAGAGTCCTGCTTGAGATGAAGGAAACCTTTGAGCTCTAAGATTCAGACGCTGCAGCTCTGCTTTATCACAGGGAAAAAAAAGAAAGTGCACAAGAAAAAGTGCAAAAAAGTGCGCACACATGCACACTGTTCCTCTTTAATGACATGTCTCTTGACACGCGTCAGATGTTCGTGTGAGTTATTAAAAAAAAAAGAAAAGAAAAAAGCACTGTATCCCCTCCATGCACGTGCTCGGCGGGCTGGCGATCTGTAGAGGTGATGACAGAGGAAACATAAAGGGACACATAAATTCATCTAATCCATCATTGTAGCTGTCGAGCTCCTTTCTTTAATTTACTGTCCTCATAAAACTTAACTTCAGTCCCCCGCAGCGTGGTGTCACATCAGAGAAATATTACATCTGGGCCAGGTGTGTGTGTTTCACAGTTCTCTAAAACCAGTGTGAAGCAGGACAATTAATTCTGACATATAAAAAGATAAATGAACATTTGGGAACATGACCATGTTGTTATGGAGCTCCACCTTTGTGTTGACAGACCTGTGGTGTACATCGTTTTTTTTTTTCTTCTTATTTTTTCTTCTGGATTGCAAAACTTCTCAAAGTCCATAAACATGCGTGGGAGTAAAGTTTGGTTGACCTGGATGAAAAAACCACCGAGAGGTTTTTGTTGAATCAGTTGCATCACCCCAAATTTTTACACCTGCCTCCCGTGGTCTCTACATTATAGCCATGTAAGGACTTTTAGATCTATTCACTTGTATTTTGACACTTCTTCCACGTTGGAAGCCTTGAGATTTCTTGAATTGTGTCAGTGCTGTTTCTTCACAGTGTTGGAGAAAGCGTGTTGTAGAAATTCAAGCAGCAATAGAAAACTCTGCATAAAAGTTTTCATTTCCATCATGTGACATTGTAATTCAGTGTCTGATGATGTTATTGAGATCATTTGTGATATTGCTTTTTTATTGCGTTGTTGCTGTTGCAGCAGAAATGTAGCGGTTATTGCATTGGTGTTAAAGTGGAGACATTTGCACAGTTTTCGAGGAGGATTTTTTAATAACCTGCAACTGCAGCCTGCGTGACTAGATATCACTAAATGCTTTGGGCGAAATGAGTCTTAAAAACATACCTCATTGATGATTTTGATGCATAAGACATGCATTTAGACTTGCACACATATACTGCAGTGTTCTGTATCTGCAAATGCAAAACACATACACGTACAGAAGAGGCTGTGTTAGACTGCGCTGCATGGGGGAGGGAGGGGGGGGGGGCTGCACAGCTTCTTACAGTATACTGTACACATCAGACTGCCACATGACAGAGAATCATCTTAGAGGAGCGCCAATGGAGGAGAAGTGGAGCAAGGTCGACGTGAGTTTCACAGTTTCATGTTGCACATAGTTTTGTACCCGAACAACAAAAAGACACATGACGGACAGGAACATGTCAGCATGTTGTCCGGTGTCCGTTCTGGTCTGCTAGGGTCTCAGTACTGGGGTGGAGATCAGGCTGAGTCAGCTAGATGTACCACACAACACACACATGTACGTACAAACACACACACACACACTCAGAGAGAAACACACTCATGCACAAACACCCCGTGACTGGGCTTCCTGTAAAACAATCAGAGCATGAGGGTCCAGAGGATTGGCGGGAGGCAGGGAGGGGGCAAGCAGAGAGAGCGGAGAGGAATGCAGGGTTTGAAGGACAGATGAGAGTGGAGGCAGACGGACAGAGGGTTTGTAAAGAAGAAGAAGAAGAAGAAGGAGAAGAAAAAAGGGAAAGAAGCAGAACTCCTACATCACAGGGAACAGAGAGATGGAAAGACGGAGAGACAGCGATTTTAAGAGCAGAGTACAAACATTCCGACAAAGTTGCTGCTTGGCCCGGTGCATCCAAGTATGGTCCAACCCAGAATACCACACACACACACACACACACACACACACACACACAGCACCGCCTACGCTTTGCCCTTGATGCCCTTGGTCTTGTTTGTGTGTGTGTGTGTGTGTGTGTGTGTGTAAGTCTGTGTGTGTGTAAGTGTGTGGGTGTGTGTGGCTACTGCCCCAGTGCCAGTAAGGCAGCAGGCTGACTTGGCGAGCGCAGTGACCATTCCCTAGTAAAGCCAGCTCTACAGGCCTTTTTCCTCAGAACTGAGCTGTTTTGCTGAGCAGAAACAGATGTGGGCCCCGTCCCCTCTGTTCCTCCATGTTGGCTCTGCATCATCACCACCGCAGATCCTGTCTCTCACTCAGGGAAACTGGGATTTCAGCAGAAACAGATGGACCAGCACCCCTCAGCCTCCCTCCATCTTCGCTTCTACGTCACCGCCAACTTAGTGCTGTGAATTCAGGAGAAACCAGATGTGAGCAGCGAGCAGCGGCTGCTCTGTCCACCATTTTGGCTCTTTTGGATGAGATAGGAGGAAAATAACAAGGGTCATAGATATTACAGTGGTCGGCCCTTGTGGAAACGCATCCATCTATTATCCAGATATGAAAATTGTGTATGAGTAGTTTTCCTTTCTCTATCCACTCGGGAGTTTTCTTACAGTTCATTTTCAGTTGCATGATTGTCTCAGCAACAAAATTAAAGGAAAACATATCAGGTATCCTCAGTGTTGACACAACGAATCTACACCAAAGAAGTTACTAAATATTTTTGCCTCATTGCCAAAGAGAATGATGTCTTAAAACAAGGAAACCCCTGTTGGAATTTAATGTCTCTCTCTTATTGGCACATTATTTGCTTGAGAGCTGGTGAAACTTTTGGATCATATTTTAAATCTTTTTTTCTTTTTTTTTCTTTTTACTTATCCAAGAATTCAGATTTATCCTCCTGGGTCTACTGTGTTATAAAAGTGCCAGCAACAATCCCATCATCAGGATTTGATTAACCACAGAAACAGAAACTGAGAAGTTGCTCAGTTTTCTTTTATTCTACCTTGCTTAAATATAGCTCTAATAAAGCCGCCGCTGCAGCCGCAGTTGATGATTTCAGGATCCTTTTGCACGCTACACCAAAAGTCAATATCAGAATTGTTCTTGGTTTGATCGGGTGACCAAAGTGGTGCAGTCCTGCCCCGCTCAACTGACTATAGTAAAGGTCGTCCGTGACTTTATCCGTCCAAGACTCGAGTATTACAACCCACTCTCCTCCGGTATCAGTAGACATAACATCCAAAGACGGCAGCTGATTCAAAACATGACTGTCGGACTGTTGACATATCCCAAGTGAAGCGGTCACATTACATCAATCGTTGTTGCCACCCCTCACTGGCTGCATGTGAGTTTTGGAATTGATTTTACGATTTACTGCGGTCTGGCTGCTTGAGATGCTCTGGCAGGACCCGACTGATGGCTGCTAATTCCTGAATTGTTACCAATGGTAATGAAGGCTTTGCTGTCGCCTGTGGAAATCCTGTTCAAACTCACTGCTCTCCTTTGAGTTTCTTCTCAGAACTCAGAACTTTTTCTAACTGATAATTGTTATTGTAGTTATTTTATTGTCTTATCTTAAGGTCGGGGTTCCTTTATTTTTTATTTTTTGCTTATTTGTGCTTACTGTAAAGGTTTGATTGTTTAAAATCACATGTAAGCTATTTAGAAGAACCTTCGGTAACACTTTCTATGAAGACTACATCTATAGTGCATTATGAGCGCATTCATAGTGAATTATAATGCTCATTATAATCAATCATAATGCATTATGACTGCATTCATAAACACATATAAAGCTTCATGATGCACTATATCAACAGTTATAAATATAGCTTATAATGACTTATAAATCAAGTGTCTTGTGAGTGCTCTTGACTGGTTATAAACTACAGGCTGACTGATGAGGCTTATAATACATTACAACTACTCCTACCCCTCTATACACACACCTCAACAATCAATTGTTATAAGGACTCATAGGATGCCATAAGTATATATAGATGATCAATGTATGCTTTAAGTAAAGTGAGGTTCATAAAGATGCATCTATAATGCATGAAAATGAGTTACACTTTACTTAACGCCAACAATGAAACACCATGATTAGCTATGCTGCATTATAGATGCATCTATATGAACCTCACTTTACTTAAAGCATACATTGATCATCTATATATACTTATGGCATCCTATGAGTCCTTATAACAATTGATTGTTGAGGTGTGTGTATAGAGGGGTATGAGTAGTTGTAATGTATTATAAGCCTCATCAGTCAGCCTGTAGTTTATAACCAGTCAAGAGCACTCATAAGACACTTGGATTTATAAGTCATTATAAGCTATATTTATAACTGTTGATATAGTGCATCATGAAGCTTTATATGTGTTTATGAATGCAGTCATAATGCATTATGATTGATTATAATGAGCATTATAATTCACTATGAATGCGCTCATAATGCACTATAGATGTAGTCTTCATAGAAAGTGTTACCGAACCTTCTTTCAGACTAATCATCAATCTGTCATTAATAAAACATTAAATGCCTCACTTTGCAATAAGCTATTGATAATCAGCCAGGTTAATAATAATGTAATGTTTATATATTAGCAGGTTTATCACCAAACTAATTAAAAATTATAAAAATGTTGGATAAGTTGCAACTGAAAGGATAGTAGTCCAATAAGAATAATCAACATTACATAATCCAATAACTGATCTATAAAGTAAAGTATTACTGCTTATGAACATTTAATAAATGGTGCCTTGCAAGTGTGTTATTAGTGGTCGTATGACAGAGTTTCCTACTAATTAAATTACACAACCGATGAAGTAACATCTGAAGAACAACGGCGGTAGTAAATGAGGCCTTTAAAAGCCCGATGTCCTGCAATGTTTCGCTGATGTCATCCTCATTAGCGCCAGTGGCCTTTGACTGAATCATGACTCAGCCCTTATATTAACATCAAACTTGTCTCTCTGCTCTTCCTGCTGTTAATGTAGTAACAGGCCTGGAAATGTGTGAGCACTCTCCCACCCTTCCCCGGCCGGCTGCACTGTTTTGGTGCGGATCACCATGGCGATAATCTCAGCCCCCCCACCCCCCACCCCCCCCTCCTCTACTCTACTCCTCCCCTCCCAACAGACTCCAACTCCCTTCCCTCAAACCCAAATACGGCCATGTTTGTCGGGCAAGATGGAGGGCACTGGGGTGGAAGGGAGAGACGAGAAGAGGAGAAGAGGGAATGTCGGCAGAAGAGACGACAGAGATAAGACTAGAAGAGAGAAAGAAAGAAAGAGAGACACAAATTGGGGAATGAAAGAGCCAGAACCGGGGGATGTACAGAAAACAGAGAACAAGGGATGGCTTTACCAGCAGAGGAATGTATTTCCCGCTAATATCATGTAACAGGACTAGCGGGATTAGAAGGGGAGGTTGTTCTCGCCAATCACAATGAGTACACCAGACGTTTCCCCCGTTCAGCCGAGTGAACTTTGTGGTACAGTAGCACAAGCGGTGATAAACTCACCACCACATTATCAAACTACAGCTCTGTATTAACCCAGAACTGGGTTACATAATATTAAGTCTTTTTTAACAGCTTCATCGTGTAAAAAAATTGAGTTTGTCCTAATCAAATAAAGTAATTCAATCGACGAAAACACAAGAAAGCTCAGATTTCTGCGGGTTGCTGCTGCTGCTGCTGCTCGAGTGATTTGTGCACGCTTTAAAACACTTGATTCTTGTTTTTCACTGCTTGTGCACCATAGGACATGAGGAAATAAAGCCTTATAATTCCCATGAATGAAGAGACTTAAGAGAGAATTTATAAGGGGATTGAGCAAAGAGAAGTGGGTGGATGGGGGGGCGATTATCTGTAGATCTTTAATAAAGACTTCAACTGCAAGATGGGTTTTGAAATCCAATATTAATGCTGCTGGTCGGAGAACAGAAAAGGGATATTTACATAAAAATAAAGGGAAAGAAAGCCTTAAATAGAATTGAAAACAACCATTCTGAGTGTGGTGTTCAATATCTGGAAAGGGCAATAACATCCACTCATGATGATAGCCATGATCTCACTATATTTATCACTACTTTGGTTTAAATAAAGTCAAGTCCAGGCCAGCCAGTGTAAATTGGACAGTGATGTCAACAATGTCTCATCCTCAATTCTAAACGTGGGCACTTTTTTGTGATAGCTGTCGTTTCGGTGAGAACAGGAAGTGAACTGCACCAGAACAGACGTGTCCTTTTTTGTGGAAGTGCAAATGTGACCTCGGTCTGTATCCGTATCTGTATCCCTATTATTCCATCCCTGTGCTGATGTGTCTTCCCCCGTTTTTGTTTGGCTCTTACTTTTCGCCTCCCTCCGTTGTTCCTCCGCCACTGTGTCACTCTCCCTCTCTGCCTGCTCTGCTGTCTGTCAGGCCTTGGATCCGTCTTCGTCCTCTAGCCTGGCTGCCAGTCTGCAGTCACACTCTTGAGACGCTTTTTTTTTTGGGCTGAGCAGGGTCGGATGGGGTCAGGGTTCTGAGAAAACTCAACCCCCCCCCCACCCCATACCCCATAATCCCTCGCTGCCTGGCCCAGGTCGCTGCGCTGTTCGCAGCACGTACACACTTACATAAACACACGTGCATCCATGCATGCGCGCACTCGTCTTCGTACTCTTCTTGGAAAAGTGGAGAGAGTTTTTGTGTCGCTTGGCAGTTGAGACACTCGACTCTCTCCTTAGTGCGAGGGCTGCAGTGGACAAGGTCTCTCTGTCTTTAACTCCCTGTCTCCGTTTACATGAAACCAGGTTATTGAGAGAAATCGGGTTAAGGCAGGGAATCGGAGAACGCCGCTATATATGTGTTTATACTGCGACTCTATTTGTTTTAGTTTTACTTAAAGTTTGATTTCATTATTTTAGACACTAGGGCACAAGAATAATAGGTTAGCGCTGTAGAAATATTTCCGTGCAGCCTTTGTCACGCACACCTGGTTATGCACGGCCGAGAAGTCGGGTTTCTCTTGCAGAAATCTATCTGCATCCCCGACCCAATTACAGAAGGTGGATTTCTTATTCACATGAAGTCTTGTTGTGCATCATATTACTGGAGATATCCAGGTTGCTCATTTGCATATCTGCCTCCACATCTCTATCTTCTATCTTCGTCTCATCCTCCTCTCTGATTTTGGCTCAGAATTTTAATTTCATTTTTTTTCTTCCTCTCTCTATACTTTCTTACTCCATCTCTCTGTGCCAGTCTCTCCCTCTCTCTCCCTCTCTCCTCTCTCTCTCTGTGTCTCCCTCACTAATCCCCTTTATAAACGATCAGGACCCTGGCCATGAGAACCAAACCTTCACCATGACAACCACAATTTCAGGCATGTCCCAACGACTTCTCTACTCCTATGTGTGTGTGTGCGTGCGTTGCATGCGTGCGTGCGTGGGTGGGTGTGCATGTGCATGTGTGTAGCCCAGCTGTTGAACAGATGGAATGCTCACTATGCAGCAGATGATAATAGTGTGGAATCCAAGGTCTGTGCCCCTCACTACCTCCATTTTCCTCTTCCTCTCCTCCCTTTCTGTCTCTCTCTGTCCCCACTCCTTCCTCTCATCTGTGCATCTCTTTGTCTCTCTCACATTTTTCATTTATTTATTTATTCGATTAGGGCATTGCATATTAATCAACATGTCAGCCAGAGCATCAATGTAAATATGCCAGTGTTAGCACAGTTGCTAATTCACATCCGTTGTCCTAAGGCAAGCCTATACCAATATACATATAGATAAAACACAAAATATAGGTCCCAATTCACATTAATTTGCATTAAAGGGAAAGTTCACCCAAAATTAAAATTTCACTCATTATCTACTCACCCTCATGTCGACTAAGAGCTTTGAGAATTTTCAGAGTCCTCCGTCCCTTCTCTGAGTTACGGCTCAAAATATAGACTTATTTCAATTTTTAAAATTTAATTTCTCATGTCAGGCTTCACTACAAGACGAGCAGTATGGAGGTATTTGGATGTTTTTTGGTGTGTCTTTTTGGACAAAGAAACCTGGTGTCCATAGCCGATATGAGGGTGAGTAAATAATGAGTGAAATTTGAATTTTGGGTGAACTATCCCTTTAAGAGTCCATATAGAACAACAGAAAGACAAGAAGTTACGTATTAGCAGGTCCGGCTTGCTACGAGCCTCCCTCTCCCCTTTTCCAGCTGAGTGTTCGTCACTTTGCTTTGTACTCCCTGATTAGAGGCTTCTAAAGATGGGTATCATATCTCACTTTGTTCCTTTAGGAGGGGACACACACACGCACACACATGCACGCACACTCTCTTTGCCTTTGGCCTTGTGTGTGTGTGTGTGTGTGCAGTGGGGGCTGATTGAGCGACCGCTGCCACATTTTTCACATTTTTTTTCCAGGCCTTAAAGGTCTTTTTCTGTCCCAGTGCAGACAGACTGTGTCTAAGAACCACAGGCTGTCATGCAGGAGGAATGCAACCTCCTCAGTGTCAGAGTGACTCAATTTTACTGTAGCGCTTTTTTTCTTCTCTCTTTTGCAAGTGATGCCATTAATTCTGAAGCGTGTAGGTGTAGGGCATTAAAAAAAAAAAGAGAGAGAGAGAAAAAGATTCTTGTAAACATGTATTTGAGGAGGAATGAGGGAAGACGGGCGGGGGAATGAGACGGCAGAGGAAGGAATGAAAGCGGAGACAGAGTGATGCTTACTTTTGAGAATTTGTATGAATGTGTGCTTCCAGATGATCCAATGGGTGTCCTGCTATTTTCTTCCATGGAACATAGTAGCTGCAGTGCGTAGTTAATTTCAGGTGTAGCCGACAGGATTTTGGGGGAATAAATGTCTCATTAATTCTCTACGTAGGCTGTATCGTAAGTGTTTCAGAGGCTGATGAAACTCACCTGGTTTAGTCATCGAATGAACGATGTTAGAAAACATCTGGTTCTTTATCACAGAGCTGAACATAGTGATCTGTGTGACTCAAACAGTGAGCTCAAGCTAAAAATGCTGTTTCATTGGAGCCTGATAAAACATTCAGCAGCTGAATGAATTGTTTTAATGAATACATTTATTCTCCGCTGTAACATTAGTAGATTGATGTCGTTCTTATTGCCTGCAAGCGACACGTACAGCAGGCAGTTAGCCTAGCGTAGCTTAGCCTTGGATGAAGAGTGCAAATGGAGGTCAGACAGCTGAAAACCTGTGACGGCAAGGTTCCCCAACAGTCAGTCTGGACTTGGATAAGTTAATAACCAGACTAAGAAACATAGTAGTTACAGCATATGTTCTTTTTGAGATGAAGGCTATGTTTTATGCTTAGCTTTATATCTTTGTGGGGGTTGAGGAAACATTTTTCCCATGATTCCAGAGGGTTCTTAGTTTCCACTATAGCAAAATACGAAGAAAAAAACAAACAAGACATCTCCAGATACTACCATTATCACCACCTGCTTTCATTCAGCAACTCTGTTATAGTAACTTTTTAATAAATAGGTACTTTCAACTATGTTTTTGGTGTTTTATATCAGTTTTGTACCGTAACCACTGCACTGAGATCAGTGGTGCTCACCTGCCTTACGCCCCGTGATGATGTCACTTAAGGTTGTGTAATCCTCTCTTCACATCCTCCTAAACCCTCTCCTTTCTCTCTCCTTTCATCCCGCCATCTCTCCTCCTCTCTGTTGATCCCTGGCTCGCTCTTTGTCTCTCAATTTCCTTGTGTTTTTGTACCTAATCTCTTACCCAGACTCCTCTTGCCCGTCCTCTCTCTGTATTCTGTCCTTCAGCGTCTCTTTTTCTTCCTCTAAATCCCCTTCTCGCCTAGTTTTGGCTCGGCCTGCCGCTGCTGCTGCCGCTGCCGCCCCCCCCTCCCCTCCCCAATTCCTCATTCCTCCTCTTTTCCTGCTGTCCGCTGCGCTCACTCGCTCCGTCTGGCTGTCCTCGGTAATCAAACACAGGCGGTCAGACACAGACAGGATGTGAGGTCAGACGAGGAGAGGAAGTGAGGGTGCGTGGGCAGCACATAAACAGAAAGGAGAGGAGGTGAGGGACAGTGAGGACAGTGGATGTGTGTGTGTGTGTGTGTGTATATATATTTGTGTGGGTGTGAGTGTGTGTATGTGTGTGTGTTTTGAACTGGGAAGAGATTCAGTTTCTGTTTCAGCCGTCAGCATGGACCTCTTTGTGGTTGTTCTCTGTATTAAACACTTAAACAGCTGGACTCAACGACCACAGCGAGTCATAACACTCGGCGGTGAGGTAAAGCAGTAGTGTTTTTCAAACTTTATTACTGGTCTCCTGAAATATTAAATAAATCCCTGTCTCTATCACAAACTGAGTTTGTGGGTTAGCCAACTTTTTTCATAGCGTTGAAAAAAGTCTCACTCTGAACCGAGCAAAGGTGATGCAGCCACTGGTTAAGATCCTTAAAGGCCCCAAGTCACTCTAAGAGGAATGATGAGATCAACCAAAGTTACGTAGTAGTTTGTATATTTAACCCTAGAAAGCAATGAATAATATATTGAGAGATATTGTTTACAGAATTACATTTAGTCTTACTTTCTATAAATAAATGAATTAACAAAAACCTAAAATGCCTGGACAGATGTTTTCCTTAGCAGTCCACTCAGAAAGTTGTCTTGTGATCCTGACAATGATATAATAAGTTAAGCAGGAAGTAGAAAGGGGGTGACACCCTCTATTAAAAACACGAATTGAAAATGTCAAGTTTTCAGTTCACAAAAATAACGCTCCCAGTTCTGTCTTTATATGAACTAATGATCATCAACAGTCATTTTCCAAACCTCAGCACTTCTTCTCGACCTCTTTTTGTCTATTATCATTATTATTATTTTATAGCTAGATCAGGTAAAATAAATAAATCGCTCCCATTTCTGATTAAACCCGTGAAGTTCCACGAAGCCGTTCATCAGCGCTGGCTGTTGTTTGATTTCGAACATCTGTTGTTTGCTGAACGTGACAGCTGAGATGATGCTGTAATGGAATTTCACCTCTTTCTTTCTCTGCAGCGGCGTTATAGCTGCCGCAGCTGACAAGTAGCTACAAGACCAACGGCACTAAACGGGCCGTATTCTCCCTTTTCACTCAGCTGTGATGAATGGGTGGAATAAGCTGGGTCAGCCTGTTCATGTCTGGAGCTGCAAGTCTGAGTGCACCTTTATTCCATAAAAGAGAAAAGTTCAGTTTTGTCCAAATGGATGAAAAGGGAGGGGGGGTTGGTAATGAAAGGAAGGTGCACTAATGAGCCAGTGTGTCTAGTAGTGATGCAGACTGTGTACTTCACCTGCTGAACTCACACACACACACACACACACAGTAGCTGAACTCCCCTCCTCATTTCACCCATCACCATTCTGCTGTAACCTGATACTGGGACTTTATATACACACACACACAGAGACACACACACTTGTGCACGCTCTCTCTTGCTTTTTTTATTCAGTCTCAGACACACACATACACATTCACACACTCACACACACACATACACACACAAAGGGGTCAAGTTGAGGTTGTGCTTCCATGACATCACTGTTGCCATGACTCATAAGCGTACCCCCAGGCACAGTAAGGCCCTCTCCTCCACACGATCTGTCAGAGGGACTTAGCCACTCACACACACCAAAACACACACACACACACATGCGCACACATACACACACCATTTCTCATTCGTCACTTGCTCTTAGCATACGCCGTTCAAAACACAAACATCATACGCAAGCAATACGGTGAGTCTGACTGTGTCTCCACCACAAACAAACAGAGCTGCTGGTTTCATACAGAATTTGTGTTACTGACCCTTTACCCACACTCACGGAAAGTCATGCACACACATTCACACAGACACACACTTACACATCCTGTGTGATTTACAGTGGTCAGAGTCAGATGGAGAAAGCAGGCCCTCCGTCGGTCGGAAAAACCTCAACTGCGGGGATCACAGGGGGGAAAAGACTTCCATTACCCACACATGTATACACACACACTCACCCTGGTTACAACCCCCAGTGTGCACTAAATCACCTTTAGCCATGTCGTATCACTGGACCAGATCTGTGCTTGGGTGTGTGTGCGTGCTACTGCTCGTGTGTGTATATGTTTATGCCTCAAGTGTGTATTTGTAGGAAGTATTTGTGTACATGCCGTAGCAGCGAAGTAGTCCCCCATCTGTGCAGCAACACAAAAACACAGGTAGCTGGTGGAGCTCTTATTGTAGGACAACATTTTATATCTAAGGAGGAACCTAAATGTTCTTTATTTTTCCAATAAATTCACTAATGATTTGTGATATGAAATGTCCAAATACAACTCACACAATCCCGCATAGCTGAATGTGACATCTTATAGGTTGTTTGTTTTTCCATGCACACATTTTTTTAAAGGTATTCAGAAAAGAAAATTGTCTTAAAGCCCACTGTGGGTCTTAACGTTAGTGTAATAACTCATCTGTCAGACGATGGAGGCCAAACTTTGTGCAAAAATGTATTTTCGAGTAAATCCAGGGTGAAAGTGTGGTAGTTTTTTATTGCATTAGATAACGCGTTATGCATCATCCCGCTCGATAACGACCAATCAAATTTGTTTTCCTTACTTGGGTAAACGTACTCGTGCAGCAACTCGTAGGAGGAGGCGTTACGGACAAGACAAATGGCCATTTCTGAACACCTTTAAGATTTGCAACTGTATAAAAAGAGAAAAAATGAAAAGAAGCAAGAACAGTTCTTGCATCAAATCAACTATTGTTGCTTCAAAATGAATCAGCTCGCTTTTGTCTGAAGTGATGACCGTGATGTCTGGGATGTATAACAAGACACATCATTTTCACAGAATGAATGTTCGTGTCTCTGCTCTGTCGCACAGCGTGTGCAGTAATTACATCTTCAGCTCATATTACTCCTCCTATGTTAGACCTGGTGTAATTATTATAATTAGGACATACATTCTATTGTATTTCAGCTAAATAATTATATGAGATTAAAATAAACAAAAGTGTGGGGGGAAAAAATGACTTATAAAAATGGGTCAAAGGAAAATATCTTAAAGCTCCTTTTCTTATGAAATCCAACCAGAACGTTTTATAAGAACACGGCCATTACGTACACGACATAAGGCTTTGTATTGTGTCATCTCTACCTCTAACAAGCTGTACGTACTGCTGCTCTGCAACAGCGCTGCCTGCAAATGTCATTCTCTGGATAATTACTGTCAGGTGTAGGGACAATTGGTTGAAAATGATACATAATAATGATGAGGATAATGTTTTCTATGAACTAATGACTCCAAAGAACAGAATAGTCACTGTTTGGAAAGGTCCAGAGTCTTTTTTTTTCTTCCCCCCCCTTCTTTTTTGGGTTATCCCCGTTTCGTTTGCTCATGGTCAGGAATTCGTGACTAATCCTTTTCTGAGTAGCGCCGGATAATTTAGTAGAGTTTTTTCCAAAGGGCTGTGACTTGATGAGTAGAAATAAGAGTTTGTAGAGGAAAACAAGCGTTGCATCACACTGTTAGACTACACACACGCACAAATACGAGAATGTAGGGCCGTTTCTACTCTATTTTGGGCCATTACTGTTCTTTTTTTTTTCTTTCCTCACAGATGACTGAATTACTAGTTGGATTGGATATTTTCACAGACAATATTTGGGTTGATTGAGGAGTCAGAATGCCTTTTACTTTCCCAATCTGCGCTGAGGCCTTGGCTGACCTCGGGAGATAATGAGCCATAGATATCACAATAACATGGCTTGTGGGAATTGGAAAAAAAAACACTCCTTGTCAATCAGCAGCCACTTTTTCAGCCGCGCTGCCAAAATTGTTAATGCGCATCTGTTTTGAAACTTGGGATGTTGTTTTTTTGTGTGTTTTTTCTCTCCTTTTTTTTCTTTTAAAAAAATGTTCAAAAGGAAAAAAAATCAGGAGTTAGGATCAATTTCAGAAATGTTGGAGTTGACCACAGACATTGCAAATATGACCCGACATGATCTCAGTATGTCTCATACGCACGCACACGCACGCACACACGATCAGTCTCCCTTTTTCCTCTTTTGCTGAACACGTTAGACATCTTGTAACTGATTTTTAATGGTCAATCTTTATGTCTTTGTCTCCTCAGATCATGACTCAGAGGGGAAGCGTGTTCAAGACATGCTGTCTACAATCGACAAACCACAGGTTGGTATGCGCACGCACGCACGCACACACATACGCACACAAACATAGACAGACCTCTATGCTCTTATAACCGCTTTCATCAATCACCTTCATGTCTGATGCAGTCACAGCTGGCATGGTGTTTGATGTCTTTTCCATATTTCCCCTCTGTCTCTGTGATTAACATAAAAATGAGACGCTTCTACTTGAAAAAAAACGAAAAAAACAAAATAGTGGGGTGTATCTGTGTCATTTTCAGGGCTTAAATGAATGAGGGCGACGGTTCATTTAAGCTCTGCTCCCCCTGGCCACATGAGGGCAGCA
The DNA here is from genome assembly GCA_030347415.2 of Decapterus maruadsi. NCBI lineage: Eukaryota > Metazoa > Chordata > Actinopteri > Carangiformes > Carangidae > Decapterus > Decapterus maruadsi. The sequence continues at coordinate 20,874,001 of CM064887.1, read as the reverse complement.
TCTGCTCATCCACACACCGCTGGCTGAACCGCTGCGCCTCCGTCAGCTGAAACACACTGTGTAAACACTGAAACAGCCCTTTTTTTTCTTCCCTCAAGGGCAGAGAGAATGAATGAGCTGCAGACACGGTTTACTGGAGGGGAATTGCTCACTCCCCAGTCGAAACAGTTTGGTCAGCGGGCTGTGCAATTGGACCATTTGATATCTGTGAGTTTATGTCAGGGGGCTGAAATAGACAAGAAGAAAGAAAGGAAACGGCAATGAGAGAAGGAGAAAATGGAGTGTAAAAAGCGAGAGGGGGGGCGGGGCGGGGTGCGTCGTTAGTTACATGAAAGAGAGCAGAAGTTGATGCACAGCAGCGATTTATCTACTGCGGTTACCTCAGGTGACCTCTGCAGTGATACAGCCAGTTTGTTTTAGCCACTGAGGGGCAATTCAACAAGAAGGAAGAACAGAGGGGATGTGACATTTGTTTTGTAGAATTTATTTTTCTATTATATTCTATAGTGCACTCGTAAAACATGCAGTAGTTTTTTTGTTTGGGTTGTACTGTATATGGCAGACCTGCCTCTTGATGGATTCATTCATGTGTCAGAGAGATGTGGTAGCAGGTGCTGCAAGAGACGGGGCTTATATCAGAAAGTTCTGGCACTGGCAATATTACCTTGCTTCTCTGGTTGTGTTGTTTGCTTTTATATCAGTAAGTTGTGTCTACTTCAGCTAAATTGGATTGCGAGAAGTGGTGGCAGACTAATGGAGAAGGTAGGGAAGTAGGTCTCGGTCACTCGTGAGTTTCCACCTATAGCCACTTACTCTGTGAGGAAAGCTGTAGCAATCCAGGATACACGTTATAGCCGCCACTTCAGTGAGTCCTCACATTACAAGTTGTTCGTGAGACATAAATATTTCTATTTGCATGCTGGTTTGACTAATCAATGGATGACGATGTTTTCTTCCAAGTTACTCTCAAGTAAAAAGCAATTTCTCAAAAACCCTCTCACTCCAGAGTGCCTTTTGCATAAACCTCATGTGCACTCACATGTTAAATTGTGAGACACAGTCACCGCCCTGCTGAATTAAGAAGAAAACATCTGGCACCATGGAAACCGATCAAAGCTTTGCTCGTTCAGTTCAGTATGTGACAGTTTTTAAAATTATTATTTTAGTTTGGTGCACGGTCTTCGGTTTTTAAAACCCTCTATAAAAGGGTTCGACTAGAAACGTGTATCTATTGGTTTATGGGTATGGCTATAAAAAAATGTTGGGATTTTACTGATCGAGACCTTAATGTCGTAATCCATCATCCTGGACCTGGACTTAGAGACAGTGGTTAATTAAAAAAGTAAAAAAGCACTGGTGCAGATTCACTGTAATGTAGGTTTCATTGTTCACTGACAGTCCTGAAGCAGATAAGACGGAGACGGAGAAACTCGATTGGTGTTCACATTTACACGACGTTATCTCTGTCATGATGCCAGCACCATATATGGTGTAACTCTTAAATGTTTTACACAATGAGACTTAGTCAGCAGAAAAGGGGGTCTACATGGTCCCCTTACTCATTTAATGTCACATTGAAACTAGAGAGACTCAATCATATTAAGTCTGCACATAAAAGCAGCCATTATATGGAATTGACTGTTTGAGGTCAAAGGTCAAAATAGGCAGGGAGAACTGATGAGTGATGTACAATAGATTATACTGTATACTATACTTTCAACGGTATTTGTGCTTCAGACTTTGAATGTCCTCAGTCTGTGAGGCATTCAGTCTCTCGGGTCAAAGGGCAAGAAGATGACACCTCTAAGTGGTGCCCGGCCTTCATCCCTCATTTCTGCCTCTCATCCTCTTGCCCTTTACTTTTTCGACCTCTGTCTTTTCCCTCTGGTCTCACCGTGACATATGAGCAAAGTGATACAAGCGACGTAGTAGTAGTAGGTGGACTCGGATTGAATTCCCTCAAAGACACAGATGTTTATATGGACACGCAGTGACGTGAGCTTGTAAAACCCAATCATTACGATGATGGAACGACAGTTAAGCGTCTCTACGTCTCTTCTTCTCTTCCTGTCTGTCTGTCTATCTGTTTGTCTGTCTGTTGCTCTTCCTCACAGACGGTCTAGGCATAGCTGTGGTTTGCAGTTCCCTTAAGGCACATTCATCGCCTATTCAGTGGATGTGGAGTCTGGAATTGCAGCAGACTGTGCTAAATCACACTAAATTGGCTCACCCACCATGTGTTGCAGCTAAAAACACCCATAAACATGCGCACACTTGCAGGCAGACGCACAGTTAAACACGCAACACATGTTAGTGTGTGTGTGTGTGTGTGTGTGTGTGTGTCAGATCAGTTTAATTTTCTTGGATGTGCTCAATCTGCAAAGAAGAGCCAAATCTGTGATGCACACAAGCACACAGAGTTATAAAACCACTTAAATGAACAGACACACAAAAAAACACATAGGTTATAGTAAAAAAAAAACACATTTTTTCTTATTTGTGTCAGTTGAATTGCAGAATAGAATAGAGAAAATTACACAAAATTGGAAAAAAAAAAAGGAAAAAAGGACGCAATTGAATAGAAATTAAATTACATAATAAAAATGTATTCAATAAATCATCCTGTAAAAAAAACAAAAAGAAACAAAAAAGCTTCCGTACACACAAGGAAAACTGTTGTCTGGGAATGCACACTGTATTTCATTGTGCACGAAGCATGTCTTAAATTTGTTAATGCGTGTCTTACAGGTGTCCAACGTGCAGGCGCGAGCTGCACGGCTGTCCTGGGCCCCCCCGGCAGGGCTGGTGAACAGGCATAGTAACGGGATGCCTGTGTCCTGCTCCTACGAGGTCTCTCTCTCAGATAAGGGACGAGATGGAAAATATCGCCTCATATACAGGTAGGAAAACAAAAAAACACACACACAAACATACAGGAGCATATGAGCTAGCGTACTAGTGTGACCGTCGTTGTGTTTTTGTTTTTAGTGGCGAGGAGTTGGAGTATCATCTGAAAGACCTAAGGCCAGCGACAGACTACCACGTACGGTAAGGAGACGTCTTTAACCTCACGTATCCACCTGATGCTTTGAACAGCACAGGACTCTTCTCATCTTTTTTTTTTTTTAATGTTTAATTATCTTTTTGTGTGTTTGTGTTTGCTTCAGGGTCTCGGCAATGTACAACTCGGTTCGGGGCTCGTGTTCAGAGGCCGGCTCGTTCACCACACACTGCAGCGTCCCTGATGTCCCGCTACCCCCGAAACTCTCCCACCGCACCAAGAGCACCCTTACATTACAGTGGAAGGTACGGGCACTTTTATTTTTTATTTTTTTTACACTGAGTCACCCTTTGAAAAACGCTGATTAAGCTTTTTCACCCGCCAATAAACACTGTAGTATTTTAGATTTACACTATTTCAATTAGTTTTGATAGCGCCTGTGGACTTGGCTCTTATAAATCAATCAGGAATCTTTACGGTCTGCGTCTCCCACACTGTATTTGTACGGTCATATCCCTAGAAAGGAAAACAGCTTTGAGGGGAGGGTGAACATTATGTGTTTCTTCACCTAGTTTATCTCCCAGCTTGACTCTATCAGTCCTGCAGCACCCAGCGGGGAGACAGCGGCGCGTTGTTGCACAGCGCCGTCACGCCGCCGCATCCCCGCGTCCTCTCTGACCTTTTTCCACACGAGCAAATTTTTCCCCTCCAATCACACTTGTCACTGATAGAGCGTGACATCACTCACCCAGACAGGATGCAGGGGCCAATTATACAAACACGGCAGGTATTTCGTCTGTCTCAGTGTCAGCCTTTAATCCCGTTCTAATCTCCATCTCTCTCTCTATCTGTCTCTATCGTCTTCCTCGCCTCTTCCATTTTCCTGTCATCCACAGCCCCCGGGTGACAACGGATCCAAAATCACAAACTACCTGCTCGAGTGGGATGAGGTGAGTTCCCCCTCTTGACGTCTATCATCTATCATGCTTTTCCTTTATTTAAAAAAAAGAAAGAAAGAAAAGTCACTTATTCCGATCATGGGATGTCACTAGATAGATGTTAACATTCAGCTCCTTAGATAAGACGCACTCACTGTCTGGCCCTCCCTTCCCTCCTCTTCCTTCTTCCTTCCATACTTATTCACTCTGACATGCTACTTTTTCCTCATTTGTTTTCCTTCTTTCTTAATGCAATTAATCTCCCCCCCCCCATCTGTTCCCATCTTGTCTTACTTTGTCTCTCCTCCTCCTCCTCCTCCTCCTTTTCTCCTCTGCAGGGAAAGAAGAACAGTGTTTTCAGAGAATGTTACTTTGGGAGCCAGAGACACTGTAAGCTGACACGACTGTTCCCCGCCTGCGGCTACACGTTCAGAGTGGCTGCACACAACGACATCGGCACAAGGTACTGTTGCATATCACCGAAGAGAAGACACACAAATACACATCATCATCATCATCATCATCATCATCACCACGAATAACACAGACGGCAGTTGTCACAACTCCTTCCATGCACTAAGGGGATGCAGGGATTCGTTAAAATACATGTCAGCTTTTAAAAAGAGCAGGTGACAGGCGGCCCTCTGGTGAGACTTCAAGCTATATTCCTGTAACCATGGATACCCATACCGACGGGAGGCAAATTAGATCGGTGTCAGCCACGGCCGTGCACTGTGCACCGTACACCATCACCATGCCGCCACCGTGATGGCAGGCAGAGAGACACAAACATGCTCCAGCTCGTCTGTAGCATGTGAGATGAATCCTCTCCCACTTTGTCATTTTTCCCTTCATTTCCTCCGTCCTCTTGTCCTCTACCTCTCTGCCATTAAGGCGGGGAGCATCTCCCCTGTGGTCGTTAGGGTGACGGAGGGGGGAGGAGGTGATGGAGAGGAGCAGGAGCGAGGCAGTGGATGTGATGATGCTCTCGGGCTGAACCTTTAGATGCCTTAACCTTCCTGTTTTCCTCCTGGGTCAAGGAAGGAAGGACGAAAGGAAGGAAAGCAGGAAGGACGAAGGGAAAGAAGGAAGGAAGGATGGACAAAAGGAAAGATGGGAGGAAAGAAGAACAGATAGATGGAGGGAGGGAACAGCAAAAAGGAAGGACGAAGTACGGATGAAGCAAAGGAAGGAAGGGAGGGAAAAAGGATTGTGGAAAGAAGGAAGGGAGAAAGGAAGATGGAGGGAGTGAACAGATTCATTCAAGGAAGGAAGAAGGGAAAAGGGAAGGAAAGATGGAAGGAGAGACCAAATCAGGTCAGTTTGATCAAAAGAGGAAGGAAAGAAGGAATGGAAAAAGGATTGTGGAAGTAAAGAAAGAAGGAATGATGGAGGAAGGGAACAGATTGGATCAATTTGACCCAGAAGGACGACAGGAGGGTTAAAACATCCCTCATCTTGAAGTTCCTTTTGAAGCCGCGGAGACGCACGCACTCACAGACACACTCCAAGCTTTCGGTTACACTCGCTGTTTTTCTTCCTTGAGAAAAGTTTTACAACCTCTCAGACTCCTACCGCTGGATCTGTGTTCCCATTCTTCTCCGCTGCAGCTGAAAAACAAACCCCCCACCCCTCCTCCTCCTCCTCCTCTGTCTTTTCCGACACATATATCTTATCTCCCTCCATCATGACTCCGCTGGGACGGGTGCTCACCTGTAACCGCACATGCACATGCACTCATGCACTCATGTCAGTGTTCTCTTATGAAGTCTTTTTATCCTCCTCTCCCCCCGAGCTGCCAAAATCAGAAATTCATGATGTACAACCTCACTTCACTCTCGCGCTGTTGTCGCTTTCCCCTCAAAAGTAATGAACTGACAAGTCAATAATGTGCTTCTGCGTTTTTTAAATTTTCAAAAAGCAAAAAAGGAAATGTGAATGGAATGGAAATTTGAATGTGAATTGGAAATGTCTTTTGTGTTTTGTGTTTTGTGCAGTGGCTTCAGCACGGAGGTGGTGTTTTACACCATGGGCACCCTGCCCGCTCTGCCTCTGGCGCCGCGGCTGGTCAGGGCCGGGGTGTCCTGGGTGACCCTGGAGTGGGGGCGTCCTGAGGGCAGTCCCAGCGAGGAGCAGCTGAAGTACACACTCGAGATCCAGGAGGACAACAGCGTGAGTAACACACACATACACAAACAAAAAAACACATTACTGGCACAGGTTGTTTTCCATTACATTATAAACAGCTCCCGCGGCTGGAAACGTGTTGTACATACACATATTTTTGTAAATGTGAAAACCTTGATTTAGTTTAGTGAAACTTTTTCATTATTTGACTGAACTTTATTCCGTCAGTGAATTGAATCCCACAGGGATACAAAAACAAAAAACAGATTATAAGAAAATATTTAAAATTACATGCATAATGGATCTCAAACCCGTTCTTCAAGAGTGCAAAAGTCAGCATTTATTGAATCCATATGCTCAAGAATTTATATGCATTCAAGTGCGCTGCTCTTCCGCACACAGACTACTGACAGTGTATCTCCCACAGGGAACAGACTTTCATCCAAAGTACACTGGAGAAAACTTGACCTGTACTGTACAAGGCCTGAAGAGGAGTACACAGTATAAATTCAGGGTAAGTGAAGTGAAGGTGCAACATCAAAGCTGCATTTTTGTGGAAAATTGAAAATAAAGTGGAACCATAAATGATTACTGTACCGTATATACTTCATTTTGGAAAATATGCTGGATAAAAAGCGCTTCCGTGTTAAGAGTTAGAAGAGGAGATTGATGTCACTATCCTTCTTTTCATCCTACTTTATGAATCATCTCATATAGGTGGAAATCTTTTTTAACACTTATATATATTTTGTCAGGTGCTCTGCCTCTTCAGCTCTGCTATTAAACCAGTTCCCAGCTGGTGATGTTCTCTTGTTAGATAAAAAATATATATATAATGTTTCCAAGGACACCGACCTATCCATGTAGCTTTCAGTGGCAATCTAACATCCATCAGTGGAGGACGGAATACAAAATTTAAACACCGGAGAATTGGCTGCAATCTAAAGAGTAGCGAAACAAAGCAATTCAGCCGCCATTAAGATGGCAGGGAGCAGCGTCCACCTCTACTTAGAGGCTGTGATCGCTGCTCGTAATTTGAGGACATGGTGAAACAAAATGTTCCCGCGGCAGGAGATCTCTTAAGTGCGTTGGTTCGCATGTGTGTTAATACCTATTATGGTGCCGTCGGCTCCAACAAGGCCTTACATGTGCCGTACTGTACTGCACACACATGAACACATGCCGTCACACGCACGCATGCACATCCAAACTCTGTGTTCCTTGTGGTGTTCATCCAACCGTGATGAACACGTGGGAACAAAACAGATTGTCCGCAGGATGAGATAACGGAGGGAGTAAACTGAAGAGGAATGGAGGCAGATGAAGCTCAGGTGAAAGAAGAGAGAGTAATGGTTTCTATTAATCAGGACTCTTTTCTTCACCACCTGATAGATCTCTCTGCAGCCTCGTCCACCCGCGCCCACTGTGAATCTTTTTTGTCCACCGCTGCACCGTTACTCATTTTCTCTCCTCTCTTCCTCTACGTCATTCATCTTTCCCTCACCTGTATCCCGTCTTCCTCTCCTTTTTTCCTTTCCCCTTTTTGGTCACTCTGCCCCTCTCTCTGTAGCTCATAGCGTCAAACATTGAGGGAAAAAGCAGTCCCAGCGAAGTGTTGGTGTGCACCACCAATCCAGACAAACCAGGCCCTCCATCTACACCCTGTGTCACCGCGGCAACGCCCTACGGATTTACCGTCACATGGGGTAAACACACACACACACACATGTTGTTCTATAAACTGTAAAGAAAGAAGGACGGAGAATATTCCTGATATAGAAATCCACACACCATACATGATGAATCCATCATCTACACCCTCTAATAAACCAGTGCATCCAGAGGAATATTTTTCTTCCAGTACGGGGCAGTTCAAAAAGATTCAAGCCTGACAAACAAAAAATTAAATCCAGCAGAGCATGTCGCAGAATAAAAACCGCGACAAGCTGCTGCTGCTGCCGCCTCTGGGGTGTTATCATTGAAGTGAGGGAGAAAGCCATAAAAGCCAACACGTCGGCTGTCATCCATCTGTCTCGTGTTAGCGCTGCTGGAGTCGGTTCTGCCCGTCCTTCTTTAAACACGATAAATGATATAACACTGCTGTAATACTAGAAACACGGCGCAGATCACACCGTATGTCTTTACATCATTGTTTTGACTTTAACTGCCATGTTGTTTGTGGAAATCGTCCTTTACTTTTGCTTCAGGTTGTTATTTATTGAACCAATATAACTGCGATTATGGCAACAATGGTTGCACATGGATTGTTTCCAGCTCTGCTCATGCACTTGCAGTCCCAGCGTCAATCATCCCCAGTCGTGCATTATTCAATATTCACCATCATGCTGTCTGAAGAACTGATCGAAGCTTTTGCTCTGTTGCTAATTAAAAGCTTTGAAAGCTGCTTTTCAAAAAGATTTTTTGGCTGGGACACAGCATCGATGTGTGTCGGTCCCAATTTCTAATTGATTTTATACTTAAAACTAAAATCAACCACTCTCTCTCGCGCCCACAGATCCTCCACAGGACAACGGAGGCTCGGAGGCTCTCACGTACCTGCTAGAGATCTCAGAGGGATGCTCCGAAGGTACCGTTCACATCCATTTACATCCATTTACATCTATCACTGTGTCTGAACATCTGTCCGTCGGCTAATACGAGGCCAGGACAAAGCTCAAACTGTTCCCGCCGTCCTCTATCAGCCCCTTGTTTGTTCTTTCGGTGTCACCCATTACCTTTACTTACCCCTTTATGAAGAACGGCCTGTGTAATTCACTCTTTATAAGCATCAATTTAACGCACAGCGCCGTTTGGATTTCCTCAGATCAGCAACTCCAGGAAATGAAATGTCCTCCCGTTTTACTCGATAGAGAGGAGAGACAGGGAGAAAAAGAGTGAAAGAGGCATAATTCTATTGAATCTGCGTTTTATTCAATCACATCAGAGAAAGAGGGATGAGATGCTGCTGTTGATGTCGAGACTTGCGTTGAATTTAAATTCTGGAAAGTCGTTCGGCTCGGCAGTCGTTCATCCTAAGGATCGGGATAGATTGGTTAATTAGACTAAACTGATGTGATTTGGTCATTTAAGCTCTCACTCTGTTCTTTTTCTGTCTGTGGCAGGAACTGGTGTGATTTATCTCAACCTCCTCAGAAGTGTGTTTAGCAGTTAAACTGAAAAAAAAACACAACAACTTCATTTTCTCACATCAACTCCAGCTCCGTCTGTATGTCGTCAGCATCTTTCGCTCTGTTTCCCGAGCTCTCGTCACCTTCACACCGCTCAGGCTGAACTCTCGAACCGAGATGAGTCTGACTCATCTCACTGTGTTTTCTGTGATTCATAACACTCAAGTTTTGTGTGTGTGTGTGTGTGTGTTTGGGGAGGTTTACGATCCACTTTGTGTTGGTCAGAAAATGTACATTACATAACCACAATGCAATTTGCAATCTCTGTAAAATTGGTTTTTGGTGTAAACAGGATCTAAATTAGCATAACATAGGAGCCGTCTCACAGGTGGGATAATGAACAACACAACAGCGCAGGCCTGCAACACAAAGCAACTGCAACACAAAGTGGTGGTGAGAAGGAATAAATCAGGTCAATGGGATTCTGTTTCTGGGAAAAATAACGAGGTCAGCTGTAGGAAAACATGCACGTATGCTTACGTTCTGTATGTGATGGGTTGTGTAATTGCATTTCTTTGTTTTGCTGTGTCTGTGTGTGTGTTTGGCGGAGCAGCGAGCCAGTGGGAGGTAGCGTACAGCGGACCAGCAACAGAATGCATGTGTGAGCGCCTGACACCCGGCACCGTCTACCGCCTACGTGTGTGCAGCATCACCACCGGGGGACACAGCCCGGTAAGACGCACGCACGCACAAATACTCAACTTTTTAAAACAGCGACTGACCTGTGGACTTTGTATTTGAATAGTTGTCGAATATCTGCAGTTCCTAAGTATCCTTCTTTTTTTATCGAATGCATCTAATTATTGTTCCTTCTCTCTTCCTGTGTTTGTCTTTGCACCTGAAGTGCACTGTTAGTGTTCCGGTCCGCACATTAAGTGTCCCACCAGGGCCCTGCCAGCCGCCAAGGATTGTGGGTAAAGCCAAACACAAGGAAGTGCAGTTAGAATGGGGTGAGTGCAGACATCCACGTACACTGGGTTTAGTTTTATTTACTAGAATTTTATTTTATTTTATTTTATTTTTTTTACGCAAGTCAGCTAAATCACCCTCTGGCAGTTTAATATGTTTCCTGGCCAGCTCTAATGTAACCCCAGTCAACCATGTTTCACCCTAATTGAGCCCTAATTTAGCCCATTAAAAGCCTAACCTAGCCTCATATCTGACTTAACTCTCCTAATGTCGGCCCATTATTGCAGATTAGTACTGTTATCTGCTGGCAGGCAAAATCTCCCCAGTCTGAAATGCAGAGGAAGTTCCTGCTTTACCAAGTTTAATACAGCTGGCCACAGCCCTAATCAGCTCGCATTCAGGCTGCGCTGCTGCAATTACTGGCTGGAGCTGAAGGTCAGACATAATGTATTGGAGGGCTTTCCTCACTGTCTCCATCATTTATTACCTTGGCCACACTGAAACCAAAATTAAACATCTGGCAGAGGAAAGAATCCCCTACAAATCACTGAAAAATGTACCTTTTTATAAATGCATCGGTAAACACGTCATCTCGAGCGCCGTGCTTTTCCATTACACATGATTTGTAAATACATGTAATTTAATCCCCATCTCTTCTTCTACCTCCGTCTGTTTAGACTCCCCCGCCTCCGAGGGAGTGTGCGAGGAGTGCGTGTTCAGTCTGGAGATGAGCGAAGGGGACGCCAAGCCGGCGGAGGTTTACCACGGGTCGGAGTTGCAATGCACCGTTGGCAGTCTGCTACCTGGAGCCACGTACAGCTTCCGCCTTCGGGCCGCCAACGAGGCTGGGGTGAGAGATTCACACAGCAGGAGTGTGATCAGAAAAAACAAACAAACAAACAAACAAATACACAAAAAAAGCCATTTCCTCTTCTTTTCTTTCCAAACAAAAAAAAAAGCTATTGAACCGAAAAGACCATAAAATCCACTATAAAATCAAATTTTCCTCTTGCATAGCTTGGAATTCTTAGTAGAACAGATGTCTACTGTTATAGAAGCACATACACCCACACGTCACACACTCAGACTGTCTGGGACACTCTGACCTAATCGCTGCTGCTCCTGTTTATCTAACTGTGGTCATGTTTGGATGCAGGAGTGTGCCACAGTCTGGAGTTAGCATCTTATTGCTTTGATTATCTGCACAGACAAGTGCTCTAGAGCCAGCTCTCAGACTGACTGATGGAAAAGGAACATAGGCACAAACACAGCACACACATACACACTCACTCACATCAATATACAAAGGATATACAGGAGACGTCAGGGAGGAACATATACAGTACAGTACAGTATGCATACAGTACATGCTGTGTGAATGTGCATTACTGAAAATAAAGCAAAACTTTTTACATTTTTAATGCACTTGAATGTCCAATAAAAAGACAGAATGATTAGGAGACACCAAGGAGGCAGCACTCATGACTCACGTGTATGAGCACATACAGATTTATGAATTTTCTCTAATAGTAATAGTAAACTTTATTGTCAATCACTAACTGTCCTTTACACAAGGGATCGAAATTACGTTTCCCCAAACTCCAAATGTGCAATTAACATACATACAACAATATTAAAAATGTGCACAGATATGCAGTCAGACAGACAATGGCCTATGATATTTCATTTTCATTTTTTGTTTAGTCCATTCATGGTATACATTCTTCACAAAGTTGCACAAAATTACATAATGTACACATTGTCACCATGAATGAAAAGGAGCAGGATGAAGGAAACTTAATAGTGCCTGCCCCTCTCTGTTTGATGCAATAATGAAGTGCAAAGTGCAGAAGCAGCAAAGACATGTGTATGTTATGTATATAGTAGGTATGTTCATGGAATTTCACAGAATTTCCTTGAATGAGTTGAGCAGTCTGACGGCCTGCGGAAAAAAGCTATTGCAGAGTCTGGTTGTCAGATGGTACCCACTTAACTTACCTCTGATTGTGTGTTGCAGTTGGGAGCGTACTCTGACCCGACGGAGGTGACGACCGCAGCGGGTCCTCCCGGCCAGTGCGGGGCGCCAGTCATCACTCCCACCAGCAACACCTGCGTATCGCTTAACTGGGAGGTGAGACGGACGGACGATGTGTTTATCACAGTCGGAGACACACAATGATCTATTTAGAGATGCTCAAACTCCACTCTGTCTGTCTCCACTGACATAAAAGCTGCCAGGCTGTTGACAAACAGACCGAGGAGACTGTTGTTCACAGCAATCCAGCCTGTAGATGTGTCTCTAACAGCCTGCCACTCATTTCCCCTCAGCCTTGCTTTAACAAGGCACTGTATCTACTTTTGTTTACTTTCTGTTTGAGAGGCAGCTCTTTAGGTTTTATTGTATTTTTAAATATATTTATGGCGGCAGCGTTTCCTTTTTCCATTACAAGTCCCTATTGATTTCTCCGGGATGAGCTGAGTGTGCGTCTGCATGTGTGTTTCTGTGTGCCGCAGAGTCCTGAGGGTTCGGGTACAGACATCTCCGAATATCGCTTGGAGTGGGCGAGGGAAGATGAACCGATGGAGCTCATCTACTGTGGATCTGCCACACAGTGTGAGCTGTCAGACCTGACGCCTGCCACAGACTACTGCTGCAGGCTACAGGTAAGGCGCAGACACACTGGGCCTTTGAAGGAGGAAGGTGCATCGATTGCATGCGACCACAGAGACAGCAGACACACAGCAAGTGGGTTATAAGCATGACAGAAACAAATACACAAATGGCCAAAGGAAGCATTAAGCACATGAACAGAGGCCGGGGAAACGTTGATGATAATTGATTCTGTTTGTGCCCTGACTCTTAATCTGGTGCATAAATAACTGCTCCCTCGCTCCCTTTTCTGATTTCTACCCTCTAAAGCCACCAATCCAATAATAATAAGAATGTTTTATGGCTCTCTTCTTTTTATGGGTTCATTTATACAGTTTAGAGGACAGCACAAGGTCATCCTAAATAATCAATGTTTGTGTGTGCACTGGTGCAGTAGTGACCTTTTTATATGTGTAGCAATACAACAAATGTCCCCATAAGACTGGATCACACAAGACAACACCGGCACACTCGACCTCAGCGTGGTTCCTGATGTGATGGATATTATGCTTTATTGTGTCGGATGTCGCAGTTTGACACGCCCTTGATTTATGAGAACACTTTGTATATTTTGACACTATCACAGCAAGGTAAATGAAGAGGTCCTCAGTTTTTTGTTTGTTTTTTTGTCTTTTTCGAGCGTCGCCGAGATATATGTGACAGCTCGTAATAAATCAGGGAATGCTACTGAAGTGTAATTTGTGTTATCAGGGACCCTCGAGGTATGTAGAAAATTATTTACTGCCAAGACAAAGAAACAAGTCAAGACCTCACTAAGTCTGAATCCTCGATGTAAAAAAAAAAGAAAAGAAAATTGGCATAAATGAATTATAACTAATAGGTGGTAAAAAGTTGCTTGTTGCGGAGTTTGTCAGAGACAATAAAGCAGATGATGATAAATCAAAAGTGACTGAAGGGCACAAGCAGCAGACTAAAGTTCCTTTACAGCTAATTTAGATTCATGCCGCCCTGCTCGCTTTTATTTTACCTTCCTATCCTGTGTGTCTGCTGCTCTTCTGCCAATTTATTTCACTTTTGTGTCTTTTCTCTTCCACTCTTAACCTTCATCTGTATAGTTCTGGCTCTGTCTCTTTTCATCCCACCCATCTCTCCTCACATTCCTCCATCTGTCCTTTTCTTCACCTCTCTCACCATGTGAATGTCTGTGTCTCCTGCTGCTCAGGCGGTGAATCAGGCGGGCGCCGGTCCTTACAGCGAGCAGGTGGGTTTCAGGACTCCGGCGACGAATCCCGACCAGGTCTCGACCCTCGCCCTCCTGGACCTCCAGACCTCCTCGGAGTCGGGACACTCCCCGTCTACCTGCCTCTTCCTGAAGTGGGACGAGCCCAGCAGCAACGGGGCGGAGATCACCTCCTACGTCATCACCCTGGACGGACAGACCATCACTGTGGAATCAGGGACAAGTCACCTTATCTCGGGCCTGCAGCCAGACACCGAATACAGGTACTGACAGGAATGAATAGGAAAAAAATGTAGTCGCTGTCTTAGATGGAGAGTGTAATTTATGTTGATGATGATCACAAATCATTGGGGTGACATTTTGGAGAGATAAAAATAAAACACCACAGACAGTAATGGGTGGGCAGACACCAAAATATTGAATAAATAAACCTTTATTGATAGATATTTTGAGCCCTATGGTGCTGCTCCAGGCTATGTATCAAAGTGGGCAGGATACTGAACCCCAAACTGCCCTTGTTGACTGTTAGTGTATATGGTGTGGGGTATAAATGTGCCGATGTGTGTGCAGGACCAGTCCAGTAGACAGCATTTCTTGTCTGTAAACAACATCTATTGCACATCAGCTCTGGGTGAGGGATCCCTCCTCTGTTGCTCCAATTTTTCTTTGTTAAAAAGGTTTTCTATGGAGTTTTTCCTCAGTGGATGTGAGGGTCTAAGGGCAGAGGATGTTGTTACGATGCCATGTGAAGCCCTTTGAGACAAACTGTTTGTAAAAACAGGCTATACAAATAAAATTACATTGCCTTTCCTTGCCATGGTGGCAGAGGGCAGCCTGATGAATGATAGGTGGTCTGTGCTTTTTAAATAAGTTTTCATTCATTCATTTGTTCATTCGATTATGTATTTTGCTGCTGAAGGCTGCTGCCTTGTCCGTCTGAAAATGTCATGATGAAAACACTGACTGAACAAAACCAGCAGAGAACCAGAGCAACAAAGAGATGCATTCTCTATTAGTGGATTTATCATTATGATTCACCTTGCCTAGATGAGAAGTTGACTGAACAGTTGAGTTTGCACTTGCAGTAAGTTAAACTTTTGAACCAAGCAACACAAGCAGAGACTTTGACTGGGATCCTACATTTTTTTAAAATTAAAAACACAGATGTCTGGTACAGTAAATGCCCAATTAATCTCCATGCTTTCCACAGAGATTTTGTGCGTATAGATTTGCTGGTGTGTATGTCAACATTGTCATTCAACCCCCCCCCAAACCTGATACACAATACGAGGAGCGATGTCGCAGAAGTAAACAACCACTTGGTAATCTCCATCACCAGCTACTGTTGTGACGTCGTTCTGTCTGTGAGCAGTTCACTGATTACATGTGTTTGTGTGCATCCATGTGATTGTGTAGTGAGTTCTTTGAACTGGGGGGAAGAAGGGGGTGGGGGGTTGGTGTGTGTGTGTATGTGTGTGTGTGTGTGTGTGAAGAGGCAGAGTGGTCACACACCATTGTTTTCATTCTGAGGTTGTTTTTGTCCTAATGTCACTTTGCGCTGTTGCATAATGGCTGCCACTGAGCCAGAACACGGTGTGCGTGTGCAGGGCTGTAAGGTTAATGCAGGTTGTTATTTACAGCAGAGGGATGCTTCAGATAATATAAATCATATTTTATTTGTTTGTGTGTTTGTGTGTTTGTGTGTGTGTGTTTTGCTCTGTTTGAAGTAGAGCAGGTTTGAACTTATCCTCATTCTGATATTAGAAATATTTTTATGCTCCGGAGAAAACTAGTCATTGACATATTTAGGATTTTGTTAAAGAAAAAAATATATAAAGCACTTAAATGTTGACACGTTTGAACTGTTTTCCATTTACATTTCATGTTTTCACTGAAAGCTCCATGACCTTTACATCTTTTCTTTTCATCGGTGGCGCTTTTTTCCCCCCCCCTTAAAATACAAGGCTTGACAACCAGCCTTTGCTTAATTCTGTCACAGTCCATTAATAAGGTTAAAGGTGTTTGAGTCCATAAAGACACCTTGACAGGATAATTGCTGCACAGTCACACGTCACGGGGCTCAGATTCACTAAACCTGAAGGAAGAATAACATGAGACTCACTGCATGTTGTCGCACGTTCACCTGATTTGCATTAACCAAGCATTTATTTTTCTTCTTTCTCAGTGACAAAACAGATTATATTTGCAGGCAGGTACTTTGTTTTCCACCTGATAAGCTGCTGTTGTATTTTTCCATTCATCTTCAGTCATTAAGCTGATTATCCAGTAATTGAATGCGTAGGAGGTTCAGTGTTTTTGCCCAGTCTTGTGCATGTGCAGTGACCACTGACTCAGAAACTGTTCATCTTCTTTTTTTTTTATGTCACAATGATACAAAAATGCATATGTCTGAACTTCGATATGCAAATCAGGACTAAATGGAATCCCTCATCATCAGAAACTAAGCTTTTTTATCTTCCGCTCGCTCCCTTCTCGGCCGCTCATCATCTTTTATCTTTATGCTTAATTACCCCAGTGGATGGGTGAACATTGGCCTTTCTCTTCTGTCTTCACTCAGCTGAGTGAATTATAATGAAAGGTTACAGTTACAGGGGATCAGCAATTAAATGTCAAATGATGGCCGACACTCTAGCTGAGGGGTTCTGCTGTGGATGCTAATCAGCTGATCAGGCATTGACAGAAAGTGGGCGAGGAGGGGAGGGGGAGGATTCCTAGAAGAAAGGCAGCAGGAGAAGTCTGAAAAACAAAAATCCATTTCTACCAGTGCTTCTTTTTTTTCTTTTTTTTAATTAGTAGCATGTGAGTGTGTGGTGCACAAAATAGAAAGTACATCCACACTTTGCATTCTTTAGAACTTGTTGTATTATTTTTGCTTTGGCTGAAGCACAGAAGCTAATTCAGAAAAAAATTGTTGCTTTGAAAAATTAGGAAAAGTTCTTTCCTAACATTAAAGGGACATTGTGTAACTTCTCCTGTTATCTATTCACGAAAATCAATTATTTCGTTCAAAAGTAAGTTTTTTGTATTGTTTTGCCTTGTGCTGACGGACCACTTGTTTACATAGAGGCTTGTTTAAGCCGTTACCTGCAGCGACTTTCGTCCGTCTGCCGTCTGCCCAAATTTATGTGAATGCAGCATGAAAAATATGATTGATTTGCTTGCGACACTAGATGGGAGTAATTCCTACACAATGTACCTTTAAACCTTAGAAAACACACAGTGCAGCAGTGATGGAGTTTTTCTTACTCACTAAGAGCCTATACATTGGGGGAAAGGGTTGGCTGACTGGCCAGACACCCTGATCCTGGGGAGTGCATTGAATTGTAATGATGAAGAGGAAAATGGTGATGGCAGAAGGGATCTGAGGTCAAAGCTAATACACCAGATCAGATGAAAATGACCCCCACTGTTAGACAAATAGGTCTGCAGGCGCACGGAGAACAACACGGTGCATACTGAACATTTTCCTGCACTTTTATGCACATGTGCTTTCGGGTCATGAACTCAATCCCTGCACATGTTTTTACAGAAATTCAAACCCGATTTGAAAATAGGTATTGATTTGCAAAAAAATAAAATGTCACACAACAACACTCTGTAACTCACAAATCATAATGTCCCTCTCTCTTCGTGCCCTGCAGCGTACAGATCCAGGCTGTGAATGCCATCGGCTCCAGTCCCACGAGTCCACCCCTGCAGGCGAGGACACGTCCCCTCCCTCCAGCCCCGCCCCCCCTGGAATGCTCAGCGGCCGGCCCTCAGAGCCTGAAGCTGAAGTGGGGCGAAAACGCCAGCCACACGCGCGCCCTGCTCGCCGACGACATGGTCTACACACTACAGATGGAGGACAAGAACCACAGGTGGCGTGAACACAGCTCTGCCTTTGTTACATTACATCATTGTTTACCTCATGGTACAGACTGAGAAGGACACTGAGTTACTATAGTCCACAATCAAAAATTGTACCAATACCGATAGATACCAGTTCCCGAACGATACTTTTTTCTATATCAATTTTATAATATCAGTTCTAACAAAATGAAAATTACATGACACATTACAGTATTTTTCTGTTCCAACCAGCAGCTTTATTTAGATGAATTTTGCAACCTGAAAATATTACTTTAAAACGACTTTCATGCATCATTTTTGTAGTTATTAGTAGTAAATTATTACTGTCCCTGGTCTCCCATAAACATGGCTGACGTACAGTCTGCCCCTTTGTACGGCTACACTTGAGCTTTGGCATTTTGTGCCATTATGTGCCATTGTGTGCGCGTTGCGGAGCCACAGAGGCAGCCTCTCGGGAATTACGTCAATTTAAGCATGAAAAACCATGAAAACCGGATGTTTTCATGAATTTATATATTAAAAATTATTTTAAAAAACCTTGGATGCAGGGCGTAAAAAGTGGACATGTCCGGGCAAAAGAGGACGTTTGGTCACCCTTTGCCGCAACCACGTAATGTTACAGCCAATCACTGGCAGCATTATTAACCTCTGGTTACTGAAACTTGGCGCCGAAAGACGAGGCGTGTTACTACCGGAGCATTTCGGTCTGTGCCACAAAAGAACCGAAGTTCGGTACCCAGCCCTCAACATGTCACACATAAACTCCATACAGAAAGGATTCAGGCCTAGACGTTATAATAATAATAGTTCTAACTGTTCTTTATTGACATTTCTCGTCAAAAGAAACACATTTTATATCGACCAGCTCTAGAGCGTATCTATAATGCACCTGGAGCCTCTGCTGTGACGGTGAACTCAAACTGCATGATGGGCTTTCAACTTGCACATCACTTTTCTCTGACTCCTTACTCGATACAGCAAACCACAGGACCCAGAAGGTCAATATTTTTAACATACACACACGCACAGAGACTCACACACAGACTCACACAAACACAAGGACAGAACATGAGCAGCTTGAGAGAAGGTGAAGG
The DNA here is from genome assembly GCA_030347415.2 of Decapterus maruadsi. Lineage (NCBI taxonomy): Eukaryota > Metazoa > Chordata > Actinopteri > Carangiformes > Carangidae > Decapterus > Decapterus maruadsi. Next base: position 20,855,020 of record CM064887.1, on the reverse strand, counting down.
AGCATGTGAGTGAAAGCCATGTTGGATGTTGGTGTGCATCATTGTGCTTGTCTGGTGTGTGTGTGTGTGCATGTGCGGTAACCAGATGTACTAAGGAGTAGTCACGTTGAGGGCATCCAGAACCGGCCGGGATACAGCCTGCAACAATCAAACCCCCATTTAAGCGACTGGCGAAGGCAGGAGCGACAAAGAGAGAAACAGTGAGAGAAAATTAGCAGCCTGAGGAGGAGGGGAAGGGGCAGGACATGTCCGCTGATGGGGAGTTAAGTACCTCGGTTAGGAAGAGCACGAGAGGAAGCCTTTTTTTTTTATTAAAAGAGTCTGACTGACTGAGAACAAAGTAGGAACCAGGCCGCGTGGAGCCACTTTTATCTGCTCACCCGTCTGCCCACCTGTCGGATTGTCTCCCTCCGCTCCAGCCTGCCCCCTCCTCCCCTCCCCCTCCCTCCACTCTGCTTGGCCGGCTAACAGTGTTTGAATTAAGGCTTGGCCGTCATCTAGTTGGCACCCGGCTACCTTGGCACCCCTGGAACGGAGCAGAGTGCAGCAGGCAACAGATGGGGCTCTATCAGACAGGCTGCGATCTGTTAACCTCTGCAACACACACACATAGACACACACACATAGACAAACACACAGACATATAAACATATGCACGAATGCAGGCTGCCCACCAGTCAAATGAAAACAGCTTTCACAGTTAGGAGGGTGTTGTTTACCTTTTTTTTTTTTTTTAAGTGGCACAGTGATTAGTGTGGCAGTATGCTACGTTTGTCTGTGTTTATGTGTCTGATTTGAACAGATCTGGATCAGATGGTGTTTTGTGAATCACCCTGGCGTTAGTTTCCACCTGCTCGCGTAGGCAAAGGCTCCATTTTAACATAAACTGTACAAATAACTTGATTTTCTCTTTTTTTTTCTCCCCTCTGATTGTATGCATCTTTTTTTGTGTTTGCAAGTTACAGCAAATCAAACAGCAAACTTTTTCTCGCTAAATAAGTAAAACATTAAAACTATAAAAATAAGATGAAAATAAAGCGAAAAGGAAGAAAAATAAATAAATAAATAAAAACAGACAAATACTGATAAGAGTTATATGATAGATTTCAAGGGTGTTTCTCCTCCCTCAGAGCCTCCTCCTCGTATGCATCTTTTAGCACATAGTATATTAGAGAAGATGAATCCTATACACAGGTTAAAACTGCAATGCATTACTTAAGTAAAGATAAAATGCACTTGAGATCACAAGAATAAGTTTAAATTGGTGACAGGTTTATCACACACATACATCCCAGCTGCAGCCTGCAGGCACCCACACTCACACTTTTTTAATATGATTTATAATCTAATACAAATACACACAGAAGCATCTGCACCCAGCCAAAAATACACAAACATAATTTCACTCTCTCCTCCACTTTGCCATCATTTCCTCCGTGAGGAAGCCGTCCACAAGCCCCGTAAGTGAGTAAATCGCTCTGTAATGGCCATGTGTGATTCCTCACTGATTCAGGCTAATTGTCTTTGCTCAGGATTCATTACTTGCAGCTACAGGTGGTTCTGACCGGACGCCTGGATGTATTTCGCAGATGCATTAGCGGTGCTTGACCATTTGCGGAACTGTGTGCGAGCGCGTGTGTGTGTTTGCAGAGGCTTATCGGCCAATGGCTGGATTGAGCTGGTTTTTACACGACCGCTCCTGCTTCTGTCCCCTCCCCACCACCACCACCACCACCACCACTCTCTCTCTCTTCTCATCACGCTCTATTAAAATGAATTAGCGAGACATTTTTATTAGTGATGAAATCGCCATGGCAACTATTTAATCATAAAGTATCGAGGGAAACAGGAAGACGGAGCGCTTTAAAAAAAAGAGAGATAGAGAATCCAATCTTGAAAAAATACAGCTTCGTAAACAAACATATCATATAACCAGCTGGAGTTTCTGCAAATATAATTTGGATTTTTGATTTTGCCAATAAATTCCATCAGCATCGTTTTTGACCAAATAGCATTAGTGTCTGTTTATGTTTTGTTGACTTTGGCTGTCCCTCTCTGTACGTCTGCCTTTGTCTCTGACTGATCTAATTCATATTTATTCATCTCATCCTTCATTCATTTTATTTTTGGAAAGGTGACTTCACCTCTTTCATATATTTCCTCCCTCCCACCTCATCTTTGTCCCTCTTTGTTTTTGCCCTGCCCACCCCACCGTGTCTCCGTCGTGTAGGAGTATGGAATGATAAAGCAAGCTTTATACCGAATCCCCATGTTCTGCTTTCCTCCCTTCTCCTTCTCCGTCTCCCTTCCTCCTTCCGCTCATTTCTTCACTCTTATCTCCTCGTATGCAGACCTGTTGCTCATGCTGTTTTCATTTTTTTTCACTTGGTCCTTGCGCTCGGTTTTTACCCTTTTAAAAAGGCTGGCTGGATTTATTTGTTTGATCTGTCTAATTTTACTTTACCTTCTCCTTATTTGTATTGCACACAAAAAAAAAAACTTGGCAAGGGTATTAGGAGTCTAAGGGTGCCATGGCAACGGGGGCTGTATAATGCAAACAAGCTTTCAACCTCCTCACAAAATGGATTTTTTTTAAAAGTTCAGTGCAGGTTGAAGAACCTGCACCTGGGGCAAAGCCTTGGTCTCACTGTTTGTTGTCATTCATAGGCATTTGCCATCCATCAACACCACCATCAGTCCCTCTGTCCATGTTTGCATCCACTTCTCTGCCCTTCATCCCTTCCTAAATCCACTTCCTCCATCCACGTTCCTCCTCTCACCCTCTTTCCATCTTTGTATTAGCTAACTTTGTCTTTATATCCGGTACACCCGTCTGTTTTCCCACTTAAAACGCCGTGAGACCAAGATATCTCTCCTTCTCTGTCTCTAAAGTCAACCCTAATTGTACATGATACCCTGATAACAGGCAGTAATTGGTTTAAATCATGTTTACTCTATTGGAAATAATAACAAAATTATACCTTTCACTTTGGGCAAATCTGATGATGATCTCATTTTGCAGGACACGTAACATACTATTTCTGTGTGTCACCCAGAAACACTGAATGAATAGAGTAAAAAAAAAACAGATTTGCTAACCTTGTTATTTTGAGACAAGTCTGGCAGTTAAGATCTTACAGGAAAACTCTCAAGGAAAAACAGGAAGAAAGATGTTGGATAGTGTCATGCCAAGACAAATGTTGGCTTTTCTGCCTGAGCCGAATCATTTTTCAACAGAGCTGGTACAGTCTCAGCAAAGTCTGCATCTGTGTCGTCGTGCATCACTGCAGCAGGAACACGCACGACGACATTTCAATATTTGCCAAATGCTCAGTCAGAAAACATGGATCTTTAATCATCGGCACAAAAAGGCACGTGTCTCGTCCGCCTCTAACCTCCCTGTGTCCTGCTCTGCTCCCTGTCGTGGTTAATTGGTCGGCTGTTTGGCTCCCGACCAAGGATGCAGTTCAACTCATCAACCATGGCCCGGTGATTTTATGTGTGTCCGTGTGTGTGTGTGTTTAATACAATCCGTGCTCTGCTGGTTGTTAATTGTTTTGATATTCTGCCACTCTGCTCAGTCCAAAACAGAAGAGCTCATAATTCATAATAATGGAAAAGCCGATGTGTTCGCTGCGTAAATGTAAGGATTGCTAATTTAATCATCAATGTAATCATTTCAATCGTGAGCCGGGAGTAAACGGGTAGTAAGAGAAAACTCGGATTTACAATCACAACCACTATGTGTGTGTGTGTGTTGACCGTAAGGCCCGACGGTGAAGCAAAGAATTAAAAACACCATATATCAGGCAGAGGAACGCATAACTTCTCCGTGGTGCAGCTACATAAAGAGCTCATCAAGAGTTATAGCCTTCCACTACGCCGTGACCTCTCTCTTCTCTTCTCTACTCTCCTCTCTTTCTGCTCTCGCAGCACATCCTCCATCTTCGTCGTCACTCTGTAATTACCGGCCACCTCTTTTATTCCTCCTCTCCTTCATATCCTCTCCCTCCTCACATTCTCTCCTGCCCCTTCACCTCTCTCTCCGTCTTCTCTTCTCTCGTAACTTTCTTCCGGTGTCGTTGGCTGTTTTTTAACCCCACCGTGCCAAAAAAAAAAAGGGCTGATAGTGGAGATAAATAACCAATTTTCAGCTCCAATCTCAGTTTCCTCCTGACTTGCTTGTTCACCCACTTATCATCTCTCCTTCAGTCCATCAATCCATCCATCTTGTCAGCCAGAAAACTTTTCTTGGGGACTTGTTTTCATCAGATTTGTGACTCATGCCTGCCGCTATTGGTCCTGTAGGTTCATAAATCACCACTATCTTTTTTTAAAGATGCACTCTTCTCTCCCTGCCAGCACCCGTTCAAGGTTTCCTTTGCTTTTTACTTTTTTTCTCTCCATCCAAGTCAGTCCCACCTCAGTGTAGCATTATGCTAAACCTGTGTTGACACCGATAAACACCCCAGTGAACAAACAGATACCAATATGGTAATGGTAATGGTGAAAAGCTCTGGATATTTAAGGCCAGGGATGCCATGCACCCCTGCAAATGATTTAATAAGCCATTATTGCAGTGAGTCACTGGAACTCAAGGCAAAATACATCAAGCCAATATAATACAGTATAACATGGTCTGAATCATTTCCCAAAAGTAGTTTGGCCATTAGTGCGCTCTGAGTACTGATGACTTCTTCTCCACTCTTCGTGTTATCCAACTTTTTAAACTTGACCTTCTTCAACGCTGCATATCCTTCTTTCCTCTCATCAAGTCACAGCACAGCACCATCATTCATTTCTCTCACACCTCTCTGTTCCTTCATCAGTCCATCCCTCACACCATGTTCTCTAATTTCTCTTCTAGATTTGCGACTCGCTGTCTCTCCTTAACCCTCCTCGTTATATTCTCCGTGCAGGTTCGTGACGATCTACCACGGTCCCAGCCACACCTACAAGGTCCAGCGGTTGACCGAGTCCAGCAGCTACAGCTTCAGAATACAGGCCATCAGTGACGCTGGCGAGGGCCCCTTCTCTGACACGCACACTTTCTGCACCACCAAGTCTGTACCCCCCGCCCTCAAAGGTAAAGTCACCCTGCAGGCAAAGTGTGATGTCACTGTTGCCCTTCAGGAAGCTGCAGCCATTAAACCACATAATAAAACATCCTAGAATGAATGAATGTCCCAGAAAGTGAAGACTTTAAACTTTATAGTTAAGAATAAGATGGAAATACCACATTCTAACTTATTTATACATATAGTTATTTTAGCTATAACATTTGGGAATTTTATGTGTCCTGTGGTACAGACTTTTGAAGAGGAGGTGCAGCATGAATGCCCTAAAGGTGATGCACTTACAACAGAAGAAGAAGAAGAAAAAACCCAATACATTTATCCCTGTTTGGTTGTTAGCGATGGCAGCTTTACTGGAGCTTTGTTTGATTATTGCTTCCAGTATGTGGCCTGTGCTGTAAACTGAGGTGGCGGCTTGTTGTAGCAACTATAATCACAAGAAAAAGCATCCTCCGAGGTGATATAACAGCACGTTACTGGTAGAACTGTCAGAGAGGTATCCATAAATGGCTAAATAACATCCAAACAGCTTCCTCTCCACTGCAAAGGTTCTCTGCAGATCAGCAGAAAAAATAAAGAGTGGAAAAAGTTGAGTTGAGACCAGTCAATGAAAGGGGTCTCCGGTTTCCGTAAAGGTTCAATAAAACATAAATATTAGCACAGCTAGTAATGTATTCGGAATTGGATCTTTGTTGTAATATCCGAAATTATCACCTAAGGATATTGTTGCACTGCAAAAACAATTATCGGCACTAACAAACCAAATGATTGCAATGTGAATTATCTGTGTTTTGGCTTATATCCAGAACCCACACAGTCTAAGTAGCCTTATAACTTCCATTAACATGACTATATCCATTAGAGCTGATGTGAAAAATTAGATTGAAGCAGCCAGACGGATGTTAAAATCCACTAATAAATAGCTAGGGAGTGGCTGAGGTTCCATTTATTTAAGATGATCTCACCCTTCACATATCCCTGTGCTTCTTTCTGTGTGAAATCTTAATCATGTTTTGATGCCATCTCTCTGCCGACAGCTCCCAGAGTGCACCAGCTGGAGGGCAACGTATGCGAGGTCACATGGGAGACCATCCCACCAATGAGAGGGGACCCTGTGAGCTACGTCCTCCAGTTGCTGGTGGGACGAGAGTCAGAGTACAAACAGGTTCGTCGTCACACACACACACACACACACACACACACAGGTCGAGTGAGGACAGCGTTTCCTGTGAGTCCCGACTTAAATTATTTGGTTCATTCATATTTTTGTGGAAGCGCAGTCGTCTACTAGGAGGATTTATTCCCGTCTCCTCGAGAAGCGGAAAAATTCATTTAACATTGATGGGGTGTCACAGAACACTCACACAAGACACAAATTGGCCCATTGAATGATAGAACACACAAACACACACACCTAGACACAATTTTGTACATGGTGAAATGAAATACAGCTTTCTCTGTTAATCCAGAGTGCCTGCAGTATTTATTGAAGCGGAATTACAACCCAGTAATAGCTGAGGAAAGTTTCCAGCTGCACTTCTGTGTAAGGCGTTGGGCGGCTGGCAGTTGGAGCGATGAGGGGACGAGCAGAGCTCAGCCGAGAAGACATTTGTCTTCAGGGCCGTTTTATTTTCTGTTATTGAATTACCGAAAGGTTGGCGGAAGAACTGCTGATACCCACCGCTTGTATACGCGTGCAAGTGGGACGCGTGGCTGCTCATCTCATTGTGTGTGCACACGTCAGCTGTCGATACAGAGCCGCGATGCTGCTTTTCAGATGTTTGTATATTTCTCTTTAGCCTGTTTGTTCTGTTTGTTACCAGTCAAAGCAGACACACACTTTCTGTTTATGTTCTCTGTCAACTGTTAAATTAGCAAATGTAATTCATGAACAAGAGAAAACGAAAACACCTTTGTTTATGAAACACATGCACAATTACAACCCACTTTCTCATCTGCTCCCACGCACGGAATATAATCATATAATTTTTTCCTGGTTTAGCTATTCTTCCTACATGTGTTTGTTTTGTTGTTTCAGTTAAGTTCAGTTACACAATGAATGAATGAATGAAGGTGACCCGTCAGAGATTAGAATGTATTCCGCGTCCTTGATCCGTCATTGCGTTATAAAATGAGCTATGTACAAGAAAGAAGCAAATAAGGGATGAGTGTCTTTTCCAAGGACACCTGCTGTGACCTTCTGTCACTTGTTAGTCTTTGTAACTAACATTCAAAGCAGCATCTCTCCATCATTTGTTTTGTTTTTTATTATGATGAAATGCTTTTCAAGACAAGTTGTGCATCCCGAAGCCCGTAATTTATACCTTGGAGCCCGAGCAGTGGGGCGACGGCTAACGTCCTTGAGTATCACATTATGAGATGCAGTTTGTTTCCAGGTACATGCGGTTTGGTCGGTGTATGCGTTTGTGTCTGCAAGGTCACTCTTGAACAATGCAGCATTTGATTATGGTAGGGAATGGGGTTAAAGGTCCATGTGTGAAATTATGAAGGTGCTCAGTCGACAGAAAAATGCACACAGCAGCTAACAGGAACTACTGTATGCCTGAAAATGAACCGTAAGGACTTTAGTAACGTTGTGATGTCACAACCAGCCAGTCAGGCCCAAGCCCCGCCCACCTGGACTCACTATCCTTGAAGGATTTCAGATCCTCTCTTCTGATTGGCTCTTCACCCTGTTGTTGAGTGAGGAGGAAGAAAAACTACATTTTTTTTTCTTGGTGGTTAAAAGTCTCAAATAAAACAGGAACAGTATTAAATATGTGACCTTTAAAAAAAACAAAAAACAAGACTCACTCAGACTTTTCTTCTTTCCTGCCCTCACAGGTTTTTAAGGGAGAGGAGGGCGTGTACCAAATCTCTGGTCTCCAGAGCAACACAGACTATCGTTTCCGTGTGGGCGCCTGCCGCCGTTGCCAGGATACATGCCAGGAACTGTGTGGACCACTGAGCCCCTCCTCCTTGTTCACGCTTCGTCGCCAGGAGACGGCGTCATCGGGAGAGCCGTGCGCCGTGGAAATGGGCAAAGGCTCGGGCCTGATCTCGAGCGATGAGCGCTTCGCGGCACTGATCGTGTGCGTGTTCGCGGGCTTCTCCATCCTCATCGCCTGCTTGCTACAGTACTTCTTCATGAAGTGAGGGAATTTTAACTATCGGATAGAAAGAGAAAGCTAAATCACAGAGAAACTTTAAAAGAAAACGTCTATGAAAGAACAGAATGAAATCAAAACAAACACTTGAGATGTACTTCTAAGGCTATGTATGTTTTTCCTTTTTTTTTTTTTTTTTTTTTTAGTCAAAGTATCAATTCAGGCTTTCCACACATTGTTCCTGTCGTCTTCTGCCTTCACTTGGTTTGGTCTCGTTTCTCTATCATGTCTCTGTTGTCTTTGTTATCACTGTGTGTTTCTTTTGTTGAGGATTTCTGTCGAGGGAAGCCTTGTCTTAGCTGTACCTCGGTTGGGAAAGAAAACTGATAATCAAGCCTTAAAATAGCTGTGAGCAAAGCAGTTGCTCCTCAGACTGACTTGCATGTTTTTTATTTTGTATCTTTTTAAAACATATTCGATTAGAGAACATGTATATTTCTTGACGGTCATTGCCTTACAGTTTTTTTTGTTTTTATCAATGTTTAATTTGCAATTTTTTTTGTTTTTGCTGCAGTCTTTATTCATTCAGCCATATTCCAATGTAGGCCTTCAAAAGCTTTAGCCGTTCATACCTTATTATTCAGTTTGTTACTACTCTACAGGCTGTCGGTCGACTCGTGCACCTGCTCTCACATGCAGACTGACAAGAGACACAATGCGCACACACCTGTGCAGACTTATGTACATATACATGCACACATGTACAATTACACTCAAGCAATGACAATGAGAAACACACATTTCCTCCTAAGAAGGCAATCGCATATCTGCTCAGCTTTTAACGTTCAATCACTCACTCATTCAGCTACCAAAGTGATGCAATCCATGTGTGGTGTAAGATGCTGCTATCCTGTGATTTTATATATCTAAGAAAGAATGGAAAACCAGTAATCTAATATATATACACACAATATATATATTATAACAAATATCTATGATGCTATAGAAGTGATGTAATATAAGTGATGGCTATGTAAGGTCTGAAGTACAGTGTAAAAGGGGAGGAGTTTACTCTAGGTGCTCACAACAGCAGCTCTGAGGTCAGTTCAGTAGCTCGTGCAAACATTTGAAGGAGCCCTTAAAGCGCTGGTCTCGGATCAGAAGAATATGAACCCTCGTAGGTATTCAAATGTTGGGCGTAAACTGGCTTTAGCATTTTTTAGGAAGTCGGGCTAGGATCGTGATTGAGTGATTGGCTGCAACTTTTACCAGGAAAGGGGCTCGGGGCTTAGTGTCGTGAATGCCCCCCCCAAAAACCCACCCACCCCCCCAACCCAACCCAACCCCCCTCCCTCCCCCAACTGTTGGCCAGTCCTTCCATTACTCTACCATCTCAAACACCATCTCTCCAGCCTATTTATCTGTAGCTTTAGTAGCGATATGCCCGTAGCATCGCAGATCCAGAGGTGCTAACAGCCTGCCAGCTAGCCACCCTTCTCAGAGCTGTGTGTATGTGTGTGTGTATGCGTGCGCGTGTGCGTGAGTGAGTGAGTGCAAGATAACCAGGAAAGCCATTAGGAGTTAGCTTGAGCTTTACCCCCTTGAACTTTAGCCAGCTGCCGGCCAGAGCAGCTGCAGCGCTGAAGCTGTAGTTCCTCCTTCTAGCTCGTCTGTGAATCGATACATTGGAAGACTCGTCTTCTCTTTTCTCCTCTCCTGCCCATAATTATCTGTAATTACCTTTTTTTTTTTTGCTCTGGCTGCTTCTCTCTCGCTTTCGATCCATCCCATCTTTCTGCTCATGCACTACTCTCCTCTCTCTTTCTCTCTCTGTCTCTCTCTCTATTAAAAGGTGCTTTATTGACATGTAATCAGAGCAGTAGCACGTCTGCGGTCTCTCCTCAGACAAACATGTTCTCTGGGGACATGAACTAATGTTCACTAACCAAACAAGCCTTTGACAGAACACAGCGCAACAGAACAGGGCATTGTGACACATTGTAACACCCCCTTTCCCGCCCCCCACCATGACTCTCGCCCGGTTTTATTTTTTAACCCCCAAACCTGCAAAACAAAGCCAAGGTACAGCCCAATAAAAACCCTGATAATCCAAAGAAGTCACCCTGACCTGCATGATTAACGTGCAACATGTCCACTTTTTTTTTGTTGGGCGGGGACGTGCGTGCGTGGGGGGATTGGGTGGGAATAGAGAGGGGGTGCGGTGGGGTGGTTGGTAACGGTTAGCTCTGATTGGCAGCCTGTAACGTACCTCAGGGAAAAGGCCTTACAGAGGGGAGATCTCATCCCGTCATCCCCCATTGCTGTCGTCGTCATGATCACGATCGTCATCGTCGTCGTCATGTTAGCCTCTCTCTCTCTCTCTCTTTCTCTCCATCTCCATCTCTCTCGCTCTCTCCTTTTCTCCTCTCCGTCTTCCTACCAGTCCTCCTTTCATTATTTGATGCTGTATCTTGTCCTCTGTCTATGCTGTGCCTTGCTCCTGTATGTGTCAGTAAGCAAAGTGGTTTACTAGCTCAAAATACCTTTGCCAAAGTTGATGGGAAAGTTAAGGTAGAGTTCTTTTCTAGGTTTTATTTATACTATATATTTGCATACAGTACTTTACATGCCAATTACAGTGCAATCTTCATTTATTTATTGTTTAAAGATTAAGAGACAAGTGTAGTTATATACTAATTTTTTTTCCTTGTAGCATGTTTTTTTTTTCTTTTTAATTTTTTTTTAATGGATGTATGTTAGATTGTATGATTAAGGCCAGCATTCCTTATCTCAGTAACCCTTTAAGTATTTCTCTTACAGCTGTTGGGAACCTGTAGCTCATCAGTCCATGCCTTGCAGTTATCATTGCTGTTTCAAACATGTAACCAAATGCCTATGTATTTTTTTTTTCCTCATCTCCTGTTTTGGCCATGCACAGCCGAGCAGTTCTTGTAATGCTTAGACAGACATGTAGCAAAAAGCCAGGCCTTAGAGTCAGTTCAAGTCATTGATATTGGGATAAATGTCGCTGCCTTTGGCTTTTTTTTTTTCCTGATTAGTGTTATAATGAAGCTTCTGATATCTTTTTACTGTTTTATTGCCAAAGTGCAGGCTTCTCGTGTCCACTAGATGTTGCATTTGCAGTCGTCTAAAGGGTTTCTGTGATGTTCCTCTGTAACTACACAGCATTACGATTATTATTATTGTTATTATTATTCTCTCAAAAGGAAAAAAAAACATTAACTTGATCTGTGATTATGCTTCTTTTCATATTATCTTTTATTATTTTGTTTTGTTTTGTAAAGCAAAATGTGCCATTTTGAAATGTGTAGCCCCCTTTTGGAGGAGAGTTTTTAACACAACCTGATTTCACACTGAAAGGTAAACATATATATATACATATATATGAGGCAAAAACAATCATACAATGATTTCAGGCAAATGACAACAATAATAATATTGATGATTCCTTGTTCAGGCTAGTGCTGGTATAGTAGTAGTGAGTATTTTGTATCCAGTATTTTGCTAAGAGATGATATACAGAGATATCTATAGAGCTATAGAATGAGATGGTAAATACATTATGACTAACAGAGTTGAAGCACTTTTTTTTATGCCGAGCATTAGTCTTGATGAGGTTAATCCGAGCAGGTGGGGACACGCAGCCCCTCCACTCTGTTCCAAACACTACTGCCAACGCCGTCTGTTACATTCATTGGCATTATTCTGTCGTTGGCGTCACTGTGACATTGGCATTACTGGAGCACGGTCCTGTGCTTCTCAAACGGCACCCTGCTCCCTGCAGAATTTCAAAACTACGGCAACAAACGAAGTACAAAGGGAGCGAGGGGGGGGCCTTTTTTTTTTTTTTTTTTTTTTTCAGACGTGCTCATAGTGTGTCTACCTATAATGGCCTGTTGCATTTGTAGTTGACAGGTAATGTGTGAGGGTGTCCTGTCCTTAAACCGCCCCCCCTCCCAACGTTATATTGCCCACCCACAGCCCCCCACCCCGATACCACCCCCACCCTTATTCAAGCCTTAATGCCCCGGTGGGAGAGCAGAGGTTTGCCTCGTGTTTGGCCGAACTCAGGCCAGTTGTGTTAGTGTTGAATAGTCTGATGTTAACGCAGTGTTAACTGACAGGCTGTGTGTTTGTGGGCAGGGTACTCCCTTTATGTGTTTTGTTGTTTTTTGTTTTGATTGTTTCTTTTTTTGTTTTTTTTTTGTTTTCAAATGCTGGTGATTTTTTATAGACACCCCCACCCTTCCCAACCACCCACCTCAACACCACCCCCCGCAGGTCCTGCACATTTGGCGGTTATATCAAGAAAGAGAGACTATTTTTTCGCCCAGCAACCCCACGTCTGTGCCTTCTGATCAGTTTTTTTTTTTTTCCTTTTTTAAATTTTTTTTCTCTTTTTTTAATGTTTTGTACGTTTTACAGTAAGTAGAGATTTTGACTGAGAGATTGGCGATTTGACAAACGTACAGAGATTCACAGGTATTTAACTATTTTTTAAGCGAGACAAAAAAAAGAAACATATTTTTACCTCACGATTTAAAAACAAACATTCCAATGTTGTCATGGTCTACGAATTGAAAGAAAAAAAAAGAAATTCATGCATTTCTTCTTGTATTGTAAATGTTAGACAATTTCATATGCATTATATAAAAGAAACTGCCATATCAATTTTAATGTATAGATTTTTGCAAATACTACCCTATGTATGTAAGACGTAACTGTATCGGTAGCGTATATATAATATATTTATGCCCAATAAATGTTTTAATTTTTTTCTGACTTTGATTTAAACTGTTTGTTTTATTGTGTATGTCATCGCAGACAGTTGTTGTAATGATCACTTTCCCGCAGATAAACACATAAGCTACTGTGTCACATGACAGCTGAATCGCAGGCATGCCAGCACAATAGCCACTCCACTGTCTATGCAAAAAACTGCTGTCCTGACATTTAATGTTGTCGCACTATTGATTTTTATCTTCCAGGTTTAATAAGAGATTGATGATTCTCCCCTCATCAGAAGCACCTTTATGGGCTGCTGTAAACACAGCTGAGTAATAATCCATATTCATAATGTTAGGGTTTAAATTACGACTAATACTCTGAGCGATGCCTCAAAAACAGTCATCATTCTCCAAGGGGGTGACATTTTAAATGTCAGAGTCTCATTTGTGTAATTAAAGACAGGTTTGTCTTTTTCTTTTTTCGAACTCAAGGTTTCAAGGATGAGAAGCGAGTGTACACGTGTCTATTTATGCGTCTGTGTGACGGTGTTTCGACGCCGCCAGATTTACTCTCCAGTGGCCTCGATAGTGTTTAGCCAGATAGCTGGGAAGAGTAAATCACACACACTATTATCCCCCTGCTGTCCCTGAGGGCAGCCAGACACAGACTGCTACACTGCACGCTCAATTCTCCACACCCCACAACGACCTGAGGACCACAGGGAAATAATAGTCTTTTGACCTTGTGTGTTACTCCTGATCATTTTGTGGTGCGTGGACGTAGTTCTGTTTAACGTTGTGTAGAAATGGAACAATTAAACACCAAAATAAACCGCTTCTGCTATTTCACCCCTATCTGTTTTTTAATGACGTTTTAGGACAGCAACGATACATTACAGAAACCCCTGCTGGAGGAAAGTGCACCGTAAGCAGTGGCTGTGCAATCACTTGTTTCTCCAAACCGTGAGATGCTGTTTGAATAAATCTGAAGGATGAGGCACTCAGACAGTTTCAAGTGGTTCTGTTAGTTTGAATGACTGATTGTGCTTTGATCATTGCTGTGAGATGCAACAACTCTCACACCGTTGAAGCAACCTCTTGTGATTTTCACAAACAACAATCCACTGTGAAATCCTTTCAGCTGCTGCCTTGAGGGCAAAGTCAAAAAAGAAAGGAAGTGTACTGTACTTTTGTGGCTTTTTTGTAGCAAAAGTCAGAACACTGACGAACACAATCTCATTATCAAACTTTCATGACTGAATGTAAGAAAACCTTTTAGCCTATGTCCAGTTATTTCTGGACACCATGGAGCTGTCTTGCCAGGTGTCAGCAGTCTACACTTTTCAGGAGGGGAGTCATAAGAACACTACAGTAGCACACATAAAGGAAATAACCCTTTTGGTCACTGATGTTGAATTCATTTTTAACTATAGCTTTAGGGGAAACTAATAACATTTCTGACTTAGTCTGCAAATTCTGTAATTACCTATTTTTATCAGTGCTTGAAGCATGCATTGGTATGCAGTACCAGCACTTATTTATGTCAGCGTATTAACTTGCATTTTGGCACTCTCCATCTCAGGTTTTGGCTGATTTGTGTGTGATCCATGTAGAGTAGATTATGCAGAAATACCCTGTGGACCTCTCAAAAAAGTTGTATAATCTCTCAAACAAAGCAACATAGTTTTGTGCACTTCAGCATTAAAACCTGTCCGAAAATATGACTGCAAACCGTTTTTGTGCAAACCAAACTCACCAAATGTGAGTGTCACATTGCCCCGCCCACATCGCCATGTGATTGGCTATGCACCACGAGTAACAGCCTATCAACACTGAGGACCACACGCTCTGATGAGCAGGCTCACCTGTTGAGTCACCAACCATGAGAGAGTGGGAGACGGTGGAGGAGGGGGTCCCAATGCCAACAGCTATGCCACCACAGCTAGCATGTCTCAACAACATCATGTAGCCTAAACACTGCTGAAACAGTTGAAGTTCCTAAAAGCAGCAGATATTCTCTTGGTGTTGGAGCAGAACCAGTGCTGTTAAAACACAGCAGCATAAAACCACCAGTACAAACTCCATGGACTGAAAGTTAGCTGAGAAACGGTGAGTAGGCTACTGGCACTTTTAGCACCAAATATTAGCATGCTAAAGTGCTAAACTAAGATGGAGAACATGGTAAACATTACACCTGCTAAACATTTGTTTGCTATCCTAATGGCTGTGTTTGCCAAACACAGCCATTAGTAGCCTAGCATACTGACAAGGCATTTGGTTCACTTCCTTCAGGTTTACCCATAGACTGTGAAGAGTTTACCTCAAAGATTTTCAAACATTTTTTGCATCATAACTTGGTAGTATCTTTGGATTATAAAGAAAAACAATACAAACCTTTTAAAATATTTTTAATGGGTTGCTATGATGTAGGCTGGATGGGACTAGCCAGAGTCACCTTCTCATTCTGAATTTGAGAACAACTAAAAATTGCATTTTTGTTCCTGACTGCTTTAACCAAATAAATATATCAATTATTTATGGAATAGCAATATTTAACCATGTCTAATATCATGGCTATATGGACTTATGGCCACTTTTAGCCAAAATCTTAACCTGTAGGCCGTGAGGGTTAGATTCATTTTGGGACAACCCAAAGTGCAATGAATTCAGAGAATTCACCCGCAGACTCCTGTTTAAATGGATGCTTCCTGCAGGATGTCTTGTTATTGTCAGAAGTAAGCTCCATAAATATAACTGGGTGTAGACATAATCTGAACTCAGTAAGTTACTTTGAATCAGATCAGCTCAGACCACAAACCTGTGGGACTTACAGCACTTTGCTTATGCATTTAAGCTTTTAATGAGGATACACATGCACAAGCACAGGGAATGTGTGCAATTATGCCTCTGTTTGTGCATCAGCTATAGCACAAGTTGATGCCATCTGGTAGGCCAAATAATCAGACTGCCACATGTACTGTACAGCACACACTGATATATATGGAGGCCTTTAATCCCGCAGCCTCTTTCTTTTGGTCTAAATTTACCATGTTCTTCAGTAATTTGCTCACTCACAGCCCACACCGGAGTAAATGGTCATGAAGTCTGACTCACTGACTGAGCCTCTCTTCTTTCACCTTTTGTTTTATTGTCTCTCTTAATTGCATTTTTAATGAGAACCTCTCATTCTCACCTGTGTTCATGCCTATTCTTCTTTTTTCTCACCTGTCATCCACCCACTAAATTAAATGAGATAAGTTTTATTTCATTAATTTATGGGGTCTCCCTCATTACCTCTGGATTTTATGCTTGCAGTGCTGTGTGAGCTCACTTTCACAGTCTTCTCTATTCTTTGTCCTTTTCTGACAGACAAGCTAAATTACCTGTGTGACCTTCAAGGGGTCTAAGGTCAGCTATGTAAGGCCACTGAGGTGACTGTCACTCGTCCTATACTGACAGTGCTAACATATGTAATGTGTAAGGGGGGATGTAGAAGAGTCACAGGAGAAGATTGCGTACCCTATCACGGCTTGGTGTGACTCGGTTCACTGTGAGTGACGCAGATTTTCCATCAGTGTGGAGTGGGTGGAGAAGCACTGTTAAGTGGTTTATTACTTTCCCAAACTGATTGCTGACTGAATGAAGTCTGTTGGCGTGCAAACATGTTGTTTATAAAAGAAAAGCAAAGAGATAGAGAGTTTTTCTTCTTGTTCCTTTTTTTTTCTTTTTTACTGTTACAAGACTTAACCAGATACAACAGGAGATATTCACAGACGTTTTCAGAAAAAGGAGAAAGAAAGAAAATACAAATCTATTTTTACTTTTAATCAATACATAGTAGATTAATAAATAGTATGTCATGATGTCAGTATGTACAGTCAAAGACATTCATGAACACATACATTCTTTAGAGCCGTATGAGGCCACGTTTTTAAATCCAGTGCAGGTTGGTGGAGGCTGCTGCGGTGATTTGGCTGCTGTGAAACCATCTGAGGTCACATCATTGAGTCTGTATAGCTGTACAAAGCATATTTACAACTTAAAGCAAGCATATACATCATCACTTGAAGACAGTTCACTGATCATCTTTGTCCCAAAGGCTGCAAGATACACAAATTACAAAATTCACTTTTATTTTTCCCCATCTGCTGCATCATTTAACAGATGGATGTTTTAAAAAATCTTCTTGCAGAACTTGTGTCGTGACATTTTGTCAAGGTTGGCACCTTTGACACATTGCGAAATGTTTCTATTTCAGCTCACCCACCAGCATGCACGGTTTAATCACCCATGAAAATAGTTTCCAGTGGGTGCCAAAGTAGCTTCACTCAGGTAACAAAATAAATCTGGCCCATACTCCGGCCGCATGCTGTTGTTTTCTGTCGGACCAGTGTGCACCTGTGTTCCACAGGCTCTTATACAACATAATTGTCAGATGCTACTTCTACATCTGGACCGATTCTGGTTCATTGTCAGACAGTACCAGAGGATAACATCCAGAATCTGCCCACCCTTACAGAAAAACCACATGTGAACATGTGTTACCATGTAGAGCCCATGTGTAAAACATGTTATCACATGTGGAAAATGGGTCTAAATTCACATGTGATTCCCATAAAATTGGGCCAAAACCACATGTTTCCCATGTGCAAATAACATGATTCACATGTGCAAAATTTGGCACATGTGAATCACATGTGAAGTTCATGTGGTTTTTCTGTAAAGGCAGACGTGGAGGTAAATGGGTCAGGTGGACCAGGGGTATATGAGGCCATATGTATTTCATTAGCAATTCAATAAGATACACAAGATATATATAACGTTTACATTGTGCCTGTTTGATTTAACCATTGAAGACGTTACTCTGCTTGTTCGCGCTCAAAAGTTTTAGGAGTGCGGCTCAAAATGTGCCAAACCAGACTATGGGGCAGCCAACCCACCGGGCTGACTACTCCTTGCAGTGACACCCCACCTGCTTCTGTGTTGCTTCAGGCATCATAACAAATCAGATAAATGACAAATGCTTTGTATCACAGGATCCACAGATTGGCACATTGTCCCCACACACCTGTAAAAAGCAGAGAAGGCTGACTGTACATCAGTACACCTGAGATGACTGAAACACATGTCAGTGATGTTAGAAAATCAGCCATGTTTCAGTGGCGCACAATCCTAAGCCTGAGGCATTTATGGTTCACTGATGATATCTACGCATAGCAACATGTAGCTGTTCTCTTGCCTAATGCAATGAATGGTTTGCAGCTTGGATAATTTAACAAGACAGAAAAACTAATCACACTGCTGTATCTTGGAAATGTTTTGCATTCTGTAAATTGTCTCACAAGTCTCCAAAAATAACTCCTGTGAATTTCAACATAATACAAGTCATTTCAGGGACCGTCCACCAGCTCCACTGACCCCTGTTGGCAGCATCAACACAGCATGGACTTGAGTCTCCAAGATGCCGAGCACTGAGCAGGTCAGATAATAGTAAGTGTTTTTTTTTTTTTTACAGTTTCACGCTCTCTCCAACTAATTACATGCATCACATGACAACTGGCACACAATACAGGCATGCAAATACACACTCTGTCTCTCTCTCTCTCTCATTCACTCACTCACCCACACGCACATACACACACACAGCTACTCTGCCCCTCTCTACAGGAGTACAGAGCAGTGCCACAAGATCTACAGTGCTTTCTTTGTCATCCAGAATATGAATACAATATAAGGCAATCGTAAATGTCTATGGTATCTACATATGTGTGCATGTTGTTGTTGTTGTTCACATTTGGATCAATAATCAATATACAGTAAGCACTTGGGGCTTTTGTGTATTTTTGCACTCCACCAGGCATGGTTTGGCAAATGTCTGAAGAGTGGAAAAAAATGCATTGACGCACGTGGACAAAGGGAGACAGACGCTTGCAGCTATTTGTGGTTCGTCCCTGGTTCTTTCAGTCTCACACATAGGCAGGTGATGCGCGCACATGCACAGTTTGGCGCACGTTTTCTCCAGTCTGATAGACATAATGGCTTTTAGGGTCGATGCTCTCAACCTGTGAAAACATAAATCTTAACAAATCATATGCAGACACTGTGACAGTCGCGCAGTGTGTTTAGAAGCTGACTGTGGACTCCGACCAGCCGTTGGAACCGTCTCCCTTCATGGTGCTGGCTGTGCGTCCACGTGGTGGCTGCTGGCCGTCGGTGAGGCCGAAGAGGCGCGCCGCTGCGCCCCGGTATTTCCATGACATGGTGTTGTAGAGGATGGGGTTAATGGCGGCACTCAGATAGAAGAGGACCACCGACACCAAACTGCAGTACTCGGACAACACCGTCAGCAGCGGGGATGGAGCGTCCATCGAGCGGAACTGCAGGTAGCGGCCCACGTGGAAGGGCAGCCAGCAGAGGACGAAGGCCAGAACCACCACCACTGGAAGAGGAGGAGGAGGAGAAAGAAGAGAACAGTGATGATGGGGTCAGGAATAGTGGTGGAGGCAGTGGGGGGAGGAAATAAACTGATCCTTGTTATGGGGCAAGGCTTAAAAAAAAAAGTGCTTTTCTATAGTTGTAAACTTTCTTATGAATATACTTATAGCACTGAAGTTGAAATCAAAGACCTGGGTTTTACTAATTAGTCTAAATCACGTTGTGCGTTGCGCGTAATTTGCGCGCTCTCCAAACTTACCCAGCATTTTGATGGTCTGTCTGTTGCTTTTGTCCCTGTGAGCCACGCGGGAGCTGATGTTTGTCTCTCGGTGTCTCTGCCACAGCCGGCGGCCAATGAGGCTGTAGAGCACTGTGAGACAGAACACTGGCATGAAGAAGAAAACAGAGCTCAACCACACCATGGCTCCCATGAGACCTGACTCCACTGCGTAATGCGTCATCTTACACTCCCGGGTGTCCTCGGCCTCCAGAGAGTAGTTAGTCTTATTGGTTCCCAAACTCAAATTATATGGGGCTCCGCTATCCCGCTCCACTCCCACCATGACAAACACGGGTCCGGCGCTCAAGAGAGACACTGTCCAGAGCAGGAGAATGAGGGCGCGAACCCGCCTTTTTGTAACCACAGCCTTGGCGCGTAGCGGGAAGCAGATGGCCAGGTAGCGCTCCACCGACAGCGCGGTGATGCTGAGGATGGTGGAGTAGGTGCACGACTCTGACACGAACTGAAAGAGCTTGCAGAGCACGTCTCCCAAGCGCCACGGCCTGTACCTCCACATGCGGTAGAGGTCCAGCGGCATGCAGAGGAAGATGAGCAGGTCTGACACAGCCATGCTGCACAGGTACAAGTTGGTGGTGGTGCGCATGTCCCGGTACTTGCTGACCACCAAAATGGTCATAACATTCCCGGTCATCCCGACCAGAAACAGCAGCGTGCAGGCGACCGTGATGCCAGTGAGGAGAGGGATTGAGTAGTAATTGAGAGGAGCCAGGAGGAGGCCATCGGTCCCTGTGGTGGTGTTGAACTCGTCCCCGCTGCAGTTATGGGAGATGCACTCCGAGTGGTTGAGCCAAGTGGGCATGCTGTCGCCGCGCGGTTATTCACTGGGCCGTGACTGGCCCTGAGAGTAAAAGGCATCACGGGTCTGGGGCTCCTGAAGCCCCCCGACGCTGCCCCTTCCTCCCATCATCACTGTCTGAGTTGCGTAGGGAGTGGTAAAGGTTAGCAGACGCTGCTGGCAGCCGTGCGTAAAACCAAGAGAAAGAGTCACAGTGAAGGTGAAACGAGTCTCACAAAAGATTCTTCTCAACTCTCCAGGTAACTGACGGCTCTCATCAGAATCGGGCACAAAATTGGGCTGTTTTATGTCGGACAAAAAAGATCCACTTTGCCTGCAGTACGCATTCTGACGTTTTCCACCAATGTTGTTTGGCACTGAAAGCACCTGTTCAAAAGAAAAGATTACATGCTGGATATTTGTAAACAAGCCCGAATTTGGCACGGACGTGTATTCCAAACAAAACAGACGCCGTAGGAGAGGAAATTAAAAAATAAATAAATAAATCACAGCATAGTCAGTTTTTTGTCAATGAAAAACTCTCAACATAAGTTGTCTCCCTCATTGTCTGTTTGTGATGGTTATAAAAGAAAATGAAACATGATCCATCAACAGTCCCAAAGAGTTCCCATCACCAGCTGCGCGTCCCGGCGTTTGAGCGTCAGGCAAAAACAAAAACAGTGCTGGTGAGTCAGAGGCAGGGTCGTAGTGATGCGGCTGCAGCAGTGAACATCTGTCCAGGGAGGGCGCAGCTACAACTCAGCCAAACACAAACGGACAAACAACCACCACGGTGAAAACAAGCAGGACTGTGTGGCGGAACGGAGACAGTTTTATAAAAGTCACAAGAACCACAAAGGAACGACGCATTGTCAACATAATCACAAAAAAAAAGGACCTCGATAAATGAAAGTAAAAATAAAGTAGGTGAGAGCGACACCACTGCCCTCCACATCTGCTCTCCACATCTGCTCCTCTAGTTATGGTGCATATCCAGTGTGTGTGGATGGATCCTGGCTCCCAGTGCGCCAAACAACATACACAGGTGAAGTGGTGCTGCTCAGGGGAGGGGGGGTGATGATGTGGGGGTCTACAGTTGAGTCAGTGCTGCAACGCCACCTACAGGTGCTCTCAGGGCAGTGACGACTAGGGGATTAATGCTCATCGATCTAAAACAAAAACCTGCTGGAAGTTACCAAGTGCAGAAGAAGAGGGAGCATTAACCCTTCAGAAACCTTCCCTAGGGGCTGCAGGTGAGATTCAAAACTGTCACAGCTGCAGTTCAGGGCAGTTTTACTAGAAACCCTGAGAGGAGGTGAGCTGGAAACTTATTTTTACCCACAGGGATCAATTTAGTCATGGGCATGAAATTACAAGATACGATCTGGTTTATTCTTCTCAAAGTCATCTATGTAATGATTTCTTTATAAAGAGACATTTGGGAGTTAGTTTTAGAAAGTTTAGACAGTTTTCCCCGTTGGGATATCACATCTTTGATGATTCATATCTCAGAACGACACTGTGCCCAGACAGAACCGTTTAATTCCACAGTCACAAAGAATTAAATTGCATTATAGCCAGTCCTGGAGCACAGATTTAACCTAAGACCATAACTGAGGACAGTAACAGTAGGGCCAGTCTGTGGCACACTGTCCACACCATTCCAGTGTTGCAGCATTTAGAAACGTGTAAAATTACACCTGCTTGTAGAGTTTTATTTGCAAAACTTCAATGCAGGTTTATGTGTTTAAAATACAGCCATGTTAGGTCTGTAAATCGTTGTAATAGACTTAGCCTAAAACAGATTTAGGGCAGTGTAAAGGGTGCACTGCAACTCAGACTGGTTTCAGGTTACATCCCCTTAATATATCCAGCATATTACAATATGTTCATCATTTGTACAACATTTTGTACAGGTAGGCTATGTAACTTTATCTGCAGACCTTTGACCTGATAGATAGATAGATAGATAGATAGATAGATAGATAGATAGATAGATAGATAGATAGATAGATAGATAGATAGATAGATAGATAGATAGATTCAGCATTAAAACTGATCATTAATTTCCAGGAAACATGAATTGGACACCACATTAGCTTTATTGGCAGCATTATTCGGTGGAAGACTTCAAGACTGACAAACACCGACTCATTATCTTAATGGCTTAATGGACAACTGTTGCTTGAGGCCTCGGTGGCAAAGCAAATGAGTTCCAATATCAGTTTAAAATCTCAAAACAATTAGCCATGCAATACTTCTCTATTTTTGTCCTGCACTGATGTGATCCAAACGCTTCAAATATTGTTATCTCTCTGCCCTTTGCGCCGTGTTTACCCACAGATACCATTATGTTTATGACCACTGTATCATGATGTGAGCGAGACGGGAAGGCAGAGAGAGACCAGTCGGTTGAAGGAACACGGACGGGACACTTGTCGGAACAGTTTTTGTCTTTCGCAGTCTCGGTCAGACCTCTTCATCACATCTGGTATGTATCTGCCTGTGGTCGTGGTGTGTGTGTGTCTGTGTGTGCTTGTGGCTGTTTGTGCATGTTGGGTGAGAGGCCCTTTTCTTGACTTAACCTTTGAACTTCGACCATCTGTGCTGTGTGATCAGACTCACTTTCTGTTGGCCTGTGCTCATAACAGATGATGATAATAGCTGGACAACAAGGTGATATCAAAGCTATTTGCAGGACCAAAATGCTAAAATTGGACTGTTTCATGGACAACAGGAGGTAATGGCAGCGCTGGTTATCTGCACTGAAATGTCACGGTTGGATTTTAGGGATTTTAGTGCTGAGAGAGCAATCTCCCTGTGGTCACTGAGAACCGGGGCAGCGTGGGAAGCCGAGGTATCCGACGGTTTCCACGAGTTTATCTTTGTGTTTGATCTTTTCTGTGAATTTATAGCTGTGTGTTCTATTTTTTACTGCTGTGTGGTTCAGAGCAGAGCGCATGTGGTCAGCGTGGTAAGGTACGGGCGTGCCGATGAGTGTTTTGGGTGTCATTTTGTCTGAACTGTCAGTGGGTCCAGGGAGTGGTGGTGAATTACAGGGTAAAGTCCTTGTCATAATGATACATACACATGCAATGCCCTTTAAGAGCCGGGCTGGAAGCAGTGCAGTACAGCTGTTCATCCACAAGATGGCAGAAGAGATCTCTTTTCATTTTGTGTTTGGCTACGTTCTGTTTTATTTATCTTTGGCAGTCAAAGGAAAAATGTTTTTGGTCTACAGGTGTAATATTAAAGAACATTTCATTCGGCAGAGCAGGAACACAAAGGTTTGAGTTAACGTACAATGAAATCAAAATCTTCCTGTTAGTGTTTTAATTCTTTTTATAAACTATTATGACTTTTTTTTTTTTTTACAGGCATAATCATTCTTCCCACTATTGTTTTGTTACATGTGCAAATAGAAAAGGGAACATAAAGGTACAAACATGAGTAGGATGTATAGACAATATATAAAGATAAAGCTGGAGAAATAATACAGTAGTTGTTCAGAGAATTGGGGGCAAAACAAGTGCCAAACAGAGGGAAAGTGAAGTGATGAGATGAAAGGTGGGACCACAGTGTCACTGTTTTGTGCTGTGTGGGGGGAGGGACTCCTCCCACTTTACCAAAAGTCCAGCGCTTTTCTTTGTCCAATGAGAAAAGGCCGTGGGAGGAACCTGTTACTGTGATTGGTCCAGAGTTTCAGAGACAGCCTCCACTCCCCTCCTCCTTTCCTGAGGAGTTTGAGAGAGTTCACAGTTAGTTTTTTTTCTCAGCCACACTTAAAGAGTTTCAGACCAGAGGAAACTGCAGCCGTCTGCTGCTGCTGCTGCTGCTGCTGTTGTACTCTGCTACGTGTGAATGTGTCAGTGGTGCTCTCCATTTAAGTGAAGCCAAGTGGACAGATCAGACAACATGTGGGCTGCACGTCCACACACAGAGCAGGTTGGTAATGTCTTCCTCTCCCTCTCTGTCTCTCTGTGTGTCTGCTTTGGTCTATTTGTGTCCGTGGGCCATGGGGGGAGAGATATGTGCCTCTGTGACCCTCCTTGGTTTTGGGTTGTCAGTGGGATTATAGAAAGGAATGTGAATGCAGTGCATGCTTGAGTTTGTCATTATAGTCAGGCTGCTGCTCTTATGCGTTTGCATGATGTGGTAACGCTGAGTGGCAGTTGTTGTTTGGCTGCAAATATGTATTCAGCGTGACATCAAGACGTAGCTGTCTGTTTGTCTTTGTTCTGGTTGTCTCTGTCGTGATCCTTCATTTAAGGGTGGATAGGTTTTCAAATCCATACAGTGCAGCAAGTGTTGTGTTACCTGCTAATTAAAAGTCTACAGGTGTGTGTGTGTGTGCGCGCTGGCCTGCTGCTCTCCTTCTCACACCCTGTCGTGAAAGTTAGTTGCTCCAGCTGGAATGTCTTGGGAAGACTGGAGATATTTTGCAGCTCTCCTCTCTCTCCTTCTGTTATCTTTGAAACCGATACACATGATTCTGACCTGCGGCATGCGCTGGTGTGGCATTGCTTTTGCACAGGCAGTGGCACAGGCGTGACCTGAATTCCTTTCTCTGTTGTGGTGCCAACATATATACCACGTAGCGGCCAGCCACCTTTATAACTGTTACAGGCTGCCAGTGTGTCTCTTTACTCTATCAACCTACTTCTGAGCTCAGTGTGTGATTCATATCAATCATTAAGCTGAACGGTGGGAGAATAGTATAGAGAAACGAGACACAGACATAAAGTTACACAACAAGAGTTTAACTTTATTGCAGTGTTCTCAGGAAGGATTGGAAGGCTTTGACATATTTTCAGCATGGCAGGCGCATTTACTGTTGTAAATCTATTCCAGATGCACGCTTTGTTTTTGTTGTTTTTTTTTACTCTGGGGGGCTTGTGGGTAATTCAAAGTGTATGCTTTGCTTTGGATCGTAGAGCGGCAAGTTTGACCAGTTTTTATTGTCAGTCTGCATCATAAAACTGCTCATAGCTGATATGTGAGGGATGTGTGGTTCACATTGTTGATGACAACTCTAGAGGTTCACGTCTAATTGAAATGAGACAGCAATGCTCTGCTGTTGTTATAGTCAAGAGGACGTTCACATACAGAGATAGAACTGATTGATTTACATGTAATGGAGAAAAATGACTCTGAGCCATTTGGCCTCATATCACCATTATGACCTTATTTCTTGCCTAAACCTGACTCAAGTTTTTCAACAACAGTAGCTTATTTTACCTACTTCATGTAGTTTTTAATTCGCATGCACTGAGGTCCAGGACAATCAGGTGACAGCACCTGTGTGCAGTCCCCTAAAGCAGTGGTACCCAACCTTTTTTGGCACAAATTTCTGGTGACCCCGTTATCATGTGGTCATCAATCAAGATGCACCAACTCAGATATGCAGCATTTTATTTGAACTTTTATTTTATTTTATTTTATTTTATTTATTTAACCTTTATTTATCCGGGAAGGATCCGTTAAAATTTGACAATCTCTTTATGTCCTGGTCAGGAAACATTACAAAACAAAACAAAACCAAGCAAGAAAATAAAATACATAGCAAGAGCAAGGTAGCAAAGAGACAATGATAATTCATACAATAAAAGTTTTACAATAAAAGAGACCCCAAAAGTGCAATCCAGTTTGAGCGCTAAGAGTCACAGGTGCAACTAGTGACTAATAGTTCAGAGAGACATTTTTTAAAGCTAGAAAGAGGGATGAGAGATCCCATCCCCATCCTGACTTGCAGGTCATTCCAAGACCAAGGGGAACCTTAAATCGCAACCAGCTATTTCCTCTAAGATCGTGTGTAATTTGAACAGCGGTAAATGTTGAGCAGAGGTACGAGGGCAGTTTGCCTAAAATAGCCTTATATATGAGAATGTACCAGTGCTGTAACCTCCGGGTGTTACCAGTGAGTGTGTATAGAGTGCAACTCAATTTGTATTCAAGAATGTATCAATACAATTGTTTAGAATGTGTTCAAGCAGATATCAGCGATCCGGTCGTTTTGGCTAATGCTGCGTTCAAGGCACCGTAAGTTACAGCTTCAAGTCACAACTACGACTTTGTAGCATTCCAGGTAACCCGTAACTCATGTTTTTACCGTCCTGTTGCCTGCATGGCCACTCGTAACTTCCGATCCGTGAACTCATACCAGATCCAACTGGTACGACTTCACAGGTCGGAAAAACATAAGTTACGAGTTTCCTTGAACGCACCATGAGTTAGCAGCCCCTGCCCTCGTCATGCATCTATTGGTCCTCGTCCCTACGTCACCACATTCACGCGCACCCCTTGGCTGCACACACAGCCCTTCATGCCGTTCTCTCTCCTCGTTGGATAACACTTGTATCCCACAAGGAAAGTTTTCTCCTCGGGTTGCAGCAGAGCAGAGTGACGGAGAGACTCGTGTTTCGGCTGAAACACTCCATGGAAGTGATTGCTGACGGAAAATAGGACTTTTTAGGACTTATATTAACAAAAACATTCCGCTGATATCTGCTTTAAATGATGAATACTGTAATAAGTTAAAATATATATATCTGTATTAAAAAAAAAATTCAATTACTAGACACTTCAGACGACCCCATTTGAAAAACTAAAGGGTCTGTTCACTCTAAATGACAACTCCCCATCACTGGTGGTACTGTAATCTACTATCTAATATCAGATACCGTGGCCTCGTGCCGTAACCCTGGAGGTTGCCACTTGGTTGAAAGCAATGTTCTCCATACTCGCGGCCCTGCTGCTGTCCTCATGGTGAGTCAGAGTCTTTTAGTGGCCTGGACACACAAGTTATAGTTGTTTAGTTTGGTCATTTCCAGGCGCTGACTTGGCTGGGCCTGGATGGGCCGAGTCAGGCTTGGCTGCAACAGAGAGAGAGAGAGAGAGTGAGCAGTCCCCTTGCTCTCCTCAGTACAATGATGCCTTGTGTTACAACACCACTCTGGTGATCATGACGATCGTGCTCTCTCTCTTTTTTCTTTTTTTTTCTGGCATCCACTGTGTGTCTTGCTTTCTCTGCCTCTCTGACCATCCCTGCCACCCCCACCGCCCCATCCATGGTGTGAAGGATTAGATAATAGGCAGCTTTAGTGTGGGCAGAGAAAGAGAGGTGTCACAGACCTCTCTCTCTCTCATCCTCCCTCCATCTTCTCTCTCTCTCTTTCTCTCTCTTTTCGTACCATCTGCGCCATGGGGAGCTTGGCACCGCACGATCTGCAAATGCTAAGCTATGTTTATATTGCATTTATTGTGCTGTACGTATGCATGTGAGTCTCTATTCATCGGTGGGTGTGAGCGGTTTGGTCTGTTATGCAAAGTTGATGTTTACACATGAGCATGGCGTCTTTAAAAACTGATGAACCATCCACTGCGATCTCTGCAGCGCTCTGCGAATGTCGAGCTTGTTATCACACTTCCAGAAATAGATGATGCGTCTCACAGGTTATCTATTTCTCCCAATATTTTCGCTGGGTAATCAGTGACGGCGCCTCTGCTGGCGTTGACAATAGAAGTTCAGTGTTCTCTTCAGTAATAAGACTCTTTGCAAACACATGTTGAGAGCAAATCAGGTGTAGAAGGCCGAAGGAAAGGCGCCATTAACATCTGAAATTCATCTTATGGATTGCATTTTTTTGGTGAAAGAAGCTTCTCTGGTGAATCCTTTGCAGATGACGAGCAGTAACGACAGTATGACCTCAAATAAGTTGTTAGTCGTCATTGTTTCTGACTAATTATTGGTCATTTATTCAGATCTATTAACAGAAAGTTCTGCTGCTGCATATTCAACTTGTGACAGTCAAGGTCTGTACTTTCCACAGCTTTCCTCACAGCTGTGATGTAATGTATATTCTTTGGCTGTGACTGTCAGAGAGTCCAACCTCTTTTTCCTCAAAGTCCAACCTGTGGTCAGGATCGTGTCATACTGTATAGCCTGGTGTGTATTCATGTATAACACAAAGAGCTCCTGCAACTCTTTGCCTTATTCTCACATGAAGACATTGACATTGATGTTCAAACATAATTTTGAATGATAAAAACATAGCGTAGTCACTCAGTTGTTGTTATAGTTGTTGTCATGGTTCCTCTTCCTGTATGTAGTGCTCTGTTTAGAGGAATCTGTTTCTCTACTTAGTTTGTTTCCTTTGATGCTGCTTTTTTTAAACGGTGGGAGAAGGTGAGAATAAAAGCCTATTCGATAAGATTACAGGCAGATATGCAATGATGTGCCAAAAAGTGTGCGTGATTTATGTGTTTCCCTTGAATGAAAAATGAGCCTGTCAGTCCAGCTGAGGAACCCTCCACAGACAGGATGCGCAGGTCACAAAAGTTTGGCAGCGAGTCAAACTTTTGGCCGCAAGACACTCAACCGCCGAGCTAAACTTAGCCACGGACAGCAGCAGCAGCTACTCTACTGATAAGAGATGCAGATTTATCCTTTCTGGTAGAAGATAACACACAGTCACGGTGACCTTGTCTTCCTTCCACTGAGTCCTTGAAAAAGACTAAAATATGCTCTTTTGCAAAAGTATAACTAGTGCATGTCTCACCACAGAAGGAAGTCTTGGATCTGAGGATGGATGAAACAACATCAGAGCAGTAAATGCAACCTGCCCACTCATGAGGTTTTTGTTTTTACAAGCAGAAACCAGCACACCCACTTCTCAAAGTGACATGAATGGGTTCAAATACGTGAGAGATGAATGAATCAATTGTATGTTGTTGAATATAGTATTGATCAGGGCTTAACCACAATGATGATTAACCACGATCAATAGTCGCCTGCGTCACCAGGAGTAATTATTAAAATTTCATATTGAATTTTCTAAAAAGCTCCATATTCATAAGTTGCAACAAAGGCCTTGTCAAGGAATCATTTACGAAAGCTTTATAAATAAGTTACTACTAGCTTAACTTTTAATAAACCGTCAACATATACCTAAGGCAATGTGTTAAAAAAAAAACTGGAATAAAAAGGACACAGCTGGATCTTTGCTGGGAGCTGTAATAAACAAAGCATCCTGCACCTGTTGCCTGGAAACTGCTTCATACCAAAAAATAGTCTGGCACATAACCCCCCTGTGAAAACACTGAAATATTGTTTCATATTTCAATATAACAAACCAAAAAACATCTTAATTGGTGATTTTTAGAGTTAGATTTTATTACCAGTGTTCAAAGCTAATTGTCTATTAACCAATATGTCGAATTGTTTGTGCTTTTTGCTGTTGGTGTATATTTAATCTAATCTATGGTTACCAGCTATTCACTTATCATTCCAGAGCATAATAGGAATTTACTTGCTATTATTGGCCTATAACTGATCTATAGCATCATTAAATGAGGCAATAATACCATTAAATACGTCTTCTTGATCTTTATATAAAAAAAAGAGCCTTTTAATTTAGTTGGCACCAAACTTTCCCTGTCCTTAAGTGGGACACATTTTCAGGAATTAATTATCTCACATCAGAACTAATGATCATTCATCCCTGGAAGACGAAGTGTGCTGATATGTGTTCCAGAGACTAAATTTCCCATGCGTCTCATGTTGACAAGACAAGTTGACAAGCTCCCACTTCACTTTTATATTACGCCATGGTTTATTTTCACCCCCACTGTCTGCCAAACCTCTCCAAAAAACCTCCGCGTCTTCTTCTCCCACTCAACATTCTTTCATCTATGATCTCACAGCTCGTTGAGTCCAACTAATTGACATTTTGAGAGGGAAGTTCGCACATAAAAGGAGAGCAATTTGCGTACATACAACACTTCTGTTGGTAAATGGGTTCCATTCAGACCTTAATATTAAATATGTTAACAAGACTGAACAAGACATTTTTGCTATACCCAATGTTTAGATCAGGTTGGTGTTGGCATATATGCCAATTGTCAAAACTATCGCCATGACAACAGGACAGGAAGCAGGAAGGAGGCAGTGTTCCATTTCAGTGGAACACAAGAGAGAGATAACCCCGGAAAAACGCCTTCGATCCACTGCACTCTGGTCTTTGGCCCATGTTGTGTTATGTTTATGTGTCCGACATGTGAATCCACACACGCAGACATTCAGGCTAAATTTTATCCTGCTTCTACAATTAACCCGTGCATGGGTCAAGCCTATGGGGGGTCATGGGGTATTCTTAGAGCAGGGAAATAACCCCACTGTCATAAATACTTCTTCTGGAACCGAAGATCGCACGCACTCTGCTCGAAGAGTTCAAGCGATGTGCATTCTTCATTTAGTGAAAGTGATGCAGCTTTGTTTAAACATTTTGTTAATCATTTTCTCTTGTTTTGACTTCTTATAGGAGGTTATTTTACAGGTGAAAAATAAAAGTATTGATTTCATCAGTTGCTGCAGAGCTGCATGGTCTTGTTGTATTTGATGCAGACTCTATTCGTAGGAAATGACTATTCTTAAGACAGTTCTTAAGAAAATATTGAGGAATTGCACTTAAGAACTTTCTTATGAACTTTTTAATTTTCTTCTTAAGATCTTTCTTAAGAACATATTGGTGAATCCGGCCCAGGATGGCATTATGTAACGTTTGAATATTCCCTCAGTTGTTGTCATCAAGTGCCAATAGGAAAAAAAAATACACTAGGGTTTGAACATGGGCAAATACGTCTGACCATTTATAGCTGTGTGAATCAGCTTTTCCTACACTGTTGTTCCTCTGCACACAATGTGACACAGCAAAATGTGCCCCCTTAGAGCCAGTGCTGACTCAGCAATGGAAAAACAACAGGCTCTGTTTGGGAACGTGAAAATTATGATTTCATAAGTGGTCTCTGAGTTTCCCAGAACAACACTATTTGCACAGTAATTATAGTGAATCTGAAAACATACAGGACAGGATGTGTGTATATTATTCTATTTTCTTCCTTAAATGATTAACTCTATTGATATATTGTCAGAAATCTCACCAAAATGATTAACTTTAGTGCAAGCAGCCTTGTCAAAGGGAGAGAAAAAAAAAGAAAGAATGAGAAAATGAATGAATGAAAAGATGAAATAGTTTCACAGGGACAAGTTGAGAAGAGACAGACATTCAGTCACTTCAGGCAGCTGGTGGCTGCTGGTGACTCCTCTGACTGTGTGAGCGTGTTGGATCTTGTTCAGCAGAGTGGGAATGTTTACTGTCAAGCTGTTATCTGTGGCTGTGCGTGCGCATGTGTTGTCACGAACAGCAAACAGAAGAGTTTAGGACTGTTGTAGCTGGGAAAGATGAAGAAAAGGTGTAGTGAGAACTGAGACTGAACTTGCACCTTTAATGAATCTTGTCAGCTGTAAGTCTGTTGTGAGTCTTGGAGTGAGTGACTTCCTTGGCCTTCACTGACTTTACTGGAATAATTGATGCGTTGCTCCTGCTGCAACTTGCCTACGGGAAAACATTGCAGACATCTGATGATTCACCAGAACCTTCTCCTCCGTTCCAACCGCCCATCTTTATACTTTGTAGATTTCCTTTTATCTATCCATCTCTGACTCTTAACGCCACATTTCCTGGAAAGCCCTTTGTCGTCTGTCCTGTTTGCATGTTTATATAATGAATGGCAGCTCTTGTGGCACTTGTTTACATATATGGCCATCTTTTCATATTAATGAAGACACTCTGGAACACAGTGAACTGGGACATTGTATCATAACAACGGGCGCCTGTGCTGCTTGTAAACATACATATCACTTTGGATGTTTTCAAATGATATTGCTATTGAGCATTAAAACTTTATTTGCACATGTAAAAACAGTTAACAGTTCAATAGAGTGAAAGGGAATGTACGGGTGGGGCTAATTTATGAATCAGTTTTAGAGACCATAACATTTTCTCTCAGGACAAGTCATGAATATAAAATACAGGATAGTTTTATTCCTTCAAGGATTTAGGAAAAGCCATCCAGCAGAGGCAGAGGAAGGCAATCCAGCTCTATACAGCAACATATCGGTATCAGAAACTTCCAGCCATTGTGGAACTGCTCTTTTGATGAAATCTTCTGTCAGAGCCTGTCAGCAGACGCAGCTTTCCCTGCTTTCCTTCCCCTTTCATCCTGAGTCGTTTGTTCTTTTCTACTTTCTCGGGCCTCGCTGGGAGGTTTGTTAATGGTGCACATGAGAATGGACATGCTTGGATGACTAAGCAGCATACTGCTGCGTGAATGACTTTTTCCCTTCACTGGAAAAGGTGGAGACTTTAAAATGCATAATACTGTGTTACTGCTATTTTCCACACCCTGTGTGCGGTGCCTTGCCTCGGTAATGCAGGATTTGAACAGATGACTGCTGCTGGGGCTTCAATAGAGTTGTTTAATAGAGGTACAGTAAAAGTAGTTAAACTGGTTTTTAGTGTCTTGTTTATTATGAAAGTGAGCTAACAGAGAACTCAGTATTTGTGCAGTGTATATTGGGCATTGTGTCTAGATATGCAAACGGTATAACCAGTGATATCTTGGTGCGGCATGACACAGCTGGAGCTGCATGTGTTTTTGTTTGTGATGTCCAACTTTGTCAGGTGTTCACACAGCAAATTACATCACCTCTCAGCGGATGTTGTGGGTCAGATGACCTCCAGACACGGCATTACAACACATTACAAAATACCACAAACTATGAAGTGAGGATCGGCCCAGATGTCGTAATCATTCATCCTTCATCTACCACTGTTTTATTTGTCACACACTGAGGTGTGATGTGATATGGAGGAGAGATGACAATGTTTATCACAATGTAATAACCATGTGATCTGGATGAGTGGTTATCATCAGCTGTTCTGGTGAAGCTGAACTGAGCTTTGGCTGATACTGTGCATATTTCTGTAGTGTAACAGTTGTTTGAGATTAAGTATTGCTGTGCTTATGAGCATCACAGCTGCAGTTGAACAAAAGTATTAAAGGTCAAATACACACACAAAAAGGTAATGTCTACATAGTTTGTCTGGTAATGATGGAACTAGCACAACATTTAGCCAGCCCATAAGACTAATGCAAGACTTAAGTCAAAAATGTTGAGCAACATTAGTGAACTGAATCTTTTCTCAGTATATTCAATGGAAAGGCTATAAATATGTCCATCTGTCCATCACAAGTCATTAGATGCAGGATGACTCATCTGACTTGAATTACAGTATGCATCAGTAATGAACATGTGGATTCTAGCCTCACACCCGACTCTGCAAGCCACAGTGACTCACACGTGCTTAATTGGGAAATCAATTTCCCACATCAGTCGTGGTTATGCTACGTTGGAACTGTGGGTGTGTGTGTGAGTGTGCACGACCTCAGTCATGTCTAGGAGGCAAAGAACCATTCACTGAATCACTCGGCTATACGTAGAAGAGCTGTTAGTATCAAACCAGTAAACGTCCATGTCTGTTTCAGGGAGAGAGACAGAGACGATATCACTTCCTTCTTTACTTTCCTGTGTTGAAAGGTCTCCTATCAGCCAATATTATGAGAAGAATGTTTTAATATTTTTGTGAAATATTACTGACAGAATTTTGATTCTGTTAATATTTAAAATAGTTTATATCAAGATGGTGATTTTATCTGTTGCATCATACTAACAGATGAGAGAGAAACATAACAAATGTAGATGCTTCCCGAGATTTATCTGCAAAAAAAAGGAGCTCATGTTCTGTTTGGTCTGTGCTGCTTTCCCTGATCTCAGACAGGTTCAATGCCTGTGGGAAATTCTGCACCAGTATTTGAGGTGTTGTTCTCCACCAGCATTAGCAAAGCTGTAATAGAGGAATGATGTGTTTTCCTGTAATGTAACAAAATAGCCGGGAGCATGAAACCTGCTCTGCAAGCTTTTGGTCCCTTTACTTAAGAGTTTATGTGTGTTTGTAATGAAACTTGTGACTGCACTATGTTGTATTGTTTTCCTTTGCTTGTATTTAGATTGATATGAATACCAATCCTCAGCTGTTTACTATCTCACATAGGAGCCTTCAGTTATAGGTTATGGTTAAAAAAAATATGCAACAACATCTCCTTTCTGTCATTTTTACACTATTGCTGCTGTATCTTTAATGCTGGCCACATGGACAAGAGACTGAACCCCATATTGTCTCATCAGTGTGTGTATGTGTGCACCTCTGTGGCAGAAGCTTTGTGTGTTTGCCAAGACTGTAAAAGTGCAGTTTCCCTTTTTCTGCCCTTAGTCACGATCTATACTTGTTGTCCTTGTGATGCTTGTTATGAACGATCACCCAAGCTTGTGTAACCGGTCTTTACAGGATGAGAAGTCAGTATAGCGTCACTACAAGGTCAGTATAGAGTTACTGAATGGGTCAATGACAGTCCTTCAGTGGGAGTGACTGCACACTCACACAACAGTCACACATTGCACAACATAAACGACGACAAACCCACACAGTACGTGAACCGTTATGTGTCCGCTATGTCAAGGCGTTGTTGATTAGCATTATTTTCATGGCCTCTCCTCCTCTCTCCTCTCTCCTCTAGGCGCGCCCTGCTCTGGGGGTTGACTGCTAAGGATGCTGGGTAAGGCTCAGCCAACTACCAGTAACCTCAACCTGGTGAGCTCTGAAGTTTCTGACACCGCCACGGCCCCGGAGGAGGAGCTCGACGGCGTTATCAAGATGGCCGACCTCGTGGAAAGCTTGGACACCAGAGAGCTGGATATGGGGGAGGGAGAGGAGAACGACTATGACGGAAACTACTTAGGTGTGTGTTTGGATGTTTTCTGTCTGGCTGATCACACCACTCCTAAAAAAATATAACAATAAACAAACCACATGACACACACTGTGCTTGTAATTCTGTCAACATGTGACAAACTATTCAAAAACCAGTGAAACCAAACCAAAGAGCCAGTTCTTCCAGTTTATTTTGGAGAGAGCATGCAAACTCTAAACTTTTACATGAACCTGAACTTGTCATACACAAAATGCAAGAGGCAGTTTAAGCTCAAAGCAGGAAGTTTGTGACTGTTTTCTTAGGGTTATTACCAGTGTATTCGGAAAATGTAGTAGAATAAAGAGCACTCTAAGAAACAAATGGGATTTAAAGCTAAAAAGAAAATAATTCACTCAATTTACAGACTAAGAAACTTGGATTTTACAGTGCAAGAACATGAGGGTGGATTTTTTTCCTTTACATAATTTAGGTCTTTACCAAAGAATATGTGACCCAACCTTTCAACCCAGCAAAGCATCAAAATCTCAAACAAAAGGCCGACGTGTCAGCGATGCAGCCTACTCGCTCCCAAGCATCCCTAGCAACTCCTACATGCACAAACAAAACCACACTGACCCCCGCCTCTCCTCTCTTTTTTCTCTTCTCTCTTTCTCCCAGGGGACTGTCGTATCCATTTTTCAGCAGTGTACGCCACGGTGGGATTCAAGGAAGCCAGTGCTAAGGTTTACATGCCCACTGTGCCCGTTACCGCCCGCATCCTGGAGGTGGAGCGATTCACCACGGCCCAGGACCGCTTCAACCTGTCGCACCACAGGAGCGTCAACAAGGTGCCGCACATGCACCCATACACCCTGAAAAAAACACATTTTATGAGCTTTTATTGTGTTAAATGCTTTAAATCATGTCTTTCTGCAGTCTCTGCCGGCGGTGTTCAGGATTGAGCTGAAGCACGGAGAGTTTACCTGGGTGGTGAAGAGGAAGGAGAAGCATTTCATGGATCTGCACAGAGAGCTGAGGACATACAAGACCTTCATGAGGATACCTCTGCCCTCGCGCAGGTTGGTTGGCGCCTACACATGCATAGCTTTTCATTCCCCACATGGACGAACGCCAACGAAACTCAGGTTTAGATGTATACACAAATGCACATTGCACTGACTGGAAACCAAGTGGTAATAGTAGGATTTAATATGGTACAGGCAGCAGTGATATTTTTATATCATATACATGAGATGATCAATACTGCTGTCACATCCAAAGGTTAAATCTGAACTTATAGCTACTGTGCCGTTAGCTTAGCATTAGCCAGCCACAATATGCACATTGATTATGACATGAGAACTCATTAGTTATTATTATTCCTATTTATCACTACTGTATGGTTACTCAGAAGTTATTATCTAATTATTACATGTGTATTCAGTTGTTATTACCATTACAAGCTACTTGTGCACCGTATTATTAGATGTAGGTCATAGGTCATTCTAACCCTAACCCTCATTCTCCTCTGTCTTGTGTCTCAGCCATACGGTGAGGAGGAGGACGGTGAGGAAGAGCGAGGTGAGGGAGATGCCGTCCCTGCCGAGGGGAGGGGGAGACGAGCTGGTGCGGGACGAGCAGGTGTCCAGCAGGAGGGTACGTCCCAGCAGCAGCAGCAGCAGTTGCCTGCAGCCTCTTTGCCTGTTTGGAAAAAAAGTCACTCTCATCATGTTTTTAACTTTATGACAAGGAGTACTCGCTTGTTGCCATGGCACTGAACTCCTTGCTTTGTACATGTGTCCTGTAAAACGCTGTTTGACTGTCTGTGTGTCTCTGTGTGCGCATGTGAGTGTTTATATGCATGGATTCTGCCATTAAAACACTCACAGTGGCCCAAACCTAGTGTGTGTGTTTCTACAGAGACAATTAGAAGACTATTTGAACAAGCTGCTGAGGATGGCCATGTACCGCAAATATCACCATACTGTGAGTAATCATACTAAGCTCTGCTCAAGCTGTGATACTTAAACATAACATCAGAATGAAGTTCAGGTTTATACTAATTGTGTGGGTGTGTATTCTCTATAAAGTCTTTGATTTACGAGGCAAATGTATCATTTTAAACACCTGACAGCAGGTCTCTGTAAATAACATGAGCGGCGTCTCTGCCCTCATGACGGGACACTGAGTGTTGACACACATCAGCATCATGTGTTTACCCACAGCAGCGTGTCTGCTTTAGGTTGACACACTCAAGGAATTTAATCTTATTATTGTCGCTTGTTTAAGCTGCTTGGAAATTTATTTTATTTTTTCAATTTATTTTTTTATTTCACTTTTAAAACCACAAGTGTTGCAAAATAATGAATAATTGTACAATTATTGTTAATGTTAATTTATAGATTTATTAATAGATAAGAAAGTAAGGGGGAGGGTCATATAAGTTTTACTTCTACCTGCTCCTTTTCGGACACTGCACTCTCTTTTTTTGTTTTTAAATTTTATTTTTTATGTTCAAAATAGAAAAAAAAAATAAATAAATAAAAATAAGGGGGTGAATTATTATCAGAGCCATCTTTGGACCAACCATAGAACACTGAACTTTATCCTCACCGTTACTCACATCATCACCCCGAGCCTTGACTGAACCGCTATTAGCTGTAGAAGTAGTGTTGCGCCTGTCGTGTGCTGACATACTGTATTAATACCTTGCGTCATTTCTGACAAGTTCATCTATCTGACGTGACAACACACGTTGAAATGATATGAGATGAGTCACGCTGCCTCCAGGTGGATGGTGCGTGTGAACCGAACACATTGATGAAGAGTCGGTGTGTGAAGCCTGTTGTTTGTGTCGTCTCTTCCTGTCTATTCTCAGATGGAGTTCATTGACGTCAGCCAGTTGTCCTTCATTCATGACTTGGGACCCAAAGGACTGTGAGCATTTTTCCCTTCTCTCAATTCCCTCCTTAAATCAGTTCTACCACCCCCGTCAGAGGAGAAATCTCCCTTGAGATGTTTATTCATTCATTCACGTATCATGTTACAATTCTTTTAGAAAATATTTTCTCTGTCTGTCCCCCCAGGGAGGGGATGATCTATAAGCGCTCCGGAGGACACCGTATCCCTGGCTTGAACTGCTGTGGTCACAGCCAGGCCTGCTACCGCTGGTCCAAACGGTGTGTGGTTACCTCTGTCCTCGTCTGTCACTCTTTCTCTTTATCCGCCTTTGTCCCTGCTTTTTCAGTCTACATCTATTTGTGCCTCTTTTAATTATCCCCCCTCCTATTGTTTGAGTTTCCATGTTCACCTATAAAGTCTCAGCTCCCATAACTTGCAGAGTGTTCATGGTAGGGCTCCCAAATTTTGACACAGAGTACCCTCATTTGTGCTCTACAAATAGCAATACCTTAAACTTCTCAAATTATATCACATAATTCACCATTGTCAGGGTAAATTGTAACAGTGAGATTAAAAACTGACCAAACCAAAAAAACATGCATCTATGTAAGTTTATTGTGCATGTTCCAACACTAAAACATCTTCCTATGGTTCAGTATGAACAAAAAGAACTCATCACTGATGGAGTGAACTATCGATACTAGTCAAAATTTCGGCTTGGTCCAAAATATTAGTTTTTTTGGCCGCACGTATTCACACAGCCATGCAAATTCTCATGTAATGTCAGGGAGTGAGTGGGTATGCATGATATTGGTAACATAACTCCAATGTTATCCCTTATTGGTGAAAGAGAAGCTGTTACAACCGTCCCCTTGTTGCAGCCCTACATGCAGTACAAAAGATGAATGAAAATATTTTTAATTAAATGCTGAATGTTATTTTTGTTGGGACATATTTTAACATGTAGTTTTGGGATATAAGAGTTAGTAGTGTTGGCTCTGACTTGGTGGGTTTCTCTAGTGAAGCTCTAAAACACACATTTTCATAAAATGTCTTATTCAAACTGGCAAATGTGTTAAAAATGTAGGTGTGATGGATGTTGTGTGGAGAAGAAATGAAGCACTCCAGACTGAGATTTCTGGCAGGATGCTGTCAGGGTGTGGGTGGTGAAACTGAAAAAATAAAAAAATAAAAAACCTGACCATTCACTGTGCATTAAAAAAACATAACATTTTAATAAGTGTTATTTTGGGGCTGTCATGTGAGTTTTTATTCATTTTTCTTTTTACACATCTCAGCAGCGATGTTAAACAACCCAGCTGTGTTGGCCGCAGACTCTTCAGCTGTTTCTGTTTCTCTCTCTTTCCTGTTCATCACAGCCAAATTATTGCATGAACAGTTTTTATTGTTATTTACTAAAGACAACAGAAAAAAAAAATCCCACACGTTTGCTCATCCCATCCACCTACTGCACATCCCCATGTTGACTTTCTTCCTACACCGGTGTCCTTAAAACATGAAATAAGAAACAATTCAAGAGGAAACTTCACTCATGATGATGATTGTATTATGTGAGTGTCATGTGTGTGTTGTGAAGGTGGCTGGTGGTGAAGGACTCGTGCTTGCTGTACATGAAGCCGGACTCGGGGGCCATCTCCTTCGTCCTGCTGGTGGATAAAGAATTCAGCATCAAGATGGACTCCAAAGACACAGAGACCAAACATGGAGTCCGCATCGACAGCCTCTCCAGGTCTTTGTTTTTTTGTTGTTTGTGTTACTTTGGCACATCGTAACGTTTTCACACCCACTTCCTGCACAACTCCATCCACACTCCTTTAGTGTCACTGTACTGTACTGTAAATCACAAAGTCAATTGCAGGCTAGTCACTGCGAGGCAGCTGCTGTGTGTAGACCGCTGAGATCCATAATCCAGGTCTGTCCTGTAGAAAAATGACATTACATTCCTGAACTCTGAAAAGAGTCATCAGGGTGGATTGCAGCGATATATCAGCCACGGCAGAAACAACGAAACACATCTACAGACTTTCCTGTGGGTTTGTTCATGCAACAAAAGCAGAAAAGTGAAGGTTTTGTTTATTAACTGTGTTTTTCACATTTATGAATCTTTTTATTTATTTTATTTGTTCATTTGAATGGGACAGTGCACATTTATAGACATAACATGTAAATGTGCCAGATTATAGCAAGATGCTAATTTCCCATAATGTCCCATAAACATAAAAACAGTTCAATAATAGTACACATTACACATAATAATGTAGACAACACAAAAAGGCAACCATTCTACAGGTAGGGGGACCATAAGAGTTTTGTTTTTGGAGATAAATTGCATAAGTGCTGGGCTAAAGTGCTAAAGTGCAAGAGTGCGTAGGTACCAGGTTGTATTGCACGATGCCCTATGAGAGTATTCATCAAAGTGCCAGATAGTATTGCACAAGGCCCTTAACGTGCACATCGGTTTAAAGTGCCAGGTTGTATTGCACGACGACGCCCATTGCACCCAGTTGCACAAGCTCACAACCTTTCCCTTACCTCAACTTAACTTTTCTCTCTTTATTGTGGAGGCCTTCCTTTTTTTTTCTTTCAATATCCAACTCAAAGTAAAATTTCATTCTTCTCCCCCCTCCAGACTAACTGGGTTATTTTATAATGAGATGGCTTATATTACTTTAGCCTGCCTCTTTCAGTTCTTGCAGTGATTCCCTACAGTAAAAGAAAGAGAAAGAATTTCAAGAAATCTATTAAACCCCCAGGCAACCTGTTGTATCTGCTTATGGGCTTTGCTTGTAGAGTAGAATAGTAGTTGTAGTAGGGATGAAGAAAAGCCTAAGTCTCTCCCGAGGCTGAAACTGAACTGAAGATGCCTCAACTTCTTCTTTTGCGATATTTTTTAACTCTTAAAACAAACAAAAAACAGACAACTACATGTTGACAGTCTGCTGTCACATGATAGATTGTTTTCTTGAGCTCTTTTCCTTCCTAACACTCTTTAACCTGGGGCTTATTTCATTTTAAAAACAATTACCCAGCTCTGTTATCACGGCGAAGGAAAACATAAATCCTCATCAGCAGCTGCTGAAAGTTAAACACATTAGGGCCAAGAATTGCCTCATTTCTTTCTGGAGCGAACATGGCTCGGGCCAATGAGATCACCGTGTCTGTGTTTGTATCTGTCTCTGCAGGACTCTGGTGTTCAAGTGCAGCAGCTACAGACACGCACGCTGGTGGGGCCAGAGCATCGAGAGCTTCGTGAGGAGTCACGGGAAGGCTTTCCTGCGAGATCACCGCTTTGGATCGTTTGCACAGGAGGAGGAAAACATCCCAGCCAAATGGTAATTACGGTGCACTGTCGGAGCCAAACTGGTGCAGCTGAAGAGAAAAAGAAAGAATGAAAAACAACTGATACATACTGCACTGTATCTTATTTTTATCTGCGTTCCTCTCTTAGTCCGTCAGCGGTAACCATGGAAATGTTTGCGTGGACTGAGTAGTCAATTCTCTCTTTTTCATTCTCTTCCCCTCAGCTGGCAAACTCCTGTGTTATTGAGTCATGTGCGATACTGGCATTGCTCTGTCTTTTGTACTCGTCACAGCCTGAGGGGGAAAACGTGCAGCAGTGCAGTTAGCTGATAGCGGGGAAAAAAAGAAGTCTTTTAAGACCAGTTATGTCATGATGACACAGCTATGGGTGTAGCCTGCAACATGTCCGGGTGATGCAAAGTTAAAATGAACAGACGGATGCACTTTCATTACCCTCCCCGACCGTCACTCTTCTTTTTTTTTTCAGTCCGCTGTGGTTTTGTGGTGGCGAGACAACAGAACTGTAGTTTCAGTGT
The DNA here is from genome assembly GCA_030347415.2 of Decapterus maruadsi. NCBI lineage: Eukaryota > Metazoa > Chordata > Actinopteri > Carangiformes > Carangidae > Decapterus > Decapterus maruadsi. The sequence goes on along the minus strand of CM064887.1, from coordinate 20,813,172 downwards.
GTCGCGTTCAAACACCGTGTGTTTACTTTGTGTGTCCACGCACACAAGAGCATGTGACAAGTATGTGTTCTCACATGTCACCCAATAGTTAACGGTCATGTTGTGCTGCAGGTATGTGAATGGGAAGACCTACATGGAGGACGTGGCCGATGCTCTGGAGGAGGCTAAGGAGGAAATCTTCATCACTGACTGGTGGTGAGTTTCTAGTCTGTGGTTTGTGCGCACATGCACGATGTCGATCATATTGTGGAGAGCAGAGTGCATGCGTCGGCTCGTTGAAGTGTGAGAAGGCAGATACTGTAAGCAGCAACAGTGAAGATATGTGTGCCCTGTTTTAACACTTCTACGTTCAGCTCAGCCCCCAACTTCTTTCAAACATGAAAGAGTAAAAACGCACCCTGGGTCTGATGCGTCATGCAGCATGATGCACGTCAGCCCGGCTCTGTCTGAGCTGCAGCTCCCGCCCTCGATGCTCTTTACCATTTGTCCCTTCTTTTGAAATACTTCAAAGTGCAGTGATGGACTGACTGGCACCTTTTAAAACAACAAAAATGCAACCTCATCCACACACAGAGAAATACATTACTACATTATAAATAAAAACAATACAAATGTTGTGAATCTTAGAACAAAAAAAGAGAGATTAAGGTGAATAATTTATAATACTGAACCAGACATGTAAAGCATTGTGTTTAATGACAGGTAAGAATAAAGACAACATAGTAAAGCTTCTTCTTTTTGATTTTGATGCTCAGCTGTGCAGCACTGGTTGCCATGGTGAGCAATATCATGCTTGCTGTAAAGTGAGTCGGCTTCACGATGAGTCGAAGGCGCCATGCAGAGTTTTCATGCAGACAAACAAAAGTTGTGTTTACCTTCAGTATAATGTTTGTCTTTGATCTCTGGCAAACAGGTAGAGTTCATCTTCTTCTCCTTAAAACCAGCGTGAGCCCCGTGTTGTTTATTCCATCTTCTTTTTAATTTTCACACAAGCTAGAGCTTGGTTGTTGTTGCATTGATCAGTGGAACAGTGTGAAACCAGCGCGCTTAAAAACTGCATCACCTGTTGATGTGTGCGCCCTCCTGTGTGCATGTAGAAGACGAAGAAACCTAATCATAAAGAGCAAAACAAAAAAATCTTCATAGTAACACATCGTCGAGAGGTCAAAAACTCCACAGGATGCCTTTAATTGGTCAACTCGACACTGTACAGTACGGTCTGTTAGTTAAAGTGTCAAGAAAACAGTCGATTGTTTGTGATAAAACCATCCACACCACACCACACCATTCACACTTCCACTTTGGCTTCAGTTTCTTTTTCGTATTTCACTCCCCTGTGTTATTTCCTATGTTTCCACTGCCTCTCTCAATGGTTTGATAAAAGAAACAAGCACCAAAAAACTCATTTTAAGTACTGGCTAACAGGTTGACGTCGTGACTACATGATATCTTGCAGCTAAGTACTATAATCCTGTAGCACTTGGATTTGTTGAGACAAAATCTCCAAAGATTATTAAACTGTGTGCGTGGATGATGCAGCATCAAACACCAGATGAACATTATTCAGCGTGGTTGTTATGGCTTATTTCAGTAGTTTGATAAACACTCGGGCCATCGTCAGACCGTTGCCAAAGAATAAGCTGTCATCTTGACACTGATACCCAGTTAGTGTAGTACATGCTGTCACACATTACATTATGTATTACCCACAAGTTCTGGCTGCTCTCTGCTCGGCACTGCAGCGCCACTGGCTCTGATTACAGCCTCATTCACACGCCACCAGGAATAGAAAAGATGCAGGATCCGTATCTGTTTACACTTCCGCTTCATCCCCTTTGTCTCATCCTGTCTGTCCTGAATTTAGTTGATTATAACCTGAAAGGATCCATGTTCACCACCTGAGATTAAGTACATGACCTGGATCTATAATGTTGTGCCATTTTACACTTGTTTATTTAACTAACGAAAATATCTCCATTCAAAATGCGCAGATACAGTAGGCATACTATGTATAACCTTATCAGGTGACAGTCACACCTGTAAACAATACTTCTGAGGTAAGAATAACCAGGTGTGGTGTTGGTGACACAAAATACAAATCTAATCTATCATCAATAACGAGCTGGACTGGTTCTTCAATAGTATCTTCAGTTTATAAATAACTAGAATAAACACTGTTTGTGTTCCCTGACACTGTAATAATGTTCGAGCCCCTGTAATTTCAAATGTGATAGTTTATGCCCCGTTGGAGCCAAATGTGTGAGTGTTTGACGTGGTTAAAATCCCTCTGTTGCAAGGCAGTAATCACTGGGCTTAGGGTCTTATCCAATGAGGTGCGAGCCTGTGTAATGTGAACCAGTGGCACTGTAGACATGTAAGCCCAGGATGCCAATGTGAGTGGCTCATGAGACTACAATAAATCATTATGTCACGTCTCATATGTGCAGTTTATAAAGTGTGTTGGTGTAAATATTCCCTGTATGAGTTTTATATGTTGTGTTTTTGCCTTTTGTTTATCTTGTGTTTGTGTCTCACTCCTGCTCAGGCTGAGTCCAGAGATCTTCCTGAAGAGGCCTGTGGTGGAGGGGAACAGATGGAGACTGGACTGTATCCTCAAACGCAAAGCAGTAAGTCGGCTTGAAGCAATGGTTTGACGACTTCACAGGAACAGATTGCTTCAAAATAAAAGATCAACTTGCTTTTTAAGGCAGAAAAGATTAAATTACCTTTCTGAAGGTCATGAATTAGGAGTTCCTGATATGTGAGCATGTAGTCACAGGAGAAAAAGGTCCATGTACAGGTTTGAAGACCTTGTAAAAAGTAACTATGCACATTTACTCTTAAGTAAACCTTTAATGTAGTTTTGCATGAATATTTAAATGTTTATGCTTCTTTACTCTTCCATTACATCGCCCATTTGATTTAATTCAGACAGCTGTAGGAAGTAGTTACTTCCAGATTTAAATTTCACACTGAAAGCTTTCTATCTTTTTATTATATATAAAATATGTATAATTCTACTTTTTAAGCCAACCCAAAGTATGTAGACTAGTAAAAATGACCTCACCAAAAGCAGCTACAATATTTAAAAGGCTGATGAATGATAAAATATATAATAACAGTGCCTTTGTTGCTCATATTTCTATGCTTAGTGCTTGTGTTGCTATGAATATTTGAATAAAACCAAGCAATTTTAAAAACATATGAACTCTGTACCAACAGCAACAGGGCGTGCGCATCTTTGTGATGTTGTATAAAGAGGTGGAGCTCGCTCTGGGCATCAACTCGGGCTACAGCAAGAGGACCCTCCTGCACCTGCACCCCAACATTAAGGTAACTGAATGGATTGTGTATATGGAAAAGACGCAACGCCCATACATTTATTTTTGTCCTAAGTGCGTTTTGATTTGTTTTGCGGCCCAGGTGATGCGTCACCCCGACCACGTCTCCTCCTCCGTCTACCTGTGGGCACACCACGAGAAGATCATCGTCATTGACCAATCGGTGGCTTTCGTGGGCGGGATCGACCTGGCGTACGGTCGCTGGGACGACAGAGAGCACCGACTGACAGATGTCGGCAGCGTGACTCGCTCTGTGGCTGTGGAGCAGGTGAGACGCACAAAACAAACACACACGCACACAGCTCAATTGAAATTGCCTGTCTGCTCTGCTACTTTTGGAGTTATGGGCGATAAATGTGTTTCTAACCTCCTCCTGACAGATGGTTCAAATATGAGTAGATGGAGCAGAGGAGGGGAAATGGAGAAATACCCGGTTCAGTCAGACTCACACACTTGCAGAAGGGTTGGAATGACAGAGTGGCACTGCACGTTCTGCTTGTGCGTGAGCATGAATACAGAAAAGGAGAAAAGACTTCTCCAGTGCCAGCCATCCAAAAAGCCTCTTAATACACTGCAAATGACATAAATAACAGTAGAATTTGTTTCTTTTCCATTCAGTTTCCAGATGATAAACATCACATTATATTACCAGATTCAACTTCTCCTTATTCACAGTACATATTAGGGATGGCTTGATACAACTTTTCCATGTCCAATACCGATACCGATATTGCAACTTAGAGTACCTGCCGATACCGATATCAATCCAATACCTTCTTTTCACCTGTTCATGTTAATAATATGTATAATTTTTTTAAAAATATTTTAACATTTGGGCTTAAGGATCGGATCGGATGGGCTATAGTTGTTTTTTTCGATGGTCGATCCTGAAATTTTGACCAATATCGGACCGATACCGATCCTGAGTATCGTATCGAGCTAGCCCGGTCGCGCCCACACTAGTGACGTCACGCCTCGCAAAAGCGCGGCTGACTGCTATATATAAATCTTTATTTATTTCAGACCCAAGGGGATCCATATCACCATAAGAGCAAGATAAAATAATAAAAACAAAGACAGAATAAAAAAACAAAACAAAATACAATGTACAGAGCTTTCCCCACTATTCAGTGTAGGCTTGCATACAAACATGTTCTAAAATGGTTCCACAGTCTGGCCAACCGTACTATTTACTGGATTTCTGTCTCCCGAATTTTTGGGAACTCCACCCTATTTTTCGAGAGCCAATCAACGTTGAGCATCTCCACCGGCCCTAGGTAGAGGCGTGTTCAAGTAAGTGACGCAGTAGAGCAGCAGTAGAAGCTTCGACACCGCCTATTCTGGCTTCGACCAATAGCAGACTGAGGCATTTGAGGGGGGCGGGCAAACCAGGTTTGAAGGATGCGCTTTGAGAAATGGATTCTCTTAATGTCTTGGCCAGACCCAATGCTGAGCATCAACATTGGAAAGTCGTGACAACCAGGCTAGTATCGAGCCACCCCTAGTGCATATCACATGACTTACACTCCTGTTTGTTTTCCCAGGCTCAGGCTGGCTCCACCAATACTCCATCCAGTAAGGGCGTGTCCTCTGTTGACGGAGTCTCTCAGAGCAACGGCCGAGGGACGCCGACTGGCGACGCGGTGGACCTGCCCAAGCTGAAGGGGATCGGTCGCAACAGACGGGCTCGCTTCAGCCTCTACAGACACCTGCATAAACACACCATGCAGCATGCGGACAGCGTGAGCAGCGTGGACAGCGCAGGTACAGTACAGTAGAGAGTGTGAAGGAATCTCCTCTTGTTTTGGCAGAAACACGCTCTGCTGCCTCCACAGCGTGTCGGTGTGGGGGAGAATGGGTGAATCAGAGGCAAAGCACATTATGAATGCAGTCTATTTACCATGATATTTTCATTCTATGTGTGTGTGTGTGTAGGGAGTGGTTCTGTGCGAAGCCTGAAGACGGGTGTCGGGGAGTTACAAGGAAACACTCGCTTCTGGCATGGAAAAGACTACTGCAACTTTGTCTACAAGGACTGGATCCAGCTGGAGAAACCTTTTGATGGTTGGTTGTAGTCAGAACATCTCTTCTGACAAATTCAGTCTGTTGTTAGGTTCAAAATTCTTTTTGGCTGTGCTATATAATCCCACCTTAATATCACTCCCTTAATCTTATGTCAAGCCAAATGCTCAGCTGGAAAACTAAAACATAGTGAGAACATTTGAAACATCCGTTCCAGGCTTCCTCCGTATCTAAAACAACCCCTCTGACCTGTCTGTGCTTCTTTTTTCCACTCTGCATCTTTCTATCCTCCTTTTTCCTCTCTACATCTCTTTCCTGCCCTCCTTCTTCCTTTTCCAATTTTCCTCCACCATGTGCAGACTTCATCGACAGATACACCACGCCCAGAATGCCCTGGCACGACATCGCCTCCGTGGTTCATGGCAGAGCCGCCCGGGATGTGGCCAGACACTTTATCCAGCGCTGGAACTTCACAAAGGTTTATTTCCCCCCACATATGCACACATACATACATAGACACTCTGTCTATTAGCACAGACAGACAGGGATGTAGGGATTAAAACCTAAAGCTTGTTCAAACAGGATCCTCATAAACTGACATTTCCTTGTTGGCTTTTTGATTGACAGACAGTTGTTTTGACAGCAATACAGCATTAACAATAGCTGTTTAACACTACAGCTAGTGTGATGTTTAAATGGGTAAATACTAACCTGGCTAAATCACAGGAAATGCTTGGCTGCAACAGTGGAAAAGAGAAAAACCTAAATCCTCACACTCATGCTTTCCACAGCTCCAGCCTTTCCAAACTTTTCCATTTCGCCTCTTGTTTCTGACTCTGTAGCTACTTAGTGTAAACCCTCTCTCTGCTGAAACTCTCCAACCATCTCTCCCACAGATCATGAAACCAAAGTATCGCTCTCTGTCATATCCATTCCTGCTGCCCAAGTCTCACTCCAGCGCCACGGATCTCAGATACCAAGTCCCTGACTGCGTCACTGCCAAAGTGCAGGTAAGAGGACACACTGTAGTTTTTTTTTTTTATCCAACTGCACTCACAAAACAAAAAATGCGGGGAAAATTGTTATTTTTTTTATCTGTGTAAGATAGCAGCAAAAGAAAAAAACATTCATGGGCAAAACAACAAATGGCACTTGCAGAAAATTACAGAGAAGAAACAAGAACACGCACACAATGTAAGCGCCCACTTTCCCACACTATCTCCTCCATCCCAGTCTGCAAGGACTGTTGGAAAGAGATAAAAGAGAGTGTTTGAAAAAAAAAGAAGGAAGGGTTAGCTCCATGGGCCAAAAAGTTGCATAACTGCAATGATTTACAGTTGCCATTGACTGTTGAGGTTTTTTCGCCTAAAGGAACCAAACCTCGAGCGACGTGTTAGTCTAAAATAAGAAAGACAGGAAGATCGGTAACACTTTATAATGAGTACACACTATTAAACATTAGTTAAGCATTAATAAATACTGAATTCTTCATTTATAACACATAAATACTCATTAGCATGTAGTTTATAAATGCAGTTAGTGCATATCAATGATGAGTAAACTATTTTTAACTGTTTATAAACTACATATTAATGAGTATTTGTGTGTTTTAAATGATCAGTATTTAACGCTTAACTAATGCTTAATAGTTTGTACTTATTATAAAGTGTAACCAGAAGATCATGTCATATACTGTAGTCATTATGTTTCTGCTAGAACAGATAGTCTTGTATTTACAGTATATTGTATATTGCATGTTTCCCTCTGTGTCACTAAACTCTTGACTTGACTGTAAGTTGATTGTGTCTAATTTTAGTTTTTTTGATAACGTAAATACAAAACTATTAAATGTGTAATTTATACCTTATTCATAATAGAAGCCAAATAGAGACTGTGTTTATATTTGTATTTTATTTTCTCCATACTGCACAAAAAATACCCAATACTTGGCTCGACATGCAGCAGAAACCACAGGGCCCTTGTTGGCAGCACTTCTTCATTATGCTCTTTTGGTATTTATGTACACATACTTGTGGTGGTGATGAAACAGGTGCAACATGAAGCTCTGTTTTTAGAATTACTGCTCTAATAATGCCTCCATCTGTGTTCATACGTAAGGTGTTGCGCTCGGCAGCAGACTGGTCGGCAGGTATAAAGTACCACGAAGAGTCCATCCATAATGCCTACATCCAGGTCATCGCCAAGAGCAAACACTACATCTACATCGAGGTAACGCCGCACTGATGGGAAAATAAATGTGCAGAAGCTGTTTGGATGTGCATCGCATATTTAAAAAAGCTGCTCCCTCTTGTTTATGCTGGTGATAGTATGAAAGCTCAAGTATTTACTAATTATATCAGTGAAATAGCTCCACTGAGAATCAGTTTGATGTGTTTTTATGACTTCATTTATCTCTCAGTTCCAGAAAACAGCTACAGTATTACTGAAAGTCGTCTCTCCTTCCCCTCTTTTCAGAATCAGTTCTTCATCAGCTGCGCCGACAACAGGACGGTTTACAACAAGATCGGCGACGCCATCATCGAAAGGATCATCAGAGCGCACAAGTACTTCCCTTTATATTGCACTCGCCTTTGTTTAAGTAACACTTGCAAGTTATAGGAAGGAAGTTGTGCTGAATATTCAGACAAGATTAGCACCTCTGTGTGTGCTTCTGCTTTCATGCACCAACGCTGCCAGTCTGTGTGTCTTTACGAAACATGGTCTGTGTTTTGCACTCAGGGAGGGGAAGAAGTACCGGGTCTATGTGGTCACCCCTCTGCTTCCTGGTTTTGAGGGAGACATCACCACAGGAGGGGGGAACGCCATTCAGGCTGTCATGCACTTCAACTACAGGTAAGCAGCAGCATGCACTTGGAGAATCTTGAGTTTTATATAGAAAGGGGAAGAGTGAAAGGGCACGAGGAAGCACAAGTGGAAGTATCAGTCTTGGATGTTGTTGGAGTTCAAATCTCTTGTCTCTCCAGAACCATGATCAGAGGAGAGTACTCCATCATCTCCCAGCTGAAGAGGGAGAGTAAGTACAAGGATAAACTATGATATTATCTGTTTCGAAACCTGATATTAAGGATAGCGATAACGTTATTCCTTTTTCCTCTTCTGTCCGTGTCCCAGTGGACGACCATTGGATGAACTACATCTCCTTCGCTGGTCTGCGGACTCACGCTGAGCTGGAGGGACGCCTGGTCACGGAGCTCATCTACGTCCACAGCAAGATGCTCATCGCCGACGACAACACGGTCATCATCGGTCAGTCTGTCTCTCTTCTGCTCTTTCCCTCTGTCCTTCTTTTGTTTTCCTTATGCTATTCATCACCAGCTGCTACTTGAAGCAACGGGCCACTCTGTCTCGACCCCACCAAAATGTGATAACAGGAAAAATCTGGCTCTTTTTCTTCTTCTTCTCCTTGCACCATGTGTGCAGTGCGGCTCACAAAATGTGCATGAAAATACTGTGGAAATGTGTGTTGAGCATTATGCAGCTCAACTGTGCCACCTGCTGGCTGATAAGGTGCAGTTCACGCTCATAGTAAATGAGCAGCAGTCGACAGAGGAAAATATCCTGTCTTCAAATGTCACTCCTGCTGTTGTTAACCTGTAGATCAGTGGTTCCCAACCTCTTTTGACTCATGACCCCGTTGTGACATCACAAATTTATGGCGACCACGCAATCATGTGCAGTCAAGTGAATGAGGCCGTCAATCAAAATGCGCCAGCTCAGATATTTTTATATGCTGCACTTTATTTGAACTTGATTTATATTCGAGAAAGTGAAAGTATAGAATACAGTTGTTAAGGTCATGTGGGGTTTTTAATGATAATTTTAAAAAGAATAATAATTAGTTTTAAAAAAAATTACTAGACCTTTCAGGCGACCCCATTGACCGATGGCCAACCCTAAGGTTGAAAGACACTGCTGTAGATGATCCAGTGTAGAAGCGACATCTGATAAAAACAGAGATTCAGTTCCATGTTTTGTTGTTTTAGGTTCTGCTAACATCAACGACAGAAGCATGCTGGGTAAACGTGACAGTGAGGTGGCTGTGATCGTTGAGGACTCTGAGAAAGTGACATCTGTAATGGATGGACAGGAGTATGAAGCCGGACCCTACGCACTCCAGCTCCGCCTGGAATGCTTCAGGTTACAAGCTTACACCATAATAATTAAGATGATGATTTCATTTGAACTCGGCAAAAAACCTCTCTTCAAAGATTTTGAATGTATTTTAAATTACCATATTATCTGCACTGAACAGGACCATCCTGGGAGGCCACACCGACACCAGCATCGACCTGTCTGACCCAATCAGTGATCGCTTTTACAAGGAGGTGTGGATGACGACTGCTGGCCGCAACGCCACCATTTATGAGAAGGTAAGGAAAACTTAACTTAACTTCATAGTTTTTTACTCTAAGTCTGTCTTCAATCATCTGCCCTTTAAATATTTGTGTCAAATATAATTTAGTTCAAGTAGTTAATGAGACATTTCGGTCTAAACCCAAGTAGTGGGAATGAGCCACGCCGTTAGAGAGTGGGCGTCTGTTAAAGGCAGCAGCATGTCTGCGAGACCTCATGTGTGTTTCGCTGCAGGTGTTTCGCTGCCTTCCTTCGTCTCTGGTGAGGAACGTGTCGGAGCTGGAGCAGTTCATGACGAAACCGGGCTTGGCCCAGACCGACCCGACCCGCGCTCAGGAAGAGCTGCGTAAAATCCGAGGCTTCCTGGTCCAGTTTCCTCTGGACTTCCTGTCGGAGCATAACCTCATGCCCTCCGTTGGAACAAAGGAGGCCATGGTCCCAACTGAGATCTGGACATAAAGGACGTGAAAACCACCTACAATTACTCACACGTCCTAACTGATCTGTGCGATGAGAGAAGCGTCTGGATCCTGCTGGTCATCGAACGTGTAATATTTAATTTTCAAGAGATCTCCTTGGAGACGAGAGGCAGGTTTACAGCTCTCTTGATGAGTGATGTGACTGACAAATCTCTCAGATCTGCTTCTACTGAAAAACACTGAGCAGTAGTTGCAGCTTAAAGGGGTAAGCACTAAGTTTTTGAGGATGTATTAAGAACATAAAGACGGCACATTTGGGACTGCATCCAGTTCAGCCATGGACTTGGGGTTTTTGGGAATCAAACTCAACTCTGGACTCAGCTTTGGACTGTTGGAAAAACTCACAGGACTGCGGGGATTTATAAGGAGCCAGGCTGAAGCACTGGTCAAAATCTTCGACAACAAATAAATAATCAGCCCTTGGATCAAGATCTAACAAAATGCACAGATGCATGTGTCTTATTGGGTTCGTGACGTGCGGTGCGTTCGTGCTGAGTACGCTGTATTTGAGCTCACATGAGTCATTGAGCTTGCATATATGTGCTGCTTTGGACGCTGTGTTGTCTCAGATGTATCTTGACCTTTTCTCATCCGAAAACATGTGCTTGCTTTCACTGCGGTCGCACATGCACACAGACAATTTTTTTTTTACCAGCGGTGCATGATTTCCTAACTACGCTCAGATCTTGTTAACACGGTCGTCATTATGGACTGTATGTACCAATCACACTCCTATCAGAGGCATTATATTTACCGTCAGAGATGTTTTTGTAAGATATATTGTCGATGAGAGTGTTTTACACTGTTGGAATCAAAGTGAAGTGTGTACTGGTGCAAAATTAAATTCAACACCACATGCTGTGTTTGAGCATCGTCGTGGCTGACAAAGTGAGATCAAAGTGAGGAAAGTGTTTGTGTCGGAGGTTGGGATGAGACAATCTGCCAACAAATTCAAAGAAGCAGTTTCTTCTTTGCTCAACAGATGGTGCTAGACTCTCAGAAATACTGTCCGTCTGTGCTCCTTCAGACCTCCAGCCTGGTTTCATCTTAGTCTTATGGCAGAGGCATATTATTGTCTGTAAACAATAAACACAAAGCCAATATTTTCCATATAGCATGAAGCTGATGCCAGCGGTAATGTTTTCATATGAAGATAGAAAAGTTTGAAATTGCTGGTTATGTGTCCAGTTTTCCATGTGCATTTTTAAAAAAATGTGACCTATGAGGCAATTGACTTTTTGTATATGTGAGTATTTGGACTCTTGTGTTTTCATTTTTAACATCCGTCTTGATCGCCAAACCCCCCCTCGCCCCTTGAATGTGAAATGTGAAGTTAAGTAACCAGTCCTGTGGAATCCATTTATGCTCAAAAACATAAAAGTGTTGAAGCAAATTGCTGGTTAAGGATCCTTTTACCGAGGTTACGGAACAACAAAAAGCCTGATTATGAAGCCACTGCAAAGGGAGGAGTCCTGAAAATCAGCTACATGCAGAACTTCGTTTGACTTTTCTGATAAAGGGGCAATACGTGGGATTTATTTAAAAGATGGGACAACATCTGATAATGTATTATTTCTTTCTTTTTTTTATGGGACCATGAAGTTGAACTGAAGAGATAATGTTTGGAAACATTATGCAGAGACAAAAACGAACCAGTTTTCCTTTATTTCTTTATTGATTTTGACAACACTGCCTGCGTTGTTTACCCCTGCCATCTTTGTCACTGTATTATTTATAGACTTTGAATCATTTAACATTCTTTAAACATTTACTGTTTAAATGTATTGCATGATTGTACTGTATGATTGTTCTGTATTGGTTGTGGATTTGTAATCAAGCCTTTCTTTATTATAACCATCATCATCATCATCTGTATCCTTCGGCCTCAGTCGAGCTGGTCTTTCTTCCACTCCTGTCCTTTCTTTTTTTGTGTACAGTTGAAGATATTTCTAATTTCTATTATCTGTCCATTGAACACAGTGTAACTCATAATTTAAATGGCTAAAAAATAAAAATGATCTTTGGATTTTTTCTTTTGGTTCATTTCACAATAACTTCAATGGTGATGTGCAATGTGAGCAGGAAGAAGAAGAAGAAGAAGAAGACGGTGGTTTCAGCCTGAGGCCGTCAACATTTAATTATTTTGTTGTTACTAAATGTTCTTTCTGAATGGTTCCAAGATTTCATTGGAATATCAACGGCCAAATTGGAGACATTTTTCTCCTGTGAGGGAAAATCCCTCTCGTGGAATTACGGAAGGAATATCTTAGCCGACTGTTCACAAGAAATCACAACAAGTCACACCTGTGCAAACTTTTTGTTTGTTTGTTTTTTTCTAGTTCTGTATTTTTCCAGTTGATGGAAATGCTCCGCTTTGTACCTGTAATGAAATCAGAGCAACGTTCTCTAATACTAAAAGCTGCGTAAAAGCCACAACCAACACTCTTGGGTTTAAGCGTGAGAACGATGTGGTTTCAGGTTCTCAGTCGAATCAGCAGTTTAAATAGGAACAGGAAATAATGCATTAGGATCAACATGTGTGACAGATAACTACTGAAAGAAAAGCAGAATGAATTGTTGTATTATTGCTGTTTAAATTGTAGGGTTATATAATGGCAAGGGAAACAAACACTAAGATGCCGCTTCTTGTGAAATGTACCATCAGTACCAAGTCATGTATCACATGTCAGCATGAGCAAATCTAAAGAAAACACAGGTGTTCAGATTTTCTTTCAGACGGATTAACGTGGAACTGGGATGTTAAAATAGATAGTGAGGCAATCAACCCTTCCAGAGTGGCTGCCCGACAGCTATATGTGCTCACAAGTCACGAGTAGGCTACAAGAAGAGTTCATTGGAAATGAGTGATTCAGAACGAAAGCAAAATTGACCCAGACTTAAACGAGAACTTCTGTGGAATATTACGTATATTGCAGTTTCTGCCTGCTAACCATACATACTTTTTTAATTGGTTTTTAATTGGTTACAACCGGCAGTGAAAGTCAGTGGAAAGATGGTTCTTGTGTGGACTTGTCTCTTCAACGTGATGTTGAACGGATTGTTCTTAAATGTTTTCTAGCCAACGGGTAAACACTGGGAACACAAAACCAGATAAACAAAATGTTTCTGAAAACGAAGCATTGAATTACATAATACTACTACAATACAGGGATGGGAATTAGAAATACATTTGTATCATGTTTAATTAAAAGCACCATCCCTCTACCTGTCGGACTAGAAAGAGACAAAAGCATCATCCCTCATTATCATCATCATCACACCTGTCTGACTGGATAGTGACAATGTAGAAGGACATTGAGTGAGAGTTGAAATCGAAAGTATTCTTTGGTGCCGTGAACATCGTTAATAATAATTGCAAGGTTGTGTAACTGGTGACAGTGAACCAATATTGGCAGGGAAAGTATCTCTGTGACACTTGACAATAATATTTTAATTAATACACTGATTGATCTTTTATGAGACATCAGTTTAGAAAAAAATGTAGTCATTATTAAATATTTTCACAGAGTCTTTCTTGTTGATGCATGCTTGGCTTTGTACTGTACCTTTCAATCAGCATAAAATTCTCAAATACAAAAGCTGTGATATTCATCAGTTGTGATCTGATTATTGTGATAGTAGATTGTATTGTACTGGTGTGCCTTTTGACCAGATATACCTCGAAAAAGAGATGTTTATCTCAAAGGACTTCCTGGTAAAGTAAAGGTTAAATAAATTAGGCACAAACAAACTCTTGGTTGTGTGGCTGTAGGTTTACTCATCTCAGTTAACTGTATTAGATCTGAGTACACAGCGTTCAGAAAGAGGAAATATTTCCCTGTGGAGCGTGGAGTAGAAGGAATAAGAAAATGTAAATAGAAAATTGTACTGAATTAAGTAAGTCCCTGAAATCGTATGGTAGTACTTAAAATGATTAAAAATACGTGTCTTGTGAGTCCCCACACTTCAAATACATCAGCAAATTAGAGCCTCAACAACTGACAAGAGCATGTTGTGTCTGTATAAAGGTTTAAAAAAACAAAAACAAAAAAACAACAACAAAGCTTATATGTAGGCTACTCACTTTTCTTTAACAGTGTAGGTGTCAGTGAGATATTATATATGAATCATAATTTGTGTTAATCTAGGTCACCATATCTCATTAAGAAGCAAAGGGTAGTGTGTGCAGGGGAAAATTAAACACAATATAAAGATAGTAGGCTATATTTCTATTTTCTCAGCATGTAATAAATCTATGAGATGAGTAAATGTATTTTTCCATCTAATATGTTCTCATGTCATTGAATAACATTGGAACGAATGCCAAACATCAGTTACACGTGATTGAATTGGTAATCCGTGGCTCTCAGACAAATTTCGTTGGAAAAGCAACACAAAAGTTTTGGAACTGCCTGAGCAAACCCCGCCCAGTACCAGGCGTGGTTTACTGAGGCAGTGCGCTGCCCCCTCCCTCCCTCCCCTCCTGTATATCCACTGGCTGTCACAGCAGCGGGCTGCAGGACAAGCACTTAGCACTTGCAGCAGCAGCAGCAGCAGCAGCTCCACTCACCACCACCACCACCTCCACCACAGCCCTCCACTTCTCTCCCCACTGCACCGTCTAAATCCCGCAGACATGGACCCGGAGGGGCTGATGTTCACGGCGCTCTCGCTCGCGTTTGCGCGTTAGCTGCGTCCCGCTGCTGACCGGAGAGGAGGGGGGCTGTGATTATTGTGTAGCTTAGCAGAGCCATCACTGTGTAGGAGAAAGAGAGAGAGAGCCGGGGGACAGTAGAGACTGAGCAGCAGAGAGGACCACACAGTCGTGACAGCAGAGGCCGTCTCAGGATATAGGGCAACCGAGAGCTGCTTCTTTTTGTGTCCTCCATCATGGCGAGTGACTCTCCAGCTCGGAGTCTGGACGAGATCGACCTGTCCGCTTTGAGGGTAAGACGATGTGACATTTCAATATTTAGTTCTTAAAAAAAAAAAAATACTGAAACAATCCGGTGTAAGTGTGTGTGTATGTGTGCGCGTGCCGTGCGTGGCTGCGCGCGCGCCTGCTTCCCCTTCTTCTCCTTCTTGCACCTGACAAGCGGCTCTGCTCCCTGTCCCTGAATAGCAACCGGCAGGAGAGCAGCAGCAGAGGAGGAGGCTGCGAGAGGCGGATGTGTGGGAGACGGGGCAGCCAGGCCGCCACAATGTGTCAAATTATAGATCAAATTATATATAGACATTTACTAACGTGACAGCTGGAGCCGCATCTGAAGCCTCATCTTCATTCTAGTCAGTCACAGGAAGGCTGATTGTGTGTTTGTGTGTATGTGTGTGTGTGGTGCTGGGTTCAGGTTGTAGCTGTGATTGTGCTGACCTGGATAGTGGGCTTTGAGTATCTTTTTTTTCCATTGGTCCAGCCTATTATAGGCCCATCAGCCTTGATTCAGACAGCAGTGGAATTTAACCTATTACACCCCCATTGATTCTTCAGGCTGTGTTTTAGTGTTTTAGAGCGCGACAATAGGCTTTAGGTTACAGATTTCAGATGTGAAGCTGTTATCAGTAGCACATTTACACATTTTTCTCTTCTTAAACTATTTCCTCTTTTTCTGTTTGGTGTATGTGCATGTGTGTTGGTTGGCGTGTGAGTGTGTATGACAGAGTGCCAACCTACCTGTAGTCACTGGAGCCTACAGTATACACTCTCAGCATCAAAGCTGAAGCCTTGCATGCTGCAATAGCCAGTTCTTTTGTTCATCATCCAGTGTGTGCTGCAAACGCACGCACACACTCACACTCACACAGACATACACACAAATAGCCTCCTTCGCTTGTGTTAATGCGTGGATACACATGTTTTCGCTTCACTGGGCATGGTGTGTGTGTTTCTAATGTGTGTGTGTGTGGGTGTCTGCCAGGCTGATATTCAGCTGCACACAAGTAAAGGATGGTGCACATGAGAATAAAAACGGGGCTGTTTACTGCTCTGACTGAGAAACCAAGCCACATCACACACATGCAGACTCACACAATGCAGTTGTTGCCCGCCTGCCTGGCCGTGTTTACCTGTCTGCTTCAATGTGCACCGCTTGTCTGTTTTTTTTTAATACCCTTATTCTGTCTCTCTTCACTCGTCTCTTCCTCTCCCCTTCCCTTCATGCCCGTTTGCTTGTGTCTGTCTCTCCGCATCAGTCACAACTGCTCATCCATCTACCTGCATGTCGTTCCTGCTTTTTCTATCGCCTGTTTTCCTCCCAACATCTTCTCTGTCTGTCTGACTGAACTGACTGAACACACCTCCATGTCTATCTGCCAGCTGCTCCGTCTTTTTAGCATCATCCCTCTCTCCCTCTCTTTCTCTCCACATTCCCACATTCCTGCCCTGGCCGCATGAAGAGTAACGTTCGCATTCAAGGTGTAAAGATGTGTCGAGAACTAACGCTACTTTTCGAGGCGTGCACCTACATAGTGTGTACTCTCGACCCCGGTGGGGAGAGCAGAAGTTGCGGTAGAACAGAATGAGCATGAATGAGAAAAAAAGGACGAGGAGGAGGAGGAGATGGGAAAATGAGGCAGACAGAGGAGATGAAGAGGGATGAGGAAGAGGAGGGAAGTGTCTGTGCATCGGGAGTCAGCCCATGCATGTCCCTCTGTCTCTGTCAGAGGTGTGTCAAGCGCCTGTCGTTCAGCGTGACTCCACAAGGACACACACATGCATGCACATAATGCTCCTGTTTGCTTTAACATGGCACGGTCATGCATCTTAAGTCACGTGGGGTTTTGTCAGTCAATCATTTTTTGCATGTTTGCATCTTGCACACTCTGTTAAGAAGACACTAAACCAGTGGTTTTCAACCTTGGGGTCGGGACCCAACGTGGGGTCGCATGGAAATCAAATGGGGTCGCCTGAAATGTCTAGTAATTGAGAAAAAAAATACTGTATTCTACTTTCACTTTCTCACAGAAATGTACTCAAATGGGTACAAACTCTTGTCGCCCCAGGTGTACCTTTTTTAGAGACAATTTTGTACCATTCTGGAACATTTATGTGCGTTTTTTACCCCCAGAAGGTACACATAGCTACTCTAGAGTACAATAATTGGCCCTATAGGGTACAGTAGGACAGAACTGTACCTTTAAGTACAGAAATGTCCCCCTTCTATACCCATATTTTTCTCTGTGTTGAATATAAATCACAGCGTATAAAAATATCTTGATTGACAGCCGTGATCGCGGGGTCACCAGAAATTTGTGTTGGGAACCACTGCTCTAAACACTGCTCTTTAATTGTTGGAAAACATGACGTCTTGAGAACCTGGTGGTTTCTCCTCTGAGCTGGAGGGTGAGTCTGACTGTGCAACCAGGCTCTTGGATATTTTCCATCCGATGATGTTGTGAAACCACACACACGTGAAAAAATCCAGTTGAAACTGTGCATGTGAGCCCAAATCTCCTCTCCTACACAAATATGCATCCAGATTTCCTGGGAAATGCGTGTGTGTGAGTGATTGACAGCCAGGTGAACATCAACCATGTGGCCACAGAAACCAAGATGAATCTCTTGACATATCTGGACAGGTCCTGATGATCTATCTTCATCGCTGCTGCCCTCCTCCTCCTCCAACTGCTTTTTTGACTCATCACAATACCCCACCCCCCAGCCCTACACGCACAAACACTCTTTCTCTCACACACTCATATGACACAGTGTACAGTCAACCACTGGACTGGCTAGACAGGAAGTAGGTCAGCTGGCTCTGGTGAGATGGGGAGGGGGGGGTCGGCTGATTATAATACAGGCATTGGTGGTGGTGATGATGATGGGGGATTGTTTTTGTGTGTGTGAGATTGGGGAGGGGGGTCAGATGGCAGGGCTTGCTCTTGCAGTCAGCTGCATTTAGGCAAACTGACCATGGCTCACATACACAGAGACAGACAGAGCTGAGTGGGAAGTGGAGTGGAGAGAGAAGTGGCTTTTCATGTTTGCTGTCTCTGCGGTTTTTCTTTTTTTTCCTCTCTCCCTCTGTCTTTATCTCACACTTTCTTTTTTGTCTGTCGCGTCTGACGTCCGCCGCACGTCGACCCCCCCGGCAGCACCTGCACACATGATGCCTTGGCTCTGCAAGTCAAGACGGAGCCTGAAGTTAAGAGGCATGATGTCTCACACAACCACACGGCTTGTTTTTTCCCGCATCTTTGTGAATGACGATCGACAGCCGAGAGACGAGAAGAGGTCGAAACGCTGTGGTTTTTATAAATACAGATAGTGGTTTTATGTAAAGTGATGACTTGCGCACAACCCACACACACAAACACTCACACACACTCACACACACACAGGTCAGAGGCGTCAGAAGCACGGGTTCATCCAGTCAGCTGACGAGAGCAACAGATGGTGAACCAGCAGGAAGTACAGCCACGCTCGCACAGGCAATGCACACGCGCACGCTGGCAGCGCAGAGCAAGTGGTGCTGTGCAGGGACTCAGGTGCGAGATCTGTGATGAAAGAGAGGCGAAGGTGAGGATGGAGGGATGGTGACACGTACAGAGAGAACGACAGGAAGAAAGGGAAGAAAAACAAGACGCGGGGGGAATGGAGAGAGCAGGATCGATGGATGAATGCGGCTTAGAGGAACAATGAGAGAAGCAGAAAGAAAGAAAGAGAGGAGAGGAAGAAAGGCGACGGAGTCTCAGCTCGGGCTAAAGGTGGAGATGTGACCAGTGACCAAAGTAGTCCAAAGCACAGGCCCCTCTCTCCAGATCCCCTCCCTCTCCCTCCCTCCCTCCCTCCTCCCCATCCCCTCGTTGCCCAGTAAGACCACATTCCTCAGCCGTTCACCATGGACGCCATAGTAACGGGGCCACAGCAGTGCCCAGGGCTTACACAGAGCTTATTCATGAATAGTCTATATACTGTATGGCAGTCTGTCGCTGAGAAATGCCCCCTCTCCCTCCCACCCTCCTTTCTACTCTGCCTGCCTGCTTCTCGTTGACCTATTTTTCCCCCCCAAGTCACTGATGGAGACGCATCAGACTTTAATTCTCTGCTACACTTACACAAGCAGCGTGCACTAAATGTGACCCTCTTAATTTGGATCTGCCAAACTCCACGCGCATAATCTCTGACATTTTACTAGAAATGTCCCTTTTTATTTCTAGCAGATTTTAGGAGCAGTAGCCTAATACATGGGTGGATTTTGGGTGTAAACATACAGGTTCAAGTCGGGAGAATTCTCTCATGCGCAGGAAGAGAAATAGTTTATGTTTCCTGCAAAAACACCAGCGGTTTGTATTTAGTGTAAGCACGGTGTCTGAGCTGCTAAAGGAAATGACATTTTACATCAGCACAGTTACACTCTTTGATTTCCAAATGGGTTCTTGGAAGCGAAGAACTACACTCACACTATCAGAAAGAATCATGCCAGGACATAAAAGGTAATAAACAGAAGCTGTGATCCTCTAGATTATGACTTTATATGATGATTCATTATGGTTTAGAAAGCTTTCAAGACATCTGAGGATACTTTAAGACATGAGTACAAGTGTAGATACTCTGCAACTTGCTTAGTATACTGCAGGCTACACTCACACTTGATCTGAAGTATTTAAAGGAATCATGTGCATGTAAACAGTCCATAGTTGGAGCTGAATCCCCTTGTTGTGTCTGACTCACACGGCGTGGGGCAGGAAGACAAGAAAGATGGATCGGAGCGACAAGAAGGAGAGAGAGAGCGGCAGGCCAAAATTTGAGAAGAAAAAGATGAATGATGAGGGGGAGGGAGGGAGGGATGGACGGAGAGATGACAGGGAAAGGTGTGAGATGACAGGCTGGCAGAGACGGATGGAAGGCAGGAAACAGGGGAGGGGATGGGTTCATTAGCGTGGCAGAACAAACTCTGCGGCGCGGATCATCTTTGGCACGTTGTAAATCTGTGATTAAGAGTTGACTCCTGTTAATGTACCGACTGTACATGTCTGGGTGAGACGTACTGGGAATTAGGCGACTACGACATCTCCTTGTAAAAGGAAAGGCAGTAGTAGAGCTATGTTGTTAAGTGTAAGTGGTTTTTATAAGAGGCAGACCCGGCCCCAGCATGACTTCTATCATCCTCTTAGGGTCTCTAATTCAATCCACCTCTCTTCTCTGTAATTCACTTTCTATAGACACTAACAGCACTCACCTGGCTGCAGCCTGCTGCATAGACACATATGCTATACACATGGCCTTTATGGACCATTAAAGGCACAGTTAGGGTGAATAATTTTCCATTTCTTTGCAAGGTCTGACCTTTTACATTCATGTAGCACCAGCTTATGATACCTTCACTATGTCTAAAACGTATATGCAGCCAGCTTTGTCACTTTTAAACTAGGACTTTTGGCTTCTTGAATGAAGTGGAACAAACGCTGATAAACTGTTAGCTTATACAGCTAATGGCTAACTTGATAGCGAATAATAGCCAACATACACTGATTTAGCATTGTGTTTTAAGCCCTTTGAGGAATATAAAGTCTAATGTTCATTCTCCTTTTTAGCCCTGTTTTGAACGCCGGCTATTTAGCTGCTAATCACCCTGCTATGTTTATGCTAGCTTCTGTGCGTTTGCCATCTGGTGCTGGAGAAGAAGCACAAAGTGGGTGTATCCTATCCTTTTTACTGGGGAAAAAAGCTGCTTGTTGGGAAATATAGGTTGACGAGAGTATTGAGACAAAATCATAACAGTAAAGTTGTGGGCTAAGCCAAAACAGGAAGCTGCAAAGCTGAAATCTTCTGAGCTATATTGAAACTGCTGAGTTGCCTTAAAAGTGTATGTTCATCCTTTTTACAGCCGTTGCATTATAGATGTTTAAGCCATGGTTGACGGATATGGAAATATTTATCAGATAAGTATTCAGTTATCTGTCTATAAATAGGCTAGTAGTCTACCGTTAACCTCAGATCTGGGTCTGGTTGATGTAATCATAACATATCTAAGCTGCTTAGCGTGACTTGGGTATACAGATGTCAGAATAATTAATCAGTTTGGCGAGTGACAGAAAATTAATGAACAAGACTTTTCTTAGACTATTAATTGTTTAAGTAATCTATCAACCAAAAAAAGCCTGGTGTTTGCTGGTTGTAGTTCCTCAAATATGAGGATTTTCTTGTTTTTCTGTTTTTGACGTCACTGGAAATTCAGTGGAAGCGGTACTGTTGTTGAGACAAAAACAAAACAAAAATAGGTAAACAACAATGAATCAGAAGTAGAATAATCCAGGAATGAAAACAATGAGCCAGATAGTAGGCCTATTATACAAAGTGGGCCTAAAAGATTGTTTTTCCTAAACACAAAGAACAAATTGATGTGTGTTTTTTGGTTTGTAATGAGTACAGTTTGTTTTGATGGTGCAGTTTATCCCGACAGTAATTTGTACCATTGTGAGAACCCAACCTCACAGATTAGATTTCACTCATCTGCGCTGATTTATTTCCATTGTAGTAGAAGTTTGACACTTATTGTGCTTCCCACGAACACCTTGCTCCTTTCCATTGCCTTACACGTTATTTCCTTATAATCCACACCATTATCGATACTGGTAAAGTGTTTGTGATGGATGTAGATCATAAACTGTCTGATCTAACACTGATTTTAAACCAAAAAGAGACACTATAACAAGTGGTAAGGCCATTTCAGTATCATTTGTGCTGTTATCGTACGACACATCTGACAGGACAGGTTGACAAAAACACATGAACCCAAAAAACAAACAAACAAAAACCAAAAAAAGGTTTCCCCTGAATACGTTTCTGTTGTTAAACAGGTGTGGTTTGCTTGCTATTCATAGGTGGGTGGCATGTTACTCACAATAATAAATCACAAAGTTGAGTGTCAGCCAGACATACAGTACACACACAGTGAACAAAAAGACAGAGCCGTGCTGGTTCTTGAGTACGGCTGAGAGCTCTTCAGAATTTGGCAAGTGACAATAGCTTAATAATTAACATTAATTGCTCAGCTTCCTCAATCAGCGCGTCGTTTCTTTAGCTGTCAGTTCAGAGAACTTCAGGCACTCTGATGTAAATGGAGGGCTTTTAATTAAAGCACAAGGAATATAACGGAGTGTGTGTTTCAGCTGGGGAATCTGCCAGTTGTTAAGATGTTAAATGAGCCATAATAAGGAAAAGCATTTATTTTCATGAAATAAACATTGTAAGAGGGGAGAAGAAAAAAACAATTTGCCCTTTGAGCTATTTGTATGAGATAACATTGTTCACCATGCAGCGAATGTGTAGTTTCTCAGAAGTTGTGGTCAGGAAATGCTAATGTAATATGGTCTGTTGTGTCCCTATCACCTACAGATGTGGCTACGCAGATCTAGTAGTGATCACATCACTATACTAGAAAGTTGTTTTTAGGCTTAAACTCAGAGCTGGGCTTATTGGTTAGGTAAGAGTTAAGGTTAGGAATGCAGTGGAGAGGATTAAGGTTAGGCTGAAGAATGAAAGAATGAATGCAGTCACTGAAAGTCCTCACACATGTTATAAAGTGGCTTTCTCAAGAACTCCCCCCTCCTGCACTCTAAAACCCATTATTTCTAATGGCCTGTGCCGCACGTGCACCGATATCCCCCCCCCCCCCCCGTTTGGAGAAAATAGTGTATTCAGTGTTGCATCTATCTCAGTGTCCTTGTGCCCAAAGTGAATCCTACTCCATCCCATCTTTGCTCAAAAGATGCTTTGAATGAGGCACTGAACGCTGGCGGGTTAACATTGTTCCGTCCTCAGATTTCTAGATAAGTGGTGAGTGAGGTTAGGCAAAAAGCATGTCCTATCTCGGAGACACTTGTGATACACATGTCATCATTGTGCGAAAGGCTGTGCAAATGGATTTTTCTTTTTTTCTCTTTCAAAATGTCCTCATAGAAATTGAAGGAAGTCATGTTACTTTGTGGTTTTGGAAAATTCTCCGACGTCTGTCTGGTCTGCTGTGAATCAATTTCCAAAGATGTAGGATGAAGTAAAGGAAAAAAAGGAAAATCTGCACTGTCATTGGGGTTAACAGAATCCTGTCATTCTTTCTGACATTTTGGAGAAGTGATGTGTGTCTGTCTGTGTGTGGTTATCATGTCTCAGTTGGCTCCATCCTCGTTCTTCCCTCTCTCAGCACTTTTTTTTTAATGTTGTTTTGGGAGCTATATTTAATATGCTACTGTCATTCAGCTCTGTCAACGTGCACACGCGCTGTGATTCATTTTGCCACCAGTGAGGCTATGTGGCAGTCATGTGACTCTGGCAAAAAGCTCAGCACAAAAACACAAACTCAGAAAATAGGGGGGGAGGGGGTGGAGGGGGGTTTCAAACTTGCTCAATGAGGAACTCTAAACCGCAGACACATAAACATGCACGTGCACACACATGCACATGCAGATGCACTGGCAAAACCTTGTGCGCGCAGAGAGCTCATTCTGCAAGTGGCCTATAAAATATGAATGATACCGTGCTATATTTTTATCAGCGAGCCCGAGGACATGTATGAACTGGAGCAGCAAAAACGCTGTTTCTCCAGCCACAGCGCTCATTCTGTATGCCGTGCGTGGAGGGAAGAAAGGAAAGCTCCACACATGCATGCTAACATCATGTGCTTATTGTGGTTTCCTATATGCATGTAACATCTATAGTGTGTGGGTGTGGAGTGCATGGATTTTTTTTTCTTCATTATCTGAATGCTTCTGTTTCTTTAAAAAAAAGCAGGAAGATGAAGAGGGTGCATCCTCAGATGTGTCTTGGGGGTTGCTGTCAGAACTTTGTATGCTGCTCTGAGAGTAAATTCACACAGCTGCCAAACACACATGCACACTTGGAGGGAGAAAAAAGGAAAAGTGGGGAGGAAAACTCTACCTGCAAAAGCTGAAGGCCTGATAGCGAGGCGAGCAGCTGCACTGCTTGCAGAATGCTGCTGTCTGCACTCTTAAAAAAGAGGCTTGCAGTCTCTCTCTCTCTCCGACCCCCCCTCTTTCTCTTTCGCACGCACACGCGTTTAGTTAGACACACACTTTTCATTTTGTGCCCACTCACACTCGTTAGAACATTTGAACACTAGCCCTTGTGTAGGAGTGTGCTTTTGGCACAGTACGTGTGCGTACGGTTATGAGAGTGTGAGAGAGCGAGACAGCGGGAGGATGTACTTGAGACAAAGTGCGAGAGAATGAGTTTGTTGTCGTTTGTGCGCGGGTGTCTGTGTGTGTTTGTATGTGAGGGAAAGTGTGTGTGTGTGTGTGTCTGTGACTGCAGCACACAACAAAGAAAAAGGGGTGAAAAAACGACAGGAAAAGGAAGGAGAGTGCAAGAAAAGCACAAGGCCCTATCTTCAGAAACAGCTGACAGGTTGACAGGTCTGCTGAGACCCGCAGAAACAAACACATGGAGACAGACCGAGGCAGAGGAGGAGCGGGGGAGAAGAGAGGGGAGAGAAGGATGGAGGGGGAAATTGGGGAAAGAGAGGGAAGCAAAAACAAAACCCCCCTGAAGAAATAACTATGGAAATATAAACAGGCATGCACATTGTATTATAACACTCTGGTATTGAAAATGCACTTATAAAGTCACTGCCATCTCTACTGTATGTGGTGCAGCAGCACACATTTACACTACATGTACAGTAAGTCTGCATGTTGTGATAGAGGAGAAAGTTCAGATGTGGCATGAAAGAGAAGTGCAGGAAGAGAGACGAAGAAGGCAACAAAGAGACAGAAAAAAAAGGAAGTGATGAGGTTAGAGGAGAGAGACGCGGAGGTAGAGCAGGGTGCATGTGTGGATGTTCAGAACGGAAATAAAGTGATGCTTTTATTGAGAAGGGAATTGTCTCTGAAACATGGGTATCGTGTAATATCATCTGTCCTCCAGCTTTTGCATGAGTCCCCGTTCAGATCTACACAATAGTGCAGTTTATATTTGGTGAATCAGCAACGAAATAAAAGCCCCTAGCTTTGCCCACTGAAGAAGATCTCATTGTTAAACGTCTTCTGTGGCGTGTCCCCAGATGATAGTACAGAGCCGTTTTCAGAGAAGAAAAAGGGAGCAAAGGGATGGAAATTACTCGGTGTATTTTGAGCTGATGCAATAGAATGGGCTATAAAGTCAAGGTAATCCACAGAGCCACCCAAAACACACGCTCGTTGTGTTACAGCACTACTGGATTGCTGATAACATACATTTACATAGACACAGACTAGCTACCTGAGGCAGAGGGAATGGGGTATTATATAAAGTTTATGCTGAAGCAGAATGAATGATGGTTTAACATTTAGAAAACTTTATAATGTAATGGACGCACAGGGAGAAAAGAGGCAATAAGAGAAGTTGCTAAAAGGGCCTCAGTGTTTCTGGGACTCTGCTGGAATGAGACGAGCGTTAGAAGAAGAAGAAGAAGAAGAAGAAGGGAAAAAAAAGACTTGTTCTGGACTCCATCAGGAATGAAGGAGAGGAAGAGAGATAAAAGAGTGAGAGAGACATAGATGGACTTGGTCTGGCTGGAGGAGCAGAGAGAGTGTGAAAGAGAGGGTGAATACCAGCTATTGTTGCTGCAACACGCACCAGAGAGGAAGGGGGAGGTGTGTGTGTGTGTGTGTGATAGTGTGTGTATATCTCTGTGAGTGTGTGTTGTCTGTGCACAGAGGTCAGTGGGTTTCAAGCTCTGTTCGAGCTGCTCCTTGTCAGAGATGCGTGGAGTTCTGCGTTGGCAACCTAGCGACCGTGGGCTTAAATTATTAGCTGGCCTGGACGCAGGCCTAAAACAATCCAGGACTGCATTTCAGACCAATGTATCAACACCCAGAGAGCTCAGCTGGTCCAGAAACACACCAACAAGGCCTGGCCTAGATATGGCCACTGCTGTAAAAGGGAAACTATGGCCAAGCTAATGTCAGTGAACTAGCCTAGATAACATTACACTGCTAATATAGCGGAATGCTAACTGACTTCCTAGCATGCTAGCATTTGTTAAGTTGCGCTATACACAAAGTTTATTAGACAAATTCAAACGTTGACTCCATAATAGAGCTATAGATGGAAAGGTCTGTCACCCAAGTTATTACATTCATCATATAAGCCTCGGAGGAAAAGTCAGAATGACCAAAAATTAATACTGTTAATCCTGAGGGGGATGTGAAAGTCTGTACAAATTTCAGCCTAATCCGTGCAGTTGTTAATGCAGGACTCACCAGCTGCTAAAAAAAAAAAAAAGATAGCTGCTTTATCAAATGTGTGATTACCGCCTAAATCTGATAAAACATGTTAATTCTGATGATTCTTTTTTATTGATCTTGCTGCGTTTCCTTTGCCTTCCCAGGATCCCGCTGGCATCTTTGAGCTGGTTGAGCTGGTGGGAAATGGCACCTACGGGCAGGTGTATAAGGTAAGAATATGTAACCTACACTTGCATAAACAGACTTTGATCGTCCCGTTGATAGCATGCTCCTCCACTTTATCAACTCCTGTTTACTCTCTCTGTCTGAGTAGCCTATATGGAATAAAAAAAAAGGAGGAATGTGCTGTGTAACTGAGGAAAACAGAGGATATAGGAGATAAAAGCAGAGCACAAGCCTGAGAGAAATGGAGCGAATGTAAAAGAGAGGAGAGGAATCTGGGGGCACATTAAAGTGCTTTTAGGAGAATTTCCTTTCCTCCTTTTTTTTTCTTCTTTCTCTACTGTATTTACATCCCTTGTGTTTTTTTTTAGTTTCCAAAGAAGAGTTATTTTAAGAGGAAGTGCTTGCACTTGATCTAGCGTTGTGACATCACTGTAGTTTGTCGCATCTGCTGTCAGCTTGACTCAGCTGTTTGCCGCTGTCATTTAAGCGCTATCTCTCCCCGTCCACGTCAGTGTCTGAACTTCCTCTTCCCCGCCACGACGGCCCCGCTGCTGCTCAGTGGTCCTCACTTCCTTTTCCTGTTTCTTCCCCTTCCTATCCTGTCACTCTGCAGGATGTTACACCAGCAGCAGCAGCAGCAGCAGCAGCATGCGCCACTTTGCGTTTAACAACGTCTCTCTGGAAATAAACACATGTTTGTTCAGATATGTGACGGTATCGACATGTCAAGGCCCCTGTGAGCGAATCTACTCTAGGTTACCGTGTGTGTGCGAGAGAGAGAGTGTGTCTAATGGAGCAGAGAATCAAGGTCAGATGATAATGGAGACAGACATTTCTTACAGCTGATTGGACCAAATGAAAGGTCAGACAGAGGTCGGACATGCTTCTCCACACTTCTGGAAATACTTTGACATCCACGTGTGTGTATGTGCGTGTGAATGTGTGTGTGTGTCTTTGTGTGTGTAAGCGACGGAAGGCAGAAAAAAAAACACACAAAAGGAATGAAGAACAGGAGAGTTATGTGTATCCATTTATTGCTGACTCTGCTGTCTTGGTGAAAGTCACGGCTCATTTACTGGCTGACATTCAGCCAGTCTGTTCCTATACATTACTGAGCCACAGAATGCCTATGGCAACAGCAGCGGCCTGTTGGCTCAGTAGCCCATTAAGCTCATCCTGCACCGGTCTGTGATTGGATGCTTCCCCACTGAAGTTTATTCTGTTACCGCCGTTGTTTGACAGCGTCAAAAATGACATTCCCACTGTTTCGCTTTCAAGCATTTGACTATTCTCATTGTTAAAAGTGACTTTTCGTGCTGAATATCATGAACTTTGGGCCAAGAAAACTTAAATTGTACACATTCAAAACCTTATAGTTATAGAGTAGAAAATGTCACAGTAGAACTGCAGTGACTCACAGAAAATGAACCATTTTGATGATTTATTAGACAAAATCTGTAAAAAGTGCCGAGCGTTATTTAGCACCAGCCTTTCCATTGTGAGAATTTGCTTCCCTTTTTTGTACAGTGTGATGGGAAACTAAATATCTTTACATTTTGCAGTGTTGTTTGTAAAAAAAAAACCAAGCAATTAGAAGAAGATAATTGCAGCGTTAATTGGGTAATTGAGAGTAATAGTCAGTTGCAACCTTGATAAATATGCATTTTTAATCTAAAAATAATGGTATAAATGCACTGAGGTGTGTAGCTGCAAATATTGTCCTTGAGTGCTGTAGGAGGCGCCGCAGATGTAAACCAGGAGAGATTGGCCTCATACATACAGATAAGGAGAAGAGTCACTTGAGCAAAAATGCCATCTATTTTAAATTCCTCCGGCGATTGAGCTCCCTCCTCGAGGCGAAGCGCCTGAAGAGGATCAACCTCTCGTGAGCAGGTGAATCTCACTGAGTCACTGAGATGATAAATTGACCTTCAGCCCGGTGGGTATTAGTGAACTGGAATTGCTCCGGCTTTCTCCAAACCGTTTATAGACACTTGTAAAAAAGGTAACGCATAAGAATAGCGTACGTAGCTTTGGACCGTGGTGTCCCTCCGGTTCGGGTCGATGAATCCATGTCAGTGTGTTGTGGAGCGAGCGCAGGTGGAGTCTGAATGTGTGCTCAGATGTAAAGGTTAGAGTCAGGTGGGCTGTAAACATCCTTTTTTTTTCTTCTTCCCTCGTTTTGATTCCAAAAATAAAGTCGATTTCCCGGGAGGCCACGGTTCAGTTTTGTTCTGCAGCTTAAAAAAAACACTGAGGATCAACAGACAGCTCCTGTAGAACATACACAGCCTACGCCAAACGTCTTCTTTTATTTTGATCTTGAATGTAATTACAAGTCTTATGCAAGCTGATAGCAAATATCAACATCATTAGATAAAAACCCAACTGCACATTTGCTTCTTTTTTTTAAGCAATCATTTCTGCAGATAGACAGATTTAGGGTACGCTCGGGATCGGTAAAACTTTAATAAGCTTGTTGGATGAAGTGAAACATGCATCAGCAGCTGACGTTTTTTGGAGATTTCAATTTTTTATTTAACAGAAATACGATACGAAAACATCACGAGACGAGGAGCGGAGGTTATTTTTACCTTTTCCCACGACGTCTTTGTGCTTTAGTGTCTTTTTTCCCACAGCCAAAGTAAAAGCATGACTCTTATCCCAGTCCGCTGCACTCTGCTGCAGTGGCTTTTACTCAGCGTGCAATAAAGGCAGAGATACTGTATGTAGGTTTATGTGAAGCCAT
This sequence comes from Decapterus maruadsi, assembly GCA_030347415.2. Lineage (NCBI taxonomy): Eukaryota > Metazoa > Chordata > Actinopteri > Carangiformes > Carangidae > Decapterus > Decapterus maruadsi. Next base: position 20,783,860 of record CM064887.1, on the reverse strand, counting down.
GCATGCACAACTTTTGTGCGAGTGTGGTCAGCACGGCGTTTTACATTGGTGATAGTAATGAGCCACGTAGCTGCAGCTGTGTGATCCTGGGAGCAGGAGATAACTGGTTTATCACCGATTCCACCACGCCATCTAGTTAAATGATAGAGATCTGCCCCTCAGTGCCCTCGCATGTGCACCCATCATCTCTTCTCAATTAAAAAGAAAAGTCGTCCCAGGTTATTGTTGTTGTTTTGTTTTTTTTAGTTGCAGTTTGCCTGTCAGCGAAAAAAAAAGAAAAGAAAGAAGAGTTGGGCCAAGAACGGTGATAGACGAGTAGCCGCAGTGGAAAGATAATTTTAGCCTCTGTCTCCCTTTCTCATCTTACATCTCTATGCTGCTTCTACTTCCTTGTCTCTCCTCCTCTTGTCTATCCAACACCCTCCACCCCCTCTTCATCCTCTTCCTCTGCACATTTCTCTTATCAATATGTAATCACGTTTTTCTTCCTGTTTTTTTTTCCTCTGTGTTTTTTTTTTGGGATTGAAACTTCCCTGGTGAGCTGTACTTAAGGGAGCGGGCTGTGCCTACAGTATGTGTATATATAGCTTCTACTGGCTGCTCTAAAAGGGCCATAAATAGAGAACACGGGTAATGCTGAATAATTAAACACATTCTCTCTCCACTTCCCTCCCTCTCCATCACTCCCTCTCTCTCTCTGTTTCCTCCTTTAGCGCCGTCTCTCTCTGTTGTCACTCTCCTTCTCATCATCTGCCTCTCTATCGCTCCTTCATTGGTATTTCCTCCCTTTATTTTGCCACGTCTCTCCGTCTTCCACTCTCATCTCCTTAGTCCTGCCCACTTCTTCTTCTTCTATACATCCCCTCCTTCTCCCTTTCTTTGCGATGCCTGTGAATATTTGATGTGGGATGTGGGAATTACAGTTCTCCGAGTTGAGGAAGCACTCGTGTTCCCTCGCATGGTGCCACGGCAGGAGGCGGGGGACGAGGAGTATGGGTGTCCAGCCATTGGCCGGAACGCTCTCTGACTGACTGACTGACTTATGATTTATCGACTAACAGGCTTATTGATTGACTAATTGATTAATCACATCTCTTCTTCATTCCTGCGGCGCAAGTCATTTTTCTCCCTGATGGATGCAAGGACAAGTTGAGAGGGCGACTAATCATACCTCAGGCCTCCAAAACAACACAAACACACACACACACAGACAGACACACACATATAGACACACACGTGTACCAGTGAGTGAACGATGACACAGTCGGTCCATTGTCTCATCGACTGTCTCCTCGGCTTTGGCAGCAATAAAACATTTCCGGTGTTTGTGTGGGTTTCTGTACACGATTCGTGGATGCAATGCATATGTGTGTGTATGTGTTTGTGTGTTTGTGTGCGTGTGTGTGTGTGTGTGCGCACGCATACTTTCTCTCCATGACTCTGCTGTCTCCATGCAGCAAAGGAGCAGGAGAAATAGGAGGCGGACAGTCTTTTTCTCTCTGATGACAGAATACATCCACTCTGCTCCTCCTGAGGCAAAGTGCTCCACACACTCTTTAAATATTCACTAGTCTCTTCTAACACACACATACACACACACACACACACACACACATGCATGCACACAGAGTACAGCAAAAGTGACGGTTGGGGACCGGGGCCGTTTGGGCTTTTATATGCTCACCCACTGTGACAGCAACTCTGTACAAAGAGCAGCTGTGTGGTTTCCATTTACTGCACTGGTGTATGTGTGTGTCTGTGTGTGAACCTGTGTGTGTGTGAACATGTGGTGACACGGCCTCTGTTTGTTTCATGTTGTCATGTTGTGAAGGTGTGTGTTGTGTGTCTGAACAGGCATATTTTATCATGAGTTTGATATCTTTCAAAACCTACTGTACGGTTTCGACCACACGCACGGACAACGGAGGCGTCGGCAGTTGCGACTACACGTCGTTGCCAATGTTAATCTCGTTACCGTGGGAACCTGGGATGCAGATTAGCATCATGACTCAAAGAAATGCCTCATCTCGTTATTCAATCACACCTGTATCTTTACCTCAGTCTCTCCCCTCCCCTCACTGTCTCCTTATCTTTTTCTTCCACCTATAATGTCCCAGTCTGTTTTCCACCCCAACCCTCCTCCCCTCCCTCCTCCTCCTCCCCCTCCCGTCTCCTCCCGTCTCCTCCCCCCTCTGCTCTCTTAAGAACCAAATAAAACTTCAAAGATGGTGTTTTTTTTATCTCACTTATCTGCTGGAAGTCCTGCTGCAAAGGACTTTGGGAGATTTTTTCTTTTTTCTTTCTGCATGCTCTCCATAGCCGCCCCTCTGCCACACATGCACATGCACACATACACACATGCACACATGCACATGCACGCATACGCACACTAACTTCAGAGAAGCAGTGTGAAGTGAGTGAGAAAGCCCAGCATAAGAGAGTCTGAAGGAGGCTGGAAGACGGAGTGACTTCATTTATTCCTCTTTGTTTGATGTTCTAAACTCGTCCTGCTGGTGTTTGACAGCAGGAAGGAAGATCAAGCGAGCGAGCGTACGCAGCGTGCGCCTCTTTGATAGACTGGGCTAAAATGGCAACTTAACAATCGGTGGTCAGCTTTACTTTTTGTACTGAGCTATGTCTTCGTCTGTACCTCGATTTATGTTATCTTCTCATCACAGATATTGATGTAATACGGCCTGTACTGTAAATATTAACTGTAAAATCCTCCACAACTCATAGGAGTAACATATTTATTGATTAATTAATGATTCTCTAAATTATAAATGGACCAGATACCATATTGCTGGTCTGTTTACAGCTCCTCTGATGATAAACTACATCATTACACTATCTTCTCACACGCATCCCTTTTCTATTGTATCTGTGCATTTACTGTTGTTAGTGCTGCACATCAGTTAATTGTTATGTCTATACAGTGCTATAAACTATTAATACTGATGGGAAAAAAAGTATAGTGAGTAATGACTTTGACAAGTCGAGGCCATGGGGATGTTATGAAATTTCATCCAATCAATGGCCCAGCTCTGACAGATATTTATTATAGGTAATAAAAACAAAGAAAATTTCAAAATTCATGTTTTTCCGTGACATCAGTAAAAAGAAAGACCTGTTTTTTCCACTCGTGTGTCAACTAGAATGAATGATGTGCAATAAATCAATGCATTTGTTTTTGGCAGGTCCTGCAATGTGAGTCACAGGTTCTTAATTAAGTTTCATTGGAAAGTGGAATGATCATGATGATGATGATGATGATGTGATTTCTGTTGATTCTTGTACCAAACAACTGTTCCTGAATGTTACTTTTGTTTTTATTTTTGTTATGTAGCACCACAGTGTTTCATTAGGGTATGTTATAGCACATCTTATCTTTATCGGCAAATTTGCAGCTCTTGAATATTGCATTTACTGAATTGCAAATTTGAAAATATGTTCTCTCAAATTAGTTGAATCATTTAATCGCAATCTCTTAAAACTTTTCTGGTTGGATTAACTGGTTTAAAGCGATATTCCGGCGTACTTTTAACCCATGGTCCAACCGGTCCAACCCCACTCCCCCTCAAGAGATGAAGTCCGCTAACCGCTAGCTTCTCTAGTTGTAGCAACTTTAGCAGGGACCGCACCATAACAAAACAGCGCAGGATCCACGCGTAACGGATCAAACAGCCACTTACAGCCACAAATAATGCTCAGAACAGCACCAAACGTCATCAACAGTGCAAACAGCGTTCAGAGTTTCATTTCGATGGGAGCCACTATCAGTTTGAGACCGAGTTTACTGAAGACAAGCTGAAGGAAATGGAGGAGAAAAGTGAAAGATGGAGCGCTGCGGTGGAGGCTACGTCCTGGAAATGGAGGCAAAAGTGACAGAGGGAGAGAGCCGGTGGAGTCTAAATGCTGGAGCTGGGGGAATCAACTGATCAGTGTGGTGGTCAGTGACTGTCGGTGGCCGCTGCAGCCAGATGTGTGTGCTGCCAGTCGGCAACGGACTAGTTTGTTAGCGCCTGGAAGTTGCGGCATAGCGTATAACTGGAGCAGAGTGGGTGAGTTATTTTCGTCTCGTTTCAATAGAAACCAGGCTAAGCTAATAGATGTTTGATGCCTCGTATTATGAGCTGGGACCCTGTTTGTACTGTTGATGACGTTTGGTGCTGTTCTTAGCATTATTTGTGGCTGTAAGTGGCTTTTTGGTCGGTGGATAGTGGATCCGTAAACTGCGCTGTTTTGTTATGGTGCAGTCCCTGCTAAAGTCACTACAACCAAAGATACCGTCTTTTAAAGGTACTTTATTAGTCACATATACAGGTGTACAGGTGAAATTCTTTCTCTGCATTTAACCCATCCCTGAGGAGCAGTGGGCAGCCACGGTGCGGCGCCCGGGGACCAACTCCAGATGTAAGCCAGTGCTCTGGTCAGGGGCGCTGACTGGAGGATACCTAACAACTAGCAAACTCCACACAGAAAGGCCCTGGGCGGCCCAGGATTCGAACCCAGGACCTTCTTGCTGTGAGGCAACAGTGCTAACCACTGTGCCACCGTGCCGCCTTTGCCACAACTAGAGAAGCTAGCGGTTAGCAGTCAAGTGTTAGCTTGTAAACGGTTGGCCGACTTGACCAAATAATGAAACGATATGACACCATCCCTATATTAAAAGTGTGTACCTACTGGAAAAAAAGGTGACCAATGAAAAATGAAAGGAGGTGCATTTGAACAGACAGTCACCATATTGTTGTATACAGACGGTGTCGTTAGCAACAACATCCCAGTGGTCCTGCAGTTAGCATGATAAGGAGCTGACGATGGTAAATGAAGAAGAAAAAGTAGCGCTGTATGGAAGCATTAGTGCTAATGGGGGAGCTGTCAGGAGGGCTCAGCTGGGAGTGTCTGTGGGCTGTAGGGCTCACGCAGGGTGTGTGTTTATGTGTGCATGGTAAGTGGATGTGTGTGCGTGTGTGTGTGTGTGTGTGCAGCACGTGTCCCCGGTGCAGGGGCCACTGCTGCAGATGTTTACTGTGTCATCGCCTCCTCTCTATTGCTGTATCTTTGTTGTTTGGTTACACACATGACATACACACACACACACACACGCGCGTCCTTATGAATGAACCGTGAACTGTGACTGAGGTGGATGTCGCCTGTTACCGTGGGAACGGTAGATGTGCTCGTTCCGTGCCCGCACGCGGTGACACAAAACGCTCGCACCGCCGCAGCTCACATCTGGCAGTGGTGTTCATTAGCCTACATACATCCTCTCGCTGTTTCCCCCCAAGGCCACACGCTCCACTTACCCACAATTCACTCCTGCCACCCAGACCAGGGTCAATTACCCATGCCTGCTGTCAATAACCATCTCTGTCTGTCTTTCTTTTCTCTCTCTCTGTCTTACAATATGTTTTCCGGTGAGGTCCACCACTCTTTAATTGACAGTGTGCACTTTAAAGAGCTGTTTAGCCGAGGCTTGTTTTTCCCACAGTGTGAATTACTGCTCATCAATAGTTAAATCAATAACCTATAACCAGACCCGACTCTTTCTATTATTCTTTATTCTCACTGACTGCTTCTTCTTTTCTGGCTCTATAGCTCCTTATTTGTGTTTTCTCCTTCATCTTTTCCATCCCTCTCATTGCTCGCCCCCCCCTCCCCCCACCTCTACCCCCACCCCTCTCTTCCCACCTCAGCTGCTTTCCCTCTCTCACCTCCGGTCTGTACAGTAAATCAGCTCGGCTGTTCGTTTGACCTCCAGATCCGCTGGAGCGTGAGGCCCGATGTGCTGAACCTGCCGCTTTGCCTCTCCAGCGCAGCCCCTCTCCTCCTCCTCCTCCTCCTCCTCCTCCTTCTCCTCTGTAGTGCCCCCCCTCCTGCTCGTGCACACTCTCTCGCTCTCTTGTTCTGCAGATGTTGCAGTGTCAAGTGAGTGAGTGGGTGCGGGCTACGCGGCTAACTGAGTGAATTAGTCATTGAGTGCGTTCGAGAGTTAACCTGTAAAAAGACTGAATGGAGGTGTCGCGTGAACTGTTTTTAATGGGATCGTGCGGCTTTGCAGATGCATTTCAGAAAGATCAAGCCGAAGGAGAACAACAATCAGTTCATAGCACATCATGTTTATATAAGCGGAGAGTTTGTGTTTCATTTAATCTGGGTCATCCACAAACTCTTTGCATAAATAAGCTTCGGACACTCACATTGCATCCTGTTCGGGCTGATTTATAACAAAACGACAGAGAGTCTTTTTCCATATCCTTTTACATGCACTGCGTCTTGTTTTCTGGCCTGTTTCTTAATCTTAAAGCAGCTTCACACCACAGGGAAGTGACAGATGTGCTTGTGTCGCCTGTGATCAAATCTGTGTGTTTCCCCTGGTGTTTGCTTGGGTTTAATGTGTCTGTATTTGTGATTATAGCACTGACTGGGCCAAATCCCTTCTGTGACCCCCCCCACCCCTCCATCCTCCCCCAGATTAGCCCGTTTTTCTCGTCCGTTTGTGTGTCCAGTGGCTTGTTAATTAGCCTGTAGCGCTGTGAGCGGGCAGGTTAATGAGCAGCTATATTTCAGACTGCTGATAGATTATTGTTTCAATACACTTTATCCGATAACACCGGTTCAACCAGAGTGGAATCAACACCAGCCCTCGGATGCCTGTCCACAATGTTCTGCCTCGTTTTCCTGCAAACTCCCCCCTCGCCCGTCAATAAAAGCCCTCCGGACCCTTCTGCAGATCATTGCTCTCATCTTTCATCCCCTCATCGTTCTTCTTCTTTTCTTCCCTTTCCCCTCACCTCCGTCTCTGTTTCTTTACAACCTCCTTTACGCTCCTGCAAACTCTCTACTTGTATATATTTCCCCTCATCTTCTCTCCTTTTAAATCTCCTCCTGTCTCAATCTTTCTCTCCCCTCTTCCTTTCTCATGTCTTGAGTGTGAGAGCAGCCTCAGGGTGCTTCTATATTTCCTGGGCAGTGCAGTATTAGATTGGAATGGAGGCCTTTGTCACTTTTATTTACTGCCTCACTGATTCCACAACAGCGTGCAGCGCGTGCGACTGTGTGTGTGTGTGTGTGTGTGCACCGTGTGCGAATGCAGAATGATTGCAGGTGTTTGAACTGCAATGAGGTGTGTCTGGGAGCATTGCCCCCTTATTTCTCTGGGCTTCTTGGAGCAGAACCGTTGTGTTTGTAATGTTTGTTAGCCCCAAAGTAGCTTTAATTCTGCATCAGGGCTCCCAACGTCTGCCGCTGAGCATGCTGGGATTGTATATAAGCCCCCACAGACTAGAACCAGTAGGTGTTGATGCCAGGGTGCAACTGACTGACTGAGACACCGGTTGTCTGAAATCCTTCAACCCGAACACAGCTGAACCTCAGTCTGGTTGCGTACGAGTCTGTGTTTGACAGCAGTGGGCAACCTCTCTCAAAGACCTGCCTGTCAGAGGAAGAAAATGTATAGAGTGGAAAGCCCAGGGGCCACATCCCATAACCCACTTCTCCCTTGTGATATCGTTACCATGCCGACAGTCTTTATGCCAGCAGAGCATTGCTTTGATGACATCCAGTCACTTCTCGCCTGATGCCTGTGTGTGTGTGGGTCGGTGTGGATTATCATGACGGCACAGATTAGGATTATGTTGTGACCCATTTCCTTTTTACAAAGAGCCGGCGACACACATCTGCCAATTTATTCCCAGTTTAGTGCGTGTGTATGTGAGCACCCGCGTGCATTAGCGCTTGTTTTCCTGTTGTTCTTTGCAAAGAGAAGATGTGGGTTATAAAAAGATGATTGCACAACATCGCGCCGGCTTTGAAGATCTTGCAAAATATCTGATAAATTAAAGAGCAGCGTCACTACCGTATACAGTAGTTCATTATAGGGATGCACCGATTGTGAAATTCTGGGCCGATGTCGATGCCGATGTTTAAAATAACAACTTGGCCGATGGCCGATGCCGATGCCGATGTTTTTTCTTTTTGCTATTCCGTCTTTGGTGCCACAGAAACATTACTGAACTACTGTATTTTAAAAGTCTTTCAGCTCTTCATCATATTATTCAATGAGCACAAATTCAGTTAGACAAATTCATGAAACAAAAACTATCTTTAATGTCAATTTTTAGTTGACATGACCTTTAAACACTTACAGTGGCCAAGAGTTAGAGTTGCTACATGGTAAAAGTAATTAGTTACCAAGAAAGGTAACTATGCCATTATTTTTATTAAATAAAATGCTCAAATATGTTAAATTACTTGAACTTCTCTCCCTAACCCCATTTATCTGCAATTAACCAACTTGCTCATTAATACAGAGACAGAATGATAAGAGTTGTTGTTGTAATATGTAGCCTATACTGAAAGAGGAGTTGAGCAGGATTTCTCCAGTGGCTACGCTACATTTTTGCCTCAATTAAAAAGCCCCAGAGTCCTAACTGTGATAATCTACATGACTTGTGACTGGTTACAGTGAGAACGGAGGCTCTCTGCCTTTCACCTGGCGTCTCTCTCGTGTAGCATGTAACCAGGCCACCGCTGCGGTGTGTGTGTCCCAGCTCTTGTCTCTGTGGCACCGACACAGACGCGCTGCGTAACGTAATGACAGTTATGTAATCCATCGCTCCATTTATTGATTTCTCGCCGGCTTCGGTGTAAACACATACACGTGGCCAGGCGGAGGTTAGAAAAAAAAGCGACCAGACGAGTTTCTCTAACGGTGTTTTAAGCCCGTACAGGGGATTTAAATGACGAGGGGCGTTCAGGCTCCTCCGTTCCTCCGCTCGCCATGACCGCTCTGCACTTAACAACCGTGTTTACATGCGCGCAACTTTTTTTCTTCTTTTTTTTTCATAAATCAATCCGCGGATCACATGTGTGCTGAACTGAAGATATTAATCCGAACACTGATCACGGATCAATCCGGTGCACCACTAGTATCTTCCCCCCAGAAAAAGGAAAGAAGAAAGGTTCCTCCCAGCACAGCTGTTCATGCGGCATTTAAACCAACATGAACATCGGCCACTGCCATCGGTGAATGTCACGTTTTTTTACCGATGGCCGATGGCAGTCAACGAGCCGAACATCGGCCGATGCCGATGGTCGGCCGATGCATCGGTGCATCCCTAGTTCATTAACGACAAATTAATAAAGTCGACTCTAGCGTACATTATTGCTAAAAAGCATCGTCATTAATTAGTAAGTTGTCGTGCAACTAAAGCTGTAATGATAAACACAAGGCTGCATGTATCTGCACAAAATGCTGTATGCAGGCTACGAAAACCTGTTCCTTCTATTAAACGCTTCCTCTTTTGGTGGCAAGCTGTGAAATGTCAGATGTCACAGCGCCAACAATAAGGTTTTTTTCCCCCAGGAAACTTAAGCAGGTCTAATAGATCGACGACAGCTTGTTTGATTGAGTTGAAGCCACTCTCTTCACACATAGTGGGAAATACTGTAATACTCCTGCTTTTTCCCCTTTTTCCTCTTTTTACTTTAAAAGTCATGCAGTTTTGTTGTGTTGAGGAGAGCCAGCCCAGCGGCCCACCTCCTTTCACAACACCTTAGAAATCCTTTAGCTTTACTTTGCAACTGAAATTTAGCACATTGTAATTTTAAATTCTCTCTCTGGTGATTGTTAATCTTCTTGAAATGAGTGAGACCCGACGGCTTCCTGGAAACTAGGAAATCAATCTCAATTATGTAAGGCTTTTTGGACATGGTCCCTTAGTAATGAGATTTGTAGTTAATGGGCTAAAACATGCAGAACCACCAGCATGGTAAGGTGTTTAAATTTTGGTTTACTGTATGTTAAGATTATCGATTTAAAGATCCATTTTTAAAAGCAGACAGTTCATGTGTTTGTCAATTTAAAAGTAAAAAAGTTGGATGGTTTCATCTTGACCTTGCAGCTTGGCCGCACGGCGAACACACACTGTGGACAGATGCACTGTGAAATGCAGCTCTCTCACTGAACTCGTCTTCTGCTCAAGCACTCGTCACCTCTCCCAACTTGCCTTTCACCCTCTCACAACCCCCCTCCTCCCTTTCCTCACCCCCCCTCTCCTTTTTCTTCTACTTCTAAATAACAACTCAGGAGTCAGGACAATAGTCTCTTATTTCCCGTCCTGTCCTTCTCCCTAATGTGTGTGTGTGTATGTTTAAGTGTTGTTGTGCCCACTGTACTCTGGCCAGCCAAGACTGTTGCTAGGCTACGAGAGGAAGTGTCCTGCATAGTAAATGTGTCCGAGTGGGGGTGGAGGGTGCTGCTGATGGTGGTGGTGGTGGTGGTGGTGGTGGCGGCTGTGTAATTGACTTGGCAAGGGCACGGACGCACACAAACAAATTGTAGAAGAATCTTTCTCGTTCTCTCCCTCACTCTCTCTCATACACACAGAAACACACACACACACACGTGCACACGCACACATGCATGCACAGAATTCCTGTAGAGCATGATATCCACCAGCAGCAGGTTGCATTAAGGTAACTGTTCGCAGGTTGGTGTCGTCTAACTGAGGCTGCATGAGAATGATGAAGAGATGCTTCCCTCTGTAGCCTGCAGTGTGTGTCTGTGTGTGTGTGCAGGTTTGTGTCAGTGTCTGTTCCCCTCCATATAGCAGCTAAAAAAAAAAAAGAATCATTACACACACTGAGACACAACCTCCTCCTCCACTTCTTCGCCACATACGTCCTCAGGAGCCACTCTGCAGACCTTCCTCCATAGGCTGCAAGTGCTTTACTGGCGTTTTACTGTCACTTGGCAGGTGCAATTAATCACAATTATGTGTTGATGATAATTGCTGGGAGAGGTGTAGCTACTCTGTGTCAGTCTGACACCTCCCTCATGCTGCACACGGAAGGGAACAAATGAGATGAGAGATGAGACGGTGTAGCCCGTGCACCGTGTTATCAGAGCAGCAGTTACAGCGTGAACTTAGAAAAGACAACATGATGAGCGCTTATCTGACTTTGAGCAGGACGAAGATACTCACCAACAGACAATAACATTGGTATTTGGACTGGGAGTGAATACAGTCTGTATTTTCAACAAGTCAAACGAATAAGAATTGTTGATGAATAATAATAGCCCTAACTTGCACTTGCACAAGGTAAAGAAAAATGGCTTTAGACTTAAAGGGCCAACGAGGAGTTTCTATTCGGTTATAAAACAGTCTCACGTTAATGTGGATGAATCTACGCTACCCACACTTGTTAATGGCTCCATTTTCGATCAATATATCGTTTTGTCTCTATCGTTATTTTGTTATTATTAGTGGTGGCGGAAATGCTGGGCGAGCCGACCAGCGTTTCCTTACTTTCGGTTTCACAGACGTGAATGAGAATAACGGCGATTATAGCGGTGTTATGGTCGGAACTACGACGGTAACTGAACCTCTTTGAACCTCTGACTTTAATTATTAATGAATGAAAACATGAGTCCGTCTTGCGCGAGGTGGAAGAATGCTACGGTGCGCATGGAGGCTCATAAACGTAGTGTGAAAACACTTCGCTTTTCCAAAACTCCTCGTTGTCCCTTTAATAAAAGTGTTAAACTAACTTTAAATTGGAAGTCTGGAGAACACATCCACACAACATTAAAAATCCACACAACATTAAAAATGTTTGGCTCAGATAAATAAATGAAGACTATCATGACCATTTCAGATTTGAATTGAGTTGAGTAATAAATGGAGAATTACACAGCTAAATAAATTAATCATCTTAAACAATAACCATTAAATCAATAGTCACACATCCTATCCCCCCGACAATTATAGCACATATTATTATTATTATTTACTCATACATCTAAATGACCTTGGTCTATGAAAGCACACACTTATTGTATTTGGATGGAACCTTTAGGAAAAACAAGCGTGTAGATAGGCTACATTTTGAATTCCCGACCCATCCGGCAGTTTGAGAAACACTGACCTGCAGGGAGGACGCCCGGTAATGACTCCTCCGTGATGTGGCCGCCTGAAGGCTGATTGGAGATCAGTTCGGTATCAGTTTGCTGCCTCCATCACAGCACGGACCATCCAAGCGGAGCAAACACAGTCAATTTGGTCCGTTATCACTCAAACACACCTGGCCCGGCGGCATCACAGCTCCCAGTGTGTGTGTGTGTGTGTGTATGTGTGTGACTGACAGATGTTTTGCTATCACATTTGGTCAAAAATACCTCTACGGGATTAAGGAGGGAAAAATATGGTGGATTGGACATACCATTTCCTAGACTTCATTTGAAATGTCAGTGTGATGATTGAAGTTAATGCACAGCTCTCTGGGCGTAATCACGGCTGGGAAGTATTAGATGAAAGCTTTTTGTGTGCAGAGGAATATATGTTTGTTTTGCTCAGTGGAAGGCACTCAGGCCCCCGTCGGTGCATTGTGGTTTTACAGGAGGCGTGAGATGCATTAGCAGAAGCAAAGTGAACGTGGTTTTGCAGGAAGCCCACGGTTTGTGTCATATTTTTGCTTGTCAAGCGAAGAGCGCGAACAGCGTTTCGTCGGCATTAACGTTCAGCTCAGTCATGTTCATCCAGGACCCGCTTTTCACAGGCCACTGGTCTGAGCTGTGAGGCATGAGCGAGAGACGGAGAATGCAAGGGGCAGGGAGAGAGAGGAGAAGCGAGCGAGACATTTAGGAGGGAGGAGGAGAGGGAATAATGAAAGGCATACAGAGTAGATTGTGAGAAGTTAAGAGGGTTAGATAGTGAGAGAGAGAATCACTGGGATGAGAGAGAGAGGGAGAGGGAGAGAGAAACTCCAGATCTAGGTCAGAGAGGCAAAGCAGTCAACAAACGAGTGGAGGAAGGGATGAACAGGCCTGTGAGGCTCAAACATGCTCGTTCTGAATGGGACGGATCAGCGAGAGAGAGAGAGAGTGTGTCATCATCCCTGTGAAAAAAAGAGAAAGGAATGGCAACAACGTGAAATCTTATTTCCATTAGATCTGCAGCTAATGGTTGTTTTCATTTTCAATGAGAGGAATACTTCAAATGAGAACAGACACCATTTTATTAAAAAAACAAAGCTTTGGTTAGCGTAGCTTAGCCTATAGCATTGTAGCTAGCTAAGCTAACTAGGCTACGCTGTGTTCGTCCAATGGCTACTGACACAGATTAAGGTCACTAATGAAATATTAAGTGTTACATCTCTTATGTATAAGCTGCAAGTGCACAAACAGAAGCAAAAGAAACATTTGGAGCTACATGCTAGGCTACTGTTTCTTGAAGAACAAACGGCGACAACAGAGATAGGGAGCGTCCGACCGCCCAAAAGTCCGACTGTCCATTTCTCCGACTACCCGTTAATTCGAGTTATTCTGCAGTGTTATGGTTAGGTTTAGGGTTAGGTTTACAGTAGGGTTAGGGTTACTTAAGTCAGAGAAATGAGAGATCAGACTAATGGATGTAAAAATAAAGAAATGAAATGGGGAGTCGGACAGACGTCATGCGCCCCAACAGAGATTTCATGTAGCTAGTCAAGGAGGCTAGCTGGTAACAACAGCAGCTGATGCTAAGATAACAGGAAAACAGTGTAATTTTTTAATACTTAATTGTTTTTGTGTGACCTGCAGTCCAAAACTCAATTTGCACTGACAGGAAAAGAAAAGTCAGGGAAGTGATTTCACCTTGATTGATAGTAGTTGTTAATGAACCTTAATTGATGGATTCATTGTTGCCGTGCCACTGTAAAAAAACAAACAAAACAACACATTATCCTTTTAACAGCTTTGAAAATAGTGTTTCCGTTGACTGTCATAAAACCGCGGACTCCACCTCTCTCCGCCGTCTTTGAACGTGAAAATAAATGAACGGGGAGAGGACAAAGAACGAGCGAGAGATGAAGATGAAGAGACAGTGCTAATTCCTTTCTGTTGCTCCTTTCACACTTGGTCATTTAATAAGGCTGGATGATATTACTGCTGCAGCAGGGGAGGGAGATATGGAGGGAGGGCGGTTGTCAGGTGGCTGGGAGTAATGAATCTTTATCCGCTCTGATGATATCCATGTCCAATATCTATTTGACACATTCTCCCTCTCTCTCTCTCTCTCGCTCTCCCAGTCACTCTCTCCGACTCCCTCAATCATTCTCGCCCTCTCTCTCTCTGCGCGTCTCTGTGTGCACATGCGTGGGTGTTTGTAAGAGTTCTTCTGTCTGTGTGAGTAGTGGAGAGAAGAAGAAAAAAAGGGCGATATCTTTTTTGTATTCTGTGTGTATGTGTCTGTAAGTGTGTGTATGTGTGTGCATGCATGAGTTTCTGGTTGGTAAGTGGCTGTAATTCCTTTGTTGGACTCCAACAAAGCCAGTCCTTGTGCTCGTGGAATTGGGGCAGTCTGATCCTAATGAGAAATCCCTGTTCAATCTTTCCAGCTCTTTTACTCTCACAGAATCTGGACCCTCTCTCTCTCTCTCTCTCTCTCTCTTTCTTTTTTTTCTTTCTCTCCCTCTTTCTCTATCTGTGTGAATAAGAAAGAGAGAGATAAAAAGAGAGACTGATCATAGTCTCCAGCCGTCCAGCGGTGCCGTTTGCACTGTGTGCTGCTGGATTGTGACAAAGTGAATTATCATATTAAGAACCCTGGCTTTCTTTTTAGCAATAAATCAGCAAGTTTAAAAAGTTTTTTAATTCCAGAGGAGGTGTTTAATGAGAAATTTAACTCAGGACTATAAATTCCTCTCATTTCAGGACCTCGGTTAATGTTAATTTATTGCCAGTCGTCTTGTGGGAACCCACCTATTGGCAGCTTCACTGCAAACTCCACTTTAGTTCCTGGATTTGTTCCTCAAGTTCACAAAACTGTGGAAACTTTTGATAAACAAGTGAAGAGTTTATTTACTTGTAATATTTATTTTTTTCCCTCTGCTTTATTTAATCAGTCTTGAATTTTTAAATTTGACACCAAAGGGACCTTAATGTGATAAAAACAAATCCATGATTTTTGTTGGCCTCAGTGGAGAGTGTAAAAGAACAAGTAAACCACTGAGTTGCCCACATTATTTCACAGTTAATAACATAACCTCCAACTACTCACAGCCGATTCATCAAGAAAAGTGAGTTTTGGCGAGCCGGTGGGTACGATTGATCCGTTAAAACGACATGAAAATAGGATTTGAAGCTGTGAGAATGAGTAATGACCGGTGGCAGGGTGCAGAGATTGTCCTGTTACTGTAAATCTGCCCCTGCAAATGAATCATAAAGCGATGAAACCAGCACGTTTCGGCTTCATAACGCGGCTCCGTTCTGATTCCTCGCTTCTGCCTTGGCTGGAAGGCTCTTCATCAGGACGGCCCTTCGATTAAAGCCCTCAGGAGGCGCTTTCGAGCCAGACCCTTAATGCCATCTGGTTTATAACAATTGCACCACGAAAACAGTCCTTCCCTTGTTTTGGTGTGTTTGTATGTGTGTACTGTGCCCGTGCATGTGTATTTGTTTGTTTGTGCCACTGCCGCTAAGCCCCTCTGCTCAGACGGTAACATGCTAATCAGTCGAGTCCAGACAGGTGGAAGTAATAGCCGTCAGTGGTTTTAGCGTCTCCAGCCCGGTTAGCTTCATTAGCTAATCACAGCCACAGATGCTCTGTTGCGAACCATCCACTCGGGCCGTCCCTTTGGCCCTCGGCTCACAGTCCCATGGCTCCTCGCCTCCTTTGCTCCCCCAGGCATCTTCCCAGCCTCGATATAACACAACACAGGCTGAGTCTGTGGATTGCTATCGATGTGTCTCCGCTATCTCTTCTCTGTTATCTCAAATGCAGTCAAATACCGACGTGCAAGAAGCAATTTTTCAGAGTTTCACCGACTGGACAACAGCGAGTCATATCACAGTGACGGACTGGGGGTGAGCTTTTTGACCAAACGCGTGCCCTCGACCTGAATGTTGTCAGGGAGACTATCATTCAGCTGTGAGCTACTATACTACACTATACTATACTATAAACCTGCAAGACATCACCTGCTCTGACCAGGAAAAGTGACATTTATACAGAACATAATTGAAAAGTTCGACTTCAAACCCTGCGATAACCGATTCTTCCAAAAATCATTTAGGAGCAGCAGAAACAAGCCGATTGAAGCTGCGTTCAGATGGAAAATTCATGCACTTCAAAATGTTAATGGTGTAAACAAACATTAAGCAGCATTAGAAAACATTAATAACTGCAATTTTCCTGCTGAGACTGGAACCGGGGATGATAGTAGCTGTGAAATTGTGCTGTATTTCTAAACCACGGACACTGACATGTTCCCCTCTCTGTCCTTTCTCGTCCTCTGTCTCTTCCCGTCCATCCCTCTCTTCTCCTCTCCTCCCTCCGACAGGGTCGCCATGTTAAGACGGGGCAGCTGGCAGCCATCAAGGTCATGGATGTCACCGGGGTAAGAAACACACGCACGCATGCATGCACACACATTCACACTCTTGCATACCCACGCACAGTAAATCATCTCAAGTGATTATACCATCGCCGACCATGTCATCTAATTATGAGCGATGAGTCAGTGCAGGAGTGTGTGCGTACGTGCGTGTGAGCCCGTGTGATGTGGCAGAGAGGAAATGAGGACAGGCCCACTGCCTTGGTAATATTAGTTGGAGGTATTAGGACAGCAGTGTGGTCTCAGGTGTGTGTCTGTAAAGCAGGAGGGAATCTCAGCTATATTTAGACCTCCTCTCACCGTCCGCCTCGCTGTCAGCACTCTGCTGCCAGCAACACAATGAAGGTCTGCAGGAATGAAGCAACAAAGGAGCTCATGAATGAATAAACCAATGACTGAATATGATAATGAATGAATGAATAAATGAATGACAGAAACATGTTGAAAAAAGTGTTTTGCTGAGCAATTCACCAAGAACGACAAGTAAATGAAACTGAGTATAAATTACTTAGAGGGAATAAATCAGCCTAAATGCAATGCAAAATGAACGGCGTTGGTTAATTAATGATTGAAAATTAAATGAAGGCCTTACACATAATTGTTAAAGAAATGAGCTGCTACAGTACTGTACAAAATCAGCTTTTTTTTCTACAAGTGTCTTTGTTTTCCTCACCAATGAGCACTAAATTGGAGTAATGGAGGCATAATTTCCTGACGTTCCGCATAATGAATAAGAGATTACATTTTTAAGTAAACCAACTGCCACCATAACAACTTGTTTCAGGCTACTGCTTTTGGCTTTGTGGCGCTAACCCTTTAAAATCAAAGTAATTAAAAAGTCATGCTGTTGTTGTGGATAATTTAGAGCCCAGTTGTGTGCTTTGCAAAAAAACAACAACAGATATTTCTGAATTTAAATGCAAATTTCATCAACAAATTGAGTCCTTTTGTTCCACAAGCGGGCTATTATAGAGGTCAGTGAGGTCACAAATAGAGGTCATGCCTTAACATCTGTTATTTTTTTCTGTGTGCCAGGATGAGGAAGAGGAGATTAAAGCGGAAATTAACATGCTGAAGAAGTACAGTCACCATCGCAACATCGCCACCTACTATGGAGCGTTCATCAAGAAAAACCCTCCTGGCATCGACGACCAGCTTTGGGTACGGTTTCACTTTTGAATGCATTTTATTATTGTCTGCCTTTTTTTGTGTGTATGACAGGAGGAGAAGATGGATGAAGCCTGTTTGGAAAAAAAACAGAGCAGCAGAACAGAAAGAAGTGACTTTCAATTTTTCACTGTTAGATTTACCGTACGTGGAAAGAAACGAGTTTTGTATTTTATTCATGCGCGCAGCCGCTGCACATCTGTGTGCATAGGAATATGTATATATACTTAAAGTGTGTACGTGTAAAAGATATATAAAGGATATGAATGAGCGTGTTGCTGCAATAAATCATGTGTTAACGTGATCTAAGGGAGCTCTCTCTTCCCTGATCCTGTGGCATTCATCACACGACAATGGGAGGACGCGCACGCACTCGCGCGGGCACGCAAACACACAAACATATGCATATTATACGCGCAGTAGCCGGATCTACTGCCTGCATGCAGTAAATCCCCCTGACTCACCAGTTGCCTGTTAGCGTGTTTGTTAGCAAAAAGCTTTATGTTGGAGTGCTTCTACATTTGTCCCCTTGTGTTCATGCATATGTTAGTGCGTCTCTATTGTCTCCGCGTGTCTGGATACTCATTGCGGCGGCCCGGCTGACAGGGCTTTGGCCGTTACCCGCCGACTTCCTTCTCTTCTCCCCCCCCACCACCCCCACTGTAATCCAGAGTGATGATGAGAGGAGCTTGAAGCGGAGCCAGAACTGACCAGCTGAACTTTTGGCCGCAAACCTCCATGGATGTAATGCTGGGATGGGATGGAAGGGAGGAGGAGAGGACGGAGAGAGTAGAAGGGTGGACAGGAAGGACGCGCCGTGCGTGCGTCAAGGAACGAACTAGATCTCGTCGTGACCCTGTTGAGTCAGTTCATACCAGCAGTTTGTGTCATCGATGTAGACAATGAGTGACAAAGGACAATGGTTTATTACTAACACTGTTACAGCCATGTGATTATCAATGTTGTGTGCTTTCTTAATGATGTAAAAAGATTTTTTGTTTATTCTGTACTGTACAAGTCAATTAGATATTTCTGACGCCAGTAAGCAAATAACGACATTTTAAAGCTAGTGAAAGCCAACTTTTAAATTAAGTTTCAACAATGAATGAGTTTACTTATTATTAATCAACTCTTTTAGGCATTTGACAGCTCAAACTTCTTCTTATTTTGGATTTTAATTACATTACTTGAACTTTTTACTGCTTATCAAAGGTTATTTTTTGCCAAATAATTGATGAATCACCAATAAAAAAAACAATTAGCTGCAGCCCCAACTTTAAAGATGAGAGTGATGATAATTGTTCACACCAGGACTGAGATGTAACTTGGTTTTCACACACTGCTGGTGCCTCATTTGGCCTCCAGCACATCTATGTAGACCAGATTGCATATTATTGCAGCCAATAATCAACCTTGTGTGTGTGTTTGTGTGTGTTTGTGTGTGTGCAGCTTGTCATGGAGTTTTGTGGTGCCGGCTCAGTTACAGACTTGATCAAGAACACCAAGGGCAATTCTCTGAAAGAGGAGTGGACCGCTTACATCTGCCGAGAGATTCTCAGGGTAAGTTGCCATGTTGGCAAGTCCGACCTTGAACTCCATGAGGCTGTGATGAACATGTTATGACGACAAACACATCAACAGACTCAATTGAGGTGAAATAATATTATTTGTTCGGCATTATTATATCGACAAATTGTTCCGGAAAGAATCCAAAACAAGAAAAAAGTTCTTTCCAAATCCATCATGCACTGGAGAAGCTTTGATAAACAGCCTTGTTAATGGAAAGAGACTGTCATGCTGTATTGTTTTCTGCGGTGGTTCCCCAATCCACTTCCTTGTTGTTGTCAAACCTGAAGGTGCAGAAAAACACCGCCCATCATAAAATCTTAAATATTTAACGATTAGAGTTTTACGATGAGAAAAATCTAAAGAAGATCCACTGCGATCTCTAGGTGCATTTCATTTTAACAGGGAACAGAACAGTAAATTCTCTCTCTGTGTAGACTCGCTAATCCGCCATTTATGAGTGTATTTGGCGTTTGAAATGAATGTCACGCGTAAACCGTGGGTAAACAAGCCGCTGCTGCTCAGCCTCTGCATTTTTCACGACGCTATTCCCTCCTGCTGGAGTTAAAACCAGGGCTTATTGTATTTCAGATGTGGCCTCTGAAGCATTTTAACAAATTGACTGATTAAAATTAGCAGTTTGCAGAGGATAATACCGACATCGCTCTGAGTGAACGCAGCAACCCTGCAGCGTCTCCTCGCTTCATATCAGCAGCTGAGACGTGACACAGACCTGTTCTTTGATAGCGATCGCCACTTGTTTGCGCCGCACGCCGTCCTGTGTTTTGAAGCAGCGAACAGGCATGAATTGGCTCTTCCTGGGAATTCTCCCTCGTCTTATCTCCGCCATCTCTTATTGTGCGTTTTGTGTGCTCAGGGCTATATCCTCAAACAGAGCGCAGCGGTATCACTGCATCTTGTCAGTTATACGCAGTGACGCTCCGAGCTGTGGCAACAATGATTTCCTTTCATACCACTTTTTATTTCTTTATTTTTTCCTCATCGCTCATCTTATTTCCTGATCTCCGCTCTCTCTCCCGCTGCTCTTGATAGTCTTAGTCTGTCGCCTGTGTCCCTTTTTTACGTTATGTCTCTTTGTCCCATTCATCTTTGTTTTACTGCTTTAACTTTACCACTCTTTGCCTCCTCTTTTATCTCTTCTCTTCCTTTTAACAACTTTGCTCTCCGTCTCCAGACTGCCTCACATGTCTCTGCTTTACTTGTTACCTCAGCTGCATTACAATCAATACAAGAGTCTTCACTAAAAAAAAATATATATTATTGAAGTGTCAAAGCTTCAACATCCTGAAACTTTGCTGTGTTTTGCAAGGATTTAAACTAAAAATCACTAGTGCACAAACAAGCAAAAAAGAAATATCTCATGCATTTTATTTCCAAGTTCTGTCAGATAAAGACAACCTGCAACATGTTTTTAAATGTTTAGCTTTCCTGAATGACAGGAAACGCTAGAAATTATATATAGAATAGATTATGATATGATTGCTGCTGCATGTACAGCTGCAACTACACTGTGATAATGCCTCTACCTCTGCTGCAGCTCCTTTTACTCACCCAGCCTGCACAGCGAGGTCAGAGATCAAGGTCAGCTGCCTCACAGCTGCCAGTCCCGACAACACAAAGACATTTCATTTAGGAAATGAGCTCCTAGCGTAATAAGAAGAATGATCATGACTTGGCTGGTTGCTGCTGCGGTGGTACAGCTCCTTCACCGTGGGTCTCTGTCGCTGTCTGCAGGGTCTGACTCATCTCCATCAGCACAAGGTCATCCACAGAGACATCAAGGGACAGAACGTCCTGCTGACTGAGAACGCAGAGGTCAAACTAGGTCAGTCTGTCATCCAACCCCAACTTGATAAAAAACGGCTTTAGGATTGGGCGAGCAGTAGGAGGGTATAGAGTTTCAGATGGCTCAGATGTGTGTGTGTGTGTGTGTGTTTTTGTGTGACTGTGTGCGACTGTGGCTGTTCTTTTTTTTCTTTTATGCTGAATACCAGCCTACTCATCTCTCTGTAGCTCTGTCACTGTTCATGGTGCAGACTGCTGAAGAAGGCACTCTCTCTCTCTTTCTCTCCTGAAACCCAGTGGGGAGGGGATTATAAAGTGTGTGCATGTGTGTGTGTGTTTGTAAATCGGGCAAGCTTTTGCAGGTTGTGTAATTTGTCCCTGTGTAGAGTCCATTATGGAATTCACTAAAGCCCACCGGTAGGCTGGTGCATCGGCACAAACACAAACAAATAGTTAGAGGACAGGAACATGCATTAAAGTAAAATGCACATTAAAGCCCAAACTTGTGTGTTTGTGTGTGTGTGTGTTTTCCCTGTAGTGGACTTTGGTGTTTCAGCCCAGTTGGACAGGACAGTGGGAAGGAGAAACACATTTATTGGGACACCGTACTGGATGGCGCCAGAGGTCATCGCCTGCGATGAGAACCCTGATGCCACATACGACTTCAAGGTGCTTCACCAGCCTCCGTTTCTTTGACGACGTCTGGCTCCTGTCTTCATCTCCAGTATTTATGCCTCGTCTTTTTTCTTTTTTTTTTCTCATTGCAGAGTGATTTATGGTCACTGGGAATCACAGCGATAGAGATGGCCGAAGGAGCTCCACGTACGTAGCCTGTCAATAAGCCACACCCCTGCTACACATCACCGTTTTTTAATGCTACCACGGTAGATCAACGCGATCAGGAGTCAGATAATGTCTCAATCCAGGCCAGTGCAACTCATCTTACGACATAATTTTAATGAGGGCCAAGGAGGGTGTGTAAAATTGGTTGTCAGGCTCCTGGGCTGCTGCCCAACATCCTTAGTAGATAACAACAGTGCTGCCTCTGTTCATAAACGTATTCCTTGAGGTGCTTGCACACAGTCCTCATGATTAGTTGTTCTTTCGTCCAAGTAAAGTTAAAAACAATTTCCTGGTAAAGGTCTGCATAAGCTGCAGAGGGTAATTGATCACTGTAATGACCAAGGACATTAGATAGTTTGGTCAAGGTTGTTCCCTTCCAGTTCTAGTCTAATATACTGTAGTACAGCGCTGCATTTTATACCTGAACCTGGAGGAGAATACGTCTGTGTGTGGATGTAGACCAAAGGCCAGGTAGTGATCAATTAAAAACATTCATTTCTTTTTTCTAAACAGCAGTTTGCCCCCGGCTAGCTTTGGCATTGTGAAGTTTAATTATTAAATACCCCAAAGAACCAAAAGCAATGCGCCATTTGCAAGATGGATAACCATGTTAAGTGAAGACCGGACCCGAGCAGATTGTTATTGGTATCGACAGCTTGTATTGATCAAGCGAGGGCTAACTCCAGCTGGCTTTGACTATATGCCACGATAATGTTTAGTACAATTAAGATAGAAACATTCACCACTCCTCTGATAACCGATCTTGTCTGATAACTGTGATGTGTGACTCTTTAGCGCTGTGTGACATGCACCCAATGAGAGCGCTCTTCCTCATCCCACGCAACCCCGCCCCCAGACTCAAGTCAAAGAAGTGGTGAGTGTGCATTGTGGGACATTTTTAAGAGGAACATTATCAAAAGCAAGAAAATTTGTCTGCAGTTTATGTAAATGTCCGTCATCTGCTGCTGTCGTCCGCAGGTCGAAGAAGTTCCAGTCGTTCATAGAGAGCTGTCTGGTGAAGAGCCACAGCCAGAGACCCAGCACAGAGCAGCTCCTCAAGCACCCGTTCATCAGAGACCTGCCCAACGAGAGGCAGGTCCGCATCCAGCTGAAGGACCACATCGACCGCACCAAGAAGAAGAGAGGCGAGAGGGGTGGGTTCGCTTTTGTATGTGACGAGTGATTGCAAAGATAACTGTTTACATTAGAGGATTATACAGTTGTAGTTGTTATTAATTCTCATTGTAAACTCCCTTCTTCGGTAAAACTGATAGTCCAAACTTGTTTATCTGGCAACACTCCCGGTTACTGCTCATGAACACAATGAACAGTGGCTGGGTAACCACTTGGCATTGGTACAATAGAAACTAACTGAAAGACTGACCTATTCACATTATGCACCTGTGTTGTGATGTCATGTGGCACCCATGAGTGGAAAGTTCACAAAAACTTGGTACAGTAAAGAGTTTGCTCCCCTGTGGGTGTGCAGTTTTGCAACTTAACAAGTCGCTGTGGTGGGAACTACTTCTTGTTTCATCACACCACACCATGCAATACTTAAATTAAATTAAGAAAGCACATGTATTATTATTAGAATGAACCTGACACAGCTCTTATGTGACTGTAGGTGAGTAAACAGTGAAAACCATAATGTTTAACTGCGTTTTGCTTCTGCAAATCCATCATGCATGTGAAGGCAATCTGAATCCTACACAGGAATGGCAGACTGTGCCGCTAACAATGAAAGCTAATATGTAAAGAAAGGCAATTACAGCGTCTGAATACAATGCATAACTTGTGCCTAATGACTGCAGGTTATAAATGGCATCAAATAACAAGAGTCTGATCTGAGCAGACTCACATATTGTATTCATTGTGCGGCTGAGGTGATTTCTCACTGATAGACACATTAACACACTCATTGCACAAAGAATATGCAGCTGCAAGGCTGAGACGCATCAGATGCAAATTCTTGCACACATGTTTCCGTCACATCGATGGTTTTCTATCGAGGCGAGGAACCAAAGTGACAGACTTCCATTCCACACCAGCACGTCACACACAGGGACCCACCGAGTGATAGACTGACGCCTGCATGCGGGGGACTGCGCCGGCAAAGAACCACATTAACCGCTTCAAGAAACAACATACTGCAGGCTGAGCTCGGCGATGATGTATAGAAATGTCTTGTCATGGCGGAGGCTGTGCCTTGCTCCAGCTGTCACTTTGTCACAGTCGGAGGACAAGTCCGTACAGATGTGTCTCGGGCTGCCTTCTACAACCTTTATGCATTAAAGCCGCGGTTCTGACTCAAAGAGCTCTGAGCTAATGTTCTCCACCTGACTACACACAGTAAAATTACAATTTATGCTCCCTATTCAAAGCGGCTAAAAGAAAGTGCCTTGGAGGAGCGCGGATCGGGGAATGCCAGAATTGTAAGCAGTTTAGTAATGAACAAAGGTAGCTCGAGTGAGAAATGCTAATCGTAAAGTGCAATGGCTGTGCCCTCTGTTGGTTATTACCAAACTCACTTTTTTGCGTCACATTTTTAATTCTTTCTTCCTCTTTCCCCCCCCCAATCAGATGAGACAGAGTATGAGTACAGCGGCAGCGAGGAGGAGGACGAGGAAAGAGACATGGGTGAACCGAGGTCAGCGTCCTCACCAAATGTACCAAAAAAAAAAGAAAAAAAATCCTGAAAAACATGCCTATGTCTTCGGCACATCATCATCATCCCGTCGTCTCATTGGTTCTCTCCCCCCAGTTCCATCATCAACATCCCTGGGGAGTCGACCCTGAGGCGGGACTTCCTGCGCCTCCAGCTGGCCAATAAGGAGCGCTCGGAGGCACAGCGACGGCAGCAGCTGGAGCAGCAGCAGAACGAGGAGCACAAGCGTTTGCTGTTGGCCGAGAGACAGAAACGCATCGAGGAGCAGAAGGAGCAGAGGAGGCGGCTGGAGGAGGTAAAACAGGACGAGGTCGAGCCGTGACCTTTGGCCGCTGTCAGACGGCTTATGTAGAAAACTTACGTAATTACATGCAGGACATCCTCAGCGTGGAGAACACACATTTGCCTCGATAGGATCAGCCATTAGTCACAGAGAAGCAAACAGAGGTCAATTTGAAAATAACTATAATGTGATTCAACTGCTCTCAATAATACCTTCACACGCCACTAGCCAATGGAAGCGCTCGGTTCGTCTCTCCGTGTTGTTGACTGTGAGACACTTTAACACCCATTTGCAAACATAATGTGTCCCAGTTCTGGCTGTTCAAACTAAAAAAAACAACACTGCATTCACCATTTGGGAGAGAAAGAGACACAACACTCACACACACACACACACATATTCAGCTGCTCCCCAGTGTCCCGCTCTTAGTTCCAGAGAGCAGGCTTACAGAAGGAAATCCTTAGCCCATAATCTGTGCGCTCTCTCTGGGTTCCCACCAGGGTTTGCCTCCCCAACGCACGGCTAAGCGCCATGACTCGACTCAACTAACATGACCCCTCCGCTCAGGGCTGGGAGTGCGCCTTTAATGTCAATGCATACAAATGTGAACGCATATAAATATTGATTATTATGTTGTATTACAATTCCTTTCTTTATTGATAGAAAAAAAAGGCAGGATCTGTTGTGAAAGGTAAAAAAGATAATCAGATGAGCTCACATATGAAAGATTTAACGTTCCTACGAGGATCTGCCGAGACTTGTTTTGACTCGATTTCTTAATTTGTGTTGAAACAGACAACTCGGCGTGTGCCTGAATCTTCTTGTGCTTGTGTTCTTCTGACAGCAGCAACAGCGGGAACGTGAGCTGAGGAAGCAGCACGAGAGGGATCAGAGGAGACGATATGAGGAAATGGAGCAGCTCCGCAGAGAGGAGGAGAGGAGGCATGCTGAGAGAGAGCAGGTTTGTGCATATGCAAAAAAAACAAAACAACAACACACATATATAGTCCAGCAGTTTGGCGCTACAGAAAATCTGCACCATGGTGATGAGTCATGTCCAAAATCCCTCATTCCCCCTCAAACTCTGTTGGTTTCTGTCTCCTCCTCTGGCTTCCTGAGTCACTCTGTTTTTAACTTGTCTCCTTAAATTACCTCAGGGACGTGCTTCTCTAATGTTTTTTTTTTTTCTTCTTCGGGATTTTCAGCTTCAGATGCAAAGAACTTGGACATTTTTAATCTGATGATACAGTTACGCAACAGTATGCTTTATTTATCTCAGCCCATGGTCCCGTCCCCCATTGGTTGTGAGGTCACTTTCCTTTTCTTTTCTTTTTTTTGCTCCTGGATCTTGCAGGCGAAGGATTTAAACACTGCGTCCCCATTTCTATCTGATTATGGTCTATCTGAGTGTCTTTTTGTCAGCCATATCCCTATCAGTTAGCTCAAAGCAAAGAAACTGACACCATGAATTTAAAACAATACTGACCCAGATGTGAAAGTAATGAATATTGCAAGCGATGACTCATGGGAAGCTGTTGCCATATTTCATGGTAATACATATGGTACATTAGGTATATAATGGAGCAAAAAAAACATTATATTAGCATTAGTCTTTTTCATTTAATCAACAAATTCCTTCTCAGCTCAGTGCACAGTGTATTTTTATGCAGATGAAAGATAAGGAATCAGCTGACTCTGTCTCAGCTGGCAGGCTGTAGGAACACATTTCTTCCTCCTCGTCTACTTTTAGCCTCTTTGTTTACTTTCTCTTTGAATATTTTCCTTCTTTCAAGCGACGCCGCTTTCTTCTCAGACTCCTTCCCTGCGTCGACTCCTGCGCTTATTAGTTCAAATGAGGTGTCGTAATGCCGAGACTATCGGCTCCTCCCACCGAGACTGAGTTATTTGGATAATCCGAGGGTCAGAAACAGCTGTAGCCTCAGAGGTTTAAGTGTCATCATGGGTCTTGTTTGTTTCTCAAGCTGAGGCCAGTTGCTATTTCCAGGATTTCTACTCCTGCTCTCGATTGTTCTGTATCTTTACTGCTTTCTTCCCTTTTGTCCTCTCAGTGAACTGAACTGTTCTGGTGTGTGAGTGTGTGTTTTTTTTTCTGTCTCTCCTGCTCTTCTTTATCACTCTGTTGCTCTGTGTTCTCTCCCCTGCTTTACAAGTGTTTTAGAAATATATCCTCAAACCTCCCCTCTTCTCCCTCTGTCTCTTTGTCATTTTCCCCCCCTTTGTAATATATTACAATAGTTGGCGAATACGAATCTTCTCCAGCTCATCTGGCTCCTGACTCTCATCTTCTCTCCTCATTCACAGCCACCTCGGGAGATTATCGTCTCTATTTCTCCTTCTATCTCTGTCTCTCGCTCTCTTGTGTTTGGATGCTCAGATTTCCTGATTCTTTTTTTTCTTCTCTTCTCTTCTCTCCCTCTCTCTCAATCTATTTCTGTGTCCTTGTGTCGACATGCTGCTCAGGAGTATATCCGTAGACAGCTGGAAGAAGAGCAGAGGCAGTTAGAGATTCTCCAGCAGCAGCTACTACAGGAGCAGGCATTACTGCTGGTAACCACGGCCCTCCCATGTGCTACTATACCGCTCCCCCATCTGTGCTGTGTTGCCCCCCCCGCCTCACCCCTATCCCCACTGCATGCACCCAAAGTGGCAGCTGTGCCGAGGAGCTCGCTGCGAGGGAATTCACAGTCTCGAATCGCTCGGCACTGCTAGTGATAGATTTGAGAAAAGAAACAGCCGAAACACTGAGTTGCTTATCTGTATTGCTTGTGTTAAACGTATTCAGATCGCTGATTGCATGTACGGAACCGTTAAGTTGGCCGGGTCTCAAAAGAATCCCCGGAGGGAGCAGGGAAAAAGCTGTATTGTCGGCCCCAATCACGCAGGCCCGCACACAAAGTGAGAACCTCCGAGAGAAAATAGGACATGGTTGTTTTCCCAGAGAGAGTTTCTCTCAAGTGCCCCGCTAGTCTCGTCTCGGGCAGCGGCTTTGTGCTTTATTAGTGCGAGGCAATACCACAGGAAGTCTTTGTGCATCTTTTTATAATGAAATGTATCCAGCTTGCAGAAATAGCTTTTTGAAATCCAGCCCATACAAAACTCCACAGGCCACAGGAATGACTCCAGACAAACAACTCCAGGGATGTGTTGCGTCTCAACAATAGTGCTCCCATCCGCACCGCCTCCCCCCATCCCCTCCTTTCCCTTCATACTGTCAACAACCCCTCCTCCTGGTTCCTCCTCCCGCTCCTCAAGCCTTATGTCTGGTATCATCTCATGTCCGGCCGTCGTCAGGCTTGTAATTGTGATTGTGAAACGTGACTGTGTTCATTTTCCACCTGCCACTGTTTGTGTTTTGTGTTGTGATCTGTGAGAGGGAGATGTAGTATTGGCAAATACACAAAACCGAACACGAGAGCGAAAATGTCAGTTTAATTTATGAAGGCAAGTTGTCATAAACAAAAGTTTCATTAAAGGTCCCATGTTTTACCTCACTTGTTGTTTTGGTGTTGATGGTCTCTCCTCTGATTGGCTGACTGTTTTCTGAGCGATTGAATAAAAAGAAATTTGAATTTGGGACCTTTAATGGGTTAAAAGTTTCATATTACCTCACTTGTTTTGGTGTTGATGTGTTACTCACGACTGTACCTCCCCTTCCTTATCCCCCTTTTCCTCTCCTTGTTATCTTTCTTCCTCCTTTTTTTCCCCCCATCCCTCATTTTCTCTCTGTTCTCCGTACCTGTCTCTCATCTCTCCCTCCAGGAGTACAAGCGTAAGCAGATCGAGGAGCAGCGGCAGGCGGAGCGGCTACAGAGGCAGCTCCAGCAGGAGAGAGCCTACCTGGTGTCTCTACAACAGCAGCAGCAGCAACAGCAGCAGCAGCAGCAGCAGGAGGGAAGGCAAGCAGAGAAGAAACAGCTTTACCACTACAAAGATGTCATCAATCCTAATGACAAGCCTGCCTGGGCTAAAGAGGTAAGTCCCCAGTGTGCATGACACAGGAAAACATGCGTGTTAAACGGAAAATGTTACTTTTTTTCTTTGACAAGCAAAGGCAAAACAGCTCGACAGGTTGCACCGCAAGCATGCATCCTGTAAAATCAAAGAATGGACGATCCCACATCAGTTTAAGAGTCTGCATATAGGAAGAACGCTGCTGCTGCTGCTTTGATACCATGTGTTTGTTATGTGTCTTTGTTGTGTTGCTTACCCTCCTGTGACTCTGACTCCTAGGTCCCGAAGCAGCAGCATGCTCACGGTAACCCGCCCCACCCCCAACTCCGACATCACCAGTCATTCAACCAACCGGCTTCATCCCCCGCCTCTCACGGCGGCCAACCCAGAGCTCAGCTTCCTAGGCGATCCCCATCCCACGGTGCCCAGCTCCTCTCCACCCACCTCCCCCATATCCGTATTTCACTAGATCCTGGGGAACCCCTAGATCCAGGGCTGAAGAAGGAGATAAGTCAGCAGGTCAGAGAGTTACGGGCTCAGAAGCTCAGTCAGAGGGGTCGCAGCCCAGGGCCCATCAAGGAACAGAACCAGGCTGCTGGGCCAGGACCCAGCAAGGGCCTGAGTAAGAACCAAGAGCCAGTCAGCCAGACCAAACCAGCAGCCAACCTTTATCCTCAGGGGCCCAGTAGTCAGAAAGAGAAGCCTAGAGAGAGGCCGCTGTCTGTCCCCAATCAGGCAGCCATTCAGGGTCTGTTGTCTCCAGATTTACAGCTTAAGGCCCCTCAAGCTCGTGCTCAATCCCCAGGACAGGTCCAGAAACCCCAGTCCGGATCAAACCATGTTTCCAGCCCTGCGGTCAAACTGGTTAGTCGTCATCCTCGCACGAGGTCCCACTCGCCCTGCTGTAGAATAGATGTAGATATAGAAGACGATTGCTACGACTCGTGGCCGATGGACCTGAGGGCGGCCGTCAGCCACGACAGCCTTTTCGTGCCCTCGGACTCGGAAGCCACGGTCGTAGACCCGACTAACCCCTTCTCTCAGTCGCTGCCTGAAAGCGTTCTCCACGCTGCCCTACCTAGAAGAGGCTCCTACTCACCCACCTTCAATACTGGCCATCTTCTCCAGGTCCCTCACTTCCCTTTATCTCCCTCTCATACTGATAGAAGGCATGAGAATCTTGGGCAGCATCCAATTCACGGTAGCTCCTCTCAGTGCGACCTCAGTGCTTCTGTGTTCAATCAGAATTTGGATGACAGTCATAAGATGAGATGTCACTCCTCTGAATACTTATCCCGCAGCAGCCCTCCAGACTCTCCCATGCCTTGGATGAACCTCTCTCCTCGCAACGCTTCTCCAGTTTCACGCTCATGCTCCCCGACATCCCCAGCCCAGTGGTCCCCCTTCACCTTATCCCCTCCATTCTCCCCTGGAAACCTCGGATCTTCTCCACCTTCCCGCACCCACCTCCTCTCCCCCATTTACCTCAGCAACTCACTCTCCTCTACTCCTCACTGCTCCCCGTACAGCTCTCCCTTCGGATCCCAGACCCAGATCCCATGCATCCCATCTGTGGGAAGGTAGCGCTCGGTCTTTCTCCAAAGCACATGTATATAATAACACACACACATACACACTGATTTGTACTTCTATACGTGATTTAAATTATGCATAGGCCTATGCATTACTACTACCCATCACAACTGCAAGTTAAAATGCCAACCCTGTATATTTATTTTGAATTCGGCTGCACACACTTTTTTTAGAAATATTCAAACACTATTCAAATAAGCCTCCACAAACAGACAGAAGTACAAGTGCATACTGCACACACACATACATGCATACACAGTGTATATACAGTATGTAAGATCTGTAAATATATTTAGATTTATCTCAGTAAAGCTGGATCTGTTGGTTTTTATGCTTAATCTAATGGGACTGACATCCAGAGGGGAGATGCCAATATATAAAGACCATCTCTGACTCATGTGTCAGTCGATGTGAGGGTCTAAGAGCAGAGGATGTTGTATGTAAAGCCCTTTGAGACAAACTGTTTGTAAAACACGGGCTATACAAATAAAATAGCCTTCCCTTGCCTTAACCGCAGCCCTGTCACAACCTCCACGCCCTGTTAGCCCCCTTGACACCCCTATCACTCCCAATATGCCCCATGGCCAGCTCACCTCTCGACTCAATGGTGTCTAATGTCATCAGGGAAACCGTCCCCGACCAGCTTCCCTTGTAGGTCAGTCAACCAGTTAATCAAATCCCAGCTTGGTGATGGGTGCAGGCCAAGTGGTGGTGGTGGTGGTGGTGGCGGTGAGAACCTTCTAAACAAAACAAAAACCCTCTGGATCCCCAGTGGATGGCCCCTTGTCCTCCATACTCCTCTTCATCTTCATCTTCTGTGTGATTTCTAAGCGTAGATGCAGCTGTGGTCATTATTATTAACTTCTTTCAACGCTCTGATTTTGTCTTTTTTTTAGAACCTCTACAATAGCAGAAAGAGCTTTTGGGTGGTTTGGGTTTGAGCAGCACTTACCCAAAAGCTTTTTCTTCCTCTAACGGGGATCTTCTAATAGTCATTTCTCTATCTCTTGTAGGTCAGTTGACGTTTGTGCTAACCTCGATCGTGTACCGCCTCCACAGATCAAACTCCACTTTGATCACAGCAGCGCTTCCCGTTATAACCAGATGTTTCTTCAGCATTGGTTCTTTGTTCTTTGTTCCTCTCGTGGGAACCGTTAACAAAGTATTTGGGAACTTTTCTTTTTTTTGCCGCCGTAGTAGACGTTATAGTCGCCTCAATGTAGTTGACTCCCTCGCAGGTAACTAACAACGATGTGAGGAATGACACAGTATGGCATAGTTGTTCTGACCCAAGTCATAATCGTAAATAATCCGACTAGATTACGAGCTAATGCGGAATTACAGAAAGCCTCCAAAGTGGGGGGGGGGGATAGCTCTCACTGCACATGCATGTTTACCATTTACCTGGGGGCTATTGACACTATGCCCTGCTGAGCCATGACTCAACCCTCCACGGACCGTTGAGTAGATTGTTTTGAGTTGAAAGTGTGATTCCGGGGCGGCTCGGAGCATTCCTCGGAGCGTCGTCTCCCTGCACGGCAGATAATCTGATAATCTGATTACTCCGGCAAGAGGAGCTTTCTGCCTTCCTCGTACACAGATATTCCGTGTGTGTTTTGGTGTCGCCTGCGACCAAAAGTTGGTGGCAACAGTCAACAGCTACAACATGTAACTGGTTGAACATGATGATGTTGTATGTGCACACATACAGTACTCTCCCTTTGCAGGAACTCAAATCCGTGATTTTGGTTTGAATGTGGTGTCTGCTAAAGGAGATTAGGGGTAATTCTTGACCTTTCCCCACAGCCATCAGACATTCTTACTCCTCGACTGTTATGTGGGACATCGGGGGGTGGGGGGAGAAGCAACATACATAAACAGATGGGGAGGGAGAGACAAATAAGATAATTTATTGACAGATGGGAGAAGACAAAAGAGTTGGCACCAGAACCGAAACAAATCACAACATTTCTGCTTCACTGGAAATCTAAACCTGCTAGTTTACTTTTGGAGATTCTGGTTTGATATAGCTTTCTGTGGAAGTCTGCGGGAGATTCGGTTGTGCAAGACTTCTGACAGAGGCTGCAGACAGGTTCCACCAAAACAACACCACACAATTAATAACCTGAACTTGATTGGCATCTAAATTACACTTTATGTGAACAGTCCTTTGCCACTTTCCACACCGTGGTTGTTTTCCCACAGAGCTGAGCGATGTTAAAAGTGTCTGGTGGCTTGTGGCAATGCTTGAGGCGAGGGTGTGGATGCTACCTGCAGTCGTAGACCGTTTGTGTGCGTGCCGTGCGTGCGTGTGCGGATTGCCGAGCTGTGAGTGACGGTGGTTTGTGACCTGTACCCAGGTGGAGGAGCGATCTAAGCTGAACAGACAGAGCTCCCCGGCGCTGCAGCACAAAGTGTCCAACCGCATCTCCGACCCCTCCCTCCCTCCCCGCTCCGAGTCCTTCAGCAGCGGGGGCATGCAGCCCGCCCGCACCCCACCCATCCACCGCTCCATCGAACCACAGGTGTGTGTGCGTGCGTGCGTGCATGTGTGTGTAGAAAAAACGGAGACGTGTCAAAGTTCCTCTTGACTTCCAGCGAAGCTCCTCACTATCTCTCTATCACCTTCGCTTTAAGAGTTAATCTCCATTGGTCAACATCTCATGCTTTCTCTCCCTCCTCTCTGCCCTTCCTGTTTTCTCTCTCTATTTTTCCATTGTCCTTTTTCATCTTATCATTCATCTCCAAAACTCTTTTTTTCCTGCTGCTATGCCTTCTTTTCTCTTCCTCTATTCTTTATCGCTTGCGTCCTCTATCTTTACCTTCTTTCTCCAACCAACTGGCTCTCTCTATACTTCTCCTTCATCATCCTCTTCTCCTATTTCCTTTCTCCAAACTATGCATCATCAAACTCTGCTCCACCTTTCTCTTCCTCCTTTATTCCCTCACACCACTTTATCATCCACAACCTTCTCCAACTCGTACCCTTCATATCGTCCTCTTCCTCTTCCTCTCCCCCCCACCCCCGGCTCCACAGATGGCTCACCTGGTTCCAGTGAAGACGCACTCCAGCTCCATGTCCGGCTCTCAGTCTCTGCAGGACCAAACGGGCTCGGCGCTGAGCGAGGCCGTTAGCGTGGGATCCCCCAGGCCCGAGATGCCGCGGCAGAACTCAGACCCCACTTCTGATACCCCCGGACCCCCGATGCGCGTCACCGGCAGAGAGGAACGGGAACGGGAACGGGATAGAGACAGGGACCGGGACAGGACGGCCTGGCTGAGAGAGGAGGACATGCCGCCAAAGGTGAGACAGTCACAACTGGGGGAAATGAATTCACCAATCATGTCTCTAAGTCAGTTATAAAAACAACTAGCTGGAAAAGCAAAAAGCCATCAGTCAAAGTTCACTTAGTTTCTCCCATTTGGTTAGAATTGACTGAAGCTTTGATGTACAATGTAACACAATGTTATCCTCTCCGGTCCAGTGAGGTAACTGAAATGATGTTGAAATTACAGTGAAAAGGCTTAGCTTCAAGGATTTAATCAGCTTCTGCTAAAAAAAAAAAAGCTGCTGGGCTTAAGCTGTTGACTTAGAAATATAAACATGACTTGAAATATTTCACTTCTACAACATCATTTTCACCAGACCATGTCCTTTTTCCAAACCAGGGCGTTGTCACACTAGTTGTCACAAAAGAATTTATTGAGACCGTGAATCAAATGCGTCTGAGTGGTATTTTGTTGTTTGTTATGCAACAGTTAAATACTGTATCGGCATGGATCCAAATCTGAACTTGCTTAGGGAGTTATACAGCCAAGCTGCTCCGGCAGTGGTGAACCCTCTGTTATTGTGTGTGTTTGTGCATATCCAGGTCCCACAGAGGACCACTTCCATCTCCCCAGCCCTGGTCAGGAAGAATTCGCCTAACGGAGGAGTGGGTCTGGGCCCTCGCACTGGCTCTCAACTCATACGGGCCAGGTAAAGCTCAAAGCATCACTGAAAACATCATTAACATAGCCTCAATATATCTATAGCAGTGGCTCCCAACCTTTTTTGGCTCATGACCCCATTTTGACATCAAAAATTTCAAAACCCCGTGATCACGATATTTGAACAAGATTTATATTCGAGAAAGTGAAAGTATAGAATACAATTGTTTAAGATTGTGTGTGGTGTTTTAAATCATATATTTTTTAATGAATTTATATTCTATCATTGATAATTTGTATCAATTACTAGACATTTCAGGCGACCCCATTTGAATTCCAGGCGTCCCCATGTGGGGCCCCGACCCCAAGGTTGAGAAACACTGATCTATAGCTTCTTTATTCAAATTCTTGTTTGATAGAAAATAATGATAATAATAAATAATAACTATAAAGCACCCTCCAAGAACAAGTTACAAGGTGCTGTACAACAGGAATAAAACATATCAAATGCAACTGCCTGTAATAAAATTACATTTTTTAATTTATTTAAAAATTACATCTAAACTACACATCTACTTTTACAAAGCAAAATTAATTGATTACAGGAATAATATATTGCATAGAATTTGCAGATGATCCATAAACACACATCTATAAATGCAGTACCATTCTACACTGTATCATATCTGATTCATATGATTTGATTGTAAAGAATTAAATATGAGAAATGATTGGAAATATTTTCTCCTGTTGCAGTAACCCAGACCTGCGGCGCTCAGAGCTGTCTCTGGATGCCATGCTGCAAAGAACCTCCTCCAACTCCTCATCTTCCTCCTCCCCTTCATCTCAGGGAGGCTCAGCCGAGAGGAGAGGTACGGCGCAAACACACACACACACACTCTCACACACATGCACCTTTCCCCTTGCGTGCAAAACAATTAAAAACTCTTCACAGGCTTGAGTTTCTGTGCAAAAATGCCGACAGTGAACCACGCAAATAATCCACATACGGCGGCGTGGCTCCGGCGTGTTTCAGAGGCGATCAGCGGGACATAGTCGGTCGCAGTTCTGCTCTGATCAACCTGTCTGATGTGCCCTGTTGCTCTCAGCCTCCAGAGAGACGGAAGAAGAGAGGAAATGAGAGAGGGAGATAGAAAGAGGGGTGTAGAGGGATGTGTCAAACACCAGGCCAGAGGGATATCTAAGCTATGCATGGATCTCCCCCTGACAAACGCACGGTATAAATAGACGCAGCAGTATAGAGGGATGGGTAGGCCTTGGTGTTTGATTGGTGTTGACAGTAAATATGCAGAAAGTGTAAAATCCGAGACACGTATATTTCCATAATTGGATAAGAAAACCTAATCCACAACTTCAATGAGATTTCATCAAAAAACACAAATACTTGTACAGAACAGGAGACATATAGACTAAAAACCACCCTTTAATTGATCCTTTTTTCATATTATCTAGGTTGTTTAATTAATTACTATGTTGTTCTGATAGGTCAAACCAAGCAGGAAGGATCCCCTCCAGGAGCCAATCAGGAGGCAAAGTCCAAACAGGAGGAAGGCCGTGAATCAGCCCGACCCAGCAGACCTGCAGTGAGTTGAAAACAACCACAGACACTTTGACTTTCATCACAGACACACGTCTCCTCTCTGGGAATCTTCTAGATCTCTTCTGCTATTCATCTGCACCTGTCTTGCTCTCTTTCTTTCTTTCTTTGCCTCCCCTTCTTGCTCTCTCTCTTTCTCCTTTCATTCTTCAGAGCTATAGGAAAGCCATAGATGAGGTTAGTGGCACTTGAGTCCCCTTTCTTTTATCCCGATTTTACCTTTTTTTTACCTCGAATCTTCAGAGTTTTCCCTCTTTTTTACCCCTGGCATGGTGGAGTTAGTCCAGATTCACAAGTCGACAAGGTTTTTTCTTTTTTTAGCTTTGAAATAGCAGGGTGTGATGGCGACTGGCAGTGCATGTGTGCTTCTACACACATACCTGAGAGAGCGTATGTGGACGCGTGCTTGTGCAGGTTTGCGTGTATGAATGAACGCATGTGTCGTGCGTGAGAGTGCGAGAGCGCCTGAAACCTGAACTGCCAAGCACCTGAACAGTCTCTAAATCTCCTTTCCTGTTTCTCTGTTGTCACGGTTACTGGTCAGGAGGAGCTGGTAAGCCCGCCGTGTATGACGGTCCTCCTCCCAAACCCACCCACACCCCAACCCCCTCCCGCCCCCCCCTCCCAACCTCCGTCTGCATGAATTGGTCTGATCCATCAGCTGGTTTGAATGGGGAAGGGAGGAACCACGGGCCGGTTGGCATGGGGATGTTTTGGTAGACGGCGAGGTGCAGGTTGATGCTGCACTCGATCTGCTTCTCTCTCTTTTCTTCTTATGACTTCATAGGATAAATATTTTGAAACGAATAAAAAGAGCTCATCTGTGATCACTCTTTGTTTTTATTTTTAACGTCGCTAAAATGGAAAAAGAAGTGATCCCAGATAAGCCCTCCTGTTCCAGGAAGCCTGCGTCTACAGGCCCAGATGTTTGTGTGACAACAAATCAGTCCTTTTTGTCATGATGCTGATGGTTTGTCCCTCTCTCTGCCCCGCTCTGCTTCCCCTGTTTGTGATCTGGTCTCTTGTGTTTCCGATGATACACATCTGAATGACTTTGCTTGTTCTTCCCTCTCCTGTCCCTCTTCATAGGACCTAAGTGCATTGGCGAAGGAACTCAGAGAGCTGAGGGTGGAGGAAGGCAGCAGACCTCCAGTCAAGGTGTGATGACATTTTCTAATAATGATTAGTGTGAGCAGATACCGTCGGTGTGTTTACTTGACAGTAATAGAGAAGGTTAATATAAGACTGCGGTCATTCCAGTCCTCGCCTGCAAATAGAATCGCTGAGAATAACAACACAATAACAATCCATCATCGTCTTCATTATCATTTTATTTTTGACACGTGTTTGCACCAAACAACAACTCGGACACAATTTCAAAATCGCTCTCATCTTTGAATTCTGCTCCAGTGAGCTGCAGCAGCATTTAAGAACATATTGAACTCCCTTTGCAAAGTGATCTCTGATAAAAAGTCAAACACGCACAGAGCTCGGCCCAGTGATTCTGTACAATCTCACAATGCACGGAGTGAGATCTGACGTCCCCTCTGGAGTTTTCTTTCTAGCTACAGTTGTGTTCACACATTCACCGCTGCAGTGTCGGATGCTGGAAACTGAAGCCAACACAGAAGCACCAATATCTGCACTTCCTGCCATGTTAACATGTCCAACTTTACAGCACAGATAAACATGGCCTGTGCAGAAAATGCTTTTAGTCTCTATGGCTACATACTGCATTGACATTTGGGTGAGGATACACCGGCCATAAACAGACACACAGCAAAGTCTCAGTCTGACATGCACCCTTCATTTTGGCCCCATTATTGTATAAACCAGGGGTTCTGCACCATCAGGTACTACAGGTAGCAAGACGCTCCCCAGAAAGCTACTGTATGGGTGACATTACACTGTTGAATGCATGTCCTTCCTTCTAAAACAGTAAAACAGTCGTCTCATTTAGCTTGCACTCTTCTTCTTCTCACCTTTGTTGCTGTATTATGACACACTTTGCACTTTATAGCCATGAACTGTAGATCAGTGCTAGAGATAGATCCCATATGTCTGCACAGCAGGAACAGACTGTGAATACGTTGCTGCTCATGAGGTTGGGAGGTCATGCAATCAGCTCTTCCTTATTAGAGGTAAATTTTCTCTTTTTTTGCTCTTCTGATAAAGGTGACAGACTACTCCTCCTCCAGTGACGAATCAGACAGCAGCGATGACGATGGGCAGGCAGTGGGGCATGATGGGACTGTTGCCGTTAGTGACATTCCCCGCATCATGTAAGTTTCTTCTCTTCTCTTTCTCTTTTATTATTTTTTCTCTCTCTTCTGTGTGTGATTTTTGTTTTTTCATTGAGCTGGACCTGTCAGTTTTCATTTGTGCTGAGGTCTACAGGTCTTTGAAATATGCACCATGCCAGCAGCTTGTCATTACAGGTTTGGCAGAATTGCATTGGAAATAATAATGGGATCTGTGTGTGTGTGTTTGTGTGTGTTGCAGGCCAGCGGTGCAGAGCAGTGGTGAGTCGTATGGAGGGCTGACCGAGGGCTCTCTGGGAGATGCCTATAATAGCTCCAAGGACGGCACTCTGGTGATGAGAGAGGTGACGAATGAACACACACACATACACACATACACACACATGGATTTCTACTCTGAACTCCTCTCTCAATATCACTCCGTTTCCTCTCTGTTTCCATCCTTTAGGCAGAGGAGAGGAGGCGAGGCGGTCACACCGAGAGTAACGGGTTTGGAAATCACAGTAACCATGGTAACCTCCCCGACCTGTTACAGCAGAGCAACTCTCCCTCGGCCACGCCCACCTCAGCCCTGCAGGAACTGGGCGACATGGCAGAGGTCAGTCACACGGACATGCATTCACACCCTTTCTCGAATGCAGAGCTGTGAGGGAAACAGGGTGTTAGTGAATACAGGACACACACAAGACTGAAGCTCACTCTTTAAAAGGATGGTGTGATGATGTAATGGGTTGTTATCAGGTCTAACAGGGCCACACTCTGTGTTTTGCGTCTTACAGTTTGGTGTGGGCGGATCCGAAGCATCTTTTACCCCATTTGTTGATCCACGTGTCTATCAGACATCACCAAGCGATGACGGTGACAACTCAGCAGCAGGTAAGAAAAACCTGCAGTATGGAGGCTTTGTTCACAGAAAATAAAATAAAAATAGACCAAACAAACCTTAAAATTCTTCTTTATCTTCTTCTTCTGTGGTGCCGTAGCCATGTTTGCGAACGAGCTGCTGAGGCAGGAGCAGGCCAGACTAAACGAAGCCAGAAAGATCTCTGTGGTCAACGTCAACCCGACCAACATCCGACCCCACAGCGACACGCCCGAGATCCGCAAATACAAGAAACGCTTCAACTCTGAGATCCTGTGTGCTGCGCTCTGGGGTAAGAGGGCGCATCCTTCCATCAGAATGAATGAATGAATAAATGACTTTTTTTATTGGTCACTATCTTTGATCTTTGAAGTAGTGATAGATGCTAGATAGACCATCTCCAACTCTGTTGTTGTTGTTGTTTTGTGTATTTTTCCACACCTCTGACTCTGTGTGTGTGTGTTTAGGTGTGAACCTGCTGGTGGGAACAGAGAACGGTCTGATGCTGCTTGACCGAAGCGGACAGGGGAAAGTCTATAACCTGATCACCAGGCGGCGCTTCCTGCAGATGGACGTGCTGGAGGGGCTCAATGTGCTGGTCACCATATCTGGTAGGTGTTTACTTTACACACACACTCAAGTATGCATACTTACAGTACATACAGTACATAGACTCCTCACATCCAACACATCTGCATACCAGCATATATACACCAAAATGTAGATAGAGAACATATCACCTTCAATCAAATTCAAATAAGTACAAATCTGTGTAATCTAGATCAGGCACAATGGCAGGTAATTTTCCATTGTCTGCTGCTTACTGCAGAAAAAGAATCTAATTTATCTTTTTTTATTGAAGTGTATTTGATCTCATCTCTCTCTGTACCTCTGTTCCTCCTCTTGCAGGGAAAAAGAATAAGTTGCGCGTCTATTACTTGTCCTGGCTGAGGAACAGAATATTGCACAACGACCCTGAAGTAGAAAAGAAGCAGGGCTGGATTACAGTCGGGGAGCTGGAGGGCTGCGTGCACTATAAAGTTGGTAAGGATTTGTGTGTGTGCGTGTGTGTGTGAGAGAGTAATATTCTGCATTCA
Source organism: Decapterus maruadsi (assembly GCA_030347415.2). Taxonomy (NCBI): domain Eukaryota; kingdom Metazoa; phylum Chordata; class Actinopteri; order Carangiformes; family Carangidae; genus Decapterus; species Decapterus maruadsi. Next base: position 20,743,817 of record CM064887.1, on the reverse strand, counting down.
GGTGATTTTTTTTTAATTGTTTGATGAACAAAAATGATCTATGAGTCATTTTATTGCCCATTACTGCTGCTGCTTAGATTGCCTAATGCTGCAAAGGGGAATTTGCTGTACTTTTACTTTTTCATTTTTATTAGCTAAACTAGAATTATATTGTGGTTATTCTAGCACAAGCGGTTTTGCTTGTTTTTTTTTAAACATAACATGAGATTTAGACCAGCGAGTTGAGATGCCTACCACCACCTATCTCCTTTTTTTTTAGAATTGAATGTACAACACACTATATACGATATAAACACAGGTTAATGTTGCATCTCATTCACCTTGATAGTCTGAATTCAGAGCTGGGAATGATGTCATGTCTGATTTGAGCTGGATGCATTCCAGTTGTATTTCAGGACCTACGCCGTCGTGTCACTTTTATTTTTGTGTTTTTATTTTTGTTGTTGTTGGCATTGTTAGCTGATTCCAGCCACGTGATCATTTGCATAGCAACATGTCGACAGATACAAGTTACACTGATGGATGTTTCTGATGGCGTTGCCGATTTGGAATTTGTAGAACCTGACTTTCAAGTTTCAATACCCCAGTAGTTTTTGCTTTTTTATGTTTGAAAAAAGTATTCAAATGAGTTAAGATGAAGTTTGCGCTTAAACTCATCTATGTGTCTTGATGTTTCCAGTAAAATACGAGAGGATTAAGTTCCTGGTGATTGCTCTGAAGAACTCTGTGGAAATCTACGCCTGGGCTCCCAAACCCTACCACAAGTTCATGGCCTTCAAGGTACAGAAGTTAAAACGCAGAATGACTTATCATTTTATTTCTTGCTTTATTTTGACTTCATCACTCCATTATCATCCTCTATAAAAACAAATCTGAGATGTCTGGCTCTGTCTGCCCTTCAGTCGTTCACCGAGTTGCAGCATCGCCCCCAGCTGGTCGACCTGACGGTGGAGGAAGGTCAGAGGTTAAAGGTCATCTACGGCTCCAGCGTGGGCTTCCATGTCATCGACGTGGACTCGGGCAACCCTTACGACATCTACATCCCTTCACATGTAAGTGTTTCCATTTACCTGAATCAGGCTTTCGCAGCCCCAGTGAGTTTGAACCACAGCCTGCACACGGTGTCTGTTTTTCATTCTGTCGTGCCATAATCAAGCTGATCTTTCTCACCAAGGACAGCAGTGACTCATACGCTGTCTCATGGGGATTGGCCTTTAGGAATGCAGTGACTTTTTCTTGACAGATTACCTCTTCGCTTGATTTACAATTAAAAGATTAGAGGATTGAAGAGCAATTAAAGGACTGATGGCAGTTTTAGCTCTTATATCAGAGATTTTCTTTCCTAGTTTGATAAATATGCTGCATTTGGGCCTCGATTATCTGTGGTAAGTAGCTCAAATCGCTGCATAGCTTTTATTACAGCGCACAAGGTAGAAGAGGGAGGCTGCTTCCAAATTTCCCTTTTGCAGCAAAGGGCATCCAAAGAGCATTCAGAGAGTCCCTCAATCACTCATGGCAGCTAGGTGGACCATCAGTACTTGTCCTGCTGCACGCTTGAATGCAAATCAATTATGAGACGTGCATGCAGATTAGTTTGCTCCCTGCCGGTGTCACCGATGGCATGCTCTTCCTCCAGTGAGTCCAAAACGCTCTTTTAATCCAGTATAAGTATAAATGACCAAATCCAAATCTGAGGACACACAATCGCGTCATGCATTCAGCACTTTTTAGCCCAGACTGCACATGTTCATGAACTGTGAGGTGACTTGTCTTTTCCTGCTTCCACCTTTCACCCACGCTTCCTCTCTTTCTCCTCTCCTGCCAACTTCTCTTCCAGTGTGCCAAAAAGATGAAGGTGACATCCTGCCATCCACCCTTTAGAGTAGATCAATAGATCAAAATAGAAAACACAACAAAAAAAACCCCTCCATAGTGGATACACAGAAGCCGCTACGTGTGTCTATGTGCAGTACAGTTCATTAGTGTAGAGACATTAATGGATAACTTTAGTTAGAAACGAGTTTGTGTGAATAAACTCATCTTACCCACGGGCAGACGTCACATGACTGCGAGAAGAGAAAGATGTGTTCACTGATGCCACAACAAATTGTAAAAAAAAAAAATAACACAACCGGTGCCAAAGTTCCTCTCAGCTAAAGTGCATTTCGAAGCCTTTGCTCGTCCTCACCAGACCTCGGTGTGAGCAGATGTGTGGTAATAAGAGTTGTTGTGTGAACACAGCTTCCCTTGGGCTAAGATGAGTTTTTTTTCCACCACCTTATCACCCATTTGTTGTGCTGATACGATCCCTTGTTGTGCTCCCGAAAGTGTATAGTGCCAAGTCATTACCTGGTGATAGCCTGTTCGCGCGGAGAATGTGGCTGGTCTCTGGGCAACGCTTTGGGTCGAGTCGAGTGCACAGAATCGGAGTCGGATGCGCGTGCTGCGTAACCGCTCCCTCCTTCTTCTGATTTCTGTTAATTATAGTCGAGAGAAAGTGGCTGTAGTTTGTCTGTTGTGCTTATGCCAGCGGGGGAGGGGCTCTCAGGTAACAATTGAAAAGTTTAAACTTCTCAATGCACGGCTGCTCCTGATATTTGCAGGGCTTGTCAGTGTTCACAAACTTGCCCTTTACAGGATTACACAATACAAGCCGGTCTAAAAAAAGAAAAAGAGACCCTGCCACCAGAGCCAGCCAAATTCTGTTGCATTAAATGGCTATGTCAAAAACTCTGTCATGTTTTAATCTAATGTAGATTGTGATGAAATTTGACAGATTAGATTAAAGCCTGTGAAATCCTTTGCGGGTGTGCATCTGTATTAGATCCAGAGCCAGGTGACGCCCCATGCCATCGTGGTGCTGCCCAAGACTGATGGAATGGAAATGCTGCTGTGTTACGAGGACGAGGGCGTCTACGTCAACACCTACGGTCGAATCACCAAGGACGTGGTGCTCCAGTGGGGAGAGATGCCTACCTCTGTTGGTATGTATGTCCTTCCCCCGCCGGTGTGTTTACACAATATGTGCAATGGCTTTTTATAACACAGTGGGCCATTACAGTAAAACACCCCAGGAGATGTTTGGTTCAAAGACAAACTATGTTGTTGTGGCAGCACTGATTTAAACACCTGTATTATATGTGGGTTGTGATACGAATCAGAGGAGCTGTGAGGTATCTGATCATCTTACACGGGGGGGTTCAGTTAAAGTTTAATCACATTCAAAATCCACGTTCAGCGTCCACGGGAAGGGCAGAGTTGCTAAACAGGAAGTAAAGAGGGTTGAGTGTGAGAAAAGATAAATGGAAATGACATGAACGTGACTAAAAGGAAAATGTAGTGAGTAAGCAAAGAAATGATGAGCAACGTTGGAACAGGAAATACCACTTAATCATTTGTGTTTTACTGCCCCCCTGTGGCCCTCAGTGGTATTACAGGTTAATACAAAAATGTACAATGTGCATGTGAGAGCTTAATGTTAAGCAATCTACTGCTGTTGCAAGGCTGAAAGAAAGTAACCAGTGCAAAAAGTAATAAAACATCTCTGTTGTGTATTTATTTGCTTGCAAACGAAACAATATAATAACAGCATAAATATTCTTTTTTCCCCACACTATAAATTATGACTCTTTTGTTTTTGTCTTTCCAGCCTATATCCATTCTAATCAGATTATGGGCTGGGGGGAGAAAGCCATAGAGATCCGCTCTGTGGAGACAGGTCATCTGGACGGAGTCTTTATGCACAAGAGAGCCCAGAGACTTAAGTTCCTCTGTGAGCGGAACGACAAGGTAAAACACAATCCTAAATTTTGACAAAGACTTGGTTTGCTCTGGTCTTAATTTGCAGCCGGTTTAACAAAGTAGTGTTGTCATCACTGTGTACACAGGCATACATACACAGGGTTTTCTTACATTTTAATGGTATATCAGAAAACATGTTCACTGGGAATTACACTGACAGTACTATGCATGGTATTAGCGTTGTTTTCTCCCAAAAATAAATGAAAAATTAAATTATTATAAAAATTAAAACTGATTTGTTTGTAATATTATCTCCCTCCCTCTCTCTCTAGGTATTCTTTGCATCAGTGCGCTCGGGAGGTAGCAGCCAAGTTTTCTTCATGACCCTCAACAGAAACTCTATGATGAACTGGTGATGGCTCCTCCCACAATCCACTCTGCCTCACTCTCCCATTGGCCGGCCCCGGCGACCCACATTTGGCCCCACGGCACATCTCACTAACGAACCCGACCGCCCGCCAGGGCCACAAGTGAACTCTATTAACACTGGAGAGACAAAAATGGTGTAGAGAAAAAAAAACAAAACAAAAAACAATAACAACAACAACAAAGTAAACGTAGAGAAAAACAACAAATGAAGAGACGTGTCACCCTACAGTAGATTATGCCGGGTCATGCAGAAGCCATCGTTACTCAACTGACTGGCAAACTGGTGCCACTGACTTTTCCAAATATTCTCTCCTGACCCTCTTTATGTGTCTGTCTGTCTGTCTGTAACTCTCTCTCCTCCTTTAGTCTGTCACTCCAAACAGACCAGTGCATTCAACTGTGCGTGCAACTGTAGTAGATACACTTTACACCTCTCTCCCCCTCTGTCACTCTTCCCCTTCTTCCTCATGTCCTGGCTTCCTCTGCTCCTTCCCCTCTTTCCTGCTGGATCTAGTCATCATTGACACGTATGCCCTCCACTTCCCCTCCCTTCCTGTCTGCCACGTGTGGGCTCGTTCCCTTGAGAACTGCACCTCAAGGGACGGAGGAAGAATAGATGAATGAGATTTAATATAAATTTAAATGTACGCTTCTGATTACGACAGTGCAGGGGAGGGCAGCTGAGAGATGACAAATCTACTCCGGGTGTCTGCGGTGAATGCAGACAGCCTGATTGATTTTCTTTCTCCTCTGTCATTCCTCCTCCTCCTCCTCCTCCTCCACTTCCTGCTCTCGCTATCTCTTTCGGGTTCTGAGTAAACGGAATTGTGATTTTTAGTGTTCGATCGCATTTCGCTGATAGAGATGCGATGAGACTCCGCTGTCACAGGCGGGTCGGAATAGTATGCAAAGATGATGTCTGTGTCCCTTTAAAAATGAAATCACTGGTCTATTCTGTCCTTTCACTCCTTTTCTCCCTCTTCCCCCTCCTCCCGGTCATCGCCGTCACTCTCCTCTCCCCGTTTTCACTCTTTAAACTCTGAAGGTGCTGCATCAGATATACTGTAATATTAAATGAACAATGAAGAGCGTCATTCGGTTCATTGTTTATTTTTTGTTCTTTTCTTTTCTTTACTTTTTTTTTTCTTCTCCTGTGCAACAGTTTGGAGTCAGTCAGTCTTTGAAGCTTGACGAAATGTACAGCACATGTGTCTCTGAAATCAGGAGTGTGTATGCGTGTGTGTGTGTATGAATGCGTGCTTAATTGTGTGTGCACAAGCGTGGGTGTGTTTGACTCGGTGTTGAAATCGGTCCCCGCTCAAATCAAGTTTGAATCAAAGTGGGGCGCTGAACTTAAAGGTCCGCCATGAGTGGACTCGAGTAAACGTGAACTTCTACCTTAAAGCGAACAAAGCAACACTGAGCGTGTTTACAAGCAAGATTTACAATATTATCATCTTAGAATGAAGTTTATGAGTTGGTGTAAATGAACACCATGCATTCAAAAAAAAAAAAAACAGGCAATATTAGTGGTTGATTTTTCTTTTTTTTCCCCTTTTAACACAATAATGTTCTTGCTCCTCACTCAGATATGAAGATGCATTTAAAGAGCTTATGAGTATGACCTCCACAGGATATGAGCTGCTGTCCCGAATATTGTGTGTGCACGTCAAAGCACTCATCGTTGAAGTGTGTTGTGTCTTTTTTTTTCTTTTCTTTTCTTGAATTGTGCTCCTCTGCTGATTGGCTCTTCTGATTCTGATTTTTGGCTCCTAACTGTTTGTACAGTGCCTAGCATGATGTAAGCAAAACTAAAAATGAGGCCAAGAGATTATCACTCACGTTATAATTAATCATTTTATTGCCTATACGGTTATTTTACACTGTTTTTTTTTTCTCTTTTGGTGTGTGTTTGTGTGTTATTATCTAACTTTAACACGTTGCTGATGTTATTTGTCTCTTCTAATAGAGATGTACATTAACTTTGAGATTGATTTATTCTTTGAAAGGAGTATAACTGAATATTTGATGACAAAAACTTTGCCATTTCTTAATATTTAGAACAGCTCGATCATTAATACATATTGTATTAAATTTATAACACTACCGAGGACGGAGGAGTTCATGCAAACTCGTCCAATGTCGGAGAGCGATGTCATGCGGATTGGTCCTTTTTTTCTTCCTGCACATGTGGCAGTATGTTGGCCTATGGTGAACAAACTAGGTGGCACAAACAAAAATAGACTCATTCCCAATTTATGGAAAGATCATTTGAAATACTTTTTTTTTTCTGTTAAATTATTATTATTATTTTAGTTTTTTACACATCCATGCAGTAGCTGTTCCTGCAGAGCTGCAAAGTTAGGCTCACTGATCTCTGCAAAGGGGAGCAGGCTAACATTTAGCAATAAAGAACTGGGCTGAAGAAAACCACCGTCTTCCCTGTGGGTGTGCGTGCGTGAGTGTTAGCGTGCGTGTGTGTGTGTGTGCACGCATGCACCTGTGTGTACTGTATGATAAATGAACAAGCGTGAATGGGGGCATTATTACTCTGTTTGTCCATTGTGGAAATCACTCTTCCAATTGGGGAAAAATGATGATGGTCATTACACTGAGAACTCTCCTTTCAAAGACGAAACCACTGTATTCTTTATTCTGTTTCTTTCTTGTTTTCTTTATTTTGAAAGAGCATTACTAATGTCCTGTTTTGGGATTTATTTGTTTTGTAAAAGAGATGCTGTAAGAGAGAAATAAATGAAACTAGAGCATTATGCCACTGGAACTGTGTTTTTTTTTTTTCCGTGTGGATGTGTTGATGAGGGAGCCCTTTATTCTTGCAAGTGTAGCACATTCTGTAGCCTCGACCCTCAGACTTTGTCCGCCCCTTAGGTATATCATTAACAGTGTGTTTGTGAGAGGGAGACAGAGAGAGTCAGAGAGAGAGATAAAGAATAATGTCTAAATATCACTGACACTGTATAAGAACACAATACAACACAGTCATTTTATTGCATTTTCAACTGCAATGCAGTAAAGTTTATTGTCTATAAAGCCACTGCATGCAACAACAATTACATCTGAGATCTTGGAGAGCTTCCATACATAAATTTCAGTATGTTAAACGAAATTAAATGAATATAATTGTATATATAAGTGTGTTTTTGTGTATAGGATGAATAAGACTGATGTTTAAGAGTGCTGTCAGTGTGTGTATCCATGTGCAAGTTGGCTTGTGTGTCGATTAGAGAGTGGACACTGCGTGATCGAGCATGTGGCTCCATTGATCATTACCAACCTCCTCTGGCTGACACTCTGGACCCATCATGGACTCCGGGAAGGTAGGAGAAAAATGCCCGACAAATTCACCTTTTAAATTTACTGTTAAAAACATTTACACATGCACACTCTTCGATCTGACTCGTGTGTGGAACAAAAGTAGCAAATGTGTTGCTTTCCAGTGGTGATAACGTGGATGTATGGAATTGCTGAGATATGACGTTTCAAGCACTACTACAGTTGTGCAGTGGTTTTTATTGATGTGTTCCTGTGTGTTGCATTATCATTACTCAGGACACTGTCATGGTATCTGATGTATCTGCCGCAACAAGATCTGAGCTGAAACATTTAAATTTCATTAAGCATTTTCATGTAACCAATGCTTGTCAGCACTTCTACAGTAGTCCATCTAAATGCACTTAAAGTTGTGACTGCAATATCTGAGTTTAGATCTGAGTGATGTCCTTGGTTGTGTGCATGTGCATACTAAGTTGTGAGTTTGGTCATGCATTCACCAGTGTGTGTGTGTGTGTCTTTATCAAACTGATCCTGAACCTGTTGCCCCTGCAGCAGCTTACAGGTACGCTGGCTGTGGCTGTGTTCACAGCAGCCCTGGGGTCCCTGCAGTATGGCTACAGTCTTGGAGTCATCAATGCACCGCAGAAGGTACATTAACACATTAACACTTGCTTTGCTTCTTTGCTGCTTCACTGGCAGTAATTATAATCACTGGAGAGAATAGACCATTCTGAAAGACCAAAGAACAGGACTTACCTTTCCCTGTTACCCAGAAAAACAGAATTCCCCTTGATTTTTCTTCTTATAGCCATCCAAGAATTGTTCCAAAGCTAACTGGTAGTCTCCATTATCCAATAATGGCAACAAATCAGAATGGATCTCCTGATGAAGTCTCTTTGCTGGTGCATTTAGCATTTAATCCCCTGTTTAAAGTCAGCACAGTGCTCTCACCCTGGTGTAGGCATGTCTATAGTCAGATGGCATCGTCCTTTTCCTTTCGTATAGCTCTGGTTTCTTTCTCTTTCTCTTTTCACTCAGTCCTATAATTGGTTAATTTAAAGCCAGACCTTTTATGGACATGCATGCTCACATCTGTTGGCTTTCCCTGAGCTTTGGCTGATGCTGCTAAATATGTGACACTGGCATAGTAGACTACATCACAACAGATTTGGAGGTGCTGCTGCTGAAGCCTGTTTCCTTGAGAAATAACTTCTGTTATTAAGATGTACAGCTGATGAGGCAAAGTCCAAATCTTCAAACTGACATAGATGTCACTCCATACATATGACTGCCATACTGTACAGAGCCACAGGCTAAATCTGATTGGTAGGTATGTAAATGTACAATTAAGTTTGCCTAAGTAACTGGTTGACTGGTATAGAGGAAATAAAAATAAACACCTCAGTTGCCTGGATTTATATACTATAACTAAGTTGGAGAAACAAGACATACAAAGCCAATGACTCAAATGTGCCACTCAAATCACTTCTGTGTCACAGGTCATTGAAAAAAATTATGCCATAGCCCTGGGGGTCTGGTCAGAGAGAGCTGCTGTCCTCCCGGATAATACCACAGGAGGAGAACAAATCCCAGAGGAAGGATCTCACCCTGATGTCACCATGTATTGGTCGTTGTCGGTGGCCATCTTCTCCGTCGGTGGCATGTTATCCTCGTTCTTGGTGGGATATGTGGGAGACCTAAAAGGGAGGTAAGAAAGGAAAGATACAATAATAAAGGTGCAATGGTGAACAGATGAAGTTTGGATTAATGCACATACACTTTCGCTGTATCTGTCTCTCTGTCTGTGTCTTGCAGGGTAAAAGGCATGCTCATGGTCAATATTCTGGCAATAGCTGCAGGACTGCTGATGGGTCTGTGCAGGATGTGGAAACCTCACATTATGGTCATCACAGGCCGTGCTGTCATGGGCTTTTACTGCGGTATAACACAGAACATGCTATAACTTTCAATTAACTCATAATTTCATTGTTAACCCCAGTGTAAGAACAGGCAGGTTGGCCTCGTTATCCTTAGCAATACTGCCCATAATGATCATTTTGTTTATTTTCTAAGAGGAAAATATACAAATATGATCATATCTTATACCATATAGCCAAAAGATTGAGTAGGTGTACACTGTATATCGTCATGTATCACAAAGTGGATGTTGGTTGGCTCATGATGTGTTTGTTTCAGGTTTAACATCTGGATTAGTGCCTATGTACATTGGAGAGATTGCACCTAAGGCTTACAGAGGGGCTCTGGGAACATTACACCAGCTGGCTATTGTCATCGGCATCCTCCTCAGCCAGGTGAGGTGCTCTCACACAAACACAGCACATCTACCCTGATGACACACTAAACATATTACTTAAATCACTCATGCGTGTTATTCTGTGCGTGGATGTGGATGCAGGTAATAGGCTTGGACTTTGTGCTTGGTAACGACGACATGTGGCCACTGTTACTCGGTCTGTCTGGAGCTCCAGCCGTATTACAAACCATGCTGCTGCCTCTGTGCCCCGAGAGCCCGAGGTATCTTTATATTCTATTGGGCAAAGAGCAAGAGGCGAAAAAAAGTAAGAATTACACACAGACACTCTCCGTGTCATCCTTTTTCTCTAGTGCTCTTATTCACCACAACACTACACACTCAGTGACTCAGAAAATTACAGTACATAGCCCATAGGCTACACAGGGTACTTCAAAGCCATAGTCCAACATTTTTGGGAAATAGGCTTGGCCGCTCTCTTCTCAGAGTTACACGAGGACATCAACACCACTATCACGTCTGTTTTGGTAAATGGCTGACAGTTAACTTGATACCTTACACCACATTACGTTCATTCCCATTAAACAAAATGTAAATCTAGCACTTTGACATTCCCATTTGTGGATTAAACAAACAAGATAATGTGTTAATTACTTTGCTTTAATGTGCTTGTGTGCATATTTGGCTGTTCACAGACATGCAAGTGCTGTCAGGTTTTTCATCTCTCAGCAACAAATCAAAGAGATGTGTCCTATTAATTCAATTATATTTCGCAATAGACAGTGTCTGCACACTTTTGCCAAAGTAAATATTATTAAGCAATGCTATTAATAGTTATCAGCTTCTGTTTTGTAGCGCTGCTATTTCTTCCCTGAGGAAATGGTTTGAAACCCACTGCATCACTCCATGTTTTGTTGCAGGTCTGTACCGTCTGAAGGGGCCGTATGATGCAACTTCTGATCTGGAGGAGATGCGGAGAGAGAAAGCGGAGGCGGACAAGGAGCCCAGGATCTCTATCCTTTCTTTGGTAGGTCTCTCTAATATATTTACAACTACATTCATATTTTTGTTTGCTTCACCTTAGTATTAAATAGTTAACTACGTGTCTGAAACTCTCTGTGCAGAACGCTCTCATTACACAGTAGCAGTCATACTGTAATAGGTGCAGCATTACATTCCTCCTCAGGGCAGATACAGACAACCTCTGAACTGTTCAGATTAATCAGCAACCCAAAATACACTAATGATCTCATGTAATGACAGTTATGGTTAGATATTAATAACTTAGGCTACTTTAGTTTTTAAGGATATTTGATTTATGAGAAGTTCACTTTCTGTCACAGCAAATGCAACAAATTCTATTGTTTGATATTGCATGCATATTCTAGTAGCGAGGCTCCAATTAGCATACTCTAATTAGTTTAAGGACAGGAAAGATAGGGCAAAAAATACACTCAGCATCTGGTAAGAAGTTAACAAAAACTAATGTGCATTTGAGACGTGTGCTTACAAAAACGTGCACAGTGACAGCACTTTTTGTTGCTCTGTATTCCCTTGAAGATCCGCTCGTCTGTGTACAGACAGCAGCTGTTTGTTGCTCTGATGATGCACCTCTCCCAACAGTTGTCTGGCATCAACGCAGTGAGTGAAATGCATTTCATTCCATTCCATTAAAAGAATATGAGTGTTTAGTAAAAGGCATGTGCCACTCCATCTGAGCAAAGCAAAAAAACACAAATGGTTCCTTTATATTTTGAGTTTATGGACATTTTTATGCGTTTTTGTCTTCAAGATATTCTATTACTCAACGGCTATCTTTGGTGCAGCTGGTGTCGCTCAGCCAATCTACGCCACTATAGGAGTTGGAGTCATTAACACAGTCTTCACTATGGTGTCTGTGAGTAAAAAAATGGGAAATTCAGAAACAAGTGCACAAACACATGTGGATTTTCCTCACCTACATGTGTAGACACTCTCACACAGAGATAAACAGTTCTCTAATGTGTTCCAGGTTGCACTGGTGGACAGGGCTGGCAGGCGGACACTGACCCTTGTTGGTCTGGCAGGGATGTGTTGCTGTGCAGTTGCCATGACAGTGGGCATGCGATTTCAGGTTTGTGCCATCAGCTTTTTAAAGCTTTAGCAGTCTTTGTTCATTTTCCTTTTACTATATTTAGTGTTTTTGCTGCACATTTGCTTGGCCAGGCCAAACAGCGCCATTTCTCTGATTGTTTTTCACCAAAATCGTGTGTTATTCCCACTGCAAAAGCTGTCAGGTTCATATGCAAAGGTTCCTATGCATAATGAGTGAACTCAGATCCTGAAATATGAAAACATAACTTCTCAACCAGCATTTGATAGTTTTCAGTAACCAGGAACTCACCCTGACATGAAACTGTCTCTCTTGACTGATGTGCTCTTCCCTCCAGAATGAATACTCCTGGATGAGCTACGTCAGCCTGTCGGCCATCTTCCTCTTTGTGAGTTTCTTTGAAATCGGTCCTGGTCCTATACCATGGTTCATAGTTGCTGAACTGTTCAGCCAGGGACCTCGGCCGGCAGCCATCGCTCTTGCCGGCTGCTGCAACTGGACCAGCAATTTCATCATAGGCATGACCTTTCAGTATATAGAGGTAGGCAGCAGACTAAAAAGACACACTTGTGCAAAATGTGCTTCATTCATATCGCACTCATCTTCTTTTTTTTTCTTTTCTTTTTTTCCAGGCCTGGTTGGGTTGTTATGTGTTCATCCTGTTTGCTGTGCTGCTTCTTGGTTTCACTGTGTTTATCTACTTCCGAGTTCCTGAGACCAAGGGCAAAAGTCTTGAAGAGATTGCTGCTGTCTTCCAGAAGGGACGGAAAAAGCTGCCAGAGACGGCCAAAGACAATGAACTACAACAGCTCAAAACATCCACAGATGCGTAAAGCAGAAACTTGTCAATGGATACATAATATGCCATTCAGTGTTACATTATATACTACCTAGCCAAACTATATGCTAGTACATAAACAATAATATCAGCTTTACTGGGTTCTCTCACTTCCACTAATCTCACAGCATCACTTTGGCCACTCAAAGCATCTGTTTTCCTGATGCTACTGTACCTACCAAGCCCCAAGCATGACCAGATGTATTTTCAATTGGCTGGTGCCCTCGAGTGGCCAAAAGTAGATTTTACACCTTTGAAAATGAAAGTGCAATTGAACCAGGAAATTAAGCTGTTCTTATATTTGAAGGACCACAAAGGAAAATGTAACTAAATATTATAGTTATACCTACTCATGGATATACATGAGATCATGTCACCATTGTCCCTGTTGAAATAATAAAATTTTCCATCCTCACAAATGTGTTTTATTTTCAAGGCTTGTTGTGACTTTGTGAAATCAAACCTCTGTGATGTGTGAACTTGAAACTTATGGAGAAAAAAACATTTTGAAATTGTGAAACAGGGTGATGTCATTTTTAATGAGGTATTTTCTTTGTAAAAAAAAGAAAAAATATCACATATCACATGTCTGGATTGGATCTTAAAGAAAAGTGAAAACTTGTGTTTGCACTAGTTTTAGGATGTCCATGTGGCTTTTTCAAAGATCCATGCAAAAACAGTCCAAGCGAGCAGTCTGGTGTAGAACAGATATTAGAGGAAATTCACTGTGTCTTCAGGACAAGTCTATTTACCCTAAGACACATTCTCTCCCGCAGCCCCAGGCAACAACGCCCCTGGACTAATTCAAGGTTAATTACAAGTAGGAGGTGTCAGCCTTTCCCCAGAGAACATTGCATTTTTGCCCATTTTAACAGTCCTGAGAAAACATGAGGAATTTGCAGCGTTGCAGCACTTTCATTCATTGCTCCACAGAAGAAGCTATTTCTATAAACTAAATAGCACTGTACCTGCTGAAAATGAACTTACTTCTGTCTTACAATAAATGAATTGTTTGCTTCTGTTCAGGAAGAATTCATTCGGAGCCCAAACTGGTGACAATTTTCTGTCCTTGCGATAGACAGCTTTTTGAATTGAATTGAATTGAATTGATTTATACAACATTTAAATTGATGGACAATGTAGACATGAAAACAGAAAGATTTCATCTGAGGAAGCCTTTGGTGAGTTTCTGTGGCCTGAGAAATTAGTCAATACAATTTCAATATGTTCACCTGAACACTGACAGTAACCCAGTGTTCCTCTTCACAAGTTCACAACACATCAGTTATTCATAGTTTTGCTATTGTTACCTGCTTGCTTAATACATCAGCATTACTGAAAACATAGTCATTCCAGTCTCACTGACTCAGACAGCCGAAGGCAGGCCTACCTTGTTTTTTTTTTCATGGCAATAGAGATAATCAGCCAAATAGAATGCTAATGATTTATAGCTCATCTTTATATAGATTGAAATGTTTTTGCAAGTTTTCAAAGGAATATGTTAAATAAGAGATATTCACCCTCCATCTCTACAACCCTAACATGATCTCCTTATAAGCCATATTTATGCCTTGTTACTGTCTATCCCCAAGGTCAGATGCACTTCTTTCCAATTACTGAGATGCTCTCGCCTGTGTTGTGTAACACTAATTACTACCATACATCTTGTCAATTTTGATCTAACCTTTCTTGTTGGCTTCACAGGCTCGACTAGACTCTAGGAGGACAATGGGGGGTATGAGTGCAAAATGACTTATGTCAGCAGAGTTTCTCAGGGTTTTTATTTATTATTTATTTTATTTATTTGTTTCAGTAAATTTTATTGATGAACTACCACTTTCCATGATGAAGAAGCAGAAATCTCACAGGTGTGTTAAATACCGTTCGAACGCTCGCGAGAGATTTTGGAAAAAAATGGCGCGACGTTTCTCCGCAAACATCCCCTCCAAAACAACCTTGCGCACATACAGTAATACAGTAATAATACCATGTCGACTGTGACTCCTCACCGACCGGAGAACCGTATGGATATACTCGAGAAGACTACGAGAGGGCAAAGAAACTGTAAGTTGATAAAGTTTATTTTGACCACTATGCTTTTGGATGTGATGGGACATTTTGTCATGAACACACAAGTTCGCGGAATGATACGTGTTTGTACATGTTTGCTCCGGGGCTGGCAGACTAAGCAGTAGCCTTCTTGGTATTAGCAGAGAGGTTCTAATATTGTCAATAGACTGGCTCTGGTATTAGTAGCCAAAGCAGAGTTTCCATTTTCATTGGACACCCAATATGGCGGGTTGGACAGAGGAAGATGACGTAGCTAACGTAGCTAGGCCTTCTGTGGGATTTTATTTCCGCTGTCCATGTGTAGGTAGCTGCTGGCTTTTATTTTGAAACAGGCATATTGAAATAGTTTGTTCAACACAACACATGGAGGGTTGTTAAAAAGGTTTAAGCCCCCAATGAGCACAACCTCGTTGTATTAAACCATTTACTGCTAGTTTTACTGCAACAGAGCATTCTGCTCAACCTAGTGTTATTATGTACTAGATATCTTCATGTCTATTCTTTCATAACAGAGGACACACAAAAATCTCTGGAAAGAAGACACTGAGAACACAATATGAGCTGCACTCAAGATACCCTGACTGTATTTTAGTGCTTTGAGCTGCTTTCAGTATTCCTGTTACACACTCAAAAACCTCCAAAAACCATAGTTTATCTCACCTGCAGTCTCACCTTGCACCTCAAGCTGTTGATTCGTGCTGCACCTTCACCCTTCATTAGGCAGTCCTTGATGTGACACGGCTCCACGGTGCAGATCAGCAAAGTCCTCAGGAAATCCTAAACTTTCTGAAATGAAATAACACAACGGCAGAATGTCAAAAAGCAGAACTTGGGCACAATGCACTTGGGTATACTGTATTGGAGCTTCAAAGAAAAGGAAACTCACTCGTATATACACTGTACTGTATGAAGGGATTGGGTTCAGGAAGAGTTCAGACCCCTGGGTATCAGTGAATTTGTGACTGCTGCTCTGAAATTATTTGAAGGTTCATGATTGTCTAGTGTGCAGACATAATTATGGGATCTTGCCTTATCTCCACTTTAAAGCGTTTCATTTTGTGTGAGGTCTACAAATTATTTCCTGAAACCCATTCTCAAGTTTTTTTTTTGCTCTTTACACAGTAGGCAATTAAGTTACCTGTACATCTTCATAGTACAGTACAAGCATACAGATTCAGACACCAGCTCGTCTATTTGGTGTGTGGATCAGCCGCGGCGCGACTATTGGGCCCGGGTGGGCCCAGGCCCACCCATTTTAGGCTGGGCCCACCCATCCTAGCTGTACATCCAATAAGCATCCCGAGGAAAGCTTTGAATGAAAGCTTCTCAGCCAATCAGCGGCTTCTACCCCACGTGTGTCGCCTGCCGACAGGCTGAGTCCCGGACTCCCGCCTCATCGCTCTGTCCCGCCTCAGAGCCGCCTCTGACCAATCATGAGTTAGCAACGGTAACTAAGAGGGAGACGCCGGACAAGCAGAGCGATTTGGCAAGCTTTACAATGCTTTATGACAATATCTATGACAATGGCCAAGCAAAGCAGTTTATTTTCTTTTAAAGGTTGTTATGTAGGATTTCCAGAACAATAACAGAACGTTAGACCGTTGCTAGGTAAAACGGGCCGTTGCTAGGGACTCCGTTCTGATCAGAGGACAGCAGAGGAGGAGAACGATGCAGGATTTACCTTATTCTTTACCTTTTTACCGTCATTAACAGCATAATAAATGACTTGTAGCTTGTTACAGGGAGAGTGGAGGCTCTCTGCCTTCCACACCGCTGCTGGAAACCAAACCTGCGCTCAGAGCCTCCGCTGTCACTGCTCTAGTCAGGTCGAGCTCCGAGGCACCGGGAGTCGGCGACAGTAAACGTGTTTATGACAGATTATTCTACACAAATACACCCATCCTAACATGTAAATGACAATCCATTGATCCACCGATTGATTATTGAAAAGGCTTCGTTGAAAACAGACGCATACGACCGGGAGGAGGCAGGAAAACAGCTGATTAGTGATCCACGTGTCGGCTACAGGCAGGTAGGAATGTAAACACAACGTTGACAAAAAGTCATTGTCGAGCCCGTCAAAAAATGTTAAAAAGACCAAACCAGACTAAAAAATTTTTTTTTGTGGAGAAGCAATACTTTCATTCTGTACACCTCAAAACGCACTGTGGATGTATTATTTTTACTGCTTCTTCAAATGAGTTACCATCCAGTTCGGCCGCTCCCCCCCCCCATCATTTCTCCGCTTCAGCACTGAGCTGAGGACAGTGACCGAGGAGCCACATAGGTATTAGTCGCTGTCCTCAGCGCCTCAGAAAAGTGCTGAAACGGAGATGACGATGATGACGCTGTGTGTTTTTTTTTTTTTTTTTGTCTTATTTTAACTGGCCCATCCAGTTTTCTGAAGGCCCACCCACAATCAAAATCCTGGCGCCGCTACTGGTGTGGATCAGTCAAGGTACAATTGTTATTTCCCTCAAGCCAGTTTTACTCATAGTTAATGCGATAAAACATGTCAAATTGAAGTAAAATGTACATTTTTTAACATATTGTAATCAGTCAATGTTGCAGTATAATGCTTAATGCTACTCTGGTTTCATACAGGCTATGCATTGATGTTTAATAGGGCTTTACCTCAACTGCTCAGTAGATGGCAGTGAAACACCACTTTTCATACCTTTATATTAAGTTTTTATTGCCTATCCTACCTGGATCATTAGGTGGTTTCAAAATTAAATCAAGACTTGCTGATGAAGCACTTAGCATGATGGTCTAGGTGGAGCCACCTCCTCTCAAGTCTATTTGTAAATAGTTTGAATTGGAAAATAAGTTTTGAAGGGAGCTCTCACATCTTGTTGTAGTGCCTGCAGACTCCCCCAAAACTCATTCCTGCCTCTTCATAGCCATTACAGAAAAACACAAGGAGCTTCTTTCTCTCCATGAGTGTTAGACTGGGATCTGCTGAACTCTTTCAAGGCTCGGTGGGGAGAGAGGAGAGGGGAGCAGGGATTGTGGAGGGTTTTATGGGCCATTTCATCAAAGCTCCAAAACCTGTTTATTCAGACGATGAAGCAGCTGGATTTCTGACCGGTGTTTGGAGAAGATGAACCGGTTTGGAATGATTGGAGATTCGATAGCGCCTCATGGTAGAGGGCTTCGCCTGTAAAGTCAGGAAAAACAGAACCTCCAAACACACACAGGCTACATACATCAACAGTGGGGTAGAGCCGAGTGTAGAGGAGGGCCATTATGTAACGGCAGGACCTATGTCTCAAAACAGCGTGAGGCAGGAGATCAAAGCTTCACTGTGAACTGTGTCCTTTTATTGAAACGGTGTGGGATTAACTGTGTTTATGTGTGTTGAGAGGAAATATTGAACTATATTTTCAGTTTCTTTCATTAGTCCGTCTCCCACATGTAACTGTATTATTACTAGATTTGTACAACTTGAAGTAAAGTCAATTTAACCTCAAAGTAAGTCGTTATGAGGCAGCGAAGGTATGACACAAAATATAATCAGCTTAGTTTAAAAAAAAGAAAAATCTACAAACTGTCAGAACTGTCAGAGTGCAGACATGAATCCCTGTAAACAGATGCATGAGAAACAGCACAGCTTTTACTATGAAAATCAACTACAACTTCACCTTCCTCTCATAAAAAAGCAGACAGGATAAACAAATGACATCACAGACATAAGTGGTGAATAGTTGGAGTTTCATTCCACCTATAGTTACTGGGTCTTTTTAAGTGTGTCATGTCTTTAATATGATGAATTATTGAATGGCGTCGGCGACCATGTGGTTGTTTGAATGTATGTGGAGCAGCATGTGTGTGAGTTTTTCGGTGCATATGCAGGGGGGGGGTGCTGGGAGTGTTTTTGAAGATCAGCAGAGATATTGAATCCAGATTTTTTTCAGTGAGAAGGGGGGGAAAAAAGAGAAAGAAACAGAGAGAAAGAGCATTTCGTCTTGGCCTCAGACAGGATTTTGGAAGACTGATGGAGGACAGAAGGAGGTGCTTTCTCCTCCTTTCATGTGTTCAGCCCCACTGAGAAAGCAGCAGTTGGGAAGGTTTCTTTATGTGTGTGGTGTGGGGACGCAAGGGGTGAAGCTGGAAAACAACAACCATTGGATAGATTGTAGTGCACAATAGCGGTCTTGTGTCTCTCAGGCTGACTATTCATGACTTAGGCTAGTTTCTGTTATCAGATCGAAATTTATACAAGTATAAGATGAGTTTAATGCTAAAAACCGCATATGGAGCAGAAAATGAGCATCTCCACAGACATCGCCTCAACTTTGATCATAGGATTTCATGTTAAATGCAGATCTGATGTCAGACAAGTGTTGGCTGGTAAAGGCTTGGACGTTGTTCAAGTCTGAGTCCGTCTGAGCCTTTATGTGTGTGTAGGCTACATATGAATGAGGATATGATTAAGACCAGAAGGGGCAGGGGAGTGGTCTGTCCTTAGCAGCAGTTATGCCAACAGATGTGTCCATTTGAGAACGCTGCTCACAGCATGCACTTTCTATTTTAGCTGACAACCGCCTCTCCACTCCTGTTGCTGGGAAGCCTCCCCTGCCTTATGAATGAGTTCACATGCAAACTATGTGGCCGGACTGCTTCGTTGTTGTTTTAGATAGAAGAACAGAATAAAAAAAGATTGTGACTATGCATTCCTCCTTGATAGACTTTAATGTCATAGGGTCTGCTCTTCCAGTATTTGTGAGAGATGATATTAATTTACATACTATTAATAGCCTATATCAGCATGATGATATTTACAGCATTTAGAGGTGCAACATTTCAGGACATTAGTGAATAAGAATTATGGGAAATTTAACACAGCATAGAATATAAACACTGCAACCAAGAAACACAAAAGAAACCGTTAATGTTAAAGGTCCAGTGCGTAATATGAGGGTTAAACCATGATATAGCATTCAGATTCTCGTTTGCAGCACTCACTTGCTCTCACTCACTCCTTCTGTCGGCAGTTTTGGCGTTTCAGGAGCATGGAGCGATAAGGTGAAGATCTAAACCATTTTACAACATGTCTCCTGTTTCCTACTCCTTCTTCTTTCCTTTCACTTTCTTCTTCATTGGATCATTTATGAAGGCGAAACTCGTGAAACGCGCTCTTTGGCTGACTGGATTTTCCGTTCGGGCTGCCATACCAACATGGCGCCGCAAGAATTATAAGGCTACGAAAAACCAAACACACTTTATTTTATAGCGATTATACACTTATACAAATATATTCATGGGTATTATATTCAGATTTTGCCAATAAACTTTGTCAATTATTACACACTGGACCTTTAAAAGAATTCAAAGCAGTGTAGATGTGCATGTATTCAACAGTATTTCAGTATAACGGTTATGCAGCTTCTGTTTTCTGGGCTAACCTATCTGGATGAATGGAGTCTGAACGGTCAGGCCAGCGGTAGTTTCTCATAGACCTCTGGTCAAACGCAGCGTGTTGTTTCTGGCCACCTGCTCCCCTCTGGCACAGCTTTGAACTTTCTTGTATATGTGCGACCTACAGAGTATGTGTTTGTAAGGTTGCGTCCCACATCTGGAGGTTGACTCCAGCAGGAGGTTGGGAGATGGTTGTAAAGACGAGCTGATGGGCGGTGGGATGGGCAGGTCATTTATTCAAACCAGATGGGGGTTACATCTTATAGCGGAGGAAAAAAAACACTACTGTTGGTGCTTGATATCCTCTTCTTTTAGTTTATTTATTTTGTAGATTCATATTCTGTTTGCTTGTTTTACTAGAAAGTCTGTTTGAATCAACACCTCAATATGTTTTCTGTTAATTATGATGCAAAACAGATTCAAAATTACTTCAAACAATGCAAAACAACTACAAAGAGATGGAAAGAATAACTACTGTTGTAAAAAACAATCCCCGGAAGACTATCAATCTGTGAATCTGGGTGTCTTGCACTTATGTAAGAGCTTAGTTATTACAGTAAATTGCATAAATTAGATGATATGCACATTACTGTATTTGATGTGAGTCATTGCCAATCCAGTTAACAGTATGACTGTATGTGTTACAAATGAGTTTTCCCCCTCAAGGTCTTGTTCTCATATTACAATTATGAAAGATTTATGTTTAATGAAAGATGCATGGACATACAAAACCCAGAACATGATGAATAAAAGTGGTTGAATGTGGTGGTTTAATCCAGACGGCAGTGAGATTCCCAGGAAGATAAGATAGGACGAAGCAGCCAGCAGCGTCTGGATTCTTTCCTCTGTTTGTCTTCTTACTAATGCTGTTGTGCTGAGGCAGATGTGGCTGCAGGGAGGTTTTGGGAGTGGCGGAGGAATGCTCAGGCAATGCTATCATACTAATGAACAGGTGCTTGTTCACTCGACTCCCACTCTTATCAGTTTTAAGGACGGAGCTGGACCCATAAGACGGCTGAGCGCCGGGCGTGTTACATAATAGGAAACCATCTGAAACAAACAATGCTTGTGTGCGATTGTTTCCAGTGGACGTAGGGGTTGTCGACATGTGGATTGAAAAAATAGTTTTCGCGACTTGAGAGTTAAAGGGATAGTTCACCCAAAATTCAAATTTCACTCATTATCTACTCACCCTCTACTCACCTCTCTTCTCTGAGTTACAGGGGGGTCCGTGCAGCAGTATTTGCCCATATAATGGTTGTCAATGGACACCAAAAGACACACCAAAAAACATCCAAATACCTCCATACTGCTTGTCTGTAATGTCCCTCTTGTATTGAAGCCCTGACATGAGAAATTGTTCCGAACAAAATTAAATAAGTCTATATTTTAAGCTTGTTTGTAACGGAAGCTCCCAGTGTCTCAGTTCACTGCTCTTCCTGTGTCAGTTCAAATCTCACGTGATTTGTACTGACCGGCGGAACAATTTCTCATGTATTTGAATGTTTTTTTGGTGTGTCTTTTTGAACAAAGAAACCTGGTGTCCATTGACAACCATTATATGGACAAATACTGCTGCGCGGACCCCCACGTAACTCAGAGAAGGAACGGAGGACTCTGAAAATTCTCACAGCTCTTAGTCGACATGAGGGTGAGTAGATAATGAGTGAAATTTGAATTTGGGGTGAACTATCCCTTTAATCCAGGAAGTGTTGCTGCCTGTTTATGATGAGAATGTGTTTGTATTAATGTGTAGAGGGAGAGGAAACTGTGCTGGGAGCCATTAGAAGTCAGTGGCCCCTGTTGATGATGAAGTGTTTTGTGCAAAAGTAAAATGTCTTAAAATAACCTCATTACAGTGTGTATGTGAATATGGATGTGAACGCCTGCATAAGCATCCCAAGGATTCCTTTTGCCGTGTTGTGTGTTGTGTTTTTGTGATGACGAGCCCAATTTTCTGCAGGCTGTTTGTGAAACAGCTCTGCTCATGTATTGTCTCGTCCCCCGAGGAGAGAGCTGTGAGAAAAAGGGCATCACCGCTTCTGATGCAGAGGTTTTATCTCTATCTGTGGAAGTGAAACAACAGTGACTAACAGTGCACAGTCAGCTGCTTTGAATTACTGTACTGTATGTACGCCTCGGCCTAAAATTAAACTTTTGTTGAACTGAGTTGCAACCGCGAAGAATGATGACATTCGTATTATTGAACAATAACTCTGATGTAATGCACCGCTATTTGTCTGCTTTGACTAGTATAGACTGGCCAGAGTTGAAATGGGTGTGTAGCCTATATGTAAGAATGATGGTAATTCCAGGAACAAAATTAGCATTTTTTGAGGAAGTATGTTAGCTGCTGCAATAATGTAGCAAGACAACCACTTAAAGTTTCAGTTACACTTGTGTGTGTGTGTGTCTGTGTGTGTGCTTGAGTGAGCGAATGAGTGTGTAATGTGGTACATATGTTCTGTGGTTCTGTGTGTTTGCGGACCGAGGACTGGGAGCGGTTATGAAAACATCGTTACCCAGAGTACAGTTCTCCTGGATCACAGGTTAGAGCCGCAGGAGGTTGAGGGATAGGCTGTAGGGAGGGGGATAAAACTGACAGTGACTGTGTGTGTGTGTGTGCGTGTGTGTATGTGTGTATCTTTATTGACCTTGAAAGAGCGGTAAGAGGAGATTGACTCAAGTGACATCATAGTAAAGCAGAACAAGCTGTCTTAAACCAGCGGCTTTAATCACCTCTGACGTTCCTGTTTGTAAGTGGGTGTGCATGTGGGGGTGTGCGTCTCTGTGTGTGTGTGTGTGTGAGTCGGCAACCAGTTCCATATGTAGTAAAAGGAAGTTACAAATGCATTTCTAAGCAAAATGTTTGAATTGGACTGAGTAGAAGTTTCTTGTGGGGCCACATTCAAACCAAATATGAAAAATAATACTTCACATTGCTGATGCTGCAGGACTACAAAAATGTGTGTCTGTGTGATGTCACGTGTGTGTGTGTGTGATGGTCATCTTTTTGTGTCAGAGCTGCTGGTTGGACGTTGTTGGACATTATTCCAGAAAGGTGGGACGCTGTGCAGTCTTGTTTCCTTACACCAGATGGTGCCACAATGTCTAAAAAACAAATGGGCAGAGATCACCATGTGCAACAAACACCAGGAACGCCCTTCTGTTATTATCTCAAAGCAGCGTAGGTGAAATTTTGGGATGCTTTCAGTGTTGTTGCAGGAAGAGAAGTCTATCCTCTTAAGGTCATGTACAGAATTTGCCTCAACATATTTTCTTTTTTACAATCACAGCTTATGTTACCCCTTTTTTAAGGCAGATTTATGGAATTTACTTCACTCTCAGGTTTTCTTAAATGCTCCCTGTTCTAACCTCCGTGTCTCATCTTATTGTGTTGTGCGTTCGCTTTCAGCTCTCTCTTTCATCACCGTACAAGAGAGTCATAATCCCTTTCTTCTTTTTGTCATCATCTTCCTAAATCCCTCGTACTTTGCCACATTGTCTTTTCTACTAATGCCCCCTCTGTCTTTTGATCTTCTCTTCTCCCTCCAAACCTTCGAGTAACATTCCAGCTCTTCACATCTGGGATGCACCTGTCATGGTGAGAAGTCAGTTTTCCCACGAGAACCCCCCCCTCTTTTAGAAAATTCCTGTGAAGTCAAAATAAATAAATAACGCTACCTATTTAATGGTTATAAATATTTATCTTCATTGGTTATAATGTAATGGTTGTAATGCCACTTTTACTTTAGATGAACACTCATCTAAATGAGAGGCTATGAAACAGAGTCTTGG
Organism: Decapterus maruadsi; assembly: GCA_030347415.2. Lineage (NCBI taxonomy): Eukaryota > Metazoa > Chordata > Actinopteri > Carangiformes > Carangidae > Decapterus > Decapterus maruadsi. The sequence continues at coordinate 20,719,862 of CM064887.1, read as the reverse complement.
CAACGTGGAGTATCAATAACTTTTCAAATTACATAATAAAGTACATTTCTGATCGCCTCCTATTGGCAAGTGACACATCACTTGCAAAGAAATATTTTCTTAACATCTGAGGGTTCAAAGGGGAGCGATGCAAGTCCAGTTGCTTTTTTTTTGTTTCGCTAACCCTCCTCCCGGCCATGTGCATTTGTTTCCAACAAAGCCGGCGAGAAGGCAATCCACGGAGCAACGGATAATGTAATATAACATAATCATATATGTTTTGTAATGTTTATCTTTGTGTAGGCTAGTCTTAATCTGTCATAAACAAGAGATTGCAGGTTAACTGTTTGTTTGGGCCTGTTTGTTGAGACGAGAGCTGGGACACCGGGTCAGAGGCGCTGATCTTGCAAGGTTGGTTTTCGGCCAAGAGATGCTATAGGTGGAAGGCAGAGAGCTTCTATTCTCTCCGTAAACAAGTCATTTAACCATCACAATTACTCTGAAGCTTTATACTGAGGATATAAATCTTGCATCTTTAAAGAAATCAACACTGATTGTCAGCAGGAAATGGGAAGCGAGCAACTTTGACACAGCGTCCTACAGTATGTCTGAGATTTTGTTGACCGATGCGACCACCTGGAGCTCAACAGCCTCTGTTTCACAAAGCTTCCACCCACTCAGACTTTGTCTCTTGAATGCCTCTATAGTCTGTCAAGAAGGAACATGACTTTGCAACTCCCACGTTTTGGTGCATATAACAATTTAATTTGGTCTCTCTCCCATTGCAGATGTACAAAACCTCATCCTGTGTGTTAACTGCAGATGTTAGATGAGGGACTAGATGCTGCTGCATTTGATAAGATAGAGTTCTTGATCCTCTCAGCAGACACTTCCTAAGATGTTTACTTTATGAGAACTTTAGCCGCTGTCGCCACTGTTTGTTTGTTTTGCGTATGTGTGACTTCAAGGACTTTTGTCTTCCCCTAATTATCATTGACAGTAGCTGCTGTGCTTCCCGCCCTACTACTACTCTAATTGGCACGGTGCATCTGTTTGTTCACTTTTCCTGTCCGAGGATAAAGGAAAGTTGATGTTTTTTTGTTCGTGTGTATAAATACAGTGATGACTGCGCATCTTGTTGGCTGTCGTCTAAGCGATAGCCCTGGATAATCCTCCTTACAGCCTGTCTGAATCATTGTTTCCAAAGCCTGTTGCCGTGGCAGCTAGACAACTAAGAGATCCCCCTAAAAATACAACCACTACTGTAAATCTACACTTAAAAGGGAACTGCCCTATGCTTCATCTTAAAATATGGCGTCTATGAGTAACTATGAGTAACAGATTACAGATGTATTATTAATGAAGTGGAGGTGGTGTTTACTGAAAGCATTAGGAGGCGTGTTTGGGGATTACATCAAGAGACTGCAACAAGGGAAAGGCTTGTTAATTGATCAGTATTGGAAATCAATGAAAACAATATCCTTTGCCCTTCATCTCCTCTCCTCTATTTCAGAAATCATTTTCTCATGTCTGCACCAGAGAACATAAAAACAGAGCGGCGGAGAGGGAGGGGCGGCTACGGCAACTTGTTTCTATTAAACCAGGGCCAGGCCATTGTTCTCCGAAAGGAAAGATCCAACACACGAGGTCTTATTGATGACCAAGACCTGCTCCCTCTTTGGCACCGTGTGTGCGTTTGAGTGCGTAACCACCGGCATGCTAATGTACAAAATGTCATAACTCTGCACTGGCGATGGGAAAGGTGGAAATTACACATTGATTGGAAAGCTGCTCTCTGCCCCCCTCCATTGTGGAGCTGCCAATCTGTCTCCATCCAATAATAAACACCAGTTGCAGTGTGTGTCTGTGTGTGAACGGGAGGTCGCTAAGCAGCCTCCATTTTTCTCTGCTCAACAATAAACATTAAGGAAGAGTGTGTTAAAGGACGGAGGTCAGCCTTCATGCTGTCAGTGGCTCAGCGCTGGAAAACAGCAGACGTCATGGGAACCGGCTTTGATGTAAAATACAAAACCTTGCCTGCATCTTCTCCTGATGTTGACTAGGACAGTTTCTATTGGCTGATATGACTTGTAGCCTCTGCATGACAAGCTGAAGGTTTGAGACTCGGAAAAATCTTCTTCCGCAGTAAATCTTAGAAATTCACTAATCCAAATGTCAAGCAACAAATCTGCACCTCCTGCTTCCAGCAAGAAACCACATTCAGCAAATAGCTCCTTCAAACATGACCCCAGTCATAAATATACATCTGATTTTTCACATTTCAGGCAGTCTCAACAAAAACTCAACACTGTGAGCTCAGTGAAGGTTTCATCTGTTGGAGTGAGCTGTAGCCAGTAAAATAGACAACAAGATGCACGTATGAATCAACTGATGTGAAGCATCCAGTATCAGGAAGGAACTACCCCCCTCCCCATCTCCCCCAGTAGTGATCAGTTATCAGCTGCTGACTCTGTTTGCATTGCCACACACTGCATCTATTTCACACCTCAAAGTCAGATGATTCAGCTTTCAGATTTACCGTTATGTGATGCATTGAGATAATGAGGGGGTGTGAAACTTTGATGTTTCCTCATGATGGATGTTTCATAGAGTACAAATAAAAGTTAACTTTGTCTAAAAAAAAAACTCCCATTTGCAGCTGCAATTGAGTTTGAATGCATTAGACGGAGTGGCCATTAGAGAAACCCCCGAGCGTCCCCTTTCAAATAAAGCACTTTTTGTCCTCCGACGGCATCTTTTGCAGCCAATTTTATTCAATTTGTCCAAGCGTCTTTTTGTAAACGAGCTAAATAGGAATCAGATATTTTCTGATATAAACAACCTCCCAATAAGAATAATAAAAAAAACAACACTGGTGGAGGATCAGTGGTATAATTTTGCCTCACATTTTCCAGCGGTGACACATCTGAAGTGTCTTAACTCAATTAGGCCTCTCACACAGCAGAAGTCAAAGCCCTTGACATTCAGCCATCTTTCTGAACCCGTCTCTCACATCTCAGTGCTCCCTTTCATCCTCAAACTCATGCTATCTGAGTCTTTGTAAATCCCTTACATTGTCTGTGACGTGGTTTTCTCTCTCTCTCTCTCTCTCTCACGCTCAATCTCTCGGTTCAGTTGAGTGGGCGCTTTGTTGGGCCCCGACGTGAGAACTCAATGAAGCGCTGTCGAAGTCGACGATAACCAAATTAACTGCAGCTATAGGGGGAATCACGATCAAATAAAGGCTGGTGTTTCTGAATTTCATTTGAGGAGTGTTGCAGCTTAAATTACAGCCTGACTCAGGAACAGAAAACTTACTTTGTTCCTTCAACTTTCTTTCTCTTTCACTGCCATGCTCTTCTTTACATAGATATAATGCAGGGTTCATGTTTGAAATGTAACCCAGAAACATTAAAAACTGTCTTGTGAGGCCATTAGCTCCACTCCAAATCTTATACTTTATTGAAGTGCAACAATAAATTACTCCAGCACCCGTTAAAATACATTTGCTGTGACTCCCTGCACCCACAGGTAGCACCAAATTACCCAGGACTAACATCTTAATGGACTACATTATACTGAGAGGTCTCTATTATGTTTTTGTCCTTCACTTGCATGCATGAGATGGGGCAGGATATCAAAGTGCATCTGACTATAATGCAGTCGTACAAAACCAATCACTATGACCTCAGCGCTGAAACCTCTAATCTTATTAACACCTCAGCAAAACTCCTCAACCATAAAATAAACTTTCAGATTGCACCAGACAGTTGAGATAATAATAATGATAATAATAATAAAAAAAAAGATCATCCTGTTTCCTGTAATAAAGGAATTCGGAGATGCTGCTGGGAAGCCAGTGTTATTGTAGGCCTGTTTGGATCACAACAGCAGTTATGTTCCCACGTTGTAGATCCAACTAAACACATGGGGATGCTGTGCTTCATGTCATAATAACTGGTGATAATTTTCCCTTGGTTTGTCGCTGCAAGCAACACCTTTTTTTTTTTTGCAGTCATTTGATACGTTGTGAAATATGAATAAAAATACAGATAAATAGAGCTTCAAGGACAAATGTGACAACTGTGGAGCTGTCGACATCAAATAATGAATACAGAAGCAATAAAGACATGAAGAAGAAATCAGAAAAATAAGTGGAGCTTCGTGATTTGGTTATAGACCGTCACTAATAGAGAAAAGAGAACATTATATTGCACTGAGTCAGGATTTGGAGCTCGGAGATGAATCCATGCTGAGCGTCCGTTGCAGGGATTTTATTTGTGGAGCAGGGATGTGTGTGTTTGTGGAACATAGCGTGCATGTGTGTCTGGTGTTTACTTATCACAGCATGCTCACTATGAACATCACACTCAAATCCAAAACATGTTTTTCACTACTGTGTACTGGGCACACATGAGAGAGAGGGACGGACACACACGCACACACACGCTGACACACAGAGTCGTTACCGGTCGGATCCGAGAATCTGCCAGTTGGTCTTGCTTACTTTGGCCTGCGCGTCTCTTTCTTTGTTATCCCTCCCTCCATCCCTTTACTTTGTTACCCAACTCTGGGTCCATCCTCTCTCCTTCCCCAAACGTCTGACTGTCTCTTCTGCGCGATCAAAGCCTCGCGCCCCTCCCTCCCTGCGAACACTCATTTTCATCCCTCCGTACAACAACAGAAGCAGAAGTACGTGCAGCACTCCCACAGCACTCCCGCCCTGTCTGTCATGCACACACACCCACACCCACACAGTCAACGTGCAACAAAACACTTCCTCTTAGGCTGATTTGCTGTCATACAGTATATTCACATACCAAACATCTGCAATAAAACGCAGCCTGCGGGTTCGGCTCCAGATCTGTATCTCGTTTTTAATCAGCAGACGGCAGAGTGATGACTCCCAGGAGACTTTGAAGACCGTCCACCATCATCCTCTTCAATTCTTTCCTTATTTCTTTCCTGTCAGTTGTCTCTGGACCCCGTGCTCCAGCCAACTTCTGGCTCGCTCTATGAAAACAAAAACCTTTTGGCTAATCAAATCCTCACCATCTGTTCCACGATCTCTTCAAAAAACTTTTACAAACTCGCCATCTCTTACAATCTCCCGCTGCTCTCGCTCGTCTATGTACACTCACCCCATAAGCCCACATGCAGCTGTATGTGGGCCGCACAATATCTTGCTGTAGTTTAAATGCTAATATAATATCTATGCTTGCCACACTGAGGGCTCATATACACAAATATGAAGCTGGAATAGTGGCACCGTATTACTGGTGCAGCAATATTACACATAATGGAAAAGATGCCAGACCCTGGGAACAGCAGAAGGGAAATTAAAAGAAAATAACAACAAGGTTTAATGCTGAAAATATGAGCAATTTTCTCCACGCCGACACCTATTATGCAAATGTAACTATGCTGTATCCTCTGATTTAGTGTTCACGCACCGCCACGCGCACATCGTTTTTACAGAGGGGTTGTTTTCCTTTCCTCACACATGATCGATACTCAATAGTTTCATACGTGTGAAAGAAACAGAAATGGGTTATTCGTAATGACTTATAACCCAGTGCTCTGTTCAGCATCAGCACAGCTCAGTGCATTGTAATGAGTTGCGGCTCGCTGTTTTGTCTCACTTACAGGACTGGGTTGTTTTTTGTCGCAGCAGGCAGCGAGACAAACAAAACAAAACAAAACAAAAAGCTTCCAATAACAGTGTTGACATGTCATTATTGTTTTACAGCTTATTTCAGGAGGCAATAAAAAGCAAGAGCTTAACTTTGATGCTCTGTGCATTAGATACTAACTAACCACTAAGTCATTTACTTTACCTGTATACTGTAAGTTTATTGGTCATTTCTGGCTCTAGCACCCCCCAGTGGTAATGCACACTAATACACCCCTCGCCCAGGGATCAAACCTGGAGATGCTGAGGTTAAAAACGACACATACACTGCATTTATGTTTAAATTAACGTGTCGCAATACGTCCTTGAAATGGCTACGTTCTTCTGAAGCAATTATATGCTCAACATCCAATAGAAACAGAGAATCTCACGTATCTATGCGTCTTATCTGTATATGTGTCCTTGTGTGTGTGTCCAGCACCTCTCTTTTGCGGGTTGCAAAGGTATTTTCCTCTCCGTAAGATGAGTATACTGGACTTCCTCTTCCACAGTTTAAATAAACCAACCACTGTCTAATCACACCGAGCAATCGTAGTGTTGAGGCCAACAGGTATGTGCACAGTCAGCAGTGTGCCCGAGAACACACACACACGTATTCTTACAAAAAAGTGTGCACCGTTACTGTAAATACGGCTGTACAGCAGAATTCACATACAGACGATATAGAAAACTGTGAAAACACATGTGCATTTGCTTTTGTTAAAGGGATAGTTCAACATTTTGGCAAATTGGCCCATTGTCATAATCTCTATAGTCATAGCAGTAGGTTTGTTACTTTTAGTTGTCGGTGCAAGCTATTTTTAGAACAGCGGAGCAGAGCCGTGAGCTGCTCAGAGCTACGCCACGGAGGCTAATGGGATATCTTGGTTTCATTCATCAATTTTCAGCAAGCAGTCTCTGAATTTACCTCTAAAACAACTCTGTCTGGTAACGTTCTGTTATTATCTCATAGCATGGTGAATGTGCAGCTCTCAACTTGTCCACCAGAGCGTTTTGGAGTTGTTGGATTGTGTGTTTGATGAGGGAAACCAAGAAATCCCATGAGCCTCCGTAGCGTAGCTCTGAGCAGCTCACGGCTCTGCTCTGCCGTTCTAAATAAAGGCAACGAACCTACTGCTATGACTATAGGGATCATTGCAATGAGCAAATTTGCCAAAATGTTGAACTATCCCGTTAACACAAAAGTGCTGTCTTTATTACACGTGAGGACACTAATGATTCGCTGACCTCAACCCCAGCCACCTCAGGCCTACAGTAACCACAGCCCTCGCTCTAACCTTAACCTATATCTTAATAATGGACAAGCTGCTTTTTTACCCACAATCCACCAGTTTAAACACAAACTGTCCACCAGACTAACAGCACAGCTCCTCCATCTCCACCATCACTGTCAGTGGTGCGGTCTCCTCTGAGGTTACATCTGGAGAAACCCGCTCGGAGCTGAAGCAGAAACTCTCCTCGGTCTTACAGAGTTTAATTGAGTCAACAATTTTAACTTAATACAGTAAATTATACTATAATCCTGATAAGCAATCATAAGTTCCAGGCTTTCGCAGCACTTTAATAATACTCCTTTGTCTGGGGAGTGTGTGTGTGTGTGTGAGGAATCTAGCACTCAGCAGAGGTGATAGCATCAGCTTGGCAGGTTTTATCTTCTGCTTGTCCTCTGTGTGAGGGTGTGTTTTAGTGTGTCATTACCATGAGAGTGTATTTTAATGATTTTTGCCCATTTATATTTATGAACGTGTGTGTGTGTATTTTGGTCTGAGAGAGAGGTTGTAAATACAGATTTGAAAGGCTCATGTGTGTGCACATTTCTTTTCTTTGGTGTGTATGTGTGTGTGTTGCTCCGACCTTTTATGTATGTGTGTGGTTATGTTGGCACGGCGTGTGTTGTGCTAGTCTGGCCCCGGTGGGTTTTTACGATGTATATCAGGCAGCTGCTTTGGTCCGACATCCAGCAGATCAGAAATAGAGCTGTTATTGCAGCAGAATGGTAACTGTGAGATACGGTTTCACACACATACACCCACACACTAGTGCACGGGTGAATTATGCACACTCAAATGGGCACATGCACACACCATCATTTGCTTCTGTTTCCAGCTCTGGATGCATTCCTTAGTCTGCGTTGACCTTTCAACCGAGAGGTCAGATAACATCTCAGGGGATGTACTCTACCGGCTTGAGTTGTTGACATAGCAACAGTAATTGGTTTGAATTGAACTTCATGGAGGCATTTCATGGAAAGGTATTCACCACAGATATTTCTGACTTTGAGGCTTGCGGGGGTTTTCGCTCCCCAATATTTTTTGGCTTTATTCCCCCTTGCCTCGGGCTGTGTTCATGAGGAATGTACATGCATATATATCAGTACGCACACAATTACCGCACACGTGTGTGTGAAGCGTGTTATAGGTGTTACGACCTAAGTCCTGTTGTTTGTTTTGAAAGATAAACGTCAGTCATGGAGTAACCCCCATCCCTCATTCCTGACTGAAACAATATCAACAGAGAATACTTTTTTTTCAATTTTTTTCAAAATCCAAAAACAGCAGTGTTTGTGTGTGCACACATACACGGACACACACACTCACACTGAGCTACAAGTCATGTCCCAATCAATGTAAGCTGATCCGTGTCATCTGGTTCTGGTTTAGATAGAGACCATTTCAAGAGTGATTTGATCTTAGTTCACCCTGTGGTGTTTCTGTTCTTCCACGGCTCGTAGAACTCGCTCACACACTGCTTTCTTAGCTGTACATTACACACACACACACACACATGCACGCACGCACACACAAACACACTTATACCGGCAGTGAGAGAGAAAGAGATATTTCCTGCGCACTCCAGTCATTTGACCCCCGCGTCCCAATATGTTAATCATTTCCTGCTGTATAATCCAATGACACGGTTGGATTCACTGACTTATTAGATTAGTCAGACTAGTGTCCGTGTTCGGGAACCAGCAGCAGATCTGGTCCTGGATCTGGTCTCAATAGAGACTGCTTCCATTTTTTTTTTCCTTTTTATGAAACATGTGTAAGTTCTTTCCTCCAACTTGAAACTTGATGAAGTGAAATCTCATCGTCTCTGACTTGAACACCTCCAAGCTCCGACCATTACCATGGTAATCACAATTCAACATTATTCACTCACTGTAAGAGGTTGAAAAAGTCAAGCATCTGAAATATGTTCCAAATTTTTTGAAGATGAAGCCCTGAAAGTTGATCACCAGGTATGAGGATGGAAACAAGCACATCATAAATCTACAAGTTTAGCAAAGAACTGGAGCTTGATTGCTTTTTTCTTTGACTTGACTGAAAACAATAAACCATTAAGTCCAATTTCATCCTCCTCTCTCTCTCTCTGTGATGTTTACAACATGAAAATGCAGTCTCGTGTGTCGTATATCACAATAAAATTAGATTCAAATTAACAAACAGCAAGGCTGCTACTGTATCGTAAAGGGATATTTCAACATTTTGGCAAATTCGCCTATTGCCATAATCCCTATAGTTTTAGGAGTAGGTTCATTACCTTTAATTGTCGGTGCAAGCTGTTTTGAGACAGACGGGGGAGAGACGGAAGCTCACGGTGTTTCTACGTTTCCCTCATCAAATACACAATCCAACAACTCCAAAACGCTCTCATGGACAAGTTGTGACCTGCACATTCACCACACTGTGAAAGAATTACGACACATGAAGCAAATACTCTGAACTTTCGCTTTTGAAGTCACTCTGCTGAGCAGCTGTGTCAGGAATGTAGTTCCGGCTGCGTATTTATTTACCTCGAAAACAACTTTGTCTCATAACGTTCCATTCTTATCTCATAGCGTGGTGAATGTGCAGGTCCCGACTTGTCCATGAGAGCGTTTTGGAGTTGCTGGATTGTGTATTTGATGAGTTTGAGGAGGGAAAGCCCGGAAAATACTGCACACCGTGCCCGCAGATCTAAAAACAGCACCAACAATTAAAGGTAATGAACCTACCCCTAAGACTATAAGGATTATGGCAATATGTTGAAAAATGTTGAAATATCCCTTTAAAGAATGTTTTTTCCTCCTCAATAAATGTTTAATGGGCTGAAATCCTGAGGTGGAGTCCAACGTCAACATCTCAGGAGGGAGCAGGAGGATGGAAACCCAACTCTGTGACAGACGTTTAACATTTCAACTTTAACCCACGCTGCGCTGCTTTCTGCCGTCACCTCGGAGACGTCCCTAAATGTCCTCTTCCTGCCTGCGTCGACCCAACTCTAATTGGGCCTCCACTCCCGATGTCTCCCCCCGGGGGCTAAAGAAGACTAAACGGACATGCTTCACAACGTTAGATGACACAGCTGCGGTGGGGAGCAGCTGCTGTGTTTAGCCCTCGCAGCGAGGAGAAGACCCAAAACCCCGACACCCTGCACAATGTGAATGGACCGAGCAGAACTGTAACAATGACTCGGCTATATTGGGACACAGAAGGGCTCACACCGCCCATTTACTCGGCAGTAAATACTCCACTTTCACTTCTCTTTCTTCCCCTCTCTGTCTGAGTAATAGCGTTCCCCTCCGACTGCTCTCTAGCTCCAGTTAAACATCTCCACGGCATCATTTATTCATGGCCTGTTTGCAGCGCTGGGATCTGATTGGCCGGTTGCTCTTTATTGGGTCTGGCGGCTGCAGCTCCATCAGGTCTGTGTCTCATATCTGTGTGTTTATCTGCCTTCCTGTGTGTGTGTGTGAAGGGAAACATTGAGAGTCGAAACAATTGAAAGAGATAATAAAACAGAGGATGACATGAAACCAGAGGAGGGAAATAAACGAGTTGAAAGAGGGGGAAACTCTGGGAGCGGTTTGAAACAGAGATAGAGAAATGGGTGTTTGCTGTATGGCTCTCTCTTCTTTGTAATGAGATCCTGACAGCTCTTTGTTTGTCCTCCTGCACCTGGCCGGGGGGTGGATGTAGGCCCCCGCGAGGCAGATGTTGAACAAGCCCTTCTCCTTTTGTGTCCGTGCGCGTTTGAAAAGGGTCCTCGAGGCTCGATGGACCTGCGTGGCATTTGGAAACAGTGATGTACAATTATAATTCAAGGGGGTTGAAAATAAAGCACACGTGTGTTTGTGTGTGTGGGTGGGACATACTGTACAGATGTGGAGGTGTGTTCGCTGGAGTCTCAGACCTCTCATTAGCTCCCCATTGTGTGTCTGTGTAAACTCAGACATGTAACCAGAACAAAAGAAAGACAGAAAGCAGCTTATAGGGTCAACAATTAAGAACTGTTAGGATAGAATAGAAAATATTTTATTAATCGCTAGCAGGGAAATTCATATCGTTCAGCAGCTTACATAACAATGATATGATATAAAATGATATAAACATGTTATGAAAAGTTAGTTCATTACTAATGAAACAAAGATTGTTTTTGTTTTGTTTTCTGGACCATCTTGTTACAAATGAAACAAACACCAAACTTTCCAGCCAAGTTAAAGGTGAAGTTGTCCTGCACCAGTTAACCATATTGTTATCTTTTTTTACTCATCTTCCTCAAGGACAGAGCTTTCCTACATTAGTAAAGTGACCTAAATGCTCCAGTGGTTGTTTGCATATACTGTATGGGCGTATTAAAGGAGACATATTATGCACCCTTTCCACAAATTAAAATAGTTCCCAGGTGTCTTAAAGACATATCTATGACATCCTTTGGTCAAAATCCCCCAAGGATCAAACATCACAGCTCTTTTCATCCTCTCAAACAGCTCTGTTCAGAACGGCTGGTTTCAGTGCCTGTCCCTTTAAATGCAAATGAACCACTGCTTGCCCTGCTCCGCCCTTTCTACCGGTCCCAGGTAGGGGTGGTATTATGCAAATGCAAATCCGATTCCTAGTTACATCACTGGAAGACAACTGAGGGAACAGCTCGTAAAACCAGGTGGATTTCAACCTATAGGGAGAATGAAAATTACAGATTTTTTTGTCAGTTCTCACATATTTTGGTGGCCAGAGGGCAAGACAAACACCCGATATATTAAAGAGCCTTCAAAAAGTGATATTTCCATGTATGTCTCTGTTGCCTGTTGTCAACTCATAGGTGCAGACCAGGTATTGTTGAATAAAATAATTGGCCTTCTGTTCAAAATGTGTTGTCAGTTTCTCTTGCTGTAAAGTCAGATCATGTATTTATTTCACTTCAGTGACCACATGTCTGTGTGTGGAGTGAGATTGACAGGAGGTGCAGCTTTTTGGCAGTCTGCCAGTTTCCAGAGACTTGAAATCAAGACAGCTAATGTTCCATAAGTACAAAAATAGTTATGAGAATATATTATTTTAACCCAGTCTAACCTATGAGGCAAAACCCAAAGTGTAACTGAGCTTTGGCAGTTTTTTCTTAACTTAATCTCACAAGATAATATAACAAGACACATCACATACATCTATTATAGACGCTGGAACAAATCCAGGGGTTCCTTAAAGGACATGAGACACAGACACACAGCCTGCACGCATGGATACACACTGAAACGCACACTGAAGCGCACACAAACAGCTGCACTTTTCCACACAGGATATGAAACCAGCTGATAAACTGACTAAGCAGATAAGGCCGAGGGAAGGGATTAAAGCAGGTGAGGTTTCAAAAATAAATATAATATGGTCATTTTATTTTATATTATTTATTTATATTATTATTTTATATTTTTATTTGTATGCTATCCCAGCAGGAACTTTTATTTTTTGCCTTTTTTTTTGGACAGGTTTTTTTTTTTGTCAGATTTTTTTTTTCTTCCTTTGGCCAGGATTTTTTTTTTTTTTTTGCCGTTTTTTTTTTTTTTTGCTGGAATAAATATATATATCTTTTATTTGTGCCAATTTTTTAAAACATTTTTTGCCAGATTCTTTTGTTTTGTTTTGCCGGAGAATATATTTTTTCTTTATGCCGATTTTTTTTTTGTTCCGGATTTTTTTGGGGGGGGAGTTTGTAGGTTCGTAGGAACTAGATGTTGGACTCTTCCCACCAGCTGATGGCAAACTTTAGCATCAGCTAAACAATGTTGAAAAATTTACAGAGCCACAAGGTTCACTGAATTTTTTCTGTGGGTTTAAAATCAGTTCTTACAACAAAACCAAAACAAGCATGCAGCATCTTCTCTGAGCTTGTTAGATGAACATGAACACCGTCAAATTATCTATCTGGGTTGTTTTGATGGAGGGACAGACATTTTTAAACAATCAAAAATAGACAGATCTCTGCACTGTAGCTATTTATATGTTTTTGTGTGTTCACAGGGTGCATGCGGAGGACATTGTGTCATCACCCAGGATAAACACAGAATGAGTCACGCCTGACCTTGGCTGGATTTCATTAATGGCCAAACAGCATCCATCTCTATCTCAGCTATCTGAAAAGGAGATGAAGAGACGGACTCGGCAAAAGAAGGATGAGCAGAAGCAGCATCAGCGATGATGTCGGATACGGTGACGTGGCACCAGAAAGTTGTGCAGACAGATTAATGAAAATTAAAGAAAGTACAGCAGTAGACAGAGAGAGGGGATGGGGGGAAGGAAAGAAAGAGGGGAAACGGAAAAGGAAGGCATCTGCAATGTTTTGTCACATTTTCACAAAGTAAAAAATAGCCCTTCCCTCCATCTTCCATCTCCATGGTGATCTGCATGTATGTGTGAGTGTGTGAAGGGGGGCAGACACAGGGAGGGAGAAAGAGACAGAGCAAAAGTGATGGCTGGGATGTAGAAAGAGTGCATGAGAGAAGAAAGGTAGCTTCTCCAAGGTAGAGGTGGTAAATTATGCTTTCACACTTTATTGCAGTGACTGCAGCGGATACACACTTTATTACACACCACACAAACAGATGCAAATGCTGCAGAACACATCTCTCACCCCTGACGTTTTATTTAATTACATCAAGTCCCACAGATACATTAAAATGATCCTCTGAAATGAAAAAGGATTTCTCCCTCATTTCCCATTGGTTTTCTCACACTCTCTCTTTCTCCCTCTCACTCTTGTCTCTTTGTCACATGGCTGCGTGAGCAACATGTTGGCTGTAAATTAATTATGCTGTTGACAAAAAGCTGTTGCCTGATCAGAGTGTGATTAAATGCTCAACAGAACACAAATAAAACATGTGCTCCACACATGACCCGCTCATACACAGTGAATATGCTTATATATACGCACACGTCACGCTCCCACTCATGCTCCCATGGCATGCAGAAGCTGGGATTGCAATTGAATTATTTTATTGAATCTTGAAATATTATATTTCCTGCCCTGGCATGGTGAGGTGCTCATTGTATGTTAATGACTTGGAATCTAAGAAAACCGTAACCAACTTACTGTAGATTTTTGGCGTATCTTGTAGCGTGTGTGCTTGTGTGAGCTGTAGAGAAGAATAGTGGATAATGCTACGGGAGCAACAAGCCCTGATATTAAAACAATGTTCAGTGCATTCAATCAGCTTCTGATGTGCTATAGATATTAGGTTAAAAAAAAAGGCTAAAGAAAAGATCAATTTGTCTTCTCATGCGTCCCAACCTTTTGCAACGCTTTAAAAACGCACACCAATTCATCTGATCATAGACATTTTACTTCCTTTTTTAATAAATGACCAGTGCCGTCATTTATACTCACCATTCATTGGACTAAAACAGGCCACTTGTTAGGAAAACAAATGGCTTGTCTTGGGGGTTTGAACAAATTAAACCGAAAAAAGAGTGTCCACTGTGTATATAATGTATTCAAGCTCCTGGACAATTATATTCAGTCTGTAAAAAAAATTGACTTTTCACAGCCATCCTCCAAGCATATAGCCGAGCATTAAGCACTAAAATTACTTTTATCAGCTTCATATTTTCATTTAAAAGAGCTATTTGGAAGTTATGCTGCCAGCATTGACAAGTGTTAAAGGGATAGTTCAACATTTTGGCAAATTGGCCCATTGCCATAATCCGTCGGTGCAAGCTGGTTGTAGAACGGCAGAGCAGAGCTGCGAGCTGAAAACAACTCTGTCTCGTAACGTTTTGTTATTATCTCATTGTGTGGTGAATGTGCAGGTCACAACTTGTCCACGAGAGCGTTTTGGAGTTGTTGGATTGTGTATTTGATGAGTTTGATGAGAAACCAGGAAATCCCATGAGCCTTCGTAGCATAGCTCTGAGCAGCTCACGGCTCTGCTCCGCTGTCCTTAAAATAGCTTGCACAAACAATTAAAGGTAATGAACCTCCTAAAAGGGATTATGGCAATGGGCCCATTTTCCAAAAATGCTGAACTATCCCTTTAACTTACCTGTGTTGGAGACATGTTATGTTTATAGTGATGGTGGAAGCTCTTGTCAAGCAACAATCACTGCCACCTGTTCTAATAGTAATTTCCCAGACAAAATACTTGTACACTGTGGTTGCTGAAAAGACTCAGGGAAATCTTCCATGCAGGTTGATTTACACCAGGAAGATAATTCTCAGCCCAGGTCAATATTTTCACTGTCAAGAAAAATGTGGTTTTAAGGCTTGACAGGATAAAAGTCTGTCTACTGACCTCTGATGCTGGAAAATCTCTATCTTTACTGTATCTCTGTCTCTATCCAACTTCTTCTTGACTTCACTGCTTCACTTTAGTGTGATGTTAGAAAATACAGTATATGTATCATAGTCACTCTATAAGTGCACTTGCCCTCTTAATTTAACTTATGTTGTAGAGCCATTATCCCTGCAATTACTTTTTAAATGTATGTTTAATGATGTTAAGGCTCAGGACTGCACTCGGTGTCTCAGTAAGATGCTCCTGTTGCACAAACACAGACACGTAACAGCAAAACAAATGAAATCTGCAGCTAATAAGACAGCATGTATTTACTATAATAACATACCGTCTTGTGACTTCATCCCTTTAAGTGTGTGTGTGTGATTATTTGTGTGCTAATCTCTAAAACACACACATACACAGTGCATGTAAAGGTGATAACCAATAACGTGGATAATTATATTTCATTATGATGTAATTTACAAAGTGCTCATGGGCAAACAAGTCCATGGGAGGTTGATTAATATACACCTGCATGTGAATGCAGTGCCAACACACACACATGCACACACAGTTACCATGGTTACTCTCTCTGTGTGCTCTGTAGATGTCTGCGGTATCACAGATCATCTACATTTCAGAATGCTGAAAGCAATTAGCATGAACCTGACCTCACCCAAACAGACACACAGACAGACACACGCACGCACACATGCACGCACACGCACACATTAGCTGGATCACTGTAATGACTCTCCTGCCCCAATAGAAGCCAGAGCAAACCACATTTTCTGGATCTCATCAGCATCTGTCAGAAATCGAGGGCGGCGGTACAAGGAGATACAAGGTTTTCATCCAGCGGCTGCCTGAGCTCCATTTGAAGCCGAATCCGGTGTATGAGAATAGATCTGAGATATCTTCATCTGGGAAGTGTACAAAGTATATTGATAGTGTGAGTGTATGTGTGCGAGAGAGAGAGAAATGGAGAGAACGAGGAGGAGAGTGTAAAAGTGAAACAGAGAAGCTGCAATTTGAACAATCTGTTCATTCGGTGCTGATACTGCAGTAGATACTGTCAGCTGTACAGGATGTAGGCCCAGACTGTGCGAGTGCACGGCTGCTTACTTGAAAGGCAAATTAGTAACGCTACAAGTTTGCTTGTGTTGTTTTCTTGAAATCTCTCCTCGTCCCTCCACTCCCTCTTCTGGCTCTCCAGCATTTCAAGGAGTGGACCAGCTCTGCAGTTTCCTCTTGGCTGAGTTATGGCCATATGGGGAGACATTTGTCAGACTAAAATGCACTGTTGAAGCCAGCTCTCCTGCTCCATAGGTGGAAGCGCAGGGTGTCGTTAATCACCTCTGAAACAAATAACTTCCCATATAAGCACACTCGTATGCACAGAATTGCACGGACACACAAGAATCAATACAGAATCATGGCCATAAATGAAGATGAAATAAAGCTGCACACATACACATACATATACACACATATGCACGCACATACACTGGGTCCAGCTACACAGAATTGTTTGTCTGTTCCTGCTGTGCTGCAGAAGCTGTTTACTGGGCCTGTTTTGTGTGTGTGTTTGTGTAGGTGTGCAGCTGTTGCAGCAAAGCGCTGGCGGAGGCCGTTGCTAATGACCCCCATCCATGGTGTGCACCACCTGTGGGAATGCCCAACCTCAAAAGAGCTGCAGAGGATCATGGGACGAGACCCGCCGTGCCTCAAAGAGACTCCAGAAAACATGGCACCAACTCACAGCTCTGCCAATTAGCAGGGTGAGCCTCTGTGTGCTTCACTGTCTGCAGCCCAAGCCGGTGCCAAAACCTATTTGAAAGCCTTAACTAGGATTGTTGGAGCTTGTTTAGACTGATTGAGAGGGGGTGGTTAGGAAGCACAGCTCAGTGAGAAACAGGATTTAAAGACATTTTGGTTTTCAGTCAGAAATCATTTGAAATTCAACCTCACAAATTTAAAGCTTGCTTGATGCTTGTATTTCTATATCAAATCTGGCACTTTTTTTTGCAGACGAACAGTTTGCCTTTTTGGAAAATTCATAAATAAAAAAGGAAGGCTGTAGCTGACTTAGCGTAAAGACTGGAAACGGCGAAAATGCCCCTATTCGAATCCAAATTTCCATTTTTAGCATCATCTTCATACGTAATTTTTATCATGTTTTCCCTTGATCTCTAAAACAAAACAAAAAAATTGCTCGTTGACAGACAGCACTGCAGTGTCACTGATGTAACAACACAACCAGCCTGTTCAAGATACAAAAACAATCCATCCACTTACTGTTTGTCAGTTTTGCTCCTTATATCCTTTGCTATCCTAGTTTATCTCCATCACTTTCTATTGCTTTCCTTCTGGCTTATCTTTAACTCATCACCTTCCCCTAGCCCTCCGTGTGTTTTGGCGGTAGCTCTCTTTTTCTGTCATGATCCTCTTTGAAAGCCCTCTGTACTTTGTTCTCCTCCCTCCATCCTCTTCTGCCACTGGTGTGGCAGAGGGAGCAGGAGGAGAGGGTGGAAGGCTACAGTTTTTTTCTGGAGATTATGTTGAATAATACATGCCTGCAAGAGTTGAGGCGGGGAGGCTGACATGGATGGAGTAGAGACTATTCAGCTGGATATAGAGTTTTGATAGTGTGTGAATATGGAACATTTATTATGATGAGATATGAGCTGGCAGGTGTAAATATGGGATTTGATAAATCGATTAGATTCACAGATGCAGAAGGGAAAAGTGCAACAGCACTCATTTATTTGTGTGATGGATATACGTGCAGTGCACATACACACGACACGTTAACAGAGCTATTGACCAGACCTAATTCTGACATATGAGGAAGTTGTGTGCGTGCATGTGTGTGTCCATTCCTGCAGGTTCTGCAACTGACGGGTCACTCCTGCCCCATAGCCCAGTGACCCCATCAGACAGAGTTGAATTATGGGTAGTGGCAACTCGGGTCTCACAGCTGTCTCTCTGCTTAGGGCACAGTGCTAGTGAGTCATCTCTCACTCGCATGCACGCACGCACATGCTCGCTCACTCACTCACTCCCTTGTGCACTAAACTCTTTACACTCGCACAGCAGCTGGACTGCAGGGTAGCTGACATTTAGCGGTGGAGGAGAAAGCCGAGAATGTGAGCTGGAAAAAACAACAACAGAGCTGCTGTGACTCGGATGGTGTCAAACACCTCGGCGCACTGCAGAGCGCACTGACGGCAAATCAGCCATATTTGTATTCAGATGAAAAAACTGTACTCGCTAGTCTGCAGGTTAGCATGATAAACCAATTCATTGTCAGTTAAACAATGCCTCAGTTAGATAGGCTACTTTTGCCACACATGTTTTGGTTTTGATACAGCACAGTTTTTGGTAGCTAATGGTATTATCGCAGCATTGATTTCAAATAAAGATTGATAAAAATCAGTCTTCTCATTTCCTTTGACTTAGCTTGAATGTGAGTTGAGACTGCAGGCAGACATCAGTAGCCTATCTCTAGGCTTAAAAACTGTCCACTAACAATCCTCAGCTAGCAGGAAGGCCTGTTAGCTAGAAAACACGTCAACACAAAGGAAAGACACCACCCCCAGACTTTTATATGTAGCCTGTCTCTCTTACTAGCTACAGCCCCACATCATAATTTAGTCAAGCAGAACAATCCCAAAGCGTGGCCTCCACAGATCGCTCTGGTTGCTAAGTGATGAATGGCCAATTGCTGTTTAAGATTTATTGTATTCAATTAAAAAAAACACATTAAAATGTGCTGTATTTTATTTTGCAATGACTGATGATTATCTCATTTTTTATCCTCTTCATTTCTAAGGAGCAACAAAGATGGCTGCCACTAGCAAGTTCCACTGCCATGAACACATGAAAGCTAGGCACTAGATTTGATGAATTACCTTTGAATGGCTGACTGGAGGGGTGTGCCTGTGGGTGAAACACGTCTGGTTATAACCTGATGGTAACACGATGGAGACACCTGAAGCAGCCAGACTCTAAAAACTCTGGCACTGCACATGTGAGGCTGAATAATAATCACTGCATCTATTGGTAATGCTGTTTAATGTTGCAAAATACTCTCTGTCTGTCAGCTTCGCTCTCTTTCACGCACACACAGGCCTACAGACACAATGCAGCAGACATAAATAGGTTAAATATGGCAAATACCTTAGCCATCTGCTGAATATTTAATCAGAGACCGGCACAGGCTTAATAATTTAGCGACAAGCCTTGACATGACTCTCACTGCCACTGCCTTTGGAAATGAATGGTGGATGCTGGCGATGTGTTTCCCCTACATGACATTAAACACTGATTTGCAGCATTGCTCCGGGCATCACATCTGTGGAAAATGTCACATGCCCTTAAAATGTCCAATACCTAAGTGTCTAATCTGACATCATTATGTTTGACACAGGACGCGTCCTACATGACCTATCGCCTCCTATATTGCTGCCGCCCACTTTGCATCAATGAGGATGATTTGTTGCTGCAGCTTTGTTTGTTCCATGACTGTAAAGCAATTACCGGGTAAATTGGGAGAATGATGCTTTCAAATGAAACTGTGAAAGTGCAAGCTGTGGTCCATCACTCAAGGTGATGATGAACCATCGCCAAATTAAAATTTTGTGTTGTGAAGACCAAAGCACATAGATTTGTTTTGTCTTTAGGCTACAAAATAAAGTTTGATTTGATGATTTTTTTTCTCTCCCCCAAATGTAGGCTACTTTAGAACAATTGTTTAATGTGTTCTTTGAGTAAATTATGCTTATGTACTTGACATTTCTGAATCAAATTAGTTGACTCATTTATTATTAGCCTATATATAAATTGATAGCAAATATAGCTTTACAGTATACTCAACTCCAAACTTGCATAAAACAATTGAACCAAAAATGATAAAAGTAGGCTACAGTATAAAGCTGTACAAGCTATAGGTATTATACACCATAAAGAATAGTGATGGGATATTATGGGTCCAGTGTGGGAATAATCCTGTGTAATGTGTGGATCAGTGGAAGTCACGGGGGTGGGCAGAAACAATGACGTCCCGTCAGCTCGGTGTCTCCTGGCCGGTCGAGGGCGATCAGGAAACAAACCGAATGAATAATACACCGTGTCGACGGTCACATGTCGTGCAGCAGGCTCCTGAATGATTTAAAGCTTTTTACATCATCAGCCTCACCCTCCCTCCTCTCCTCCTCCCTCCTCTCCTCCCCTCCCCTCCCGCGCTGTCTCCCGCTGATGCACCGCGCAGCCTGGAGGAGATGCTGCTGCTGCTGCTGCTGCCGCTGCTGATGCTGGTGACCGACTGCAGCATCCGACATGGGCATCCTATAATCCGGCCGTGCCACAGTGAGTGTTTTTCCACCACTTTTCCTCTTCCTCTCACTCTCTCTCGTTATATCCTACTAGATCACCCATCCACTCCTTCCCCTCAATAACTCCCCCCCTCCTCACTCCTCCTCCCCCTCCCCTTTTTTGTTGTCTTCCTTTGTGCAGTTTTTTCATGAGCGGTGGCGCATAACGCGGCGGACACCGAGGGTGATAGCCTAGATGGGATTGTCGGGAAATGGTTCCCTTCCCGTAGATTGTTGTCGCTACACCTCACCTTAACGGTGCGAGTTCTTCTTCTTGCGTGAGAAAGAGCAGGGAGGAGAGAGTTTAGGGCGGGTGTCGCTTCTCCCACCGGACTAGAGCTGCAGCAGGCTGGGTTTGGGGGGGTCGAGAAGAGTACAGGAAGAGACAGAGGGGCGACTGGGAGCCGACAGAAAGAGGGTGGGACGTTAAATGAAGTGTGCTTTTGCAGGTGAGAGCATGTGGTCATTGCATTCTCTATATGGGTATACGAGAGAAACAAAACAAAGATGCCAGTAAGACTTAGGGTATTGTCTTTATGCTGAGAAAAGGAGAAGAAAGAAAGAAGGATTTTATACTGTATGCTGCAGCTGTAGTGTAGAGGTGTGTAGTTTATGCCTTTCTATCTTGTCTTTCTTTGCTGTTGCCAGTCGCTTTATCACTCTTAAAGGTTATAGTGAATAAATAAATGATGTGATGAGTCTCTGATGTGTAGAAATATTTAGATATATCACAGCCCTGATAGTTGTTATGGCACCCATCAGCTCTATCTATCTATCTATCTATCTATCTATCTATCTATCTATCTATCTATCTATCTATCTATCTATCTATCTATCTATCTATCTATCTATCTATCTATCTATCTATCTATCTATCTATCTATCTATCTATCTATCTATCTATCTATCATACTGTGCAGCTTGTCTATGTGAGGACAAGAGCACTCAGACACTGAAAGCCTCAAGCTGTGGAACTGGGCTAATCCCTAATGACATGACCAGATCTCTCCCTCTCCCTCCCTTTTTCCTCTTTCTCCCCTTTTTTTATCTGCCATAAGGTCTTGTCTTTCTTTTTTCATTCCTCCTTAAATCTTTTTTTATTTATTTCCCCTTCTGTCTGAGCGTCCGTTATGCTCAGTTGTGATGACGTGCTGTCCGTGGTGCTGAAAACAGTCATCAGCAAATCAGTTGGTAATTCGCTGAGGGTTGATGGCCCTGTCAGCGCTCAACAGGTGCCTTTATTGCTCACCATAGGAGACGGCCTCACTGAAGTAAAGAAAGGTTTATTTCAGGCTCTTTCCGATGGCGGTTGTGTTTCCATGTTAGAACGAAGGGTTATTATTGGCACAATTGCATTTTTCACCACTCAATTGTCGTTGTGGAGTTGACTGGTAGCATACAACACCAAGCTTCAGCTCAACTGTTGTAATCTTTAAATTCAGGCAAACGTGTAGATTTAAAGACATATATGGACACTTTATTAGCATTGGGATATGAATGTGGCTTTAGATTTCAATTTACAGTCTCAAAAGCTTGAATTGTGGTTCCCCTTTTGTAGTACCAAAGAACAGCATTCAGAGTTTCCCAGAATTCCCTGTTTTAAAAAGCAGTTTTACAGTGGATTCCCGACAGAAAAAGGGAAATACAACCATGATGATGATGATAGTGATGATGATGATAGAGAGAGTGAAAACAACTACAAGAAGTGGAACCAGAAGATTACGTAACTGACCAAATTAGCAACTGCAGCTTGTCATCCTGCATATCCCTCACGCTCACACACTCACTCACTTACAAACAACACACACACACACACACACACACCCAAGACATGCGGGTCTCACATCAGAGGGCACAGATTCTCATGCAGGGCCACACCAGTGGAGCAGCTTGAGGTGCAGCGACTTGTTCCTTGCTCAAGGGCGCGTCAACAGTGACAGTCGGGGCGCAAATAGCACGACAACGTTACAGTAATGCACGTCGTCGTCACTTTGAGGCAGAGTGGTTGATTGGCTTAATGCAATCTGGCCGAAACATGTACAGTATGTTCCTTCATGAATTAACAAAGCTTGTTTGTCCATGGCGGCTATGAATAGAAATATTGTATTTCACACAGTAGATCCTCAGATTTCACTTTTTTGATCAAATCCGTGTAACTTTTGCTTTTAGGCTGACAACATCACAATGAGGGAAGGATTATGAAGCATGTAAACTGACTCAGCAATATCTGTCATAGGCTTACAGCAATATTTTTATTTATTTATTTATTTATTTATTTAGCTTTAGTCACCACGTGCTAGCCGGTCATACCAGACTAAACCCAGAGAGTGAATTGAATGGAACAAGGGAAGCAGTCTTTAATGCTCATGAATTCAATTTTCCATTTGCAAATGAATGAATGGCTCTGTTTCTGGTTTTAGAAGTCACATAGTCTCTCCTTAACTGTGTAAGTGCAGGGTTTATGAAATGCTGCTGGCTCCTCATTCATCTTTATTAGAGATAATGGATGTTGAGCGAGTCCTTTTGTGTGTGTGCGTGTGTGTGTGTGTTTGTATCAGATACAAGATAGAGACAAGACAGATGAGAGACGAACCTGATGTTTTACTTAGAGATACGATCTTACCGTTTTGAGGAATCACACGCACCAAAGCTTTCTGCTGAATGCTCTACATTTTCAGTGATGTCATTAGGAAACGCATACTGTAAAATATAGGTGTGACTCATGCAGCAGAAGCACACACACATGCACACACATACACATTATCATCAGTCTTTATATTTATGAATGGCTGGCTGGCCCCCACCACCACCACCACCAGCCTTTCTCCATCAGACGCTGCTCACCACTGACGTCAGTGAACCTGCCTGCGCATAAAGGCTAATTTAATCAGACCCTCATGCACACAGACACACATATACACATGCACACATTGCATCCTTTTGTCTCTGTCAGTGCACACACACACACACACATACACACACCTCTGGCTATTTGTTCAACAGGCGGTAAAGAGAGAGAAAGGACAGAAAGAGAGAGGGAGGGAGAAGACAGATAGGAAGAGGCTGGAGGGTCAGTGTGTGGGAGGTGGGCAGTCGTGATCATTATCATTACATTGTAATCAGATCTGGGGGGCTTTGTGACTCTGGATTTTCCCTATAGGTAAAGTATATCAGTCATTACGCTTTATTTATTTATTAACCTCCATCTCTTGTCATTCTGAGCGCTTTCCAAACAAGATGCACTAACCTTCGCTGTATTATATTGATAGTCAGTGACTGACAGAGCTGAAAGCTGTCACATTCAAGCTATTTTATCTGGGCCACAAGAATATTTTTTGCAAAGAGCAGATAATTATGATAGATGGAAGGATAATACCTGTAATTTGTTTGTTCTTTTGCTGTCTGCGGTATGGAAGAAAGTTCTTTGCCTCTTTCTGCCCTGAGTTTGAAACGTCCATAGGCCTTGTTTGAAAGGAAACATATAAATGCAGCAGACAGAGGCGCCGACAAGCATGGTCAATCATTTTGCAGATGCGCAATGTACCATATAGGCTGACTGATGAGAAAAAAGAATGCTGGTCTCCAAAGATTTGCCCCCATTATTGTTCTCCACACGTCAGTGTTCGGCGAACCATACCGAAGAGAAATGTAAGGATGCAGAGGTAAACAAACCCGGTGTTTGTGTCCTGACATTCTCCAGGAGGATGTAGCAGGGCAGTCACGGAAAAAAAAACACACGATATCTTGCCATTGCATATACTGTAATAATTGCTCAAACCTAGCAGACATGATGTCAAGACAGCAGTGCACAGCTTCTCTGCACAAGCTGAAAGGAAAGAGTCTCACTGAAGGCACCAAACCTTTAAAAAACAAACACTGGAAAGTCAAAAATTATTTTTCTTTTTTATGAAATTTGTTCACTTCAATGCTTAATAAGACAAACCCTCTTCAAGAACTATCAATCTTACTGCATGCACCTTTAATTGACAGTGGTTACTATGGCTCTCTTCTTTTAGATAATCCCCATGTGATGCCATTAAGTATTGATGTTCACTATTCCCCTGCCCTTTCAGTTATTTATATATAGAAGGAAAATATTCTGCTGTGAGCATAGCTATATGCATTGTGAAACCAACCTTATGCTACAGTCAAAGTTGTTGTTGGACTGAAAAACTTGTTGGTGGACAAACCAATACTTCAGGGAATCTTTCCGTCCTGTTGCCATGGTAAAGCATCCAAGGCTGGCCTCCGAGGAGCCAGAAAGGGAAAAAAAAAAAGAAAAAGAAAAAAGAGAGAGCGAAGGGGAGGAAATACACTGGAGAGTTTAGCAAGAGTAACAGGTGAAGGTGGGATCGATGAGATAAAAAAGAAGCATCGACTGTCAGTCAACTGTTTGCACACAACAGGCGCTGCACTCATTTGCTGGCAGGCCATATGAGCTGACAAACACCTGGCAGCCGCTGTGAGAAAAGAGCTGACAGTACAGAGAGTGATGGAAAAGAGATGGATACTGTATGTGGCTCTCGGGGTCAATGACAAGTGCATTTTCCTTGAGTCTGCCTATTATAAATGATGAGTGAAAAAAAACGTATAAATGTCGTGATATAAGAAGGCTCCTATAAGGGCTGCTCTGCCCGCAACAGTAATGGCGATTAGCAAATTGGATCAATAGATAAAAGTCTGTAGGCGAAAATGTGTTTTGGCAATATTTCCCTTCTCCATTAGCTCCGAGTGGCAACAGTATTTTATGGTATGGGAGCTCCTCGTCCAAGAATTAGTCAGCAATCTGAAGTCTGGAACCAAATCAATGAGCCAGTTTTAGGGCCAGGTTTTAGGTCTTCTTCCTGATTTAATGTATTCACTTATAAGTAGAAGTTAAGTCTATTCAAGTTGAAATGAGTCTGTTTTTTTGTTTTTACTAAAAGCTCAAGGCCACGCAGACAGAGATGTCATCAATATGGCTGGTTAACCACGGAGCCAGAGGGAGTGACACCGTTGGTTTTATTTATCTTGCAGTCTGGAGCCAGATTTGTTGTGCTTTAAGCTTCAGGCTCCCTCTGTGCTGCATCAGGCCCAGAGAGATGGGGATGCAGCAGCTCAGACCGTGTTGTGAACCGGGCCGGCTGACAGGTCAGATTATGCAGAATTTGTCTGTTTGTCTGACCCTGTCTGTGGAGACGGAGCCAACGGTTTCCAACTTGGAGACTTTTGAACAGCACAGAAGAAATAGTATTGTTTTATCTTGTTTCTTAAAGATCAATATGGCTGAGCTTAAAGCTGAATAGTCACGTCCCATAAGTTAAGCCAAAAAAAGTGAGTCAGTCAGTGAGTAAATGAGTAAACAGGTCAGACAGCCAACTGAGTGAAGCAGAGAGACCTCCATGTTTGTGTTTATTCTTGTCTACTACCAGTTCCAATTGTATTCGCCAGTGACACATAAGACTAAATGGATAGGAATGCTGGATAGTATGAAGCCAGTCACTTCCGGTTTGCACATTTAGGGTTGATTTAGATTTGATTTCAATTTAGCACCACTTTTTTCTGCAGTTTTTTTTTTATTTTACTTGTTTATTTACTTCAGTGTTGGACCCAATTGAATGTGTTTTTGACCAATTTCAGCTACTGGCAGACTGATCGCTTAGCCCTGTGTGGCGGCCGTATTTTAAGTTCCAAGAGCATTTTGTGTACAATCTGCTTCGACTGCCTTAATTTTGACTTGTGCTTCATTTCATCATGAATAAATTGGTGTATTTACAAGGGAAGGAGGGAAAGGAAAGTGAGGTAGACCAGCTACATCTCAGGCTGGACCATGACTAACCTGATGGTTTATGCTCATCAACACAACATGGTCAGACACTTGTTTACAGCGCTGTCGCCTATTGTTAATGATATTAATGATACAGTAATATAACCATAACCTTAGTATCCACTTTCATAATAACATGGCTCTTAAACACTTTGTAGGGAGACTTGAAAAAACAGAAATTAAAGTTAAACAAAGTCATGATGTCCTTCCTGGTGTAATGATACCCCAGTTATTGTTTTACAGTGCACTTGTTTACTCTTTGCCAGCTGGCTGCTTCTTGTCACCTACTGTATGAGTGTCGTCGTCCAACAAGGTGAAGTGAAACGCCTTGTGTCTGTAATAAACAGCGGATTAGCGGCCGCAGATAAGAAGAAAATTAAATCAGTGCATGTGGATCGGAAAGACACGCCTAGATTTGGACCTCCAGTGTCACTGAGGGATTAAGTCTCCAAAGACCCTCAACATAAGCTTTAAGCTTTCTAGTGTGTTTCACCGTCTAACACGTTTTTTTTTAAGTTCAGTTTTTAAAAATCTGGATTTGCAATGATATGTAGTTAAATAATGACTTTGAATATCAGTAATTCAAACCTATTTTTCTGTTCTTTATGAAGCTCGTATTAAAAAAACCCACATCTCGTCATCAACTTGATTTACTAAACCATTCCAGAGGGGCACACTGGTGCACGACCATCACTCCACTGGTCAATTATAGCATGTAGACAGAGAGGTTAACATCAGTAAATCACACCAAGAATCTGCCAGAAAATCATTGAGCCAGTCCAGCAGCCTGCTTAGTGAAAGTGATGGGAACATCGCAGTTCTAATTTAAAAATCAGTCCCCGAACGGTTCAGACGGACGGGGATAGTCGGGGTGTGACTGATGGGGCGAAATCAACCTGGCAGGCGGCGATTCCTCTTTTGTGTCAAATGAGAAATCAGATTCATTAGACCTGTCATACACGGATACTGTAGCCGGTCGGGCAAGCCATCGAATCAGCCAGACCGTCGCCAAAGTCAGTCGAGCAGAAGAAAATGAATTTAGGACACCAACTTCTCCGCTTTATAACCCTCCAATTACTGCCGATATCTGTGGGACTCCTCAACTGGGTGCAGGATTGGAATGGATCCTGTGATGTAGCTTTTGGGGAAATTGTATGTAAATAGATCTGTATATCAAGTTGAGTTTAGGTTTTAGAAAACAAATTTGTTTCCTATTGGACCAGATGAAGTGAGGCCTGTGGCGGTAATAAGATGCACTGACAAACTGTAAGTCATTGTGATTGATAGGAGCTAATGCATTATTGTGTTTGACAGATTAACTGCAGACTGCATCTTGCTCTGAGACTGGGCTCATAAATATTTACACTGAGACGCTGAAGTGCACTGTCCATGTATGTATCTATATACAGTTTCTATCTTTCTTGGCTGGTTATGCAACATCTCCCTTTGACCTCCTTTGCTCCCAGTATGAGTTGAGACTCTACTGTACTGTACTCACATGGTCATGTTGATGCTACATAAATCAGTCTTCATCACCTGCTGACTGTGAGTGTCTGAAGGAAGTTTTGTCCAGTGGTGCCGAGACAGACAGACCCACTTTATTACCATTAAGCATTTCCTCAACAGCAGCATGCCAAAACATCAGCTAGATTCAGAGGAAAATAACTTGATAAAGTTCAACAAATTTCCCTGACTCAGGATAATCTGCCCAACGATGATGAGCTGGCTCCTTCCTGTTTTGTCTGTGGGCCATGAGAATGGGGCCAGGGCCAGTTGCCAGGTGTTTTTTTTTTTTTTTTTTGTGGAGGGACCAAGGCCACGCAATGATGGTTGGTTGCCAGGTTGGTTTTTGAGTGAATCACAAGGGCTCTTAGCTTTATTAAGTCACTGTAGCTCTTACTGGAAAGGCAATGAGAGCTCAATCAGGTTATTCAAGCAGTAATTCAGACACGGGCAGGGGCGGACACAGAGACAGGCTTAGTCATAGCTGATTAGACATAAGAATGGATCCTCTGACAGCTCTCTTATCTGGAGAGGAAACACACTAACGCCAAGATGATAGAGGTGGTGGTGACAGTTACGACAGGGGGTGACAGGGATTCAACTATTGATCTCTGAAACAGCGGCGCTCTGGCTGAGCAGATAATGGTCGTTTGTTTCAGAGCAACAATATCGAAGAAAAGGTCTTGTTCGAAATTCTATTACACGAAACGGGGCAGCTGTAAACACACCGGCAGTGTGTTGCTGCTTACACGCTGCGGGAGATGACGGCAGTTCAAATCTCTGTGATTTTCTCCCTCCATGCCGATTTGTTCACATTTACACTATACTCCTTCTTTCTGCGGCTCGCTTATGATGAAATGATGAGTGTAATATGAGCGCTTCCACTGCTAGAAGTTTGGATAAATATAAAATGTATTGCTCACGCCCACACTCTAATTCAGTAGCTCACATCGCCACTGGCACTTGAGTTTGTGCTCTGCAAAAGGCTGAGGAGAGCAGCTGTCTCTGTCTACTTCTCAGAGTCAGGGGACGGTGCACCAGGGAAATGTCGCTATTGGAGAAGCGGCAAGACATTTTTCTTTCTCTCATAAACAGTAGTTATCAGAAACCGTAGAACGTATAGGAACAAGTTGACATTTTGGGGAATACACTTATATCTGTGTGCTAAGTATCAAGACTGTATAAAGTCAAGTCAAGTCAAGTCAATTTTATTTCTAGAGCACATTTAAAAACAATGGATGTTGACCAAAGTGCTTTACATACAACATTAATTCAAACAAAGACAGAGCAAAACACAAATAAACATTAAAACAACAAGTGGGTAGGAGAAAATGGTAGGTCTATGGAAGGTTCTCATGGAAGTGAATTAAAAGCCAGAGAGAAGAGATAAGTTTTTAGCTGAGTTTTAAAGATGTCTATGGAGAGTGATGATCTGATTGTTTGTGGTAGACTATTCCATAATTTGGGACCAATAGCTGAAGAGGCTCTGTCACCTCTTGTTTTGAGATTTGTAAGTGGGATAAACAGCAGTGACTTGTCAGTGGATCTGAGCGGACGAGAAGTGCAATAGGGGGTAAGGAGTTCTGTGATGTAATCAGGTGCTAATCCATGCAATGCTTTAAAGACAAATAGAAGAAATCTTAAACTGAATTCTGTATTTAACTGGTAACCAGTGAAGAATGGCCAGTATAAAGTATAAAGACTGGAAGCAAACAGCTGTCTTGCCTTAATACTTGAAAAGATCAATTTTAGAGACGGCATCTTTTCTTCCAGGCTTGTTGTCACTTGCTCTAATGCACTTTGGCAGCAAACTGCTTTGGCTAGTTCTTCACTGTAAGATTAGCTGAGACATGGCTGAAGAGACGACTCCCTGCAGTAAACTTTGTGATGATTCGACTTGAAGACTCCAGGGAGACGCTAGGCTAGCTGTTTCCCCCATGTTTCAAGTCTTTTTAGATTATCTAAGCATTAGAATGAGTACAGGTCAAAGTGAGACTTTAAATAAAGAAAACAAGTTCTGCTTTCCTCTAAAACATTTAGATACATTTCTACTACTGTCGTTGGTGTTGATTAATTTTATTGACTTGTTTAATTGATTTCCGAATTGTAGTTTTACTTGTAAAACCATAAAAGTTGTGCTAAATTCCACATAAACATCAGGCACAGGACAGATAAAACTGTAATGTTGTTGACATTTGTTGTTTACCCAGAATCACATCTTTGTGTCGCACAAGCTCAGCTTCCACAAAGGTTAAATGCTCTCCAGCTAACCTTTATTCCAGGAAGTGCTGTTAATAAACTGAAGTCAGGTTTTTTTTTTTTCTTTTTAGCATAGTGCAGCAGAGCAGATGGGACACCTGCTGCCACGTTGCTTTGTGCAGCTCTGTTTTGTTGATCTACCACTGTTCAAATAGCGCGCACTCAACACAGAACAGGTGGCGATTGCTATCAATGAAACTAGTCAGAGAATATTAAAGTGTAACAATGTAGCACAGATGTTTTTGATTTGCGATATGCAGTGCGGTGATGAAAAGGCTGTCGGGTATGCGTGCCTGTGTGTGTGTGTGTGTGTGTGTGTACTGTAGCTGATGAGTTTTGCAGCGTGATTGGATCCGTGTGTGCGTATCACGGCCGTCAATTAAAGCTAGTCAAACTATGTGTGCATACTCTAACGCACACACAGAGTTATTGACAAAGCCCAGCAGGATGATCAAAGCCCAGTGCTAGAATGAAAAAAACTGATTTGCTGTTTTTTAGTCTGGTCATGTGTGTGTGTGTGTGTGTGTGTGTGTAATTGTATCTAACTAAACAAGAAGTGTATGATTGAAATTCCTATTGGACTAATTGTCAAACATGAGAGACTGTGCTATCATTATAGAATTGATGCTGCTGAATTAAACAGAAGTACACTTGCGAGCATCTCTGGGAGTTTCACAATTAAATCCAGTGATGAGTCTCTGCTGAGTTTATGACATCAACCATTCCTCAAAATTGGCTCCTGTTATTGGTTTTTTTGTTGTTGTTGTTTTTTTTACCCAGTATTACCAGCCCAATCGCAGTTGGACACTAGTAGCTATGGGTCTCTGGGTGATTGTATAATGATGTGGAGCCCTGGCGTTTGTAGGACTCCCAAAATACTTGACCTGCATCTTGCAAAGCTTGCATATTGTATGAGCTGCTCCTTCTCCCTATGAGATGATACAATCAAAAAGGAAAAGCCTTCATTGAATACATCGATAATAACGCACCCTCTGCTCCGTGTACCTGCGCCGCTGTGCGCTCGGATCAGTTTCACATTTTGCATTTCTTGGCGAGCAAACTGCGAGATTTTATTTTATTAGAGTATAATCACAATTCAGTACATGTGAGTCGGCCGTGTGATGGGTTAAGAGCCCCCTCCACAACCAGCACTCACCATCACATACAAATTAAATCCCCTTTGAGCTTTTTCTGCCACTGCACTTGCTCATAGTCTCGCTAAGTGCGGTGACAATAGGAGAACCGGCCCACTCTGGTTAAACAGCCGGGTAATTGCAGTCATCATCGTAGTGTCTCATATTATAGCTGAGAGGCAATTGTGAGCGTGCAGTATGTGAGTGTGCGTGTGTGTGTGTTTGTTCAGCAACTTGCACTTGTTCAGAGTGGATGAATAGTGCGCGTTGGTTCGCTGATGTTAAAAGAGAAAAGAGGGAGAGTAGAGGTGGACCTGGCAACATTTGGTGACAATAACGCCCCCTTTTCAGCAGCATCTCTTATAACTCTGTTACTCGTCTGACGTCAGAGGTCTGATGGAAAACCTGTAGAAACGAGTAATAAAGCCACTTCATTTGACACATAATTGTAACTGTTTGATTCACTGCTTGTTGTCCGCTGTACCACACTTTCTTTTGTTTCGTATTGCCACGGTAGAATTATACTTAGTGATGGGTCAGATGCTTTTATTGAATAAAAGTTCAAGCAATAAGGTCAGCGGAAAAAAATACTTTAGAAAGTTGTCCTCAAAGAATCAAAAATAAACCACTCAACATAGAGGAAAGTGGCTCATGTGAATGATGCATACACATTCATTCATGTTATATGTATCGTACTACTGAATTTATTATGTAACTATACTGTGGGATAATTTGTGCCAGCGGGCCGCTTTGGATAATCCCCATGAATTAATCCAGTAATTACATTATAAATATATATAGTAGTATAATAATAAACGTGGTATACAAATTATAAATACATTCCAGCCCTTTATTATTTTTGACATCTATTAGTTTAGTTTAGTTACAGACAAATTACAAGCTAATTATCATTTTAATCTCTGTTTTTTTTTCTCAGTCTTTGGTTGTTAATTTAATTTAGCAGTACACAGAGTTCAGATATTATTTGTGTAATTTACAGCCTCTAATTTAATCAGTGTTTATGCACAATCTTCATCTGCAAAAAAAAACATGCAACTTTCACATAAAATAGATTTCACTCTATTGGAGTCAACAAGCTGAGGCCTTTATTAAGAGCTTTGGCCTTTGAAACATTAGACAATACGGAAGAGGTTATGAACCTTCTCCCTTACAAGCAGAGGAAAGGGCTTTGGTGCACTGCCATCACTCATGAGCTTGGCTACTATAGCAACAAGGCAACGGGGAGAGGTCTGCTAATTAGCTGCTTCCTCATCCAGGTGCGCTTCATTTGTGCAAGAATGTGTAATACATCTCCGCCGTCGGGCTCTCGTCTCTTGGCGTGTGCACTCAAGAATAAGCATTGTCTGAGATGAAATAATAGAAACCAATGTGCTGTGCCTTGCTGCAAAAATAAATCATCCCACTTTTTTTTTTGTTTTTCAGATAACTCTCTCTCTCTCGCCATGTGGAGGAAAAATTGAGATGGTATTCCACTAAGCAGAGGCATCGGCGGCGAGAACTTCTTCCATCATTTGGATTATGTGCAAACTCTCCTGCTCTGCGCTGCACACAATCGCTCACTGAAGAGAACTGTGAAAAAAAACAAAAGGAAGAAAAAGAATCAGCATCTTCCCTCTCTTCCTGTTGAAATTCTTCCCTTAGACTCACTCTTGACCTTTAGCCCTCAGCATGAGCGGCCTGGCAGGAAAGCTGGACCCTCGCCGGATACAATGGCGCTCGACATTTAACACCTTTGCGTCCCGCGTCCTGAGGACCAAACCTGTGGAGTCCATGTTGGATTCCGCCATGACGGGAACCGGCGCCCACGGGACCAGACTGGCCCGGGTGTTGTCCACGGTGGACCTGGTGTCGCTGGGCGTGGGCAGCTGCGTCGGGACGGGGATGTACGTGGTCTCTGGGCTGGTTGCCAAGGAGATGGCTGGTCCCGGGGTCATCGTGTCCTTCATTATCGCCGCCGTGGCCTCGATACTGTCAGGTCAGGACTGGAGCAATATGCAGATACACACACACACACATGCATTTCCTGACTCTCTTCTCACCGTCTCTCACTCTGACGCACACGCTAGACTGACTTTAACATATAATATGACACAGCATAGAGGTTACTGTCAGTCTTATCACCATTACACTGATATGATTTATAGGAAGAGCCTTTTAATAACCATGCAATTATTACAAGGGCAAAGACATTGTACGGGCAAAGCTCTAATATAAGAGGCACTCAAGTGATTTCTTAATACCACCTTAATGTTCCTATCAATACCCTTCAAATCTGATATGTGTGTCTGCATCATGTATGTGTGCGTATTGAACTCTCTCCCCCTACTGTCCCACAGGAGTGTGTTATGCAGAGTTCGGCGTGCGCGTGCCTAAGACCACAGGTTCGGCCTACACGTACAGCTACGTGACGGTGGGCGAGTGCGTGGCGTTCTTCATCGGCTGGAACTTAATTCTGGAGTATCTGATCGGCACGGCGGCGGGGGCGTCAGCACTCAGCAGCATGGCCGACTCGCTGGCCAATCACAGCATCAGCAACTTCATGATTTCACACATCGGGACGCTCAATGGTTTAGGTGAGTGGAGCGAACGAGGATGCGTGTGCCCATCAGGGGGAGTCCTGAGGAAGCCATGCTGTTATGTAATAGAAAGTCAGCATGTGAGGAAACTGTAAAGATAATTGAAAATATGTCCTCATATTATTTGGAAATAGCAAATACATAGTAAATTCAGCAATAATAATGCATACAGCTATTTTTTTTATTTGTTTGATTGCACTAGATTAGCGATTTCACTCATTTTTTTCCCCTCCTTTATGTTCTTCTCAGCACAATATCTCAGGAACATCTTGAGGGAATCCTTTCAAATGTGGCACAAATGTTCACTCAAGGATGAACTCATAAGATCAGGTCAACCCTGTGATAACTAGAACTTGATCAGCAGATTGACTTTTAACTAAAGGCTTAACCCTTCCTCAGCAGGAATGATCTTGAGATGGTTGGCCATCCATGCTTTTATCAGTTCCAGGTTAGATTATTGTAATTCACTGTAC
Organism: Decapterus maruadsi; assembly: GCA_030347415.2. Taxonomy (NCBI): domain Eukaryota; kingdom Metazoa; phylum Chordata; class Actinopteri; order Carangiformes; family Carangidae; genus Decapterus; species Decapterus maruadsi. Next base: position 20,685,513 of record CM064887.1, on the reverse strand, counting down.
ATTCATTGCACATCTCAAGGGGCTATTACTTTGAAAATAAAGTCACATAAAGTCACAGTGGAGTCAAGCAATCCTCTCTCTCCCGCCTCCAGTCACATAACTCCCGTTCTTCTCTCACTGCAATGGCTCCTAGTCAAATTCAGGATCATTTTAAAACTTTTAATGCTTGTATTTAAAGCGGTCTTGCTCCAGTGTAACTGTCTGATTGCTTAAAGCTTCGACGACACCGTAGACCTCTGCAGTCCTCAGAACAGCCCTTGTTGGAGGTACCTTTCTAAAATTTTAAACAGTCGGGGGATCGTGCCTTTTCGGTAGCGTCCTAACCCCTGAATTTTATTTATGACCTGGCACTCTTCAAGACGAATCTTAAAACGCACTTATTTAGAAAGGCTTTTAATATCCAATGACATTTGTTATTTGTCATGTATTTTATCATTTCTGTGCTCTCTTTCTGTTTGTATCTGTTATGTAAAACACTTTGTTCATCATTCCGGATGTTGTAAGGTGCTATATGAATAAATGTTGTTATATTATTATTATAGAACTACATTCACAAATCTGTATGCATAAAATGATGAGGTGATGACGGTAAAATATTATCTTCAGTGTGACACTACGTCTGGCCATAAATCAGTGCTGTAACTCAGGAACAGAAAGAAGGGATTCAGGCAATTTTTCCTGAAACTTGACTGGTTGGCAGTGACATACAATCGCAGGGCGGTAATTCTAGTTGCTAGTAATTGTCCCTTTGAGTCATGAATTACGGAAGCACAATGTCATCTGTACCCACTGTGACAGTGGAAAAGTGGGCTGCTCTGTTTTGAGTGGCACCACATCCTTCAAATTCTTGTGAAAAAAAAAAGTGAAACAAACACCATCTGGGAAACCATCCAACCCACGCTAGAGTTTTTCTTTTTTTTTCTTCTTCCCAGTGAGCATCTACAGTAAATGATGTCTCCCTGATTATCTTGAAGATCATGTCATTCTGGAAAATAACATCTTGGCTGTTCTAAATGATTCATGCAGCATAGTTTACCCATGTTGTGAACAACGCCATGAGGGAATGCCCGCTAATCTGTTGTAATACTATATCTGATGTGTGTGCCAACGGTGTTCCTATCTGGATGATTCTGCCCCGACAGTCGCTTCCTGTTGGACACTGAGAAAAGGTGTGGTAATGGTCACGTGACAGGGACAGCGGCCAGCTGTTCCACACCATAATGGAAAGTTACTGTTTCCTTTTCCTGCTGAGGCAAAGCGGCTGTTGCTCCACACACCGCTGTGGAAATGTGGAATTTAGCAGAAAATACGTGTCATTAGTTTCCAAACACACACCGAGAGCTTCCAGTGCGATATGCATGCTGTTGCGTTGATTTATATAGAAATTATTGATAAATTAGCAAACTGTGTTGAGTGAACGGTGCGTCTTATTGAGTAATTGACTGTAATTTTGTAGCCTGCTGTGATTGGCTGCTTAGCTACGTGTCAAAAATAGTCGGTTATTAATGTGTTTCCAACTGTGGCATTGCCAGGAAAGTTAAACAAATTTAGAAAACCCCCCTTTGATGTTTTACACAAGAAAATAGCCCAGTTGTGATCTGATAGTCAGCTAATTAAAACCAAATGCTAAAATTATCCATGTGCCCATTTATGCTTCCTGTTGTTGCAAACACCATGCCATATCGGCAAGTTAATATTTTACAGCTTTTGTTTTCTAAGTCAAGAGTGTATGTCAGTGAATGTTTGTAATGATTGGCTCATTATTAAGCTAATTTGTAAATAACATAGGCCAAATATTTTCTGGTTGCAGCTTTATTTACATTGCAGGCCCTCGGCCTTGGGATATAACAGTAATCTGACATCACTTCTGGCTCTGGTTGATTGTGGGCATTGCTTATGTAATTTAATATACAGGAAACAATTAGTTGATGAGAATGAGCTATTTGTGTATTTTGCTGTTGCTACGTTGCCAACATTAGCATTCAAATTGCCACTGGAGAGGAAACGCTGCACAGTTCACCCTCAAATGTTATTCCTTTACCCACCACCACTGTTTATCATACCTTATAATATATTTTCTTTTATGCAGCAGCTAGCGTTGGGCCTGTTTTGCCACTTTCAGCTAGCATAGCCTCTGAACTGGCCTGAAGACTAAATGTCTCAATGCAACTAAATCATTCATAGGTTATACTGTAAGTTTCAGTTTCAGCTCATGGAGCAGCTAATGTATAGAAGTTCAACGTCAATCTGTGTGTTTCTATTTATTTCTGTGTATGTGTTTACGTGTGTCCTCTCTAGGTAAAGGCGAGCAGTCGTACCCAGACCTGCTGGCGCTGCTGATAGCTCTGCTGGTGACGGTGATCGTGGCTCTGGGAGTGAAGAACTCTGTGGGCTTCAACAACGTGCTGAACGTCATCAACCTCATCGTGTGGGTGTTCATGATGATCGCCGGGCTGTTCTTTGTCAACGGCGAGAACTGGGACGACGGCAGATTCCTGCCTTTTGGCTGGTCGGGGGTATGTAAACATAGATGCAGACAACTTGCAAACAATTTATAATACAGAAATAAAAAACAATATTTCCCATCATTCCTCTTGGTTCTTCTCTGTCACAGGTGATGCAAGGAGCCGCCACCTGCTTCTACGCCTTCATTGGGTTTGACATCATCGCTACAACGGGAGAGGAGGCCAAGAGCCCCAACACCTCCATCCCCTATGCCATCACTGCCTCGCTCATCACCTGCCTCACTGCCTACGTCTCTGTGAGTCACCTTTGACACTGTGTGCAGAAGTAGTAACAGTACAGAAAATGCGTCATTTACTTCCCATTTTACAGCTAAAAGCAGTTGGAGGAGATTTAAAGGCTCCAAAGCACCTTTATCATGTTACTCAAAGCATCACTGCTGTGGCACTGTGGTGAAATAATGACTTGGCTCACTGACGCGTGTCACAAAATGAAATTAATATGATCAGATCGATTGTGGGAAGCCATAATCACAGCTTCCCACACATTTTGAAACAAATCTTTATATGTAATTAGAGAAATCACCACGCTGAGAAAGAAAGATAATTTCCAGTCTCTTTTTGTGAGAGAGTTTCTGTCACAAGTCGACATTATGACGCCTTCAGTATTTGTCATTCTTTTGTCGACTCACTTGTCAAACACAGACTGAAAGTGTTTTTCCCAAAGTTGGAGCAGCGTCTTACAGAGAGATGGAAAGATCAAACATCAATATGCTTCCTTCCCCGAGCACTGCAGCTGCGCGAGTGTGTATCTCGTCTCTGATCTTTACGTATTCAGCTCGCGCAGACCTACCAGAATTCTTACTTTGACACGTTTGAGCTGGATGGTTGTTGCCATGGGTACCGCGTAACGGCAGCCTATCAGGAGAGAGGATTTTTCGGCATCGCCTGAGGGGGGCAAAGATTGCATCAACTTCAGAACTCTCTTTGAAAACCTCGTCTTTCTCTTTTCTGTGTCTCTCGGTCGCGCCCATTCCTCGGTATCCACTCCTCAATTCAGCTTCCCCTAATCTCCATCTTTATCTGATCAGTCGAACTTTCCCCCGTTCCAATCAGGATCTTGTAGCTGCAGGTCAAGATCCAGGATCGTTTTCATGATTGCGTCCCTGCTTAAGAGCAGTGGGCGTGAGTATGAAATCACTCAGGAAGGGCGTTAGGGTGAGAAATCTGTCAAATGATGTCTCTGAAAACCGCCTCGCTCACAACGAGGAATCACATGAACGTGTGCAGAGCTGAAACCGGGCAGTAGCATCAGCTCTGCCCTCTCTGACAAAGACATCTAATCAGGATTTGTTGGAGGATTCCCTCCAGAGTACGCACTGTACAGTCCCCTTTAAAATTCACACACGCAGTCAGTGAGCCAGCGCCGCAAACGGACGAAGGGTTAAAGGTCACCGGGCTACGAGGGAGAAACTGATCTCTTTCCATCCTCCTCTCTGCGAGGGTTGGTCTTTTTATTATTCTGCTCTCTGTCTGTAATCTGTTCACGCAAATCCCTCTTTTGCAGCACGGTATCTGTGACAGATGGCCCTGCATGATTTCACACGTCAGACGCGAGGATCAAAAATGCACACACAGACACACATGCAAACACACACACACATGCAGCTAGGTTGTGTGTGAGTGTGTGACAATTTCGATGTTTATGCAGTTGCATCATTCTGAGGAAGCAGTCTCCTCTCAAGAGCTTTTCACTCTTTAGTAGCTGTTCTGAAAGTTAAAATCATACCATATTATCTTCATCATTACATTTTCTCCATTGTTATGGATTTATTCTTATTCAAATTTCCATTTTTTGTGATACGCCATTCAATCTTAGAAACAGCAATTAAAAAACAATCTCACAGCCATATCTACAGTATTTCATAGCTCTTTCATTTTGAATGTCAGGATGGATTTTTTTCTTACTGAATACTGAATCCTGTTGCTGTTCAATCCTCTTCCATCCAGGTTTCTGTGATCCTGACTCTGATGGTTCCGTACAATGAGATCGACGCTGACGCCCCCCTCATGGAGATGTTTGCCGTCCACGGCTGCATGTTTGCGAAGTACATCGTTGCAGTCGGCTCTATAGCCGGACTCACCGTCTCCTTGCTGGGGTCCCTGTTCCCCATGCCCAGGGTCATCTACGCCATGGCGGGGGACGGCCTGCTGTTCAAGTCAGTGCCCTCCTGAACCTTCATATCAGTCTCGACGACTCATGAATGTTTCGCAACCTACCCATAATTGTGTGCATGTGTGTGTGTGTGTGTAGGTTCCTGGCCAGTGTGTCTTCCTACACAGAGACCCCTGCTGTTGCCTGCGTGGTGTCAGGCTTCCTGGCCGCCCTGCTGTCCCTCCTGGTCAGCCTCAGAGACCTCATAGAGATGATGTCCATAGGAACCCTGCTGGCCTACACCCTGGTGAGCGCTAGATAACGACGGCCCACACATACGTATGGACCATATGGGAACTTGCAGGGTGCTGCTGCTGCTGCCCACTCACTATATTTAGCTCTCTGTGTTACACAGATTAATTCAGAGTTGTTTTTAACCTGATCGCATACAGGGCAGCCTATGCACACAATGTACAGTGCACCTAATGAGCTCTTCTGCAGTTCCAGACATTGTGTGCGGTTTAATGTGGATGGTTACGTGGAATATTCTCCAACTCGCTTTGTGGCTGGAGAATATTCCCTCTCTTGCTGATTTTAAACAGGTGTCTGACTTTCGTAAACTGTTCCCTTATATTTATATCTGCTGCTTGTAAACTCATCATCCCTGTAAATGAGGGAAACCTCAGAGACGAGTTAAAATAAAGGTTTAAATAAAAAAAAAAATATATATATATACATATTTAAATTTATAGACTTTCGACTTTAGACCTATTTTGTCCCTCTAGGGAAATTCTTTTTCACATGACCATTTCTTCACATTTCATTTCACCAGACACATACAGTACAAACACACACAAATTACAGCACATTATAGATTAGAGAGGCTCTGCTCTTTGAGGGAGAGCACACAACACGAGGGATTTTACTGGGGAAACTAATCCCCCCAGCACATGAATTATACCGCAATAGCTCTAAACATATAAATAAACAGGAGGTGCCAGCACAGTCAACAAAGTGTTTCATATATAAACAGGAGGTTGTGGGGAAAGTGGGCGCTGCAGCAGAAAACACTGTCGCAATGGGAATATCAGCTAGGTGAGAATCTGTCAGGTTGTATGAATGTGACAGGATGATAACAGATGCCTAACAGCCAATCAGCTGCTGCGAAGTGAGTGATTTAACCAGATGTTCGTTCCCCTCTTGGTTGCCAGGTGAGTCTCTGTGTCCTCCTGCTACGTTACCAACCTGAGGGCGACATCCACGGCTTCGTGAACTTCCTCTCTGAAGAGCAGAACAACAAGAGGAAGGAAGGCGTCCTGGCCGAGTGCGAGAAGGACGCCTGCTCTCCCACCAGCGAGGCCGATGAGTACGGCGGTCCGCCCACAAACACCTGCGGAGCCAAAAACCTGCCGTCGCTGGGCGACAACGAGATGCTGATAGGCAAACCAGACAAAAACGCCTACACTGCCAGCCACCCCAACTACGGCACGGTGGACATGTCCACCGGCATCGAGGCGGAGGAGTCGGAGAGCGGGATGTCCCGCCGCCTGAAGAAGCTGATCGGACCACGCTACTACACCTTGAGGATCCGACTTGGTCTCCCAGGAAAGATGGACCGGCCGACTCCAGCCACGGGCAAAACTGTGACCGTGTGTGTGCTGCTGCTATTCATCATCAACTTCGCTTTTTGCTCGTTCATCATTTTCGGTGAGATCACATTGAGAGAATTCACACAGGAATTCACAGTGTATTTTAATGAGGAATTAACGACATCCTTCCCTTTTTTTTTCCCTCCCAGGAGCGAGCAGTATCGGGGAGGGTCGCTGGTGGGCTTTGCTGCTATTAATCTTCTTCATCATCTTTATTGCCCTCCTCATCATTATAATCCTCCAGCAACCTGAAAACCCCAAGCGGCTGCCCTACATGGCGCCCTGCGTGCCCTTTGTCCCTGCTTCGGCCATGCTGGTCAACATTTACCTCATGCTCAAACTGTCCGTCATCACCTGGATACGATTTTCCATCTGGTGCTTTGTGGGTAAGAGAGAAAACGGAAAACTTTTTTTTTTTTTCTTTGTGTCTCTTCACGCCAAAGACATTAGATTCTCATCTCCTCTACCGTCCTGGACAGATAAGAACTGACCATGTTTTGAGCTAAAACAATGACTCACCTCAATCCATCTTAAAACAATGGAGTCATGAATTTCATTTCTCTTGAAAATGACTCATTTCTTATTGGCTGAGTGAGCCAATAAAACCTAGCATGTGTCTCACTTACTCGCTTTGTTTGTTTGAGCTAGGAAGTCTCATTTCACTTCTATTTTCCTTTCTCCATCATATCTATCCGTGCATCTGTATTTGTCCGAGTGGGTGTGTACTTGTGTGCGTGTGTGTACATGCACTTTGTAGCTCAGCTCATCATGCAAGTCCCATTGCTGTGTTTTTTTTTTACTGCTTATGTAAAGGCAGAATGAATGTAGCCCGGTGTCCAAGCAGAGCTGTTTTTGTTCGTATACATATATGTGTTATTCTGCTGTGTGAGTAGGATCGCTGTGTTCTTCTGACTCACTCAGAGTGGGATGAACTGTTGTTAAATCGCTTCAGTTTACTCCTTCGCTCCATTTGAGCTCTTAAAGGACAATTCCGGGCAAATTCAACTCATATTTTGTATTTTCCTAGCATTTTATGTCTAAAAGAAGGAATCTGAAGATTTTAAGTTTAATTGCTCTTGTTTTGTGGTAGTTGTGTCTGTCCCAGCATCGACCACGGCAGCGATGATTCTGCTTTTTTTCCCCCACAGACAGATGGCTACTCAAACATGCACCAAGAAGTTTATTTACTTCAAGCAAGCCATTTGTAAAACTAGATCTATTTCAAAGTCTTGCTGAGTCTGAGACCCCAGTCGGAAGCTCCCGTTTGTGTCATAAACACAGGAATATCAACTCTTGACTTGCTTGAAGTAAATAAACTCCTCGGTGCATGTTTGAGTCGCCATCTGACGCTGTCTGTGGAAAAAAAATTGCAGCTTTGAGGGATGTAAAACAACCTAAGCAGCGGAACTTGCATCCGCTCCCATTCATCGCTGCCGTGGCGATGTGGGACAGACGCAACTACCACAAAACAGGAGCAATTAAACTTAAAATCTAGGCAGCCCCACCTCTTTGAATCAGGTTTCTGTCTGTTTCTGTCTAATGGAGAATAAACTCCTGTTCTGTTTGATTGACCTTTATTAGAGTCAGATTTTTGTCACTGTTTATGGTTCATGTTTAATAAAGTTTAATTTGTATGAAGCAAAAAAACAACAAAAACAAAAAAACTTAAAATCTTCAGATTCCTTAAAATGTTAGGAAAATACAGCCCTGGGTTGAATTTGCCCAGAATTGTCCTTTAAAACTGTGCCACAAGCTCTAAACATGCTCTATCTGTTCATATATTGATCATTTTAACTGCGATAAATGCCTGTCGTGCCCCCCCCCTCCCCTCCTCAGGTGTGCTCATCTACTTCGGCTACGGCATGTGGAACAGCACCCTGGAGATCACGGCCAGGGAGAACGAGGTGCACGCCTCCACCTACCAGCGCTACGACCAGGGCGTGGACGAAGGCTTCTGCGGCTTCGACGACGACTTCTACCCGCCCACCACCACCGCCGACCCCTGGGGCGCGCCCGAGGGGGGGTCCGGGCTGACGCCGCCTGCTCAGACAAAACCTGAAAGCGAGGGGATCTCATCTAAAGGCGGAGGCAGCAGGACCATTGCCAATCACGGCCTCGCCGAGGAGGATCCCATGGATTTCTGAAGGGACTGACTCTGTGTTACCCTGAATGTACTGCCTTGTCTGCTGCCTGGGGGAAGGGGAGGGGGAACAGTTAGTGTGAGTGCATGAGTGATTGTTTGTGTGCGTGCGCGTGCGCGAGTGTGCATGCATGCATGTGTGTGCGTGCGTGTTTTTTCGTCTGTGCGTCTAACCCTTGGGCTAGATTGTTTCTCGGCAGTGGAATGGCTTCTCTTTCACTCTGCTTCACCACACTCCTCCGACTCCTCTGCTCACACAGTAAAAACGTGGACGTCAAGGTCATGAGTGGCTTATCAACAGCCACTTGTTATTCACTTACCAACATCCCACATGAAGAAATGCCAGACAGAGAGAGGTGCGGACATAACAAGTGGTAAAATAACAATGTGGTTCACTGCACTGTGAACCAACCCGACACTGTGTATTGAGCAATCAGTCAAATATTCACATCCTAATCACGGGATACAGGGGGAGATGAGGTTGATGAGTGAGGGACATATGAATCAGCACCTCTCTTCCTGTTTCAACACAGACGGGCAGGAAAGTTAGATGACAGCACGCCAAGCCCAGGCTATTTCCTAACAGTACATCTAGGACCGGCTGTTTCTGCTCTGGTCTCATTTCACATCGACAGTAAAGTGGCTGCGTGCATGCTCTCAAATAACGCAAAGATCTTTATCAAAACCACTCAACAACCACTTTTCTGGGTATCTTTAAATATTTCCCCTGACCCTGACTAACATCTAGCCCAAGGGATTTGGATTTGGAGTGGATTGGGGGAAAAGGGTGTTGATGTTTTCTGTCACAAATAGTACTTGGACTTTGCTTGCAATAGTGCCTTCATCTACTGTAGGTGTATGTGAGTTTCTGATTACGTCTGTTTTCTACTTTATTTTTGCCTGTGTACGCGTGAGGGTGTATGTGCAATCAAACTCCACCTTTTACATTGGTTTTCCATGTCTGTGTGTGTAGATATAAAAAGTGTGTTCTTCAGATTGTTTTACCGTGTATGTGTAGGTATTTGTTTGTTTTTTTTCTTTCTTTTTTTTTTTGTTCTTTCCACCTCTCCGCCCCAAGCATGAAGCTCAGCGTCAAACCGCCCGCATCCAAAGCAGCACACGGTGCAATAGAGCACATGCCCGTCAGCTCATCAGCACCGCCAAAAAACAAAACAAAAACAAAGGCGAGAGAGAGAGGAAGAGGCCGTAACAGAGGGAAAACAGGTTGAATCCTAATTGACAACCTGCATGGTTTATGGTGATGAATGTCATATTTTCTGTGCGCTTGTCTCTGTTTACCTGAGCTGGGAAGGAATTAATTTTCAGTTCATACAGTTGGGAAAATGAATTTTATTCACAGCTTTTGCACCCACAGAAGAAAACGACATTAGTGTTTGGATAAAAATGATTAGAGATGAGAGGGAGAAGGAAATGATTTTGTCTTTTTTGCTGGAGCGAGGGTGGATAGACTTTTCAGGGGAGAAAAATGAAGGACCTTTACGTTTTTTTTCTCACCCTACATTCATATTTAATCACAGTAGATTAATTGTTTAAAAAAAAGAAGGTTGATATTATTTTAATATATCACCAGAACTAAGATATGGATGTTTCAGTTCATCCCTGAGTCAAGAGGAGGGTCTGAAGAAAAGATTCATTACACGGTGGAGGTAGTTTCAAACCTGCACCAGTAATTATCATCCTGCACAGAGATACTGAGTGAACTGAAATCTAATTCCATCTCTCTCCTCTGCTTCTGACTTTTGCTTCTTTCCCACTTGCTTCCTGTCTAACGTTTGTTATCCTTTACTTCCACCACTCCTTTGCTCTTCCAGCCCAACTCTTCCCTCATCTATTTACCACCTCACCCTCCTCTTCATACAGTATCCGCGTCAGCAGTGATTTTACCACTGTTCTGTAGGTCACAAAGTGATATAGCCGAGACCGGTCTGAAGCAACAACCTCTTCACGATCCGTTCGCTCCTGTTGCACCTCAGGGCGTCTTCTGCTATTGCTCTTCTGATTTGAATATTTCCTCCTTTCCCTGTGGTTCTGCTCTAACCCATAGCGGTCTGAGTGAACCCCCTCGCTGCCCCCTTACCTCTTTGGTTTTTATGCATGTTGCTAGTGTTGAAGTCCTACTTTTACATGTTACCTACCTACACTCTTGCTGCACCCCCGAGGTATCGTGAAAATCAATCAAATCAAATCATGGTCCTGTATCACACAATGTGTAGGACACGTAAGCTAATGCTGCCAATGTCGGGGGCTCGATTCCATAGTGAGAATGTCTGAGAGGGACTGTGGCACACACCAAATAGCATCCTGTTAAGATATCAAGCTGAGGGTGGGGGTGGGGAGGGGGGACTCGTCTACAACAAACTGCTGCTGTCTGCCCTGATTGTCGTCCCTGTACCTTTTCCTTGTGCCCCCTGTTGCTGCATCTGTCCCTTCCAGGGAAGCCTTACTCGTCTAATGCACTAAATCAAAGGATGCCACGCTAAACCCCCCCACCCTACCTCTCTGCTCCTCTCTCACATCCATCCCCACTTCGACAAAAGGTTCCTCCTACGTGTAGGAAAAGGTTAAAGTTGGTGTTGTCTGGTGAAATATTTGTGGTTCCCATTCCTCTTAAAAAATCCAAAACAAAACAAAAGCAACCCAGCCCAATTCTCCGAGGGGATTACTGTACGTTCATATTTGATGATTCTGCAACTTGCCAGTGCAGGGAGTAATGTGACCTCTCTGGAAATTTGGGTGGTTTTGGGGGAGTTTACATTCTGCAACCGAAAGTTGCACAAGCTGTTTATGGTATTTTCAAACTCAACTCACACCACCTCCAGGCCAATAAAAATGTCTAAATGACCCCCACCCCCAGCAAACAACTTGTTCCCTGTAGAGAAAGTCTTGAATTAGCATCTCTGTGGTCATATGGACATAAAACTGTACAGAAATTGCACCGTTGTGGGGATTTCAATTCACAATGTCAAATGTTGTTAAAGTCCTCATTACAGCTTTCAGACCAGCAAACAGATTTACCATAACCAAGATCTTTCAATGACCTTCACAACCTTTTTAGCTGCCAAACCTTAACTACATTTTTTTTTTGCTGTGACTGCAATCTTTCCCCAAACTTCACCACACCATTGTTTTAATACAATTGTATTATGAAAAATTGATATTTTATAAATTGTGGGAATCAAATATTCAAAAATGTTGCCATTTCTCATAGTCTGAATTTCGCAGAATCCATTCAATTTCGACTTTCCATCTTGCGGTAGGGTTTAGAAAAAAATGGACAAAAACAACAACAAAAAAGCACATCCTAAAAATGTTTGCACACTTTATCTCACACACATCCAAAAAAAATAAATCCCACTGTTCAGCTAAAATACCTTCCCCACCCACATCGGCTCCTGACTCAGCCAAAAGACTCAGCCGCTTTGCGTTCATAGCTCAGCCAAACCAAGAAGGCAAATCCAGGCGGTGCCATGCCTCTGACACTGAACTGTACAGTCAACTTTCTATATAACTGCTCTGTGTGTGTGTGTGTGTGCATATGAGTGAGTGCATGTACTGTATGTGTGTGCGTGTGTGTGTGTTTGTTTGCAGACTACGCCTGCGCCTCAATGTGACTGTCTGTGGTGAATGTGTAGCATGCCGTCATGCACGAGGCCCAAACTTTAAATGTTGTACTTGCATGTGGTGACTGATCGCAACGAGACATAATAGAACACAAACCAAACCGAACGCAGGCTTATAGTTCTTATACCTGGGACTGTGAGTCTCTGAGCTGAGCTTTAACAGGTGTATTACAACAGAATCAGCCAAGAAGAAGAAAGAAAAAAAAAACTCCTTACAAGTGAGTTGATATTCATACTGCAATTATTTCTATTCAGATTCAAACTCAAACCTTATCTCATACTTTACAGCTCAATACTACATTATGGTAAATGGGAAATTAATTCTCTGAGCTATAAGAAGATTATTTAACGTATATTCCCTCCTGTATTTCTAAGCTCATTAAGAGATCTCAGCCAGGTATGGGAACCGGGGCTCCGTTCGGAACGGGAGTAGAACATGTAGCAAACACACAAGTGTGGGAGCGACTTCTCTCACATCTTCCCTCAACCACCTCTTACAGTAATACCTACTTCCTGTATATCTCTTTCCATCCACCACAACCTCTGCAAGCCAAAGTCCACAATGTTTGTTTACTCTTCACGTACAGGAGATTGTAGTTTCCTCTAGGAGATCACTTAAGATATGAGTTAAAAGATTTTTTTCTTGCTAATAAGCTAATAATGTCAGTATACTGTACATCACAAGAAGACTGATTTTCATTTTTCTCTCACAGTGACATTAGTCGACAGTGCAATGACAATTTTTTTTTTTATCCTAGTTGCTAAGTATTTCATTGAAAGATTGAAAGTAAGTATTAGCCTATTCTAGTGACCACATCAGAGCATTGATGTGACACAGTGGAAAAAGTACAACACTAAAAGGAGAGGGGGGGTGGGGAGTATTTTTCTACAGCTGTTTCCGATCCACAGACCCTCCTGGGGTAGGTGTGCACAAAAGAGCAGGGTGGAGTTAGTCGAGCCTTCGCTATCTGTGTTTTTTGTTTAATCACAAGGAGGCCTGGGAGAAACTGCTAAAAATATATTTTTACCAACTGTAGTCTCTCAAGAAAGATGAAGCTCATTTATAAACCTTGATCCTTTCCTTTGAAGGGTTTTTGGAAAGGTTCCAGATGTCAATAGGACGGTAGAAGGTTTAAGGGAATTAGAGTACTACAGAAAACATGCAGAAACTATTTTAATACAATTCTATAAAGGGGGAAAACTACAAGCATAACCAGTTATTGCCACTATTGCTTTTAAAGTCAGCTACTATTTGTTTATTTTGTCTCGGAGAAGGTGTGCCATGTTCTTCCTGTGCTCTGTGTTCGCTGTGGCCAAAGTGTCCAGTCAGTGTGCGTCGGACTTGTTGAGATTGGCTTCTCTCGCAACAACTAGATATTCCTTTTTTTCTGTATATTTTTTGGCACAAAGCTGTATGATGTAGTTGTTTTTTATGTTGACTTTTTTTTTTTAATGGTTTCTTCCATATGTGTGGTTGTTTTTGCTCCTGGGTGCACTGTTTTTTGCTGAGTTGTTGATATTGCTTCCATGCAACAATGAAAGTTATTTATTGCAAATACCAAAAAAACAAACAAAAAGGCTCGCTCATTTTTTCCAACATGCACATTTATAAACAGTTATGCACCAGTATTATGCATGGTTGTAAGTGTGAGGGAAAAAAATCTGGTTTTGAACTCAGTACGACCCAGATGTTTTTCCAAGTTTTGTTTTATTTTTTTTATAGAAAGCAAAGTGGGTTCACGTCCTTCCTGGGCCATTGAACTAAAAAAAAAGAAAGAAAATACCTCCTACAACTCTTAAACAACAAAAGCTGATGGTGATGTGCCTTGCATTTCTTTGTTCTTTTGTTGTTAAGGGAATTTACCAAGAGTATGATGAGAATATAATTTATGCTAATTTTACTGTAGCATAGTTTGTGTAGATGATCCCTTATCATACTCTTGGTACTGTAAGAGGATGGATAAATGCATGTCCCAAAATGTCAAAGTGTTGCTTTAACCACCCAAACATACTTACTACTGTACATCACTCAGATGTGAAAGGGTTATAATGGTGTTAATTGGGGAAGTAAAGGTTGCAAACTGTGAAAAGTCAGGAATCCATGCAGGTCTAGGTTTTAGAAAGTATCCGAACACTCAGTCCACTGAGAAATATACACAGCCTGTATGCAGAAAATGAGCTGTCAAGACTTAGGTAACTTTGTGATGTCACAACAAACCAGTCACCACCCCCAACCCTAATCCAATCTAGACGCACCATGTGCCCTTGATTTTGTTTCTTTGATGTGTTTCTCCTGAAAATGGCTATATTTTTCTTCCATCAGCAGTCAACCAATCAGAAGGTCGGATCAGAGCCTCCTCTCTTCTGATTCGCTCACTGACCTGTTGTTACTAGAGCTCAAGAGAGAAGGCTAAGGGAGGAGTTGAAAAACTACACTGAGAGGGTTTTCACTTCTTAAAACCACAAATATGTCTTCTTGGATGAACACTTCCAATACAGTAATGTAATATTAAATAATACAAAAACACAGGGAAAAAAAGTGTAAAATATGGGACCTTTAATATCGACCTTTCACTCCTTTTCAATGGGAAACTCTCAGCTCTGACATTATTATTGCTGTGATTCTTGCTCTTTCCAGCTCCACACTAACACACAGTGGGAGGGGAAGAGTTCATGTTCAAGTCCTCGAGTGGAGTATTGCTGAATGATTTTTCTGGGCAGAAGTAGAAACAGACAAGTCGGGTTGATTGACTGTGGATACACGAGAAAAGAAAATCAAATACTTAATCAGAAAATAATTGCTGGAAAGTAGTGAATAGCACAGACTGGAATATGAAAACATCCAAGTGGAGTTTATTAGAAAAATAGATTCTCCTTTCAGATTTTTCTTAGTCATCTTATTTTTTTTATTTTTTTTTGTCTTTGTGCATATCATATATAAACACTACAGTTCCTTTCTGCAAAACAGGACAGCTTGGTTGCACACCACCCTCCCACCGCTCTCCTGTGGACTGGACGGGCTCTATGCCTGGAACAGCAACACATTTCGCCGACATGACCACACACAGACACACACCTGCACACACAGGCATGCCAGGAAATTCTGCTACACATGATGTGAAGTGACAGACTGATGCATAGGAGCACGGTGGATACCAGTAGGCAACGAGGGCAGGTGACTGTGGGTCTGAACTGAAGATACAGTAATCTGTGGACTTGGTTGTTTCCAATGTATCATGTTATATCAGTGATGTGACTCAGTGGCCTTGATACAGACAGACAGACACATACTCGACACTATTATCTGTGTGTATGCTTGTTGTGTGTGTGTGTGTGTGTGGTCAGCAGGGGAGGGCCTGCACAGCGTCATAGGGACAGGCTCTTCTGTGCTGACCTGACTCAAGGTCACTGAGTCGCATCACAGATATGATGCATTTGCAACAAACCATGTTTTCTCACCGCTCTCAGCTTAGTCTCACTATCAATAGTCCATGTTTCCACTCGGAGTAAAAAACAACAACACCACAATCACACTGTTCTCGGGCGGTGATTACCAGAAATCACACAAACACAGACACACCACATTTGCATTTGTAGCAATTATGTGAAATGAGTGACATTTGATCGTGTCGGTGTGATGAACTTCAGACAAAGGCAGTTTGGATTATTTTACTTTTTTTTATTATAGAAAAAAATAATCAAACAATAGCACATCAGTGAAACAATAAATAACCAGCTAACACTGTTTCTGAGTTGGAAAAATCAGGTTTCTTTCATGTGTGTTCAGAGCACATTTAAGATATGGAACATTCAAGTCATCACATGCCTTTAAGAGAAGCTCATTGACATAATACTGATTTTTTTCTTCTTCTTTTGCACACTGGTGAAATATATTTTTAGCTACAAATCTTTTTAAGAGCAACTCCATGTGAGGAAGTTTGACTTAGATGTTTAATGGAAATTCATGATTCGACAGTTGACAGGATAAGCTGCTTTTTCTTGTCACTCAGTTGTGATCCAAACCTAAAATAGAAGTAAGTTAGTCAAAGAGGAATGTGTAAAGTAGCTTCTAATATCACTATTAGATGACAGAGTAATGAAAATGACGTTTCTGTACTCGTTAATAAGTTATTTTGTTTTGTCAAATTCAGGCTCTAATTCAAGCTGTAAACCAATGGCCAAAATTCTCCTTTAAAATCTGTTCCATTGTTTGGCTGTTTTCCTGCAGAAGCTCAAAAAAGAAAAGAAAAAAGAAAGTCAAGTCCATCACTCGAGACATAACTGCACCAGAGGGTCAAAAGAAAAATCAATGCACATAAACATGTATACATTTCCATTGCAAATATACTTTCATACCCTGCTCTTATTAAAAAAACACACATCATGGTGTAATATGATTTAAAAAATATATTTATCAACAAAGGCACTTTTTTCTTTTTACTTCATCTCTCGGTGCACAATAGAAAAATAGATGTAGAAAATCAATATTCCAGTCCACAGGTCGCCAGGCTGCTGTGCAGGAGCTTGTATGATTATGTAACAACATGATGAGTCCACACCAAACCCAACATGAGGAGGCTGCGAGATGAGCTCTGCAATATAAAGACAATCCACTGGCGGAAAAAAGAGCCCCAACATAAACAGTCTTTGTGTGTCTGTGTGTGCGAATCTCTCTCTTTTGTGTATGTTCTTATGCTCATTCAGGAATTTTCTTCACATAAACCAAAATGAATGAGTGTATGAATGGTTGTTAATGTGCTGAATGTGAATAACTGAGTGTCTGGGTGCTCTGGAGTTATGTGTCTCTATATACAAGCTAGCTACTGTCCCCTACACATCCATGTTGGGATTCAAAATCTGTCCTGGCTCAGACGTGGGCGCTCTTGGCGTGATTGTTGGTGGAGTTAGGCGCTGGGTTGCCTCCGCCCTGTCTGGAGTAGTAGAAGCGGTTGTTATCCTGGTAGGAGGAGGATTCTGATGAACAACAGGTGAGGATGCACCCTCCCAGCAGGGAGAAAATAGTGCCCATCCAGCCAGCGTAAAGGGAGAAGCCAAATGACATGAGGCCATGCCGCTGGTGGGCCCCGATGGGAAACCACACCGTCGAGACCAGACCACAAAATGCTGAGGAGAAAGAGACAGAAACATAGTGTCATTAAACTGAGACTGCAAAATTGTGCTGCTGAATATACTGTCAGAACTTCACAAGTGCATTTATTACGTATCACCCCATGGGGATGCATGGAAAACATTTTGGACATTTTGGAAAAGCAACCTATAAACAAATAATAATGGGTTTGCTGAATGTTAAAATGTCAAAATACATCATAAAAGTAGGGATGCAGAACTGAAAATGAGAGAAACTGATGAAAGTGTACAAAAAATGTTATCATTTTGGATATACAAAATGGTATTTCTGGTGAAATGTGGGATGCAAAATTGTGTAAACAAAAGCTTCCTGTCCACATGTGCATGCCATAACACCACTTCACAGTCTAGTGGCAAAGAAAATACACTATATTTAAACCTGGGATGCAAAATGGTGCAGCTGAAAGCACTAATTCTGATTGAGCATGACCAAGCTTGGCGAGGTGACTAACAATGGATTCACAGTAAAAACTGCACACAGTAGACACCAGGTCAACATAATATTTAAACTGCTGTTGGCAAAATTTTTGATGCTAAAACCCTGAAGAATTGTAGGCTATAGTTTTGTACGTCAAGTCCTCGTGTGAGTATCTACTGTCATCAAAGACAGATTCAGTGTGTGATACAGGCTTTTACTCTGTGACCTCACACATACAGTAGCTGTACAAACACGGATGTGATAAGATAACACAGGGATGAGGGTCAAGAAAAAATTCAATATTCTTATTCACTACATAAATCTTACATTAATTACGCCAGATAACAAGTCTAAAGTTAGAACAAGGATAGAGGAAGTATTTCAAAATCAGTGTTGTGCTAGTTACTCAAAAATAGTAACTAGTTACAGTTACTAGTTACTTGATAAAAAAGTAACTCAGTTAGTAACTCAGTTACTTAAACTACAGAGTAATGCGTTACTGAAAAAGTAACTTTTTCGTTACTTTCAAAGGTTTTTTTTTCAATGCTCCCATTAAATAAAGGTTGATTGAATTCCCCTCAAACCCCATGTCAGTTCTGTAGCTACTGATGCTGATGAATAAACCCCATCATCATCATGCTGCATACACACTAAATAAGCAGAAAAAACTAAATATAGCATTTCCTGGTGAAATATGGTTTATACGTGAACATTGAATAGACGTCCACAAATAGACGTTAAAAAAATGTTCACTTTTGAACCAATTCTGAACGTCTTTTCAACGGTTGGCATGAACGTTTTTTAAACGTCTTTTCAACGGTTAGCATAAACGTTTTTTAAACGTCTTTTCAACGTCTTTTCAACGTTTTTTAAACGTCTTTTCAACGGTTGGCATAAACGTTTTTTAAACGTCTTTTCAACGGTTGGCATAAACGTTTTTTAAACGTCTTTTCAACGGTTGGCATAAACGTTTTTTAAACGTTTTTTAAACGTCTTTTCAACGGTTGGCATAAACGTTTTTTAAACGTCTTTTCAACGGTTGGCATAAACGTTTTTTAAACGTCTTTTCAACGGTTGGCATAAACGTTTTTTAAACGTCTTTTCAACGGTTGGCATAAACGTTTTTTAAACGTTTTTTCAACGGTTGGCATAAACGTCTTTTCAACGGTTGGCATAAACGTTTTTTAAACGTCTTTTCAACGGTTGGCATAAACGTTTTTTAAACGTCTTTTCAACGGTTGGCATAAACGTTTTTTCAACGGTTGGCATAAACGTTTTTTCAACGGTTGGCATAAACGTTTTTTAAACGTCTTTTCAACGGTTGGCATAAACGTTTTTTAAACGTTTTTTCAACCAAAAAATGTTTGCTGGGAATCAGTAGCTACAATCTATTTTGAGAGCTACAACGGAAATGATTATCAACCAAAATTAAACAAATACGTGTTCGTTGACGTTGTAACCGCTTTTTAGACGGTTGAAAAGATCGATCGATCAGCTGTGTTTACCCAGAGTGGTCGCTCTGTGTTTACCGTTTCAGACGTCCGTCTGTCGGATTCGAGACGCGGCTGCTCGGTGGAGTGAGTGCTGGTGTGTCTCGCTGTGACTCTGGAGCTGTGTCCCGGTTCAGGGGCTGCAGCCTGAACCGGGACACAGCTTCGATCTCGGATGCTGCGCTAACGTTACTCGCCGTCATGCCCTGCTCTGTCATGGAGCGTGTCTGGTTACGTGTGGGACGCTAGAGGGCGGCCACCAAGCGCTTTGTTTCTCACAGTGTCACAGTGTGCTCTTTCAATTCAATGAAACTTTATTGATCGCTGTAAAATCTCACCACAAGGAACAGAGTAACGCAGCATTTGGCAACGGGAATGGAGTTATTAAAAAAACAACGCGTTACGTTATTAGTTACTGAAAAAAAGTAACGGCGTTACTAATAACGCGTTAGGCCTACTACCCAACACTGTTCAAAATAAACCTGTTTTATATTTTCATAATCTTCATCCTGGACACTTGGAATGACAGAGTATAAGCTTCCCTAAAAGGGATTCCTCCCTGTACAAATAGCTATTGACAGGGACACATGTAGGCTACTGTAGTAGGCTATATGTTGGATTTCTGCCAGTAAAGCATCAGAACAACAGGATGAAGTCATTTTACTGCCAGTAAATTTTGAATATGTTGCAATTAAATGTGTGAAATCTGGATCCATAGATAATGTGTGTGGGCTGAAAGCTGAAAGACACTGTAAACAAATATAAAGTTGGACCAAAGCAACAAGAAAGTTGCTGGGATGCTTTTGGCAGCCAGTGTGAAGGCTGTGGATGGCAGCATGACAAGTGCTGTGCAATTTTGTAAACAAACACACAGACACACATTAATAAATCCACAAGACAAGAGTTCCTCATGGTGAAACAAACTCTAGAAAGCGAGAAAGGGCTTCAACTACTTTGTGTGTAAACAAAATTACTGTAAAATACTCCACAGGTCAAAAATAGCTTTGCAGGGGGATGGAGAGTGGAAAAGTCAAAAATTGATGCAGGTGAAAGGTTTGTTAAGGGACAGGGGCGTTGGAAAAATGATGCCGCACCAGTCCAATATTTTTAAGCACAGTAAACTGGGCAGTTCAGGGAGTGAGTTTCCATGTGTGTTGGGACAAAGGCTGGGTGTGGAGGTGAGTAGGTGGAGGAGAGGAATGTGATGGGAGCTGGGGGGGAAGGGTTCAATGAACAGGAACATATATCTGTGTGTGTGTGTGTGTGTGTGTGTGTGTGTCTGTGCCCAAGAGAGGAAGACAATCATATTCAACATCCTCCTCTATCAGCAGCTTGTAAGCATTTTGAGGTGGGGTTATAGGAGGTCATTGTCAGGACAGTTGGATGCGGGATCTTTGAGTGCGCATGCGAGTACAGAAGAATTCGACAATTCACATTCAGGCTTTGTCTTTGGATGTGAATGCAATTAAGTTGAACCACGTACCGACTATTAATACGAGCACTCCCCCCAGGATGGTGCGTCTGTTCTTGGAGTTCTGGGGTTCATTACCAAGGCTGATGCAGGGCATGGACATGAGGATCATCCCCAGTGCTGGAACACCCAGGATTGCACCTGTGATCATCAGGGCACGAGATACCTGGATGTAGGCTGGAGAAACACAAATACCTTTGTGAAATATATAGTAACAATTTCAAAGGATAAATCAGAACAGCAAAAAAATAGTATAGTATATAGGAAGGAAGGAAGTGGTGGAAACAACTCAATACAACTATCTGTATTTATATAGGGTGGAAAAACAGTAAACTCAAAATCTGTGTATAAAATCATTATGTTGTGGTATGGATGCAATCAGGACAGTATCTACCTGGCAGTTCCAGGATCTGTGTCAGATAGACGCAGTGGTATTGCCCCGTGGAAACGACACAGTCCGCCCAAGGTCCCTTGGATTCAAGCTCATCCATCTTCTTGCAGGTGTTCAATCCAATCTGTGCAGGGCACGTGAGCACCCACTCGCTGGTGGATACCGCGATCACAATGCCCACCAAGCCGAGACAGCTGAGGAGGAAGCCGCTCAGCTGGAGACACGAGTTCGTCATGGTGCAGATAGCGCAAAAAAAAGAAAAAAAAGAAATCACTTGTCCCGAGGTCAGAAACCGTTAGAAAGGATGAAATCGTTGAGTAGAGTTGAGGAGTGAATGAACCAAAGTGTGGACTAACACAGCCTGAAGTCTAATATTAGAACTGATATTCCTCCGTGCAGGTTAATCCAGAGTTAAAGTTTACTTTTCCCCCTCCAACTCAGTAATTCCATCAATTTCGCTCTGTTGCGCACTTCAAAGGCTTGAATCTCTCACATCATCATGGGTTTTATATAGCGGAGTTCAGTAAGGGAAAAAAAAACTACGCAAAACTTCCAGCCAATCAGATACTCAGCTGATATGGACAAAAACATACAAAAAAAACTTGTATGGTCTCCCCCACAAAAAGCGCACACCTCCCTCTCCATTCCCCATCAGTTCAGGGTATCTGGTTGAACTGGGAGCTGAAGAAATTTTCTAACAAGAAATCTGCTGCCATCTACTGGCGGGAGTAGGAATCAGTACAATAAATATATACCACTATGTGCAAGGACCTCAATATGAAACTCTGAAATCACTCAATTATACTTATAATTATACTTAGAAAAATGTAATGAGACACAACCAGTAACTCCTAATTATCGATGTGTTGATGTATAAACAACATTGCGATGTAGTGGATGGAGCTGGAGATGTAGTACTTCTATGAATGCTGTTGTGTAATTCGATATAGAGTACACTGCATTGCTTCATCTGTAGGAGTGAAGTATGAAGGAGTCGGTCAAAGTGAGTAAATGTGCTCTTACATGATGACTCATATACATACTCAGAATCTTGCATTGCTTTCGCTGCAGGGACACTCATCAGTATGATTCAATCCTCTCTGCCTTGACCTCACCCTGACCTTAAACAACACAAATTATGACACTAACACCAATGCAGATAGGGCACTTTGCAGTTTAAATAATATCCTCATACAACCAAAATGTCCTCACACCGACGGTCTCACAACTATAGAAAGACACATTCACACAGACACAGACATACACACACACGTGATTACTGAACTGGCTATTTTGCACATGGTCACTATCCAAGCAATTAATCAGCCACACTGCACTTTGCCCAACAACTATAAACGACCTTTGATGAATACCACAGTGGTGTTTTTGTTTATTCTAATGCCTTTCCATATGGCATACGCTCTAATGTGTCATCACTAATTACACAGCTTAAAACCGTTCTGCAGCAGAGGCATTTGGTGGGAAAAAAAAGAAAAAAGAAAAGCATATTTGCACTGTGAGGTGGCCGGTGAGCAAACTGTCCCATGTATTATCTCGCTGGAGGTCTCCCAGTGCGGGAACCCGTGGGGCTGTACTGGAGATCACCAACAGAGGGTGACATAGCACAGCAGTGGTGCACAGTTGACATTCAGGTGCTGTATAGGACATCATGTTTTCCTCTTCCTGTCCTTTGCTGGATGGAGTTAAGTAAGTCCTCCATCACTCACATCAGAGCCAGTGACATGGCAGCTGCATAGCAATCAGTCTAAGAGGAAGACAGAGACAGACTAGAGACGCTTCAGGGAGTCGCACAAGGTCACTGTCAGTGTGGTGGCACGTTTGGCCCACTTCTTCTCATGTTTTGCAAATTGCTCTTGTGTGTTGGTCATCATGTCCAAAAGCAAAGGTTTGCAGGTTAAGTTAAAATTCAGATCATGTGAAATATGGATCATCTGTTTTTTTTTTTTTTTTTACTGTAGACAAATAAACCGAGCAGTGAGAATAAGATAAACCTCAACGTACCAAATGGAATTTTCAGGTTATTATCATTCACTTGGAGCATCTGCAGTTTTTTCACTTGAGCGGTGCATCCCAGCAGTATTATCTCACCTTACTTAACAAAATCTCATGTATTTTTTTTTCCCCCAACCAGCTGCACCGAGTAGAAAAAAAAATAGTAAAGAAAGAAGAGACTTCAGCGTAGCAGCAGGTCAGAAAGCTGCTGGAAAATAAAAGCTGCAGCCTGCAGTTCTGTGGTAATGGCACTGTATCTATTTACTGTAATACATACTCAGTGTTTCCCCCAGCTGCTTCAAAGTGAAAGGCTTCCTCTAAAGATAATCAACTATGGCTTTTTACTGTGGATCCGCAGCAGGAGGTATTAAATTCATGTCATTTGAGTGAGGCTTTTCTGCTTTGTTTTAAAAGAGAATGCAAGTTGTTCTAAATCAATGTTTATGTGTTATTCTTTATTCACAGCTTTTTTCTGCGAGAAAATGAGTTTTAGTTAAGGCAGCTGCTTAGATGTAGAGCTGCAGGCACTTACGCAAGTTTTGGCAATTACAAAGCTCTAACAAGTAATCTACAAGGCTCTGACACTGCTCTGGTCAGCCCTTGGGCACGTACACTGCTAACACTGTGGCACTGGGAACAACTATGTCTTTTTGTTGTTAGTGCAGGTGGAAATGAGGCTGCATGTGATGCGTGGTGTGGTGTGGTGTGGTGAGCTGAGCGACAATGAAATAGGAAAAAAAAAACTAATTGAAAACTCGTTTTCATGAACTATGGCGAAGGTGTTTGTGTGGATGTGTGATTGTGTGTGTGTGTGTTTGTCACATCTAGGGTCCAAGTGAGACACAAACACATTATAGATCATTGGGGTAAGTGGTTTGAGCCAGCCACCCATGTAAACAGACATTGTTACACTTCATCTCTCCCACCATTACTCTGTATCTCATTCATATCTCTCTGTTTCTTTCTTTCTTTCCTCACTACCTCTCTCGCTCAACTCTAATAGAGTTGTGCAGACAATAGATAGATAGATAGATAGATAGATAGATAGATAGATAGATAGATAGATAGATAGATAGATAGATAGATAGATAGATAGATAGATAGATAGATAGATAGATAGATAGATAGATAGATAGATAGATGGATAGATGGATAGATGGATAGATAGATGAAGTGCAGACAGAGTGAATAGGATATGTCCCTCTATGATTCCTGGAGCAGTTAGTCTGATACAGAAGGAGTGAGGTGGCACAGGAATGGGAATATTATGCTAATGCAGTGAAGTCTGCAACAGCGACACTGACATGGAAGGATGATGGGATTGTAGCCCTCCTGGGGAGGGAATGAGGGGGCAGTAGTGCATGTAGTCCGTGTGTATATATGTGTGTATGGGGGGTGGGGGGAGGCATCTGTACACGGAGGAAACTCAAACACATGGAGCAGGAGGGAGGTGGAAGCACGGCAGAGTGAGTCCTCTCCCGCTCCTCCCCTCATGCTGTCAGAGAGCCGTCAGTCAGGCGGTCGAGAGAGATGAAGAGCAGTGACACGCACTTTGTCTCGATGAAGCGAGACTAGTCCAGTTCAGAGGTGGGGGCACGGTCGAGAGAATGAGTCATGGGCAGGGGGGGTGAGGAGGAGAAATGATAGAGTGATTGGAGGGAGAAGGGAACCTGCTCGGGCCAGCACGCCGTGATGGAGTGGCAGCCATACTGGATGAGTCATCCTGGCCTAGGGGAATGATGGGTACTTT
The DNA here is from genome assembly GCA_030347415.2 of Decapterus maruadsi. Classification (NCBI taxonomy): domain Eukaryota; kingdom Metazoa; phylum Chordata; class Actinopteri; order Carangiformes; family Carangidae; genus Decapterus; species Decapterus maruadsi. Next base: position 20,660,785 of record CM064887.1, on the reverse strand, counting down.
TTCAAACAGTTGTCAAGTCACATTCTGTGATTAACAGGAGGCAGGAGCCGAGGAGAGGGAGGATCGGTTTGTGCTACACCGCCGTGGTGACGTGACTGGAACTGATGAGGTTTCTGATCTGTTCATCACTTAACTCTCAAATACACATGACACCGTCGGGGCTGCAAAGTTAACTTCGCCGTCTCTCATTTGGGAAATAAAATGCTTCACGTGTACTTGTAATTGCAGTTTTCCCCCAGCATGCCCTCTGGATTAGTGTTTCCTATAAATTGAAACAGGAAAATCAATTCAACTCGCAGGTTCTGATTCTTTCTTTCCACTGAAGCTGCCCTCTCTGTTGGGCTTTTGTGGGTCTGGTGGTAGCTTAGCCGCACAGAGTTCACAAAAGAAATACTCAATAAATTATGCTGAAGTTCTGTCGAGCAAAGCATGGGCCTGCTGAGGGGGTGGGTGGGTGGAAGGAGAGGGGGGGTGGCGGCGTAGTTTTTGCTGACATTTCCGAATGTGAATGTGAGCCACTGTCACAAAATCCTTCCTAGCGAATGTTCTTTAATTCAGAGCTTCCACCAAGTTTAAGTTGCTTCTTAGTGATAGTGGTGAAAATTATTTTATATCCCTCGCTCCACGGCCGGTGTTAACATGCATCTCTTGTCTGGGTTTTTGCATAGACACGTTTAAGATGGATTACATTTAAATCTTCTTCACTCCTACAATATGCATATCTACCGTTCACATCACCTCCTGTCATAATGTTGCTATCTCAGCCGCCTGCCGCCTGTTTAGCATACATGATGTGCTTCGTGGTTGTGTTTTTTAAAATGTGATTGCTTGCACAGGAACTTCACGGCTCCACGGTAGACATGGTGTAAACGATTTGAAGTTGTTAGGACTTTTAATATTCTGTACCACATGTTTTCCCCCCAGTGGCGTCATTTGGGTATGGCGGTCTATGGCACTCGCCATACCTTGACTTTGGAAGAAAATGTTCGGAGTACTGGCACATATAGATTTTAACCCCTGGCGTACCGGGACTACGGCGTACAGTGGCCTGTTGTAATTCTCTCTGACCGATTCGCGATAGTGTTGCCTCTTTCTCACTGAACACCATGCTGTCGCTCCTGCTCCTCTCTCTCACTGAGGGGCGGGGCTGCCTCGCGCCGTGCGCTCTCACAGACACAGCGCGTGTACGAGTGCACGCCGCTGCATCGTAGACTAGATGTGTAACCTCATAGATGTATAACTCCATGTACTACAGACGTGAATGTGAAGCGACTAAAACCTTGGTGAGTTATAAGCCACATGCTTAATATGAGTCATTCTGTAGCCACTTGTTTGGCTAAATTAGCTACTGATAGTAGGAGTAAAATGAAAGCTCTTTGAGAAACACTGTGAAGCTGCTGCTACAGTAGCCTAATGACAGCTGTCTGTGGAGCGTGGAGGCTGTGTATCTGGTCACAAATCACTAAAAACTTCTAATTGAGACAACTAAGTCCCAAACCCCTGTCTAACTACCTGAATGTAGTGAATCACAGCAGCTGTGAAATTTTTTATTTGTTTCCAGATTTAATTTATTCTGACTTTGCTGTACTTTGCTGTTCTAGACATGTAGGCCTACTGTAGATTAGCAGTGAATAAACTCATGCAATAATTTGTTGACACAAAAGAAATGGCAATTAAGACAGGATACACATTTTACGGAGTGGATCAACTTCAAATAGCCTATTCATTTGTCTTCAGAGATTAGCAATTTACAAATGGATTTTAACAAGAAAAAAGTGTCAAATGAGTTTGAGTGAGCTTGAGTTGTCCAGGGAAATTATTTATCACACTGTTACATCAGCTACCAACCCTTGTGTGGGGTATTGTGAGTATCATCCAATCCATAGCATTGAGAAAGCTTTGTGATTTTGCTCTCAAATCACACCAGATTGCTGCATTTAAATTTACAATGCGCACAAATTTTCGGGCGGGGGGTTACAACCCCCGCACCCCCCAGGTAGTGGTTGGTCCTTGCCATACCTTGTCTACAACTGAAATGACGCCACTGTTTCCCCCTACATACAAAGTGAAGAAAAAGGAAAATTGGGGCTGCAAGCGAGTCTATATTTACCTCCTCGCTGAAAAATCTGCATCAGGCCTTGTGCCCTACACATCACTGCTGTTTGTGCAGGTGAACGAACAGCGTGTATCAGGATGTTAATGAAAACAATGCCACATATTTAAGTGTCACTCAGACTCGTTAGTTTGTTTATATTGTGTGTTAGCTTTTAAACTGGCGGTGGCTCTGACAGGGTGAAAGAGCTGTGCAGAACAAGATGATTAGCAAAGGAAACATCAGAGTGACTCCACATAGTTGAAACTCACTCAGAGTGAGACTCTGATGAGCAGCGTGTTGTGCACCGAGAGTGGCGATTAACAGACATATCAAAATGACGAGCGCAGTTAGCATCTTTGTTTTGGGTTATTTGTTAGCTTGAAGCTGGCAGCCGGCAGATGACACAGTGTTAGTGGTTGTGCTCATTTGCAGACTCCCACTCCCTGTGCTCTTTGTCACGGAGCGTCAACAGGATTGGTTCAGATGCCTGTCTGAAGCCTTTTTATTCTTTTTTTTTAAACTCATTGATTCACCAGGGGTCAAAGGTGGAGATGTGCAGGCTTGTCATCAGCAAATTCCACTCATTCTGTCTTTTAAACATGTTACAATATGGCTTAAAAAATTGATTTCTTTATTTTTTTCAAAAGAGGAAACTTTTATGCACCCCATATTAGTGTTCAAGACCAAGACCAAGACTTTGAGGGGGTTGAAAGCCGAGTCTAGATCGAGACTGAACTAATTTCAAGACCATTACTGTATTCAGCACCAGTACTCATAATAATCATCTGGCTTGATAATTACATTATTCCTCAGCTAAAAAGAAAAGATATTTTATTCAAAATCTATATCACATCTAATGGAAGCAAAGTTTGGATTGTGTTATTGAATTACATTACATAAACCAAAGTGAGTGAGTGACAGAGAGAGACACTCTCTCACTGAAGCTCTGGTTTTGAGAAAGAATCCTGAGTCCAGCTCGAACCGAGACCGAGACAAGACCTAGACCTTGAAAATGCGTCTTGACCACAACACAACCCTGTATCCTGTTCTTCTACTTTTCCAAACTGCTGCATCTGCTCACAGTTTGTGACCGATATAACAGTCAACACTGCTCGAGCGTCGGCAGTCATTATTCAGCCCCTCAGTTGTCGGATTGTGAATGTCACAGTTGAGTTAAAGTCACGTCTGACTGGTGGTCAGAGTGCTGTTTTATAGTTGCCCACACATCTCTCTTTTTGTTTCAGGCTGCACTGTAGATGACAGAGCAGACGGAGCGTGTTGCTGCAGTGGGAGCCGAGTCGCAACTTGATTTGTGTCTAATCCTCCAGTGTGTCTGCGGTGTAGCAGCCATCACTCACCGCTAACTGTGTTAGCCATTAGTATCAATTAATCTCAACAAACGCTGTTGGCCATTACACTCAATACATCACCACAGTCGCTGCTAACTACATACCACACAGAAGTGAGCAGTGCGGCACCAGCCTCGCCGCCGCTTGGTGGGGGAAGATGAGAGATACGTGTGTCACTCTCCATATGGCAAAGTGGGAGAGAAAGAGAGTTACAACGAGAAACTGGGAAGGAGACAGAGGCAGAGGGACAAGAGTGAAAAAGAAGGTGATATATAACTCACTCTGGCCCTCTGGGACTGAGGAGCGCAGCCTCTGTCAACATAGTAAATATACTCTAGGAATTTGTCATAATAGTTCATTAGTGCTGGGGGGAGATTTACGCAGGTAGCAGGGGTGAGGAGAGTGGATTAGGAAAAGGGCATTTTGTTTTCCCCAACACATGCTCTGAAACTCCCATATAAATAATCATATTTTCAAATTCCACGACAGTTGGCATCTTACCACATAAACTTATTTCCATTAAGCCTTAACTCCCCTCCTTCCCTCTCTCCATCCTTCTCTCCCTCCTGCATTTTCAAACTGCTTAAATTAGCCTCCTCATCATTCTGCTCTTTATAATCCTCCTCCCCTCCCCTTTTCTCCTCTGTTGTCACCAGGAATAGGATAATCTATTGCTCTTTACATGGTGGGCTGTGCATTATCTAATATAGGAGATGGGAATGTGTTGGGCAGCGGGACAGAGAGAAAGAGAGAGAAAGAGAGAGGGATGGAGAGATATACGGAGAGGGAGACGTGTCATAACTCGTATATCATGTTGATTAGAGGCTCTGCAGTCCTGGACTGAGTGCCGTGAGCAGACCACAAGATTACGTTACTTTATTTAAAGGTATAGTTCAACATTTGGGGAAAGTATTTATCCTTTCTTTGGAAGGCAAAGCGTTTTCACACTACAGCTCCAATGAGGCTCCACGTGCACGGTGGAATTCTTGAATCGGCGCCAAGACGAAAGCGAAATCAGATACCGTCGTAGTTCTGACCATAAACAGCGATTTGGAGACGTTATTCCAATGACGCGCTGGAATGCGTCCATTAAAACCGAAAGTAGGAAACGCTGGGCGGGTCGACCACTGAATGATAAAAACAAAATAACGATAAACGACATATTTATCGAAAATGGATCCATTAACAAGTGGGTAATGTAGATTCATCCACATTAATATGAGACATTTTTATAACCCCAAAAAAACTCCTCGTTGTCCCTTTAACAGAGAGAGATATCAGAAGGCTGATACCCAGGAGTCAGGAAAGGTTTAAGCCTGACTTAACATAAAAACTGGAAACACCAAGTCTGAAGAAAATGCTCACGCATTCCCACAGTAAAGCTGATTTATTTACACAATCTATCTTCTTTGTTTAAGCCACATATGAACATAAATGTCAAAGCAACAGTTTGTGATATTACAGGAGGTTTGGTGTGCACTGACTGGATATAATGAGTGGTAGAAATGCTAAATGAGCAGGTTTTGGTTGCGGTCTTTGTACAAGCATAATGATACCGAACCTGGCAGCTTTACAACACCCACCTGTTGTTCACCATTCAATTGAACCTCAAATGAAATATTTAATATCTGTCTATGTTTTCAAACAATTAAGCTACAGCACTTTTGTCAGTTTTACAGCGTGCTCAGCCATAGCCGGGCTGATTTCTTATGCCAAGCTAGCCAAAACCCAGACTAGCTTTGCAGAGAGAGGGAATAAATAGGTCTATATCCTTAAACATTTGAACTCTTTAAAGCTAGACTCATTTAATTTTTATTTAAAGAATGGGCCAAACGATTATGTAATTTGAAAAGGAATAACTCAATGTGATTAACCCTCAGAGAATTACAAAGCATTTTAGCATCTATCAGCTCATTGTTTTGGCTCCATAACCTCGTACTGCCATCGATCTCACTTTGAGTCGCAGCGAGAAGCTGTTTTCAGCATAAAAGCTCTGGTGAAATCGCTGTAAGCTGCTAAACAGCATCAAATTTGTAGCATGTCAACGTCAATATTGTGTGTACGGTTCATCCGACAGCCATCAAGGGGCAAAAAAATCTATTAATACAGCTTTAAAGACAGACAGACGGGCGGAGGCTGACAGGCGGGTTCTTTGGTCAGTCAGACCTTTAAAACAGCTGTAGCCGGTCTGTGGGAATCAGCTGGCTTTTTGCTGCTTTTTAAAGAGGCAGCCAATCGACACTTTTTAGTATGAGTGCTGACACATTGGTATGAGTGCTGATCCGCTCCAGGATCGCTTCATAAGTGAATTTCATTATTTATTTTTCAGGCCAGATTAGCTATAATGGACGGGGGTCAATGACCCAAGAAGATCATTACTTATCCACTGACTCAGGTATCGGCCTATACCTTGCTATTCCTCAATTACTAGCTGACAGACAGGCGTGTGGAAACAGGGTCATGCCAAAGCCCCAGCCTCCCCATATATATTAGGCTAAATCTCCTTCCTCTCACCCCACTACCTCTGGGACTCTCCGGGGAACGCAGAAGAGATTGAGTGCTCCATTGTTTCTGCTAATGCGGTTTAGCTGCCTGTCAAAGAGGCGGTTGGGAACTGCTCCAGTCTTAACCACCCGCTTGTCTCTGACACTTAGTGTGCATGAATGTTTGCGTGTGTGCATCTCTTGCTGCTTGTGTGTACACGTGTCAGCGTGTGGAGTGTGCATGGCAACATGCTCTCATACAGTCTGTAGCCTATACATGGTTCTTATGCATTTCACTGTGTGCGTAAATCACTTTCAAATATTTATTTCACTGCCCACTTTCTTATCAGCGTTTTTTCACGGTGTGTCGCTATATGTCCCTCTGCCTCTGTTATCCTGCCTCCATCCTTAAAAAACTTCCATTTATTGGTTTCCTTCGAACACCCTCCCCAACACCCTCCCACCCTCCACATTCCTTAACCATACAAATGCATTTAAATGTATTTACCCCCTATCTGCCTTTGCTCCCTGACTGCCAACCCTGCTCTCCCCCTCTTAAATAAACCAATTTAATCATGGAGGCTTCTTTGCCCTTGTGCATTTCAGTGTGTGTGTGCGTGTGTGCGTGTGGGTGTCTGTGCTCCTGTTTGTGCATAGAAGTCGCTGTGTGTGTGCGTGTCTAGGTGTGTGCAATACACAGAGAGAGGAAGAGAGGGAGATAGATCCCCACAGGCTTGTGTGTGTGTATGTATGTGTGTGTGTGCGTGCTTGCACAAGGGTGCACATGCATTCCCCCCTCTTCCGCTGTCAGTGCTGGGTTCAGTGATGCCCAGCATACTCATCCGAAATCTGTGTGACCTTGCCAGTCAGCTAGTCATTCAGCCATAGCAGGGCATCTCGTACACCTGCCCTCTTTTGCTGTTGGTGTGCGCTTGCATGTGTGTCTTTATGTGAGTGTGAGCGGGCGGGCGTGCGGGCATGCGGGTGGCTGGGCGGGCAAGCAGCGTGTGCATGTGTGGATGATGTTTCCTCTTCCTTTCTGTCTTGTGTGTCTGTTGTGGTTTCAACTGTAACAGGCAAACAAGACCCCATTTTGTTCCCATAGATCCAGATGATTAGTATCAGATTGGGCCTTTAATCCTAATGACTTTTTCCACCACACGCCTTTAAGATCACACTGGCTTTGTCACCCAGTTCCAGCCAATAAAACAACCCCCCCCCCAGTCCCCGCCCCTCCCCTCCAGACCTGTCCCGAAGTGACTGCGGTGATTGCATAACGGCAGGATATTCTCAATGAAGCTGGCAATGGAAATGAAAGAAATAAATGCTCTCCTGCCCCATTAGAACTACTATCAAATTGTCCTAGGGCATTTATAAGGTGCTTATTCCCTATTTGCTACATTGAAACTGTTCAGTGGCAGACACTTTTTAACTTTAATTGTTCTTGAAAATGCAGAGACTGAATGTTTTTAACTATCTATATAAATGTGAAGCCGAGTGCTACTGCAAAAAAAAAAAAAAAAGAGCCTAAGTGCTGAGCAAACCTTCCCTGGATAAATAGAGATTAGAAACACACACATACTACACACTCACACTCACTCACATACACACACACCATGCACAGTTGCCAGCAGGTCTTATGTGAAATAGACCAGACTCAAGGCGAATACCAAACAATGCAGCAAGGCGCAGGCGACGCACTGTAATTTCAGGACAGGCCTGAGTTATTCTGCCAAAGGAAATCCTGATCTCGCATCTCATCAATCATTTTCTGCACGAAAACGGCAGCACCTGCGTGCGTTTTGTTCCCGTTCGGCTCAGTTCTGTAAACTTCCTGTCTCCTGTGGGGAGACATTGAGCTTAATTCATTTCTGTAAAGAAGCAATCTGGCTGTGGGCCCTTTAGAGCATGCGGCGTCTCCATCATCCTAATATTAAAATGGCCCGCATCCCTCCCTCTGCCCCTCATCCTCTCCGGCTGGCACGCCCCACGGCCATTTGTCACACAAACAGCATCTAATACAAGAGTGGGGTTGACATCAGTCCACCAGGAAAGATGACAGATGACACATTTCTCTACACCTTTATACGACTGCAGAGGCTTGTCCGTCAAAGTACTGCAGAGAACAGAAAAGATGGAGAAAATGAAATGAATATTGGTTCTGATTTGAATTTTTTTTTATCTTTCCTCCGTTCTTTACTCAGCTGCCATCTTCTCTACTCCCTCAATTCCCCCCCCCGCCCCCCTCTTGTAATGTGGTTTATACAGACACAGCATATCCACTTCTCTGTTGGCTCAAAAGCCATTACATGTAGAGGCTGGATGTGTTCTTGAATAAGAGTTTGCATTTAATCAATTCCGTGTCCTGCATTGCAACTGCGAAATTAGCGCTGGACATAGGACGCTGGGAATTTACAAACTGATCAACACTGACAACTTTATCAATACTCTGATCAAACACTGTGGAACTTTGCTCTTGAGACTCTGTGAAATCTTGATTTTTCGCACTTGTTTTACAGATGTGTCTTCATGCAGCAAAAAAAAACTGTAATTACTCATCTCATTGAGCACTGTTTTTCCTGAGAATTCAAATTAGTTGAAATTGGTTGTAATTGTCAGTGTCTAAGAAAATGACAGCTCTTTTTGTGAAAAAGAGTTGGTGCAGAACTAAGAGCAAAATTGCAGAAACCTGAGGAATTTTAAATCCCTATCGCTGTCCCTGGTGTGCAGCTGACATGATTTTTTTTGTTATTGTTTTCTTTTCTTTTTTCAGCTCCCTCCCTCCTGCAGGCTGAGATGACTCTTGGAGGTGATTTAGTATCAGAAGAGCTGGCGAGGAAGAAGCCAAGGGGCAGTAGGGGAGGGAGTTGTCTAAATGGGAGTAATAGATGGACGGGCAGGGGTTCATGAGGAGACGTGGGAGGGCCCAAGAGCTGACAACGAATCGTCTGAATCAGGGTTTCTCAAGGACTTTTGTAATTCACAGTTTGATCTTGGCTTGGGGGGATCGTGGGGAGACGAATGGAGGAAAGGTGGAGGAGGGGAGGGGGATGTGAAGGAAAAGAAGAAGAAGAGAAGGACGGAAGGGAGGGTGTTCCCACTGGAGCCCGAATAAATTGAGAGAACAATTCGGTATTTTTAGGAAGCGGAGATGGATTGGTATCTGATAAAGTGTAACTACGATGACAAATGGGCCCTGTTGTTTCTCACACAGCCGCACAAAGCAGGTGATAGTTGGTGCCTCTCCCTTATAAAAGTGTTTGGAGAGGTGGCCAGCGCCGACAATTAATGAGAGCAGAGGGGCTGTCCAACACGGGAGATTAATGTTGGATAGCAGCTGATAAATCAAGCCTCAAGCTGCCAGTTAGAGCCGCATGTAGATGACTAACTGGCAGTGGAAAACACGGCTCGGTTAAAAAAAAAACAACTCATACTTGGCACACCTGTTAGAAAAGCACTTGTAAGTGGCGACAGTGACAACAAGTGACCTATCATCGCACTAATTCAATAGTCTTCTGTGTTTTAACTGTGCTGCTGCAACTTTATTGACTGTTAAACAACAGAGCACTAATTGTCTCTTCCATTTTCAGTGTGTTTAAGTCTTGAGAGGATCGCGTCCTTATCAGCGCCGAGCCAGGCACCAGGAAATGGTGCTGGAGTCTCGCACACAATCCGCACACTCCAATGGATGCACTGAATATACACATAATAAATCCGCACATGGCAACACTGGCAGGCATGCAACTTCACACAATTATGTACACATGAGCATTATGCAATATGCATATATGGACACATGTACACACCGAGGGCCTACCTGTGATTAGACCCCTCCCCCCTCCCCCCTCCCACTCCCTCCAGAAGCTGTTTCATCTGTCCAGTCAGTCATATGTGTGTGTTTGAATACCTCAAAGACTTGAAGCCACAGCCCCACCGCTCTGCCCGCTCTGCAGCCCTAAGCTGCGAGAGGCAGAAGAAAAGGGATTTGCGAGTTCACCAGCGCTGAAATGACTGCGATGCTTTGGCGAGTTATGCTCATGTGGGATTTAAGTGGCTGAGAAATTCGAGGACACTTTTTACTCCTCTGATTCAATCCACTGACTGATCTGTCTTTGGCAAATTTAATACACGAATGTGCGATTTAAAACCTCAGGGGTGAAAGAAGCTCTTGACTACTTCCTTTTCTAGCTGGTTGTAATAAAAAAATAAAAAAAAACCTGTCATTGTGAGGGGGGAAAATACCCTCCGTAGCCCACCGGGTGCAATTTACAATATATTTGTATTTCACGAGCTGTGCATGCATACACAGCCAGTTCACTGACTGCAGTCAGAAATATTTAACGCTATGTGTTTACGAGGCAATTATTCAACGTATTGTGAAAAAGCAGACTTAATCATTTATGGTTGCAAAAATTCGACATTACAATTTTTTGCTAAATCTATCCAAAGTGTCAGTTCCAGTGGTTTCCCTTTGCTTATCCTTAAGCCAGGACCGGCTTAGACTGATAAGTGGAGCTAGCCGGGGGTCATCAGCTGCTTAGCCTGTGGAGGCCTATGTGTGTGTGCGTGTGTGTGCATCCATACATGGATGAGAGCAACTGTGCATTTCAAGATGATATATTATATGCATGTTCGGTCGTGTGCATGTGCATGTATGTACGCTGACATTCATTATGTGCTAGCATATGCATTGTGCATTTTGTCTGCAGTGCTGAGGTAGACCGAATGTATGCATAAGTATTCAGCCAGGTCGGGGATGTGCTTTATCTCAGCTGTCCGTTGCTGTATCTGAAATCCCTCCTTGACCACATCCAGGGGCCAATCCCACATACCCCGCTACTGCACCTGCACCAAGATATGGTCATACAGGTAAATGTTATTATGGCTGTTTCAGTCGAACTAAAATGTGAATGCTGTGAATTCCTGCATATTCTCATACTGTAATAGTATTCTGTGCAGCTTTATGACCTTGGTTAATGTGCTTCGGTTTTAATTTTACTTAGTCTGAGTTTCCACCTGGCAATAATAATATAAAATAATTGTGTCTTCTGTATTTTCATTCTCTTCTGCACTGGCCTTTATTCTGTGTCAGTCTGCTCTGTTTCTCTCTTTTATCTTCCTCGATTCTTGTCAGCCTACCAAAATTAAATTAGGAAGCTGACAAGATGACATAGATGACATGATGTCTGTGAACAAAAAGGTGCGGGGGAAAAAAATGTAGCACACGTTGTTCTGGCCATGGCTGCACATGTTGTGGCAATCAAGGCCAATTGCAGCACTTTTATTTGGTTTCACACTTTTCAGTTTGTAAAGAAAAAACAGATTAAATTTATTATTTTCTTTTGGAGAAAGTTGGACACAAACAGTGTAACTCACACGGCCTAAATTGATTCCACACCAGTAACACAATGTGAGGAGGAACTTGTTTTTTTGGACCTAATCAGACATACATTAAACAACTAGCCATTAGTGATGTTTACAGCAACAGAGGAGCCTCAAAGTCAAAGCGAATCAAACGTCCGCCCCGGTGTTTCCAAGGGCTCATTATCCCTTTGTTGTCTGTGCTGTGCTGTATGTTAGGCTGTCTAACATATAAGTGACAGCATGTTTGTTTGCCTGAATTATTGTTTTTAAGCCTCAGCCCATTTCTGATAGTTAATGTAAAGGAAGCTTAAAAGGCTGAAGATGGTTACCAGCTGATATTAGCCTGTGATGTGGATATAAGTACTGTAAATGTTTCTTCAAAGGGATGAAGACACAGAGCTACTCTACTCAGTTCTACTTGCAGTGGCCTAGCTGTTCTGCTGATGTTTGCTCCACTCTTAGCATGCCAATTAGTCATTAAGTATCTGAACCGAGTAACACAAGAAGCCCATTAAACTTCACTGTTTGCACAAGGAAGATTTAGGCGATACAATCCCCATTCTCAGACTCTGACTTTGCTTATTTCTCGTGGGCAAGTTGTGACCTGCACCTTCACCACACTATGAAATAATCATGTATAACATAATAATGACACGAGAAGCAAATACTCAGAAATACTTACAGTAATTGCGCTTCTGAAATCACTCCGCCCAGCAGCCTTGTCTGGAATGTAGGTCCGGCTATGCATTTGCCTTAAAAAACAACTCTCTCAGTATTGTTACATTATTATTTCATAACAATAAAAGAAGTGAGGGAATATTGGATTGATTTCCACCTGTGGAGACTGCTCTTGGTGAGTAAAAGAATGAAATTTGATGCAAAACTACAACGTCTCCACTAGTAAACAGCTACTGTGGCATTGCAAAGGTTGAAATAGCTGCTTTAAACAAAGCTAACAGTTTCATGAATTAGCTTTATGCACAGAAACCAGACTTTATGTGAAGCTAAGCTAACTAGCTAGAGGATTAAACTAGATACACAGAACTGATAGGGTAGCCTATTAATCTTTTTTTAATCTTACTTTAAGTATGAAAGTAAAGTATTTCTTAAATGCCAAACTACTTGAGGAGGACAATGCAGAACATTTTGTTCTGTTTGGGAGAGTTCTTCATAATGTAATGGGGAGCAGGGACAGCAGGAGAAACAGACGCCATAAGGAAATTATATGGCTTTTAGATGATTTAGAATTTCCTTTTTATGGCATTTCAGGACAATCAGATCTTGTGTAAAAGTTGTTTACTGTGCACTTGTAAATCGTGTTCCTTGTATTCTCAGATTATTTACTGTGCGAATTCATCTACATCCCAAGTGTCATTATTTTGGGAGGACGATCATCAAAGGTGTTACAAGGTCTGAACCAACTTTCCCTGTTGCCTGAGCCTGGAACTAAATCTTCCCTGTGCTGCATGCAGGATGGTAACGCCGGCCATAAATTACAACCAGTGCAGCAGTGCAGCTTTTTTCCTTGAGCACAAAAAAAAGAAAAAGAAAAACACAGCGGCGTAAACGCAACACACAACTTTATGGAGCAATGAGTATCATAATGCTTCAATTTATGCGTGTGGTTCATAAACCAAGACTCAAAGTGGCTGTAACTATTTCTGAACTGCAGCAATTAAGAGGATTTCTGGAAAACAGCTAAAGCACATATCAGCCACCACATCTAGTTTATACAGTTGGGAAAAAAAAAGAAAAAAAAAAAGATCTTTGATGTCGGAAGTTCAATGGTATAATTATTGATTCCTTTTAACTCCAGCTGTGCATTGGGTCCAACATGAAGGAAGATTCATGAATGAATGAAACAGCTCAACGAAAACAACTCAATCTACCGCTCAGTTAAATTATATCGTACCGACGCGCATTTATCTTTATGCCTCTCCATTCTCTTTCAGATAACAAATAAATTATATTCCCAAATTAGATTTACCGGGATGGGATCATGTTTCTCATTACATGCCACTTGTATCCACAGGGATCAGTATTTTTCCTGTCCGTCTGACTGAGTGAGTTCACACCAACCGATCAATAAATGGCTTTGTTTACTATGAGAAACAAACACACCCAGCAGGCCATTATTCTGTCTCCGAGTGTGATAGTAAAAAAACAACAACAAAACGTCATAAACATCCTCCAACTGGCCTGATGCCTGGAAATTGATTATGGCATTATTGACAGCCATTGTGGCATGTCATGAGGAGCATTAGGCCGCCGCTGATGACACAAACTCACAACTGTTTTCATAATTCTGACCTTGACTTATACGTGAAGATCTGCAGAGCACATTAGATCTCCGTTAAAATGACTCATGGTATTGATCCACGTGTGGAAAGTGTTGACTGTTTTTCCCTCCTGTGAAATCAGTATTCATTAAATGTCAGTTTAGAGCTTAATTATGAATGGTTATAATTAATGCTCCGGTCGTATGATGAATGGTTATCATTGTGCTGGGTGGCGCCGCGTGCACCGGTGGCGACAGCGGTTTACAATATCATTTCTCCTCTCAGCCCCTTGGCGAGTTCATACCCTGTGACCCTGCGATCCCCTGTGCATTTTCATGCCCGGCAGGCTGACTGCAAATCGATAAGCTAAATTGTCCTATACATAAGAAATGATGCAGCGGCGCCTTAAGGTGATGCCGCATCATTAATGAACTGATGTATCTTCATTTTGCATTTTTTAAATTCTTTTTGTGTATTGGCAGGACCATAAAGGAGTTGAAAAGAATTATTAGAGGTATTTCAGGGATGCGGGGCTCTTCTTCAAAGACTTGGATGGATATAAAGCTCCCACAGAAGAGCTACAGTAAGTGAGGGATTTCAGTGGTGTATCTGTGGGTGAATTTATGTTGAGGCTGGGTGGAGGGAAATTACAAAGTCAAAGGTGCAAGCTTGTGTACATAAATACATTTGGAGAGTAAGGAGAGAAGTTAATTATGTTTACCAGGGAGCTCGGAGACTCTTCCAAACTGTAATAAATATATCCTGATTAAATAAAGTATATAATTAGGATGTATTAAATACAATTTGCAGCAGTTCATTTTTGGATCTGGATTTAGTTTAAGACGAATTCAACCACCGTGATGTAGTGTTTTGTCAGATTACAAAAACATAACAAAAAACAGTGCAAATAATTCAGAGTGGCAGCCGTAACATAAACCTATTGGACCCCTGAGACTCCTGCCTTGTTATATCGAGGAAGTCTTATGAAGAATAATTTGAAATGGGAATTTATAGAGGAGAAAAGCATCCGAACCCAGCAGCTAATTCCACTTTGTAACTCTATTAAAACACAGTATTAGCAAAGCAGGTTGTACAAGTTCACAGTGCAAATGTAGTAATAATGGCACAAAACAAAGTTAATTAAAATCATATCAAATCAATTTAAAAAACCACATGATAGGATCAGATCAACTTTAACAATCTAATTTAATCTTCTTTGTGATGATCATGGAAGAAAAGAGATGAGAATATGAAATAAAAATGGGAGGATGGGAGGAAGGGAGGGAGACTGGACGTCATTCTCCATTTGTCCCAGGTGAGTTTCCAAATCAAGAAGTGTGACATTGGACCAGAACCCACCCAGGTGTGTTGGCTCAATCCACTGTTTCAACATTAAACTCACACCAGTCCCTGTCGCTTCAGATAAAAGACCTGAAATGCCGCTTTTTTTTACACTTCCTGTCACTACATTTTTGTCTCAATCCCACACGTACAGTACAAAGCTCATGATGTGCGTTTCCCAGGGGGAGGTGGCATGATTTGGTTTTGTCCCACGAGATTTTTCTGAACTTCTCTAGAGTGGAGGCACCGGTCTTCAAATGAACACTGACAGTTTGGTTTATTCTTCCACCTCAGTGAGTTATCAGTCACCATCAGCCGCCCCTAGAGCAGCAGGGAGGGGATGGAGGGGGGCGGAGAGGTCTTGTTGGGTGTGTACATGTACATGTGTGTGTATGTGTGTTGTTATTGACACCAGCAGGAGGACAGAAACACCCTGAGGTGAAAAGAGGATGTAGCATCCTCTGATTTATTTTCATTTCTAGGCCATACTTCATATGAGTACCTTAGAAACCCTCATATTCATTTATAAAGACAGCCACACACACACACACACACACACACACACAGACACACACTGCACAGTAAACACATATGCACCGCCGCCTCACTGAAATCCGAGGATTAAAAGCTTCTGTTTGGTCACAAATTAAACGTGTGCATTTCTCTGTGTGTGCGTGTGTGTTGGTGTGTGTTATTAGTGTATGATGAGAGGGAGGGGAGGGGGGATTTTTTCTTTTTTTTTTTCTTTTGGCAGTGTGCTGAGCAGAGAGAAGGTTCAAAGCTGTGGGCTTTTTCTTTTTTTTTTGCCATCTCCCTGCTTCAGCATGTGCACAACCAATGACCTCAATTAGCCCAGCGTCTGATAGACACACATGCACACACATAGACAGACAAAAACAGCTAATACTGGGATACTGGGGGGTGGGGGGTGGGAGGGGGGTGAGAGACAGAGGCAACAGTGAAAAAGTGATGATAGGATTAATGGAGGAAGACTATTCAAATGTGAGACGTTTGTGTACATCTCTGTTTCATCTCCAGTGATAAACCTTGACTCCCCGCTGGGGCAGAAAGAGAGGGAGGGTGACAGATAGGAAGAAGATGAATGGACAAAAAAAACAGAGAGAGAATCACAGACCCCATAAACAATGAGACTGACGAAGCGATGAGTAGAAGTTTGGGTAAGATCAAACAGAGAGTATAAAGAAAGACGGGACAGGGGAAAGAGAGTCACAGAGACAACAAAGAAAAAGAGAAGTGGAAAAGATTCAGTTTAAAGGACCCATAAGAAAAAAAAAAGTACCGCAGAAGATGGAAAAGTTACATAAAGGCGAGGAAGATGAATGAATGAGTGGGGAAAAGTGGCAGAGTAGGAGAATGAATGAAAAGCAGAAGTAGGAAGTCAAAGCGCGGAGATGAAAGAAGAAGAATGAGCAAGAAGAGGAAGAAGCGCGTCGTGCACAGATGTAGATGGAGGAAGCAGGGATCTGTCAAACGGCAGGCACACTGAGAGGAACGGCGCTCTGACCTTCACGGGACAAGCTGCTTCCACCGGCAAGAATTTATGCGCGCTCTCACTTTGTATTATTGCCCGTAGTAAAGTGCGAGTTCCTGTGTGTGCACAGCTATGTATACATGCATGGAGATGTGTTGTTTTTTTTGTCTCTGTGGCTTTTCTGTTATGGAGACTTTAAGTGTGAATGAGTATAGGAGCACGTTACTCACTGTGATTGTGCGTGCGCCAGCCACAGCGTGAGTAAGGTAAAGATTGAGGGTTTCCCCTTCATCACACACGTTCCCAGTCCTTCTCTTTCATTTGTGCACTGTCTCTCCCTCCCTCTCTCCTCTCTCCCAGCAGCCCCATCTCTCTCGGCTCTCGGCGGGAACTCCATTAGACCTTGCACTATGTTATCTTATCCTGGAAAAATAGCCGGACCACCTGCGGTTCAGAGCAATTATTGTACACCATATCTCAGGAGGTGTTACAAATTAAACATGGCTTGGGTCACGCGCGTTTCGCTCAAAGCAGGCTGCATACATGCAAATGTTTCGCACTCTCTAACGTCCCACTGTACCAGCTGTAATAATAACACACATTTGTTTCCACCGGTTGCGCACGCCCCTTTGGAAATGTTCCAATTTGTTACACGAGTAGAAAGTTGACAGCACCCGAGGTGTACAGCATCAGAAAAGGTCATCCAATAATGCTGAGGATCCATCATGAATAAAAGACAGTGTTAAGCACAAACTAGAGGTTAATGCACGAGGTTTGGAACATGGTATTTGAAAAATGATTCAATATTTGGTCCAGATTTGTTTTTCCTGCAGGCTATGATAACTTGCCAAATTGAGTGTGATCTGTAGTTGCTGTTTTACGTCCCCTTCTCCCCCAAAAACAAAAAGACAAGGTGGCCTCGGGCGAAGCTTTGAGCTGCTCTCGTGGTCAAGACCTGTGGGATTTTAACGCCCCTGGCATTAAATAAAAAAACAAAAAAAAAAACAAATGGAAAACATTGTGAGCTCAGCCCAGCAAGCACAACAACTATTACAATGAAGGATTACAAACAAGTGGTTCCTTAGAACCAGTGCTTCACGTGGCGAAAGCTCACAAGCAAATTACAAGACTACGGGTTAAGCCCATCGCATGCTCTTAAATATTTGAGTAGTGAACGTACACACAACTGGTCATGCAGCGTGAGTGCTCATCTCTGTGTATTAAAGCGTGCAGTGTTTCTTAATGAATTTGTAAAAGCAAAGTGATATGAAGTCATTCTGGCTCCGTCAGCTTATTCGCCAAATGTTTTTAGTGAGTTTGGAGGTTTATGGGTAGTCACTTTACGGTTCCACATTACATAACTGAATTAAATGCGACCCATGGGGATGAATGCAGATGAACTGGGGGAAAGACACATTTCAGATGCTTTCCGCACCGCTGCTGTACTTACGGGGGGAATACTGTAACCAAAACAAATTGCTTCCTTGTAGCTATCCTGCAGTGCTAATGCGGGACAGCTGCATGCGAGGCGGAATTTCCACTGCAGGTTCATTTTCAGAGAATTGAATAAATATCTGCTGCACAGTTCGAAATGTCAAAGAACTTAAAACAAATGTGCACCAAGGAGGCAAAAAAGCCAGTTTGCAGACTCGGCTTCTTTTTATTTTTATTATCGTCCCCTTTGTTGTATCTTTTCTGATCCGAGTCTACGTGTGCACACGTGTGCACGACTGTAGATATCAAACCTTTAGAGCGTGTGTGTGTGTGTGTGTGTGTGTGTATTTGTGCCTGTGTGAGATTTAGGCTGTGCTATCTTTTATGCAGGAGGCTCGCGCTCACAATCTGGCTACTTGAGAAGCATCTGCATCTGTGGCGGCAGTGGTCCACCTGTTGTGCAAGCCAACAGCGCAAAAGGCTTTCCAAGAGCTTGGAGAGAAGGGAGGAATTATCACAAACACAGACTGATAGCTTCTGATGTCTGGCCATGAAGCCAGTTGGAGATTTGTGGCCCCACCACAACATGAGATTAGAAAATCTAGAGGACGAGACTTTTAGCTTCAACTTCGGCTTCTTTTAACTTCCTCGGAACCGCAAAAAACACACAACCACACACATGTGCACAATCCTGCTGGCCTCACGTAAGCATGCCAGACACTCAGTAATCAACACATTTAAAGAAATACACACATACAGTATGCACAACTCGCACACAGGCCAGAGGCTGCAATCTGACACATGCTTAGTGATGACACCTAAAAGTTAAACTGGCCTCTGGTTGCACACACACACACGAGCACACACGCTGTACACACAGACACTCGGGTAAGTTAAAGAGGTTTTCTGCCCTGTGGTTGTCCTTGGGCAATATCATCACAGAGAGAATCAATAGAGCCATCGCTCAGACTGAATGGAAAGAGGGAGAGAGACATTGAGAAATATATAGGAGCAGAGACAGGGGGTGTACAGAAAGATTGGGGAGGAGAGGAGAGAATAATAGATGTGAAGTGAGGGAGGGAGGGAGAGGGAAGGGAAAGGGAAAAAGCAGAAAAGGGAGTAAAAGAGTGTATCATTAGAGGGAGTGAGTAGGACAGAATCACAGAGGGATAAGAGGAGGAGTGAAGCAGGGAGCTGGCAAGAGCGTTTGAGGGAAAGGAGTACAAAAGGAAGCTGGAGACAAAGTGACAAGGATGGATGAAGGAAGCAAACGAAAGAAGAACAGATGGAGAGATGGAGGGAGCTAAATGGTGGGGATGGGGGGAGTAGATATAACTGAAGTGAAAGTAAAAGAGAGTGAGAAGTCAGGAGGAGGAGGAGGAGGGAAGGAGTGCGTGCTTTAATAAAAAAGAGGGGAGGAAGAAGAGGATAGGTAGAATAAAGCGGGGTTGAGAGACTGGGTGGGTTAAAGGAAGAAGAGAGAAGTAGGAGGGAAAGAAAGTTCAGAGGGGGAAGGAGGGAAGATAGAAGAAAGGAAGAAGTGATTAAGTGTTTGAGTGAGGCGGTGATTAAGTGAGACGAAGACTGACCCTGCAATCAAGTTCTGTCAGATTTATGGTTCCCCCGAACATGAATGACACTTTATTATGTCTGAGGATCAAACTGTGATGTAATTGCTCTTGTCAACATGGCCGATCAGAGTGAGCGGGTAATAAATTTCATACAGTAAAGTTGACAGTAAAACACAGCCACAAATTTGGTACACAAACCGAGGGCATTATCTGATAGTGGCAAAGCATTCACTTCCTTGGCTGCATTTATCACGATCAATAATAACTATTACTATTGTCTTTCAGCACTTTAGGGTCTTTCAGCTGATTATTTTGGTTTTACAGTTTTACTGCAACATCTATGTGATATTCTAACACCTCAATGATCCAGGTATTTCCCTCAGCTGTGGCAAATAGTCCAGAACAGGAAGTAAAAATTGGGCTTTCATCCACAACTGTTCATTTAGCTGTACAGTATGCGGCTGGATGGCTACAGAGAAAACTGTTATAAAATACCTACATCATAAAATGATAATGTGATATGACTTTTTCTATTGCTCTCAAATGACTGAAAAAAGATGAATTAATAATGAGTAATTTAACATCAGTGTTTCACTGACCTCTAGTTGAAATTTTCAAGCTGGTCTAACGCTTCCTGGCTGTGATCACAGGACTGCCCGCTGGGACCTTTATCCTCCTCTTAGAGTCCTGGAGGTCATCTGAACATCCCGTCTGTAAGTTCAATCACTGGAGGGCAACAAAAACATGACTTTTATACAGTGTAAAAATACTCTTTAAATATTGTTTAAAGGGTAATTGCCATTTTTTTTTACAATCTGGACCTTATTTTAGCCTTATTATAGCCTATAATGCAAGTACAAGTGCAATGCAGCCTCTAAATAACACATTATCTGCTGCGAAACCCGTTCATTTCACCAATATTTTGTTATGATACGCTAGTGCTATTCCCCTCTGAGTCCGGGGTTAGCTGTTATCAACATCTGTAGGTTGACCTACTAACCTCTGACCTGGATGATATCACCTCTGAGGGCTGCGTGGCTTGTTGCTACCGCTAATAATACTATGGTACGTTTCTGCGTGTTTCCGACTTCAGACTAGCGTAACATAACAAAAATATTATCTGGGTGAGTAAATGATTGTATTATATGCTATAAATGAGGATTGTAAAAAAGGGCTATTCCCCTTTAATATGTGAATCTGTAATCTCTATGCTAGGATATGCTACTGTAGTCCAGGCTCCATCTGACCCAGAAATGTGTGACAATATGACCAAGTCGGGAGTCTGGACATGGAAAAGTGTGTTAGGGGAGGGGAAGGAGTTGAGGGGAGGTAAGAAGGTGGAGGAGTGGGAGCAGAGTGGATGTGTCTCTGTGGTGGTGTAATTACATCGGACTGGTCCCGGCCAGTCTGTGCGTCGTCAACTTCATTAGCAGGTCCCATGTTAATGCAATGACAAATGGCCTACATGGGGAAGAGGCTGATTAGATTTGAACAGATCATAGAAGACACACATTAGCTCATATTAGCCTCATACAGGACCTCTCATTATTAACCAGCTGCCCCGTGCTCCTGCTCTGAGGTGAACCCAGGCATCACAGCCCTCCTCCTCCTCCTCTTCCTCCTCCTCCAGCTCTCTCCTGCTCTACTCATTGCAAAGTGCTGTGGACGCTTGGGGAGAGGCATAGTGGCCTATATTAATGTAATCCCCTGCACCTAGCACTGCCAGCTCAGCATACAGCCTCCCCTACGACAATGGGAGTAATGGGCACGGCTCTAACCTATTATCACAGCTCACCGTTAGCCAGAGGGACATTAACCTGTGCAACTCGACATGTACGTCTTCCGCACCATGACAGTCTGCTGCAGTCAGACTTTTCCCCCCTCGGGACACAGTGTGGAGAAACTGATCTAGGAAAAGTTGAATGTGGTGCTTCCGGGGGATTCTCTATCTTGTAGACAGAGAATATCAGGTACATTTATTATTTTTGCACAGCTAAGGAAAGTGCAGCTGGAAATCATTGCAAGGTACAGCTAATCTTTTTAACTCTGAATTAACAAAAAAATGTAATTAGCTCTCACATCCTCAGGCATGAAATAGAAAAACACACACACAGTTCACACATATCAGGTTGATCAAAGACAGTTTGCTCTATGTTTGTTTAGATGGTAAAGATACACATTTGCTTCTGAAACAAGTCCTGAAGCTTAACTTTTAGCTCAATCAATCGACAAAGATTGTATGGAAATGGGCAAATATTGTGGATCAAAGGCTTGAATTTGATGATGAAATGAGGAGCATGATGGTGAAATGAAGAAATTAAGCTTCTTGAGAAATATAATGCAAGAACTCAAGTCAGCCAAAGTTTATTTCAAAGGATAAAACTTTGGAAATTTTAGACCATGTGAACTCCCGGGTGAAAAAAAAAAAAAAATGTGGAAAGCACAAAATGACTTTGAAAATTGTAGCGTGTGATGATGCCGTAGGTGAGCGTTAGATTAGACTGATACGTGATGACATTTTCAGACTGGATCCTGTACGTTTCAACAGCTTCTGCAGGAGGAGGAAACCCAGCAACAAATGCGAAACATCTTATATCACTGTCAAATTAATTCTGAGAGCCTGCTGTAATTACCCCACACAAATGAAACCATGGTTGAGAGGATTGGTATAGACAGTGTCATGCTGGTAGTCTTGTTACTGTAGTGCTCACGCTTCTCTAAATTAAGATCACATTTCTGGCAAACCTCATTACTTACTGCAGTAAAAGCACCACCATTGCAACTTATCGCTTCTCCTCCTCTTCCCCCCTCCTCCCTTCTACCATTTCTCTGTACATGTTTTGTTTTTTTAATTAATAGATTATTTAATTAAACTTAAGAGGAGAAGCGTGTGGGACGTGGTTTTTAAAAAGTTTTCTTCCATTCCAACCACCAGAGACATCATTGATTGAATGCTGGTGTTTTCTTTGTTTGGATGGTAATGAGTCTAATTTTCTTTAATTTCTCCTCTGATTAAGTCCACTTAAAGATATGTGTGGGTTTTCCAATTTAAAAGTTTAAAATTTGAAGTGTTTTTTAAAAAATTACTTTCAAATCTTTGTGTCAACCTTGACATCACCTTTTAAAGTTGCAATAAAGCGATCAATTATATGAGCAAGCTGCTGTCTTTTTTTCTTTTTATTTCTTAGCCCTATCAAACGCAGAGCAGTATCTTTATGTGCCCAGTTGAGGGCTGGGATCCTCCCTCTGGCAATAGAATTAGGTAGGTTTAACTCAGTACCTGTGAAGGGACTGAGGATGAACTGCATTTTGTGTTTCATTATCCGTTATAGTATGATGAAGCCAGACAGTTTTTGTTTCAGAAAATGCAAAGTGTGAAGATTGAGAATGGTTCTTCAGAAAATAAGTCTTTACTATAGCTACTTTCATAAAAAGTGCAGAAAAATTGAATTATTTATGTGAATTCCATGTGGTTTTTGTTTTGTCTGTACTCTGATGATTTTGTTTGTTGTCTAAATATGAATTGTGTCTTGTAAAGCCCTTATAGGCCTGACGCCTTAATTGGTGCATGACAGTTAAATAAATATAAGTTCAATTCAATTCAATCAACATTCATAGGCCGCCTTATGAATATAAAACATCAAGTTTCTCTTTAGGTCTTCTGTTCACAAGACGGTTTTGTTTTTGCTGAAAAGAGCTGGCGGTTGCAGCTGCAGGTTGATGAGAATCATGAGACTGAATCAATAATAAGCTATCTAGGACTACCACCTTCTCTCTGCCAAACAGCCAAGCTGCAGGAAGTATGGTCACAGTCTCCCCCATCGCTGAGCCACGGCACTGAATAATGGCCAGAAATGTTTTTGCAGAACATTAGAGTATGATGTCACAACAAAGCCGACCTTTTGTCATTTAAACATCATCATTTCCTAATCTTATCCTGTTTGACAATTGTGTCATAGTGACCTTTGACCCCTGACTGTCAATTCATCTTTGTGTCTGAGTCGATGTTTGTAATAGATCTTGAGAAATTCCCTCAAGGTGGTGTTGAGATCACATTCAAGAGGCCGATAAGAGTTCCTTCGTGGAGTTCCCAGGATAATGCATTCATAAAGCCAAATTAGGATTTGGGTAGAGCACAGTAAACTTGACCTTTGACCTTTGGCTGTGAAACAGTTGACTAAATTTGAAGAAATTCTCCCGAGGCGTTCCTCAGACAACAGTATTGATGAGACCAAGACAAACAGAGGGACGACCCAGAAACACGAGGCCTCGCCAACCCTCGCGGTCTCCAGAGGAGGGGTCATAAAAAGGTTAAAAAGCTGAGCGCAGACGGATGGAAGTTGCAGAGTTCAGCAGTTAATCTCTGTGGGCTCGTCACTATGGGCAACCCCCCTTTCACATCACACACAAACACACGCTCATCCGAACTGTTGCCGGCGTAAACATTGTGATTAGTGCAGCTTTAAATCTCATTCAACTGAAGTTTCCTTTGATCCTGTAAATAAAACATGTCAAATTACTATTGTCACAACCGTATTTATCGTTTAATTTTTACTTGTGAGTGAATCATTTGCAAGCTGTCATACATCCCCAGGAGCGATGTAACGATTAAATAAAACATTTAATTTGAACGAGACTTTTCATAATGCAGTGTGGTGTGCGATCGTCAAACACTGGAGTCACTGAGGGAATTTTCAGTAGCCAATAAAATTGAGTTTGTGACAAAGTCAGAGGGAATACAATTAAATGTCAACAGCCTCGATGTCAGTTTTGTGTCCAAACAATCTCTGTGTCATATTAGTGATGACACAAAACTTGTCTGCGCTCTGACAGCTGACAGCTTAGTTTTTCGGGAAAATGACACCCAGCTTTCTCTGCAGATTATACAATCATTTCATGCAATTCTTTCATCCATGGCTTAAAGTAACTCTGCATTTCCATCTGGTTTTTTTTTCCATATTCATTCCGCTAATATGTTTTCTTTCTCCTGTGAAAATGTCAGGAGGAACCACTGTTTGCGCGTTCGTCTGCCCACCACAAATCTGCATCTGTCGCTTCTCTGTCGTCTGAGTACAGTGGCAACAGGTGCTGTGTGCATTCATTAACTGAGATAAAAGACGCCGGAAATCTTCAGATGGCATTTGATACATGGCCGTCCTTTAATTGTTGCTTATGATGAGAACAAGACTGTAATGTGTCTGAAGACATCGTGTTAATCAAAGACCAAAAGGAAAGAGCAGAAGGAGGAAGAAGCAGAGCGAAAAAGAGCTCCGGGCGAACCCCAAACCTCCACCTTGGGAAAGTTTAAATGATTAAATGGCTCCACCATGCTGCTGCTCATTATGCGTCGTGTCCCACTATCGGACCCCATCATTTTCTATAATTGCCCCCATTGGCCGAACTCCTATCCGGGGCCTGTTTTGTCCCGTTCTTGCAGAGAAATTAAGGCATTCCTCCAGCGACCCTGACCTGTCCCAGGCCTTGTCGTGTGACTGACAGCCCATTAGTGCGCCATTGATTGGTTGGATCTGGGAATGTGTGAGCCAACCTAATTAGAAGGAGTCCCTCCTCTCTGAATGTCAATTGAGACCCTTGGAGGAAACAAAAGTGCAGGCAAATTAGGCCTTTCTAATCCACTGAATGGAGGCGGCTGTTTTTACACAACAAGATCAGCAAATTACAGTGCGACAGACAACAAGTGTGTCTAAGCTTTCAAGCACACACACATATACACACACACAGTCTCGGATAAAGTTATATATGCAAATGTATAATGAGCAGATTTCAATCAGCCATATTCAGCCATGCTAATACATACTCACATGGGTATTGCCTGGGTATTCCCTGTTTCACTCACACATGCATGTATGCACTGTAACATAGCCAGAGGTCCTGATTAACACGTCACCCACTCACCTGGACAAACCTTCGACGTCTCATAGGGAGGTGATTCAGCGGACGCACACACACACACAAACACACACACAAAGTACACTTTTATGTGCAAACACTCACAGAAGAAAACCCATGTCTTCCTATATGTCTTCTTTCTCTTGCAAACACTGCCGCTCAGTTAACACGTGTGCTTTGCTGTGTTTAAACTAAAACACACACTGGCTCGCTGAGATGGGGGGACGTGCCTGCATGTGTTTTTTTTTTCTTTATTTCTTTCTTTTTTCTAAAAGCTGCTGCTGCCTACAGCACATTTCGAGACTATTTGGGCTAATCAGTGCCGCTCTCCACCACAGATGGTCCTTGACTGAATCTACCACTACCCTGCCATTAGTCATCTCGCCTTTCTCTGCCATATTCATGCAACAACAACAATGTATTCCTCCCAAAACTTACCTTGACAGTTTGGGTTTTAATGGGATTGTGAATTCAGTCATGAAAATGGAATCACTTGAGTTGGTCACAGGAGTGCTCAGGAGGATTTTTTTAAAAAAAACTCCAGATGAGACACTAATGAGACGTATTGTTGATGATGCTTTTCTTATGAAAAATTGATACATTTGTGGATGACAGTTTATCACGCTTCCTTGGGACTTAAATGATATCTGTGGTGATGGTGAAGGATGATCCATTGAACGGCTACTATTATACTGTTGGACAGTGGACTGTTATATATTTTTCTGCCATTAAGAGTAGATTTCTGCAGAGCAAAGAACTTTTTCTTGAACTGGGCAGTGCTCCATCTGAGTTTTTTTCTTTTTCTTTGTTCTATAGCTTAGTTTTGTTTTGAGTCTTATGGCCCCAAGGTCTTTTTAAGGACACCATCTCAACTTGATTTGCTGATCAGCCACAATTTTCCTCAGACACTCAGGAAAAGAGCAGATCAGGAGAAGGAAGACTGACGAGCACAAACACACAGCGTGTGTGTGTGCGTGTGTGTTTGTGAGTATGATACAATTCTCTCACATAAAATATTGATGCCCTGTTTGAAAAATACATAATAAAAACACAACAATCCTGCATTGCCAAAATCTGCTTGGCTGGATTTGAATATTTTATAATTAGCCTAAAAGTTTAAAAGCTTTTTGTGTGAAATAATTCAACAGCACTAACACAAAGAATTTCTTTGTCATGACTGTCAGTTGGGATTTTGGTAATGGTCATGGTCCATCACTGTGTTTCTGAGGCTTTCCTCACTAAAACAGAAATTAAAGACATTAATCTACTAAATGAATTATTTAATTTGGGTTAAATTTACATTTAATATTAAATAGACACTTTGCACTGCATTATATGACCTATGTTAAAGGGATAGTTCAACATTTTGGCACTATAGGGACACTATAGGGATTATGGCAATGGGCCAATTTGCCAAAATGTTGAACTATCCCTTTAAATCTACATCACATTTTAGAGAAAGAGAAGGAGTAGGTTGCCACATCAGTAAACAAATCAACTTATTGATATCTAAGATGGTCAGAAGTGATCCATCATGTTTCTCTTGCATCCCTCTGAACTGTGTGGATTAGTAAAATGAAATTACATTATAAACTCCTGTATTAATGACATTGTGAAGGCATAAATCACATTAGTTTTGGTCCTCACATCCTTTTCAGAGATAAATGCACTATTCATGAAACGTTTTCAACACCTTCATTTTTTCCAGTATTTATTGAAAGTTTTCGCAGTTCATGTCCGGTGAATATCTAAATGGTACAAAGGTAAGTGGTGAACTGCCAACAGGCCTTTTTAAGAGATTAAGGTAATGATTAATTCACAATCTTCCTGTGGCGGTGAAAAGAAATGAAGACTTCAAAGCTGATGCACACAATTCCTATAGATTTTGTTGATGACTCACAAACACTCAGTCTGCACCGAGGCCGTGTTGGAGCTATATGCGTTACAGCATCCTCCGGACTGCATATTGATATCATAATGCCGAGATAAAAGGGAAGTAAGAAAGCTAGGGAGGGAGGGGGGAGGGAGGTTCACCCACTGAAAATAATGACCCCGAACATTACAAGAAAAGACTCAGACAGTGACTTCAGTTTCAGAGGCAGTGAGACACAGGATTATGTAAATTTACACAACAGCTGGAAAAATTGCGGTGTTCTAAAATTGTATTTTCTTCCTAACATCATGGAGCCGTCCCCGGTCCGTCTCCCCCTCCTCCCCCCCTGCCTTCACCTCCTGGAGGGAGGCAGACAGCCACCCACCCGGTGTCCAGGATGTCACCTGAGAGCTTCAAAATAAAACACAGAAGTCCTGGCACAAAATGGAAGACAAACCACAAAAAGCCGCGCGTGCACAGTAAGACACGCACGTTCACTCTCACGCACGCACATCCTCATGCACGCACGCACACACATGCAGGGTGCTGCTGTTGCTTCCAGATAAGTCTCTCTCCATGGACCAGTGTCTTTGTGCATCGGGGAGGGGGGGGCAGACAGGGAGAGGAACCGGGAGGAACAAACTCGTGTCGTTAATTTGTTTCAACTCATGACACAGTCGCCACCACCTCCAAATCTTCCTGGAACATTCCCACCTCTCCGCACTCGTGGTAACCTTCTCATGCTCCCTACAAACCCTTTTTTCAGGGTTTGCTACACTTGATTATTTGTCTTTTCTCTTTCCTTCCCTTTCTTCTCCTCTGTCCTTCTCTCTGTCTTCCTCCTTGTTAGTGAGCATTGTGCTAAGAGGTGATATTAGTGCCTTTAGTGCTGTGCCAGGAATACTAACACGCAGCTCCCTGGCATTTCAGCAGCCTCTGTGCTACCTG
Source organism: Decapterus maruadsi (assembly GCA_030347415.2). Lineage (NCBI taxonomy): Eukaryota > Metazoa > Chordata > Actinopteri > Carangiformes > Carangidae > Decapterus > Decapterus maruadsi. The sequence continues at coordinate 20,632,646 of CM064887.1, read as the reverse complement.
GGTCTGTACTGGCAGATTACTTAGGATTACATTTACACACACACACATATAGACACACACAATGAGATGCACACAGACACAAGAGTAGTCTTCCTTGTATAAGAGCACTCACCCTTAGTCAAATTGGCAGTTGTTGTTGGCTCACCCCTCAGCTGAACCACTATGTTCTCCAGCAGTCTTTTACTAGTGTAATTGCAGTTTTGGTTCAGGGATGAATCACTGATGTGGTTTAATGGCGTGGGCTGTAATGTTTGGGGGGCAAACAGCGAATGTGCCGTCTCCTCGCCTCGGCGAGACACAAAAATATGAAAGAGAGAGCGAGAGGGAGTGGGACCAAAAGATCAGAGGGAAAAGCGGATGAAGGTGAAGACGGGAGGAAATAGGTGGAGCGGGGCAGATAAAGGGAAAAAAAGGGGGGAAGCGACTGAGGGAGAGGATGTGTGCGTTTAACATGCAAAGTCGGAGGGCAGGTAAGAAGGAGGCGCGGGACAAACAGGGGGGCAGGAGGTGCCGAGCGAACAGGAGGAGAGATCTCACACAGTGAAAGTAAGACACGGCCCCTGCTAGCTGAGATGAAGGGCTACTTTAATTGGGTTTCTGATGCCGGCTTAATCCTATTCTCCATATTAATCCCTTACAATGTACATAATCAAAACAAATACACCCATGGGGGGGAGGAAGCTGCTAATAGGAAACAGTAATACAGATCAAGTGTGCATGTGGGACACCTGTATAGAACCTTTTGGGACAAACTAAGGACAAGTCCCAGCCTTCAGCCCCCCTGTGCTGTGCTGTGGGGGTGGCAGAGGGAGTTCACCATCACACTTGAGACCCCTTCATAATTCTCCTCATGGACTGTATTGTGCGGCTGAAATGTAATTTTATTATCACTGTGTTCTCAAAAATGTCACAGAGCAACAAGTAGAAGCAGTCACCTTGCCCGAAAAATAAAATTACATTAGAGTGAAGCGTTGCTCAGCTGGAAAACATCTATCCTCCGTACTATACAGTACGCCCTAACCGTTGCTCACTCGCCAACCTCTAGAGTTGTGTCTTTACTTCACGGTGCATAATTTATTTCACAGTTAATTCTTTTCACTCTCATGGTGGATTAGATTTGAACTGTTTATACTGTAAGCCTTTCTATATGCGTTTTTTTCCCCAAGTGAATTTTCAATATTATTGAGTGGTATATGTAAATATATGAAGCAGAGGGGGGAGGACGTTCCTCCTTAAGAATATCACAGTGGTGAGAAAAAGCAATTGTACACTTTCAAATAATCTACATTTATAAATGCAGCCCATAAAAGCACATATAAAATGGATAGAATGACCTTTTTTAAGTGCTAACACCCACTTCACTGTATTGCTCCTGCTGTCCATACTGAATCCATCATTCAAACAGCTGCAGGGGAGGTTGGAAAAAGCACGGAAGCCCCTGGGCTAACAACAACATCAACAAAAGCTGACTGGAGGCCAGCACGGGCACGGGCAGACCTAGAGCCCAGTCAACGAAGGCGGATTGCAGGTGAAGGTTAGAGCTGTTTTGATGAATTAAAAAATAGAAAATAAAAAAACACTCCGAGATTTTGGAGCTCGTTGTTCGCAAAGACGCGTCTGCTGATGTGAAACATGCAGCACAAAAAAAAGGGAAAAAAAGAAGAAGAGATCTCAGAAGAGCCCTGATCAAAGGGTTACAAAGTGTTCAGATATTCATCAGTCCACAGCAACACAGACTGTGTGTAAATGTGGATGATTTAGCTCAGTGGCTACTCCTCTCTCTAGAAGTGGGAACCCAGCTGAGATGATTCCAGAGGCACAATGCAGAATGCAAAATGAGGCAGATAAAGAAATAAATAAAAAACACAAAGCGCAGTGTAACAAATAAAGATTTGAAGGCATCATTGGAGCTGGTTATCATGAGTCTGCCATATGCAAATCATGCACAAGATTGCATGAATCACGGTGTCCTGTCACAGGCGCTACAGAGGAAGCACTGCTCTCCAAAAAAAAGAGCAAATAATAATAACAACAACAACAGCAGCACCTGGTATTCATCAAAAAGCACAGTGACAGTCCTAAACTGAGGCTGAATTGAACATGCAGCACTATGCTGTAAAAAGGGGACTGCACACCAACATGAAAACATAATCTCAGGAAGGTGAATTATAGTGAAGGGACTGAGCCTCGTGATTTGTGGCTGCTTTGACGCCTCTGGGCATGGATGGCTCGACGCCTCCGAGGGGAAAATGAACTCCAAAGTTCATCCACATACAGTATCTCGCAGTGATGATGTCGGGGTGGCCGTCCACCAGCTGAAGCTCAGAGTGGGTGATGCAGCAGGACAATGACCCTGGACATCAAAGTAAATCTACTACAGAATAACTTCAAAGAAGGAAAATCCACCTTTTGGAGTGGCCCAATCAGAAGCCAAACCAGCTGAAGGGAGCCACTCACACCTGATATCCTAAGAGTATCTGAAACGAAGCAGCTCTGCAGGAAGAATGGCTCAAAACTCCTCCTGAACATTGTGCACGTTATTGATTCTTACGGACGTTCGACCAGGTAGAAAATCCAGGACTTTCCCCACCAGCATTTGGTGCATCATTAGCATGAGCGCATTGTGTTTGTCTATACTTGAGACTTAGATGAAGATAAGACCTCATTTTATGACCAATTGATCCAGAAAACCACATAATTTCAGGGTTCATTTACTTTTATTGCCTGTGCATCTATTTAGTGAGAAAAAGACAAAACAGAATACGATTGTTGGGATCAAATTCCCTATATTATTTGTTTTAGAGAAAACTATGTTGGTCTGGATCCTCATTAAATATAGCTGCTCAGTCACAGAACACTCTGCTGCTTTGAGAAACAGATTTTTGCAGAAGTCACCTTGTGTTAAACCTGCTCCGACAATCGTGTCGCTTCACAACGCGAGAAGACAGAACTACATTTAGAAACACTTAGTCTGAACTCATCGCTGCCCTGTTTCAACAGGTTCCTGAGGGAGAGTGTGTGAAGAGCCATGCAAGTTTAATGCTTGCTGCTTTTTTTTTTGCAATGGAACAAAGCCCACAGTGTTGGTTTTCATCTTCCTCCTATACCCAGCAAGTAGAGCATGAGGAGGAGGAGGAAGAAAGGTAAGAAAACACTTTCTGTTTTTCACCCAAGTGTCTTAAGATTTGTCAGCAAACGGCGCCAGCATCACACTGTAGGTCACTCAGCAGGCTGTGAAATGACTTGTTGATCCCCAGGAAATGCGTACGTGCATGAGAAACACAGAAAGAGAGAGGCAGAGAGAGGCAGTGATACCTGTATTTGCAGGTTTGCCATATAAAAAACCTTTTTCCTCATGTCAGGCTTCTCTGAAAGGGCCCTGCAGCCTCACCACCCGCCTGCCAAACCTATAGGAGAGCGACAGAAGGAAGCAGAGGTGGAAGAAAAAGCAGAAGGAGATGGATATCTGGACTATTGGTGGTGTCTGGCAAACAGGCAATTAACAGAAAAGGTATGGGGACCCCCCCAAACCACACACCACTGACCAGACTTCACTCAGTGGACACAGAGATGTAATGAATGTTCTGCTCTAACGATGGCAAATTAGATCAGTGGGAGATAGGAGTGAGCGCAGGATGAATGAAGGGAGGACTGAGTGCTGTCCCTTGCATGAGGCCAAATTAGCATGCACAGTAGATCTCTTTTATGGCATTGGCGCTGTCCGTGGTGCTGAAAAGATGTGGTTACACAACGGATAATGTTCCACTTGGACGGCGGGCAGGAAGTGGGGATAAATCTCTGAGGTAAAAACTGAGATTTCAGCAAGCTATTAGCTTTGTGTTGGGCCAACCTGGCAGGAACACGGCGGAGGAAAAGGTGCTTAAAAGTGGCTTATTACCTCACACGTCTAATGACTACCATTTATAACAGCACAGACGCATAAAGTTTATCTTTTATCCTTATAAAAGTTGAGGCAGTCTCATTCTTCTAGTTCTAGTGTTTTTAAATGTGTGTGCGCGTGGCAGAGATTACCTGAGGATAAAGTAGAAAATGAAAAACATAGAGGTAAGTGAGTTTACCCACCATTAAAACGAAAATAAACAACAGTAAACTCTGTTCTATGAGGAGCAGACAAATCTCTCTATTGAATCGTCTGTCTTAAAACAAGAATCATAAAAAAATAACGAGCAAAAACACCTTCGATTGCTTGTAGTTTCAATACTGAATGAAAACATTAAGCGCAAATTCTCTGCGGGACCCGGAGAAGCGGAAGGAAATGTTACCCGACGAATATTCATTAAAATTCAACAAGAGGCAGGCTCCGTGAGAGGTTAGTTTATTGGCGGGCAGGCGCATGGACACACACACATACACTGAGAGAGACACACACACACACGCACACACTCTTCACAGCTGGTGTGCCTTCCTCCAGCAGAGACTGACAGAAGCGGGGCGACCGCTCTAAGCTGCGAGCGCTCATCTCTCCTCTCCTCCACCAGCGCGTCTTTCACTGTTGACATAAAAACTTTGAAGAGGTGAGAGGCGAAACGTCAAGACGCCCACAAATCACCGTCGACAGCGTGCATCAACAAAGACGAAAAAAAAAAAGAGAGAGACGGGGGGAAAGAGAAAAAAGAGCCATCAAGTCCGAGGAAAAGCGGTGGAGCCGGGAGAAAGAGGGAGCTATGCCATCTCCCGCCGAGCAGAGCCCAGTCCTCCTCTGTTGTGTGTCAGAGCTGCAGCATGGTGTCTCTCTCTGGACTCTGGACCTACTGCCTCGCCCCCGGGAGACCTCATCTCCTCTTCCTCACAGTCATACCGCTCCTGCTGCTTCTCCTATTAACCGTCTCCACCTCCTCCTCCTCCCCGGACTCCTGCTTCCCTCACCCGCAGCCTTGCCACATCCTCGCCCGGATAGGACACACCGTGCGCCTCGGTGCGCTCTTGCCGACCCGCCAGCCGGTACGGATACAAAACGCGCTCAACCGCGCCCTGGCTAGCCTCCGGCACCAGAGCGGAGGGGGAGACACGACTACCTCCCAAACGCCTCCCCTGCTGCCCTACAACCTGAGCCTGGAGATGGTGGCTCGGTCGCCCGCGGGAGGGGACCCGGAGTCGCTGTCCCGTAGCGCCTGCCAGGACCTGGTGGTCAGGGGGGTGTCCGCCGTGCTCGCCTTTCCTCGCTCCAGGGAGGAGCTGATCCAGGTGGAGTTCCTCTCCTCTTTTCTGGAGCTCCCCTTCATCTCCATCCTGGAGGACACGGAACCCCTTGTGACCAAGGTAAGGAGACAGACACAGTGTGTGTTTCTGCATTTTCTTATGCACCTGTAGCAGAAATCTTAGAATAACAGAAAACACTATATGCTTATAAATATTTCATTTTGTTAACTCTTTATGTGCATTGCACTTCAGTAAGCAGGAAGCTGCTGGTCAAACCTTTATCAGACTAGTTGGAGGCTCAAAAATGACCTATTACCCTGTGGCAAGGATTTTGAGTTGGGTGCAAAAGTCTCTTCAGCAGCCACGTCTTAAAGCTGGTTCCAGGCAATGGAAGAGTGTCAGGAAGAAAAAAAAATAACTAAGGGGGATGATTCAGCAGAGCAATTATTCCTGATCACAATGTCATGAATTATTAGAATAAAAAAAATATATAAGCAACAGAAATAGTGAGAGACATAATGCTGCAGATTAGAGAGATCAATTGAGTGTCTTAAATTGCAGCACTAAATGTCTTCTTCCAGCAAAACTCTGATGTGGAGACTGATCTCAGCTGAGCTTTGCTGGTGAACCTGCAGGCCCTTCACATGCATGTTTAATATCTGGTAGCTCTGCCTTGGTGTTGGACTGAACCCTCCAGCCCTCCAGCAGCAGAGGTTTAAAGTGAAATGCTTTTTTTTTCTCTCTTTTTTTTGTAAGCTCTCTTCTTCTTGTGTATATGTGTGTGAGTGTGTGTGTGTGTTAATAGAGTCAGAGTGTGTCTATGTGTGTGTGTGAATGCATGATTCAAGACGGCTGTGTTTTGGCACCTTTCAGAGTGAATCATTCAAACAGTTGAGATCCTGATAGATGGATGCTGTGGAGAGGTGTGGTGCCCACAGCTTGTGCTATTTGTGAGTGATAAGTGTGCGCGCGCGCGTGTTTACGTATGTTTGTATGTGGGTGGGAGGATGCGTGTCTGTGTAAAAAATTTGTAGATGGGCAATAAGCGTGTGTGTGTGTGTGAGTGTGTGTCATGTTAGTATTCCCAGCAGCGATCGAGCTGCTTGCCAGTCAGTCAATCCAGCTCCAGTCATATCCGCCTCTATCCAACTGAGCAGCCAACTGCATCTCTCTGTCACACACACACACTCACACTCTTGCACAGGGGCAACCAAAACACACACACACACACACACACACACACACACACACACACACACACACACATCCAGGAAGGCACGTGCATGTAAAAAGGACAGTCAACTTTCCTACTGGTTCAACTGAGACACGCACACAGACACACAAACATCAAAGAGGAGGAGGAGAAGTCTGAAATCTTTGTCCTGTCATGTTGCTTTGTCAACAATGGATTGCTTATTCGATTTCAATAAAGCTTGCATGAATGAGAAGTCGCAGCACTTGACGAATGTGTCGGCAATGTAAGGAGATAAGCAGGGGAGAGAGAGAGAGAGGGAGAAAGGAGGAGAGAGAAAGGGGAGAAAGAGAAGAAGGGGTGGGCCTGGAAGGAGGAGAGAGGGGTTTTTTTTTTTTTTGAGCTGTGGGAGGCCTTTCATTTCTGCATAACTGTGCCAAGCAGTCACTGGGCAAAAGAGAAACAACCATCACTCTCGTTTTTCTCTGTGTTTCTCCCCTCTCTTCAGCTCTTTCAGTATTTTTAGCAATAATTTTTTCAAGCAGCCTTTTTTCCACATAAATGAATGCCTGTTCTGGTGAGCTGCTGCTGCTGGGTTCTGTGCTCCACAGAAAGTGGCTCAGCCTTTTATTAAAACCATTTTCTACCCACCCTACTCTACTCTACCCCACCCCCCAACCCCCTCCATAGTGTCAGACAAGGTGATGTGTACCAGGTATCTGGCAGCTGCAACATCTGTTCAGTTTGTAAGCAGGGGAAGAACTGGAGGGAAGGTTGGGGGGGGGGGGCTTTGAATAGTAATAGCGAACAGCCCAATGATTGACTCAGGTCAGTGAGTGGAAATAATAGAAAATCCATGGTCAACAGTCACAGAGAGTGAGCAGGAAGATCACGAGAACTGTTTTGAAACAAAAAAATTCACAATGTGAAAATGGAAAGAGGAATTTTACATATTAAAGGTACCACTAATCCTCCTCCAGTCTTGTAATACTATATAACTGTTGCTTAGGTAAAGAACATGGTCCTGAAAGGATGATTTCTGCAAAAGCTCAATTGTTTCCCGCCTCTCAAATCTGAGGATTTTCCAGCTTTCTCTGTTTTTTTTTTATTACTGTAAATTGAATCTCCTTGGCACCGTGAGGTTGCTTAGAGTGTGCTTAGACGAATCATGCAATTTAAAGACATTTCCTTCGACTCCGGTAAAAATCACAAAAAGGCCGTTTTTCACAATCATCTGGCATTTTACATAGTCAGAGATTGATGTAACCACAAAAAAACACAAAAAAACACTCAACTGCTTTATGGATAATAAAACAGAGAGAAGTTGCAGCTTTAAAAGAGAATGAATTTCAGTATGTGAGCACAGTGAAAGAGTGTTGTTTCCTTTATCTAGCGCTCCAGGGTGCAGCTCCATAGAAAAGGGAGCAATGCGAGAGGGGAAATAAAAGGAGGCAGGCAGGAGGTGGGACAGGTATTTAAACACACACAGAGAGGGCAGTGACGAGTGGGTTAGGTCAACAGGGAGGCAAATTGTTACCCTGAGCAAACAGGGGAGAGAGTGCACTATGGTTTGTCTGCTGATAGGGGACAAACGCACAAGCAGAAGATATGATTCTAATTAAAAATGCTATTTACATTTTAGCATCAGGAGGGAGGAGTGTTCCTGAGACAGGAAGAGAAGGAGGGCTGGAGAAAAAGACGGAGACAAAACAGACACCGCTGCCAAAAAATATTTGTCCCAGATTGATTCAAAAAAAAAAAAAAAAAAAAGAGGAGGAGGGTTTTTGTTTTGTTTGTTTGTTTGTTTGTTTGTGTTTTGGAGGGAGACTCATCACCCCACCCCCCTTGAGTGTTGTTGTTTTTTCTGAAATGGTGAGGATTTTTCTGCAGGGTGTTGGGAATCCAGCCCATGTTTGGACATCAGAGAGAAGAGACTGGGGGAGGCACTCATGCGTACACAGGAGGAGACTTGCCATGCTTCCTTCAACCTGTCAAGTAAATTTTTTACACAACTTAAAAAAAAACTGCACAAAAGAAAAAAAAAAAGAAAAAAGGGGGAGAGCGTGTAGCAGTCATGGGCTAAATAGACTTCGTCAAGGTCAACGAACGTGTGCACGAGAAAACAAACACAATCTTTCAAGAATTAATGAGTCCGCGGTGTGCGCTATCATTTCTCTCTGATATTTTTTGCCAGATTTCCTCTGAAGACACAAAAACAAAGACATGCATTTGGCACAGTGGTGATGGAAAGAGGGTGTGGGGGCATCATACAATGAGTGTGACATTTCTTGGAGGTGGTGATGATAGATATTTTCCAGACTACCTCTCAGCACACCCACAAACCCCCCCCCAGTGAAGGCTTGTCATCATTATGTACTTGAGGGGAACATTTCTCCCATAAATTATCACAAAAGTTCTTTTACTGTAAGGAAGAAGAAAAAAATTCCTGCATTGCGGAAGGGGGAGACTTTTGGAACAGCGGCGTAAAAGGGCTGAAAAAGGACACAGACGGAGAGAGGGACAGACAGACAGACAGACGGACAGACGGACGCCGGGGGTCGGTTGTCCGTCTGCGTCCTCCTCTCTCTGCTTAGTCAGACCGAGCTGTGGGACTTGGAGATGCGTCTCAGCAAGGAAGTGCTTATTCCTTCCAACCTACTTAAGCTAATTAGAACCACTGTGTGACCCCTAACTGTAAATCTCTCCCGTCCATCTATGGCAGGCCGGATGGGGGGGAGGAGAGGAGACAAGAAGAGGGGACAGAGAGGAGGAGGGGAAAGAAAAAAGGAAATGGGCTTCTAATTCCCATCAGGGCCATTATGGGCATTTGGGCAGGTGATTTGTTCATCAGAGGCTTCTGGATTGAATTAGAGAAAGAAATGAAAATGGACAGATTTGATGTTTAAGTAAAGGAATCCAAAAGTAACCTTAATTAGTCTTGGAACAAAAAAAAAAGACTTTTAAAATTGATATTCTACGAGTATGACGGGGTGTGTTGGTAATAGCAGCAACAGTCGTGATCTCAGAATGAAATATTAAGTTGGTTGCGCAATTGCCGACAGATTTAATTAAAATGAAAATCTCCATATGTGCAATCGCGGTCCATTTTTTAATGCGGCCAGCCCCTCTTTAAAAAGCAACGGCCTCACCAAACAATTCCAGATTTGCTGATAATATCACAGAAATTATTTTGTGGATCATGATGTCTATTCCGGAAATGTATTAGTAGGCAGAGCTGAAGGAAATGGTTTTTGCTGATTCCTGAATGTGATTAGGTGAGAGGGGGTGGTAATGGTGCGAATTCATTATTTGTCATTCTTCACAGTGGAGACTATGTTCCTGCAACTCACCTCACCCCCAGCTATACTTAATACTGTTGAAATACACCCTGAAATTCCTCCATGAGGCACAATATGCAGGGCTATCCTTCAGAGTCTCATACTGAATGCCATTCACACGTCCCTTTCTTCTCTGTAGTTCACTTACATCCATTATTTCCCTCTTAAAGGTTCTAATATTCCCACACATTTTATTCATATTTCACACAGTCTCGTTTCTACCTTGTTTTTTAACGAGCACTCCATCATACTGTATATACAGTGCTGGGATCCTGTTGCTTCAGCCCCTCACACTTTTTTCATTTTTTTTTTGGCAGTGTTTTTCATTTCATCTGAAGTAATTTGTTATTTAGTTTATTCCCCTTCCTGCATCACAGCGTTAGTTGAATGCCCAAACTGCAAAACATTGATGTCACTGTCATTATCCGGAAAATATAATGGCTGCAATACACACTCAAGATATACTTCTGCACTGTATAATTCATGAGGTTTAGACTGTTTATGATTCAGAATAACCTTTATGGTTGTGGTGGGGGAACTACTTCCCCGCGTGCAATCTATCCATCCCGCATTCTTTAATGAAGTCGCTCCTTTTTTTTTTAATGACATACCTCATTCTGCTTAGTAAAATGAAGATTAGCACAGTGAAAAAAAAACCAATTTGCAACTTTGAATGAAATTACATTTTAATCCAGAGACCCTGCTGAATAAGACGCATTGTGGCTCTGAGCTAGCCCCGCTCTCAAAGGACACACACACACACACACACACTGCACAGCCACTCACTCTTAGTCACACACATCTGTGCACTCAAAGATGGCACATGCACATGTCCCGCACAAATGTAGCTATACCTGCCTTTATGGCGTTCACATACACGCCCACGCACACTTGCATACAGTGTCTGCTCTGTGCTCACTAAAGGTTATTAAGCCTAATGAGGCTTTACAAGGCCATGCTGCCTTTAGTGTTTCCTTTGAGCCGATGAGGGGATTTGTGCCCCGACCACAGTGGATGAACGAGCGGATGGAGGGGGACAAAACTCGCACCCGAGCCAGAGCCCCAGGCAAACTGACAGTTCGAGACAAGCTGGCCACTTAATGCAAACAGCTCAAAGCTTTTTCTTTATTAGTGTTGTGATGACAGTTCAGCGCGGTCTTGACTGAGCCAGATTAATTGAGCAGAGCAGAAACAGCAAGAGTATGTGTTACCAAAAGGACTGTGGGCCTGTTTGAGCTGCTCAGTATGGCATTCGAGTACGTGTTGTAATGTTTGGCTTGTGTTTGGTTTGTGTTTTCGCCTCTGGTGAAACAAATGTCTCCAGTAACTCCAGACCAGTACAACACGTCTCTATGGAGTTGGCAAAAAAAAAGAAAAGAAAAGTGAAGCAAGTGATGGATGGTGGCGGAAAGAAAGGAAAGCAAGGGGCTGCATGTATCAGGGAGAGAGGGAGACATGGCTGCCATTATAGAGAGTTAATGCAGGGATTGAGAGTGGTATGTTGGGATCAAGGAACGAAGGATCAAGGAAAGGAGAAGAAATCAGTCGGCAGGGAATAGTTGCAAGGAGGAATGAAGGGTGAAAGGGATGTTGTGGAGCGAAGTGAAGGAGAAATAGAGAGAAAACAGGTGGGGAATAAGGGATCGGGTAAGACTGGAAAGACATCAGGAAGTGTAACATGGGAAGGAGAGATGGAGCAGAACAGGAGGGCTGTGGAAGTAGGACAGCAAGGAAGAAGGGATCAAAGAGGAAACTGCAAAATTGAGTGTAAGAGGAATTGAAGGAACGATCAAGGTGGAAATGGAAAAAAGCAGGCAGAGTGAAGAAAAAGAAGAGGAACCAGATAGGAAGAGGGAGTAATGAAGGATGAATGGGCGGTCAGCATGCGGAGAATAAGAATGATCGAGGGGGGGAAAAGGAAGAGTAGGAGGAGCAATCAAGGAATATATGGAAGAGTTGAGGAAGAGGAATGGGCGGGGATTGAAGGAGGGATGATGGCGGGGTGGGAGAAGATGGAGGTGTGGAAGGAATGAGTGGCAGGATGGCAGGAGGCCCTGGGTCGTGTGCTTCCTCTTCCATTGAGGAGTTTGATGGAGGCAGTTTTTATCTAAACTGTGCCGGTTCATTAGAGGATTAGTGACTGATAACTTGGAGCTATCTGTGATTGAAAAACACCCCCACACCAACATACGCACATCCATACTGATAAGTTGGTGCAGACACACACAAATACACACGGTGCGTCGATTCACATGCAAGCCTATTCAAACAGCACAAAAACAGAGGAACACGCTTTATCATACAGCACAAATGCGTACTTTCCACTTCCATGTTTCCCTCCCATGATGTCGTTAAGGGCGCAGCAGCTGTTTATGTTTGTATACATACGCGTGAATGTGTGTTATTGTGTCACAATATGTGGCAACAGAGGCAGAACATCACACACCACCTAGACCAGGTGGGCTTCAGTGATAAGGACAAACCTGGAAACAACAACCGCTGAACCCTATAGAGGCTCCCACAGGTCACAGGTGAAAGACAAGCAGACGGGAGCGGCAGACAGGAAGTAAGACAGGTGAGAAAAGGTGAGAAAGATGTGTGCTGATGTGAGATTAAACAGATGCTGACAGATGGCTGTGGGACATGGCTGAGCGAGTTGCCAACGCGACAGGTTAGCCAAACACCCGGGGGTGAAGACGAGAAAGTGGGGTAAAGGTCCAGAACAGAGGGGAGGAAAGAAAGACAGGGGATAAGGAGTAAAAAAAGCGAGAGGAAGAGGAAGAGACGGTGAGAAAAACAGGCTCAGACAGACAGAGCAATTCAGACAGGTGGAGAGGTGAGGAAAGAAAGACGGGCAAAAAAACAGGGAGAAGATGAAAGATATTTAAAGATGAAAGGGGGAAAAAGGAGGAGAGAGAACGTAACAGAGCGAGAGGCAGTCGGAGATGGAGTTATTTGAGAGGCGGGTGAGGCGCAGACAGGGGATTGAAAGATGGTGGACCCCAAGGTAACTTCTGTGTTCCTTCTGGGATATTTATGTTGGGAGTTGGCAAGAAAACCGTATGATTTAGAGCCCATCTGGATGAGCTTCAACACCACCTGCCCACAGAGGAAAAGCTGTCTGTAAGGAGACACACAACGCTGCACCGGTGGCATTTGCGTACACACAAACACACGTTGTTTACATCGCTTACACATGTAGAAATGCAGCCATTTTTTCCCCTCCCTCCCCACTTGGCTCCGGTCCAGCTCGTTGGACCAGAAATTGTCTCCTCATTGTCCCTTTACAACGTTTTAAATCAGAGAGGACCCATTGTGTGGTTATTAGCCTCCCGCTTGGAAATCAAACGCTTGTTAGCCTAGCTTGCTAACTTTGCCGCGCATTCCCAGTAGAAAGACTATTAGTTTTTGTTCATCGCACTGCAACACCTGCTGAGTCACAGGCAGGTTTCATACTGTGCTGGGTTCTGCCTCTGCATCAGAATGGATGGAGCGGGTCCAGCTAGCATTAGCCATCTGTGTTTCATGGGTAATGACGTCTAACTAGCCACAATAACAGGCATTTATGTGAATTTCCCAGGGTGTCATAGTGGACAGCTGAGGTGTAAAAAGGCTGCGTAGTAGAGTCTTCCTGGCACAACTTTCAAGGGAGAAAAGTCAAAAAAGTCCAGCAACAGTTGCTCTATACAGAACAACTTTGCATTATAGTTTGTGGCCTTCGTCAGGGTCATCACATAAACATATTAGAGGCAAGGTCACAGACAGGGACGGAAGAGATAATGATTAAGTGGCTGTTGGTAATAACAGGCTATTTTTAGTCCCTAACCACACAGATGTTGTACCAATCAAATTACGGCAGTGACATTGTCAGTGGTACAATACATTCGTAATGACAGGAGAACATTGATATAGGAAGTGCTGTCTTATGGGTGTTTACACAAAGTACACACTTCTTCACCTTTTCCCTTCAATTAAAGCCAAGAATCAAGAAGAGTCACTTCAACGTGATTGTTTCATTTAAAATGCAGTGCAGAGAACATCTCTATACCTGCTGTCTGACTTTACTGAAACTCTTCTTCACCACACAGCTACGCGCACACGCTGCACACTGCAGAAATACACACTCCTCTTGTAACAAACCTGTAATCTCCTGTAACTGCCATATACTACTTAGACATATTGCTGTAGATGCAATCACAAGCTTGCGCGCGTGCACACACGCACACACACAGATGCTTTCACACAGGTAGGCTACACTTGTACCTTCACAGTCGCAGCTTTGCTCCACATGTGCATTGATAGGCTCGCACAGTCAGATTGTATCCTGGAGCATCCATCATACACACAAGCAGTTGTCATTTGTCGGGAAGTCTTGTTTCAGCTTACTCTCTCTCTCTCTCCCACTTTCTTTCTGTACTGACCTCTGTGGTCGAGCTGCCTCCATAAAGCAGAGCAGAGCGGAACGACTGATAAATCCTGAGTGATACCCCAGCCTGACTACTGGTGCAGAGGAAACATCAAGACGATCAGATATTTATATGCACAACATCTAACACATAAAAACTATTTATGGGCTGGAAGAAGACATGCAGACATGATACAGCTGATAGGAGGAGAGTCTCTACCAGACACTGGGTTTTAGGGAACAAGATTTGAAAGGGAAAGGATTGAAGGAAATGGATGGGCGAATGAAGCAGACGAGACATTAAATGAGAGCTCGAGGGCGGGATGACACAAAACGAAAAGAGACGGAGAACTAAAGGTAGAAAAAAAAAGTGTGATAGAGAGAAGAGAAAGAGGATGTGATCAATTTTCCTTCCTCGTTGCCCTTCACAACAACAGAGGACAGACTGTCCTCCAGATAGCGCTAAAGCAGCTTCCCTGTCGCACTTATCTCATGCCAAGTCACGCTAGAGAGCGGAGCAATATTTCACTCTAATTCGGGTCAGTTGCATGCATATATCATGCATCCATCCCTCCGGTCGCTCTACCTTTTATTTTAGGGGAGAACTGAAGAACGCCATTAAATTACAACTAGTTATAACCCTGAGGGATTTATTACACGACCCAGATCAGGCTCTATTTGGAAAGAAGAGACGTCTATTAGGATTAAATGACAAATAGCATGAAACACAAACAAATCATGACTTCATGGCTTGATGCCATCCTTTTTTCTTTTTTTACTCCATTAGAGGCTGTGTCCTCACTGAACTCCTCTAAGTTTAGTTATGCTGTTGATGCAAAATTGAATGAGAGATACAAATGTTGTGTTTCCAGTGTTGTAAAGAGGCTGTTGCAGCAGGAATCTGTATAGAACTGAACAGGATCAATATGTTCTGAGCTACTTCAGGCGAGGAAATGGAGCAGATTTTTAATCGAGAAAAATGTAATAGGCAGGAATAGATTTTTCTTTTTTTCCCAGGTAAAACAGCATGGTGGCAATATATTTGGGGAGTGAAGTGGACTAACATAAGGATGTGTTGGGTTGTTTTTCTGCCTGAGGTATGCTGTTTATTTTGCTCCAGGCTTGACACAAGAGTGAACTGGCATTGAGGCATTAAGGTGGAATGGTTTGGTAGAGGGATTCCTTTCAGGCAGGACGGACGGGCAGGCAAAATGGTTGGTTGGAGATATCTTTCTCTGGCAGCTCACAAGTGAGGACTGCTGTAGAGATTTGTCAGGTATAACATAAGGCCAGGGAAGAGATATCTCAATTTTAGTTGAGATGCCTCAGAAGAGTGGAGTAAAATCTATACTTTGGCAATTTATGATGGTTTCTATAAATCATGGAATGATGCAATAGCCATTAAAGACAGAAAAGCAATGACTGTGTCTCATCCATGCAGCTTTTGGGAGAAACACTTCTGCTGCCTTTCTGCACCCGCCTGTCTACATCAAGAAAAGGCAGTCAACAGTGTCTAAAAATATTTCTTTTTCCCACTATTTTCTATGAAGAGTGCCGTGAAGAGAGTATAAAAACTCTTTTAGGCTTCAACAAATGCCTCTTCTTGCACTTCTTGGATATGTCCTTTACAAGGGCGTAAAAACTCACACCTCTGTCAATGCCAGGCCACGATGGAATATCATTAGCTATCAATAAATATGAATCAATCACAGCACTGAAGTTGCCAAAATGCTTAAATCATTTTGAAATGGCTCAGTTCTGCCAACTTATGCAAGGCATTTCAAATTTATGACTCTGGGAGTAGCTAGCTTAATGCTGAATACTTAACGCACAGCTCTCCTGCTGGGAATGAAAAGTATGAGGAAATATTTTCAGTGAGTGATGAAGCCTGAAAGTCACAAGCTTTGAATGATTTGAATTTATATTACATATAGCAATATAGACATTATACATCTTCAAAAAGGCATAATAAAGTATATAATTTATGTGATATAAATATATGATAATAATCTAATTTTACATCCAAGTCAACTTCTTCTTGTGGTTTTTTTGTGGATTTGTTTGTTTGGCAGAAGACACAAAGCAAAGCTTATGACTCAGCACTGCAATTATTGCATTGGACATTCCAGTAGCAGTCGCTCCCAGACTTTGTTTAACAGTGCTGCTAATTTTAAAGTGGGCGTGGTGGTACAGTCGAAGCGTTCATTGACAGCCGTGTCTGCTCTGGTTAGAGGATGCCTGATAGACGAGGGCATTCGCAGTCTGTCCAGTCCGTGTCAGTCTCGATCAGGCCCGTCATGAGTGGAGCAGCGCTGTGTTACAGGTCGACTGCCAAGGCTTTCCCGGCAGTGATGATGCTCTGCCAATGCCACCGTTTGTGTGCATATGCATCTATTGTCACAATGCTGGATGTGACAAATGTTTCAACATGGTCTGTGTGTGTTTGGGGTTGTGCATGTGGCGGTGATGTGATGCTTGTGTGCTTTGGTGTGCGTGTGCCCTGTCTTTTATTTGCCGTGCCAAACTGTGTCGGATCCAACTCCAAGTTGGCGAACTGCTTTGATTCATCAAAATTTAACCTGGCAACTGGGAACTTCTACTTCGACTGTTGTTTCAAATGTGGACCTTAACATTTGGGTAGAAAACTACAAGCTGAAAACATAAAGTCACCCATTCTCACCATGTAAGGTTGTTCATTCAGCCATCAGACGACAGCATTAGCATTCACTTGGATTTGTGTTTCTTGTTGGTTTATCTAGTTTTGGAGATCAATGCGTGGTTCTTTTGCTGCTACTTAACTATGCTCATCAGGTAGTTGCTCAATTTGCCTCTTGATTGGTAGTTTTTGCCGAATCACCCTCGTGAAGTGGTTTAAAAAAAATAAAAGCAAAAACAAAAACAAGTTAAAAATGATTTAAAGTGAAACGAGGGACATTAAATGAAAATTCTCTCTTGGTTATTGTTGGTATAAAACATACACAGATCAGCTTCCATTAGCTGTACTGCTTATCCATTTGCTATCCTGTGACAGGGTTGACATAAAGAGACAGTATCAGGCTCTCGTCCATCAACTTAACTCTAATCACGTTTTATTTGATGAACCTGTGCTATTTGCTAGAGTGAACCAAAATCAGCTTGAGGCAAGATTTGTTTTCAGCATGTGCCTGAACCCTGTGTTGTGTCCTGGTAACAGACTACTATAGTAACCCTGATCGAACGCTTTTGGATCTGGTCCCATTGTGCATTAACAAACAACATGCGTGTACGTGTGAGTACTGTATATGGGTCAGACAGCATAAGGAGCACTGGTCAGTTGTAATTCCTTGCTGGCACTTAAAGGATGAGATATTGATCGCAGCACACACAACTTATTTTCCTGCTTTTCGTAAATCAGTTTGTGATTGACAGGTCCCGGGCCGAGAGCTGTCCATCCCATTGACTGCTGATTTCATCAGCGTACCTTCCCTCCTCTCTCCTCAGGCAGCCAGTGGGTTAACCCTGCTTTCAAATCAGCATCAGACGCTTCTCTGAGAGCATTATTAACAGTGGATATTTTCCAAAACCTAATAATATTGCTTGTTTTCTCTCTATAGCTTGCCTGAGATTGAAGAAACCTAAGTGATTAGTTTTGCAGCAGCCCAAATCGCTCGGAGGTGGATTGTCAGCAAAGAAGAGTGCAGGAGGTCCTCGGGACGAAAGCATTCAGTCCTCCAGCTATTTAATTACGAGGGCGGCAGACCCCTGGGTGCTCGGCTCCGTTCTCCCACAGCAGCGGCTCGGCTAACAAACTGTGTTGCGTGCCTTTGATTGATCTGAAGCCATTTGAGGTGGCCATGAAAAGACAAAGGCAGTGACAGAAGGAGGGAAGGGAAAGGAGGGGGGGAAGAAAAGGCCAGGGAGGTGGAGAGGACAGGAAGGGATGGAGGGAAGAAAGATGGAAGGAGGAGGAGGGGGATGAGGGATGAAGGGGAGCTAGGAAGGATGGACAGAGGGGTGAGGGGTGTTGGCGGGTGGTGGGGGGGGGCTGGTGCCTTTCCTGGCACAGCATTCCCCCTCCACACAAATACACACAAAAACCCAGGAGGTGCATTTACGCACAAGCCCACACAAAAAACACACTTCGTTAAACTGTACTTAGGCCTTCCACGGTATCAGGGGAGCCGCGATGTGGGTGCATTTGCATAAGTGGGTATTATACTTTGAGCCAGTGGACAGTAGCGATGGCTAAAGTAGATAAGATAAAGCTTTCATTCTCTGGTTCTCTCCCTCCCCTGCCACACACAAACTCTCCATTTATTGCTTACTCTCCTTTTTTTTCTCCCCTCCCCTCTCCTCTCCTCTTTCTCACTCAGGACAGAAACCTTCTCTCATCCTCCACTTCCTACTCTGTCTCCCAGCAAACCACCCTCATCTACAAAACACACATTCATCCTATATATTTGTTGTGGTGCTAACGTTTTCTTTTCTTCTTTTTTGCTCCTTCAAACTTCTCTCCTTATCTTCTTTACTTAACTCCCAGTGTGAGAACTTTTTCAATTATCCCTGCCTCTACCTCTGAGGGTTAGGGACGAAGGCACGGTTTGGCAGGATGAAGAGTCCGCAGAGGAGAGAGGGAGAGAGGCGGAAAATAAAGAGAGGGATAGATGGAAGCAGGAGGGGAGGAAGAGATGAGGAGTTGAGGGAGAGATTCCGCAGTGACTCCGTTCCAACAAGTCATCTTTCATTTTTATGACTTCAATCAAGTGTCCTTGAAGCCTAAATATACTCAGATCATGCGTTCTTATCCTGGCTGGAAGGCTGGGATACTGTATAATACCTGCTCTTTGCAATGCGTGCACAGATGACTGTCGCTAATGCTGCCATATTAACAATCTATGTCCTGTCCATTCTCTGCTTTGGCACAGATACAAAAATGCACAGCTCTTCTATTTTTCCCCTCCATTGTCTCTGAGTGTCTCTCTCTCTCTTGCTCTCATATATCCATCCCCTCACGAACCTTTTATTCTCCCTCTCCTCCTCCTCCTCTTCTCTCTCTCTTTCTTCTACACACACCCACACTCTGTATCTTTTCCTTGGCAGGAGACCACTGCAGTTTGTCACACACTGTGCAATATGGTACAGGTTGGAATCACTAAAAGCGTATTCCTATTTCCCTCCAAGAATCACTATGTAAGTGAAGGTGGAAGGGGGTTGTGAGTCCTCTCATCCTGGGAGTTGTGTTGGCATGGTCATCGGCGCCCCGGTGGGGTCTCCGAAGGCAAATTGGCCCCCAGGGAGGAACTTAACTTAGAGCGATTCATAGTGTATATAATTCCTGCTGAACGGTCCTTCTCAAAATTGCATCACCGTGCCCAGACCAGGAGGGAGTTCGCCTACGATTGTCTCGACTAAAACTCACCTCAAGCGCTCAACGAGTGGCAACGGAGAAACCTGGAGATGGACAATAAGAGGAGACAACAGCCTGTCTGGTCTGTGGTACTTTGTTAAGTGACTTCTGTGTTTGTCTCGGCTCAGCCAGAACAAACACCCTCTTCAAGCACAAGGACTTTCAGAAGTGTGTCCTCTGCACCAGCAGCACGCCCCTGGGCCCTCGGTGATTGATGAGTGACTCTGTGGTCACAACCATCACATCTCAGGCGTCAGATCAGGAGGATCCTCCTGGGCACCTCTCATTGGAGGTTTTCCAGGCACATCCAGCTGGTAGGAAGGGAAGGAAGCCACAAGGCATTGCAGACCCAGGATCAGCAGAGATTGCCTATCTCATCTGAGTGGGGGGGGAACGCTCCAGGGACTCCCAGGAGGAGCTGGAGAGCAGGGAAGAGGCACATCTGGACTGCTTTTTACTTAACCTGCTGCCATGATAACCTGACTCCAGATAAGCAGCGGGAGAAAAAAAAAATGGACTGATGGATATTCCTCTCACCCTTTCACAATGTGTGTGTGTGTGCGTATGTGTGTGTGTGCAAGAAAGAGAAAACTTGCCAAAGAGGTAACCTTGCCCAGACAACTCTTGCTTAGGAAAGTCAACTGTCGCCTTTGTGTGTTCCGGGACAGTTACAGAGTTATAGGAGTGTGTAATTCCATCTGCCAGCGTCTACCTCACTGGGATGCACTCTGTGTGTGTGTGTGTGAGTTTGTGTGTGCTCATCCAAGAGCGCACACAGCAGGGCTGCCTCCTGTTCCTTCAGCCATCACGATTCCTTGTCCCATTTCCATCGTTCTATTTCTTAATAAGACGTGTCTCCTCTCCATATTCTCCATCTCTCGCCTGTTCCTCTGCTACTGTTACTTTATGCCATTTTCTCTCCCACCTCTTGGTCTACCTCTCCACCACCGCTCTCCATCTTTGTCTTACCTCTCTCTCCCTCTTATCGCTCTCCTTCCCCCTCTTTTCCTGCTGCTCATTTCACACCTGTATGGGATTGCTGTTCAGAGCCATCGAGCCCGCAGCTTGTAATACCCTGACCAGAGTTATTTAGCCGTGCTATGACAGGTAGGGAAATGAAATCACCATTCTGCGATGTGTGTTTTTCTTTTCGTTACCCTTTACTGTTTCTCCTTTCCATTTATGAGACCCTGCTGCAGGGCTATTTTTAGTCCGCTGCCACCTTCTCACTGGCTTGTAAAAGCCGACCGCCATACGTTCACTTGAAGGGTTGATGAATGATGTTGTCTGCCGTTGTGTGTTGGCATGAAAAATAAAAGGCAAGGTACTCTGTGTTACTCTTTTTTAGTTGCGATAGTCCTGATTTTACAAGACATCCAAACAGACTTTCCGCTTTTGCCTGATGATTGATGCAGGAACAAAAACAATTAATTAATCAATGTATCATCTGTCACTCACTTTCAGACATATTACTTTGCTCTTAGTTTTGCTGGCAGCTTGATGTAAGTTTTAGTCCGTCTGTCACCTGATGCTGTGGTCTAAGTCTGAACATGATGACTGATGTCGTATCTGCACTAAATGTAATGATGACATCACACGGATGAAACACAGCTGTTCTGTTGTCTGGACAGACACTACCAAGAGGTTGACATTAGCCGTGTCATTTGCTACAACTTTATTTAACCTTCCTGCTGTCCTCCTGGGTCAAGGACGGGAGGATACAAGGAAGGAAGGAAGGAAGGAAGTTAGGAAGAACAAAGGTAAAGAAGGAAGGAAGGCTAAAGGGACAGAAGGCAGAGAGGACAGAGGGAAAGAAGGAATGATGGGAGGAAAGCAGGAAGGGAAGAAGGACAGATAGATGGAGGAAGGGAAGAGATTGGGTCAAAAAAGAAGGAAGAAGGGAAGGAAGAGAGGGAAGCAAAAAGGATCGTGGAAAGAAGGAAGGGAAAGATGGAGAGGAGGGAGGGAGACCAGGTCAACTGAATCAAAAGAGGACAGAAGAAGAAGTAAGGACGAAGGGAAGGAAGGAAGGAAGGAAGGAAGGAAGGAAAGAAGGAAGGAAGGAAGGAAAGAAGCAAGGGAAAAAGGATTGTGGAAAGAAGGAAGGGACAAGGCAAGGAAAGAAAGATGGAGGAAGGGAACAGATCAGGTCAACTGGATCAAAAGAGGAAGGAAGAAGTAAGGACAAAGGGAAGAACGGAAGGAAGCAAAGAAGCAAGGGAAAAATGACTGTGGAAAGAAGGGAGGGTGAGAGGAAGGAAAGAAGGAAGGATGGAGGAAGTGAACAGATCCAGAAGGACAACAGGAGACGCCATCTCGCAAATCTTCACCTTGCTTGGTTGAGAATAAAAAATTCAAGCCGAATAAGTGGCTGGAAAAGATGAATAAAACAGAGTGGGTTGTTGCTCTTCAAACCTGAGAGCAGAGCTGTGCTTCTCAACACTTACTTGCAACATACTTGTAGTTCTGCTAAACTGCATAATTGTTAGTGTGAATCCATCTTGATCCACGCAGAATGTCAGAGCAGCCAGTGGAAGGCTGCTTGTTATTCTGCAGGTTTTTCCATCCTCATGTGTAATGTCACGCCCAGAGTTTGTATGTGTGCAACAGGCTAGTTGGTCACCCCACCTTTGAAGCAGAAAACGGCAGATTATGTTCCCTGTAGCTCCATGTGTTGTGCACAAATAGAAAGTGAACCAGAGGAGCCCCTTTCCAGCGTTCCAGTATTTCTTTCAAAAACATTTCATGCCGTCTGAAAGGATCCCATACCGAGTTCGAGTACCATAGAACTCCTATGTGGATTGATTTGCGCATGCTTTCATAAAGAAGCTGCTGTTGTAGCCTAGAGGTCAGAGAGGAAGGTTTGGATTGGCTGGGCCGGCGCTGAGGAGATGTGGGGAGAGTACAGTGCAAGGTGCATTCAAAGCAAAGAAGAGGTGGATGGAAACGGTCTCTTGTGAAGGTGCCGACCATGTGAATGTGAAAGAAGGTGAATATGACAAAGCTGGCGCATGGTTGGTTGATATTCCCTGGAAAAAATATAAAGTCTGGAAGAAAAAAGGAAAGTTTTTTTTGAAATGTCTCTTTTCTTTTCAGAGCAGTCAGAAAATCTGGTTTTCTGTAGCACTTTCTTCAGAGCACAGTTTCCATCTGCAGTCGCATGTGATGTGTGTGCGCTTTCTTTTTTTCCCTCCTCCCCCTCTCAAGCTCAGGGGCCCAACTGAGGTGACAGATCGGTCCCAAGGAAAGGACAGACTGCCTGATGTTCAAGAATTGAAGACGTGTGATGTTCTGATCCGTAAATGTCATTTTATCTCTTGGCTATCTTTCAAAAATTCATTCTCTCTCTCCCCATCTCTCTTAAGGGTGTCGTTTTACACTCTCTCTCCCTCTTTCGCTCTCATCCATCAGATGCTTAATCTGATATTAAATGTACTCCCAAATGCTACACTACCCTTCAGAGCTCCCATTTACCTGTGAGACGCATCCGTACCTGCCAATGACACTCCCACCTCTCTCTTCATTGCCTTTCCGCTGCTCTCAGTGTCTCTTAGGGATGGGAACGCACCTGCCAAAGACATTGATTTCTTCCCGACCTTCTCTCTCCCCCGTCTCTCTCTTCCTCCCCCGCCCTCTCTCTGTCACACACACACTGTGACCTGCCAGTGCCACAAAGCACCTTTTCCCTTTGAGCAGCTTCCCTACAAATGTCAGGTGAGGTATTGGGCGGGGAGGGGTGAGCAAAAGAGGATAGGGCGGATGTCGGGGGGGGAGGATGAGGAGTGAGTGAGAGATGCACACATCAGACACGAGGAGGATTTTACTTTTCCCGTGAAATCACGTTATCAGACTGGAGCAGGGTATGCCAGCTGGGAGAGGAAAGCAGAAGGAGGAGGAGGGAGGGCTGAGCGACAGGAGGAGGAGGAAAAAAAAAAACTGCCGTAGACACCGTAGGCTTTCATATCTTGCCGCCGAAATATTATACATATTGAGAAGCTGCGATTTCATATTGATGAGTTATTACTAGAAAGGCTCAACATTCTTGGCCCAGAACTATTTAAGAGGTTCATTTGGATGTGGAAGTGGCTCGACCAGCAGGATTGGGTGTCAATTTCATGGTTACTTTGTCTTGTACACCAACCTAAGCTTCAAAGAAATGTCTTAGATAGAAAGAGGAGCGTATAATCGCCAACATAATATGCGCTCACACATGCTCATGCATACTATACACAGCGTTGGCATAATCTCCCCCGCTTTGGCGTGTGGATGCATGCTCACAAGTGCGCACACTTTTATTGTATATACGTCATATTAGACACAGGGGTTTTGGCTTGCAGCACACATGCGCAATATGTTTTTCTTTTTTTTTAAGGAGTATGCACACTCTGCTACGTGCTATTTATTATTTTGTTCTTCTTCATTTTGTTTGGGTAGTATTAATTATTCATTGCCTCAGGCAGTGCACAAATTTCATCCCAGGAGATTAATATAAAATTTATCTGTCCCACTTCCTCTTCCGCAGCCTGCTCTCCTGGGCCCGTGGTGGTGTGTACCTGACACTGAGCAAGGAGCCTGTTTGCTATGCAGGTGGAACCCCTGACAAGCCAAAGACCTAAAGTTGAGTTAATTAAACATTAAGCATTAATCAAAATGAGATACTTAATCTCGACACGATTATCTGCGATATTTTGTAAATCGTGTGCTCCTCCTCAGGCATACTGAGTGGAAGCGGCGCAGGCAAGCTGACAGACGTATACGCACAGTGAAGACGATTTGCATAGCCTATTGTGTGCGTGTAGGTGTGTACTGTGTACACAAGTGTGTGTGTGTGGGCTGACAAGTCGGCGCTCTCTCTTTGCTCTTTGATGCCCTTTACATGTTTCAATCAACATCAATCAACACTTGGAATGCAGCTCTTCATATTAATTGAGAGTGAGAAATGCAGCTGCGGAGGCAGGGGAGCGGGAGGGAGGACATTCACAGATGAGTGAATATTGCCTTCAATCCAGTTAGAACATAATCGGGTCAAAAGTCACTGTAGACCACGGTAACTCGGCTGACCTACGCACGCCACGCTCACGCACGCACACAAATCATACAGTCTCACAGCTGCTCCCTCTAATTGAAAGATCACACTTTGCCGAGGTGTTTGCCAACTAAGGAAATTAAGTTTGGCCCCTAAAAGTCCCAGTACTTAGGAAGATCTGACGCATGCAATCTTTTTTATGAATCTAAATTGGAGGTGACTTTGTGGAGTGTTAAACTCTGAGCTTGCATTTACAGAAAGATTATTGCTTCCTCTTTTTCGCCTCTCACCCATCTTCTCTGCTCTCCAGCTTTGAGGAGCAGAGCTGTAGTTATCGCCTACTAGGCTGGTATAGCTCCGAGGCAAGTCTGGCTCTTATCACTGGCTGCTTGCTGACTTTGTTTCTGGATATGTCTGTTGCCTATTAGTATATGCAAAAAAAAAGAAAAGAAAAAAACAGACACACACGCTCCTCCACACACAGTGTTGATACCGTGTCACGCATTCACACAAACAGAAAAGATCTGTGTAGTTCTCGTCACGCATGCACGGGCACACGATCATACACGTTTGTACATCCAACATCCAGCGCCACAGAAGTTGCCATCTAATCCGTCTATTTTCCTCTGAACTGACAATAGTTGCTTTGCTCTAAGTGGGCCACCCTTGCGCCTTTGTTGATGATAACACCAAGTTATTTTCCACAAGTATGAACTGCCCCAATTACACCCCCTGGCTTGAAGCGCTAATGACAGATAAGTGATTAGGAACTAGTGCAGAGATTTGGCTCATTTATTTGATGCAGCAATTAATACTGAAACTGAAGTAACAGAGAGTTAGATTAGTGACTTAATTTTTCCGTAGCCCAAGGGAAGCAGCCAAATGCCCGATGATGGTATGGTGATTACACTTCTATATCAAATGGGGGGTCTTAGAATCCTTTTGGTTTAGGAATTAATCGTGCCATAACTTTCGTTTTGGTGTTTTTCCCCCAACTCTGCATCCAATTTACCTCAGCCGTCCAAAACAATGTCTCTCATTAAAAAGAGACCTGCACAAAATCCAATCATAAAAGATGCACATGGTTTAAAACAATCACAATTAATGAATGAACGAAGAATGGTGTTCAGTCCATCGTCTAAGATGGAACTTGACAAACGCCCATGGGGCCGCAGAAGGGCAACAAACCTTGCATCGTTTGTGGCAATTTGTATGATTGCCAGCTTGTTTTTGAAATGCACACTATGACAAATGGGGTGAGCTTTAGGGTAAGGCTAACTAAAAATGATGTAGGTCTTGCAGCAGCCGGTCTAGAGGTCATTTTTGTTGACGGATTCAGCTTCACTTCCAGAGGAGAAATGCCACCATGTTGCTCTAATGTGACCCAGTGCATTATGACAACCACAGTGATCCAGCACTTTCAGTCCAAAGCAGATACATGAATTGCCGAGCCTCTGTCTACTCTGAACATCACATCTTTTCAGTAAAGTAGGTTACAGGCAAAAAGTATGGCTATGTCACCGGCTAAAAAATACCTCCCATTGAGGCCAATCTCAACACAGAATGAGTAGAAAGCAAAAATACTGAGCTCTTTCAGAGGAACAAGACCGAGCCATTGGTTCAGACAAGTGGAGACACACTGGTCAAATTGAAATCCTGGAGGTGCCTCACAGAACACATCAACTCAATGTACTGAAACATGTGTACACAGGAGGAAGTCAGAAACAACAGCTTAGCTTTTTGGACCGTGCTATAAAAATTGAGGACAACAGCAGCAGCATCCACTATGTATACAGGAAGGTCAAACACACGGATCAATACGCTTTGAGTTATCGAAACACTTGAGACGATAATATACCAACAAGTGCCCTGTCTCCGAGCAGACAAACACCTGAGGTCTGCTCCTTAAGCTTGTGGATATCCTAGTTGGACCTTTGTGAAAACAGCCATAAGATCCAAGGAGAGCACCAAGCAGCACTGTGGGGGGGGAGGGGGGGGAGAACAACACATGCAACAACACAGTCATACGTGGCTGGAGTATCTGAGAAACTCAGGGGGATCTTCTAACACACACAGCATCCCTGTGTTTTTCAAAGCCGACAATGCACTCAGACAGAAACTGGTCGATTTGAAAGGCCACGCACCCAAACACTAGAAAAGCAAGGTAATGTATGCAGTCCGATGCAGTGACTTATGTTGGTGAAAGTAAACAGCCATTGATCAAATGCATGACAATACACAGGACAGCCAAACTTGTGAGGTCAAGACTCAGCAGTTTACCTCAGACCTGAAAGGTAAGGAACAATCTTTGGAGAACAACAACAATCTGCATATTTTTGACATCTATCGGCTGAACAGAGAAACGCGGCCTCAGCTGAGGAGGAGGTCTGCAAAACCACTTATCCCTCACCTACGATGCTTTTATCCTTTCATCCCCGCTCAGGATATTCAACAGCCATTCACTCTTGGCCTGAGGTGACTCCGACGGCTCTAATGACTGTTGTTACAACAGCCAGGGGCACTAATGAACCAAGTGACACAAATGGCTTCAGCAATGACCCTGCGGAGGTTAAATACCTGGGACGCCCGGCTACTAGTGAATCACAAAGAAGCTTCTTGGATGAGGGGTGAAACCAACCCGTGGCCTTCATTTCAACTCTTCTCAGAGACCACGACTGGGTCCTGACCTGAAGAGGGTCAAAACTGAGGAGACATTACAGAAGATTTTCCTCCACAGTTTGAGTTAGATTCAGCGTTGTATGTGTGGCTCATTCAGTCACCGTATAATCATATAACCTTTGCACGTGCCGCTTAAAGGTGTCTCAAAGGTTACATCTAAAGGCAGAGGTAGATGAAAAACAATTAAACCTCGCTATGCAAGATGAGTCATCAGAATGACTAATGGCACATTTACCAAGAAGACGAGGGCTCCGGGGCCATGCTAAGTGCAAAGTTCTTGTAATATTACTTGCAATTCTTTTAATCTGCATCATCCCCCTGGAGTATGTTAAGAACACCACTTAAGCCCTGCAAAAAAAAAAAATCCTTGTTTATTTTAATGGGTTCCTTAAGTGAGTAGAGTGACAACTTATTATCCCATTGAACACATCGGTTACAGTCACCATTAGTGCATTTAGATCAGGAACAAATCTAGTGTGAGTTACTGAAAAAAAAGGTTAATGAGCAGGTAGAGTCTTTTGCTTTTAAAAGGAAGGATAATTGTTGCACATGAAAGCGGGGTTTGCATGAACTTCAACTTTTGCACTTTGTTCATCTGTTACTTGTAACCTTTCGCTTATAAATTTGGCTGAGTGACAGAAACTATAAGATCACAAGGTTTGCAAAAGCATTGTGTATGCAGGCGAGCCTTACTCCCTAGAGGTTTGACCCTGAGATAAACATAAAGCCATGACTGAACTGCACTCTTTTCGATGAATAATCAAGCAACCTGCGAAAAATATGAGCGTTTGCCATTATCCAAGGAAGGAAAGAGGACAAAATATCTTTCTCCTGAAAGACATTTTCTGCAGTTAGGAATCTGCCTTTGACAGCTGCAGTGCTGTTGTTTATGTTTCCTAGTTTGGGCTCTGATGAAAAACACAGTGTGGGAGATGCGTAATGATAATGTAGCAGCTTATGGGGCAAACAGCTGGCAGTCAAGGTCAGTAGTGTAAAACCCACAATACGATGGCACGCACGGGCCTTGAATGCACCCTTTCCTGACCTTTCATCAACGTCCACTGTAGTGTCTTTGAGCAAGGCACTGAAAACTATATGGCATACCGCTTGTCAAGGTTAAGGTATGTTTGCACTGTGCAGCTCTCTGGTAATGAATGAGAGTAAATGTATGAGTGTTTCTTTAAAAGAACATCTAAGCTCAGCATAAAAGGGAATCATCCCAGGATAAATAAAGGGTTTAATATAGATATTACAATTGAAGCTATTGTCGGAAGAAATGTCTACATCTATCTTGAATTAGGACCACTGCTGCTATGAGTAATCCTCTCTTGAAAGTTATTCATTAGGACAACATTAGCACCGTTTATTCACAGTTTATTGGCAGACTGAGCTAATGACAGGCCCAGATGCACGAAATTTATGTGGGCATGTGCCTTATGCTTACCCATGTGTCTAGATGGAGAACGGCAGTAAAGCAGTGCCCAGGCATTCTGCTTCCACAGAACCTGAGTTGATTATACAGGTTTTCATGCAAGTATCGTGTCGGCTTTGCCAGATGTTTTTTTGTAAGAGAAAATAAAGGTGAACTTCACATACACTTCTGGTCAGCGTGGACCTGCCTTGCAATAAGAGATTATTAGAAACATTGAAGTGCACTTTCTTCACAGGGGCAAAAGGTTAAACTTAATTTTTGCAACCTCATTCAGACCTCACTGTGAAAAAAAAACTACAAAACAAAAACGTGGTCCACAAATTACATTTCACATTAAGTGTCATATTTCTCTGAGAGTCTTCTTTTGTGGCCGGTATTTCAGTCAAGCTGTACTGCTGGCATCTGTTTTTCTATCTTCATCTGTATCCATGTCCTTGTCCTCCGGTTTTCTAATACAGAGCTCATGTCTTTCAAAATTACTTTCTCTGAGCCATTTTCCCAGGCATTTTACTAAACCAAAAGAAAAAAAAAGAGAAAACAACTGAGAACAAATCAGAAATCTCAAACCCATACCTTCGAGAGTGGGTGGGGTAGAGGGCACAACAGCAAAAGCACAGCTGCAAGGACATTTTACCGCTGGATTTCATTTCCTGCACAAAATGGTCCATATATCTGCCGGTAAACAACGATTTTCTGAGCTAAGGTATTTAGATGACTCAGTACTAATCGACAATGTGGCTCATGTTGATTCGTTTCAATCATTTTCAGAGCAAGTGTAATTTATTTTCTCTTTGGAATAAAACCTCTCAATTTTACATATTTTCTACTCATTTCTGCTGGTTTGGCTTTACGTGTTTGATCACCACAAGTGGGTTGAGACCAAAACAACATGCTCATCTGCACTCCACATCAGCCGCGGCCCAAATGGCACGTCAATCGACTGGAACTCACATTAGAGAGTCACTTCTGGCGTGAACAGGGTTCCCATATTAGCCCCGATTCAGATTGGAGTCTAATAGGCTTTTTGTTCGTGTCTTCTGTCTCTGTCGCTCGTTCCCAAATTTCTATCCCCGTCTTCACTAATTAGCTCCTTTATGCTCGCTCTTGCACTTGAAATCGTTCGACTCTCTCCTGTGCATATTCATCTCTTCAGCCTCTCTGCCTCTCTGCCGCTCCATCTCTCCGTCATCCTTCCCCTTATAGAGATGGATGAAAGGGAATATCAGGGAGTCTGGGTGGAGAGCTCAGCTGATAGGCTAAATCAAGGCAGGTCATTTACTCACCGCCAGCCCATCCATCCTAGCTGGTACCCCCCCCCCCCCTCCCCCTTGACACACACACACACACACACACACACACACAACTCCACCTCGACCACTCACTCCCCCCACACACACACACATCCTTTACTCAACACACTCTCGTACAAACACACTGCCCCTAAATGACTTCCATCTCTGGAGGTGTATTATTTCACTCCTGGGAAGTCTTGAGTTTCAGTATTCAACACAGCTGAGGGACCTTTTCCATTAGGAACTTGCTCAGTCACACATCGAAGCGCCAAGCACACCCAACAAAACAAACACACAAACACACCCTTAGCACTAAGAAATATCACATGTTCTCAGACGCATACCCACAATACCCAAAGCTCTAGACACGATAGACACATTATACTGGCATGGCGTGCTCTCACTGCTGGGGTGTTGCTTTGTTTGTGGCCCGTGGGCTGACTGTTAATGGCATCACGCCACCCTGCATCTGTACTTCAGGGTATTGTTATCAAATGGTATCATTCTCCCCCTAACTAAATAATGTGGCTGTCTCATTGGTCCAGCTGCCTCCTGGTCGAATTACAACCCGGCAAGAAGCTATTTCTCTTTCCCCCTGACAGTCCCCCGCATCAGTCGCTGCCGGAACACCCAACACAGCTTATTCCGCCACCCCCCAACGTGATGGCATGATTACTGCGAATACTTGACGCCAACTCGAGCAGGTTAGCAAGTCAGTGAAGGGAGGGAGAGATAAAACTAGGACACATGATGCAGAGGGGGGGTTATGGTTTAGAAATCCAGGGTGATGGAAGGTGTTGGAGATGGGTGCTCCGTCGTACAGTGTTCGTTATTGACAGATGTGCGGAGTAATCAGAATACAGCATGTACTGTATAGGCCTATGCGCTACTGTAGAGCGGATGGATGAGTCAGGGGAGAAAATGCGATTACAGTGGCAATCATAACTCAGATTAGCCTTCCTCTGTACCTCTCGCCACTCTTCAACGCGGGAATCAATCACCATCACATTCACTACGCCGGCGCCGCCACCGCATCACGCACAGGGCCGCACGAAAAAAAAAGGACAAATATTATTCTCTCCGGCAGAGAAAACAACATTGTCTATAGAGCAAGGACAACAATCGCTCTCTTTAATAAATAACAGGAGCTTTTATGATCATAAATAGTGAGGGGGGCCAGGGGCTGTTTGTAAGCAAAGGGAGGGGGTGGGGGGGTTGATACATGAATCCATTCAGCATATTTCTGCTGTGGGCTTGTATCTCTGCAACTGAGGGGATCAAAGGAGCTCCTGACAAAAGAGGCGCCGATGCAGCGTGCTGAGATGACAGCCTTCACCAGTGTTAGCAGTGCACTCAGCATTAACATTGGCTGACTAGAGACCTGACTAACCAGTCCAGAACAGCATATTCAGTCCCCCTGCTGTTTCCCTCTATCTGATTTTTATTGATGACATCAGGACATTCTCGGGCCCGTGGAGGTTCATTAAAGCACAAGTCAACTGATAATGAAAGTGAACACTCACTGCGCTGGATTTCTTCATTTACTCAACACTACAGACTAGCAGGGGGAGGATTAGCATACTTTGATATGCACTTGCATTTTAGTTATTCCCTCTGGATTGCCATTTGATTAAACTGCGACTTGAAATCATGTTGCAAAAAAAACAACAAAACAAAAAATAAACTAAGAAAAAAAAAAACTTCTTCGTGGCTACATACAAAGCCCAAAGCAGCCGGCTGGTTTTGAGTATGCGATCAGTCTGTCTGTGTTTGTGCGTGTGCACGTGTGCGCGCAGCAGCAGCATTCATCTGGTTCTTTCACTTCCACAGAAGCTTGCAATGCTCCAGGGGGAAAAATACTGATGTGCTCTGTGTCTTGATCATTCGAATTAATTTGGAGTCGTGCAGAGAACAATATTCTATCAAATAGTTTGTAAATCACTCAAACACACATGCACGTACACACATACACATAGACACAGAGACACAATTACACACATGGCATACAAATACTTGCTCTTGCGCTCACGGGCAGACACAAATAGTTTTGTATACACATACACATGCCCAACTTTTGACTTCACCGCCACACGAGCACATCAGCCTCGCCACGGTTGGTTTGACGCCAATGTACAAAATGAGCGAATCCCATTTTCTTGCACACCTTTTCTTTTTTTTTTTCCTCATTCAGAATGATCCCCATAAACTCAGCGCCCAGAGGGAAAGTGGAGGCATGGCCCGTCAAGACTTTTATGGCTTTTCCCCCCACAATTGCTCAGGACTACAATGGGGTTTTTACGATGTAACCGTACCCACCTGCCACACCACTAAGGAAACTAACAAGGTCCTTGCGCTTAATGGACTCCACACATTTCACACGCGTCCAGAAGTTGCCAAATAGTCGCCGAGCAGCCGAAGCAACAGGCAGCTGCTCTCCGGCGGCTAATCAAACCTAATTCCAAGTGTGCATTACACTTTTCGCCTGCTGTTTCATGGCGCCTCCTAATAGGCCACAATCTCATGTTTCTGTGCTTTATCACTGTAAAGGAGGTGGTGGGTGGAATTTGATTGAGTCAGGGTATTTGCATACGTAATTTAGCGGTGACAATCATAGACACATGGCAACCATCTCCATCAGCTGTTCACCGTGAAACAAGATTTAGCCCCTCTTTTTCAATCTGTGGCCAGTCCTGTAGTGGCGCCTAATAGTGTGTATCTTACTGCTTATCACTCTGTTTCTCTGAGCCAACAGGCTGTTATGCTTAGATAACCATAGTCATTTGCTGTGTTAAGTGGCTGATTGCTTCACAGTTTGTGTCTCGCGAGCATGCGCGAGCGCCTTGCATACTTTCATGCACGCACAGGCACGTAAATGTGATTTGCTGCCTTTGCCCATGCACGTGTCTGTGTCTGTGTGTGGATTTCCACTTTCGGTGCTGGTGTTGAGTGCGTGCACGTGCATTTGCATGTGCGTCTGTGGTGCATATGTGTGTAACAGTGCCAGTGCCTCTTTCCCCAACCAAGCTTAGCTCCAGACCCCGGCAGCATGGCTGAGTAAGATTAAAGTCACCCATATTACACTTAGCGCCAGGAGACGTAAGGAAATTAGGAGAAAATTAAACAATGCAATTTGCATACAATTGCACAACAGCACGGCAAAATGCTCCGTTAGCCTCCGTCTGGTCAACTAAAGAGCACCGCTAAGCATTGCTTCATTAACTATGCAAACAGCTCTGCCTGGCCCTGTTCAATCATGGATGTTTATTTGGACTGCGAGAAAAAGACAGAGAAAATTACTGACATTCAACAGTTTCTTTATTCATTATGTATGAGCTAATGCAAGCGTGTGATGCCAGCTTGCTCCTGTTTTACTCCGTCTGACAGCAAACTGCAGGTAAAGACTGATCTGCATGTTGGATTTAGATTGTTTCACGTGTGCATTTAAGCCCACATCTGCTGTGACATTTAAAGTTTGACATTCAGTCTGGGATACGTTCAGTTTTCATCTCTGGTGTTTGAAATATAAGACTCGCGCCCTGCTGAGAAAATCTTCCTCAAGACACAACCACGCTACTATCGCTTTCTCCGTCTCTCGCTCTTTTCCGCTACACAGACACATTCGGATGCACAGCCATCACCTTTCGCCACCATTCACAAGTACGGATATTAAACTACCTATCAATTCTACTTCCATCTTTCATCTCAAACATATATTCACACCCACACCTCTCTCTCTTCCTGTCTACCTTGTCTCTTTTCCTGTCTCTGCGCCCCCATCCGTCCTACATCCAGCCGGCTCACCTGGTGCCAGCGCCGGTGAAATATTAATGTGTTCACTGAAGTGTTGTTGCTTGGAGCGCAGCCCTGACCATGACCATTGTTTCTGGACATGGGAAGAAGTCATTCACACGTTCAAGACGGAGGTCCGCGCCGTCGGATGCCGAGGACGGCTCAAAGCAGGCGCCCTCGCTCTCTCTCAGCCAACACTTGGCTCCATGCAAATGATTCATGACTGCAATGTTAAGCCTGACCGGGGCTACAGTGAGCTTTAGCACTAAGTCAAGCTGCAGCGAGTTAAAGAGATCCCTCGCCTGAAGCGCTGGAGGAAGGACACTAAGTTTTTTCAGAGCTTCAGCACACATCTTAGGCCTCTTTAGCTTCCTCCAGCGACCCAAACCCTCCAACACACCCGGAGACGCGCACGCTCCCCTCCTCCTCCTCCTCCTCCTCCAACTCGCTTTTTGCTCCAGCTTGCCTCTAATAAGCCCTGAAACTGCAGGTGCTGCCATTTCTTCTGTGCCCCCTTTTTTGTGCACTCGGTTGCACAGTGTTGCTGCTTTTCTTACAGAGGGGCCTAAATAAGGAATGAGCTTAGTAACTGGGAGCTGCTCCCTCCTGTTCTGATTCAACGCACTCCTGTCGGTTTGCTTACTCCACATCGCCCGAAGATCCCTCTGGGTTTATGCTCGAGTACTGACACCAGTGTGTTTGCACTGTATCTGTGCTCTGGCATCTGTGTGTGCACGTTTGGTGATGCCTGCTGCATGCATGCATGCGTGTCGGTCTGTTGAGGGTTTCAGTCCATGAATCTGTGCACATATTTTTCTTTTTTTTTGAAGGCCAGCGCATCAAACAGCACTCAAACAGGATTTGTTCGGTAGAAGCAGAGGTTGAGTTCGAGGTTCCTAATTTGCGGATGTGTAAGATGCTGTATGGATTTTATATTTTATACGGGAATAATGCTGACATTCCTTTTAGCAGTGCTTATCTTGCATCCTTAGTTCTGAGTCTTTCTAACCTCCTGCTTTCAGATGAAGCTTATACCTGAGAATAGAAAAAAGATAAGCGCATACACACAAACACACGCACACTCACTCACAGAGGAGGTCCTCCCAGGTCGAAAAAAGGTGTAGCTGCGCAGAGAAAACATCCATTACATTTCTAACCAAGCTTGAAAAAGACCTGTGTACTTCAGAAAAAAAGATCGGCCTGGGTTTGGATTGACTGGCGAGCTGCACAGCTAAACTCACCGTGGCTGAAAGGACAGGAAAGGACTTCTCTGTTTCAGAGGACACCGGCAAACAGTCTGGCAAACTTTCCACCCCCAGACAGTACGTTCACCTTTTATCTGGTCTAGACTGTGACATCACAGGAAATATACAGTCTGCATTCCTCCAGAGATCAACAACTCAAAGGCTCTGGTTCCCCGAGGTCTGCAACAACAAAAAAAATGATATTTTAAATTCAAATGTCCGATAACGGCAACAACTAAGTTGGCCCCGACCCAAGGCGAAAGCTCGGGATGTCGAAAACAAACACAAATTCATGCAGACAGCGTGAAGTGTACTTGAAGATCTGTCGTAAGCTTCTGCACACAAGTATGCAGACGTAGACGCATACATTACACAGGCATACGTTCAATCTGGGGATAAACACTGTTGCCGGCAGCTTGTTTTTTAAAACACACTGGATTAAGCTGGAGTGATGACTGGCAGGGACTTCATTGTTCTGGGTTCAGCGCAGTATTAAAAGGAGCTGTATAGAGGAATTTGTCACCGCTTGATTGAGGATCATTTCAGTCTGTTTTAAGAACGAGTGGCTCTTATTAGTCTCTACAGAGAACAGAGTACATACTGTACTGTATGTACATATGTGTGAGAGGAAGGAGTAATTCCTGTTAAAGTGCTGATGGTAAGAAGGCACTGGTGGTGGTGAGGGCATTAAAGTTCCTCTATAGACATGTTTTAAACTATAAATTATTAATAAAAATTCAACATGTTTTTTTTTGAGACACTATCTACACTTACTCCCTTTTTGGATCAGGTGTTATGCTCCGCCCACCACCATTACTTGGGTTCA
Source organism: Decapterus maruadsi (assembly GCA_030347415.2). NCBI lineage: Eukaryota > Metazoa > Chordata > Actinopteri > Carangiformes > Carangidae > Decapterus > Decapterus maruadsi. The sequence continues at coordinate 20,596,877 of CM064887.1, read as the reverse complement.
GTCGGTAGGTGAAAAGAGCAGAAAGCATGATGATGGTCAGGAAACAGAGAAACTGCAGTTGTTGGGCCCCAAATCTGCAACACAAAGCCATACGAGAGCGATTAGAGTTTCATGTTTATTAATTTCTTTATTGATTCCTTCCCCGGGCTCACTTCATTTCCAAAGTGGAGATGTGCAGTCGGGGTTCACTCACATGTCTAAGGAACACCAAATTGGACATGTCAGCGAGGTTTGAAACTTGATTGTTTAAGTAAAAACCAGAAGATCCAGTTTGAGGAATCGATCGAGTCTGAAGGCTTCTTAGACGACTCGGTGCTGTACGAGAGTTTAAAATGCTATGAGGCAAGATCTCACCACTGTGGGTAGTTATCAGGGCTGCAGTTATTTTATTTCATCACAACATTTCATGATAAAACAGTAGGATTGCACCATTCACTGTTACACAGTAATGCACTAGTAGCGAATGCCGGCCGGCAGAAGTTGAGCTCAACTTTTTTGATGGATCAATCAATTTTTTTTTTGCCAGAGCCGTTTGCATAGGCTCCCATGTTGCTTCAGCAAATTGGCCACATTTAAATAGACTGCGTTTTTTTTCCTTTTTTCTTAATTCAGTGATGCTCTGTGTGAATACAGCCAAGCCGCTCTCTCTTAGTCCAACAGCAGCTCAACTAAGTCAGCTCTCAACGCTTGAATTAACATCCAACACAATCCAGCACAGCCGGGCCATCTCTCAGCTGAAACCACGCCCAGGGTTTTACTTTCTTCTCATATTTGGAGTTTGTTTTTTTTACACTTTCACTGCACTTTGCTGGTGGTTTGTTTGTTTACTCAGAAACTTTATTGGTGATCTTTCTCATCTGGTGTTCTTTTGTGACATGACTCATGTACACCGCCTTGATCAGGTTTTAGGCAGCACTGTGCATGCCATTTGTACTGATAAGCACAGTAGAAAATGCTCCCTTGGGAGTTACAGCGCTAATATATCACTGGAATTAATTGTGCCGAAACATTCCAACGCAGGAGAGAAGTGACTGCTCTGGTAATAGGCAATAACCCCAGTGATGTGCTTTCTTTCTTTCTCGTTTTTTTTTTATTTTAAAGTTTCATCGGGTCCACTTTGGTTTGCTTGTCGCGTTTGATTGCTCGCCGAATTTTTTTAAGAAGCCCTCTTCCTCCTCTATTCAAAAAACAGCCGAGGGCTCGCCCACATCTTATGGGCCGGAACTCGTGTCTTCAGGAAAAGGCTCATATCACCTTATCAATTCAGAGTCACATCACGGCTCCCACATCTGCCTCCTGCCCGCGTTCAGTCTAATTTTCTTTCTCCCCCCCCCTAAGAGCAGCAACAAGAAACACAACTTGTGTGTAATGCTCCGGTTAGCTCTTATCATTATTCTCACGTCCTCCTCCTCACTCTTGGAAGAAATTCTGCTGTGGTGCTCCTCATGATAAGAACACCAGCTAAACACATGGAATTGTAAAATAATCTATTAAAAAAAAAAAAAAAAATCGAGCAAGTTAGTGACAATTGTTAGTGGATGAGAAGTGCGAGAGAAAATCATGGTGGTGTGAAAAAAAGCTGACACAGCTGTGGGATGAACCGCAGATGAGCATTATTGCAATTAATCTGACAATGATAGATTTAGCAAGAATCCTCTCGCTCTGGTTTTCTAACAGGCTGCGTTCGGTGCAATTTACAGTGCATGCTGCACATTTGTCTAGGGTTTAGACTTATTTTGATGTATGCTTTACTCAGTATAACAACACGGCCATACATTAACATTTAGCGGTACATTAATATTTAAGGGATAGATGGCTCAGATGGATCAGACGCACAGAAACCTAGAATGAGAGCAGATATAGATTTACATACTAATTCCTCCAGCTGCCTCGAGGATCAGTTTTGATCTTCCATCGTTGTATTTTTGACTTCTGAGGCCTTTGAGGAAATGTGCATGACATTATTTTCATTCTTGATGGTAATGTGCTGAATAACGCAAGCACCTGTGGTACAGGCGCCTCCTCCTCCCCCTCTCTCTGTTCTTCTGTGCCACACGCCGTCATCTCAGCACCAAACCACCCCCCACTAACGCCACCTTTTCCAAAGCACCCCCCCACCCCCTCCTACTGAGTTCAAACGAAGAGGCCCATCTTCACTTGTCCCCTCGCACACACCTATGCTATCCCAGGAGGATAAATACAGATGCTGCATTAATTCATCCGTGTCTCTTCAGAATTCAGCCAAATATTATTTCTGGCTCTCTTTAGGGACTCAAGGGCTTTCAGCAGAGGGTCGCTCTGTTTACTTTGTACTCCCGGGTGGGATATTTCCATTTGAATGACTGTGTGCGAGTGTGAGTTGCAGTTTGGTTTAGATGTATCATCTTCACACACGCTGTACGAGTGTACATTTTGCAGCGTTTTTTTTTCTTTCTATACGTTCTGAATGTACCTGCATGGGTTGACAGTGTACGCACAGATCTAATTAAGTACTCTGTGTGTGTGTTTTTGGCGAGTGTGCATTTTTTTTTTTTTTACATGTGTTTGGAACATAAGGAGAATGTGTTACGCATTCGTGCTGGAGGGCGTTTTAGAGCACAGTTTGTAGTGTTTATCTTTCATCTCGGTTCACTGAGGGTCGGCCACTCCAAGCACATCTTAAGTCATGTTAAGCTAAACTTTGGGGCTCTCTATATAAAAAGCAGCCCGCCTCCCTCTTCTTCAACCTTGCCTGGAGCACTGATAGGATGAAGAATGGATAGAAGCCCCCAAAGGAAGGAGGGGGAAGGTCCATCTGTGAGCTGCATTCAAGGACAACAGTGTTATCCATTTTGGAACAGTATGAAACAAGCCAGTGTTTTCAGTGGGGTTTGGAAATGCAGGCTTCTGGATGAACTGTGGATGCTACTGTTGTCTTGCCAAGGCAACTGTGATGTTGCAGATTAGATGCGAATCATTGACTCCTTGTTTGGTATCAGCGCGACGTTTCTCATTCAGAGTGAGAGATAATGAACAAATGTGACTGATTGTTTCTGATCAGTGTTGTGGTGAATTACTGCAGCAACAGGGATTGTTTTGCAGTACGCGGGTGCTCATAAAAGCTGCGTTTAATGTGATTTTATGTTATTCAGGCCTGAGGTGGTGGGGTTTGGCTATATCTATTAATCTTTGTTTTGATCTTGTTTTCTCTTCTCTCTCCTCCCTTTTCGCTCACCCCTCGGTCTACTTTGCGGTTTCTCTTCTCTAATTTGCTCTTTCAACTCTTTCTATCTTCTCTCTTTTTAGAACCAATTCCACCTGCAGATGTCGGCCCGTGTGCCTCCCTCGACCCTGGGGAGCCTGCTGCTGGCAGTCCTGCAGGGGGGAGAAGGGGACCGGGTCAGAGGAAGCCAGGGGGAAGAGAGCTGGGGAGGAGCCGCTGTGATCTGCCCCGGGTGGGACGAAGGGGGCGACGGGCTGCTGTCTCACCTGCAGAGGCACAGTGGTTCTACCTGGCATTTGTGGGATATCATTAACCTGACCCGCATCACAGGGGGTGGGGAAAGAAGGGGGGAGGCCAGCGAGGAGAGGAGGGAGGATCAGATGGAAGAAGAGGCTTTGAAGATCCTCTCCACTCGTTTCCTGCGCTCCCCCTCTCCTCTCTCCTCGGTTCTCCTCCTGGGCTCTGATCCTGAGTGTCTCTCCTCTGTCCTGCGGGCCGCTCAGCGCCTCGCACCGTTGCTACCGGCGCTGCAGTGGATCATGGGATACCCATTGTCTCCAGATTCGCTACACACCCTGGGAGGTCCCCTCGGGCTGCTGGCCTACGGGGAAGTCGGACGCAAACCGATCAGTTTCTACATCCGGGATGCTTTGCAGCTGATCGGCCGAGCGGTCACCGCGGCGACCATGGTGAGGCCGGACTTGGCGCTGATCCAGAACATGGTGAACTGCTATGACAAACCTAACAGACATGATCCGCCCACTGCAGGACAATATCTGGCCAGGTATACACACGCACACTTATGCACACACATACCATTAATTGTCGGTGCAAGCTATTTTTAGAACGGCAGAGCAGAGCCGTGAGCTGCTCAGAGCTACGCTACGGAGGCTCATGGGATTTCTTGGTTTCCAACATCAAACTCATCAAATATACAATCCAACAACTCCAAAATGCTGACCTGCACATTCACCATGCTATGAGATTATAACGGAATGTTACGAGTTGTTTTCGATTCATGCAAAACCACTGATGTGCGTTCCTGTCGAGGGCAGTTTTTTGGCAAGCAGTTAAACGTTCCATTAGTATATCAGATTCAGATTTATTTATTTTTAAATGGGAACAGTACATATTGATGGACATTGACATGTAAATATTGGATTGTAGCCAAGTGGTAGATAGCGTGGTGAATGTGCAGGTCACAACTTGTCCATGACAGCATTTGAGTTGTTAGATTGTGTATTTGATGAGTTTGATGAGGGAAACCAAGAAGTCCCATGAGCCTCCATAGCGTAGCTCTGAGCAGCTCACGGCTCTGCTCTGCCGTTCTAAAAACGGCTTGCACTGAAAATTTAAGGTAACGAACCTACTGCTATGATTATAGGGATTATGGCAATGGGCCAATTTGCCAAAAATGCTGAACTATCCCTTTGAAAAATTATGTTTTCGAACGTGACACCAATCCTAGCAGTAAGGGTCTGTTTGTTATGTTAGATCTAAATTAACATAATCTGATTTAAGAACTGCACCATGATAACAACAGGAAAAATAATAATAATGGTGTGAACCCTTAAAGTAAGCAAGTCATCCTCTCCGGCTAACTACCCAACTAAAGATGCAGTTGTTGAAATGGCAATATTTCCTTCCAGCTACCAGATAATCCTCAAACCTCAGCTGCTGACATTTTTCAAAGGGTTTTCCTTTTTTCAGAGGTTGAAAGTAGTTTTTAAATATGTTCCCAACGTTCCCTTTGTGTGTGATTTGGTTGAATAAACCATTTAATACCTTGGAACAATATCAATTTCGCTGCACTTGTGGCTCTAAGATCGGGATCAGTTCCACAGCAGTATCCTGCGGCAGAGAGATTTGGTCAGGGATTTGCCCAAGAAAACTTCAGCAGAGTAGATGATTGAGAAACGTCCCCTAAAAATGAAATATAGCCTATTGCTGAAGGCGACACAGGATTAGCAGCGGTAAACAGTCTCTTTGTCACCTGCAGCTAGCAGTCCGACCCATTTCTCTTTCAAAAAAGTGATTCCTGGGGGGGGGCTATAATGCTTGGACAAGGTCAGAAAAAGTGTATACATTTTTTTCATTCATCAGCCGATCCATGGATGACACTGACAAACTGCAATTAAGTTCATCCGGTCACACTTAAATGTCTGGAAGGTCATTAGTTTTTCAAGTTTTTGCTGGCTCCACTTGTGCCACTGTACGCTCCAGTTGCTGCCCTTTTCCCGTCCTCTGCACCGTGGGGGTGGCTACTTCTGAACAGTGCTGTCATACTGGGGGGTGTGGAGGAAGTCTTTATGGCATACAGATTCACAGACTGACACCAGAGGGTTTTATCTGTTTCTCTTTGCTGTTACCGCCGCTGCCGCTTGAATCCCTGCAGCTTTTCTAAAAGGGCCTCTGACAGCTTTCACGGGTTGTGTCAAGGTGCGCTCCGTGATAACACATGCACAAGCAGGAATAAAAAAAACACATATTGAAATACATATTCAACCTTAAACGTTTTTCACTTATAGCAGAAAAAATGAAATCTTCACATTTGTAGACAGAAAAAAAAACACTTTATGGCTTCTCTAAAGCTTCATATGTGGCAGATATGGAGTATTGCACTGAAGCACCAAACCCAAGGCTCAAACTCTTTCACTCAGTGAAATGTTTCTCTTCTGTCAGTTGATATGAGTATTTTTCAGACACTGCAATAGATAAAACAGCAACTCCTGTGGTCGTGTGGCATCAGTGGATTTGTGGTTCGAGTTGAACCCGCGGCGCGATACTGAACACACACAGAGCCTGCCAGCTGAGAGTGATCAGCGATACCCACATTATCACGAGCTGGACTCTGGGTGTTTCCTCCTTCTGCAGTTTAACTGAACACCGGGATGCCAGAACCATTTGGCATAGAGGGCCAGAGGCTAAAACAAGTGGAGAGGGAGCCGTGTTTGGAAAGGACATTATTGGACATCCGTTACTAAAGTGAAAAAACGGTTTAATAGGTTTAATGTGATGAAAGTGCTAATTTTTAGCCACGCTTGCAACGTAGATTAATGGATGGAGATGTCTGTCAGTCAGCCTGCGAACCACTTAAGCCCAGACTAAAATATTTCAACGACTATAGAATGGATTGACTTTGAAATTGTGTACAGACGTTAATGGTCCATGGAGGATGAAGCCGACTATTTGCTAATACCCCTACTTTCCCTCCGGTGCCACCATGAGGTCGACGTTTATGACTTTTTTTGAAGTGAAATGTCTCAATAACTCTTGGTTGCATTGCCGTGCACTTTTTGCGTTAACGTACAGATGTTACTGGTTCAAAATTGCGGGGTTTGTCTCGCACTGCAGGATCTCGCGAACGCGAGAATTTTCACCACCACTGTTTTCCTCTAGGTGGCAGCACCGTACTAAATACTGCTCAGACGTTTTGGGGACCATGCTGACACGTCACACAATGTAGCCGCGATGAGGAGTGGCGCTGTTCATGATACAGGTAGAATACAGTAGGATGAAAGGAGAACGAGCTGCAGTCAGTAAATAATACAGTAGCCTATAATCTCTGTCTCGTCAGCTCCAAGTTTTTTTAAATGAGCCGGAGAGAGTTGCGGTGATTGTACTGCATCCACTTCATGACTACATTATGAAAACACGAGTCTATATATATTTTCCAGATTAAATCCGTTGGATCAGTGGTTCATCAGCTTCATAAACCCATTACTGAAATGCTACGTGCGCCACAACTAGTTCCCCCAGAAAACAACAACCTGTAGCACAGCTTTGTATTGTTGCAAAAGTGTTGCATCTAGATTCATTACTGGTTTCTAAAAGTATCGATATGAACAATTGCGGCGCACCCATAGCGCCCGACGCTCGCCGTGCGCACTCGACAGGCAGAGCAGAGGAGAGCAGGCAGCGTCCACAGCGTTTGGACCTGAGTAGTTACACAGAACTAGACGCACGTTTGAATTGAACATGTTGATATTGACGGCAAAACTTATTCTCCGCTGTCTGCCTGCGTGCACATGTGTGTGATGTGAGAGAGGAGGGAACCCCGCCCGTCAGACGAGAGGAGATGCATTGTAATGACTGTAATGAAACAATAGCAACACGCTGGAATTGCACAACTCTTAGTTAGCGTTTCATTTAATGAAAAAACAAACAAACATCTGTTATAAGTCTATTTGATTATAATAAAATAAAAATAATGGGGAGGCACTGCTGCTGTATTGAATATGATGTCATTTTTCAGGGTATTGACATTGAGTTTGAAAATTTAGTATTGAGACAATCCTACAACTCTGTGAAGACAAATTTGACCACAACAAACACCACAACAGCCAGAAGCAACTAAAATACAGACAACAAGCCACCAAGTTAATAACCAGCGTCGTGGTGCCGCTGATCTGGTTTTTAGCTGCTCTGCAATCTCATTGTTTCAAAGAAAATGGATTGATTGATTTTTTTACGCATGGTTCTGTGCGTCTGGCACGTGTGTCTTGGAGTTTTGAATCGAGGCTTTATGTTCAGCTCCCCTTAGCCTACATGGGAAATTTATTACATGAAACACAACAAAATTTCTTCACTTAGCCCACGAACTGAATTGTGAGCTAACTGTTAAGAACCGCTTTTTTCTGTTCAAAGCAAACAGCTGTGAAGTAGGGGGGGAGGGGCAGGACTTTTCTTCCAGCTGGCTGTTTTTCTACCAGTTACAGACAGTAGCCTAGATGCAAAGTATTGATGAGCTGAGACACATTCACACCTCCATTCATCTCCGCGCTGGTAACGCCCATCGCAACATCTGATTTACATGTCGACTGTTAACACATGGCGATTGGCCATTCACGCGGCTTTGTTCTTGGTTTCGGCCAATCAGCTTGTAAGCACATGGCTAATTATCAGCTTTCAACCAATCTATGGCGACGGCACAGCGATCCCAGCTGCCTACAGCTGTTGCTGTTATTGTTTTTAACATTGCTGGAAGGCAAAGCCCGTGGCGCTGGCAGCGGCCACAAGGACGCACTCACACTTGGGTCAGTTGCTCTGTATGTGCTGAGGCCATGGATGTAGGCTATAATATAATACATCCATGGCTGAAGCACAAATGCCCCCCTCCTCTGTCCCCGCTGGCCCGCACTCACACACCTCGAACCCAAGCATGCAAGCACGGTTGCCTCCGACACACGTTGATATAGAGGGATTATTAGTTTATTTGTTTACCAACACGTCGGATGTGCGCCACCTGACTGCAGAAAGAACAGAGCCTTTTTAACAACAACGGTGAGGAGGTGCCGACAGTAGGCTATAGGCTATAGGTGGTTGTGTCCACACACTCATACTGGTTTTATGACATTATAGCGCAGGAGGGAGTGGGAGGGATGCGAGCATCTCCTTCAACCATGCACGGAAAAGGGGAATGATAGGAAACGCGAATTTATTGAGAAACAATGCCCAGGTCAGCAATGCATGACAAAAACATGTGGTTCATTCGTCCCCCTAAGCCACATAAACCAACACAATGTGGACACACACAACTCCGGTTACGCCGCGGTGACGTGTAGAAAAGCGAAAAAAGTGTTTCCATTACACTTTTGCGAAACACATTTGTATCGATACGTCTCAAAAACCACCTCATGAGAGTCATCAGCGGTACCACGACGCTGCTCAGTAACTCATCTTATTGTGTGCCTGTGGTCCGACCTGACCAAGTTATTGAATGTTGACGTTTATTTAACAACAGATCCATTTTATTACATTAGACTATATTTTCCATTTTTGCTGAGCGGTTTGTTCTGAATTAAATAAAAGCCTGTCCCAAACAGCCGCGTGTGTTACTTCGTTTTATATCATCTTTGCCCTGTGCAGAAGACCTTCATAATTTGTGATACATAATCATGAAGTCATAAAGCAAGCCAGGCTTTATCATATTACAATAGTTTCTGTGATTTAGGCAGGGTATACAGTAGTTAGTTCTAGTTAAATAGCCTAGAGTTTAAGCAGTGGATTACTGCACAGATCATACTAATTCATCCGCCTGTCGTCCTCCGTTCTCACAGATGCCACCTGGTGGTTGTTTTGGCACCATGCGGCTTTTCATTAAAACCTCTTTGTCTCCCAAGGGAAAAAATGCCTGGCGCTTGTGCCGTCTCGCGTGAATCACGCGAGAAGTCCGCAATTTTGAACCAGTAACATCTGTACAATACCACTCTGGTTGATTTGTACTGTAACAACAATGTTGATCTCTTGCAGAATGCCACCGTGCAGCCTTACAAAGCTCCGTGCCGTTAAAGAGGAACTAAGCAGGATTTCTCCCGTGGCTATGCTACAGTTTTACCTTAATTAAAAAGCTCCGGACTAATTGTGATAGTTAACTACATGACTTGTGACTTGTTATGAGTGAGAACAGAGGCACGGCTTTAAAACCAACCTTTCCACACGCTCCATAATCGGCAATCTTTTGTCTATGATGGTTAAAACTACACAAATAACATTGTTTATATTATGTAAAGTTATCCACCACTCCATGTATTGATTTTTCACTGGCTTCATTGTAAACAAACAATGCACATGGACGAGATGAGGGTTAGCAAAGCGACCGGACTTGCATAGTTCGCCTTAAAACTTCTTATAATGTGAACAATCTAACAACAAGTTGTGCTTTTAAAGTGACTGAGACTTCATAAGGACACCAGGGGAAGCCACAATCTTTCTGTGGCAGGCCAATTAGGACACTGTCTACACTATCAGAATGGCCTATTTATAATGGAGTTCTCCACAATATGGTATCAATGACCTTTGTTCCTGGCCTGTGAGAGGCTGATAAAAGAGGTCATTCTATCGCAATATTCAAACCAGTCCAGTTATACTTCTTTGCCCTCCAGTGTACTGCCTGATTCTTATCCCTCCCCCTGCAACGGCCCGGCATGCCACTGCTCCAGAGAGCCCTAACAAAGCTGAAGGAAGTGAGAGACTTCCACATGGAAAAGGCAATTAACAGCTCAATGCCCAAGGGACAGAGCAGCAAAGGCAGGGAGGGAGAGGGGATGTCTGGAGATATAAGTGAGAGAGGAAGGTATGAGGGGAGGGAGGGGGGACACACACAATATTACTGTTTCCAATTCAAAGCACTGGCACAATGAGGATAGAGCTAACTATGAGAAACTATAGCCACTTTTGATGTAGTTCTTCCGAATGTCCAGACTGAAAATCCCTGGGTACTTATTCCCAAAAACACAATTGGAGAAAGTTCCCATAGACAAAACAGATGAAAGACAAAGGAAGTAGGAAATAGCTTTTTTACAAAAAAAAAAGGAAAATAGGAATAAAGTCAAAGAAAAGGAAGGAGAAACTTGTTTGGAAAAAGGATGTGAAGGAGGAGACAAAAGGAAAGAAGGGAGGGAAATAGATCGGAGGGTTGTTGTTATCAGAGTGAGATCTGCCAGTCAGTGCCATCTCACTCGACACAGCTGCCACGCTGATTCTATCTTCCCCGAAGAGATTAAAACCACTGAAACAAGCGAGCCTCGTATCATCCCTCCCCCACCCCCACCGACAGGCAGACATAGACAGAGGGAGTAAACTTTCCTCCAAACTAAAAGGAGATGGAGTGATAAGAGAGTGCGACACATGCCTGGGACTCTCTTATAGAGTCATCATTTACCGGCCACTCTGCTGACATTTACTGAGTAAACTGGGGCCAGGTGTTAGTGAGAGGAAGCCATCCCTCTCTGACACCGCTTGGCTGACTTATCAACCTGCTTTGACAGCCACAGTCATTCTTTAAATGCAGCTTCTGGTCTGGAGCATAACACAACAACAACAACGGCAAACAACAAAGAAGCCATAACTAAAAAGGAGCCGTTTGAAAATATGCCACACGCTTCACACCCTTTGCTCTCATCTGTGTGTTATCTCACTCCCCTATCTCAGGTTCTTCTCTTCTGGGCATGAATCCAAAAATGTCACAAACTGTGGTAAGAGGAGGAGGAGGAGGGAGCGGAAGTGCATTGCTTTTCTCTGTCTATAACAGATGTAAAGTGAAGCTTATGGTTAATTTTTTCATAAACTCCACCGGTGGTGGCCAGCCGCCGCAGCCATTACACTATAGTATATGAGTCTGGAGTGGGTTGGCTTGATGAATCTGCTGTCTATGGGATATGATGATTCAGCCCCGCTATTACCATGAGTGATTTCAGCTCAAGGCAAGGCTAGCACTTCCGCTTTATGGTCGAAGAGAAAGAGGGAGCCGCTGATGAGGAAACATAAGTTAAACGTGGAATAGGATAGGAATGACTTTCAAATCAGAGTCATTTTTAATCAGGTTCTTGGGAATTATAGTGCAAGGAATGGGTCTATGAATTGATATCGCGCTGTTGTGGTAAATCACTGTGTAAAAAATGAAGGCGGTTAACATGAGCATAAGGTGAATAAGCAAATCCTGACACGCACCCACGTATTGTGTTCGTTCAGAAAAGCTTTTAGCACAATCTAGGCTCGGGGGTGAGGTTAATGACCCTCATGGCCAATTTAGTCATTTAATTTTCCTTTGCATATCCCGGATTTAATGGAGAAAGTTCTGCAGCGGCCGTTATCTTTGCTCATCAATTCATATATAACTTGGAGATGAGGGCTGGAGACAAAAAAAGAAAGACTAAAACAAGGAGGGGGAGAGAGAGAAAATGCTATTTCTGTGCTCTATGAGAGGGTTGACCAACCTTTTTCCATTAACAGGAAAGAAAACTTGCCATTTCTCTCCTTGACCCGAGACGCAATCAACAGTCCCTACACGGTCCAACACATGGCCCATGCAGTGCACTGCAATGATCCCTGCATATGTTAACATTTAAACAACGCTTTACGATTTACAAACGACCTCCATGACAATCCCTCACTAATCAAGACATGATCAAACAGCACTAGTATGGCTTCACATCCAGACGTCAGCTGGCGATGTCCACATGATCAAATGCTAAGACATGAGCTAACAATCCTGGCGTGGTTCAAGAGGCCAGGGCAGATTTATGAGCGTACGGGGATTGCTCTCCCTAATATATTCCACCGTAAAGACCAATGCGGGTCACCAGGCAAGTGAGGTGAATAGCAATGACTGTCTGTATGGACTCGTAGATAGGAGGAGACCCTTTCTGCACTGCATTAACTTTTAATTATGACTTTCTGGGAGATGCAATTACCCATCTGACACTAGGCTTGCTAAAGCTGCACAGCCAGACCATGCCTGTCTGCAGCACCGTTTGCAACTTTTTTCTTGCTTTTTTCAGTTTTTTTTTCTCCATCTGTCTGGTTTTGCCCAGAGCATGATTCTAGGTTACAATTCTAAAGTGCAACACCACAACATGAATATTGCATTTTTTTTCTCCACCCAGTTTTGTCATCTCTCACTTATTGTCCTGTATCTCTTTCTGTCCCATAAGATTTCTCTCTAACACTTCCTTCACTGGAGCCACGGGCCTGATCCAGGTGGACGCCGGCCTCTCTCGGGTCCTGTCCTCCCAGCTGTTCCACGTGTGGAGTCTGAAGAGGGGCGCTCTGGGCCAGCCAGCCTGGGTTACCGTAGGCCAGTGGACCCGGGGCAGGCTGGTGTTGGAGGGAGGGATCCTAGGGCTGGTGGGTGGGTTCGGGAGCAGCCAAGGACAGGGTCTCGGTGCCGGGGTGAGGGGAGGGGACGGCCAGGGCGACAGCAACAGCGGAGGACGTTGGAGGCCGGGACTCTCTGTCGAGGGACACCGCCTACGCGTGGTAACGCTTGTGGAGCACCCGTTTGTTTTCACGCGGGAGGTGGACGAGGACGGTTTGTGTCCAGCTGGGCAGCTTTGCTTGGACCCCAGAACCAACCGGTCCGACGTCATCCAGAGCCTCTTCAACCAGCTGCACAACCCCAACAGCACAGCTGCAGAGTCGGAGGGCAATGGTAAGTTTTCCTTTGGCACTTATTCATAGAATAGCGTCACGGTGACGTACTGGTTCACCGTTAGACTCGGAAATATAAAGATATAAATTTTTTATGTAATAACTATAAGCTTCTCAAATGTTACGTCTTAGACCTTTTGGCCTAGAACTCATTGCTATGTAACTGGCCGAACCTGTACTCCACCTCCTTAAGACTAAAGTAGGTTCTAGTTGTAAAATCAATACGGGATCATGGCTAGTCAGTCCAGTTAAAAAAAAACACCAGGCGCAATCTCAAGGGCTTGGTTGCATAGCTGCATCTTCGTTTCTTGAATGAAGAGGATTAAAGTCTTGGAATCAATAAGAGATCAAGACAACAGTGTCAAAGAAAGGCCAGCTACTATATGTCTGAATAACAACTGTCAAGTGTAGAATACATGCACCCTACTGAATAGCAACAAATATCAAACTCTCTAACTTTCTTTGACTTGAATCAGCAGATCTTATGCAGGTCTCATTGCAAAAAAGGTTTTGCCAGAAAAACTAAAATAGCCAAAAGTGTAAAAATTGATATTATAGCGTCTCCATCTCGCTGACACGACTTATTTTCCCAAGGGTTGTTACATTTTTCTCTTTAATGCAACTCCATGTTTATCAATCCTGGATGCTATGCTAATTAAAACACATGAGCTGAGATGTGCTGTGAGGATCCATCAATATTTTTCCATGATCCATGGACAAATTCCCAGAAGTAACCCCCCGCACCCTTTTACATTTCCAAGGCATGTATACATGAATACCTGGATTGATAAAAAATTCATCATCACTACTTCTTTCCACTTCAGACCTGCCGGACGACCTCAGGAAGTGCTGCTATGGCTACTGCATCGACTTGTTGGAGAAACTTGCAGAAGACATGGGCTTCACCTTTGACCTCTACATCGTGGGAGACGGGAAGTACGGGGCGATGAGCGGGACGGGGCGCTGGACGGGGCTGGTCGGGGATCTGCTGAGTGGAACCGCTGACATGGCTGTCACCTCTTTTTCCATCAATTCTGCCAGGAGCAGAGTCATCGATTTCACCTCGCCCTTCTACTCCACCAGCCTGGGCATTCTGGTACGATGGCCCAAAGTCATCATTAGTTTGAGCTTCGAGTTTGCATTTTAACGCCTGCAGACGACACGGGGCATTGCTCTGAAAATATTCTGTACTGTGAGTCAGTGGCGGCGTTGCGGGTCTCAGTGTTACTTTGATTCGTCAATCTCGTTCTCTCTGTGCCTGACACTATTCCAGTACGACTCGACGATACAGTCTGCAACTACTTAATTTTGCCCTTCTGCCCCGCTCGCCCAGTCTTCTGGTGAGCAACTTGAGATCATTAGTTGGGGAATAATTAGTTTGCTGAGTTTTCAGTGGGCACGTTAATTATGAAAGTTCAATATGTGAGCCAGTCTAAGAGCGTATAATGAGTTTGAGAGGCATTTTGTGGAGCCGTCTTAGCAGATTCCTCCAACATGCTGCAGTTATTCTTTGATTTGTTAACATCTCCCTCTGCGGCTGACAAACTGCAATGCATAATATGATCTGACAATACAGTTCCATTTGAAAATGAGAACTCCATCATTTGAAAAAGTGATTTCTTGTCCTTCGCAAAAAAATGATGGATAGCACAAAACAATGTGCGCAGTTTAAAGAAAAAAAACTAATTGTGCCTCGGAGAGTTAAAGAGAAGTCTACTAGATGCTACAGACCGCATGCTGATATCAATCAGTGTTGCACATAATGTGCAGATAGTAATCGTCCGTATCAAGCCAGTCTCTTGCACAGGTGTTTCTTTATGACCCGCCAGGTTCGCAGTCGAGACACTGCAGCTCCCATCGGAGCCTTCATGTGGCCTCTGCACTGGTCCATGTGGGTGGGCATCTTCGTCACGCTGCACCTCACTGCGCTCTTCCTCACCCTGTACGAGTGGAACAGCCCCTTCGGCATGACCCCCCACGGAAGGAACAGGCTGCGCGTGTTTTCCTACTCCTCAGCCCTCAACCTCTGCTACGCCATACTGTTTGGACGCACTGTCGCCACCAAGGTATAGCAGCTCTATTGTTTTTTTGTGATAAATGGGCATGAGGCCGGGAGGGGAAGTGATTAGAAATTGCAGAGAGAGAGGGAAGAGGGCAGAGACCACACAAACAGTGAGGGCAAGTTGAGAGTGAGGGGGGAAGGAGGCATTGTGAAATATGATAGAGATGGCCAAGCATGCGAAAAGATAGATAGGAGAGAGGTTAAGAAGGTAGGCAGTGATGAAGTAGAGCGGTACAGGGAGGATAATGCACATGGAGGGAGGGAGAGGCGAAAGGGTAAGTGGGCTGACAGAGATTGAAGGAGTTATGGCGAGGATGATGGGGATAGATGAAGGTGGGAAAAGAGGGAGCGAGTAGAGGTTAATTCCCCGAAGTAGTCAGACACAAAGTTGAAAACAAGAAGGCAGAGGGGGGGAGAAAAGGCCGGTGGGGGGAGGGGGTAAAAAGGTGAAAGTGTACATCAGAAAATGGGCTTCTAAAAGAAGGTAATAGGGAGGTTGAGTGAGAGATGGCGAGATAGGGTTATAAGGGTAAGTGGATAAGCAGTGACGAGAAAAGCAACAGAATGAGGGTGCCATGGAGGTGGGCAGACACCGGATGATGGGAAAGGGGAGGGGGCAAGTGGGTGGGTAATGTCGGAGGATGTAGGAAAACAAGAGTTCCTATGAGAGAGAAACATGATGGGCTGTGTGAAGTCAAATCCTCACAGTTAGGCAATTGTTTATATGAATAAATACTGCATGTCATTTGTGTAAAGATAATGAAAATAACCTTTGCAGTAACAGAATTCTTTAGAGGTTGTCAGAATTGAGTGATCACGCAACATCCACAGTCACACTGCCGCACATAGGCGACCACAATGGAGATGAAAAACAACCATGTCCCCTCCTATCTTTATTTTTTTGTAAACAGCAACATACTGTGCATGAATCCATCACTATGATAGCTTATGGTCGCCTCACATTTCCATGCAGCACATTCAGATAAATATCCGAGACATTATTTGCGTAAATTATTCCTGCCCATCCTGCCTGTCGTGCCACTCGGTGAGCAGCAACCACCCCACTGTAATTTTTCTATACAAGCGCATAATCACATTTTGTCCCTAAAGGAAGCAGCGCAAAATGACTTCAGTGGAACAGAGGCCAAGTGATTAGACAGACCTTCCCATAATTGAAAGGTCACAGGTTTGATTCTTGCAACTGGCGATGTGTCAATTAACAGGTTGTGTTCATTAGCAGCCTTATGACCTGTTAAAATGTCCTTGAGCGGCTCTCTGAACCTCTGTGTTGCCGGGTCGAAGCCGAGCAGTCAAGTTTATTTATGCTGTGGGGATTTCTAAACCTTCACTGGAGAGAGTCAAAAATTTAATGAGATTAAGGCCACCTGGAGAAATAAGTCTGTCATGAAATATGTCAACTGGAGAAAATGCTGATGAAAACCAAGAGCGGAAATACATCAAACAGTGTTTCTGAGAATACTAACATTCACTAACATAAGTTGTAATCATTAAACACATCTGCCCGGCTATAGTTCACTTTGTGCAGTGGTACTTGAACATGATTTCCTAAGCGTGTGAGGTTACATGAAAACAGTTCCCTTTACAATAAGCACTGTATCGGTTGTGTAACCCCATTATTTCTCCTCTGTAGAAACCGGTCCTGCAGCGATCAGGGTTCAAAAGCTGCTCCCTTGAAAAGCAGAAACATAGCCTTTGAGAATACAAACGAGTGGCTAAGCTCGTGTGAGAATGAAATGGCAGTATAAGCATACATTTTTTTTTCTTTTTTGGTAATGCTTTATTTTTCTTTATTTTATTCCCTAATAGATTTATGGACAGAGCCCTGCGGTCTGCTAGAGGAAACAGACATTGTTATTGTAGTTAGTTTGCATGCACCTGAAAAAAACTTATGTAATTAAATCTAAAAAGTTTACTTTATTTATTCATTTAATACTGGAAACTTATCCCCATTCAGTCTGAAATATATCCTATATTTGTAGACGTTATGCTATATTAGCTAACTTTTATAGCTCTGAGGCCTGTGGTGCTGTAGCTTGGGAATTTATGGACCTATAAAATAAAGCATTTCGTTTTTCTGTGTCATACGATGCGGATGGAATACATCGAGCTTGAAGCCACTCAGTCTGTGCTCAAATCCTATGAAAGGTCTTATTTCAAAATCTGTAAGTCAGAAACATTAAAAAGTTGTAAACTGGAAAACTCTGGCACAAAAGCGAAAGCTGGATTTTGTCAGCCTTTGTGGGAAATCACACGGCCTACCTGTTATTTCTTAAATTAATAACTGACCCGGCGCCTTCATAAGTCTGCCTCATCCCCCGTTATCGCGGTAGCTAAACTTCATCCTGAACAGAAAGCTTGACCTGCGTAATAACAACAACAACAACAACAACAACAGCATCTGAGGGGAACAGGAACATTCAGTGACGTGTTATCAGCACTTAGCTTGTGAGAGCACAATATGAAATTTTGCTTACCGTCTGAAGAAAACACATAAAGCACTGCAGCGCCCAAAGGCATCCTGATCATTATCTTCAACAAAGCACTACACAGAAAAATATTACTGGAGAATCTGTGTTTGTAATATGCGTGCCATATCCCTCTCTCTTTCAGCTCACCAGCTAATTATGCCGAGAGTTCAAAACATCTCAAACACTTTTGCAATAATGGGTTACAACCTTGTTTGTATAATTAACGTCTCATTAATCTCAACCTTTTAAAAACACTAGAAATTCATCTCCTTTTTCTTTCTGTTAAGTGGATTTTAATTGGTGGAGTAAATAAATGATCACAGCGTTCAGGTGGATTCATTCCCCCAAGGCGAGCAATTTCATGGGAAGATATTTCTGATGTGTCTCACCAACAGTCACACTTTGTTAGCGCTGCTCTCTTGCAGTAACTCTTCCCCTGGTCTGTTTTGATTAACTTGATTACGTTTATTCTGGAGTTAAATTGGGAATTTAGAGGAGGAGAAAGAGGATGTTGAGAGGAGCCTCTAGGGGACGACTGTGCATTTATGTCAGCACCTGAAACAAAGCATCCCCCCCCGCCTCTTTTTTCACACATTTGTATTCTAATTTGTTTTAACCAGCGCTCTCATTCCTCATACTCTGTTTGCTCAGAATCTTGTGTTGTTTGCTGTCATGCAGTTTCATTTTTTGTTTTGACGTCATGACATCTTTTTCACTTTGAGTTATTTTTAGATTCTCCCATCATCCAGACCTGCTTGTTTGTGCTCTTTTTTTGTTCTGATTAATTATTTTTCTATGCTAATAGTTACACAACAAAAACTCTTATTCTGCAGACTCCTAAATGCTGGACGGGGCGCTTCCTCATGAATCTGTGGGCTATCTTCTGCTTGCTGGTGCTGTCCAGCTACACTGCCAACCTAGCCGCCGTCATGGTCGGGGAGAAGACCTTCGAGCAGGTCTCGGGAATCCATGACGACAAGGTTAGAGCGCGCACAAGGACACAAACTTGCAGTTGCATGCATGTCAGCTCCCCACCACACATCCACACACACACACATACAAAGACAAAGACACAGCTACATGTACACACACAAACTAATCTTACACAAGGACAAGCTAATGAGTAAAGAGTGGAATTATTTGTGAAGGATTATCGCTTTCCATATCCCTAAACCCTGTAGGGAGTTCAGGGCTACAGTGAATTTGATATGAGCCCCATCATGATATCCACCCCCCCCTTTCAACTCCCTTTGCTCTATAATCACCTCTACCGCTGTCTCCACCCATGCCTTCCTGTGCCGTCTCCCTCCCAGCTGCACCATCCCTCCCTGGGCTTTCGTTTCGGCACGGTGAGGGAGAGCAGCGCCGAGGATTACATGAAGAAGAGTTTCCCAGAGATGCACGACTACATGAGACGCTTCAACCAGCCCACCACCCCGGAAGGCGTGCACATGTTAAAGTAAGACACAAACGCTTACATGCACGAGACAAGGCCTCTGATTAAAATCAAAACCGCACCTACAAACAATCAAGTCCATGTTTGCATCTGCTATCTGAAGTCGTCTGTATTCTGCACTTACGTTTCCATGCATACGGTGCATAACAATTGGGCGCACTGACAAGAACAAACGCTTCTTTTTATGGATGCAACGCTCTGGTTTTCGAGCTGAGAGACTGTTGTTTACGTTTGCTCCTAAATCATAGGAGTACGTAGTTTAATGTAAGTTCTGCTTTTGACTTTTGCTCAGATTTTTTTTTGTTGCAGTGTTGTGTCTGAGCCGTCTGTGGATGTTTTCTCACATATACCACACTCAACATGTTGTTTGCTCTTGCATCTGAGAGAGATTTGAATAACTATGTGAGCTGCATATACTTACACCCCGCGTTAGCTTGAGATCTACCTTATCCCGCATTTAAGCACAAAGTGTAAATGAGGTGAAAGCGTATGAATCACATAAATTTCATTAACAAAGGCCGCGCAATTTATGAGGGAAAATAACAGAGGTTTTTTCTTTTTTTTTTTAAATGAAGAGTTGAATTGATGCAATTAGGGCCGAGGACGAGTGGTTGAATTGGATGTCGAATGGGGATAGAGAACAGATGAAAGCAAAGAGGCACGGCAAGTTTATTTTTATCACACATTTAACTCACAAAGGCAATTGAAAGTGCTTTACATAATACATAAAAAAAGAGAGATACAGAACAAGACAATAAAAAACATAAATCTAAGGGATAGGAGCAATTTTGAGAGAAATAAGAAAGTAGTTTGAGATAATAGTAAGTGGTTAAAGTTCAGCCAAAGGCAAAGGAGAAAAATAAAAGGACTTTAACTTGGTATTAAAGGTAGTTTATATTTGCTGGCTGTTAGCCCGGCCCTGTGGGGCCTGGTAGCTAAGTGATGCTTCTTCAAGTTGAGTTTGCTGTGGGAATAGTTATTAGTCTGCTACAGTACCACACGACCTGAGAGGCTGAGAGGATCCTATTATCTGTTTCATGTTACAACCCGTCTCGATTGTGCTAATAAAATTAAACCTATTTGTTTGTTTTTTACTCACTGGACACATAACTTTTATTATAACATAACTTAGGTTTTTGATGTGATGATCAGTAAGGAGTAAGAAGTCAAATCTTCACTTTCTCTAGCCTTAGCTTCTTCTTCTTATTCCTCCTTGTTTGCATTAATGCACATTTCTTTTATTTATTTATTTATTTTTATATTCAGATTGATCAGAAACCTGGATAAGGTGCCACAATGTCACAATATAAAAACATCCCCATGAAGTGGCATTTCATGTTACTGAGGTACCAAAGATCTAATACATTACAGAAGGGAATTTGGAAACAGGGAATTACCTTAATATATTATTTTTAATCAGACCACATTTTAATAAGTTGTGTTTAATAACTTTAATAACTGGTTTTGATGACTGCAGTTAAAAAGTTAGCCATGGTTGAGGGAGTATTCAGATCCTGACATGTAAAAATCTTGCAATGAAAATGCGAAATAAGTTTCAATTATGCAAAATCCACCCATCAATCATCCATCAGCCACTACATCTCTCAGACATGGGGGGTTATGTAGGGGGTAGAGCCAAGCCCAGCCGACACACTGACAGTACTTATAATCCAGGGAGAGATCTCTGTGTGTTGTATTATTATAGTTTTATATTATTGAATTATTATACGTGATGCATTTACGTGTTAGTCACATTTTACTGTTTTATTCAGTCGAGATGGAACTAGATTTTACTCATGCATGTAATCTTCCTCTGTAACTAATCAAAAATATATTGAAATGGAAATATTCAGGTACGACACATATAGAGCTCAGTTAGTTATGTTACACCATTGGAATTCAGATATGCTGAATAAATCATAATATGCAAACTATGGTTTACCCGAGCACAGATGCACACACACAGCAAACACAACTCAGAGCTACTGTATAACCACATATGCTTCCCAGACACAATGCCTCCTCCATAGAGCGCCCGCAGAGATGCTGAGATAGTGCATGTGCTGACTTAGTGGTACAAGTGGGAAGATACAAAGCGCTTGTTCAGAGAAAGAGGATGAGAACGCGGTAGATGAAGGGAGCGTTTGTTTGCGAGCGTGGCAAGGCAGAAGTGGAAGTCACAGCAGTGCAGGGAACCAGAGTGAGGCTGTAAAATACTGTGTTGGCAGAACTACTGACCCCAATACTGCACTCAAATCTTAGACAGAAAAAAAAAGCTTCTCCTGGTGAGAGAACGCTGGAGGCTACATATGCAGCTGCACATTAATGTACTGGCTCAGAGGAAATAATGCAAGCTTAAGCACATACCTAGACAAGGGCTTACAACTTGCAGTCGTGCCTATGCACTTTCATGCCAAGTGTGATGCATCCTCGCACACGCAAACACAACTCCGGGGCCCAGGCATCAGATAGCTTGCGACCCTCTTTAGTCCCAAAAGAAGTGTCTGTCCCCTCCCTTCCCCCCCTGTGCCTCCTGTTTGACAGGTCTAGACAGAGAAAAACAGACTTTCCTGCTTTGCCAGCAGAGCAAAGACTTTGTAAAGTCAACCTTTTGTTCAGCAGCAAACGTCCTGAATAACAAGAAGTTTCAGGTAATTTGATCGGGCTGGTTCGGCTTCGCCATTAGACTGACTATTTATGTGTGTGCGCGAGTGTGCTTCGAACCAGTACATGCATTTGTACTTGTTTATCTAGGCTGACATTTAAAATTTGGTGTATGCGAATGTGTCTGCGCGCAAATGTGCGTGTAACTGAGTTTGTTTGTAGATCTGGAAGTCCGGGCGTGCGTGTCAACAAAAGTGCATCTTTTCTTCTTTATCGCTCAGTTTGTGCGTATAAGTGTATTATTCAAATCTAATGAGTTTTTCACTTTGTATCCTGCATCTTCTACCGGCCGTGGTCAACAGCAGAGGCACCGGCTGTAATTAGGGGTCAATTAAGGTCAATTGGATCGATACAGCGCGACTAGGGAGAGTCTTCGGGAGTGTGTAATGCCTTATCAGTCTGCCACAGAGGCTGTTGGTTTAGGTAATGATGTATGTGTTTACACAGTGTATTAGAATGTAGTTAATCTCGTCCTCTGTATAAATGACAAAGTAGGATGACAGCCCCAAAGTACGAGGTTCCTGTACAAGTCGGAGAAAATACGAGGAAGTAAGTCAGATTTACAAGACTTCAAAAGTTTGAGGTTAATTGTATTTAATTAATGCTTCTCCGTTTTCTCTTTTGTGCGTGTGTGTGTCTGTCTGTGTGTGTGTTGGTGGTGAAGGACAGATCCTCCTGCCCTGGATGCGTTCATCATGGATAAAGCCCTCCTGGACTTTGAGGTCTCTATTGATGCAGAGTGCAAACTGCTCACTGTGGGGAAACCGTTCGCTATTGAAGGTACGCACACACACAATTACACACACACACACTTGCATTGAGATCAAATTAACTCAAAGTCATCCCCTGAGGGCATTTTTTAAAATGATCTCAAAACTCAACCCCCCTCCCCCTCCACCTCCACCTCTCCGCAAAGCACTTTATATCACTCATTTGAAAAGTGTTCTATAAATCAAATTAGCCGTCTTGTTCGCTCAGACTGTAGAGGAGGTATTTGTAATTTTTTGCTATTGCTACATAGCCAGCATTGCCATTAATGGCTGTTTTCTTATCAGTCAGTTCAGTTCAGCACCAGCACTTCATTCTTACATCTGCCAAGAACCTGTCTCCAGAGAAGTGGAAAAGCAATGGCAAGGTTAGCTCTTGTCTTTTTTTTCTTCTTCTTCCCTGCAATGCTAATCTGCTAGCCCCAATATGTCTCATCAGTTTCCGATAGAAACCCACCGCAGGCCACAATCCGCCCAGCAGACGGAGAGGTGTATTGGAGCCTCTCGTCCTCTAAGCACAATGCAAAGCTCTTGTCAAGCGACAATCACTACCAGCACCTGCTCCTTGCAAGAAACAGCAGAGGAATGTAACAAATAGCCTGTTTAACACAAAACAGCTATATATGTCTGACTCAGAGCTTCCCCCAACCTTCAACCAGACACCAGCCAACCACAAAACCAAGTCTGAATATCTTACATTATGACCTTGCGGGGACTTTATTTTTATTGTCCTCATATGAAAAGTGAGTCCCCACAATGTGAGTGTGAAGAAGATTCGTGATCAAGCACACAACACAGAAACCAGACCGCTACAAAGAAATGCACAAACGCATTCACATTGAACACCATGCGTCTACGTCTACACATAGAGACAAAACACACGCACACACACATTCAGAGTGGAGATCAAATACAGTGGTTAGCTCCTTGACTGACGGAATAACAGTGTTTCAGGGTATGAACTTATAACACTGCGGGGTAAAAGTAGTCAGTCATCTATTATTAACAGCGATGGCCGGTCGGAACGCTTTGGACTTATCACTCACAGGTTGGACTACACAACACAGTCGTGAAGCTGTAGAGACAGATCCACTGCCTAATGCTGCATGCAGGGAGGTTATGATTTGATACTCAAGTTCTTGTTTGTTGCTGCATGAATGTCCATGAACCTTCGAGAGTGTGTTCTAGTGTTATTCTTGAAGGAGACAGTCTTCCATTCAAAAGGGATGGCATTTCTTTCAAACTAAAAGCACCATATGAACCGTGGCAAGCACCGAGAAGGCACAAAACAGAGCCAAGCAGCCTGCAACAAACACTTTACACAGCTGTCATGTTTTTATATTTAACAATGTTGAATTTTCCACTGTTTTGTTTCCATCCATCACTCCGTCCTTCTTCAGCATCTTTGGCAACTTGTGCACACAGGTGCCAAAAGATTATATAGAGGAATAGGCTGCCCCATGCCTTCTGACTACAGACACAATATCCTGCAACTAGCACTGACATGAAATCCTTAACCTCTCGGGCAAACGTAATTGCAACTTGCATCACAAAGAGTCTTGCTTCTGTTTGCTAGTCAATAAGTCAGAAAGTCAATGAGCTCCTATTTGATTCTGCTTTGGTTACAAGACTAATTACCATTGTGTGAATTACCATCACTAAATCATGTTTTTCTGATCAATTGCACAACTATTATGGCCAGATTAATGCATTGCACGAGTAGCAGAGGTTGCAGTAGATGTAGTAGTTTCTCTAAGTGTATGCTGTGAACCCATAACACGATGAAGGTTTTCTGCAGAACAGCAGTGTATCACTTTTAGAAACAAAAGCAGCCGAGGACCTGTCAGAAAAAATTATGTCCTGGCTCTAATAAAAGCCCTGTGCTCCCTTTCATTGAGGTAAATAAAGGCTCCAGCCAGTTTACAGTATTCCAGTCACATGCCATCTGCACATATACGCCTTCTGAAGGTGACTTTGAAGTGGAATTTCCACTGGCAGAACACTTTTATTGGATGTATCAAGCGTTTAACCTGTAACCCAAGCTCAGCTCTTATATTGGTATGGAATTATTGTGCGTTCCCATGTCTGCATTTATGTGCATGCATGCGTGTGTGCGTGTATGTGTGCAGTTTCTCAGCCTTCTTCTCTCCTCTTTGTGTTGTGCAGCGACAGGCACACACAGACAGTAAATAGAGAAAACTAGTAAGGGTTCCCGCATGGGACCAAACACCAACTTTGATGCAAACTCAAAAGCACTCGCAGCAGAGCCTCAGAAAGACCCCGCTCCCACATTCCCTTCTCGCTGTACAGCTCTTGTTCACTGGAGACTTTCTAACCACTGTTTCTGACTGTACGAGACAAAACGAGGCGAGAGACTCGCTCCGCCGTGGCGCTGCATGCTCACGACTGCGAGGCTGAGCAGAAAAGCAGGTTTCATTTGTATGTAGAGTGGGTCGGTTTGATGACCACTTGACTCATTGTCTGCATGAAAACGCAGGTGAAGACTCTGCACAGCCTTTAGTAGCTATTCCCCCCCCTGCACAGGCTGAGTGAGGACAGAGAAGATGGGAGTGAATAACTCAGTAAGCCTAAATAAAGTAGAGCAAGAAAGAGCAGGAAATGGTCCAGACAGGAAATGTGAGAGAAAAAAAAAACACAAGAGAGGGGGAGGCAGGTAGCATATGAGATTTAAAAAAACAAAAAAACAAAAAGTATCAGTAAGAAAAGAACAACTAAGGTAAAGAAAGGGAGTTCCAGTGCAGGGGGTGAGCGAGGTGGGAGTTGAGCACCAGAGGAGATAGAGGGCTTTCATTTGCCCACTGCCAGTTTGCGCCTTTCTGCACAGCGAGTGATAAAAGAGCCAGCCAACAGAGTCCCCCCTAATCAAGACAAACCTTCACCCCAAGCAGATGGAGTGAGGGAGGGGGGAAGAGGGGAGGAGGGGGAGAAGACAGAGAAGGAAAGCAAGAGAGAGCCGAGACAGAGGAAATGGAAGGAGGAAAGAATGAGAATAAGTGTTATTTGGTCCATGTGAGGAGGATGCAGGGCAGGATTAATATAGGGGGTTTGTGGTCAGGAGATATGGAGGAGAGATGCAGGAATGGGAGCTGAGGAGCAGATGCAGGCAAGGTGCTCTGCAGAAACCTGCGGGCTACTTAAATGGAGAGAGATGCGGGGGTGTCGCTATGCGCCTGTTTCCACTGAGTGCTGTTGGGAGATGTTTACGACAGCCTAGACACACCCCATTAATAATATTGCCACCGAACATGCCGCCACTCGCCGCTTGTTTGTATGTGCATCTGTGTGTGCGCGTGTGTGCGTATAAGTGGACAACACAGGCTCAGTCAAGCGGGACAGAGTGCGTCTGAAGATCAGAATGAGGCTGGCAGAAGATTTTGTGTTGCTGGGGTAAGACTGTTGTTCGTCGGGCAGCTCACGTCTGGCAGGGGCGACGCACGATCGCCTTTGTCTGCTTATGTCTTTGTGTATATGTGTGTGTATGTGTGTGTGTGTCTCCATCTATGTGTGTTTAATTCCAAAGCCAGACAGCTCCATTTATAAAACAACACGATTGCTCTAACAGCATGCTGTGACAAAAGTAAAACTAAATATGGAGATCTGAATTAATTGGCTGATTGGAAGACAGCCAATATTTTGATAGGTGATTAATAATTCCTACTCTAATCACAGAATCTCCATAGTTACGGCTTCATTAGTGTGAGAATTTGCTGTATTTTCTGTCTTACAAACTTATAGTGGACTTTTTTTTTTTTACATAACATTTTATAGTCCAACTCATCAATAAGAAAATAATCATGATACAGTCATCCAGTAGCAGACATGAAATGATGGATTCCATTAACCCACCCATACTGCTCATATTTCATGCCTTCAAAGTATGGTCAATTTGGGCCAGGGTCAATTTTTTAAACTAGGCCAAGAATTTCCTCATAAGTGCATGTACTGAATTCTGATCTCCAGATCTATTCAGAATGTATAAATAGCCTATCTGTCATTAATAAATGGATGATTAATCCTTAATTAATATTTCATAGAACAGGGAGAATGTGATTTTTTTTTTAGGTTTTACATCATTCGTTTTTAGAGAAAAACATCTACTACTATCACACATAATATCGTATCCTGTTTTATCTAAGATATGAAGAAAATCCACAACAGCCCTACTGATTCGAATTTATTTTATTTAACGTGAAAACGGCAAGAACTTTCAGGAACTGTTGGGATTATTATATAACCATGCCATTATGACTATGTTTTCAATGCGATATTATCAAAAAATCTTCATAACTACTATCTATAATTACTAATATCAATCCAACAGTAATTAACACTTGACCCCTCCCTCACAGCCGCCCCCCTCTTTTGATCTCTGATTTGATCTGAAAATTAAATGGACTCTCATTTATCTTCTTTGGATTATTTTTGTGTTACTTTGCAGGTGCTCATGTCTGTATCGTGACCTCTGTGTGACCTCTGTGTGACCTCTGCTCCTCCAGTCAACCATACAGTACATGTCCACCTCTGTTTTAATCTTTCACTGTTTGACCCATGGCCCCCCTGTCTCTGTGGCAACCTGTTGGGAACACAGACCTCATGACAGTGTCGAGGTTGCCCTTTGAACTCTGTCATCACCTACCCACAAAATAATACACACAGACATGGCATGTAGTGTCAAAGTTTCAAGATTTCAAAAATAAAGACAGCAGAAAACAAATACCTGCACACAAAAAAACTGACCATAGCTGCAAAACCTGTAGATATTATGCATAAACATAACCAATCAGAAGACAGGCCGGTGTCTTAACCTGGTTATAACTGTCAGTGAACAGGACAGATATGTTGGAAATGATCCAATAGGAGATGAGACTGAGAGGAAATGTATTTATAGTTGAAGGTGAATCTGATCATTCATCTTGATATTGTCACCCAGCACTGACAGATGGTGTGTAACCCTTCTCTATCAGACACAGTGATTAAAGAATACATCATGAAAGATGCTGAGAATGTCGGCTGCAAAAACTACACGGCATATTTTTACTCTGCCGTTCTTAAAATTAGAAATGCCCATGTTTACGAGCCTATATTAGGTGCTTTGTAAACATAACTTGATGCATGCGGTGCGGCGTCTGTGGGTGTGAAGGCGTGTGCGGGGATTTGAGTGACAACTTGTGATGGAATATGTGGACGTCTGGGGGGAAAAGATTCAAAACAAATGACAAGTGGCTGCCCACTTGTATTTCACTGTTTGACTGAGGGCTGTTAAGAAGTGTGGATGGAGATAGGCTGATGACAGAAAAAAAAAAAAAAAGTCTGTCTGGTGCAGCAGGAGAAAAAAAAAAAAAGGACGAGGACAGAGACGTATATAGAGACAAAAGCAATGGACTCCTGAGAGGAGCCGAGAGATAAAGAGAAGAATGGAGTGAAGCAGAAATTGAACGAAAGTGAAGGGATGACAGAGATAAGCGGCAGAATAACTGAACGACTAGCGGCAATGGTGGGAGAGAAATGACCTCGGACAGGAAGAGAGGAAGGAGAAGAGAGAGAGAACTGAGGGAAAGGAGCAGAGTGAGAGTATGAGGAGAGAAGAGAGGAAAGCTTAGACAGTCTTTGTCATGTAGGTAGCAGAGTGTGACAGGTACGTGAACCTTCGCTATTCTCCATTTCTGTCCGCAACCCCCATCAGACTCAAACACCTTGACAGCCAACTCACACACACACAGAAACACCAGCCAGGTCCGAGACAACCCCCATCACACACACACACATGCACACAGCTGAACAAATACACACATACACGAACACAAAATGCTGTTGGCATGACTGTGTCTCTGATTGCAGTGCAGATGAAATGAAACAAACAATCCCAGGAGGTCTTGTATAGCAATAAATCTCCGAAAGGGTCCTTTGACGCTTAGCTGAGGAACGGATTTACCTGCAGGAACGCCCGCTGTAATGCAAAACAGATGCAGTTTCAAAGTCTAGGCCGGGCAGAGCAGCTAAATTTGTTTTTTTTTGTTTTTTTATTTATTCACACATATGCAAAGAGCACAAATTATTATAGCCAGGAAAAGGGGATGTGGTGGGGGGAGAGATGTAGAGGAAACCCTCAGAGGGCTGGTTCAGGACCTTTCTCTTTCTCCGTCCAATAAAAGAGGAGAGAAAATTACCAAATTGGACAAAGCGAAAAGGGGAAGATTTGTGGTCGCACACATACACAGGAATACTTTATACAAATGCAGATCATAAAAGCTTGTGCATGAGCTTGTGCATCAGTAGTGTAGTGGCACAGATGAAATGAAAGTAATGATCAATGCTGGAGAAGAGTACTTAAATCATTTTCTTAATTAAAAAACATTATAGTCATGTGCTTTTATTGCTGTAACTACAGTATACTTTATCGCTGTGTCTGGTCTCATTACTCCACATCCTGCTGGTGTTTCACCTTTAACAAGAGGGAAATAGGGAAATTCTGGGCAATACCGAGTGAAGCGATGAAACATTTCCTTCTGATCAAGCACAGATGAATATTTAATTTGCATTAGTGCCAGAATGATTTGAATAATTTTTTGAAGCTATGAAATCCACATCTGCGACACCTGCAAGTTTGGACTTAATTGAACAGAACATATCATGATCATATATCATGTGTTTTGCACGTGGACCATCACTCAACAGTGCAACCAATAACTGTAGCTGTCAGTTGCATGATTTGAGGCGATGGTAAATGTCCTTTTAATATTTAGTGGAGGCGGTTCACTCAAAAAGTTAAAATCAAGCAGTACTGTAAATATACAAGTTTTGATGCTGATTACACAGTTTCATCACCACACAGGTGTGACCTAAGGCTGGTCGCAATGAAGGCGCACTGTAAAATATGCTCTTTTATTTTTGAAAAAACAAAGATTTTTATATTCAAATATAGGTATTAAAGCAGAAGTAAGCGATCCGGTCGTTTTGGCTAACTTCCTGTCAGCCGATGGAGTTAGCAGGCCCCGCCCTCGTCACACGCACACAAAGGACCGCCCCTTTATGCCGTTCTCTCTCCTCATTGGATAAAGGTTGTAGGATACAAGGAAAGTTTTCTCCTCGACTTACAGCAGAGCAGAGTGACTGACAGACCCGTGTTTCAGACCAAACACTCTGTGATTGCTGTCCGAAGATTTAAGACTTATATTAACACAAACATTCTGCATTCTGCTGCTACTTTACAGATGTTACTGGTTCAAAATTGCGGACTTCTCGCGTGATTCACGCGAGACGGCACAAGCGCCAGGCATTTTTTTCCTTGGCGAGACAAAGAGGTTTTAATGAAAAGCCGCATGGTGCCAAAACAACCACCAGGTGGCATCTGTGAGAACGGAGGACGACAGGCGGATGAATTAGTATGATCTGTGCAGTAATCCACTGCTTAAACTCTAGGTTATTTAACTAGAACTAACTACTGTATACCCTGCCTAAATCACAGAAACTATTGTAATATGATAAAGCCTGGCTTGCTTTATGACTTCATGATTATGTATCACAAATTATGAAGGTCTTCTGCACAGGGCAAAGATGATATAAAACGAAGTAACACACGCGGCTGTTTGGGACAGGCTTTTATTTAATTCAGAACAAACCGCTCAGCAAAAATGGAAAATATAGTCTAATATAATAAAATGGATCTGTTGTTTGGCCACTGTTTGAAAATAATCAGAATTAGGCTATGAGGACAGAATCTAATCCAGGGCAGCATTCATAATCAGACTTCTTCTAAATAAACGTCAACATTCAATAACTTGGTCAGGTCGGACCACAGGCACACAATAAGATGAGTTACTGAGCAGCGTCGTGGTACCGCTGATGACTCTCATGAGGTGGTTTTTGAGACGTATCGATACAAATGTGTTTCGCAAAAGTGTAATGGAAACACTTTTTTCGCTTTTCACGTCACCGCGGCGTAACCGGAGTTGTGTGTGTCCACATTGTGTTGGTTTATGTGACTTAGGGGGACGAATGAACCACATGTTTTTGTCATGCATTGCTGACCTGGGCATTGTTTCTCAATATAAATTCGCGTTTCCTATCATTCCCCTTTTCCGTGCATGGTTGAAGGAGATGCTCGCATCCCTCCCACTCCCTCCTGCGCTATAATGTCATAAAACCAGTATGAGTGTATGGACACAACCACCTATAGCCTATACTGTCGGCACCTCATCACCGTTGTTGTTAAAAAGGCTTGGAAAAAGGATTGGTTGAAAGCTGATAATTAGCCATGTGCTTACAAGCTGATTGGCCGAAACCAAGAACAAAGCCGCGTGAATGGCCAATCGCCATGTGTTAACAGTCGACATGTAAATCAGATGTTGCGATGGGCGATGGAGCGCGGAGATGAATAGAGGTGTTAATGTCTCAGCTCATCGATACTTTGCATCTAGGCTACTGTCTGTAACTGGTAGAAAAACAGCCAGCTGGAAGAAAAGTCCTGCCCCCTCCCCCACTACTTCACAGCTGTTTGCTTTGAACAGAAAAAGCGGTTCTTAACAGTAGCTCACAATTCAGTTCGTGGGCTAAGTAAAGAAATTTTGTTGTGTTTCATGTAATAAATTGCCCATGTAGGCTAAGGGGAGCTGAACATAAAGCCTCGATTCAAAACTCCAAGACACACGTGCCAGACGCACAGAGCCATGCGTAAAAAAAATCAATCAATCCATTTTCTTTGAAACAATGAGATTGCAGAGCAGCTAAAAACCAGATCAGCGGCACCACGACGCTGGTTATTAACTCGGTGGCTTGTTGTCTGTATTTTAGTTGCTTCTGGCTGTTGTGGTGTTTGTTGTGGTCAAATTTGTCTTCACAGAGTTGTAGGATTGTCTCAATACTAAAATTTCAAACTCAATGTCAATACCCTGAAAAATGACATCATATTCAATACAGCAGCAGTGCCTCCCCATTATTTTTATTTTATTATAATCAAATAGACTTATAACAGATGTTTGTTTGTTTGTTTTTTCATTAAATGAAACGCTAACTAAGAGTTGTGCAATTCCAGCGTGTTGCTATTGTTTCATTACAGTCATTACAATGCATCTCCTCTCGTCTGACGGGCGGGGTTCCCTCCTCTCTCACATCACACACATGTGCACGCAGGCAGACAGCGGAGAATAAGTTTTGCCGTCAATATCAACATGTTCAATTCAAACGTGCGTCTAGTTCTGTGTAACTACTCAGGTCCAAACGCTGTGGACGCTGCCTGCTCTCCTCTGCTCTGCCTGTCGAGTGCGCACGGCGCGCGTCGGGCGCTATGGGTGCGCCGCGCTGTTCATATCGATACTTTTAGAAACCAGTAATGAATCTAGATGCAACACTTTTGCAACAATACAAAGCTGTGCTACAGGTTGTTGTTTTCTGGGGGAACTAGTTGTGGCGCACGTAGCATTTCAGTAATGGGCTTATGAAGCTTATGAACCACTCATCCAACGGATTTAATCTGGAAAATATATATAGACTCGTGTTTTCATAATGTAGTCATGAAGTGGATGCAGTACAATCACCGCAACTCTCTCCGGCTCATTTAAAAAAAAAACTTGGAGCTGACGAGACAGAGATTATAGGCTACTGTATTATTTACTGACTGCAGCTCGTTCTCCTTTCATCCTACTGTATTCTATCTGTAGCTATCATGAACAGCGTCACTCCTCATCGCGGCTACATTGTGTGACGTGTCAGCATGGTCCCCAAAACGTCTGAGCAGTATTTAGTACGGTGCTGCCACCTAGAGGAAAACAGTGGTGGTGAAAATTCTCGCGTTCGCGAGATCCTGCAATGCGAGACAAACCCCGCAATTTTGAACCAGTAACATCTGTACATTGTTGACCATGGAGTTTTGCACTGCTCCCTCTTCAATGGCTGTGCATCTTTTGTGTTTATACAAAAAGGCTCGGATCTTTCATTCCAACTTGTGAGGAAGTGTTGCATTTATATTCCTGGCCATTATCTTATTAAGTTGAATGTATGAGTTTCAGGCAGGAGATAATTTCCTCCTTCACAGTGCATGCTATGAAAATAAAATACAGTCACAAATGCGACAAGGAGAGTGCTTTAACAAAAGGCTACAGCTGAACAGGAAATGCAGAAGAAAATTGTCAACACAAAAATGAGATTCGCACAAGAGTAAATGTAATATCAGAGTGTTAGCTATAGTTGCCATGCAAAAGCAGTTGTTTGGCCACGATACAAACCTGGGTCTAATCAGAGGCAATGAACTTGAAGTGCACCTGGAGTGGATGATCTGGCCGTGATAAGTGTTTTTCAAGCAGCAGCAACGGTGATGAGGTCAAGCTAAGGGTCCAATTATCTTTGATGCTATATGGATAATTTTCTATAGATTCTGGTGTGGTGACAAATTGTGATATTGTACTGCAAGAAAATGTTAGTCTCTGAGTTTTTTCCTTCATTGCTGGTGTCATAAAACTGACAGTAAAAATAATATAAAGGAATAAAACATATAGATTTATAGTCAGACTGGTACAAAGTGTCATGTAGCTCTTAAAAAATCTTCAGGAAAGCTCGGCGGGGACCTGACGGAAAAACCCCTGACAGAAAAGAAGTGAAGTCTAACAACAATGAAAATGATCAAGCACAAAGGAAAGAGGAAGAGAGAGAAAAAAAAACAAGAACCTGGTGACATTAATTGGGGGCGACAAGGGAAGGCAGTGAAATGTACAGGTGAGAAAAAAGCAATAAAAAAAATGTCTTCTTTGCAGAGGGCTTCATAACATTTAAGAAAGCGTGACGTTGACATTTCTAAGTCTAAAATCTTGAGTTACTCCTCACAGGAGAACGAAAAGGTCCAGGGGGGCTGCAGAGTTGGACCAACTTCCTTCCACATAGTGTTTTATTAAATATGTGATTTACAACACAATAATAAATCAGCGCGGCGTGGGCTGAGCATAGCCACAAGACCGGCACACCGAAAGGAAATGTAGCTCCCCGTGAGGAGCACAGTCAGGTAAAAATATGAGCAGATTTGCACCCCGGCCGCTGAATGGAGAGTGGAGTCAGGCTTGATCCAGCGCCAGCTCCTCAGCCTGGGTCCATTACTATTTGATATTCACTTAAAATGGCCTGATGTGACAGGTGACATTAAGGTCATTGAGTCTGATGCCGACATTGCATATATCTGCTACTTTACAGTGTGATAAATGGAGGAATAGGCTGCTCAATAGCGTACTTTGATTCACTACAGTAGCCTATGAGTTCTATACCACGAGGGGCGCTTCCATCTGCTTTAGTGCTTTGGTGCATTGTTTCTCTATGCAAATACAATACCAGGATACCCGGGATGGTGTATTTGTGCTGCACTGTACTTGGCAGCAAAACGTGGTTGATCCTGATTCCAACTGAAGCCTGTAAACCCATTAATCTCAGTTTTTTTTTTCCTTCCAGTGGGCATCTGCCCTTTGGCTAAATGTGAAAATGGCTGACTGCGGTTTCCTATATGTTAAAAAACACCAGTCTCTTTTCTCAGGCACAGTTCTGTCACCTGTAGCAATTGTATTTACATCAGTATGTGTGTGGTGTCCCTTGTCTTTCAGGCTACGGTATAGGCCTGCCACAGGGCTCTCCTCTGACCCGGAACGTGTCAGAGTTCGTGAGTCGCTACAAGTCTGACGGCTTCATGGACATGCTTCATGACAAATGGTACAAGGTTGTGCCCTGTGGAAAGCGAGTCTTTGCAGTCACAGAGGTAAGTCGCCGGTCAGACATGCAGTCAGTGTGTGTTCATGCGTTGTGTGTAAAAAAAAAAGAAGCCTTCTGCTGTTGTGCTCCCCGCAAATGAGATTCCCTTTGGGACACGGTTGGGATTGCCTGCCAGCTAAGCACACTCACACACAAAGACAAAGATGTACAATTACATGAAGTCAGAGCTATTTACCAACCTCAACCGGAGTTACAGGCACGTACTGTCTGGGTGCTCTCATTTCTCACACTATCTCCTGTGCTCTCATTCTTTTTTAAAGGAGCGGGAATCTCCAGACGGAGCACACTGTATCTATATATCTCTTGTTTGTTCTCTATTCAAATCCCGCTGGCCATCGCTTTTAAAATCGCACTTCAAAGTTGAATCACATTATAAGCAACAGACGCAATTACTCAGTCACAGGTTCCTCCAATGAAAAGAAAACCTTAAGTTCACCCTGCATCAGGAAGTTATTACTATTCATCTCATCTGCAGCCTGGAGAGAGGGGCTACTCTTAACAATGTGGGCGTTAGTGTGATCTTGCCCTCTGGATTGGGAGCAAAAGGAGGTCAGTGTTGTCGCTGATGAATGTGTCGAGTCAGCATGGGGCTAATTGCCATCAGAGGCGGTGCATAAATGAGCCGGTTGGTGGAAATATGATTAGAGAGCGCACTGGAAAAGCTCAACGCTGCCTCTTCAACTTCCTCCCGGCCCATGAAAAGCCTCAGAAGAGATAGACAATGTGTCGGAGAGGACGTGGGCGAGACCGAATGGGGGAGAAACTGCTCTTCAATTAACCAGCGTCTCGTTTTATCATCTTCCTGCTAACTGCTGTTTCTCTCTGTTACACGCAGCGTTCCTTCGCCCGCTCGGCTCTTTGTGACTGTTCCCCCTCCTCTGCCTCGCTTCTTTTACATCCCCTTTCTTCCCAAACATGTCTTTTACGCCGTTGCCCTGTCTTTTCTTTATTTTTATTCTCGTGGGTTTTAACGCAGCCAAACTAGACACACAACATCAGAATATCAATTGCACGAACACAAAAAGTGCCCTAAATGGTAATTATGTAAATATAAATCATCAATCTCTGTATTTTCCTCTCTGTCAGCTTAAGTCTTTACTAATCTGTGTCACTCCCCCAATCTCTCCCCTGCTTTTCTCTCCGGCGCCGCCTCCTCCCTCCTCAGACTCTACAGATGGGGATCCAGCATTTTTCGGGCCTGTTCGTGCTGCTGTGCATGGGGGTGGGCGGAGCCTTGCTGACTCTGGCAGGTGAACACACCTTCTATCACCTGGTGATCCCTCGCCTGCGGCGCACACACACACTGCAGTATTGGCTGCACACCAGCCAGGTGAGTGAACGCATACGCACGCTCTCAGATGAGTGCAAATCAGTCCATGCACACAACACACACACAACAGAAAAAAGGTGCAGAATTCATTATAGAAATCCTCACATTATTCACAGATGTATGTGGACACCCACAGGCATGAGCACAGCTCCACACATCATCAGTGCTGCTGGTGAGCTGTCTCACCCCCTGGAGTTTACCCTTTTCTTACAGATGACCTGCGCCCTCTGTTGGTGGAAACCCATAATTACAGTCAAGAAGAAGACTAATGTTTTCCCTAAAACTAAATCATGGCATGTTTTAAAGGATAGATTTAATTTAACTTTGAGCGAAATGCTAATGCCATAATTAATGCTAATGAGTTACTTTGTTAATTACCAACTCATTTTTTAACTGTGTTGTATGAATTAAGACTGAAATTAATTATTAATAAAATTAGTGAAAGGTTCCCATTGGCAGGGCTTTGTTAATTGGTTCGTGACCACACATTATTATGCATTTGGTTTTTCTATTATTTTTATTGTGCAGACCATTAAATGTTCCTCTGCATTAGAGATATAGACCGACTTATGCAAGTAAAATGAAAAAAATAAGATCTACAGAAGCTTATTTTGAAATTAAATTGTCAGAGAATTAGCATGTTGATGTCAACAGCCACCAAAAAGAGGCACAAACTGAGAATTTAAAGGTCATATTGTGTTTTCCATGAATCTCGAGCCATTACCAAATGAGGTGCCGGTGGCAATATTTTTGAGTGAATAATGGAACAAGCAGTGTGAATATCAAGACTGCTCACATTTGTTTGCTGCATCTCTCTAAAAAGGGCAAAGACTCGCGGGCAGCCTGCAGCATTCATCACAACACCAGCTCAGCTATCTGAGAGGATGACATCTGAGTTAGTCCCTCAAGCTAATCCCTATCTAGAGAGAAAGTCTCTCTTTTCCCTCAAACATCTTCAGACGTACTGGAGCCTAGCTGCACACCAGGAGAAATTAAAAGCTTATTCATTCCTAATAACCTGTTTTTTTGGATGTTTTCCCCCCAACTCCAGTCTAACCGAATCACTTGGATACCTAAATCAAAAAGGGCTTAAGAAACTGACACCTTAACCTCCTCAAAATTTCAAGCAGAATGGTGCCTTTCATTGAATTACAATCATTTGATTAAATTATTCAAAGGAGCACCACAGCAGGATTTGTGAGGAATAGCTGTCACAGATGTTCTGTGCAACTGGGTAGAGAATAATCACTCCGAGATTCATGTTCATCATCATCACCATCATCTCTGCTGATGTATTATTTCAGAGCTGATGAAGTGATAGCAAATTTCACATCACTAAATTGGTCATCCTCTTATGTTTTTTTTCTTCTTTTCCTCTTTGTCTGTGCTTGCAGAAAATCCACAGAGCTCTCCACACCACATACGAGGACGTCGGGAAGGAGCTGACCGGCCTCGACCAAAAGTAATGAAGCTGATTGATAATGACTTTAATGATCATATGTCATTTGAAATGCAACCATCTTGTTTAAATGGAATAATTATTAATAAGCTGCACTATGTTTGGTAAGATGATATGCTCCACAGTAATGCTGACACTTAGCCTGTACCCTATAGCACCACTTGCCAATGAAATATTAATAAAAGGTAACAGCACATTAATCTGTAATATTGTCATCCCTACTGTAGCTGCTAACTAATGAAAACAGACATGTAACATTATGCAGCCATCAAGCTGGTTCCACATCAAAGAGAAAAGCCAGGTCTGGGTGAAGCAGGAGCTTTTTAGCAAATCATAGGGCTCGATTTCAGCAGTAGAGAAGAAAATTTTATTGAAGGTCTTCATGCAATATCTGAACAAGTTTCAACACATTTAATAGTGAGCTTTAGATGGTGATGGTAGGTTGATCTGACAGTGAAGTTTGTACAGTGTAGTATTGATTTTCTCATTTATCTTTATCTCAAATATTGTTTTGTGTGTTATTTATAGTACGTTGTGTGACCTTATTCTGCTACATTTCACTAAATATACACCTTTGCTGTGCTCTTCCTCTCTCTCACCAGCCCCTCCTCTTGCATCTCAGAGAACTGCACCCTACACCGGAAGCAGCATCAGCATCAGCCTCCTCCTCCGTCTCCCCCCACCTCCCTCCCTGCCTCCACTACAGCAGGAGACACAGGCAGCTCCTCGCCATCCCATGAGCCCAAGGAGAAACGTGTGCACTTTGACCTTGAGACTCTCCACAGCTACCGCCTACGTACGCACACCGCCTCAGTGCGAGGCAGGCCCGGGATGGTCGGCCGCCCCGGGCTCGGGCTAGGAGGATTGGGGCTGGGGAGTCTGGGGGGTTTCAGCTCCCCGACACAGATTAGCCTTCATGCCAACGGGGGCCCCGTCTCGGCGCTTCCTTCGACAGGCTTGGTGCTCTCCCCCCTGGGGAGCAGAGCCGCTCAGACCAGCCTGTGGGAGGGAGAGCTCCAGGAGCTGCAGGGGAAGATTGAGATATTTCGCACCCAGCTGAGAGAGGCTCTGGCCAGGAGGGCGGAGATCCAGAGCAGCCTGGAGCGAGAGAGGAGCGGACTTGTGCGCAGAGATACCAGTCTGGAGAGGGAACGGGACAGACAGAGGATACAAACTATTAACACAGACAGAAGTAGCTCCACGCAGTCAAAACTCCCAGACAGAGACAGGACCAGCCAACTGCAAACCCTGAACAATCAACAGACAGGGAGGGCCAACCAGTCGGCGGGGCCCGGGACTCTGGAGCATGGCAGGAGCAGCCAGTTAAACACTGTTAACAGTCTGGACAGAGGCAGAGCCAACCAATTACGCTCCGTTAATACTTTGACGGGAGAAAGGACTGTCCAGTCACGCACTTCAACCAGTTTGGAGCGAAGTCGAGCCAACCAACCGGGAGCTGGAAACGTAACTGTCCAATCACGGAATACATCCAGCCTGGACAGGCAGAAGGCAAACCTATCACGCACTCTGAACACTTTGGACAGGACAAAAGCCAACCAATCCAGTGTAAGCAGCGGGACTTGACTCTTTCTGAAGCCCCTGATGTACGAGACGACAGAGGGACAAGTCGTACTTGCATAGCCGCGGGAAGATGGCTTTTGATTGGATGGGTTAAGGTCGGAGGGATGCTTGCTGAAAAATGACAATATGTTAACTGACACCATTACTTACTGTAACCTAATCATTTTCAGAGTTATTTCCATGCTCACTTTAAATCAAAACTAAAACACATTTAACTGCAAACGTAAGAGCTGAAATCACCGACGAGACGTTTCATTTCGCTAAGCGAAAACCAAAAGTGATTTCAGTAATAACACACTATATTTTCAGACTAATTGGAAATGGCAATTTTCACTCGCAATCAGAAACCCATCAGCTGAATAGAAATATGGCCTGTCCCTCTGGCTGAAGGGCCACAAGCACACAGACATCCTCAACAAGAGCACAGAAGAATTAAAGTTAGTCCGATGTGAAATGAAAACAGCAAACCCAACTATTGGAAAATAATGCAACATCCATATTAACTACAAGTGCCAGCAGCAAGATAACAAAATGCAAAAAAAACCAAACATGATATTTTAAGTAATAATGTCCCAAAAATGTGAATTATAAAAGCTAACTGAACAGTGACACAGCCCTACTATTTAATGATCCCGTGATATTTAAAAAAGCCTTTCTGTGTTTTAATTCCTTTTATCCTCGTGCATTGTTCCGGTTATTGTCACAAGCCAAAAACAAAAAAAAAGCATTTCTTATCACCGAGTCCCACCCTGCTCTCATCCTGAAAATGTGACAGAATTGAGAGAGGTGTCTTGCAAACTGAGCCATTCCCAAATAGACGCTTTGAGATGGTAATTTTCCTCTGTGATTCGCTGGGTTCCACATGAAAAAGGACGGCGAGGCAGGGCTTGACAGGGCCTATTTTGAAAATTAATGCTTGCGGGAAAACGTTTGGTTATACCCAAATACACATCACGAGGGGTATTACTCAGCCTGCGTGAAAACTGTTTTATGGTGTCCTCTGTGGCTCCGAGAGAAACTTTAGGTCTGAGAAAATAAACCCTGATGGAGGCGGGAGGGTTTGGAGGCTGTAACTTTCTAACAGAGTCTGAAGCTGTGAAGGTCAGGGTGTCTCATAAAATAAAAATGCGATTGGGAAATGTAGGATCCGTCGTTTTTGGACTTTAACCCTCACTGGAGACTTAAAGTCAAGATGTCTTTGCAGCTGCTACGTCAGTTTTGACCATTTTTAAAAAAAAGTATTTTTCTCCCCAACTTTCTGCGGATGCTGCGCTATAAATCACTGCAGAAAGGTGTTTTATGGGGAAATATGGCCGACACATCCCATTACTTGTAACGTTAATTTTTAATGTGTCCTTCATTTGCTGCAGCAGCATGGGTGATTGTTGTGTACTTTGTGTGTCGGTGGTTAAACCCGTATCCATTTTCCAAAGTGCTGTAGTGGCTGTGGGTGGCTTTGTTGCAAGCAGGACGGTGCTTCATATTCACTTCAGACTGTTAATAATAATAATAACAACAATAATAATAATAATTTGATGGTCCTACATTGTTTTTATATGACCTGCAGAACTAAATTACAATCTCAGAGACATTTCAATTACAAGGAACCTTTAATTATCTGATGAACACAAATCACAAACGGCTCATAACAATTGTATATCTGCTTGGATTGCGGCTCTGGCCAGTAAACAAGTGCCATCAATTTGGAATGAGCTTGTTCACATTCATGACTGAAGTACCTCATCACGAGCCTGGCATCAATATGCGCTCAGTGGCTGTATTGTGCATGAATTCACACAATAAGGGAGATTACAGTTTACCAGCTCCTTGCAGATCTAAGTGAGCTCCGTCACGTCGCTTTTCCTATGATTATCAATGGACACTTTTTCATATATATCTATATATATTTTTGTTTTATGCTAAAATGTCAAGTGTCACGCTCCATGTCAATGATTTGGAATGAAGAAGGCGGGTTTCTTCAGAGGCTTTTATTGGGACTCTCAGTTTTTCAATCAACCACCAGAGGGAGCTGCATCCCTGCTTCCCGCGGCTATGGACACTGGAGAGTTTGTGGATGGAGGTTTTGTTCCAGCAAAGAAGAAGAG
Organism: Decapterus maruadsi; assembly: GCA_030347415.2. Classification (NCBI taxonomy): domain Eukaryota; kingdom Metazoa; phylum Chordata; class Actinopteri; order Carangiformes; family Carangidae; genus Decapterus; species Decapterus maruadsi. Next base: position 20,556,069 of record CM064887.1, on the reverse strand, counting down.
AGAAATAAATATAAGCAATTGACCTATGACGATGCTTTTGCCCTGCTGCTCTCACCAAGCTTTGGGGGACCTGGGGAAATAAGGCCTTTATGAAATCACCGCAGCACTGAACACTGCAACGATGGTATCGAGAGACTCAATCTTGAGAGTCTCTTACACACTTTCAACAGATGTTGGGGATTTCACCGACCCACATGGTCCGACGTACAGATGCTGATATCACTGAAACAGAACTTGAGGTTTTATGAAGGTACTGATGTACATTTAAACGTTTCAAACTTTGCTGTGGTGTGACGTGATTGTGTTCACATGCCATGGTGTCTGAGGAGAAAAATTATTTTAGGTCTATATTGAGAAAGAGCTTGTGGTACTGGATATTTAAAGAAATACTTTTAAATTTACCCCTTATAAAAAAAAATTGTATCAGCATATTCTTGAATTTTATCATAAATGATCATTCTCATGTTTTGAAATAAACATTTATATACTTACGTACTTGCATCATCTCTGCTATTTTTGAATGTAGACTTGTTTTTTTTTTATAGACTTGTTTTTTTTTTTATAAAGTACACGAAGAAGCTTTGACCTTATAAGATGAATTGAGGCGGAGAGAACACAGGCTGAGTCATTCTGATCAATTTCAGATTCATCAAACCCATTAATCTGCTGATTTAATTGCTTATGTATGTTATGAAATCAATAGTGCAGCGAGCACTTCAGACAGTTTTTATGGGGCAACATCCAACATTGGTGTAAAATTACACAACGGCATTAAAAAAGAAAGCCAAGACTGCCTTTGTAGAAGTCGTTCCCTTCATTTCAGATCCTCAGTTCATCGAGTGCAAAAACAGAGCAGAAGTGAGTTTGCATGGGTGAGCTTTGAAGTAACAGGTTTGAGGCGGCGGGTCCTGGTGATTCGTAACAGATTTGAAAACAGAACAAAAATTAGACAATGGCTAAAACTAACCCGATTAAAAACATGCATATTTGAAGTAAAATGCAATATATTAACATACATTATTTCATAGATCAATACAGTGATGACTGAAAAATAGAAATTCTTGTCCTTGTTTATAGCCTTAGGAGGAAATGATATAACCCTATACACCCTCTCCTATGCGCTTTGTGAGTAATTTATATGTTTCCATCTTTATTTCCATTTTATTCTATATCTTGTTTTGTGGTGGTGTCCATTTATGTGGAATTATGGATTTTAGCATCTTTTTTATTTCCATTTGGCTTTCCAGCCCACACCTATTGCTTATTGGCAATTGCTATTTAGCTAGTATGCAAAGCTGTGCTTCTACTCATGATGATCAGAGGGGTTGACACTTCAGTTTGTTTGTTGTTGTTTTTTTACAAGGAGCTTAATCGTGGTTTTGGGGGCTTTTGTGTCATTCATGTGTCACGTCGTGTGCAGGAGACACGCGATTTGTGATGGCACTGAGATACTGGCTGTGTGATCAACAAAGCAACAAAGCAAATCACCAACAGTCCTGCTATTGCGTCTCTTATTCCAATCTTTCATCATCATCATCATCATCATCATCATCATCATCATCATCAACAACACTATACCACACCACTTGAAACTCAGGCACAGAAACAAATGAATTAGCTGCTGTGGCATCTTTTATGCAAAAGAAGTTGAGATGAACATATTTTTTTTTTTGCAAAACGGGAGCAGACTGGTGCTGGAGTGAGAATCATGGTGCAAATGGAGTTGCATCAGTTTATGAAGTTGATAACTCATCATGGATGAGTAAAGCTACACCCACTACAACACCCACAATGGCCAAGTGTTACCATGGAGCACTTAGGCGATTGATCTCTGTGGGACTTGTGGATGATAATGATGTTTATCTCTTAAAAGACAAACGATATAATCTGAATCCTCTGCAAGCCTTCAATCAATTTACCTTCACATGCAAACTTGTTAGGTGACAAACACAACCCCAGTCAAAATTAAGTGAGGGATTGCAGCACGAAAAAAAAAAAAAAGGGAGGCGAGAATTCTCAAGTGGCAGAGTCTAAATGACTTGTCTAAGTTGAGCCGATGTTCCCAAAGCCACTTAAGTGGGAGGTTTGAGCACTATACTCCACCAGAGGGTATAATGGTGTTGTTTAACTTGTTGTGTAATGGCAGCTTGCAGGCACACGGAGGCACTTGAACCTGAACCTGAAGCAGATGAAATGGTGATTCCTGCAGAAAATTACTTTTTATTTTACTAGAGGATAACCAACTCATGCATTATGATAGGGAATGTGCGTGTGAGTGTGTCCCTTTCACATATAGTTACACTTCACTCATCCCATGAAGTGATAGCCGTGATAACATGACAGTGCAAACCATTGCATCTTAATATTTATTGATTTGAAGTATTGTATTTCATATTATAGGACAATGTTTTCTTAACCACATAGAGACATTAATACTCCTAAAATACCATTTACTATCGAACACAGAAAGCCGACTGCTCATACGAAACCTGACACTTACTGAAGGGAGAATTGAAATTGATACCACAAAGTGTAACTCTTCAGCACAGATGAGAGCTAACAGCATGTGGGCTGTTTGACGGAGATGAAGAGAGAGAGATGGGAGTAGCATGCTGATGATTTAGCGCCGGTGCATCGACCAGACTACTATGAAGTGAAGATAATCCCACGGTGATAAAGCCAATCAATCGTGCCTTCTCTGCTGTCACACATGGCCGGATTCTCCTTGTTGTAATAAAATAAACAATAGCCTCTTTGTCAGGTGTCTTCGCAGCGCCGTGGGTTCTCTGAATGGTCCCTGCGTAAAAAATCAATGGCAGAATTGTGTGGGCTTTCATAGATGGGACGGGTGAATGCTTCAACGTATGATGATGAACCTGGGTGCTCTCATATGTGTGACATATGTGCTAAACTTACATTGCGTCAACCTGGAGGCCTGCACACGAGCATCTAGTAATATGTGTCCATGCATGAACGCCTACGCCTCTATTAGCCATGCAAACATGCACATGTGCTGTGTGCGTGTGTGGGTGGGTGTCAGCATGTGGGTGTGCATGTGTAGCCTATATCTGAATGGAGACGGTCGGCCTTTTGCTCAGACAAAGTAATTGGGTCACATGTGTGAACGGCAGTCAAGAAGGATTTTAATCAAACTTAAGAATCCTCCGATGGTATTCCCCCCTCGGCAATCAATTATTATCTAATGGGGGGATTAATAGTAAAGACGACAGATAATTTTGTTATTGAAGAAAATGCAGATGTGGTAATTTCCTGCATCTCATGCTCGGTGTGACTACAATCACCACGTTGAGGAGCGCGAGTGGTCTGTGGGAAGCACAAAAGAGTGTCTCGACCACCTCCACCTCACATGTCTCTCTCCCCCCACTCTTTATAGTGCTTTGTCTGGTAGGTAAATAGGAGCCAGGCACTGTGAGTGATGAGTTTATTAGCTCCTGCCAGCTGTGACCAACCCTTGGGTATTATTGCTGGGGTGGCCGTGTGCAGTAGTGTGTATGTGTGTGTGACGATGCCGGGGTGGGTGGGGGCTATGGGCAGGGCAAGGGGAGTCAGAGACAAGGGAGTACCCCATGAGAACCAGAGAAATTCCCTGGCAACCAGAGACAGGATCAACACTAAATGGGGCGCCCCCATTCATCCTGCGCTCAGCAACCAACACTGAGCCAAAATGACAGAGATGGAGAGAGAAGGAATGGGAGGAGGAGGGGGGTGGAGGGGTAACTCCTGCGAGCAAATATCTGAATGGGAGTGAAAAAAAAAAAAACCACAAATGGGAGCTGGTCAGCAGGCGACTTCCTGCTATTTGCTGCTGCTCAATTTTTTCGGCGCAGGTGTTAACCTACAGACTGAGAGTGTCACAACAGCTCCATCACTTCCAGCAGCGTCTGACATGACAGAATATAAAAAAAAACTGAGGAAAATATGAAAACATGTGGCTGTTGAAGTTTAGTTCTCAACTCTATTAAGAATTGATAACTGTGGGAGCTCAAGATATGGATCTGTTGCAGAGAGCATCTTCGGAAACCACGGCAACAGCAACGCACGCGCGCACCTTTACAACCCCGACCCTTTGATGTTAATTGCCGCAGTGTCATTCAGCGATGAGTCAGTTGTGAGTGGTGGTGGTGTCTGCGGGGCGTATAATCGTGCGTGTCCTGGAGCTGCGATCCTCCGTGGAGAATCCAAAAAATCACCACAGTGGTCAGACGCCTCCCTGCCTCCCTCAATCCCCTCCCTCCCAGCCGGCCACACCCTTTCTGAGAGTAAACAAAGGCTGAAACATCTGAGACCAGATCCCTGGAAAGATGGAAGTTCGGGGGTCAAACTAACGAGGCTGGTGGTATTTACAGGAGCGCGAGGCGCGTCTGACGGCGGGCTTAATGTTATAATTACACTGGATTTGCCTCCTGCTCATAAATGAAAGGTTATCTCCGAAGACGCCCCCCCACCCCTCGCTTTTACGCACACATGCGCAGGCCGCATTCATTCCCCCCACACACACAAACACACACATCCCAAAAAAAATGTACCCCTTTGTCTTGGTCGCCTCTCAGCGGTCGCCCCGAAACAGGAATTCAGCAGGGAAAGGAAAGGAAGGGGAAGGGAGAAGCGTGGACCAGACTGTCTCCTCCCCCCACCATAAGCGCACACACACACTCGCACACACACCACCCCCCAGCCTCCTCCTCCTCCTCCTCCCTCCTCCTCCACCCCCCACGCCTTTGTGTGTGTATGTGCGCGCCGTGTAGCTGACTGCGTACCCGAAAACCGTGTGACGGATGCCTTGCATAGGAAACAAGCTGTTTTTTTTGGTTTGTTTAGGAAGCTCGCGCCACATCCATCCGCGTTGTTCCGTATTCTGGAGTGAATAGGGGAAAAAAACCAGCAGGTGCTGATGATGATGATGAAGGGGAGGAACCGGGTGGACAGCACGTGAATCTCTCACTTTTCACCAGAGCCAGGAAATAGGAAGGAGAGGAGCAAGTGCAGCAAATTGGACTTGCCACCATCAGCAACCCTCCTCCCTCTCCTCTCCTCTCCTCTCCTCTCTCTCTCTCTCGCCATCCCTGCTCCTCCTCTGTAGGTCTCCCCACTTACTCCCATCCAACCTCTTTCTCCCAGTCTCCCTCAGTGATCCCAGAATACTCTCGCACCGGAGCGCTCCCTGAATTAAACTGGTGGGAGCTTCTTCTTCTTTCTATTTTTCCCTATTTTTAATAATCATTTGCTGGATTTCGGGGTGACTTGGTTTCCAGTCGCCGGGGATGGATTAAACAAAACAAAAAAAAGGGGGACGGTGCACCGCAAAACTGGAGCAGCACGCACGACCACGCCGGGGGGGAAGGGGGCGACGGGACTCGGTGAATTCGCGGAGCCCCCGGGACAGAGGTGAGTGCTGTCCGGTGGTACCGCGGCTCTCTCTCCCCTCTCCTCTCTCTCCCACTCTCACCCTCCAGCATGCAGCCCACTGTTCCTCCCGGCGCTGCATGCGAGGGGAAGAAACCAGCACATGGTTTTCACGTTTCCATAATTGATGAGCTCATACGCAATCTGCTGATTTGTGCTTGTGGTGGAGTAACAGCTATGTTATCAATATAGGCTAGTCTGTGCATTATGTTGGTAGGCTATAGATTCAGAGGTTTATTAGGATAAAAAAACAAAAAACAGAAGCAACCACAACCAGCTATTGATGATAATCTGAAGAAAACAGCAATTAAAGCAAATGAACTATCTCAAGTATTTCCAGCGATGGTTGTGAGGACAGTGGAGTCAATTTGCTTCACCCTCCTCCACCTCAAGTCGAACATATGGCCCTGTATGTGGTCTGTGGCTGCTGAGGGCCCTGCAGTGTGTGTATATATGGCTCTATGGGTGTTTTATTTCATTTTTTTTCTCAATAGGCAGAGCAGTAACTTTCTGGGAGGATGGAGGGATGAGTGGACTTGGTGAATGGAAAACGAATGAGCTACTGTTACGCTCCATCCTCTCCTCGTTAATTCATTTTCAAGTTCACGTTGGTGAACCAGGGGTCAAAATAGAGCAGCAGTCTCTATTCACTGTGCATTTTGATTTTACTGCCTATTCAATGGTCTGCTGGGAGATCCAGCTCAGGGCTCTGTAGGAAAAAGCCTAAATAGCATTGTGTAGCTAAAAGGTGTAATTGTTTGCCATACAGAGTAGACAAAAACATTATGTGGGTTTTTAAATGTGATCTTTTTGTATAAAAATGTATTTAAGTAACCACGTGTTACTGTGTCTGATTTGCAATAAACAGACATGTAGAATAAGTCAGTACACTGCTGATGCAACTAAATTTAACATCAAGTGATCACGATTCAATATTTAATCAGCTGTTTTTGGGAGACAAAATACACCAACAGTCCAAAACCCAAAGATATCAAGTTTCTCATTAAAGAAACGCAGCGATCTCCGTTTTCAGAGCAGCTGAAACAAGCGAATATTTAGCATTTTTGCATTATTAACGTACAGTAGCTACTGTATTTGTTTTCTGTCAGTCGATCAATTGATTGATCGTCTGATTGTTTCCCTGCTTTGCTGTTTCTGCTGCAGCTCCTGTTGTAATCCTGGTGTCTCACATCCTCACCTCCACCTCCTCCCTGCACCGGTGGTCACCGAGTCTTGTATCTCCCCTGCTGTTTGACAGACTGACAGATTGTTTCTGTCCACAGCAGTCTATACAAGCCACATCATTCACACATACACACACAGAGAGATGAGATACACACACAAACTGCTTAGACTATGCAGACATGCAAATACTTCTTTGGTGTTTGCAAGCACAAGCAGACAGCGGCTCAGACTACAAACAGTTTGCAGTCACGCACACACACATACACGCACATGCACACATGATGTGCCCCAGAGGACAAATGCTGGTGTGGTAGATAAACAGAAACACCCTTTCTTCCTTAAAGAGGCTCATTCTGTTTGTGTGTATGTGTTGCAAGTCGGGGTGAGGTTTAAATGCCGATTGGAGTAGGTCACTGAGACCCAGGACCCAGCATCTTCCTAAGCTGCTTTCAGCCACACTGGAATCCATCCATCCCAATATCCTCCCTGTTTCTGATCCTCACCCACCCCCAGCCCCCGGCCCCCCACCCCCACACACAGACACCACCACCACCACCACCACCACCAGACATTCACATACATACACCCACTCACTTTAGCCATGTTCTTCTGCTTTTCTGCTTTATGATCAACGTTTTTCCTCCTGTTCCTTCTCCTCTCCATTTCTAGCGGTCATGCATAAGAGCGTACAAGTCTTTGATTCTCTATGTCTTATACCGCCGCGGGGTCAGGCCCTCTTATCTCCGAGAGAAGGAGAGACAGACAGACACAGAAAGTAGAAGGCTGGAGATGAAAAGGGGGAGTGAGAGGTAAAAAAGGTGTAAAGAAAGCAGCGAAACTGGAAAAAAAGCAGAGACAGGGATTTGTTGACAGATAGCCTGCAAGAAGCCAAAATGGTGAAGAGGGGAGAAGAAATGTCAAGAAAGAGGGCCCGCGAGACCGAAGTAAGCAAAGCTAAACAAAACTTGAGCCAAAAAAAAAAAGAGAGATGGAAGCATAGAGCGCTGAAAGATGACAGATGCAAGGTAGAGATGGCGAGACAGCTTTCAGCCAATATGAGTTTCTTGAAGGATAGTTTTTCAGGATTGAAGCTTCAGATAAGCCGGTTCTGTGTTCATATTCAATCTGCTTTAATGTGGTCATTTATGTGCCAAAAAGGAGGAAATTGCAAAGTAGAAAATGTCTTCTTTTTTTTTTTTGCAATCACAGGGACCAAAAAAACTCTCTCCACTGAAACTAATTCAAAATAGTGTAAATCATTTCAGTTGGATCAGCAACACTGTGACACAAGGTGGAGAAGGTTTTACTAAGCACCCTGAGGCTTACGGGGCAAAAAAATCCATTATACTGCAGAGTGCAATTTTTTATTAAAGTCGATTTTTCACCTAAAAAAAAAATATATATCACACACCTTAGTTGGATATTTGTTGAATGAGGGAATGACAGATAACCGATGAAGGTAGAAGGGGAGGGAAAGGCGTATAAGGAGGACAGAGCCAGGGAGCCATACATGCAAGGTGGTGGCGATAAGTAAAATGGGACACAGAGAGGTGGGAGAGGTAGATTGAGATTGAGGAGGGAAGTGGATGGAGGGCAGATACAGAGATGGGGAGAAAACGCGGAGCTGTAGGGAGAAGCTGTGAATATTTAACTTTGTTTAGTTTTCCATTTCCATTTGGCTCTTACGCTCTCCTCCGAGGCCCTCCGATCGCCTACAGGTTACCGATGGCAGCAGACGTCTGCGTAGCGTGTACGTGGGCGTGCGTGGGATGTGGAAGTGAGAACGTGTCCTATTTAAAAAGTAGAATAAATTCTCTTTGTGTCCGTAGGTTTCACTTCGACCTTCAGTAACCGCCAAGTTTCAACATGGCGCATCTTAATAAGAGCGTGTGTGTGAGTGCATGTGAGGAAAACACTGAGTGGGGTTATTAAACGTTTATATGTGGAATTATGGGTCTAATCATTGAAGGTGTCTGGATGTTTGGTTTTGCAAAAACTAATAATGCACCTCATTACCAAGCAACGCTACAACAAAATGGCTCATAATACATTTTAATGCGATTATTAAGGCAAGGTCTCATTATTCAAACTAATCCATTTTAAAAAACCTTTCAGCTTTAACCAGCCATTGGAAACTTTTTGAACCCATTTTCTTTTTGTCAAAAAAAGTTCAGGCCTGCCAGAAGTTTGAACATCTTTGTGATGCTTAGATGATTTTTTTTTTCTATACAATCTATGGAAGTGCTTTGAAGCTCCTCTGACATCCCTGTGCGATCTCTTATTCCCAACAGGCTGTGACTGGTCCCACCCCAAGATGACATCCCCCAAAAACAAAGCCAAGAAGAAACCGCCAAAAGACAGCATGACGCTGCTGCCGTGCTTTTATTTTGTAGAGGTGTGTAGATTGGATGTATTGATGAATGAATGACCTCTTCTAGATGCTTGGTCAACAACATGACTCACTGAATTTACTGAATCACTGGGTGAATGACTGGTTTTATAGACTCATAACCAGAGTGAGTGCTTTGTGTTGATTGCATCTGGATGCACCGACCTCCTTTTGAGGGCTTGGAGTTTAATATTTTTTTTCCAAAGCAAATATTAAAGGTATCATCACTCTGCTTATTACCTGTGAGAGCGTGTATTAGTATAGGCTGAGATAAAACACTGGATGAATCACCTCTTTCCGAGCCGATATTAAATGCTAGTCACTCTGCTTCGTCCTTGTTCTTGTGTCGGGCATGTGTGCGTTTCTGTGTGTGTGTGTGTGTACACTTGGCTGTGCAGCTCCCCATCGTCCTATCCTCGTTGGTGTCCCTGTACTTCCTGGAGCTGACAGATGTGCTGTCCCCGGCAATGGTGGGCTTCCGTTGCCATGACCGCGACCTCTCCATGCCCTACGTGGAGACGGGCGACGAGCTCATCCCGCTGTTGATGCTTTTGAGTTTGGCCTTCGCCGGTCCCGCCGCATCCGTAAGTTCATCAAACGCACGCGTGGGTTGTTGAAGGGGATCGAAGTGATGCGAGAGAAAAGATTTTCTGTCTGTATGGATTTTTTTTTTTTTTTGAGAGTTATCCAAAGGTTGTTACACAAATGATCATTCAGAGGTTTCTGAATGCACTTGACTAGTTGACTTCAGCTCAAGGATTTCTAGCAGCGCAAACATGACGGCTGCTACGGTACAATAGCTTGTAATTACTGTACTTCACCTAACGTAAAAACCAGCCCTCTTCCAGATGGATATATGCCAGAAAATGGTAATCGTAGCGTCTAGTGGTGGAGATATTCAGTCAGATAATGTGTACTCACTGGAAAATGCATATATTCATAAAAACCCCTTGATACCCAGCAAGCTTGGAGAAGCTAAGTGAACAACAAAGAGACACATAAAGAAATAAAAAGCCTTGATGTTATCTGAACATCATCTAGTGACAGTCAGTGTCAGTTTTCTAGCAGCATTGATGATTATTAAATAGCTAGAGTCATTTTTGGGTCATTTTAGGTAAAAGAAAAACACATCCTTCCATTATTGCTTAAGAAAAGTCACTTTAGCTAAAAAGTTTACACATCTGGCACGTAGAGAGGAATATTAGCATTCATTTGGAGTCACATTACCAGATGGCGCCTAATACTCTGTGCTTTTCTGTTTTCATGTTCACTCTGTTTTGATCTCTCAACAACTCCTGAGAAAGATGACTTCAGTTTGCTTAGGTGTTTGACTTCCTTCGCTAATGAGTCGCTAGCATTGCCATTTGGTACTGGGCGGATATGAACATTAAAAGGGCTTTAACCCTGGAAACAAACACCGCTGCGCCAAGTCGGAGTCGTGAGAGTTGAATATTGAGGCTGCACCAGCAAAACGATAAGCTACGCAAAGCTAAAAAGCTTGTTGAGTAATAATTCCCAGTGGATTTGTCACCGAGCAGCATCTGATCCATCCTTCATGGAGAAAAATATGTTGAATAGATTACCCCAGCAGAATCTTCTCATTCTGGAGTTACTGAGATAAAATCTTATCACGTAGGATCAGTGGTCTAATGTGTGTCTGGGGTTTTAGGAGGGGGTGGTGCTGGGTGTGAGTACTACACACACTACACATAAATCACACACAAACACTTGTGAACATGCACAAATACGTAAAACGTGCACAAAGCAAATTCAATCTCTCCTCAGAAATGTAGAATCAATGGACACGTTGATAAATACGCACCTGACATTCCAATACACACCATCAAACACATCCAGGAAACCTCCTCCTCCTCTTGTCAATACACACAAACACACACACATGCACGCGCTGTCTCACTAATCCATCAGCGGCATGGAAACGAGCACTTCTCCCTAACCCTCATCTATCACTCTGATTGGAAGTGATCACTATTCGATAGCACCTTCCATTCTCTCACCATGGCCCTCGCTCGCTGTAGATCAGTAGCACAGACACAGACAGATGTACGTAGCACTTCTACCCTTTTTCATCTAATATCCCTTTGATAAGGAAAATGTATAGAAAAAAAAGAGTGTGCAACATCACCAACAGGGCCACTTCTAGTTTCCTTTTTTCCTGCATCTTTTTCTTACCTTTAACCTTTCTTATCTCTCGTGCTCCGTCTACAGATAATGATGGGGGAGGGTCTGATGTACTGTATGCAGTCCAAGCTGAAGAGTTGCCCCAAGTCGGAAAGCAGCATCAACGCTGGAGGCTGCAGCTTCAATTCCTTCCTACGCAGGACTGTGCGCTTCGTCGGTATGTACAACTTTTGTTTTTCCAAGGGGACGGGAGTTCAAGAAAACCTCGCCAGATTGCAAATTACGGTCTCATTAACCACATCATATAGAATTATTTTCCCCACAGATGCTTATTCAATTCAATTTATATCCCATTATCTCAAAAACAAACACCTCAGAGGTAAATCCTGATGGGGCGTATAAGTTAATAGGCGTTTAAAGAGTCTCAAATGGAGTATTTATAGGTTTGCCATGAATTATGTTTCAGGTCTACTCTTGTTCATTCTTTCAACCATCCACATAGCTCACATCAATTATACACTAGGCCTTCAAAGTAAGTCTTCGCTAACTAACAGCATTAAGATTGTAAAGAACCATCTTCTATTAATAGTTAGGGATAAAAAGTTGTTTTTAAGATAGGGATCGGTTTTGGCTCAGACAAATTATTGCACTTATCAGCGGTGCCCCCCAACCTATATTCCACTTTTTTAGAGGAGGGGAAATAAGCTAATTACATGCATTAAATGAAGGGTGACGTAAAATGAAAAAAGCATGATATAATTCCTCACGGGATGTATCTCGGGGCAGACTTTGAGCTTTGAAGTGAAAAGGAGTAATTAATTCACCTTGCCAAATTTCAGTGTCTGTAGAGAAACTCTGTCATGTTACAAACCAAAGGCTCATGGTGTCACTTCAGGATGTCAGACGCTGGTGTTCAGACATGAGCGGCTTAAAGTGAAGAAGCCACCAGAGGCTTTTAGTACTTTTTTTTTTACTCACTCTCTCTCCCTCTCTTTCTTTCCCAGGTGTTCATGTATTCGGTCTCCTGGCAACAGCCGTGGTGACAGATGTCATCCAGTTGGCTACAGGTTACCACACCCCTTTCTTCCTCACCGTCTGCCAGCCCAATTACACGGCTCCTGGAGTGTCATGTGACAACAACGCCTACATCACGCAGGACATCTGCATGGGGAAAGACCAGTATGCCATCATGTCAGCTAGGTATGTCGTGCACTTATAGCTCCAAGAGGAGCACGCTCACATATGGACATACAGAACATCTCCATCTGCCTGAACTAATATATGCATTGTGATAGAGAAAACATATGAAGATGCATAATTCATTGCAATTAATTATCAGTTTTTAATGCAGCCTTTTAACTGTACTTCTCTAGTGCTATCTGATAAGAAACACAGCTATATTTAGGAGCTCAGTTCACTAGCTGATGGACAGACCCATTTACAAGCCTACCATACGCCTGCAGTTGACGTCTGCTCAAACAAACACACTGTACGCGGAGAACACATTGCATCACGACTATGAAAGGATTTACAGAGGTTGTACAGTGTACGCCATAAAGCTGCACATCACTATGTTGCAGGAGTAAATGCAAACGACAAGGCAAGGAGCCATCAAATCTAATTTGCATTTGAATAGGATTACAGAAGATTTAAAGAGCCGAGGGATGAAAATGTTGTTGTAACTGTTGGGTCTTTAAAATAATGCAATACTTGCTTATTAATGAAATGCTTCTGAGGGAAAGAAGTTAAGTGTTTATTTGTACAACAATGCTGTTACATATTCTGATTGTGCCTGGCTGCAGCGTCTCGCTCGCAAAAGTTTCGCTTGTTAAGCACAGCAAACAGACAGGTCAGACGCACAAACAAACAAACTACAGCATATCAGGTATTAGACAGGCATAATAAAGTGCAAACAGACAGAAAAGATTACAGCTAAATTTAGCCGATAGAGGGATAATCCTACAAATGCAGAGGTTTCTGCCTCTAAACTCATGAATGAAATCCCTCGTTGAAAAAGATTCTCTTAATTCTTAACCTTAAAGGGTATTTATAGCAACATTTTAGATAACTTGCCCTCTGGTTTCTGGCTCTTCAACAAAAGGCTACATCTTATTTGGTTAATTTAATCTGCACAGAAACCTACGTGGTAACATGATGTAACCATATTATAAGAGGCTATGAGTCAGACAATTTCTTGGTTAGATGCAGTAGCTAGAAAATAAAAAGAAATAGTCACATAACTATCTATAAACCACAAAATGTTGTTTTCTATACATCCGTTTCTGTAGGTTTTAGAATTGAGTACATTTCTGTTAAAATAGCTTTAAGCAGACAGAGCATGCTAGCAGTTGGCACTAGGATAAGCTAATGGGTTGCTAGCTGTAGTTATGAAGGGTTAATGACTAATCTAATCTAATCTAATGACTATGATTAAGTAATATTAAGTAAAAACACAAATTCCCAAAAATGATAAAACTATTACAACTACTACAACAATAACACTATTGTTTTAATAATCACAGGCGAGCTAGTGTCCAAGGCTAAAATTACAAGTGGTTTATGTTAACTGTTGATGTAGCTAAAGGAGCTAATTCTATGTTTTGTTATTTCTAAAAAACGATCCAACATTCTTTTAGGATTAAGCTTCAGGCCTAATCCTCAATATGACCTTTGAAAAACTATTAATGGCCATTTTTAAGATTAAAAAACTTCAATTTAAAGCATGAAAGCTCAGCTAAACCAACACATTAGCACCCACAAGACAGTTTTAGCCAATGTGTGAGCCCAGTGTAAACACGGTGTTGTTGAGACGCCAGGATAAACACCCTCACACACAGTGGCAAATTAAATGAGATTTTCTCAACTCTAAATTAGTGGCTTTGACCTCAAACCACTCATTTGTTCTCCCCTAATGTTCCCGCTAATGCCCCACGGTAGTCTGGCTGTGTTTATTTAACGCTCACATCCAAGGATGCGCGCTGGGTTTGACAAACACAGGCAGACAGGTTTCAATGTCAAACACAAACCTGACACCGCAAACAACAAGGGAAACAGTGACAGTTGGATTCTAAATTCGAGCAGCTTTTATGTCATTAAAATATGGATCTATTTCTCTTCCTGCCTTCACTCTTTTCATACCTAACCTCTCCTGCTTTCTCCCCTTAGGAAAACATTTCCATCCCAGCATGCAACACTCTCCGGCTTCGCTGCTGTCTATATCTCCGTAAGCACTTCCTTGTGTAACTTTATGTATTTGCATGATGCTTAAGTGTTTGTGAACGTGTTTGTGGTTTTACTGGACGTTTCTTTCGTGGAGTTTCTGTTCTGTTACATTATCTTTATCTATGCAGTTGCTTTTCTCTATATTGTTAACTTAAATTGCTCCTGGCAACATAAAATTAGATTCCTGCATAGGGGATTGTTCACTGAAATCATACTCGACTAACAATTGCATTACCATGTTTACTTACTGAGTGATTTCTGGATTGCAAACTGTCCTCAGGTCAAACAGCCGCTGTCTAAATCTCCCATTAACAAACATAACATGAACCACCGTCTTTTGAGGTCAGACCTCAGTGTTCATTGTGACATAAGTCCGGTGCTGAGAGCAGCACTATGTGAACTGTATGGCAAAGTAGCTCTGTCATTCTTTTCCAGGAGGTAACACCCTCCCACACACACACAGAGACACACACAGAAACAGACTAGGGATGCACATGGTTAACGGTTATTTTTTAATTATTATTAGCTACTTTTGTGTCAACTCATGGGGGCGTGTCGACACGTGCCGACTTCAACGTGCCTTCAGTTTATTTCGCAGCAAAAAGTTACACAGGAGGACTGACAGTGGTAGCCCCCATGAAGGAAGGTCAGACAATAAATGTACTGTAGCTACACAGACATGTGCATCACCTGTAACTCGCTTGTCGCTGCTCTCTCCAGTGGCTCTCCTGCAGGAGCTGTCAGAGGAGCTCTACTGTACCTCCAGCCTGGTGTTTAGCTGCACTTTTTAAAAACAGTTCTATATTGGATGATCTGAGCACGATCAGCTGAGACAGAGCACAGTGGATGTGACATGTGCCGGTGATCAGCTGGCGCAGCAGCACTATTTGTGAAGGTGGCTGCTCTCTCCAGCCTGTTCACCTGCAGCTCTCCTGCAGCTCCACAGAGGAACTGCTGTTCCTTCAGCCTGGCCTGGTGTTTGGCTGCACTTTGTAAACAGTTCTTTAATGGACGATCTGAGTAGACAGAGCACAGTGGATAGGATGTGACATGTGGCGCTGATCAGCCGGCGCAGCGCACACGGCAAAAAAAAAAAAAATGGAGCACACACGTGCGCTGCCAGCGTCTTAATCTTATCAGTTAACGGTTAATAATCGGTTAACGAGCGTCGGTTATCGGTTAGGAAAAAAATTCAAAATGTGCATCCCTAAAACAGACACACTCCCTCCTCCACCAACGGCCTTAGTGAGCTACTGGCCATATCACTGCTGCCTCACTGAGCTCAGTGTGTGCTCATTAAAGCTCACTAGGCAGATTTCTGATCAGAGAGAAAAAAGGCAGGAGAGGATCAGGAAAGCAGCTGTTTGTGCTGCTACAATTAAAAAATGTTGTGTGATCAGACGCAGTGATGTCAGAACATTTTCTTTTTCATCCGTGTTGTTCTTTACTGCCATCCGACCGCCGAGCTGAGACGTTAATTCGTTGTATTCGGCCTCAAAACCCTTTGTCGAACGTCACAGCGACGTGAAGTGAAGCACATGCTCTTGTTTCCTTCTCGCAAATTTGCTGAAACTAAGCAGATAAAGCAGATCACTTCACAGAGCAGACACTTGATCCAAGAGGTGTTGACGAAAATTGCATTAAAAAAATAACAGAAATGTCACCCTGCTGACAGATTTTCTCTCTCTCTCCCTCTTGCTTGGAGGATTTTTATGCTCAGAACTAGATGGACAAGCTTGTTAGAATGGATATTTTTGCAAAAGCTGCTTTTCTGTCACTCAGCTGTCCTCCACTTTATATATTCAAAACATGGAGTGCATGCAGAGAATAGGAATGCGACTGTAAATATATTCTTTGCCAGTCTGATTCTCCCTCCTCTCCCTCTAACTCTCTCCGTTCTGTCAAATCATATTCACTTTAATGACCTAGTTTACCTCAAAGGAAGCCGACAGCTTTTTATCAAGGTGGTATCATTTTCATTCTGAAATTTTATCTAACAATAAAAAAAAAATAGGCTTATCTCTTCATTTTACTTGTCACAAGAGGAGAAGTCCTATTTCTTAAGGGTTACATTAGATTAATATGAGGGAAAGCCAGTAACCTGTTATCTTATCCTAGCAGAAAGATGGGGGAAATGGCTAGTCTGGCTCTGTTCAAAGGCCCCAGCATCTTTTAATCTCTCTGTATCACATGTTATATCTGGGCAGAGCACCTTGACTACCTGTAAACTTGTAAAATACAGAGCGGTTTCCAGAAATTAAGAGAAATAAACACACAATAAATGGAGAAATAGCCGAATAGTCCTTCTCCACAAGAGCAAGGCTGGTCATTTTTCACACAGTAGTCTTTGATCAGAGTTCAAGAAAACTATTGAGATAGAACATGGATTTGCTTCTTAATAATAATGCAGGCTGGATGTTTCCTTCTGCTTTCAGCCTTTATACTAACTAAGCCGGCTGGATTTGAGAGTGGTAGTGATGTTCTCATCAAAGCATATTACTGAAAATGTCAAACAATTAATTTAATGACAAAATCCATGTAAAGATGCATGGGATGGGATTTAAGATTTATTTCATCAACCCCTCTAAACTGTAATTGTTTTTGTGCATGATGCTGTGGTGTCATAATGCCTCCAAATATGTCTGAACTTGTCTTTTTGCTCATTTTTTTGTCTATGTGTGTCTCTGCAGATGTATTTTAACGCCAGCATCAGCAGCACGACCAAACTGCTGAAGCCGCTCCTGGTGTTTGCTTTCTGCATGGCGGCGGGCCTCGCCGGCCTGACACAGATCACTCAGCACCGCAGCCATCCCATAGACGTCTATGTCGGATACCTGATCGGAGCCGGCATCGGAGTCTACCTGGTCAGTTAAACAACCGGCACGAGAGCGTGTGTGACGAGCACGACACAATAAGCATCACACTTGTCAAGTTCTATGTTAAAATCTGCAAAATGTATTGCAAGGCTTTATTTATTTGTCGTTTTCATGATTATTACCCCTTTTTATGGTGGTGTAACTCACTGAAAGACGAAATCCTCCTGTAACGGATGTCCTATTTCAGGGTTTAGTTTGGTAAATGAGTGCCAGCATATGTTTGCATGCATTTAAGGATTTGTTTTGTCCCGAGGCAGCAGTTAATAGTCAACATGAAGCATGGTTCAAATGAAAGAATACACATAAAAAGACTTTTTTTTACTAAAAAAAATAATAGGTTTAGTTGTGTTTGCCAGGCCCGAGTTGTCCCATTATATTATTCTAACACACTGTCACAGCAAGTGCTAACAAATGATGCTTTATTTTCATCACCTCTCCTCACCGTGCGGCTTCCATACTGCTCTCTCCCAGCAGTTTTTTTTTTTTGGCAGGCTATATATAGCCTTTTCTATTAAGGAGGGAAGAGGGAGAGAATGAATAATCCGATAAGAATTCTCTGGAACAATTTCACACTACGTTTTAAGAAAACTTGTCGTTGCCATTTTCCACACTTCCCTCCTCCCCCTCTCACTCCTTTCCCTTTCACTTTTTAAGAGCGGGAGCGTTTCTTCCTGTCATTAAAGGATGAATTCTTAGGGAGGAGGGAGGGAGGGGGTTGATTCATGCTGACCTCAGACTAAACAGGCGGAAGGAGAGATGCCTATTCATGCACTTGCTTCCCACTAATAGGAATATCAATTTTTTTTTCCCTCCCAAAGATTAAAGAAAATACATTTTCACGCTTCAGTCTTTATTTAACATACTGGGTTCTTCTATCTCCTTATGCATTTCTCCCTCCCCCCCTCCTCCTCCTCTCCCTGTATCCCTCTGTCCTCTGCCAGGCTGTGTATGCAGTAGGAAATTTCAAATCATCAGAGGAAGATGCTCCGTCCTTACACAGACTTGCTTCGGCCCAGCAGAAGGACGGCCTGCGGGTGCTGAGCCAGCGGAGTCATGACTCCCTGTACAGGAAGACTCCCAGGGTGTCTGAGAGCAGAGAGGAGCTGGGGGTGGGGCTGGGATCGGGGGCCAGGAGCAAGGTGAGGAGGGAGAAGGCGTCCCTGGCTTCTCTAAAGCGAGCGAGCGCCGACGTGGAGCTCCTGGCGACCCGGGGTCCCATGGGCAAAGAAACCATGGTAACCTTCAGCAACACTTTGCCCCGAGTCGCGAACGGCAACAGCCCCATCTCGCCCTCGGAGGAGCCGGTCTCCACGCAGCGCCACATGACCTTCCACGTGCCCTTTGACCCCCAGAGGTCTCGACAGCTGGTGTCGGAGTGGAAGCAGCGCTCGCTGGAGCTCCGCAGCCAGAGCTCACGAGACGAGGACGAGGGGACAGACGGGAGAGACGGAAGCGACGACGGCACAGGAGGAGGCGGGGGAGCAACAGCAGGAGAGGGAGGCGAGCAGGGGATGCCGTCATCCCTGTATCCCACGGTGCAAGCCAACAAGGGCATCGCCACGCCGACCGGAGCCAGGATGGTGGTGGCACCCCCGCTGGTTCACATCCCCGAGGAGGCGTCTCGGCCTCCGCCCGTCTCCCCCAAGAGCGCTAAAACCCGTGCCAAGTGGCTGTCGCTCACGGAGGGAGGGAGCGTGAAGGAGCCGGGACCGGGGCCCATCGCCGTGTCAACGCCCCGCGTGCCCAACACGCAGCCCAACCAGCCGCCGAGCCAGCAGCGAGTCACTCAGGTGAGGTGGGGAATGGGAAATGAGTGCTTTTCAAATCATTCTAACTACATTATTTTGATCAGTTATGTTTCTTACTTTAATTTCAACCGGCATGCGGCCAGGTCTGACATTTAACACCTGTCACGCTGCGCAACAGAGCTGATTTATTTTGTTGGTAAAGTCGAAACAGAACAGCATGGGCGGAGGCAATTCCACTGATTACTTTCCCCCTGACAAGGGGTTCAAACACTAATTATAGTTTGCTGTTAAACCTTATTGAAATGTCCTTCAGGGACATTAAATATGTTACTAATACACTTTACAGCCTTAACTGTAATAAAAGTCTCTGCACATGGCAGGTTTGCAATAAAATGAGCAGATTTCTATAGCGCCTACTTTGCTGTTTGAATACTGATGAGTATGGATGTCACGATTACTCGTTTTCACAATTAATCGCGGTATTAAACGCCACAATTAATAGGCTATATGCCGCGCTGGCTGAAATCCAGGAAGTAGTGGTACTTCCTGGTTGGTACTTTCTGAATTTCTGAAATTTCCTCTTTTTTTTTTAGTCAGACACACCTGGATTAATCAGTTTGGCAATCATGTAAGACAGGAAATAAAGGAGTTGGTTTGTTACCAACCTTTAATTGTCTTCCTGGATTTTCAGCCAGCGGCATATAGCCTATTGATGGTAAAGATTCCTAAATACCGATACTTTCCAAAAAAGATGATGTTGGAACCATATCGGCAGTTAAACCTAACCCTAACCCTGAATAAAGGTTAATGCACAGATACTGGTCCATTTACCTAACGTAACATTGATTTGGTATGAATTTAAACGTTAGCGTGTCAAAAAAACGTTAACATTTGGTATAGATGACAATTTATGACCTGAATATTTCAACTCGGGGGGATTAGCCTAATAATTGTTCCTTTATTAAAGAAGAAGTAAGTGGTCCGGTCGTTTTCGCTAATGCTGCGTTCCAGGCAGGCTTTTGAAATCGTAAATTACAGCTTCAAGTCACAACTTACGACTTTGTAGCGTTCCAGGTAACCCACTCGTGTTTTTCCACAATGTTGAACGGTGAAAGTCACTATAACAGCCACCTAACTTCCGACCGGTGAACCCTAAATCGAACTGGTTAATGTCAAAAATACTGGTCCATTTACCTAACAGTTGATTCGCCACATTCACGGCGTTGAATTGGCTAAACAGCCCTGCATGCTGTTTCAAAAAAACATTGGATAAAAATTAGGATACGAAAATGTTTTCATTTCAGAGCAGAGCAGAGATGACAGATTTTTGGTCCAAACACTCTATGTAAGTGATTGCTGTCGGAAGATATAACTATTTAAGACTTATATTAACACAAATATATCACTTACTTCTGCTTTAATAGATACTTGAAATACAGTATTTTGTGTAAATGAGTAATGTAATTATATTTTGACTATATTTGATTTCTCTGACAATAATCGTGTCAAGAAAATGTATAATCGTGACATCCCAACATAAGATTTGTTTTTTTCTGTGCTGCAGGTGATAGCCATGTCCAAGCAGCAGGGTCACGGGCCGATCACCTCGTCCACGAAGACCTCAGAGGGTGGCTCCTCCTCTGGCGGCGGGTCCAACTGCTCCGAGTCCCCTTACTACCGCATCCCGTCCGATCGAGACAGCTGCACCGGGAGCAACCCCGGGAGCATCGCCGGAAGCGGCAGCATCGTGACGATCGACGCTCACGCGCCTCACCACCCGGTGGTGCGCGTGTCGGCCAGTAACGGCAAACCGTGGGAGTGGAGGAACACCATCAGCGGGAACATGATGGCCAGCGCCGCCACCGCCGACACAGCGGGGGACAAGCACCGCACAGCGCTGCAGCGGCAGGACAACGTCAGCCACTACCGGGATTACCGGACGCTCCCGGTGAAATCGGACTCGCTGTGCTCCTCCTCGGCCAGCGGGAGCGCGGAGGGACCGGACCTGCCTCCCCCGCCTCTCCCCACCTCCTCCTCCCCTCTCCCTCCTCCACCTCAGCTGTCATCCTCCCCTCTACCGCCGCCGCCGCCCCACTCCTCCTCTCCTTCCCCGCTGCCCCCCCTTCCACACCATAGCTCCTCTCCTCTGCCCCCTCCTCCTCCTCCTCACCCTTCCTCCTCTCACATGCCCCCGCCTCCTCACCCGTCCTCTCAGATGTCCCCACCGCCCCTTCCGTCATCCTGTCAAATGCCCCCGCCGCCTCCTCACTCATCGTCCTCCCACATGCCCCCGCCACCTCCTCACTCGTCGTCCTCCCACATGCCCTTACCCCCTCACCCGTCTTCCTCCCCTCTGCCCCCACCTCCTCACCCGTCCAGCTGTCAAATGCCCCCACCTCCTCACCCGTCCTCCTCCATGCCACCGCCTCCTCACCCGTCCCTCTCCAGCATGCTCCCCCCTCCTCCCCATCCAGATTTACTGATGGACGGCCACAGCCAGGCGCTGTCCCGCTCCTCCACGCTGCCTCGCCGGCCTTCGGTCTCCGCCCGCAGCCACGCCGAGCAGGAGCACTACTACAAGGCCATGCAGAACGAGAGGATGTTATAGTACAAGGGGGGGTGGGGGCAAGACAATGGATACTGCTGCCATATCAATGATTGTACTTTAGAAGACTCAACTAAAAAGAGACGGTGACACAAAATAAGTCACGGCAGATGAAGAGAGTTTTATTACTTTTGAAAAATGACATTAAAAAGCTTCGGAGACACTGAATCCAAAAAGCAGGAGCTTCATTTGAAATGCTGGAGATGAGGAGCCGGCAGGGGTGAAGGACTTTGCGATTGTCTGGCAGCTCGCACACTCAGCAGGGGATCTGCTTCTTTACCCTCCTGCCCACAGCGCCGGCTCAACAGCCCTGACTGGGAAAAGAACAGAGCAGGGTACTTCACCTCTACTTTTTAAGCACGAACATCCTCCACATTCCTTTAAGACACATTCAAGGAAGGAAAGGGAAGTATAAGCGGCTGCAGCCGAGAGAGAGATATCACAATGAACGGTCTGGGATTTGCTAAATCAAGTTCCCCTGGAGAGGATGGGGGGATAAGACGGAGAAAACAAAACAACTACAGGCAACACTGTACTCCCTTAAAGTAGAACAGCTGTTCCAGCCTGTCAACCATTACACACAGAGAGAATCCGCTCTCCCGGCGCATCCTTCAAGAAGCACCCGAAAGATATGAATATACGGAAACGCGACGAGGTCTGCTTCAGCTACAGGTTCAAGAGTATTAACTTCAACCCACAAAAGCGTGAGTCTCTTCGCCCCCTCTGAATAAACACGCTCCAAATGGGGAATTTTTTATGTTTGATGCCAAGCAAATCTTTAAGTATCCACCCGAAAGAGCCGGCTTAGAGAGCGTCGTCGCTTCTGGACGGGGTGTGAGAGGGGGAGGGAGGGGTGGGTATGAGGAGGATCACGCACAGTTGGGCACCCCTGTACAGACGTCACTGAATGGATTACTGTTGTAAACATGAGAGGCGGTGAAATGGAGAGAGTTTTTTTTTCCTCATGTGAAGAGGGAGGCTGGGTCCACACAGCCCAGCGAGCCAGGCAGTCTTTGCTGTGTGTGTGTGTGTGTATATGTGTGTGTGTGTGTGTGCGTGTATGCAAACCTGCCACGGAGCCTCAAGCAGCACTAAGGAGATTAACGTTTGTTTATCAAACCATGCTAGCACACTCTTCCCTCTGTCGCCTTTCGTATTTGGCCCCCCCGTTGGCGAATCACAATGGTGATGGGAATGCTAATGGAAACTGGCCGGACAGTCGGTGCAGCCGGCCGTCAGGAGTTTAGGACCAATGTCCACACATGGCTCAAGCAGGTGGTGTTTGGCTTTTGTGGTGTTAACTGGCGCGTGTGGCTAGCTGTTAGCATTTTAGCGATCGCGGTACCACTTTCTAAAGGCGTTTGTTTTATTGATGTAAGACTGTCATAAGAGAAGCTTTTCAGATTGTGTCAGGTTGGTAAAACATCCAGATAAGTAAGAGATTGATTTATGAAGAACAGCTCTAAGTTAGCTGTATTTCATCCATCCATCCTACTGGTCAGAAGGGATCGCCAGGGCAACCCTTTATCAATTAAGGCTAAACCTTATTAGAAAATGACACCAAGGCTTTGTCCGAAATCACCCCCTACTGACTTTATATAGTGACCGTACCATTTTGTAGTGGTGTTTAGTGATTATTAATGTTCACTATATAGTGCACTCAATGTATCACACAATTCACAGCGAAATATAGTGAACATCTGATGGTCACTAACCGAGGCAAGATATCCCATCATGCATTGCGCCGGTCACGGATTGCCGTTACGATCACGGTCGGAACGTTTTAATTACGCGACAAAATACGTAGTGTTTTTCATTTAACCAGTGAGTCCACTATATTGAATTTATGAGACTGAGTGAGTGATTTCGGATAAGACTCTTGGTTCCTTTTCGCGACATTAACTCCATTTTTATTTTCTATGCATCACAAGGTCTTCACCAGCAGCTCCGTGGTTACCATGGCGCTGTAGATAAAACAATTGGGAAATGACATCCTCTGATAAAGTTCCTGCGATGCAGTCAAAAAGCTCCAGTACAGATCAGTCATTCACTGTAGCCTATATCTAAAACTATGTGTTGAAATGACATAATTAACGACAACAGTTTTAGTAGCTGATAGCGGCTCGCAGTCAGAGCTCTAAACTCATAATGAGGCATTTATCAATGAAAATGCTTCACAAATTTAAATTGCTGCTCTCTGACATTTTTTAGTCAAAACCATCACTGATTAGTTATAAAAATGAAATAAATGTTTAATTCTAATGAGCTGCTGCAGATAAAAAGCAGTTGTAGACCCAAGAAAATCACTTCCAACTGAGTTCTGCTCTAAGTGCGTGTTCTTCCTGCTCACCCCTGCCTCCTGTGTAGTAATACCATGTTGTATAGTCATTATCAGCCACTTCACATGTCCGAGTTTTCTTTACCAGAAGATATTCCATCCGATGACAAGAAGTGCTTTATTTTAGATCATACTCTAATGAAAGATACTGGTTTCCACCGATGTAAAAACATCTGAAGGACACGTAGAACCAGTTTTGTAAAGTTGTGCTAGGAAGAGGCTGCATTAAATGGAACAAGTTGTATTTTGTAGTGGAGCTCCTCGAGACGAGGGGTAGGTAGATAACGTTGCTTGTCAGTTTGTGCTGCATGTGTGTGTACGAGCGTGTTTTTTTTATTATGAAAAAATGATAATAACTACTTTACATGTGTGCTACAAGTCTGCACCGTTACAGACATGCTGCATTTTTCAGTGCTGGTGATTATCGTCCTACTTTCCCCCCATTTTGACTGTAAAAATACTTGATATTACCTAATATTATTAATACTGTTATTATTCTGCAGTCCTTTTTATGGGCTAATGTTTTCTATCTGTGGTGATGTGTAATATTATTAACCTGATTGAATAAAAAAAATGAATGACTTCTTAACTAAGGTTTCATCTGACATTTCTGGACTGAGGCAGCTTTTTTTTTTTTTACTGCCGCTCTAATGAAACGGATCTTCTCCATCGATTCTTGGGGTTACGACTTGCTCATTGAAACCGTACACTCACACAAGCACGAGCGCAAATGCACACAGCCGGACGGATACAGCACATGCACATTTGTAGTGCAACATTTACTCCTTTCCTGTGGGCTAGTGTCGGATTTCCATAATGAATTCTGCTGGAAATGTTGGTCAATCCCAAATGTCCTGCAGGGGCGGCAGCGAACATCAACCAGCAGTGGAGATGTGCTTTTCATGGCTGTTATCCAAAACCAAAAAAAGAAGGTATTTTTGTTTATTCAGATATAAATTACCATATGATTCATGTGCATTAAGGTGGATGATCACTGCAGATATGAACAGGAGGTTTCTATAAAAGTAGAGCACGGTCCAGATGCAGCGAGGCCGTCTTTCCATTCAGATATGTGTCATTTTTTTCCCCCCTCCGTCTTCTATGCATGTTGGATTGTTTGTTTCAGCGTGTATGCATGCATATGGGTGTGCGAGTGTGTGTGTGTCCAGTGCTGTGGAGCACTGAGCTGTGTGATGAGGCCGTAGAGGCAGTGGGGGTGCAGATGGTGTACTGAGGCCTGAGGACAGTCAGCCTGTCCATGACTCACACTCAGCAAGCCAGCAACTTGTTCTGCTCCCCTCTCTCTCTCTCTCACTTGCCTTGGTGGCCCAGAAACTACAACAAGTGTGTATATGTGTGTGTGTTTGACTGCAGGAGGCAACAGAAAATGCAGACCGAGCTGTCTGTATGCATGTGTCTATTTTTGTGCCCGTGTATATGCCTATATGTGTGTGTGTGTGTGTGAGCTGTCCGGTGGAAGCTGCTGACATCCTTTTCAGGCCAGATTTACCACTGCAGAACAGCACAAAAGCCTTTTGTCCACAGCTCCACTTTTATCTTACTCACTTTGTCACTATCGTTCCTACCTGCCATCTCACTTGAGCCTCCTTGGAGAACCTTTACACGTGGAGGAAGAGGATTTGAGGCTTTGGGAGCTTATATCCTGATTTTCCCCCTCAGCTCTCAGTTTCATGAATGAGGGATTAGGATTGAAGAGGGTCACCCAAATCATTTTACTTTCAGTCCGATCAATGTAGGGGGTCATTTTTCTTAAAAAATGAAATATTGATCCTCTTCTCTTTTAGCATGAAAAGGTTGTCACATCCACAGTGGTGCCTTTTGTTCGGCACACACGGGGACTTGACTGTGTTGACAATGGACCACGGCCATGAAAAAGTTGGTTCTGTATTCAGTCCATCTCTGAAATGGTTTAACATTCCTCCTGAGGGACTTCCCCAATTAGAAAAAAAAAAGGAAACTGAAGTGGTGGTTTCATATTCCCGTGGCGTAACGGTTGTTAAAATCTTCAGGCTGCGATTCACAGTAAATTAAATTTAGTCTCACAAGGGCTTATTAAAGCCTGTCAGAGATCCTGTCATTTGTAGACCGACCAGACACAGACCTTATAGTGAGTTCTTCTGGATCCCAAACGATAACCAGCCTTAATGTGCCAGTCAGCGTCTGCAGCCACAGCTGGGGGCTAGCACTGACATTTCCACCAGTCTGCTTTCACTCAGGCAGGAGCTGCATTTTCAGAGCTTGTTTCTGCTCAGAGGTCCTAGACAATAAAATACTTGATATAATATGATATGAATGATAAATGTCTTACCGTGATACAAGTTAGACAGTTGCAGGCCAGCTGGGAGCCTGAGGTGTTTATAAGGTTGCCCTCACCTCACAAGGCGACTGCAGCTTTACAAGAGCATGATTTTTTTTTTCACCAGATTGATAGACATTCTTGACATGTTGCATTTTTACTTCCTTGCCTAAGCTCAGGGCCCACATGGCAAATTTTAAAGGGATAGTTTAACATTTTGACAAATTCGCCTATTGTCATAATCCTTATAGTCATAGGAGCAGGTCTATTACCTTTAATTGTCAGTGCAAGCTGTTTTTAGATCGGCGGGGCAGAGACGTGAGCTGCTCAGCGAACACAATTGAGGTGAATAGCATTTTCGCCTTTCCCTCATCAAATACACAATCAAAACACTCTTGTAGAGAGATTGTGACCTGCACGTTCACCATGTCCATGAAATACTGAGTAGGCTATTTGCTTCCTGTGTTGTAATGTTACATAATTATGCAAGATTATTTCATAGCGTGGTGAATGTGCAGGTTACAACTTGTCAATGAGAGAGATTTGGAGTTGTTGGATTGTGTATTTGATGAGTTTTGAGGGGAAGGTGAAAGTACCATCCGCCTCCATTGTGCTTGCGTCTCTGCCCCACCGATCTAAAAACATGCACTGACATTTAAAAGTAATAAACCTACCCCCCCTAAGACTATAGGAATTATGGCAATAGGCAAATTTGCCAAAATGTTGAACTATCCCTTTAAAACCATGACCAAAGTATCTACATTATCACTTGGTGTGAGAGTGTACTTAGGTGCAGCAGTGCTTTGAGCTAAATGCGAACATGCACATAATGTTAATGGTATTTGCAAATTAGCACTTGCTGAGGTGAACTGGTACATTAATGGATTAAAATATCAACCTGACGTGAAGTCTGGAGACCACAGTGTTATTATGATTCATTATGACAAGGGCATGAATGTGTGCATTAAATTTCAAGGCAGCTCATCCAATAAAAAGACATCTCACTCAAAAATGTCAACCCCCTGCTGGTGCTCGTTGGGGACGACAGGGGTAAATCAACTCCACTGTGATTAATCCATGTAATGGTTGTGGAGATATTTCAGTCTGAAGGAAAAGCGGAGGGCCAATCAACCGGCTGACATTTCCATCACCAGAGCAGAGCTCCATCGCTAGCATGGCTGAAAAAAACTCCCTGAAATCCGAGCCGTTAGCACAAGGAAGACGATCTGTAAATAACACTGTTTCTAAAAATTCCCCGAAAGTTGACTTTGCAAAGACGGAAAGCTTTCAAGTGACAGCTTCAAGAAAACTCTGCTAAGCAGAGAATGCATGCAAGTCTTTCAGTCCCGCTCACTCTGCCTCTCCAATTATACTTGATATGTCTGTTTGGCTGTCTCCTCCTGCTCTCCTCTGAGGATTGAGGAGATAAAGAACCGAGATGGGAACGATGTACCCACGCAAACCCACTACCCCACATCCATGGACACACTCAGAAAACACAAACACTTACATGTCCCATGAACACATAAAAACACTCGATACAACTCTCAGAGACACTCGCAACATCACGCTACTTTTGCCCTCGTGCTATTTGTCTACGTGTGGAGACGGAGAAGGGGGTAACGGTGCAGCGTATTTGAGCATGAGTGGGCTGATGTGTCTGTGGCCTTACATGCATGAGTAAGACTGTACAGTGCATGGCTTCAATACCCTGCAGGGCCCAGTAATGTGGAGTAACACACTGACACAGTTATCCAACCAGACTAATCAGGTCTGGGACTATGTGTGTGTGTAGAAGGACCTTTGTATGTATATGCATGTCTTAATGCGGGTGTGTCTTTTCATGCATTTGCAGGGACAATACAACATAGATGTGAATTAAAGGAAGCAAGCAAGAGATGCATCCAGCTGCTTCAGCGTGTCGTGTCCCATCAACCATCTCTGATTTCATATGTGACACGAGCACCTCTGTCCGTGTGCGATGGCTTACCTCTCCTCTCACACATCACCTCAGGTTCATAAATATCTTTCCTGCCATAAGAAATCTGTCAGATGTGTCAGAGTTTGCTATGAAAGCACTTGGCAGAGGATCACGCTCTCTTACAACCGTCTGACCCAGTTTCAGTCCTCACATCCCCACATTTAAGATGCTGAGGGATATTATTATGCATTATACACACAAAAAACACATACACACGCAAACATTTAGCCAAGTCTGCACCATTGCATGTTACAACAAATTGGCCACATTACAGTCTAATATGCTTCGCCACATCTGCAAACACACACATGCACATATACTGTAGCTTGCATTACAGTCCAAATCAAGCAATCCAGAAAGAAATTAAAAAAAGACAGTCCCATCGTTAATCCAGTCTAAATCAGTCGGTCTGGGAGCATCAATTTAATGAGTAAATTAGAGCGCCGCCGCTGCAGCACATACACTCATCTGTACTCATGCCTGTGATCCATCCCGTTCCCTATCAGCTACAAGCAGGAGAGCGGAGACAAAGACCCACTCTGAGTGTAACTGAATGTATCCGACTGTAATGAAAAGCGTTTTTTTTTTTTTTTTTTAAACCTGGTTGTCATCACGAATTTATGTATCATGTCAGGAGTAGTTGCTGATGATCAGAGGTCAAAGACCTGAATCAAAGTGTTCACTGAATTATAGAAAATGAGGAGCTACCGAAGCAAAGAAGAAACAAAAAACAACACAGAGGGAGGAGAGGAACTCAACCAGAGAGGGGGAAATTAGGAGTGGTAGATGGGTATGATAAAACAAGGAGTGAGATGAATGAATTTTGGAGGATTAGAGGAGAGGAAGACTGAGAAAACTTATAAAGGAATGAATACACTATCAAATATATGAGGAGGATAAAAAATACAAGGAGAGAAAAGCTGGGATGGATGTGTGAAACACAAAACAAAAGCTGACTAAATCATTGGATGGCGTCCTTAAATAGAAATAAAAGAGCTGCCCCTCCGCTGTGACTCCCAGTCGGGCCTATGAATGGATCACTGGCTTCACCACGACACTCACTGACCTGCATAACAGCAAGCAATTAACACATTGTCACATCTGATGCCAACTTGATCGAGCACCAAAGAGGTGGGAGGGGCTGGAGGTGGAGGAGAGGGGGGGGCGGGGGGGTCATAGCGATGGTGCAGATGAGAGAGAAACAGACAAGAATTGAGGAAGACAGACGAGAAAAATAGGAATTCAGCTGGTCAGATATGGATGATTGTGTGTGTGGGCAGATGCAGTGATGGGACAGTGACAGTAGGTGCGTAACTAATGATGCAGCCTTATAAATGAGGCCGACACATTTGTTCACACTCAAATACATTTCCATTGCATGACCATCATTATCCCCCGGCGGATTTATGTGATGTGATTTTTTTGTTTGAATATTCAAAAGCCACAACCAGATTAAGAGAACAGAGCTTCAAAAAAAAAAAAAATGGAGCCAGGGCGAGACGAACGTGCATGCCTTTCATTATTCATGTCTGGTTTATACTGGCAGTATTTTTTGCCACCATGGAGAGAAGTACAAAGAGAAGAGGGAAAAAGGAGAGTGAGAGAAGGGAAGGACAAAGTGAAAGATGGAAAGAGGAGAATTAGACGAGGTAAAAAGGGTCAGAGAGAAACATCATCATTTGATGTACTTCAGTGAAACAGCTCATTACAAACCAGAGTAACAAAAGTAGGAGAAAAAAAAAAATCTCCAGCTCCCACACACACACACCCACGTACACAGGCACAGCAGCATATGACTGAGAATACAAAACAATCCACAGCAGCCCACAGAGGCGCGACTGACATTTTAAAAACACACAGTGAGAGACAGAGAAGAGATGAAGGCAGGTGAGGCGGTGAGAAGAAGAAAAAGAAGCGAGAGAATGAAATGAAATGAAATGAAAAGAAAGAGAAACATCTTGGCATTTTTCTGGCCCCGTGCACCGAGGGGCATTCCAGGATGGAGGGAAACTCTTTATACTCCACCTCCTTCAGGCCTCAAGCTGCCTTTCAGCCTCTCCCCTCCCTCCCTCCTTCCCTCTCACTCTCTTATCCATTCACTTCCTCATCACCCCTTCCTCCCCTGCTGTGGATTTGCAGCCCGTCCCCCTCCAAAATTCCACTCACTTATTTTCATTTTGGGTAATTTTTATTCCGCCGATGATGTTTATTCATGACGAGGTTCTGAAAGAGAGATAAGAAGCCAAGTGCTGAGCTGGCCCCCGAGGGCTGCGAGGGCTCCAAGTCACACAAACACAAATACACAACTCACATGCATGCACACAAACAGCGTCTGCATGCAGCTGCAGGAACACACACGAGCTCATGTTTGCATACACGAGAGCGCAAATAGGCTATAAGCTAACCCTCCCACAAACAGACACACAAACACTGTTTTTTCCCTCCAGTTTATCATCACGTGCAAATGGAGGTGTTTAGTGCATGAAACGCCACCGTCGTTATCAGATTGAGAGCGACGCCGCTGCCTCCCTTCGCCGTTTCTGTTTGTCGGGGGGAGAAAATCTTCTCTCTCGCTCCCTTTGCTTCTTTCTTGGGGATGTCAGTACCAAAAACATGTCTGACCCTCATCTGTCAGCAGTGTTTATCATGATATCATGACACAGACACACACACAGAGCCCACAAGGGAGGCTGTGTTTCTCCTCCAAAAAAAACCACCCTCCTCTG
The DNA here is from genome assembly GCA_030347415.2 of Decapterus maruadsi. Classification (NCBI taxonomy): domain Eukaryota; kingdom Metazoa; phylum Chordata; class Actinopteri; order Carangiformes; family Carangidae; genus Decapterus; species Decapterus maruadsi. The sequence goes on along the minus strand of CM064887.1, from coordinate 20,525,116 downwards.
CATAGTTGTGTCTGCAATACTTCAGTGTGTGCACAGACAGATTTGCAGTTAAAACGGCCAGAGGGAGTGAGAGATAGAAGGCGTGGATGCAGGATGCACTGTGCATCAAGTGAGCAAAGAGACACGTTGGAGAAAGATGAGGCGTTTGTTTCTCGGAGGGGGTTAAAATCCAGTTTTATACACTCATGTCTATCCAAATCTGCTCAGACACCTTTCTATTTCTACACCTCTCTCTAAGTCCCCAGACAATACACAACCACTGATCCCTGTCTGTGCACCTTTTTTCCACTTTTCCAAATCCCGAGAAGCCTGCGACTGAGCCGGAGATCCTGTCTGGCACGGGTGGGGGGCGTCTGCCAGCTTGATCACAATAGAAGAACTTCCTAAAATAACAAGCCCGATTAACACACTAGCGAGGTTTCAACTTCGGTTGTAGTCGTCTGTCAATCTGCGGGAGCAGCACACCATGATCCTTCACTGGTCCTCAATCTGCTCTCTTGTCTACATGGACAAATGGAGCTGCACAATTGATCGCAATGTAATCGAAATTAGAAGAACCAAGTCGCAGGAGCTGAAATTTGCTTTTGATAAAAGGTAAATGACCACGATGTTGAGCATTGTCATCACCATGAGTGTTGTGTTGCTACAGAGATGCCAGCAAATCATATTCTGATGTAAAGAGCCATCTCTGTCTGGTACAAAAGCCAACAAAAATCACATCACATCACATGTGAAAATGAAAAGCAAAAACTGACATTGCAGCCATCTATCAATCACAGCGTCAGCCCATATGATCAATATGATGTTTGTTTGTGCATATCATGCAGCCCTAGTGCCAGTTATTAGGATAATACTGACCTCTGATAACACACAAGGCAGCATGCAATGATTGGGAAGTGATAACCATCATTTCCATTGTATTATCATGACTAGGCTACATAGCGATATGGAGAAGATCCTGACTTCTTGAGTGGGCTAACTCTGTCAGGGAAACCACTCATTTGCATGAAATTTATTGTTGGGGGTCCATCAACAAGCTAGGCTACCTCATGAGCCCAAATAAATTATTCACAATTTAATCTTAGATTGCCTTTTGAGCAACGTTTGAACACACACAAAAGCATCATTAATTCAGATTCACGTGCATAGTAAACCAGCATGAATGCAAGCAATGTGGACTTACCAACTGGTCCCATCCGTCTGTTGTCCTCCTCATTGTCCTCCATTGCTGCTAGGCATAAATCCATTAGGCTAGTGTCCACAGAACTTTTAATATTGAAGACTTGTTCATGAAGGTATTCAATGTTATTTATCCTCCATTGCAGTTTCTCGGACAACTTTATTTGCAGCAACTGTCTCCTCATTTCCGGCATTTTCGGCCTGGCAGTAGATCTAGGCCTACGGCCGCTTTCCGCAAAAGCTGTGTGTGCCATGAAGTTCGCAAAGTTGGATTCAGTCTGTCTCCTCCGTTTTCACGATCGACCTCGACCAAACGGTTTATAATCTTTGCCTCGACTAGCTGCTGAAGGCCTGAACCCAGACCTACAAAATCATGATCGTTTGCACCTGCAGAGAAGGTAGGAAATTGGCAGGACCTGAGGGGGTGGAGCAAAGAGCCCGCGCCTGCACCGATGTCCACTTTCAAGGAAATAGTTCCTCGCTACTTCCGCCAAAGCTTGTGTTTGAATTTAGGATTAATACAAACTGACCTGACTTAGATTGTGTGAGTCTGATTTTTTTCAGTTGACCTCAGTCATTCTTGAACATGCAGTGTTATTTCACATGACAGACCTCTATGCATGTCTTTCTTTTCACTGAAGCAGGTGAGGCTTGTTGATCAAACCACACACTCTCTGCATAGTCCTGGCTCAGTTTTTGAGTGATAAAGTCTTAATAAATAATACCAAGAACAGGGAGTTTCTTCCCGTCTTCAACTTTGAAAGCTGCTGGTTTAGCCATAAATATTTGATGCTGTAAAAAGAAATTCTTAAGATTTAAAAACCAATTGGGGACTATGTGGATGATATGTGTCTTCTCATGCGGTAGTCGGTTAACCACTCAATTAATCTCCTTTATGTATTCTAAAATAGATAGATGTAATAGTATAAAATCAACACTGATGGCTCGTCATATTAGACATGTGACATTTAATGCTTAAAAATATTCCATCACCAGTGGATTTACAGACAGAGGGCTTTCAGGCAAGAAAGCTGGAAAAACAAGAGACTTTGTCTGCAGCACCAGCACCACCTGCTGGATGTCGGCTGCAGGTGCAACATCTTTTGGTTGATTTTAGGATGGCATAACAGTCAGAGAAAAATTAACACAAAAACACTGCAAATGTGTGAGAATTAATATATTTAATTCACTGAGTGTTTTTGTTTTGTTTTGTTTTTTGGTAAAAAAATAAATAAATAAATAAAAACCACACATGCAGAATGATCATTATCCAGCTCAGCTCAGAATCAGTGCTCGAGGCCGTGCAGCCACTCAGCCTCTGAGCCTGCGGATATTTACGCAACCGAGTGAAATCCCATCCTCTCAGCCGGCAGCCTTGACGTTGACCCCCTCCGCCACTAGATGGGGGAGTGGGGCAACAGAACTGAGGAGAACGGTCCTTTTTTCTCCTCTGGCAGGAGACCTGGATATGGTCCCAATTTTAGGCTGCACGTACGCTGCTCATCTGCGGCCCTGAAGCAAGACAGCCTGGTTCCTTAGGACGTCATACGATAAAAGACTGGAGGAGAGCCAGAGGCAGGGCCCCCGTTTGGAGAGGAGGACCCATAGCCTATCTCAGCAGCCCGGGCCCCATTATCTCCACCAGGCAGGGAGGCGTATCCTTTTCCCCTCTGCACTCCCCTCCACATACCACTCTGACTCTCTCTCTCCCTCCCTCCCTCTCTCTCTCTCTCACCCATACACTAACTAGACTACAACCTGCTTCAGACGACGCCCCGTAGCCCATGAGATTTGCACCTCCGCCGTGCGTCTTATGCGCTCGAGAGGAAACCAGTGGGCTCTTATCATTAGGCTATTATCGTCATCACTACTACTATTATTATTATTATTGTAGGGCTGTGTGCGCGCGAGCTGCCAGCGGCATCACCTCACCAATAACAGACGGGGTGCCAGTGTCAGGAGGAGAAGAGGAAGAAGAAGAGGGGAGGAAGAGGAGGAGGAGGAGAGGAACGGGGGTGACAGGGTAGATTCCGAATTGACGCTCAGAAATAAACAAGGCGACAGGCGAGACAGCCCCGTTTTGGAAGACCGTCTGCGGCGGGAAGCGAAGCGACCGGGATCTGCAACTGAGTAAGTCGTGATTTCTAGTGGCGTGCAGCGGTTTTTGTTTTTCCAGCTGCATGACCTGCTTTCGGTGATTTGTCCAGAGGATGGTTGTTGTGCAGCGGCGCAAATATTTAAGCTTCCAAAAAAGCCTGGCAGCAGCATCCGTGCGTGATTCGGACAGGAGGTGGATGACAACACAGAGGGAGGGAGGAGGAAATGGATAGGACAGAAATAAGGAGGACAAAAAATATTTATATTCATGCAGGGGCGAGAGTCACTGTAAACACCGCGTATCGATCGCTGCATTAATGTGGGCTTACAACTCAGTAATCACGAGAGGCGCAGCAGCAGCATCCTTCAAGGGGACGTGCACGTTCAAAAATAACAAGCTGCACAGTGAAGCCAGGCGCTGATTTTTTTTTTTGGAGGTGAAATGTAGAGAGGGAAAAATGGCTGCATTGTTATGTCATGTCAACATCCTCTGAGGGCCGCTTTTACTGTACTGTAGCTATATCCCCGCCAGCCAGGACGACAGGTGTATCAGGATGACATGTTTACGCGAATGTTTCTGATGAGCCACCGTTGTAATATCGACCTGTTTGTGAGGGCAGTGTTTCAGGATGTCTTGTTTTTTTTTTTTCAATGTGTTTGTTGTCGATGATGAATTTTCCAGTGGCGCCAGCCGAGCACGGTCGTCACTGCATGGGTGAGAGATGCTGACTGGCTCCAGGCTGTATAGGAGGAGAGGAGAGGAGGAGATGAGCAGGGTATTCTGTGGTGTGTTGTGATGTGAGCAGTCTGCTCCAACATGGCGCGCATGAGCTGATAAACCTTGGCCATTACATACTCCTGTCTGGAATTTACACTGTGCAGTGGGCCAGGCAGTTTGGGTTTGGTTTAGGGTAGAGAATGAGACTGAGTGCATCTCCTCACAGCCTGAGGTTCAGCTCCTATTCATTTCAGCTCAGGTTGCCCCTGGTGATAAGAGTCCATGCTTCTCCATCCTCCCAGAATATCACGTAGGCTTGTGTTTATATTCTGCTGCTATTTTTTTTTTCTATTCCTGTCTCTGGTGATGTAATTATGTTTGATCACAGCAGGGATGGACACAACCGGACAAAAGAGTGTGTTTTTGTTTGGTCTTTTGTCCATTGTCTCTCTCCTGGGAGTCTCTGCCTTGTGAACCGATGCCACTGTTGTTGGACAACACCTTTGTTGACGAGACCAGCAGCAAGTGCACGGTGACAGCAGCGCAGGGTCTGTAAACACCACACGCCCATCACATACGTGCGAGTCCTCGAAGCACAGGCAGGATATTAACGCTTTTGTTTTGGTCGCCACAATAGCCAGTGACACCTGTTTGATTCCTGGGAATGCTGGGAAACGATCTGTGCAGTGAAAGTGACAGTTACTTGAAGCACAACATCTCATCCGGATGGTGTTGGTTTTGAGAAGGAGCCAAAGTGACTTGATTTCCAAGTCCTGAGGGTTTAATTTTCTAGTGAAGTGTTATAGGACGGGTGTGTTCTGCTGTAACAATCAGGCCTAGGTGGGAAAGAAAAAAGTTCAGGCAACATTTCTGAGCGCTCCACTGGGATAGTCAGTGCTGTGTCACAGCTTAAATCATGTCTCTCATCAAAAGTAATTAAACGAAACATGGTAAGACACCTACTTTGTCAGAGGATTCAGTTAAACGTTACAGTGCTCTTGTATCAGGATCTCTGTTGTGACCATGTTTTATTCAAAATCCATCTCAAACCCCAACACAACAAATAGCGTAGATCACTTAAAGTGTTGCCCCAGCTGACAGATGTGCAGAATGTGGTGATAACTTTACATAGATGTTGTTCAAGATTTGCAAGAAGGAATATTTGTTTAGTGAGAAAACACGGACCAGGCTGACAAAATATGCAGGAGTGAACTTATCAGCAGCACATGTCTGTCAGTGGTCGTCGTCTGTTCTGTCATTTTATTGTATGTGTGAGACATGTTAAGTCCACCACAGGCCTCGGCCCGGCCGGGTGTGAGCTGAGGGTCTATATCCGGTTGGCTGCTCTGTGTTGTGTCAGCAACTCGCAGCAGAGCTGACAGCACTTGTCTTGTTCCACCAATCATCGTTCAACATCATGAGTCTGGACAGCAACATTTTCTCTGTGTTAGTGTGTCTATGTTTTTGTGTGCTTGTATGACAGTATGTGTGTTTGCACATGTGCAGCTTTTGTGTGCATTGTTTTCTGCATGTATACCAGAAACAAAAAGATGGGTCGCTCCTGTGTGTTTGTGTATGTGTGGTTGAATGTCTCCTGACTGGGGACTGGGATGGATCTGCTTTCACTAATTAAAATAGGGGAAATGGGCTGGTAACAGGAAGGTCAGTCATTGTTAATCATGGACTGTTGATGAAAAATGAGGTGAAATGTGAGCGAATAACACTCTTTTCCACTAACTACATTCAGAGGGCTCTTCAGGAAGCTCTGAAAGCTCAGATAGAAAATCCACAGTGAGTATAGCTCTGGGAGAGAAATGTTCCTGCTGAGCAGCTCCTTGAAGTGAAAGTGTAAAACAGTTACCAAAAGGAGCACACTCACTATCACTGATAAACACTCTTTAAATAGGTAAAGCACGTCCAAGTGACGGCACAGTGTCGCTGACGATATCCATGCAAAAAAAAAAAGAACGATTCGGCATATTATCTATCTCCACAACGCAGTGCTCACTTACATTATCAGTCAAGCCACACCAATGTGTGGTTTGTAGGGACTCGGTATATTCATATTGACAATGAATTTTTGCCTAGCACAGTGGAGTATTTATCCAAAAGGCCAGATAATTCTCCTTTTGTGACATAACAACAAATAGGCAGCAACAGTTTGTTACATAAATTAAAGTATGTAGTGTTGTGTACAGATTGTTTCAGCTGTGCCCCGAGTGGTCAAATAGTCGGTTAAATCAGGTTTAATGACATCGCTTGGTGGGTTATCTACATTAAAAGTGACAGCAATAGGTCTGTTGTTTTAATTGTAACGCTGCTATTGCACTGCCGGCAATTCTGTGGCATAACTGGGTGGTACGAGATCATTACCAGAGGAGAGGAGGCCTCTCATGGGTTCATATCCTGCCCTTAGCGAGGAGCCCCGGAGTGATGGATATAGCTAATTACCCTCTCCGACCTTGCTGTCATTAAGAAACCATTTATGATGTTGTTATAAAACCAGATCGGTAAGCTGCACGTGGAAAATGAACGGCAGGCATTAGGCTACAGAAGCCTTTGCAGTGACTGGTTTGTGCTGAAACGTGGTATTGTAGGGTGAACAAGGAAGTGAAAGCTTGCTAAGCAAGCATAAAGAGCGATAAGGAGTAACATCTGTGCTCTGAGATGGGAGATATTATTAGATAATGTAATGTACTCCACCTTGCCCCTTCTGTCTGTTTTTTTCTCTCTCTATTAATCTAAGTCTTTTTTTCCTCCTGGATAGTCACTTTTTCTTTTTCTTTTTCTGACTAGCTCTCATTACACCCCCCCTCCCCCCTCCTCCTCCATCTCCTCCTTGCTGCTTTGTCATGACAGATAAGGCAAGAGAGGATTTGTTTTTTCCACTCTCTTCCCAGCAGATTGTCTGTCTTCAGATAAACTGTCATTTTTAGCCACTAAGTCGTTTTAATCTCAGAGGGAAATGTGCTCAGCACTGTGTTTGTTCACTTGTGTGCGTGCGTGTGTGTGTCATATGCACCCCTCCCCAAAGCCACACACCCACATACTCATATGATGATCATCAGTGTTGCTGCAAAGATGATATCAAAAGCACCATTGATAAGCAGCAGAGAGGGGGGGCTCAGCCATCTTCTTGCACTGCAGATAACCTTAACATAACAACATTCACATAACCCATGAACATCTGGTTCCAGGGCAAGAAGGAGAAGGAATATTAGATCTTGTCTCATTGTAGATGAAATATTGTGTTTTTATAATCCCAGAAACGGCTGTACAAACACACTTAGCATAAACAATCCTTGAACCTCTTGAGAGCCTTAAGTGGAGATTGGGATCTCTCCATAAGGGGAGGCACCTGTTTAGCCTAATGGTTCCTGTGTTAATGTTGAGAGGCTGCTCCCATAATGCATAGTGCATATAGCTTCTTCTATCCGGATATATAGTTTGCTGATTGACCAGAGAGGCCGATGCACACCGGGACACAGGAGAGTTGGGCCTATACCATGGTCTGTCTGTGTAATGTAAAAAGCAACGCAGTCAGCAGGTCGTGTTGATGCTAATGTTGTTACACAGCTTTCGCAAAAAGATGCAGACCGAGGTCAAAGTCAATCATTAGAACCACCACCCTACTCTTTGATCATAGTGGCTCGGCTCTCTTATCGTCTTGAAACACACTCCAATTCCTAAAACACTATCCCAAGGTTTTGATTGCAGTGCCCGTAATTAAAGGAGCCATTAGTAAGTTTTGCTACTTAGCCAAGGCCAAGAAGAAAACATTGCAAGTTCAGCATCTCCGGTATTAAATCTATCATGTGTTTTCTCCTGCTAGCCTCGACCTCGATCTCCTCACTTTAAACTCTAACCTCTAGTCTGTGCTGAAGACGTATCCTTGCCCAGAGCATGTATTATAATCTGTATTTAAATTGTGATCATGGACCTTCTCTTTAAGCTTCTTTGGGGATTTTAGTTTTTTCTGTTCTGTTCTGCTGGTATAAATCAGAACCGACCAAGAGCTGCAAGGTCTTTAACTCCTACAGTGGTGGTGATTGCCCAACTTTGCACAATTCAACAACATGGAGCTATCAATGACATCAGAGACGCCATGCACATGGTTTTTTTCACAACCCAGGAGGTTGAACCTGTGCTGCGATCCCCGGGCAGCGTCGGCCGTCAAAGCACAGGGATCGATAAAAGTGTCACAAAAGCTGTGTGTAGACTCTGGCTGCTTTCCCTGAGCGCATCAAAATGAACAAGCAAAGACCACAAGTGGACAGATTTGCAGTGTAAAGATAATGTTGCCGTTGCAGAAGTAACGAAGGTCGAGTGTGGTCAAGTGAGGAAATGCGAGCATGAGGCGAATCAAAGAGGAGGAATCCAAGGGGAAGAACCAGTGGGTGAAGACGCCTCTTTTAGGAGATTCAGGCAGAAGAGGCAGAGAAAACATTTTCATAACTTTTCGAAACCAAGAATAAAACACTTTTGTCCACATGCAGAGGCAGGTTGGGCAAGATTTAAACTTTTATCATGTTTCCAATCATCATTTTGTGTGTACAAGTGACTCCAACACAACAAATGCCTTAAGGAAAGATGATCTCAAACAGTGACCAGTGACCTGAGTAATTATTGTCGTGCACCCCCCTCCCATGATGGACGGCTTTTTACCTTGCCTCCAGGCGGACAACTCTTAAAGTGAATACTCTTGGAGGTACAATGAGAAGCTAGTCATACAAAGGGTAAAGTTATACCACACAACCAGGCACTGATGCAGAAGAAAACACGCTAACGATGGTCTATTTAAAATCCGCTCTGTCGCCGTGGAGCAGCCTCTTTTCAAACTCTTCGCACAACACTCTGAAGAAATGTAAAATATGCTGGCCTTCAAGCAACTTTGCCACAATTTTACAAATTCAAATCAGTTCAGTAGTCATGGACGTTATTAGTCAGCCTGTGAAAACAGGCTTTATATGCAGCTCCGGAGAAGCTTTATGAGAAATAATCCCAGCAGTGTCACAAGGATTGGCTTATGATGGGTTTGAAGACGACCAACTTTTATTGTGAGGGTGTTAAGGTTAAACCCAAAAGCTATGGAGGTGATGGAGGAGTATTTGAAAGATTTACCAGACAGGGACGATCTAATGAAATGATACCATTCAGAAGCGTTATGGAAAGTCTATGATTAAGTGTTCTCAGAGTCTGGATAAGGATAACTAGGGAAGTGTCAGAGAAAAATATCAGCCTCAGTGTCTTTACTCTGACTGTTGCAGGTCTCCTAACTCAACTTCATAAATGCAATACTAAATCTCAGGGGTGTGGCTAATTGCTGGTCTTGTTAACTTGTTAACAAGACAACAGTTCACTGACTGGTTCTAGTCTGTTGACAATGGACTGTGTGTGGCTTCATGTTCGTCCTCTTGACATGGGTGTCACACAGCGTTTCACCCTCCTCCCTACGGACGGAGCTGTTATTTATGGGTGACCTCGGCAGTGAAAGGAGTTTTTACCCTCTTGCGGCTGGAATACTAACATGTGACCTCAGCGGACTTCCTCCGGTTTTTATTGGCACCACACTGTTTACGTTTGGCACAATTTGTGTTGTGCCTTAGATAGAACGACGCAGAGCCGCATGTGTGGTGGTGAAGGAGGAGGGAAGGAGGAGTCATGGTGTGCACGCTGGCCTGGGACGAGTGTACGTGTGTGTGTTTATGTGTGTGTGGCCGGAGCAGCAAGGCAGGGAAGAGTATTGTTGTCCCTGTGCTCTTTTGGCCTGAAGGAAGGAAGCCATGGAAGTGGGGAGTAGAGAGAAGGAGAAATAAGTGGCACTCCAACACAGTGAGTGCGAAGAGGATTTGGGATTAGTTTCCTTTTCCAGAGTCTCTCAGTTTTGCAATGCAGGGCCCGGGTCATTAAGCTCAAGAGTCATTTTTAAAGTCATCATTCTTTCTGAAGAGGAGAGTGTTACAGTATATTGAGTGTGAATGTGTGTCTATTTGATTCAAGAGTAGCCAGAGGAATCTTTACATCTGGGATCTTTCCAGGTTTTAAGCGTAAGTAATAGTAAGTCTAGTAATTAGTCATTTAATGTGTCCCCTGCCTCTCCATTTCATCTCATCTCCACACTGTTAGTTTTTGTGAGTGTGCTGAGGTGTTTCATTATGGCCGCATATAATGTCTGTTAAAAGGTTCTCGCTGTTAAAAATGAAAACCTGAATGAACGCATTTTCTTTTTCCGAAAGCAGTTATTAGGGTTGTTAGCCTGTGCGCGCTGCCAGCATGCTCTAACTGGAAGCATTTGATGCTTTTTCAACTTTATTTGATGTAACTTTTCCGTGAAATGCAGCCGCCGCAGGCCGTTAGGGAGCACGGGTGATATCAATTAGCGTGATTCCTCTTCTCGATGTCGTCTCAGTTTTTCTGTGTTGGCTCCTTGTTTCCTGTTGGTTTGATAACAAACCTCTCACTTTGGCTGATTGCCTCTCTGGTTTAACAACAACGTCTCTAATTGGCCAACAAGCCTCTAACAGTTCTTCATATCCAGTGCGTGGAGCCCAATTATTTTCAGATTGAGGCTCTCATTCAGTATTCACAGCATCTTAAAAATACAGCAATCATTTGTTCGAAAAGGTCAAGATCTAAATATTCTCTGTTTGTTGCATCACAGGTCTTGAAAAACTGGAAAAAATTATTTTCCATTAAGTGAAGTAACATCCCATACGGTTGCAGTTTTGTAGGTGGAGGGTCACTTACAGTATTGTTCATAGCAGTGTGTACTATCAAAACACAGATAAGCTTTAAAAAAAAAAAAATCTGTGCAGTAAAGTATGAGTCAGCGTGGGAGGCAGGATCAGAATCAGTGTGGTGCAGTGTCCATTTCCAGGTTGTTTGTGGTGTTTGTTTAAGATAATCTGAGATTAGTGGTGATGAGACCTGCTGTAATCTGCCACTGCTGTCGACAGATACACACACTGAGGGTTTGTGGCTGTTCTGGAGTATAGGCTATCATGTGCAGATCAGTGCAGCATGCACTCACTGAACCTTTCACTTCCAGACGGTGTGGCATAAATAATGAATTGTATGTTTCTCAACCATATTAGTGCAAATGGCTGCAAACAATTCTGTGCCTTTATAAAAAAAAAAAAATCTTGAAAATGATGACAGCAAGGAGAAGGAGAGGTGTAAGAGGTGCATGGCCGGTCCCTCCTTGCTTGTTTTTATAAACCTGACAAATCTCTCTGCAGATCTGGCAACACACCAGCCCCAAATAGGAGGTGAACCCCGGCCTCCCTCTCCAAAGTCACTGCTGTTACCCACTGAGCTGTACAGCCAGCTGGATGTATTGAGACCACCATATTATCTTGCATTTCACTTCCTGATCATACCTAACAATCATGAAACAAAACTGTGATCAGGTCAGAAGATGAAAGCACCAGTAATATAATTGAAACCTGCAGTCTGTGTGTGTTTGAGTACCACTCATTGGTCATTTAGTTTTTTGGGATCTGGCCACCCTAGGTGTAAGTGTGATGCTCTGGTGAACAGAAACCAATAATGTTTTGGTTTGGTGAATTCCTGACAGTTTCAGGGAGGCAAAACAATTTCTTCTCACCTCAGAAAGGAGAGTGTTTTTTCTTTCTAAATCCGGGTTGGGCTTAAGGCCAACATATCACTAAACAAAGACGTGCAGCAGGATTATTATTCATTTAGCTCCATAGACCTTAAAGTAATCACTTCTAGGGCATTTCAGTGCAGATAGAGTGTGTAAAGTGACTGCCGGTGCCAGAGGACGGTGAGCACAATGCTATTAGAAGAGGATGCTGGTGCTCTACGCGGGCAGTTAATGTGTTCCTGGAAATGCTACAAGAGCAGTGCACTCAGCGGGGAATAGGGCTGGTCATTAAGTCTGTTTCCCTGACTTCTTCTGTCATCCACCTGCCTTGACATTTTGAGAAAAACATCCTGGGTCTTTATGTACTGTTTGTTTGTGTGCAAGTCTCTCGGGCAAACACTGCTGCATCTCTCAGTTCCATCTCACTGACCCCGATTTTGTTGATCTGTCATATTTATCTGTCTCAGCATGTCTCCGCTGACCTGCTGATCTGAGAGAGACTGCCTGCCGGCCTCCCTGGAAGTCTTCCTCTCTTGGTCATAGATGTAATAACTCTTCCAAGCATACCTAAAAGATGCTTGTCTGCTTCCCTTTCTCCCCATTTGTCCATAATTTATGAGAGCGGCAGCCGGACAAAGGCCCAAAATGTTCCAACAAGGTGGACATATTTTTTTCCCAATACACTTTAAAAATTCATCAGAGTAGCCTAGAGCTTATTAGAGGCAAGGCTGGCATTAAAATTCATTTTTGAATGCTGCAACCAGGCTCGGAAAATCTTAGCATTTAACTCCCAGCTCGTCCAATGGACTTCTGCTGTTAACTTTGGCATGAACCTGGTAGTTATGGTCACAACTCCCAGAGCCACGTGTGAAGACTTTCCACTGTTTGTTTTCAGTAGGCATCGGCAGGAGGTATTTCTGTTCCCTTTGTAAAATGTTTGTTTTGATTGAAAGATCCACAAACTAGCTTTGTAACTACAGCTTTTTGGGTTTTTAGACTATTTCATATGACTTTTGCATCAGGTGTGTTCATAACTTTCAAGTACGAGAAGTTTTGCATGTAAACAGTTTCCAACAACACGTTCGGTTCAGGATATTTTTTCACAACCGATGTAGCCAACAGAGCTAACTGGCATTAACAGAAGTACCTGTAACCCCTGTCAGCTGTCAGGGAGCCCTGCTTAGTCTCTTTTAATAAAAGCAGAGTTGAGTCACTGCTTCCAGGCCTGATGAACTGATCCAGATGAGTTCCCAGATGCGCTGTCAGCTAACTGCCCCGCTTCCACTGTAACCTGAGGGCTGGGATGGGAAGGAGACTTAAGACAGAAAATTGCCTATAAAACACTGTCAGCAACGAAAACGTGACCAGGATCTGAATAATGTCTTCACAGAATATAACACACTTTAAAATGTGAGCACCTCAGGAGTTTTTTTGTTATTGATCATTAGTCAAGGTGCATTTTCTAATTCATCTGTCTGATTCATCCTGATTTCACTCTTCACACGTCTTTTCATTCTTCCTGTTTGTGCTCTGGGAAAAGCAGAAAAATACTAAGAATGTGTCTAGACAGTGTGTGTATTTGTGTATTTGTGTTTTTATGTGTGTACTTGGGGGGTTGATCAGATGATTGTGGTTTCATTTTTTTCTCTACAGGCTCTCCATGTGATGGTGACATGAGAGCAGTGCAGTGTGCGGATGTACAGTATGTGCGGATAAACCCTGCATGTACGGATTATCTTAATGCAACACACCCTTGGGGTTTTCACAGTCGTACAGCTTTATCGATTTGATGAGAGACGACTAACAAGTGTGACAGAAAATGTATGCTTCTTTATGTTTTGAGAGAGGCCAGTGTTGTTACACCGCATGTGTTTTGTGCAATTTGTGCAAGGGAATAAAAAAGTGCAGCAATCAGTCTGACCCTACAGCAGGGGTGTGATAGAAATAATGCAGTCTGTTGATACGCTGTGAGTTGTGTTTGGGTTTTTTTTTCTCACAATCCCTTGCTTTGTGAGGATTTGGTTGGGTGAAATGATGTAAGTGAATTCACATGGTGACAGCGGGGGGTCCTGGCCGTTCATCAGAGTGAGTGACACAAACACGTTCAACACATTTTATTGGCACTGCGTAGCGGTGGGCGGGGAGCGATGTAGAGATGTGTTGTCATAGAGTTGGGTTTGGACTAGTGCAGCAGAGAAATGAGGATCCCATATGTGCCGTAATACAGTTTTTAGTTTGGGCTGGAAAAGATTGGAAGAGACAAAACAATGTGACGGAGCTGAACGACAAGGAACTTGAGGCTCAGTTATTTTGACACCAAATCTCTGCATTTGTACAGAAGTATCAAGGGAAACAAAGGTTATAGTTGTTATAGCAAAAATAACATGTCACCAGTTCATGTTTCTTCACTTGTTCCACTGCTTTTACAACTTCCTCATGACAAAAAGAGCATACATGTAAATCTGTGAGATTGTAATCAGGATGTTCATATTTGTGTTTTTTTTTTACATGCACTTCTAAACGATTATGACTGATGGTGCTGCATTCACTATTAATCAGCGGAGATTATACCAGCCAAAGCTCTAGAGTTTCAAGACAAGAATTTCATCTGGTTTATTTTTAAAAGGAAAGAGAGAGTCTGCACACGTGTTCAGGCACACAACACAGTCATCAGAGACGAGACCGCTCACACTTACCAACCTTTTTTTGTGTCAGCTGATGAATCTCATGTTTAGTAAGGAAAGGTCACATATAGTTTTAGAAGTACAACTAAGAACATGCAGTTCTGTGTCTTGAGCCCTTGTAGTATATAAATCGCTGCAGAAAATAACATTCCTCTTCTATAGGTAGCTCAGATCATATGTCAGCCCCTATTATAAATACATCTTCACTTTTTATGCCTTCTGTTCGACTCGGACCAGGCGACATCAATCATTTGCCTGCAGAAAAGCCTATAAAACTTGAATGTATTGCTTTTTTTTTCCCTGAGAGAACAATATAGTGATAGCTTTGTCCCAGCACTCGCAGTCCTTCCCCTCTGGCTTCAGCTCTGCTTCCGTCCATCCTCCATCCTGCAGCTCTGGTCTGGAACCTATTAGAGCAGGAATCTCCAGCAGCGCCCTGCTAGCGCATTAGCATGCCTTCGGTGACGCTCCCTGACAGGAAAGAGACACTGATTTAGTGCAAACAGACAGATATTTAACCTCAGTCACTGGGAAGTCGTTGCAAGGTAAATGGCTGGTGAATGAATGCTACGGTGAAGGGAGGTTGTTTGTCACTGTGTGCAATGTCTGATGTCAGTGGTCATGTGTGGCTGTAACTCTCTCTCTCTCTCCATCAGGATGGCTGAGGTGTCACAAGAGGAGAGACTCCAGGCCATCGCTGTAAGTTATTTCTACATCCATACATTTCAGTCTCTGGCTTTCTCTGAGTGCGCATCAGGGCACGCCGCTTGGCTGAAGAGGCAGCAAATCATTGCTCTTTGTCAAGGATGTGACTGCAAATCTTAATGACTCAACCTTTTAGATCCCATCTCCTTCACCCATTAGCAAATATCCAAAGCTAATGCAGTAGCTTCAGCTCAATGCCTCTTTTCTGTCTGTCCTTGTCTCTCCCAGCATCTCTGTTCCCTGAGCTCCATCTCTCTTCACCTTTTATCTTTTTCTCTGCTTTATCTTCATTTTCTGTCACTATTTCTTACATGTTCTCTACTATAATTACATATATTGCAATAGGCTACCGGTATATCAAATTTTTAACGAAACATTTACAACATAGTGACTTAAACACCTTTGGAATTGGTTTGTTGTGACTGCAGCTTTATTTTGACACATCATTAAAATATCTCACAGCTATATTCAAGATACTTCATGTGGCTGTGTACTATGAATACATACTGTAACAATACACCGACTGCTATATCTGTCTTTTTTTCCATGGCTTTCTCATGCATTCACAATCGCACTGACTTACACGTAGTCGCTGATATTCAGCACCACATGATGAAAGGCTCCAGCTTGGTAAACGTTCAAAATGTTTTGATGTTTAAAATACCTCTTCGGCTTTTAACCGTTGAATGACTTCAAAATGTGTCTGCGTGGTAACAGGAGAAAAGGAAGAAGCAGACTGAGATTGAAAACAAGAGGAGGCAGCTGGATGATGACCGACGGCAACTCCAGCATCTCAAGGTACACCCGTGCACGCACGCAAACTTCCACATGCGCACACTTTTTACACATGCTCCATTTGCTTTAGCTGTAATTATGTTACATCTTTTGAAATAAGACATGAGAATGGTGTTGTCCATTATTCTCAAGTGCTTGTTTGCAGCCTGTGAGTTAGTCCTTAATTACAGTTAATGCGGTTGTGATGCTTCCCCTCTCCTTCACTCTAGCTTTACTGCTCTTTGCATTTAAAGCAATAGACCACAAAGATAAAAAACAAAGTATCTAAGTATGCATGTAATATTAATGGTTTGAAACCAAAGTGTTTCGACTTTAATGTCCACAGCGTGCTCAGCAGATCTTTGCATAGTCCTACCCTTTAACACCTGTTGTTGTTTTTTTTAACTTAATTTTTACTTTTATGTGCTTACTTGCAGTTGATGAACACATGTTTCCACTTTACCTGTTATTGCCACCTGAGGTAGGCAGATGCTGACATCAGTATGAATCCATTCCAGGAGGGAAATCTGTCCCTTGATTTGGGCTGAGAATGAAAAACAATTTAACAAGAGTTTTGTTTTGTTTTGTTTTTTACATTATGCAGCATCATACAGGATATAGTCATTAGAGTGCCTGCAGTATACAGTATTAGTAGGAAGTGTCTTGAATGAGCAAGGAACAATAACAACAGTTGGAAAGGAAATGTTCTTAGCTTTGAACCCTCGTGCTATGGATGGATGGACGGATGGATAGATCCCCTCACCTTGATTCCCATATTCCATATTCTGTACGTCTACTACGTCCCCAACACCCGCCTCTACCTAACCCTGCCCTGAATTTGAAACCAACTTGACTTAGTCAATCCTGGATTTTCAGAATTCACGCCCGACTTACGGGCAACGTCCGACGCCCACGCACCAACATTTAAACTCTGTGATTATTTTAAAAAAATATCAGCAACACAGAGAGATACTCCCGAACTTCTGCTGTCACGGAATGTTCAGAATGGACGGCAGATAACACCGGCAGCCCCTCCGCATGCTGTTTATACACAGACACACACACACACACTCCCTAGAATGCATGCACACATTCAAACCTGCCGGCATGCACACACACACTCATTATATCAGAGCCAAGGCTTTTGTCAGTGTATGTGTCAGCATTATCAAAGCTATTTCAGCCCCACACCATTCAGCGGGTCACAGATAAGAGCAAAGGTTGCCGTGCGTGTGCGCCTGCGCAGACATGTGTGCGCTCGTGACCTGTGCGACCGGCCTTGCGTGCTCCCACTTTTTCTATTTTCAGAGCAAACCTTTGTAAATGTGTATCTTGCATGTGTGTGTGTGTTCGTATGCGTGTGTGTGTGATCGTTTCTGTGTGTGTTGCTGCATAAAAGAACACAGAAGCCTCAGACAATGCGGTGGGCTTTGGCAGAGGAAACAGATTTTTGTCCCACTCCCACCAACAGGAAACAGCTCTTACACCCACCGCACCCCGCTTTCGTCTCACACACACACACACACACACATATATAGACTCAGACACACCGAGGGGAAGTGTAATCACACTGTACAGGAGCATTAGAAGGCTCTTTGTGCAAACCACAGCAAGTATTTCTTTACCAGAGGCGGCATTCATGTGGAAAACCTAATAAATGTCTCAGTTTACACACCACATTTTTTATAATGGTGTACCTGACCCGCCATTAAATCACACTTTATACAGAATCGTACACTCACACACACTCACTCGCTGCACTGACACGCTGGTGAGATGAGGTAATACCATGTTGTTAACACAGAAAGCATTAAAATGAGTTCTGTTTTAAATTAACCAGCCGTGGTAATATGATTACGCAAGCAGCAGCAGCCCCTTTAATTGAAACCTCAGAATGTCAATGTCATGTTGGCTTAGTTTGGAAACACTGTTTATGGATGGAAAATATGAAAAGTTATATTCCCAAATGAGATGGTGGCACTTAAAGTTTACACACTATTACGAAGTTACTTAAGAATTTTTATTTTTATTTTTGAGAAGACACCACTCTCACAACTGTAGGTCTACAATAGGCTAAATATGATTATCTTAGCTTAGCTTTGCTTGGCATAAAGACTGGAAACAGAGGTTGCAGTTCGCCTCACTCTGTCCAAAGACAACAAAAGCCAATCATAAACACCTCCAAAACTCACACATTAGCATCTTGCATCTTATCTGTAGCCGAGGGCCTACTACGTGAACCTGAAGTGTGAAAACAACATGCTGTTGCTCAGCTCACAAGCCGCTCTTTTTTTTCAGCCAGATGCGAAATGTGTTGTTTTAATAAAGTCTTTTCCCTGTGCATGGATTTATTTATTTATTTATTTTTTATCTCTAGCAGTATTTAGACATGAAAGTACAGTAGTTTGCAATTCATGGCAAACAGCAAATTTGCAAAAAAAAAAAAAAAAAAAAAAGTGCTGTGGCTGACTAAATTGTGAAGAAACTAAACTTTGAATTTGGAGCCTCACGTTGGACAAGCAGTGATGCCAGATGAGAAATGAAGCTGTTCTTCATACAGCTGTTCAGTACATTTGTGTGTGTGTGTGTGTGTGTGAGTGAGTGTCTGTGTGACCGTATGTGTGTGACACAGTTCCGCCCTTTGTCTGCTACGTTAGCAGCTTTTTACTCCAAAGAACAATGGAGAGAGAGACGTAGCTTCAGCGCTACAGCTTTATGACTGTCCGTGCAGACTGCTGTGTGTGTGTGTGTGTGTGTGTGTGTGGTGCACATGTTTGACTGCGCATGAGTGAGTACATTAGTGATGTCAGGCTTTGGGGTAGTAAGGTGTGGCAAGAATGAGCAAGACTGAAAGAGAGAGAGAGAGGGAAGTAGGGTTAGATTCAATGCCCAAGAGAGCATGCAGGGCCGGGGCATGAAGAGTGTTGAATTACACCGTGTGTGTGTGTGAGTGTGTGTGTGTGTGTAAAGCTCTGTGCAGCTGGGCGTCTGGAGCAGAGTTAGTGAATGATGAAAGTAAGAGTTTAAACAGACATTCACAGATACAAACACATAAGCAATAGGTGGAATTGATGGAGATACACCGTGGCATTTACAAGCTAATTGGAGTTCATGAACTTCGCGATGGTTAGAGATGCACGCAAGAAAGAGGAAGGGGTGGGGGTTCAGCTGCAAAGGGGGGGAAAAAAAGAAGAATGGGGGAAGTTTTTCTGAAGAATTTCTCGTTGCATCACTGCAGAGGAATTCACGTCAAGCGCAGGTCCAGATTTTTTGGAGTCCAACTTGTGAAAACAAGAGCTTTTTACTTGCACTTTTTCCATATGGCCAGACAGCGTTGTCTTTCGCTGCATGGTCTAACAGCTGCGAGTAGGACACACACTGTTATATTTACCTCAAAGCATGCCAAGTATTTGCTTTGATATTAGCTTATCTGCAGGAGGGAATGTGGATGGGGAGCCAGGATAAGGGATACAGGGGGTGTTTTTGAAATTAAGAAAGCAAATACGCATGGGTTAAAAAGAGATAAAGAAGTGGAAGGTTGGAGGAAAAAAGTGGAAAATACTAGTAGGCAAGAACAAGAGATTTTATCCATGTGTTGTTTCATTTAATTTGTGTGTTCTTGATAATCTCGTCCCAGAATTAACTTTATCTGCAGTAATTATGGCTAATAGTTTGCCATCATTAAATCCAGTCACAGTTTGTGATCCCAGCTTGTAAGTGAAGATATTCTCATTTTCATTGTCAAGCTCCAGGAAATGTTGTGATGTGGTTTTAGATTAGAACTATTTGTTTTTGTTGTTGTTGTTGTATCTCTTTTAGTGGCTTATCTTGATTTCCAATCCCACGCTCAAATGAGTATAATAGGAGAATTATATAGTCGTCTGACTTTTTTCTGTCCTCGGTGCCAGAAGGCTTGACAGTCTGGACGAGTGCCATAGTCCACTTGGCAACAACAAGTTGGCAGCGGCCGAAGTGTGTGACAGAGTCAGTGAGTGGCAGCAGAGAAGCTGTGGACGTGTTCCCCTGGTAGATTTTTGTGGAAGATTAGCTAAAGGGATTGTCGCTCTCTCGCTCAGTGAAAGTGCCACTAATCTCCTCTGAAAGAAACTGCACTGATGTCCGAATGAAAAAGAGGCGAGAAACACTGAGCATTCTGGGAGATTTGAAGTCCTGCTAATGAATTAATCAGCTGCTCCTGATGAAGGACCCATGATGAAAGGTCCTCTGGTCGGGTCTCATTAAAGCTCACATGCACACAAATACATTCAGTTTTTTTTTTTTTTTTTTTTAAAGATTTATTTTTTGGCTTTTCATGCCTTTATTGATAGTATAGTAGAGAGGAGACAGGAAATGGGAGGCAGCAGTTTTTATCAGGACTATAGTATTACCAACTGATTTTTCAGTTTTTTTTTTATTCATTTTTATTTAAATCATCTAACATGTCTATATTTATTGTGTCCACTTACAGTCGAAGGCACTGAGGGAGCGCTGGTTGTTAGATGGAGCTCCAGCGGAGGAGGAGACTCAGAAACGTCTCCAGGAGGAGGAGGTGAAGACCAAACTTCTGGAGCAGGTCATCATCAGGTCAGCATCCCAGAACCTCTGCATGTCCGACCTTTGAAACAGACCAGTCCAGAACTTTATTTATAATTGCAAATTAACTCGTCGAATAAGTGTGGTTGTTATGGTGAGAATGTAGGCGTGCGTTCGTTCGTTTTGCTTTCCAGTGGTGCATTTTTTCCAATACTAATGAAGAAGTTTAAACAGCCGGAAGAATAAAGCTGTATTATTTCATTCTTCAAGCCGTAGCATTGTAAATCATGGAGTGGAGCTCTTGTGTCGCACAAGACAACACTGGAGACAGAGGAAATCGTTGTCTGTAACTGTGCTTTGAACCGCAGCCATGGTCAGCAGGGCCGAAGCTTCTGATGTCATGAACGCTGCACTACGAGTGATGTAATCCAATTCGAGTGTCCAGACTGAGACAAATCTCATGAAACTCAATTTCACATGGATACTGTGACCATCAGTAATTGTATTTTATAAATAATTGTATGTCTATGTCCAAATGTCCAAACATAAATAGTATATGAGAACTTATCAATATTGTTATGCATTTTGATATTGTATCTCACAAGAACACAGATTTACTAATGGCTTGATGGCATTGTGGATGGATAACATGGTCAGATAGATTGCTGTATAATCTCTGTGGCGTTACATGCTAATTTTAATAATGTATAATAATTATATGAATAATCAGTTTTCATGTGTGTGTGTGTGTGTGTTTTCCTGAGCCAGGCTGGAGGCGGAGATTGAAGAACTGGAGACAGGCGAGCCAGCCAATAAGGGTGTGGCCAAAGAAAATGGAGGTAAGTTTGGTACCCATAGCAACATTGAGTACATGGGAAACCATGGCAACACAGCCATCCAAAAGAAAAATTGAGCTAATAACAGTCTCTTTGATTGTCATATTAACTTGCCCTCCTTCACCGGAGGTCATTAAAACAATATTTCCTTTCTTTCTTTCTTTGTCTCTCTGACCTACCCTCACCAACCTCTTTTTTTTTTCTTTTGCACTCTCCCATCCTCATAATGGTACTCTGGTGCTCCCTATAGGTGAAAATGGAGTAGTGCAGACCTCCGGTCAGACCCCAAAGAGAGAGGTGACAGGGATTGAGGCCAAGCTGCTGGGTCCTAGTCCTGACCAGGCCAGCGCAGACAACCCCGTCACCCTGGTCTTCATGGGCTACAAGACCGTCGAAGAGGAGCAGGAGACCAAAAAAGCCCTGGGAATGGAAGGGGTGGACGGCAACGTAAAGGCCGAGTTTGTGGTGATCGAGGATGGCGAGGGGAAAGCCGGGGGAGAGGCCGCCACGGAGGGGCAGGCTCCGCCCAACGGGAGCATGGCGGAGAAAGAAAAGGCCAACGGAGGCGGGGAGGAAGGAGAGAAGGAAAAGGAGAAGAAACAGACCTGCAAATGCTGCACGGTCATGTGAGCTGCGTGTGAATGTGGGCGTGTGTATCTTGTGTGTGAGTGGATGAGTACACACCTGCACCTGTGTAGGCCATTGTGTGCCATTGCATGTGTCTGTATTGCAGATGTGTGTAACTTTGTTTCTGTGTGGGAGTATGTGTGTGCGTGTGTGCGTGTGTATGTGTATGTGTGTGTCAGGACTGGAAAAAAAAAACAAAAGCCGAAGTACACAGCCAATATACCAACAATGAGAGCCAATACAAGCTCCAGCTACAACAACAAGAACCACAAAGACTCATAAGTACACTTTACTCTGTATACTTTCTCTGATATGTATTTGACTTTTGGTTTCTATTGATATTTTTCTATTTTTCTGTCTTGACATTTATATTGTATTCAGTATGTATATCTTTATTATGGGACTGTGTACTGTAAGTTCATTGTTATTATTGTTGGGAAAAAAAGAAGATGTATTAGCTCTCTGGACTGTACTGCTACCCACTGGGGGGAAATCTGGAAACTTTAAATCATTTAAGTCAAAACAGCAAAACTATGAAGGACACAGACACTTAAATATATATATTTCTCTGTGTAGGCCTACCAACTATTTATCAGTCAATTTCATATTGCAATATTGTCTAAGATATTATTTTAAATAGTATTTTAATATATTGATATGAAATTATGTTTTATACAATGTATTTATTGTTTTTGGTTCTCAATATCATCTCTAACCATTAACTGCATGTACGCTTGTAAGCACTACCAGATTTGCGTTACAATCATCACAAGTGTCTGTGCTTTCTTAGACTCACATGTGCTCATATCTTAAGTCACACATGTCTCTGTATCAGTGTTAGAGATATGCATCGAAGGGGCTATTTGTAAGTTTTTGCCATCGCTATCAACCCAGCATGTAGAAGAAACATTGCAAAGAAAGTTTGTATCTTTGCAACATTTCATCTATAAGAAAGCTAACAGCTGCCAGTTGCTAATATATCTGCTGTGAAGCAATAGCAAAACTCAGAAAGAGCCCCCACTAGTTTTAAAAGAAATCTACAGCACGCAGACAAGAGGCAAATTCAAACACAGACCATGTTGCAAACTGCATTAGCTTCTCATAGATGCTGTGCGTGACACATGTACATGTAGATCACAGCTTTTGAATTTTTTTAAATGGATGGATACACTAACTTCATGGTCAATAGAGTCACAGCAAACCGTGGTGCAACGATTAGAAAACGCTTCAATGATTTCGCTCTCACAACAGTAGAATCAATGTAAATCTTATGAGGTAGCACTGCATGAAGCCTTGCAACATTTTTGACTGTCTTGTCACTGTTTGTTCTATGCTATCACGTTCACATGAATGTAAAATCCAGGGGTTAAATTGGGATTCATTCGATCATAATAAGTGAGTGAGTGGTGGGCTTGCTCGGCTCACGGCTAGAAGTAACAAAACAAAGGTTTTTGTCTCTTTCTGAACCAAATAAAATCTGATGATTCTGTAATTTCACTGTGTGTTGGTCAGCTGCTGGTTTCTGTCCTGCCCGTTCCCAGTTTAACCCCTGAGCCTTTGTCTGTAGACCTGGCCCCAATAGTACTTGAATAGACTTACAGAGAAATACTAAAGATTTGATATACTTGAAAATGTTTGTCTCACAAAATATAATCACCTCAAAACACAATATTTAGAAATTAGCTGTGGCTATCTACCCAGGCTATTTAGCAATTCATCAGAAATTGGTCATATTCCTTAAATTGCAGACAAATTATGCATACATACTACACAAATCCTGCAGGCCTATTAAACTACATTTTGGCCCCGAATCTCATCATTTGTTTGGCAGACAGTAGAGGCTGTGGATGGTGTGGTGTGATGCTATGCCACCGGTGCTTCTGCTGCCCTCAGGCTCGTCCATGTCTCTCATTCATCTACACACCATCACCATTATCTCATGATCCCACCCTCATCGTCAAGCTCACGCAGCCGCAGTTCAAAAAAAAAAAAAAAACCTCTGAAGTTGGTGCTAAATCTTGAATCTTGTCCAACACACTCCATCCACCAACTATTGTCAGGCTCCTTCTGTCTGTCTTTACGCAAAACCGTCGGTGAGGAGGACTGTGGGGAATCTGCTGCCTCCTGCACATACACTTGTTGAATAAGAGAGTCTTTTGCAACCTCCAGTGCCAGATGCATTCTCTCAAGTCCTGCCTACATTAACCACCAGAGAAATGATCCCTTCTAACATTCCAAAGGGAGGCCAACAGGCGTGGACAGTTGAGATAGTCTATGCTTTCCATATGTACAGTGCAACTTTGTTATTGACTCTCATGTTTTTTTCTTTCCTATGGCCTCTTTGCAAGGCAAGTATATTGTATTTGATGTGTGTAATTTTTTTTTTTAAGAGAAAAAAAAAGAAATGTGTATTGTTGGTGCCTTTTGTCAGGTTCAGTTTGTTGGACTTGCCTGTCTGCCGCCATTTTTTAGACCGGGTTTTTTCTTGCTCTGCTCCTGGTTATGACGACCCACTGGAAACAACACTGCCTTCTACTCTGGAGGGGTCAATTCACAAGTATAGTAGCATATTACTCTTACTTTTCTGTGCAGCTCAGATGATAGGTAATATGCGGATTGGCATTGAGAAAAAATTGTATCTTTTAACCTTTAATTATTTTTTTTTATTTTTTTGTTCAATTGCTTTTACAGTAACTTACTTTTTAATGCTCTAAAAAAGAAAAGAAAAAGGCCAATCTACATGCAATGTTTTTTCAATAGCTTGGGGGATACAAACTTTATGCAGGAGACTATAACTGACAGTCTATGTATATACAACACATGTATATCTGTGTGCATATACAGAAATATGCATATGTATTACAAGGAGAATGTGTAAATTTGTTCATCTAAAGCTTTGCTTAATAGTGGGTCTCTGGGGCAGCAGCAGAAAAAGCAACCTTGTGTTAGACCAATGCCTGTTCATCTATTCTGTGGTCATCTAAATGTTTAATCTTGAATAAAACTGTTTGTTTACAGCAAGTCAGATAATTGCGTATGTAATCAACCAAAATGTACACACACACGCTGTGGATCGGAGACCACACAGAAGCTTCGGTTAATGATGTGTGCGGTTTTCCCATCTTGGCTGATGGAGTCACAGATGGGTAAAAGACGCCCTTCTGCAATATGTACACACAATTATATGGAGATAAATCATACTTTTTTTTTTACAAGACCAACACAAGTGGCCAATAAAAAAAGAGGGAAACATTTATATAGGCTACAGTTAAATACAACTCATCTATGAAGAATCAGTTAGTATTTTTGCAAATTAAGAGATGTAATCTGATGGTTCAAATGTGATACAGTGGAGTAGTTCAAGCAGCACTACCTATAATAAGCATAGGATTTCAGTTTCCTAAGCAGAGATGCGCAATGAGTTTTTGAATTTTGTACTTTGCATTTCCTAAACGATACCACTAGAGGGCAGACATCTACTGTTTTGTAAATGAATCTTGCTATTCTTTTGTCAAACACACTGGGTTGTGTATGTGTGTGGATGTGTGTCAGAGATAGGGGGTGAATTTTGGAGACAAAGAGGCAGAGGCATTGAAAAAAGGGCATTCATCAGAGGGGGGTCAGGTATACACTATTCAACACAACAGCTATAATTAAATTGCGTTACGCTGCAGCAGTATTGACTCTGATAAACAGAAATATGAAAATCCTCTTGAGCCCAGTATGAATATGGCGTATTCTGTTAGTAAGCGCATTCTCTGTGAGAAGGCAGATTTCACCATTTCATAGAAGTAGAGGAACTGTTCCACATCACGAGACAGAGAATATATTGTGTGTCTGTTTGTAGGTCACGCCCCTGACAATGCTTTTCCACACACACTCACACAAGCACGAATGAAAAACATTAATGTCCTGGATGAGACTGGTAAGAAAACTCACAGGGAATGGAAAAGAGACGGAAGTTTTCATTTCATTACAAATGCATTTGAAAAGAAAAGGAGGAAATTCCATTTGTGGGATTAGAAGTCCCAAAGCAGAAATCTACTAAAAGGATGGGGCGCATAAATCTTCCCAATCAGCCCCGTGAAGGCTTAGCAAAATCTAATTGCTGCTATGGTAACAAGAACCGATAATTACCCTCCCTCTGTTAAATGTAGGCTTCAGCTGCCCTGATATAAGACACAAGTGACAATGGCCACACATGAAACAGTAAAACTACATTTCATAACAGCAACAGCCAAGCAACATGTCGTGCAAAGGTGTTTCAGCACCAGCCTCATATTGATATAGGCTAATCATATTCATATATTTTAGAAACTAATGACACAGTCACCTCACAAACTGTTCTAGTTAGCCATGTTGTAATGGCTAATCTGTAGTTGTTGACATAGTAATACAAACTGGCAAAAAAAATCTGTGTTTCTTGATAAGACAGACTCCCACCCTTCCTCTTGTTTGTGTAAATTACCAAAAACAACATGCCACCTACTTGGCTGGATTTTGAAGTGCTGCAGGCAACAACATTAATTCCTAGTAGGCTACACTGTTCCCAGCACTTTTCCAAAGCAGACTCTCTGTAAAATGTTATTATGTGTTGCTTCCTTTGGTGACGATACCAGTGCACTTCATTTCATTATAACATGCTCAACTGATTATGGTTAATTACATGGTGCACAAGCCTCTGTTGGGTGTTAAAATACCGTAAGTTGTGCGTAACTGCATGAGCTGTGTGTCCTGGGTTACATGGTGTCAATTTTGGCCCTGACATTACCTTTGCCTTATGGATACAACAAGCCTATGGATGTTGAACTTATAGTTTAACTTAGGGATAGGACTCATGGACTGTGTGAGTGGCTGTTATATGCCTATACAAATTCCACACCCATATGTAAATCAAACTATCTATATACTTTATGCACTCTGTGTGAACATTTTCACAGCAACAGTATCAGGGTAATTACCAATCTCATGGTGTAGTCTCTGCCTAAACCAGTTCTATTGTTCACACATTACTACACTGAGTGTATCAGTCGAGGTATTTCACACCACCTGTGAATTTGAATGGGTCATTCATTTCATTGAGCCTTTGTAAAACGCAACACTGTGGTACAGAATAAGACTTACCTTCTTTGTTTGCAGGCGATTCAGATCTTTATACTGTTTACATCATGAAGTAGCTTGTCTACTAGTCTGGGGAACTGCACTGAGAAAAGAAACAGAATTATAAAAACTTTTTAAAAAATAGGGAATTGATGAAGGTTTATCTAATATAACCTAAAGGATTAACTTGACTCTGGAAATCATTATTAGGCCTACTACTACAAACTAGATGGGAATATTCTTCTCACTTCTTAGTACTTCTCACTCCACTTTTTTATTGAACAGCTGAGCTACTTAATATTTTACATGCTGGGCTTCTAAAGTATGATGCACCATTACCCATAAACTACCCAATTAAAGTAATTAACATTTGGATAAAAGTGCTTCTTAGATATTCATTCTTGGGTATAAATAATTCAAAAACATTTTATAATGTAGATACAAAACTGCACATTTTGCAGCATAATATAGGCTGAACTACTTTTAGTTTCAGTACTACTTCCAATAGTGTATGTTTTGCTGAGAATGCACTTAAATAAGCTTTTGTGTGTGGAACAAGAGTGCAACTGAAAATCAACCACTTTTAATAGCCTAAGTGAATTACCTAGTATTACAACTTTTGAGTTTTCATGAGAATAAACTGACTTTTTAAAGTATTGATAAAGTTTAATTTATTAGCCTACAACTGATTAAAAAACAATCAGCAAAACTGTAGCTGACTATAAAGTCTTGAGAAAGTAAGATTAATCGATTACAACTTATTAAAAAACAATCACCAGATCAATTGATAGGCTATTAAAATATCTGTTACCACTATTTTAATTTTTTATTCTGTTTTTTTTTTTAATCAAAATGTCCAAATAAAACATACTTTCATTATGTATTCAAAAGTTTGTTGTTGACTTGTACTACTGTAAAAATGTCTAAACATGCTTATCATAAAAATGTGCCAGGCAGGCCAAAGTAAGATTAGCATCCCATAGAACTTGTATCTAACATCACCACTTTTGATGTGAGGTAGGCTACTGGAAATTTGCCGCGGCCTTATTTTTTTCCCCACAAAATGATGGTCGTCTTGACCAATGGCAGCTCCGACTGAGGCCAGTCTCCGCCCGTTTTTGGCCCTTGGAAGTGTCTGGACTAATCAGCGCTCGCCTCCGTGTGTTCAGCCATTTTGTAAGAAAATCAAGCAAGTCTGCCGCCCTACCTTCGCTTCAGACCTGCAGTTTTTTTCTTGTGCAATGGACGGGTAAGTGAAAAAGAACCACACTTTAAGGGCTTATTTTTCAACACAACCGGGCCCGCTGATTAACTTCCTCGTGTAGACGGGTTGTTTATTACAATACTTTTAATTCGATGTCCGCGTCGCTGAACTATTAAACCGGGAAAGTTTAACCTGAAACAGTTTTTTTTTCCATCAAAACATGCAACAGTTAGCAGCAGCAGGCGTGTGAGCTAACTAGCAACGGCTAACCGTCGATAGCTAACATACGTTAGTAGTTATGTGAACCGTTTTTTTCTTTTTCTTTTTTTATCGATTTATATTAGCAGCGCAGTCGTTTAGCAAACGTTAACTTAACAGTAATTGAGATGCGGGGTTAAAAAAAACTTTCTCTTCGCGTCGGTAACACGGTGCAGTTGGCTAACAAAGACTTTAGTCAACATTGGCTAACTAACTGTACCTCGGTAAGTTGATTTCACGGGAGCTAAAGCAACGTGTCTCATTTCCGCATTCATTTGTCTCCCCGAGTGCCAGGGCCATGTTGAAGATGTCTGGCCTGAACATTTCATGTTGATTGAATCAGAAAAGACTTGTGCATCGGGTTATCTAAACTTAGGTAGGGTAAGTCAGTAGCGTATTGTATCATACAAAACGTATTCTCCTCTGTTGAACACCTGAATTTGACACTTTTTTTCTTTCGCGGTAACTTCCCGAGAGCTGGATCGAGTTTAGCCCAGCAAATACGCGTAACGTAGATTTGTCAGTAGGAAATCACTTTGCTTGCATTTGTACCACCCTTAAGTTGTTTTTTTTCCTTGTGTTTTGCCAATCCTCCACAGCCGCCTAGACGCTGACTTGTACCCTCTGGGATCCGGCTACGTCCCTGAAATTGAGTAAGTATTTTGATTTTTTTTTTTTTGCATGACTCGAATTACTCGAGATTATATGGTGCTGCCTGAGTTGCATTTCCCATAGCTGAATGAGGAAGTCTGTTTTTCCTTTGGTTGATCAGTGCTTTCTGTTGTGTAGTGTGTATGTGTGTGTGTGTTCAAGAGTGTCTCATGACAGATTACAGCAAATTTTCTTTGATTTCCTGGCTAACTAAGACCCCTTTCTCTTTCACAGCAGTGTCCATGACATATCAGTTGGCACAAAGGTAAGGCAATTTTTGAGTCATCTTCTCTTCATTGCATCTTTGTTCTCTCCCTTTTCCTAATTTCACTATGAAACAGAACAAAACTACAGTGTTATGTTTAA
This sequence comes from Decapterus maruadsi, assembly GCA_030347415.2. Taxonomy (NCBI): domain Eukaryota; kingdom Metazoa; phylum Chordata; class Actinopteri; order Carangiformes; family Carangidae; genus Decapterus; species Decapterus maruadsi. The sequence continues at coordinate 20,495,778 of CM064887.1, read as the reverse complement.
CTTTTGGCATGGTCCGAGGAAAGTACCGTACATCCCACTATTGTTGTTTAAAAGCACTGTTGGTTGTGATACTCATTGGATTGTTTGCCAGTTTCAGGTTACAGCAAGTTTTGTAGCTGAAGATTTCATCATGAATTCCTTTGTAATTCGCGGGTATTTGTTTAGTTTGAATTGCCCTTTTCATCAGCATGGGTATGAGCTTGAATAATGAGGTGTCACTGTATTTACACATTTCTTTCTGACTGGATTTTTTAGACGCAACGTACTATGGTTAAACAAATTATTTTGTAAACCAAGGTTGGAGAAACCTTTAACAAGTGAGTGGAAAGGGAAAAGAACTACGCCGAGCCGACACAGGGGACTTGAGACACATAGTCTGTCAGTTTGCAAGAGCTTCCTCTATAATTACAGAACTGCTGTCTAAAGCCATTTCTCATGTGTAATGAGTTTGCAGATGCAGGCTGACTCTCCTTTTTAAAGATTTATGAAATGCAACTGACGGGTCAGCACCAACTCTTAGGACCGAGGACATGGGATATTTGATAATGAAATTAGAATAGATAATCAGAGGTGGGGCTTTATGTTTTTCCTGTCCTGTTTCTGTCGGGTTGTGCGACCGCTGCGGGAAATGAAACTTCCTGTTGTTTATTTTCTGCGTTCCTTAATAGGCTCTTGACCTTACTGGAATGTTAAGAAAGCGTCCGAATCCTGCTCCGCTGCTTGATATTTATTCACTCGCCTTTCTATCACAAGACCACTCTAGCAGCACTACTAAAACAAATCAGCAGCAAGAAATTGTCCAATGTTCAGACCTGCTTATGTAACTGTAATAGCAGTGTTTGTCTGTGCAAACTTGTTGTAGAGGGAACAGGGGCTTTTTTTTTGGCAGACTGTTGGTTGTTAACCGGCCTGTCCAATAAAAATACCTGCCGAAGTAACAGGCCTAGGGGGGCTGCTTTGTGAAGGTGGAGTAATTGATCTCAAAGCTGCGAGCTGCAACCATCCTCCCGTAACTGTCTTCATCCTCCAGGGCAAAGGTCTTTACACTGTTTAAACAAGCACCCTTGTCTTGACACACACGCCCGTAATAGGGACACACCCCACCCCCTCTTGTATTCATTTCAGTTGGGCTCGTTTTTTTTCTCTCCCAACATGTTTAACAAAGCACCATGCAGTGGGGGCTGATTGATGGTCTGGGCTTTGACTCCTGATGTGATTCTGTCTTTAAGTTTTTCTGGATTTGACGTGCTGTGGTAATGATGATGCACAGTTATGGAGCTCTGCCTTTCTGGAATCTGTAATTATTCTGTCTGGGCAGAGTGTCTGGCATTCCGCGGTCGCATTCCAATCTCCCCCTCCAGCCCCCTGGTGAGGCACGGCTCCCCGCCCCCCCCCTCCACCGACTGAGGCTGATCACACTGAACAAACATGTCTCTACCTGTGCTCCTCTCCTTTGTGCTTTTCTCCGAGAGATTACCACCCACCAATGCTCCCCAACAGAAGCCAAAAAGAAGGTTGCTAATGCTTACAGACACAAGTAGAAATGAATCATCTCGAGATTTTAGTTTTCTGTGGAAGTTACTAATGGTTTTTTCCACCCTTTCTTTGATGCAATGAAACCCAGGTGTGATGTGGTGTATGGTGCAAAGAAAATTGCCTCCAGGCCATGTTCCCCCTTGTAAAAAATTTAATTCACGGTGCTGCCATTGTCAGTGAAAGGAAGTTGCTCCACACTTTCTGAATGTGGGCCAGCAATGTGTCATCATCTCCTGAAGGTTACAATTATGCTGTCAGCGTTCAGAACAAACAAAGGGATGTGACCAAGTCGATACACATTTGGTGGGGTTGTGTTGAAAAAATGGGTTTGGCACTGCGTTGGAGTCAACAAACAAACCGTTTATAATCCCTGTTTTTCTTCCACTTGTAACTTAACTTTTCCTTTGTGCTGTTCAGCATTCTCAACCACACTCCCTCTGAAAGCTGTAGGTATAGGCTACTCTTCAGTCAGTTTCAGCACAGTCCTTTGCTTTGTATGAGACTTGATTTTCCTGCTCTGCACTGTAGGCTGGCTTAGCTCTGTGGTTATTATTAGAATGAGGAAGTCGGGGGAGAAAGAGAGTCCAACCATAGAACAGTAACCATCAGTCCCCAGGAGGAAGTTCAGTAAAACCCTGGAAGCAGGCCTGATCTTGCTGCTCTTCCTGTTTGGAGTTGGTCTGCTGACTGATAATGTGATGATGCCCGCCCATGACCATTGAGTCAGGCTGGAGCCGCTTCCTTCATTTCTCATGGCTTTGCTCATTTGCCCCCAGCCCATTTATCAAGCAGGGATGTTGTTTTTAGATTTTATTCCCAGCAAGTAGAACACACAACTCAATCCATTCATTATAATCTGTGTTATGAATCCCCTATTTTATGCTTAGATTTTTTTTACTAGTGAATCCAATTTCTGGACAATTTGTTGCCTTGTTGGAGCACAAAGAGTGAGAAGCTCAAACTCTGTTTTATGGTGTAATTCTGAGGCAGACATGGGCTTGCAGTGTGTTTTGAATTGTGGTAATCTTAGCTCAGCAGTAGCATTTCATGTGTGCCTTTCCATTTAAGTCCAAACTTGAGCATTGGCCAAAGGAGAGGGTTCCTGATCCTGAAACCACAGTGAAAAGGCACAGGAATGTCTCTTGTTGCTTGAAGTTCATGAATTGCGATAGCAGACCTTGTTTGCGTGGGCCTCAGAGTGAGAGTGACTGAGTCAGCCAAACCATCTGGAAGTCAAAGGGTAGTTTATAGTACTGCTTACAGTGTTGTGCTCTCATAACAACTGCCTCTGTGGCCCAAACCACCCCGTTTGCAGTGTATAGAAGCCCCACCAAATGTTTTTTCAGTTTAACTCATTGCTGCCTTTTGTGACCACACGTTGCTGCCTGACCGGGAGACACCGCCACCACTTTGCATTGTTAAAGGCCAAGATTCACTGGGAGAAGAATGCAAGCAAACCTGCATGACTGGTTGTTGTTAAAACGTTGCAGGGCCCTTCAACTCCCAGAGTGTCCTCGGGGCTCCATATGTGTGTGTGCTGCCGTGTAACAATGCCGCTAGTCTCAACATGAACAGGACCGCCATTGTAGAGTGCTGTAGAGCTTAGGCTGCTGAGCCACTTCTTGTGACTGCAATACTTCATCTCACACACAACCACAAACACACACAGAGCCACGAGAACAGCCCTGAAACAGCACTTTATATCTGAAGAGAGAGAGTGAGAGGGGAAGAGCGACTGGACAAGGCTGTTTGAGCAGACAGTAAACTAGTGTGGGCTGGGAGTATCTTGTCTTCAGATCCAGGGGGATTCAGAGTGCTATCCTCCCGCCTAATACTGAATTATGAGAGGATGGGTTGTGCTGACTGACAGCTGCTGTTAACCGAGGCTCTTACTGCAGCCGGCTGCTCCTCCAGCTGAATAGTAACAGTTCCTTCTTGAGTGCAATTGGCATTAAATTATGATAATTTGGCATATTTCCCAGACAAAGATGCGATGGCCCATCATGATCATGATTGTAATGTTTTTTTAACTAGGTAGTACTGTTAGAGTAGGGTAAAAAAAAAAGAGATAGGAAGATGTGGACATGATGGTGAAGTCAGATATCCCTGCTGACAAGCTAGGTCACGGAATTCTTCTTGGTATGGTAGGTGGAGTTCTTCTCAAGCGTGTTTGCCGGATCCTCTTTTGGTTATCAGATTACTTCCTCCTTTATCTCACAATGGCTTGGTAACACGAGAGCCGTGCTCTCCACCTGCCATGCTGTGCCCTCATTGGTGAATGTACTGAAGTGAACCATTGTTTTCTCTCCTTCTGCAGAGGGGATCCGACGAACTCTTTTCTTCCTGCATATCCAACGGGCCCTATATCATGAACTCAGGTAGGGGGGTTGCCATGGAGGGGTGAATCCTTTTTATTGAAGTGCTTGCCGTGGCTGTGTTGTTCTGTGTTGCTATGACGATCAATCCATTATTCAGGAAGAACCAGAGCCTTCTGTTCCCTCCTTGATTGTATCTGCCTCTGTTTTCCCTTGTAGCCAATGGCAACGACAGCAAAAAATTCAAAGGTGACGTCCGCAGTCCTGGTGTGCCGTCACGTGTGGTCCATGTACGCAAGCTGCCCAACGACATAAATGAGGCTGAGGTTATTGGCCTGGGACTGCCCTTTGGGAAGGTCACCAATCTGCTGATGCTGAAAGGGAAAAACCAGGTAAGCAAAGATAAACGCAGGTATTCTCACCAAACCTGTATGGTGGGCACACCTGGATGAAATTTCTCTTGAGGCCTGAAACAAGGGATCAGTTTTCTAGAGATCTGTCCTGACCTGAAAATGATAACAATGACCCTTTTGTTACATCTTTGTGGTTTAGTGGGTGGGGAGACAATAATTCTTGGTGAGATTTCCTGGAGGAAGACACTTAATCCGACTTCAGTGTCTTTATTATCTCCTTTTTTTACCAGCAGTTTTGTGTCAAGCCCAATAAGGATATCAAGTGAAAACTGACCAAAATAGACAGCGATAATGCAGTTGATAACAACAAACGTATAAAACGAAGAATGGAGGTGCCTTATCGTATGTGATGGGAGAAACCGATTGGATATATTTGTTGGATTCTCCCCCGCAGGCATTCTTGGAGCTGAACAGTGAAGAGTGTGCACAGACAATGGTGAGCTACTACTCCTCTGTCACCCCCGTCATCAGAAACCACCCAATCTACATGCAATACTCGACCCATAAGGAGCTCAAGACGGACAACTCCCCCAACCAAGTGGTAAGGACCTGTTGTCACACACGCCTTTACAGTTTTAATACTGATGGCTTTATTTTGAAGCTTAAGTTAGTGCTTAGTATTGGCTCGATGCATAGTTGATTATTTGATGTTCTTTCTGCCACTGGTCTCAATATTGATATGGATTTTGCTATCTTTGTTAAAGCCCATTTAGTGTAATCACAATTTTTTGCCTGGTAGTTTGCAGCGTAGACAAGATAGGCATCCACAGGAAATGCTTCACACAAGAAATCTCACCCACATTGGCCTTTCTGTTAAATGTTTCTTTGACTTGTCTCCTTTAGCGTGCCCAGGCAGCTCTGCAGGCAGTCAATGCGCTGCATGGAGGTGGTATGGGTGGCATGGCTATCTCTGCAGATGCCGCCACCATGGGAGGAGGAGGAGGGTCTCAAAGCCCCGTGCTCAGAGTCATAGTGGAAAACCTCTTCTACCCTGTTACCCTGGATGTACTACACCAGGTAAAGGCAGATTTTAGTTGTAGATTTGTTGCTGCATAGAGACAGAAGGATAATTTGTCTGTTTATGTAGATTCTATGCCTGCTTTCTCTTTCATTTTGGGGGGGGGTTTCAGTTTCCTTTTAGGAATTTTATAGCCACATCACCATGGGTTTTACTTCATGGCTTATCATTAAATATTATTAAATGATGTTTTTTTTTTTTAAATAAGACACCTGCACACACAGTAGGGGACAGGTTTCTGTTGTTGTGTAATATTAGCACCGATGCTGCAGCTGTACTGGACCAGAAGAATAGGCAGACTTTGACTTAAGCTAACTAACAACTTGATAATGTGCTACACTACCTGCTCCCCTACTATAAATAAATTATAATAATCCATTGTTTTTGCATTTGCTTTATCTCCACATCACATCAAACTGAGCCTCGCCATACACAAACACACACAAACCATTCTCAGGAACATACTTTGCAACTGTGCAGGTGCAATGTAAACAAACTATGGTATGCACGTTGATAACAATGGAACTTCTCATACTTTTTGTTTTTGTTTGTCCTCCTGTGTAGTTGTATTGAAAACCTTACATGTGTAATCATCATGACGGGCCTAATTACGCTGTCTGTCCTCCTCAGATTTTCTCCAAGTTCGGCACAGTCCTGAAGATCATCACTTTCACAAAGAACAACCAGTTCCAGGCTCTGATCCAGTATGCTGATGGCATGACAGCTCAGCATGCTAAACTGGTAAGACTAGTATCAAAAAATTAAATCAAATTCTCTTTGTCATAATGTTTTTCTCTGAGGTTGGTACCACTGGGTAACAGGTCACATGGCGCTTTGGCAAATACACAAGGGTATGGTTTACGAGAACTGGAGCAATTTAAAGCAAACGATTGCGGTTATAGTGCAACTTGTACACTGTGGGACCGATTGTTGAAACATGAAACTGTGGATAAAACGACAAATGTAAAACACACATTACCCTCGGCCTCATGCTCTGAATGTTTTGTCTCAGTCTCTAGATGGTCAGAACATCTACAATGCCTGCTGTACCCTGAGAATTAGCTTCTCCAAACTCACCAGCCTCAACGTCAAGTACAACAATGACAAAAGCAGGGACTACACCCGACCAGACCTCCCGACTGCAGATTCACAGCAATCCATTGATCACCAGACCATGGCTGCAGCTGCTTTTGGTAAGACTGGGGCATGACAAAGGACATTTTTGTTTTGACCACTTTCATAAATGTTAACAAGCCTATAAATACATAATCCAGCTTCTTTGTTATTGCTTCTCAACTTTAAGATATATCCTTGACATTGCAGTTGGACTTCTGCTTTGGTTTCATAGGGTTTCAAGTACACTTTTAGTGCATGTTTTTGATCTCATTTTTGTCTGTTTCCTCTTGTCCTAGCTGCACCGGGCATAATCTCAGCCTCTCCCTATGGTGGAGCTCATGCCTTCCCCCCAACATTTGCCATCCAGCAGGCAGCAGGTCAGAAACTTAACAAACTTTTCTGGACACTGCTGTTCCTTTTCTAAAGAAAAATCAATTCCTTCTCCATCAAGAGTGCAAAGAATTGATCATTCTTTATATTTTGCTCCTCACAGGTCTGTCGATGCCTGGTATTCCCAGCGCTCTGGCGTCCCTGGGTGTTGGCCACGGTGGCATGGCGGCTGCAGCGGCCGCTGCCAGCCGGCTCGGCCTCTCAGGCCTCACTGCCTCTGGGGGACACAATGTCTTGTTGGTCAGCAATCTGAACCCTGAGGTCAGTTCCCTTACATGGTTTAAACAGTCCTACATCCTGCCTCTGTCAGTGCACTGCTGAGCAATAGAAGGATATTACAGTACCACTTTATTTACACCATGATTCATGGACCTGGATCCATTTGGTCAAGAAAAACCAGTCTTTTTGCTGCCCCACCCCCATCTCCCACAACCACCATGTGGTCACATTAGTTGGAGTACACCGGCCACAGTTTTTAAATAAAAGGGGGTCATCGAGTCGAAACCTCTTCTCTTTCAGGACCTCTCTGTGTTTGACCAAACCTGCTGCATTTCTGACCTGCCACTTTGCTCACTGTGAATTTTAAGTTTATTCAAAACACTAACTTCTTTTTTATTTTTTTTTAAACTTACCATTTCATATCTTCATTTTTGTCCATTAGTTGAAATCATTCTTGAGTTGTTGGAGAGACAATATTACTTTTTTCTTTGTATTAAGGAAACACATCTTGTCCATTATGTTGATCTTCTTTGAGACATATAATGTGTAGCATGTAGAAGTAGTTAGTTACATACATTACATTTATTGTAGTTATGAATTCATCACAAAAAGGATATTGACTTAAAGACCAGTTTTTAGTATTATTATAGTTAATATTCAGATTTGTTTGTATTTATTCTAATGTAAATTGACGTAATTTAAACAAACATAGCTTGTAATCTAAAAGTACATATTGTCTCTGCCTTTTTCTGTATTTCATTGTTAATCTTTTTTTCTCTTCTTTTTCTTCTAGTGTTCCCATAGTGACAATGCATTTTAATTTAGCCAGTTCTACTGTCTGAAGCACTACATTTCTTTGTGTATACTGACCTTGTTTTTTACTTCCTTTTCTCTCTCTTCTTTCTCTGTCCCCCTCTCTCTTTTTTGTTTTAAAAACACTCAACCTCACCTCAACTCTTGCCAACTGACTGCACGCCCCATGACCAATTGTTCCCTCCGCCCTCCTCCTCCTCCCCTCTGCCACTCCTCTGTTACTACTACGACCCACTCCTCCCTCCCACCCATCCCTCTTTCTGCCCCGTTCATTCTCCCCAATTCGGACCCCACCCACAAATTGAAAAACACACAAAACACGACATTGGTCCCATGATTTTTTGCCATCATCTGTCCTTCCACCATCTTCCTTTTCTCTCCCTCATCTTCATCCATCTCCTCTCTTCCTCCTCTCTCACGCTGTTTGAATCCTCCTCCTCCTCTTCTTGTGCTCTCCTCATTCTCTTCGTCCCTCATGCCTCTCCTTCCTCCATGGTACTGTGGCCTTCCTGTGGACCTCGCTGCCTGTGGCCTGCGGACATGTCCCGACTCCACTCCACTGTCCTCCACTCCGCTCCGTCTCTTTTCCCCTGTCCCCTGTTCCCTCTCCCCCTTTGGCCCCCTGCCCCGCTGCTCCCCCTGCTGTCTCTAAAGAGCGTTACGCCACACTGCCTCTTTATTCTTTTCGGTACGTTATCATCCTTTCATCTCCTTTTTTATTACTACTGTTACCTGGCAAGGTGGGCATGTCTTGTCTCATGTTGTTGGCTTTGTTTTTTGTTTTGATTTTGTTTTTTAACCACTGATGGCTCGTCATCAGGCTACAGGGCTATGAAGGGTGGGGGTGTCTGTTTGTTTGGGGGTTTGTATGACCTGTTTTGGTTGTTGTGGGTTTGTGTAAGGAAAGTGAGGTGAGAGAAAAACCACACAAAGCTGCAGCATTTCGTTTAATTTTTGAACAGCCATGGTTTACTGTCCATGGGCAAAAAGTATTTGTAGTTCTTCATCTTCAAAGCGCACAGTCCTTGAATGGAAATGAATTGCTCCACTAAACAGAAATGTGGGGATCATTTTGCTCAGGAATAAGGGAAGAAGCTGATATAAATTCTAAAGCGTCACCCTCCGGAAGTGGATAAAAGTCAACAATTTATTTAGTTCTGCATCGACTCAATTTCAAGCCATGAGAATTCATAAAATTTCATTTTTGTTAAGTTGATTTCTCTGCGGTTGCCTTAAGTCACTCGGCAACAGTACACAGAGATATGAAATGCTGCTGCTTTTTTAGTGATTGGGAGTTGACATATCCCTTGGATTATGTCACCATATTATTCCTCTGCAGTTTGTTTAAGTCACTTTAATGTAGGCATATGCATGTTTAGTTTATTCCTGCATGTCTTTCTATTAGGCCCTCGTGTTGATCAAGTAATCAACTTTTTTCTCTGTAGAGCAACCAAATCAATCAAAACCACTCATTTTACTATCCCTTGATTTATTTTATATTTCCTTCTCAAATCATTATCTTCTCCTTCTCAGCCGTAACCATGTAGCATCTATTTAATTATTATCTAAAAGGGCTTATGTAGGATTAGCTGTAGAAATCCCGCACAGAATTGAATACCAAATTAGTGAATAGCCTGAAAATTACTTCTTAATCAGACAGGGTCCATTCAGTCTAAATATTATTGTGTCTGATTTGATGGTTTTACATTGTTTTGTTGCTGTGATTGGCTGTGTGGCTCCTGTCAAGGCTGTGATGGTCATTCTTGCACCTGTGGTGTGACACCTTCTTCCTCTCCACTAGGTGTGTATGGCGATGTGATGAGGGTGAAGATCCTGTTCAATAAAAAGGAGAACGCTCTGATCCAGATGTCTGATGGCACACAGGCTCAGCTAGGTAGCCACACTCAGACCTGCTACACGCCATTTACTTCCTTTGATCTTGCATTTTCTTTCATCTTTCTGCATTTTACCATTTTCACATTGTCATGACTCTTTGCGGGTCTCAAATGGCCAAACAACCACAGGTCTTCCTTTGATAAACAGCTGATTGCCTGTTCCTGATTGTCTCCTTATTTCATGTTTTGCTATTTGTAGCTACACAAAAAGTGTCTCAAAATATTTACATTTATGAAAATATTTAATAAATAATGTGGATGTATCAAGGAGAGGGTAAGGATAAAAAGCTGTTTAGAATCAATTAAATTAGTCTCCGTGGGCCTTTGTGCTTTTGTTAACTTATAATTGAAATTACGCATTCAATCTGTTTGAATATACAATTAAAACGGGCCGGTTTATCTGCTGTTATCAAAGAATTCAGTCCAATGCCAGGCTTGTTTAGAGTCAAGTGTTGTTGATTTTTAAAAAATATATATTTTCTGTTTTTCAGCCATGAGCCACCTGAATGGCCAGCGGCTTCACGGCAGGGCCATGCGTGTGACACTGTCGAAACACACCACAGTGCAGCTGCCCAGAGAAGGTCACGAGGACCAGGGCCTCACAAAGGACTACAGCAACTCACCGCTGCACCGCTTCAAGAAGCCCGGCTCCAAGAATTACTCCAACATCTTCCCACCCTCTGCAACACTCCACCTCTCCAACATACCGTAAGTGCTGCTGCAAGAGCCTAATTTACATTCCCACTCCCTCCCCAGCATCCGTAATGCTCTAAGCTTTTTCTTTGTAGTCCAGACTCATTTTTCTCTATATTTAGTGCTTTGGAATAAGTAGTTGTGGCAGCATTTTCTAACTATGTTACTCTAGAGGTGCATTTTTAGATTTAATCATACATCTCTCTTGTTCTACAACGCCAGTACATAAACAAAAAATGCAGATAAGTAAATAAACCCACAAAAATGCTTTATGTTGACTCTTTTTTGTTCTTCTCATTTGCTTCTAGGCCTTCTGTGGTGGAGGATGATCTCAGGAGGCTGTTTGCCAGCTCAGGAGCCACAGTCAAGGCCTTCAAGTTCTTTCAGTGAGTCTCAGTCCAGTTTTCTTCAAATGTGTGCTTTTTAGTGTTTGAAATCTTTACAACAGGCCACAGCGTTTATTTTAGTGCAAAGCCAATTCAAACAAGAGGAGTTGTTAAGTGTTTTTGAGAAACAAGCAACACAAAAGCAGGCTGTTGTTGACACTGTGAGAAAACATTTTCTGTCTTTCTCTTTTAACAGGAAAGACCGCAAGATGGCCCTGATCCAGATGGGCTCGGTCGAGGAGGCAATCGAGTCCCTCATTGAGTTCCACAACCACGATCTGGGAGAGAACCACCACCTTCGAGTGTCCTTCTCCAAGTCCACCATCTGAGTGCCTTTCCTTCCTCCCTCCAACTCTATTGCCATCTAAATGCTACTTTTCACAAGTTTGCTTTTAAGGGGCAATGGCAACCATAACATATTTATAACTGTGTTTCTATGTAGAGCGTTCCACCCTTCACCCCCATATTTGGACATTCCCCATCATTTCATGGTTTGGGTACCAGATTTGATCACGTCTCCTTAAGTTAAACAAAGACATTGTATTTTGGATAAATGTAAACTAGTATGAATATTCTTTCCTGCCTGTGCACAAATTGTAAATTTTATTGTTTTTGGGCTACAGTGGCTGCCGTAGCTGATTCTGGGGCATTATAACGTTAACTTGGGACATCAAAAAAATATGCCTCAATAAGTGCGGGAAATAGTGGATCAGTTATGACAATTTCCAGTTTCACTTGTCAAACATAACTCAGAGAGTAAGGTGTCTGTATCAGGTGATGTAAATAATTTTATAAAAAGGGTAGAATTGCGGCATATTGACGATCAAATCCCTGCGATCTGGATCTTGGTGCCCAAACCTACACAAAGTTTAGCGTGGGGTTCAGGGAAACACTCTGCATTGAAACATGTTACTATATTGGAGGTAAAGTAGGGGAAGCAGATGAACTGTCACTTTAGACCAAATTACTTAAAGAAAAAAAAAAAAAGAAAGAAAAAAGACACCCTCCACAACAGATGTATGCTTACGTGGATGAATGGTATCCACACCTGACACACTTCAGCATTCCTTTTACTATGATAGTTGTGTGGATATATCTACGTGTGTGTGCCTTTTTTTTCTTTTTCTTCTTTTTTCAAATGCCACTTTGAACCTGTTTGGCCAGTTGAAACGGTTAGAGACAAGGATTTTGTTTTGGCTCACAGACCAACAAACATCTTATTTCCCAGTATCCATTTTTATTTCTATCTTCTTGTAACTGCCCACATATTTGCTTTGGGGGATCCATACCACTATCTGAAGTCGTTGTAATAAGGTCGCATTCTTCTTTCACTATCTTTCTCTACAGTCCTGTGCCTTACTTTTCCCCAACCAGACCTGCCTTAAGCATTACTCTGGCTTCATTTGGAAAAGACCTGGATCTCAAAATGCCTTTTTTTGCGTTCCCATGCCTTTTGGTATGTACCAGCATTGTCAAAATGAGGGGAAAGTGGCTCATTCAGTCTTCTGTTTCTTATCTAAGGATTTGTATGCATATAGCCTCATTATATATGTAGAAACTATGAATGTAAGTCAGATAGATGCCTAATATCCTTGCTAGGTGATGTAGCTGTATTAGGTGTATCGTGGCAGGAAGTAGAGCTGTATTCAGCCCTCCTGTCCTACAGTCCTCATTCATTTTCATTTTTGTCCCCTCTCCGTAGGGACAATGGTGTTTGGGGCCTCATTTAACCATATTATGTTCATCTATATGTGGACACCTATATATTCATTTATCTTTTTCTTTTTAATGTTAGCATTTACATGTGTATCGACTCTAAACTTAACTGATACCTATATGTAGTGGCTGGGTTTGGTCATTATCACGGTGCCTTGACTCTTTGAGTTTTTAATCCGAGGCTGAAACACTTGGTGGCCTCGTCGGTTGACTTTGTTTACCTCTCATTCAGCTGTTTTATCTTACCTGTCTGCAAAGATGCCTTTATCCCATAATATTCAGGTAACTGTACCTGTGAGAGGGCAGCTGGGAGGCATTTGTCAATTGATAGTAACGACAGTCTCGGACTGTGTGGAAAAAAAAAACCCAGTATATTTTTCTCTTATTCAGGATAATATGATTACATGGTGGGACAGCTCTCACCCAGTCCCTGTCTGTGTCCGCTTAAGCCACAGTCGGGTTCTTTAGTGCACTTTTCCTCAAAGATCGGTCCAAGTTGACACCATCACGCCGGAGTCTTAAACGTCGTCACATTCCTGTGTGCCTCAAGCACCAGTTTCCACCTCTGTAGTCTTGGACCAGATACAGACACGCTCTGTCTCTATTTTTGTAAAAGATTATTATGCATGATTTAACAAAGCTTCATGTAGCTGCAGACGGTTATTGCTGTTAAGGACCAAAGTATCTTCTATCCCTGCTGTTTTGTAGTGTTGTGGTTTCTTAAAGGTTTTTTCTTTCACATTCCTGCTATTCCACAAAAAAAAAACAAGGCTTCGTTTTCCTTTCCTCTGTTCCTTAAATGCCTTGGACAAGTCACATGAAGTGAAAATATGTTTTGGGTAACAACACATACTGTATATTGTTCCCTCTTTTGTTCGATTGACTTTTCAAAGAGCCTAATTTGGGTAGCGATTGCTTTAGAATGGATACTTAATTGATCCACAGTCCCTAGCTGTGATGTTGACAGTGTAGAAGATTATATGCCTTTCAGTTATTGTTAAAAGCTTTTTATTTTTCTCTCCTTTTTTTTATAATGGGGGCGGGGTGGGGTTATTGTATGAAGCGGGGGTTGATGGTTGTATATATTCATGTTTTTGTACCACAAAATCATTTGGATTATATCCACTTTACGTTCAAAACATGTATATTTTGATAAAACAATACAGACCTATTGAGCTCTCTGGAGCTGTAAAAAAAAAACAAAAAAAACTTTTGTAACACAAAGACATTAAACCTATCTGAACACAGAAGTGTCTCTGTATGTGCCCCGCTCCCCCCCTCCCCCCCTTTTGCCATTCTGTTCTTGTCTCTTGCATCTTCTGCTGCCTTCAATAAATCTTTAGTTTGTTCCTTCTTTCATCTGGCCTCATTTGGTTTCTGTCTCTTCCTCTCTGTCCTGTGGACCTGCTGCTCTGTATCGGTTAACATCTCGTAACATTTTCCACATTTCCCATCCTGTTTTTTACCACTGGTGGGGTATTTTATTTTTTAAAATCTCCTACTGTATTTCCCACTTTGTACTCATCCCATCTGAAACTTGACTTACTGCTCATCTGGGCTCAGCTCGGCTCAATCCCATCGCAGTCCTTTTGCGTTGATGATGATGATGATGATGATGATAGCAGGGTGGAGAGTTAATTCGATTTGCAACGCCGGATACAGGCTATTTTCAATGATTCTGAATAATCCTCCTGTGCTATGCTTTGACCTTTTCAGTTTAGCAGGTCTCTCTTGCTCTAAGGAGAGGAGCCAGGTTGCTGTGGAAACCAACTTGCTGAATAATTAAGATAAAAAAAAAAAAAACAAGGCATGGCTATCGGGCGTATCTGGCAATCCATGTGTATCACAGAGTTCCTCAGGGAGGTGAGGGATGGAGGTGGGAGGGAAAAAAAATAACAGGAGGGTTACGCACGTCCTGAACCACTAGGGGGAGGTCTTGCTCTCTGATGGTAATCGAAGGCTGTTAAGCAGAGGTGACTTTACCTGTCACTCACACAATGTCAATAGTTGGTGGCTTAATCTCAAGTGCCTCTTTGGGCTTTCTGGCATTATACCTTTTCTTTTTTTTCCTTCTTCTTCGACTTCCTTACAGAGCGGTGGAGAGGATTAACCTCAGATCGGCCTTACTTTTGGAGAGGGACAAATGAGAGAGAAGGAGAATCGAGTCCAGTGGTGTCTGTATTTGGCTGAGAGGAGCTGGGTTTTATTGTATAATCCCAGTATCTTGTGGAGTGTGGACTTAAAACACGGTGAGCTGCAAGTTAGTGCAAAAACCTATACCGCAAAAGGCACCTGCATCGCTGCTGACTGTGTTTTTTTTGCATAAGAAGGCATTGCTTGAAGGTCACAGTTACAGACAAGACACCAGACTGAAGACACTCGCTAGGTGCAACCGACGTGACACAGATCTCTACAGCATGTTTCAGGGTGCCAACAGAAGGCACTGCTCTGATTTTAATGTCGCCCCGAAGTCATTAGAATATGGTCACGTTTGCCAAAAGAAATTTGCAGGCGGTGCCTTTGACATCTCGTGTTCTGCTGCATCTTTTTTTCTTTCAAACATGTTTGCAGTTCTGCTGTGTACCCCTGCCAGTCTGCAAACTCCATGGCAGCAACTTTGATGCTGCTTTGATACCTCAGACCCTTGTTTACTTGCAGTCTTAGTATTTCGCTCTGCACATAGAGAGTAATTTAGAGCAGAGAGCAGCTCTACACAGAATCCTCTTCGGGAATATATTGAAATGCAAAGAGATTGCATAATTGCGAGGAAGGGTAACTCAAAGTAAAATAGTCCAAACATAGATCTGTGGTGTTGTTTTTTGGTCTTTTTAATCTTACCAAAAGTCACCAGTTAAATTTAATCTGCTGAGACATGTTTTTAAAAAAGTGAAACTGGCAACCGTGTGCACCACGAGTAAACATTTTCAAAATTAGTCCAATCCAAAAGTTATCTGACCACAAATAAAGTAGCCTTACTGGATGTAGTTAGAGCTGTGTTGCAACGTCTCAGACTGTCTCCACATTTTGTACTTTAACTAGTTCAGTGTGTCATTTGTGTAACCGCACTCCACCTCCTCTCCTCCATTTGTTTTGGCCAATTCAGACCCTTGGGATGTTCCTGGCTTCACCCAGCGCACGTGTGTGTATGTGTGTGTGTGTGCAGGACTAAATGGAACCATGTGAGGGTTAGTGATCCCAGTGCATCTGGCAACATTTATTTACATTAGTTCTGTGGCCTCTAATCAAGCAAATACCGGCAAACACCAAGGCCACACACACACATACACATGCATGTAATCCCACTAGTGTCTGAACGAGGCCAGACTGGACATGTGGTCCAATATATTGTCCTGTGTATCATTTGTCACATGTTCAATGCCCACAACAGCCAGCTAGTCGCCGACGGTGCGGGGGGAAAAGGCTGGATGTCTGCGTGTTTGTGTGAGATGGAAGTTGGCAGAGATTGAAAGCATTGAAAGGCAAATTCATCCGTTTTTGTGCGAGTTCTGGAGCTTTGAGATCATCCATGTGTCTATAATTTGTCTGCGTAGTTTGAACCGCAGACTGGACCGGCTATACGTTCCAGGATTTAACACCCCTCTGAGGAGGAATGCACCTATAGACTCTGACTTTCTGACCCACATTAATGAAGATTTAGGATCACTTAAAGAGTCATCCCTCCCCTATCCTGTTTAGTCTGCACAGCTTACATGGGATTTAGACCTAACATCCAGAGTGTCACATCCAGCAGAGGAGGAGGAGGGAAAAGCCTGACGCTGGGGTGAAGGATGCCGTTTGGCCTGCATGTGTCTCCCCTTAAAAAAAAAAAGCCATCAGGAGACTATCCACCTGTTTACATATGCACGCCTCAGACAGATGTTGAATAATTCATCCACAGAGGCGGACAACATGCAGCTGTATTTGGGTTATGGGGGTGCATGGGTTCTCTCTTTTCCTGCCTGGATGCAGCAGCAGCCCAAATTATAGGCATTACTTCTCAGGCAGAGCAGGGCAAAGCAAAAAACTAGGACACTTTGCATAATGGATCCAACCGAGAGGCACAATAAGATGTGAAAGATGAAGCTGCAGAAAAGGTTCATTTCAAAATGATAACACTGGTCTATTAGAATCAGGAGCAGTGGGACCAGTCCAGTCAGTTTGATTTTGAGAAACTGTCTTACTGTAGGAAACTGGAGGAGTTTGTACACTGCAGACGAAAAAAAAAAAACCTTTTACTTTGCGTTTCAATGCATTTTTCTTTCACTAACGTGCTGATGCCTCCCTCCAACCTCCTGAAAGGATGTAAATGAACTCGTTGCAAATAATTTTCTGGAATCAATTCTCATCTTGTTGAGATTGGATTGATCCTCGCCGGGGCTCATTCTGCTCCAAGTATCGACGCGTCTGGGAGAGCCATGCGCGCACTTTGTGGAAACAATGTAGTTACTATACATCTCAGTCTGTCGGCTCTGGGGTTAAATACGCAAGATGGATATGTTTCTGCAGAAGAGTGCGCGCACGTGCACACACAGGCAGGACAGCGGCAGTGAGGGTGGCAGCGCTCTGTCAGGCAGCTCTCTGGAGGTTTATGGCTCACAGGTTTTAGACTTGGTGCTGCCTCCGCTTGCCCTTTGGGCCTAATGGACACTGATGGAAAATGACTCCACAGTTCCAGCGATCCATCAGACTCTCTCTCTTTCTATCTATCTGAGGCCCCCTCTGCATCCATCCATCAAGGCTGCAGCTTTCAAACTAATCGTGAACTTCATGGGTGCTTCTCTCAAGCCCCAGCTGCGTTAGCTACACCCTCCTCTCTGTGAAGCAGATGCAGATGGTCCGAGGTGGTGATTTATGTTCAAGTTTAACATGTAATCAATCAAAAGCAGAAACACCCCTCAGATGAAATTTCAAGTGAATCATGGGGATTCATTTGTTTGGACCAGTTCTTAATTCACATCGCATTAAAAAAGGTCAGTTAAGTTCTTCAGAAGGGAAAAAAAAAGGTTTAAATGAGTTAGGGGATTTCCTCTCGTTTTACCCTCGGTTATATGGCCCCAGCGCAGTGAGTCAGCCAGCACTGAGTCCCCAGAGGGAGCGCGGTACAGCACGGCACGGCACGGCTATACAAACCCCGCCCGCGCAGAAAAGAGAGCGAGATGGGGGAGAGAGAAAGAGAAAGAGGGAGGGAGAGAGAGAGGAGGGGGGGTGGGGGTTACTTAGGCTACACCGAATCAGTGGTGCCGGTGTGCGCTGCCGCCCGTCATAGGTGGAGGTGGGTTTTTGTTTTTGCACCGGAGCGTGTTCGGGATTAAAGCTGTGATCGTGGCTGCCGCCGGTCAGCGTGACGCACACGGAGGGAGAAGAAAGTGAAGGCGCACCGCGACTCCAGTCACATTGGATTAGAGCCCAGTGAGCGGAGTGAGGAGGGATCACCAAGTTGAGATGCTGTGAGATGCTCGTGGCTGTCGCTCGGAGGATGCTCCAGTCTCGCAGTTGTTCTCTGCTGCGATAAGTTTGGACTGAAATCACCGGGAAAGGAGCGCGTTTACGTGCGTTAATCTGGGATCTATTTCACTGAGATGCGATAAAATAGAAAGAAAAAAACAGCTGAAGTGGACCTAGTGTTTTCTTTTGTTTGTTTTCCTGCTGTGAAGAGATTTGCTTTGTGAGGGGGGAGCGAACAAAGCGTGCGTCAGGCTCCGCACCAAATCTGGCTAAACAAATATGACGGAGGGTTTGAACGCTGTCTCGCGTCTGCCGATGAGAAGCGATACCGCAGATAGAATCACAAACCTCGGATGAATTCTGAAATTGATCGTACTTTGATGGAGACAAGGCGGATCTAACCCAGGTTAAGCGCATCTATCTATCTCTCTCCTCCTCCTCCCGGCTGCGCGTAATGGGAGAAAAGTTTCGGACCTTTGCAGAAGAAGAGACGCACTCGCAGCATCCCGCCGCCGCCGCCGACGCGCTCGTAAAAAATAACATGTGAATCCCGCTCTGGCGTCTGCGGCCGACCCAAGTTTTGCGAGTGAATTCCCAGCGTTTCAGTATGACTTGAAACACCAGCGAGGTTAACTGGAATCCGCGTCAAGACGAGTCAACGATCCATGAACCGACGACCCGATTTGTCCAAAGACGCGCAGAAGGACATTTATGATCTAGAGAGGATTTCTGCAGCAGCAGCAGCAGCAGCAGCAGTAGCGGTGCAGTGAGAGTCAGATCCCAGCCGAACACTCACACAGAGAGAAAGAGAAAAATAGAGAGAGATTGCCCCTGGATGTCTAAGATGTTGTGCCAGCTCGGCCAGAGGTGTGTGATGGAGGTGGTGGTGCTGACCATCCTGTCCTGGGTGTCCGTGTGGGCGGAGGAGAAGATCATATTTGACAGACACGCCGTCTACTGGAACAGCTCCAATCCCAAGTGAGTTTTAGTCTGAGTTGTGCGTATGTGTGCGCGCGTGCGTAAAGGCGTGTGCGTGCGTGTATGTTTGAGACTATTGTTTATCTGCCTGCCATGTAAGACTCTCATAATAATTATAAACATTCCCAGCGTGCAGCTGAACCTTGAATCTGGAAGCAGCCACGCACGCGCGCACACACAGGCACTATATTCTCTGTAGGTAACACTTGTCATCAGCTCTTTGTTTTTGTCTCAAATCCTTTTTCTTCTTGTTTCAACTATGTTACGGATGAATATTGTAATCATTCATTTTTTACATTGAACAAACAACACACACACACATGCACGGACAAATGGAAGTGTTCACGTGTGCATGTGCACACACACTAGATTTAGTTCTGTGGCACAGGGAGCCTTTTGTCTTAGACAATGAGGGCATCTTGCCCCCTCTCCTCATCAATGTCTAGAGATTTACTCTCCCTCAGTCTTTCTCTCTCTTACTCTCTCTCTCTCACACACACACACACTCTCTCTCCCTCACACACACACACATACACACACACACACAGCCTTTACCTTTCTTTCAGCTAATCTCAGCGACTTGTGCCAGTAAACACATCCTCACATTATTTCTCTGTCAATTGCGAGCACTTGTGAAAAAAACACAAACAAATGCAAACAAACATGCACACGCACACACACACACACACACAGACAGTTGTCTTTAGCCAGGCCGCTCATTGACATGGGGCAGAGCACACTGGGTCCGTCTGTCTAATGGTTTGTGACAACCTGGCCTGCCTCTTTCTCTGTCTCTCTTACTTTCTCACCCCTTCCTCTCTCTCTCCCTCTGAGCCCCTCTTCTTCTTCTTCTTCTTCTTTTTCTGTCCTCCCTCCCTCCCTCCCTCGCTCTCTCTCCCAGGTAGATAAATAAACAGTGAAAGTGCTCCCTCTCCCTCACTCACGGCTGAATTAGTCCAAACTAACGGGCCTGTCTGTCTCTCTGCATCAACCCGACACACACACACACAGTGGAACACACACACACTGAGCTAACAGGCCTGTCTCTGACTGCATCACTTTTCCACAGAAGGCTTCTCAAATATTTAACAGGCAAGGGGGAACATTTTCTCCCTTTCTCGCCGTCTCCCTCTCTCTTTCCGTCTCTCTGTGCTCCTTGTTTCTCTCACTCATATGCATATAAATACACACAGACATATACATATATATGCAAGCACAGAGAATATATTTTTATATATATATATGTGTATGTATTTATTTATATATAAACACAAACACCTACACAGTGCGAACTTCAGAACATCACTTGCTGAAGTGAAGCTATATGGATGGTAGCTGGGGGCGCTGTTATTCCGTCAGGTCGCATAGAGAAGTTGAAGCAGAAGGGGGGCACATCAAAAATGCATTGCTACTAAAGCAATGAATCTAGGCTCTGGAGCCCTGGCGAGGTTGGTTCCCCCTGTTAGACCCTGGCACTGTCATTGCTCATGCTGCGCCTTTTTCTGCACACACACAACTCGGTCCCGCTGTACTTGCGAGGACCTTCAACTGACAACATTCATTCCTCAACTTAAATCAAAAAGCTAATTCTCTCGCTAAACTTTGAGGATTAAGGCAAGTTTCTGAGAGATATGGAGAGACGGAGAAAAGAAGGGGGTGGGTGGGTGGGGGGGGGATCATTGACAGATTTACAGGATGATTCTGGTTTATTAATGCGGGGTTTGTTTACTAAGTTTTGGCTGAGTTACTGAGCCAAATAGACGTCCAATAGAGGAAGAAACACAAACAGTCAGACAATCATACTGGTAATCAAGCTCCAAAGTTAGCAAACTAACTGGGAAGAGGAACCGACTGTGACAGTAAATTATTCCCAGAATTGCACCAGTGGGGGAAGAAGAATCCAGCTCCAATTCAACAGTATAAAATTACTGCATTTATTAGAGTTTCATATTCAGAATCTCATCAACGCATAAAAAACACAGAAGCTCAATAGGCAAAATCTGCTTAAGGCACCGAAAGTAAAAGTAAAAGCCCCCTGTGACTATAAGTTAAGTAGTTATAGGTGTGACTGCTTTATACACAGTTTCCCAAAGTAGGGTTTGAGTCGCCCCTAAAGGGTCACAAGGATTACGACAGGAGAAAAGAAAATTGGAAATTAGAAATTAGATTTGAGCGCAACTTACAGTCAGGTTTATTCTTATTAAATGAGCTTAACTGGTGACTTTGTGTATTTTATGTTAAGTTTTAATTAAAGAAGTAACTGTGGCTGCCAATTTCACCTAATCTAGCGAGACTCTTGCACTGCTCATGACCCCATGGATCGTCTGCCTCACTGGACTCGCAGAGATGTGGCATCGGAGAGTGAAGTGTAACATTCAATAAAGGGGGAAAAAAAATTGCTAAAGCTCAAAAACCAGACCCATATTTTAATTGAGGTCTTATCTTTTAAAAGCTGAGCTGAATTAATGTCGCTGAGTTAACGTATTGGAAATAAAAAATAATTGATTTTTAATCAAGTTTAGATAACCGTCCCAATAATCAGAATATATAAAACCCCAAACCTGCACAGTTATATAAATTATTTTTTGCTGACTTTTGATTGGACTGTTTGATCACATGTCAGGGAGAAATCAGGAAGTACTGTGATGATTTCCCCAGCCAGGTTGTTTTTCAAAGTAAGAGTGATTCAACCACCAGATATCGAACCCAGAATTTACCATTCAGCACTACAGAGTGGTACCGCCGTATATTGAGTGTGCAAAAAAAAAAAGACCATAAAATTGACTTTCTCTGTGAACTTATTTGTGTGCAGTCTTCCATGGCACATTTGATGTAGACTAATATTTCACAGACGAAGTACTATTCCACCCACAAAAAAAAATGCAAAAGGTCTTAGTTGTCACCTATTAATCCTCAGAATGGTGATAAAGTCGCCAATAACTGATGAGGAGTTCAAGGACCAAATCTAAGAGTAAATGCATCATCTCCAAGCAGCAGTTACTGTCTGACGCTCAAACAGCTGGGAAAATAAACAGCTGTGTGTCTCCATTGATCACACAACATCAAGCACACACATAACACAGACACACACCTTGTATTGGAGCTATGATGATGTGTTGTCTCTACTCTCTTCTTGCGTTCATCAAAAAAAAAAAGTCACTCCCACCAAAAACAGCTTGACAAGGGTGTTTTCTACAAGGTCATAAGAACTGACTGAGAATTTGTAGAAGCTCAAATGTTTTTTGCGATGCCAGTGTAAACTTTTGTGTTTCCACAGAGAGGGAAATGTGAAAAAACTGCATGAAGAAGGGATGAGTCATAAGACACTAGCAACTTTTCTGAAACAGTGCCAAAATAACTCTGGCTACATTAGCTACACTGCAGCACTAGGATCACTCTTAACACTGTTATAATAAAGTTATATAGCTATATATAGGCTAATAGGCAGCAACCCTGTATCAACAATAGATGAAATCACTGTTTATAGTCACTTTTAGTGCTGAACTTACTGAGATTTATCTTCTTTTTTTTCTTTTTTTAGTGTTTTTAAAGGGATAGTTCACCTAAAATTCAAATTTCACTCATTATCTACTCACCCTCATGTCGATTTAGAGCTGTGAGAATTTTCAGAGTCCTCCGTTCCTTCTCTGAGTTATGGGGGGTCCGCGCAGCAGTATTTGTCCATATAATATGGTTGTCAATGGACACCAGGTTTCTTCGTCCAAAAAGACACACCAAAAAACATCCAAATACCTCCATACTGCTCGTCTGTAATGT
Organism: Decapterus maruadsi; assembly: GCA_030347415.2. Classification (NCBI taxonomy): domain Eukaryota; kingdom Metazoa; phylum Chordata; class Actinopteri; order Carangiformes; family Carangidae; genus Decapterus; species Decapterus maruadsi. The sequence goes on along the minus strand of CM064887.1, from coordinate 20,473,068 downwards.
CCCTCTTGTATTGAAGCCCCAACATGAGAAATTGTTCAAAAAAAAATTAAATAAGTCTATATTTTAAGCTTGTTTGTAACAGAAACTCCCAGTGTCTCAGTTCACTGCTCTTCTTGTGTCAGTGCAATCCTCACGTGATTTGTACTGACCGGCGGAACAATTTCTCATAATACAATACAAGAGGGACATTACAGACGAGCAGTGTGGAGGTATTTGAATGTTTTTTGGTGTGTCTTTTTGGACAAAGAAATCTGGTGTCCATTGACAACCATTATATGGACAAATCCTGCTGCGCTGACCCCCCGTAATTCAGAGAAGGAACGGAGGACTCTGGAAATTCTCACAGCTCTTAGTTGACATGAGGGTGAGGAGATAATTAGTGAAATTTGAATTTTGGGTGAACTATCCCTTTAAGCTCATTTGTTTTGGTTACCCATTTACAATTTATTCTAATGTGTAGTTTTAGGTAACTTACCACCACATTGAAGTTATAATTTCAGAGAGGGTGGACAAATGATGAATGATAATTTGGGTGAACCTGTCGACCTCCTGCTTGTTCTACTTTTCTGTTTTGTGTTTCTCTGGGATCTATCACCAGGCATCCACGCTGACAATGAAGGTTTAATTGGGTTTTTTTTTATTACCTGCTAATTAATTGTGTTGCCAGTATGTTAGCCAGGAGTATTAAGGAGCGCCTTGATCTCCACAAGTCTAACCTGGATAAGTCACGATAAATAAAATGAGTTAAACAAATGTTTCTCCTTGAGAGAGGAGGCAAGCTACAAATTGGCCAAACCCTTTATATCAAGGAGCTCTGGCTCTCAACAGGCCTATCTCTTTCAAGGTCTTGCTGGATAATAGAAAATGTATGAGATAATCCAATTCAAACAGCTCCGGCCACTTTTGGTCACGGCGGGGAGCAGCACTTGCACACACTCAGAGTGTCGTCCATCCCCCCCTGTTGTGATGAGATACGTGGTATTGCTTCAGTAACAAAGTAACCGTAACACACATTATCACAACAATGCTGCAACACTGGAACTGGATCTGGAAATCTCCCAGACCCACATAAAAGGATTTATGCCACATGCAGGAACAGGAAGGTAGCTGCTATATAAGGGGCGGAGGGGGGGGGGATCACACACATACATGGAGGCACTTCCACACCAGTCGCAGCTAGATTTAGGTCACAGACCCACACACACAATCACATACAAGCCGAATGGCTGTCCATTGAATACAAGGGTAGACAGCTTCCATTTATCTATTTACGCACACACACAGTCAGTGGAGGCTAGATATGGGACACACACATGTGCACGTACAGACTGGCTGTCCGTTGAGTAAAAACCTCATCCTTTTTCCTCTTGCGGGCTGGCACACATGCTGCATGTGAACACACACACACACACACACTGAACCCCCTCTGGTTCTCAGACCCATATTATAAAGCTTTCAGGTGAGGGGCTTTGTTCACCCCGAGCAGCTAATGTGCTCAGAGCAGTGGGCTCTCCTCTACACACACACACATGCACACGCACACAGATACACATGCACTGGTTCAATGGTCCAGAAGGAGCACCTTATCTAATCCCATGGTTTATCCTTCAAAAGACTTTCTTTTCCTTTTCCTCTTTGTTCCTCCTCTCTCCTCTCTCTTCATCTCTGTGTCTTTGAGGAACTCCGTGTCAGTGAGAAGCGCTGATGGTTGACGACACTCTCATTCTATGGGACAGAATCTATCTCCTTGGAGACACTCTCTCCCTCTCACACACACACATACACTTGCACCCACACAGCCTTTGAGGAAGAAGTGTCTTGCACCCACACACTCATATTGCGCGGAGAAAGTTTCATATGCATGCACGCCGGTGCACGCACACACACAAACACGTTGTCCGTATACACAACGTCAAGCACAGCAAGAGTCCCGGCAACACAAATCCACATACACACACACCGTCTTTCCGTCACGTCCCCTGTGGGGTCCAGGGATATGTGTAGTCACCAGTATTACCACAAATACACACAGAGAGACACACACAAATACAGATTTGTATCCCATTTACATGTAGACGTGTAGTCACCCCCGCTCAGTTACTGACAGTTTGTCAGACTCAAACTGCCCCTGGGTTAAATCCATCTTCCACCAGCAGCACCACCACCACTACCCACTCCACCTCTCTTTCCCTCCACCCACTCTCTTTTCTTCCCCTCCCTATCGAGCACTCACTGTTATCTCCCCCCTCTCTCTCTCTATCTTGTTCCACGACCCCCGCCCCCTCCCCCCCCTTCCCCTCTCTTGCCCTATTGGGACGTGGTTAGCGTGTTTTTCTTGCAAAAGACCCCGCGCGCACTGTCCGCACCGCCTCGGGCAAACCCCTTTTTCTTTACATGCACGCTGCACACATAAAGCTGCCCTACATCAGGGTCCATGTTCACGCTGTGACCCACATGATTGGGCCGTGTATGTGTTTGTTTAAAATGTCAGCTCCGCTATAGTTCATCCAGAGAGAAACCAATCTCAGGAGTCATACGTGTCCTCCAGAGCCTCGTCTCACACCGAGCTAAAAACGATACTTAGAGTAATTAAAGTCAGGGCTCCTGCCTCGCAAATTATTTCTCCCAGCTCAGCAGGAGAGACGGTTACATAACAAGATCTAGTGTGGCTGATCTTAGTCATCAGCACATTCAATACAATGATTGGCAGGAGGAGGTCATCTGAATATTCAGGGGCATTAGGGTGGAACAGTTTGTCTGCTGATATTAAATGCGCTGCCAGTTCTGTTAGTTACGGTATGAAAGTCAAAAAGTGAATGTTTGACTCTGGGAGTATGTAACACACAGATGTTATTTAGCCTCTGAATACAGAGAAAACATCTCATATGGATCTATATGGTGGAGAAAACTAAGAGTCACCAATGAAAATAAGGTAAATCATATCTTGAAAACATATTTGTCACGTTTTAAAAGCTCTAACATAACACCAAGTAATTAACTGAGAACACGTAGGAGTAAACTTCCACCAGTTTCATTATGTAGGCAGTGCAAAGAAACACGTTAAGTCAAGTTAAGTCCAGGGTTTTATTACTGCAGGAACTATTACAGGATTTAATCACCGTTAATATGTGGAAAATTAAAAACCTGTTTTGATAACTGACTTCATAGGTCATTTACACTGCTGCATCTGTGAAGCTGTACTTGCTAAATAAATACTACCGTCACGCTCACATTGTTTAGCAGGTATAATGTTTACCATGTTGACCATCAGTTTAACACAGCTGTATGCTAAAATTGGCTACAGGGGAACTCAGATTTCAGACCTCTGCCAAGGCCGGTGTTAAACAACAGACCTCAGAGAAAAAGGAAATCTAATCCATAATAAATGATCTGCACCTGTCTCGAAAAGTAATGGCTTCCTTCCGGGCCCTTGTCTCATCCATTCCCCCAATTCGGTGCTAATAAACTCAGTACGTTTTGCGTAATCCTGCTGCCAAATATGCAAACAAACAAACCTGCCTGGCAGAATGGTAATTAGCATTAAACACATAGACAAGACAGAGTCAAGTCCAGCGTCGGACAAAGTAGAGTTTTGACTTGATGTTGGCGCTTCAACATGAATGAATGTGGATCAAGAAAGTCCACAAATCTTCACATCAGCCGGTCTCACAGCTGCTGTCACTGGAGGCGCCGCACACTGATGAGATGTGAATCTCAGGGTTTGGGCTTGTAACTTCTGGTTAAACATTAACGATGACATCAGAGTCAGGTGCTCCAGAGCTGCCACACAGCATCGTTAATGTGTCTGATTGCACCTGTGCTCTTCCTGCTGCGTCGAGCCAAACATGTGCTGTGAGGATGTCGACTTGGGTTCTAGGTCGGATTCGCTGCAATTTTTTTTTACATATGATCTGCAGAATCTTATATTATAATGAAAAATATATAGTTTCAGAAATTCTCCATTTTGTTGTGGCAGACTTTCGTGAGTAAAAGAAACACATGAATTTTGGAAACACTTTCAAATGTCACTAAAGAATTTATGCACTAAGATGTTTTTTTTCAGGCATTTTGACAAGACAATATTTTGCAAAAAAAAAAAATTGAAAGGAAAACATTATTTTCATATTCAAGCCATGGTGCCCGCCTCATAATACCGCAGGGAGCCGGTTCCCACAGAGAGGCAGACAGCTGGAAATCCATTATCATGTTTAATTGGAATGACATCGCTAGAGGGGAAAAAAACAAAAAAACAATTTAATTTGCAAAAAAAACGCGAATAGAAACACCGAACATTTGCTGTTGTGTTTTGTGGACTTGCTTATCTTTTGCGAAAAACTGCACCGTTAACTCCCGATATCTGTCATGTTGATTTTCATTTTCCAACTTTCCAAAAAAAGTTACAACCAAGTTCATACAGTAATCCATCATAAACTATATTTTAGAGGCAAATATGTTCCAAACTTGGCTGAAAATGAAATCATGCAAAGGAAGTGATGAATTCCTGCACAACTAAATCTATCTCAATAACCTAATTAGATACACAGTGCAGCGTTGACCTTTTGTTGAGCATGAAAAAAGAAAAAAAAAGGTTGATACCAGATGAAGGTCGATGGCTTAAATGTTGTATTTCTAATAACTTTAGTGCTGACAAATTGCTGGAAAAGGACATAACTTTTAAAACAAATCGAATTGCATGGCCAAGGGAAACAATTGGCTTGTAATTGGTTAGGTTTACTATAACTTCTCATGACAGGCCCTTTGATTTTCCCTCTATTTTTACGGTGACACTCTGTCCTCACCTCTTTGCGACAAGCCGCTGACAAGCCATGGCTCCTGTGCTAACATGTGTCATCAATTAGAGCTGGAAATCAATATCAGATTGAGAAATTTCTCCCGCCGCCCTGTAATTTTTACTTCACTGTTGCAGACATAGTATCTTTCTCTTCACTTTAGGATTAAGGATTTTTTATTCTTTCTGTTATTAAGGCAGTGGTTTAGAATTGTAATCCTTGTCTTAGGAATTATTTCTTTTTCACAGGTTTCCCATAACCAATCCCACCCCCCTCATAAAGATAACTTGGCCCACAGCGAATGAGAGCAGACCTCTCCTGTGCATTTTTCACAGAGAGGTGCCCTTTTCCAGATTTTCAATCCTGCCCTAGAGAGCGTCTGTGCACGCTGCAAAATATCATCATCATTTGATCTGCCCATAGGAGTGTAGTGATCTGTTTAGTATGTCAGCTGCATGGTTCTGAATCAGTAATGCAATATGAAATGTTTATTTGTCCCTCCTCCTCCCCCACACACACGCACACATGCACACACATGTTTGATTGCTCATGCAGAGGAGCAGGTTGAGAATGAGTAAAGAGATATTACGCTGCAGTGCTACTGCTTCTGTTGCTACCTTCCACTAATGAGGTTTGTTGATGATAATGACTATGGCAGTGATGGTGATGATGATGTAAGTGCTCCGAAACAACCTGGGGAGATCCCAGGAGTTGTTGTTTTAATGAAGCGGGAGAGAGAGACACACAGAGACACAGAGACAGACAGAGAGAGAGTGAGAGAGAAACAGTTCGAGCCTGGAGATAGAGAAAGTCAGCGAGCCAGGGGTTTTAAGGAGAAGACAGAGAGGCCAACAGACAGGATGAAAGAATGAAAGCATGAATAAGAGAGGACAAAATAGGGAGATACTGGCCCAGAATATGAAAGATGCCAGACTGCACTCAATACATAGCAAACAATGGGCATTGTCATTCCTGCTCCGTCCTTGTTTCTGCTCCCCTCTAATACTTTTCCTCAGGTCCCGGCTGGTTGTGCTGATTGTGTTAGCCGAGCGAAAGAATAGGAGTCTTTCAGTTCTGTCTGCCCGATACTCTGATGGGACCCTGGCCGCTCAGTCTTCACATAGACCAGCTGGAGACTGATAATAACACATACACTGCTGTCTGGCTATGCCTCAGACTGGCCCTAAGAGACACAAAAAGACAAAAAAAAAGGGAGGGGGAAATAGAAAGATCTTCTTGAAGGATTAGGGACGCTCAATATGAAGAAGGACAAAAAGTTGAGTATGTCACAAAGACAAGGCCATTTCATTTCAATTTTTTTTTTTTAAACATTTTTTTCTCTGCGAGGAAGAAACAAGATGAGAGTTTGCAATCAAAGGACGGGAGGTGCAGCGGGAGGAGAAATTGGGCGGAAAAAGAGAGGGAAATGAACGTTAGAAGGAAGATGGAGGCAAAGGGAGATTACTTTTGGAAGTATGAGTCAGACAGGCAGCAGCAAGTGAAGCTGGAGAGAGAGTATCCATAAGACCACGGTTGGGTAGTCCCAGCAGGTGAGTGTCGAGGGGCTGGTATTACAGAGAAACACTGGCCTTTAGTAAGAAGCCTCGCCCCAATGTTAAAGACGCCCTCTGGCATGCACGAGCTTTTAGAAATGAGAAAGCTGGCATTTAAAATAGAGGAAGAGAAGATGGAAAGATGTCTCCTGTTTTCCTCATGCCGTCAGTGTCGGTGAGGCTGAACTCAATTAAGAGCTGACCCTGGAAACCTTCACGCTGATAATCGCCTCGATGTTTTTTTTTACATTTTGGCAACCAAGTTCATCCTAAAACAGTCTGCGCTGTGGATTTACCACAACAAGGTTATTTCCTCCTTGTCAGCCTGCACTGTAGTAGCTATCATGAAACTCTTGGCTTGCATTTGCATGAGCGTGTGTGTTGGAGCAATAATGAAAACCCTTTTTTTTTTCATCCTCATCCAAGAAGAAAAAAAAGGGGGAACAAAAAAAAAATCCCCAGTAGGTTTTCCAACAGTAGGGGTGGAAAGTTAAACAAAAGAAGAAGCGAATGGATCATTTGCATTGTAATCCATCAGACAAGGCAGGGAGAAATGATCTAATTCCCAGCCAGGATGCCCCGCTACCTTGATTTCACCCAGAATGGGGGCATCGTAAACAAACCCCTCATTTTACACTATGCTAATGGGGACATAATAAGGCAGAACCAACAGATGTTCAAGCGCTGCCATGATTTTGTCGCTACTTAATTCTGCCCGGTGCCGTGTCTGCTAACTAACTCAGCCCTCTGATTCCTATAGCCTTCTCTCTGAGGTCTCCATATGTACGCCACTTTCTGCTCCAGTGTGTGTGTAATTTTGTCTGAGCTGCAATTTTCCGTTTGACCCGCAGAATAATCCTCACCTCGGGTCTAATCCTGGGCTAAGCAAGACCCGGAGGACTTTATATTAGAAAACTGGCCACTAATCTGATTCTCCAGATAGAGAGGATGTGAGTAGGCGGGGATGACAGCGGTGAAGATACTGATCCTCCTGCAATGATGAAGGTGATACGGATGGCACAGTGATGATGAACATATGGAGGTGGATGAGAGCGGAGGGCGTTGATGATGATAGACTTCCATCGTTGTTGTCAAATCCAGGCTGGAGACTGGGACAAGTGTTGAATTAAAGCTCCACAGCTCATATGTGGGACAGGTTCAGTCCAGGTGCAGACTCATTTAATACAGTGCAGTTGTAATAGTTCATCTCGTGTTGTTGAGGACGACGACAACCTTCACGACAAAAGGCCTTTTACAGAGGTTGCTTCTGGCCATGCGCATTTTAAAGCACCAAGCTGAGGAAAGGATCTCGAACTATTTTTAGAGCGAGAGCGTCTCCACACAGTTGTGTTCAATTATTTTAGCTGTCTGTTTATATTTCCCTCCAGATTAATTTAAAATATTGTTTGATTCACTTCTGCTTTTATAATGTGTTGTAAGAACCTACTCTTCTGCACTGAAAACTTACCAAATGGAAAAAAGAAGGGGAAAAAAATCACATTTGGCTTTTATTCATACAAATAAAATCAGTGCTACTTCTGGTGCTGATGATAATGTTGAGGGTGTTTATGAAGATGGTGATGATAAGGATAATGAAGACAGTTGGGGGCATAACGATAGTGATTACAATTCTGATGAGGAAAATGAGTGTGATGACAGCGACGACGATGATGATGATGAGGAGGAGGAGGAGGAGGAGGAGGAGGAGGCGGACTGCGATGACCATGATTGTTTTCATGTGATGTTGATTATATTAATGTTAATGATGGTGATGATGGTGATGGCTGTGGTAATCAGAAGAATGAGGTTGAACAGAGTGGAGGAAAACAGAGAGGAATTGTTCTATTATAGGAAAAGGAGAAAAAAAGTTAATAAAACACCACAAAGACTAAAAATATGCATCTGTATGTAATTTTCTTTGGATTTTACAGTGAAAATAGAAAAACGTTATATATCATAATGGCAATTATCAGATGTTAACTTTGTTAGCACATAATTATAACAGATGATGACATAAATGCCACTAGATGGTTATCCTTTTAAAGGTCAAAGTATATATATATTTTTTATAATAATGTACTGGTGTGCTATACGTAATGAGGAAAATGGTAATGGTGGCGGATGTGCGTGTTGTAATGGTGGTGACCTTATGACTAATAGGCCGTGATATAAATGGTTATAGTGGTTGTAGTAGATGATACTGGTATGAAGATGATGATGATGATGATGATGATGATGGTGAGTGGGATGATGGATGTAAAATAATTGGATGGGACAATGGTAGTGGTGGTGGTGGTGATGGCAGCCGAGTCGTTAATGGTAACAACGTTAATGTTTGCATAGTTACTAATGATGCTAATGACTGCATCAGCACGATGAGGATAGTGATGATGATGATTGCGTTCGAACAAGGCGAAGCTGAAGATGAAAAGATGTCACAAATATGACGATCGTGATAATGATGATGATGAAGATGAAGATGATGATGGATGGGATATTGATGATGATGATGATGATGATGATGATGATGATGGTAATGATGATGATGGCTATGTTGTTGATAGTGATGAGATGATGACACTGATGCAGAAAGCGAGGAGTGTGTTGTTGATTACAGTGGAGTGATGAATGTGATGATGATGATGATGAAGATGTCGATGTCAAAGAGAGTGATTAGTAAAGAGTTTGAGGAAACTCACTTCACGATGAAAGGACCATGATGAGTCACCTCCTCTGTGTTGTTTTTTCCCCTCCATACAGTACTCACCCATCATCACCCAACTCCCTCTCAACCCCCCCGCCCCTCCCCTCCCTTCCCCTCTCTCCCCCTCCCTCCTCTCTCTGTGAGGGCAAGAAGAGAATCAGGGCACTCCATTAAGATTCTTCTTCTCTCCCCCTCTGTTGCACCTCTATGGAAAAAGAGAGGAGCGAGAAGATGTGAGACCATTATTAGTTTTCTTTTTTTTGGCACCTCTGTCTTTTCTGTGACTAGAAATAGAAAATGAGGAGATTCTCTGCCGATGAATTCGCTCCATTCTTCGAGGCGTCACCTCTAAGTCACTTGCAGAGGTGTTGTGTCACAAATGAGGGGCGAGATTGTTCGTTTCTTATTTTTGTGTCCGGCCTTAATGTTGTTTTTTTTTCTGTATATGCATCAGTACACCTGCGTGCCAGCTGCATGCGTGTGTGTTTGTGTGGGTGGATGTATGTGTGTTTGTGTGTCTACTGTAGGTGTGGCTAAGGAGTGTGTAAGTGTGTTGGCTTCAGGAAAAAAGAGAAGAAATGATCCTTACACCAGTTTGAAGAGCCTAATCAAAGCCTGGCAATTTTTCCTTGCCTCTTGTGTAGTTCTGAGGTAACAGCCAGGCTCCTCTTCTTCTCCCCACCCCCCTCCCTCTTTTTTTTTTTTTTTTTTTGTTGCTCCCTACTCTCCCGCCTCCTCTCATCCCTGATTACTAAAGGGGCTGCAGGAGGGCTCTGTTCTTCGCTGGGCTTTGTGTTGACGGCCTTCATACAGTGGATGTTGCACTGAAAGAACGTGCTTCCTTGCAGGAGGTATCAGCCTCTGAGCGAACAGAGCTCCTGCAGAAAGTGAGACTGTCTGCATTTCTTTTCTTTTTTTTTATCCAGTTCTGAATGCATGGACACAGGAGAGAGACATGAAACTCGCTGTGGCACCAATCATCCAAAGCCTGAGGTGAAGCCAGACAGTAGGGAAGGAAGGACAAGATAGATGCTTTGATAGATGGATGTATTTATAGTTTGTGCACAGTAGCAAATTTTCTTTTTCTCAAGATAAGGATGTGTTATGAATTTGGAGGAGAAAAAATTGGTCCAAATGTTTTTTGTTGTTGTTGTTGTTGTTTAAAAAAAAAAGAAAAAAAAAAGCTGTCAGCCATGTATCGTAATGAGATTAATGTCTGAAGCAATTACTGTGAGATTGGTGACGGAAATGAACATAAAAATGTGTTTTTAAAAAAATTACTGAAGGAGGGAGGGATGAATGGACACAGAAATGCTGAAGATGGAGGAAAAAGAAAGGAAAAAGTGATGTGAGGATGAAGAGGGGAGCGTGAGGGACGGAGAGAAAGAGAGAAAATTGACAGGAGGCGTGTATCGCTGTCTCTGAGTGCAGTGAGGAGTATAGGCTGTGGCATCCGCTAGTGGTGCTGCATACTCTGTGTTTGATCAAACACACTTCAAACACCCTCGCTGACTTCCTCTCGCAGTGAGTTGGGAGAGGAGCAGGCGCGTGCTTTTTCGCCTCGGTATGTGTGTGCGTGTGTGTGTGTGTGTGTGTATGTAGGCATGGGCTGGCGTGTTTGCTGAGGAAAGCGTTATTGATGTTTTGTTTATCTAAAATGGGTCAACCCTAAACAAAAACAAGCACAGTGTCTACAGCAGCTGCCATGTTGACTACTGGAAACTGCAGCTTCCCCATGGAGCCCCAATCACTGAACAGTGGTCATGATGACACTGTAGGTGTGTTTGTGTGTGTAGCACTAACTATTACCACCCCTGACACTCTTCGCACCTTTATTAAAGGGATAGTTCAACATTTTGGCAAATTGGCCCGTTGCCATAATCACTATAGTCATAGCAGTAGGTTTGTTACCTTTAATTGCTGGTGCAAGCTATTTTTAGAATGGTGGAGCAGAGCCGTGAGCTGCTCAGAGCTACGCTACAGAGGCTAATGGGATTTCTTGGTTTCCCTCATCAAACTCATCAAATACACAATCCAACAACTCCAAAACGCTCTGGTGGACAAGTTGTGATCTGCACATTCACCACGCTATGAGATAATAACACAACGTTATGAGACAGAGTTGTTTTAGAGGTAAATTCATGCAAAACCACTGATGCGTGTTGCCTTCAGGGGCAGACTTTCAGCAAGCAGTCTCTGTATTTACCTCGAAAACGACTCCATCTCGTAACGTTGTGTTATTATCTCATAGCGTGGTGAATGCAGGTCACAACTTGTCCACCAGAGCATTTTGGAGTTGTTGGATTGTGTATTTGATGAGTTTGATGAGGGAGAAATCCCATCAGCCTCCGTAGCATATAGCTCTGAGCAGCTCGCGGCTCTGCTCCGCCGTTCTAAAAATAGCTTGCACCGACAATCAAAGGTAATGAACCTATACTGCTAAGTTGTTTGCCATTAATCACTCCTTACATCCACTTCATTTCATGTCTACATTATCTCCCTTTGCATTCCTGCGTCTTAAAGAGCTGTGATTCTGGAAAGCTCATTAAAACCATTAGCAGAGCGGAGCCACAGAACAGTTCTCGCCGTTGTCTGCTCTCGTATCACTAACCATTCCCCCAGGAAACACCAACCTTTGACTCATCCAGTTATATCTGCTTGCCCTTCACCTCCTATACTGTAGTTTGCCTCCTCATGCATGTTGCATTATGTGCACACTGCGGCGGCTCACCACGACTTCCATGATTTCCCACCATTAAAATCACTCTAACGCAGTCCTCCTGTCACATGAAAGTTTGATTACGGACATTATTGAAGATTAGATTGATGAATTATTGATCTGCAAGGTAGGAAGTCTATTGGGAGCAGATTAGACACGGGCCACAGCGTGTGTCTCTGCATGTGAGCGTGTGTGTGTGTGTTTGTAGTTGATACATGCATGGGACTACATTATGGGCAGCTGAGCATGTGCGAATGCCTGTAATTGACTATGTATGCCTGGGAGTGATCAAGCATGTGTGTATGAGATCAAGTGATGGTGTGCATGTGCTTTTGGCTTTGTGATCAAGGGCATGTGAGTGTGTTTTATCAAGACTGCGCAGCGTGCGTTGAGCATGATCACGAGCGTGGCAGTAAGCGATAAGTCGGCCTGGAGGAGCTGGTATATGTTGGAAATGATTCTGTTTTAGACGATCATTTACAATGCTCTCTGATATTACACTAAACTCTTTAACCTTACATCAACACGTCAACAGCTCTGTGTAGGCAAAATAAAACTGCTGACCGTTTCTTTTCCACCTCCCACAATCGTATACGGCAGTTTGAGCTTTGCATTGGGAGCAACAGAAGAGGAGGCTCCAGTTTGTCACATGGAAAATAATGTTTTACTAACCAAACTGCTGACAGGGCATGTTAACTTGCATAACGGTTGGTCTCTTTAGTCAATAGTGTGGAGGAGATGCTGGATAAGACGTCACACGATGTTAAATAATGTCCTGTTCAGAGGAAACGCCAGAAAGAGAAGGAAGATGCATCTGTGATTTTGGCTGGGTGCGCTGAATTGCACTCGGGCAGAACACCTGTCCAAGCAGAGCCAGAGGGACATCACAGCTGTAGTTAACGTGAAGTCTCCGATGGGACGTTTTTAAACCAGGAGCTTAGTTTTGTCTGTCAGCATCACCATCAGAAGGAAGGGAAGAGCATGGGTCAAATATCACAGTGGAGCATTAAGGTCTGCAGAGATTTGGCAAACATGTTTCTATCTGCAAGTCTGCATACCTGATCTCAAGAGTCTTGATATGATAAGAATAAGATAAGAAAATACAAGAGATTTTAGATATCTAGATGCCATATGTATAAGATTACAGCACCATTTATGAGCCAAAATGAACAGAAATTTACTTAAAATATCAAGAGGTTCGTAAAAAAAAATACAATAACTTCTTTATGTGGTGGTGTGCCAGGTCTCCATTCAATCTCCTAGATGAAAGAATTATTTTTTAATTATGTTATTGTACCAAGAATTAGATTCAGAGAAATGATGAGTTCCTTCAAAGGGTCAAGGGTCAAAAAGCAGGTTTACCCACCTGTTGATTGTCGATCCAACAAAAGCTTTGCTCTGAGATGGCTGCATGACTGTGAACAGATAAAAACAATACTTTGATGTTTGAGACATACGTGGATTTAGATTTTTTAAAGACACGGATGAATATCAACTTTAGGTTTTACCATTGCTATAGCTAGAGTTTGCATTAACATCAGTTTTCCTACTAATGTTGGAGAAATGTTGCATGTTCTGCATCAAACTTCATTCATTTACTCACTGTTTTAACATTCATCGCGTCTGAAGTGAGCATGCTAGCCAGCATGCTTGATTTTTTACTTTCTGATTTACTGTCGCCTCTCCCCTGCGGATGTAGCGCTTCTTAGAGTCTGTACTGTATAATAGCCTCTTTTTTTTTATTAAGACAAAGATGAAGCTACAATCACCACCACCCCCTCCCAATGAGAAACCACATTCGATCCACAGTTCAACTTAAAAATGGCTCTTTTATTTAGTTTTGCAAAAACTGCGCACACATCACTTTACAAGAAATAGTCTTTATAAACTTCCTATCAGTGTATATGTGGAAATGAGGTTTTTGTGGTGACAGGATAATAAATCTGAAGACACTATTTACCTCTTCTCTATGAAGAGGAAACAAATAGGCCACGAGTGTCACTTATTGAGTCTTTTATTCGGAGGCTTCTCTTTGTGGCCTGGTCCTAAACACAGCCTCACCAAAGCATCTGGGGAGCTACTTAGCAAACAACTCTGAGTCAGTAATGAGGAAGGTGCGTTCCCTCTCAGCAGAGAGTCTCCTTTTTTCCTCCAACCCAGCTTCACCATTTGAAGATGACCTTGTTGTGTCTTGCTGTGTCTCTCGGCTGTGACACCAACTGCCACCGTCTGCATCCAAATTATTTGCCCACGGAAATCTCACATATACTGAGCAGAATATGAACTCATATGCCTACCAGGAAAATACTGGGATAATCCAATTCAAATAGCTCTGGGCAACCACTGTAGATCAAATCCTTCCTGGGTAGGTCTTGCTTGCCGGGCGCACACCCTTAGGCCACGCTGGTGGGTGAGACTTAAGCTGCCTTTAGATGGATGCTATGAGAGGGAGAACGTCGACTTGGAAAGTTTCTCAATACGTTTTATTGATGAGATCCTGATGTAGAGGTGGCAATATGTTTACTTTGTACACTTGCTTCAGTGCAAATTGACTCCATTACCTTTTTTCCCCCCAATAAAAATGTCCCATTTTCCCCTCTCATGGTATCTTCTCCTCTTTTTTTTCTAACTCCCTCTTTACATCCATCCTGTGAGAGTGATGTGGACCACATTCAGCCTTTAAAAAAAAACACTTCCATCCTGTATAATAGCACTATCATGTCGCTGTGAAAATGTGGTGGCAAAGAAATTATTCAAATGTGGGTGTGTGAGGCTGCATTTGCACACACTGGCTGTGTTTGTGTATTTTTCCTGTGCGAGTGGATGAGGGAGTGTGCAGAGCATGCATGATAACTGCTGGGAGCACACAATGAACCCGTGATGATTCTGTTATAGATGCTGATTTATAAATGGAACTAAATTTACTGCAGAATTGAAAACTAACCCCTCTTCACCATGCACAGACATGGCTGCATGAGCTTCAAGAAAATATCTCATGTCTGGAATGCTCACACAGCAGCAGGTTTGATGCCCTGAAACCCAAGCGAGGAGACTCACAAAGGCCCTTCAAAATAAAGCAACAGCATCAAAGAGGAATTACATCCTGAGAATCTTTTGACTTCTGTTTTGGTCTTCCTCCCTGCTGTGTCACTGATTTATTAATCCATTTACCCCCCTTTTCTTTAATGAATTCCCATGTAACCTGTTCATTTTTTTTTCTGTTTTCCTATCATGGCAGTGATAACATCATTAATAACAGACACAAGATGTATAATTTAAGATCAACTTCCTGAAGACGCTGTGTTAAACACATTTTTTCCTCAAATCAAACAAGTAGAAAGCATGAGTGAACAGAATACGAGAAGCTGAAAATAAATTGAATAGCAGAGGCGGGATAATGTAACATGGTGTTAGGCATATCATTGTTATTATCATTACTATAAAGAGCCCTTAATGAGAACGGCTCATTCAAATGAACTACATTTAATATTAGCATGGTCAAATGTACTTTAACATGCGTAGAGTGCTTCTGTCGTCTAATTATCCCTCATGTGGTGAATTAAAGCTGATGGAAAAACTGATAAAAGCTTCTCTCATCTTGCAAAACAAACCAATAAAGCAAACTCAAAGCAGAAGAAAAATTCAAAAGACAAACTGGATGAGAGAGGAAGAAGAAGGCTCCAAACTGAAAGAGCCAGTCGGTATCATAGTAACAGCAAATACTGGACAGCTCTCAATCTTGAGAATGTGAATTTATTTTTATTCCTGAGAGGCTGACTCTTCAGCGACGTGAGGAACTTCTCTTGACAGCGGTGACAGGCAGGAGGTCCTCCCTGCATTTTTACCACAGTCGATTTGGTTGGTGTCTCTGGTGAAAACACAGGTTTCTCTCTCGCGTCCCTGAAGCACTTTAGCTTTAGTTTTTCTTCTTCCACCAAAACGGACAAATCTGAAACGGGGTTAGTACTTTTGGGAAGTAAAAAGAAAAAAAAAATCTGCCCAAATCAATTTTGTGTGTGCGTGCATGTGTATGTGTATGTGTATGTGTGTGTGTTCATGCATGTGTGCATTTGCCTCTCTCCTCCCGCATCCCCCATCTGCAGAGGAAAGAACTCTTTGAACTGTGAACCAATGAGCATCACAGCAGCAGAAATATGTTGCTAGGAGCTATTCCTACATCCAGCTGTGGACCTGTGCATAACACACACACACACACACTCACAGAGAAAGAGAGAGAGAGAGAGATAAAACACACACACAGTACACACCAAAAACAAACGCAAATGTCTGTCTTAAGGCCACACTGTCAAGGTGATAGACACTTTATGGATGTAACCTCCACCTCCTCCTACTTCTTGTCCTCCTCACACAGCAGCATGTCATGTATCAGGACCATGTTATCTGCTACTTACACTGCTGCCATTTCTTTTTCTCTCTCTCTCTCTCCCTCCATCTTTCTTTTTCCTCCCCCCCATCTCTCAGTTTTTTTCTATCTAATGCATAGAGACAGGGTAGATGTATAATTCATACCCTCTCTGCCAGCCGTGCTCCTTTTGCTGTGTGTGTGCGTGTGCATGTGAGTTGCCACCATTACCCGTCAGGCTGAAAAGAGAAACCTCACCCAAACCAAAGAAGCGACGCAGAAAGAACAGGTCATCTGAGTACGTGTGTGTGTTCATGTACAGATGTGCGCACTGCATGCTGTGTGTCTTTGCGTTGTTATAAATGATGTATCGGCGTGGGAACACTCGCTTGCTGACTTCTCTATACGTCTCATTACGTAGCGCGGGGTTAAAAGAAGCAAGTGCTGGCAACATGTTTGACGTCTGTTTTCCTTTAGTGTATTTATTGGCTCTGGGATTCATGTTTATCTCCGCATGGCGTGCGCTCTCCCGTGCTGCTTATGAAACTGTAAAAGCAGGCCAGCGTTTGCTCTCTGAAGGCAGACATGCTTCTCTGAGCTCGAGTTTCTCTGAAATAGAATTTGGGAGGGCAAGACCCACCTCTCTTCTCCACTCAACCATACACTTACTCATTCCCTCTGGGGAGGAAAGAGGGAGAGAGAACGAGGTACAGGAGTGGGAGGAAGGAGGGAGGGAGAGAGAGAGAGAAGGGATAAAAGAGGGGCGTAAAGTGCAAAGGAGGGAAGCAGAGAAAAGAGGGAAATGGCCGGAGTAAGACGGAAGTGAAGAGGAGCACAGCGAGGAAAAAGAGTGGGTGGCGGGGACCTGCTGCACAGTAGGGGAAAGCACATCCAGTCAGGCACTGCATTTGAATGCCATTTAGGACTTTAGTATCTCCACTGAATGCTACTTTACTTCCACTACTGCTACAATAACCAGTCATCATGCAGATTAGAGGATTTTTTTTTTCAATATTAACGCCAAAAAAGAACGAAAACTAAAATGTATTTAATCCACCATGAAGAACCTGAAACTACTCTTAAACACATCAATAAGCCTCATGGTTGGACTGAAGGACGTCCTTTGCTTTGGATCCCAGCAGCAGCAGCAAATGCACCGTTTTGTCCTGCCTGAGTCACATGTGCGTCAGTGCCCAGCTGTTTCAGAAAGCCTGTTAGACTCGATTAAAAATGTATTTGCGAACTGTTTTCATAAAGATTTACGTCTTTTACGCCTTTTTTGTGTGATTTTTGAATGTATAAGGAAATATGTTTAGATTTAGATAGATGATTAGATGATACTTTGTCAGATCGCTCTGAAATTTGTCTTGCGTCCCATGATGTCCAAGTTTCTCAAAGTACATAACAAAATACCAAAAACATACATTTACAGAAAAACATAAATGTTACCCCCAAATGTCACCCCATTTACAACATAAATCCAACATTACAATGTGTTTTTGGTGCAACACCCAGTGCTCAGTCTGTAAACTCTGATTTAACAATCTGACAGACTGATATACACGAAATCAACAGCCCTAGAATCAGATAATCAAAACAAAATGATTGGTTTTACTACTGAATAGATAAAAGTTATAAAGTTACAGTATCGTGATTTTGAATGCAGCGCTTCTGCTTTTAGCAAGGTGTGCGTATCCTTTGAGCCGTAGTTTTGCAACTGTTACTTAAGCAAAGGGACTGACTCACACTTCCTCCACCAGCACTGATGTGAAATGAAAGGAAAAAGAACTGTAGAGACAAGAGAGAGAGGGAGAGAACACAGGGGAGCTATAGGTACAGAGAGCAGAGTAATGGAGAGGACATGTACAGCGGCAGGGGGAAAAAAAAAAGAAAAGAAAAAGATGGAGATGGAGAAGAGAAGCCACCAAAAGCATGTAGAGGAAACAAGATAAGAGCAGGAGAGAGTGAGGCAGAAAGCGCAAGAATACATGTACTAGTGTGGGGTGGGGAGAGAGAGGGGGAGAGGGAAGGAGGGGGAAGGAGGGGGGAGGGAGGAAAAGAGCAAAAGAGAAGCGCTATAGGCACGAGCCAAGAAGAGAACATGGAGAGACAAAAAGAGAAACAGAGAGAGAGGGAGAGTCAACTCTTTTCCCTCTAATGGGTGAGTGAGCATTGGGAACAGTCAGCTGAGTCCATGTCAAGAGGGAAAGAACCTAAACGAGAGCAGAGCTTTACATGCACAGTTTAGCCCCGCCGCCACACCGCTACAGACAGCCTGAGCACTAATGGACAGCCAGCAGAGTGACGAGGAAAGACAGAGGAGGTAATATAGAAAGGGTGATGTTACAATTTTTAAAAAAAGAAAGAAAAAAGAAAAGAAAACATGCCGTCATGCTCTTTACTGTACGTCTTATTGGAGCTGTATTAGGTGATGGAGTTGGCTGGCTCACTTATCTGATAAATTGCAAACAGAGAAGGAAGAAGAAATACACATGGGAGATGCTTTGATTAAAAAAGTCTCAAAACTCATTTAGGGCAACTTACTGCTGCCGCTGTAGCTCTGTTTAATAGATGGCAAGCAGGGAGGAGCGGAGAGGAGAGGAGAGGGGAAAGTTACATCAAAGTGCAGTTGGTGATAGAAATGCATTAGATATAAGCACTGCCCTGATGTTTGGAATTTCAAAGCCTCAACATTTTCGCTTCCTATCCTGGGATCGTGGTGTTTTTTATTACTTTGAGGGTGTTTTTCTGCTAAGGAGAGCGGGTGACCGTGGCTGATGCTATTCAATAAAGCAAATGATACGTGCTGCACAAGCGCCTGCTTTCTCTACTTAATGGACAGCAAAGTGCGGAGAGACAGAAGTGGGAGAGAGTGTCTCCAAGCTAATTTAATGTTTTCACTGGCTGTAGCTGGTTAGTGCTCACTACAGTGGACAGGAGGCAGAGGGGGAGGAGGGAGGATCAAGTTGGAAAAACTAGTACCTGCACGACACAATACCGAGTCTGTCTGTCTGTCTGTCAGTACAAGGTGGCATAATTTTCACCTGATCTTCGTTGTGTCATCTTGATTATTTTGTTGACTCAAGTGTAATTTTCTTCATGCAACAGTGTGCCTTGCAAAAATATCTTAGGATATTGGAAAATGGCCCCCCCGAAATAAGATCAACATTTCAGAACAAGTGGAATTAACTTGCACAGTGGTGAAATATTTCCCCCTGCTTTAATAAAAGAAATCAAGTTTGGAGCCTGGATATATGAGATTAAATGACAACTGGGTATTGCTTTGTAAGAGCAGCAAAGTAGAAGTAGAAATTGAAAGTCAGTGTTATAATTCTCTTCAAGCTCTCAGTCTCTCAAGCCAAATGCACTTGGTCTGAGACAGGCTGAGGTCAAGTGATCATCAGCAAAATGCAATTTGCGATGGCTGTCGTTCAGGTAGGATGTTTTAGGTCCTTGATACCTATGCAGATATTACTCATACAATTCATCCCAGTCTCTGTGTAGTGTCTACACTATTGTCACCATTGTCTGGAAAATGACTTGGCCCAAGGTTTTCTCTCTAGTAATTAGACTGAGCATATTAATTTAGCAATATGCATGATACACGCATAACATTAGTAGAAATAATAGAAGTTTATATTTTATGTATCTCCACTGAAGCCTGTAGCTATACGATATCAGTTGATACATATTCCCATTTTCCCAAACAAATAAAATTACAAGTAGCACAATCAAAAATAATGAGCTCTGAGTCCATCGAGCTGCCACAAACCCTTCACCCTCTCTGGGCCCTGAGGCAACTTGCCTGTCGTTCTCCTATTAGTAATGAGGCCCTGAGAAGAGTAGGAGAGAATCACCTGTGTGTGTAAGCTCAGGATTTATATGGCTGACAACAGCATGATGTGATAAAATACAGTATAGAACATGCAGCAAATAGTGCATTGATACTGTAAAGAAACTGTTTTGTTACGGCTTCACAGCTAGCGTTAGCATTAACAGTTGTTTGCTCAGCAGTCTTAAAAAAAAACAAAAACATAATGAGTTCAGAATCAAACTTCATCCCTTTACTTGCCCAGAGCTGTTTCCAGGGTTTTAAGGCAATGCCAAAGTTTGGTTGTATTTCTATCCCTTATTTTCTTCCACTTATTTTAGCATGCTAACCAGTTAGCCTAACTCTGTTCCAACAATGTGATTTTGTCATTTTCCGATACCGAGTCACTACAGCTTTGAGTGAAGCTGCACTTATAACCTCTTGTCTTGGAAACGCAACAGTGTCTGAAATTCTTGGCAGGACTGGTAAGTAAATGGCTGTTAATGTTAATATTGGCAATGCGACAACAGCAAAACTTTCAAAAAGCTCCTTTAAACAACAAAAACAACCACCTGGGTTGCATAACTTACATTTTAGAGGGTCAGAATTGAGTTATCTTCATCTCTTAAAGTCAGTCAGTCTAAAAAGATTCATCATCGTTCACCTTCGGATGGAAAAGGCAGAGAGATTTTTTTTTGTTGAAGTCCTCGTTTTTGCGACCTAAACCTTGACCATAAGCCCATATCTCAAGTCCACCTGTCAAACTGAAACTCAACCAGCTAGTCCCCTTGCCAACTGTAACCTTGCATCGTCATCCAAACAATTCATCAGCCAAAAGTGAGATGTCACCAGCTGCTAACAACTGTGCTTTTCTGTCTACCTGCAGGATGCAGAGGGGAGAAAATAGAAAAATATCCACAGAGATATGCATCAAAGAGAGACGGGGGGGAAAAGTGTCCCTCCGCCAGTTTAGAGTTTCCTTGTCAATGTAACTAAATAGCTCTCTATTTAATGGACAGCAAACAGAGGGGAGAGGGAAGAAAAAGATACATTGAAATCAGGCTGGATATTGAAAAATGACACCTTGTACTGTGCCGCTCGCTCTGCTGCAGCTCTCTATATCACAGAAAGTAAGCAGACGGTGTGAGGGAGAGACAGAGGAGGATACACACAGCAGATGCTTAAAAACTGTCTCCAAGTCAATTTAGTGTTCCCATGCCACTGTAACTAAATAGCTCTCTATTTTATTGACAAAAAAAGTGTAGGAGAGAAGAGCGAGAGAACGATGCAAGAGTGATGAGTCGAATGAAAAACGAGCCGCTGGAGACGTAGGAATCCTCTCAACCTCATTTGTGAGCTGTTACTGCTGCTATCAGATGTGGATTAGAGGCAGATCACAGAGGCAAGTCGTTTTATCTCATTCACTCTCTGAGTATTATTAAATCATCACTGTCCTGGAGAAAGCTTCTATCTTCCCAGTTTGACATTTTCCAACAACTAATTAGCTTGTTTAAAACAGCGTGTCATGTCCAATCTATCCTCTTGTCTAGTTTGCCATGAGAATACATTTTTAAAACGTATATCTGAGCGTCGTGTTTCGATTTAACACCAGTGTGTGGGCGGCTGATGTCTCAAATGACATATAAAGTGGTGGCGGTGTTGTGTAAATGTGATGTTTTATAAGCATTGATGTTGAACCTGTGACCTTAGAAGAAACAAGTGGGTGTTTCAGTCACAGTTTCAAGACTTGTCTCACATTAATAACTGCTATGTCTTATTTCAGCATTTATAATTGCAATATATCAGAATTCAGATATTACCCCACAGGCCAGTATTATGCTGCATCCATGTCAGGTACCGATGGGTGCTAACTTTTCTTCTTCTTCTACAACGTTCTTTTAATTCTGGCCATGGTAAACATTTATTATTCATTATTGGGGGAAAAAAACCCTATGCCAACCAGTTGGCCAATTCCAATTCCACCTTTCTAACATAATTGCACTGACTAAAAGACTTCTGGTTACACAAAGCGTAAGCAGTTAAGAGGTAATTTAGTTGGAAGTGCATGACATACTGTCACTGTCTTCCCTGTGCTATATTTAGCTCTTTCAAAGAAACTTACTGGGAAATTATTAGGAGGCTATGGACCCGTAAAATTAAGCATTACTGATGTGACAGCTGTGCATGGTCAATATTGCACTACATCCATTATATTAGCATCTAATTAACTCGAATGCTGGAATGGTGACTGACGCGAGGCATTAGTGTTTGTTAGGTAAATTACTTCTATGTGTGTTTTTATTTTTTATGTTTGAGGGCTCCTCCGAGGTTCATATCCCAAGTTGTGTTGTGTTCAACAACTCTTAAGATTAAAAAAATACATTAGGTTAATTCATAATGAAATAAGGAAAAAAAAGTTTAGAGTTTAGGCTATTCACTTACTTTAGATGTTTTTAATATTTAACCAAGTCCATGATCTTTTCATAACCATAGCCAAGTGTATTTCAGGAGCGTTTTAAGACTTTCATAAAAACATTTCCTCATGTAGATATTTCATATCTCTGTCAAGACACAGCCTATTTGCTATTCCAAAGCTTATTTTGAAATATAAATGTGATTTCAAGGAGATTAAGAAGACGTTCTTGGAATTAATTAACTGTAAGGGTACCATATTTTCCTATATACATGTTTCCAGGAAATCTTCCAGGTCATTATTAGGAAACTAGCGAATATCCCCAGAGATATTTTGAGAGTGCCATGGGGGTGAGACTTCTTCAGGAGTATTTTAACAAGATGGTAGCTCCTTTCAGAACAAGAAGCAGACTGTGAGCAGACAGAGGCCTTCCTCTACACGTGTTTTTTCTGTTTCTAGAGTAATTTTTTTCTTTTTTGAAACCCATGTGAGTTAAAAACAGGGAGCAATTCTGCTTTTCTTATAGGAAATTCTTTTTCTATTTCTATTAATGGGCAGCTGGGAGGAAGGAAGGTATCTGGCTGCACTCAGTGGCTCATAGTTCAAATTCTTTTAGTCTCTCTGCTTTTTCATCACGTTGTAAGAGAGATGATAATTTTGTCTACAACTGAGGAAAAAAATCACGTGTGTAGAGTGTAATTTGTGGTCGTGGGAGAGAAAAGTTTCAAACAATTTCAGACAACCATTCCCAGCGGATGATGTCACCCACTCTATTCCGTGCAACCCATTTTATAATCTCAAAATTTCTCCAAAAATGATCATGATCATAATAACAGTGCTCAAAAACTATAAATCCAGTGGAAACATGGAACACCACATCAATAGATGAGACTTGTGTCGACATTTTAAAGTTTAAATGGAGTCTCTAGGTGAAAGCATGCTGAAGCAGACATTTGAAAAAGTCCAATACATTTCCTCCCATTCATTCTCTATAGGAAATTTGTATTCTTCATAGAAAAGTAATAGCATCAAGTCACACACGTCTCAAAGCTGTAGGAGGACCTAACCGAAATTTGACACGGAAGATGAATAATAATAAAAAATAAGAAGAAACGCACAGGATGACTAGTGCCTTGGAGCGTAGGCCCTGCAGTATTAATTATGGACCTGCAAAATAAACGTCATAACCCAGACGACTGTGTGAATAAGTGAATCCGTGTGCACCGTCATGTGGAAGTAGGCTGAAAAGTTGCTGTTTTTTTAAGAGGACTCTGGGTTTTGTAGGACTTTCTAATGCATTTACAGGACCATGGAATCAATAAAGCAAAACAAACATACACTATAGCTGTGACTATATTAGAAATCTCTTGTGCACCTCTGCGGTGCTGCAAGGTTAGTAAGTTCGAACCAGCCTGATCCTGTCAGTGTCTGCACATGCACACACACAGATGGGAAGGAAAATTAGTCAATGAAACATCTCACAGGAGAACACAACGATGTGGGGTGTGAGATAAATGGACGAGGTGTGAGGAAAGAGGGGGGAGTAAGGAGGGGGGGGGGGGGGTGAGGGTAGAGAAGTGCAAGGAAGACAGCAGAGGAAGATGAAGAAGGGAAACCATGCATCGCTCCGCTGGGAGATACCGCTCCTGCCTTCCCCCGGACCTTCAAGTCAGAGCCGTCTATACCTCTGCCTCCCACCTCCCACCTCCCACCTCCCACCCCACACACACATGCACACACACTACCCCCACCTCTGTCCCTCAACACCCAGAACAGCTGTCAGCTACCTCTGGACCCCTCTGGAGGGATGCAGTGTGTGTGTACTGTAACTACATGTCATGCATCTACAGTGTGTGTATCTCTGCATGCTTGGACATTTGCGAGCGACATGTTTAGACAACTAAGGACTCATTATTTCTTGCTTTTTATATTCACTTTAAAGGTCTGAAAATTCACAGCTTATTTTGGATATGAAAAAACTGACAGAAAATCTCTTTAAAAAAAAAGCAATCACAACAAAATCCAGGCGAAAATTGGATTATTTTTTTTTTAAAGCTTACTTTCGCAGTGCAAACATTAACCATTTCAATTTTTTTTGTCTGTAGTTGGAGGAAAGCTGGTGCATAATCAGCTGCTCATTTGTGTTTTTCTCCTCACTTCCTATTAGAAGAAGCATTTCCTGGGCTGAGCCTGTCAACTTTTGGACACAGAAACTTTGGTGAAAATATACTTTATAGTTAATTTATATGGTGAAGATTGTCCAAGTTAGAAAAAGTTATTGTATATTTTATTATTATTATTATTTAGGGTCGTGTGTGTTGACAAGTTGCAAACAGTGCCAAGCGATCTCAAGTTGTAAAAAAAAAAAAAAAAAAAAAAACGCCGAAAAGACGCCATGCGCGAACCAGCTGTAATCTCATTGGCCAGAAATTTTACCTGGAAGGAGGAAGCGGTTACTCGGGAAAAACTAAACTGTGGAACAACAGCATCGTGAGTGAGTGAGTGTACAATTTGTTTGTTTTTTGGGGGGGTCAGTTATGTGAGCTTCTGAGTTGATCACGTTCTCAATGCAAATGAAGCGCTTGTTTTATCCCTCATCTGCCCCAACGAACCCAGCTTAAACGCTCCCTGTCAATCAACTTACCTCCCTTGCAGTGTATGCACGAGTCCCCATCGCAGAGCAAGTGTGCGCGCGCGCGTGTGTGTGTAGTACTGTACAGAACGCGTCAAATAAGTGAGGAGGCTTGTTAACGAGGTATTAGTGGTCTAAGTGCTTTCTGTCACTTTCAGTCTTGTTAGAGGCTGTTTTAACTCTGCTCATCTAAATCAATACGCAATAGCTATAGCCTTACAATGCTTGCATGCACATAATGATGACCCCCATATTAAGGCAGCAACAGAAAGCGCACAGTCAGCGACAACATCCAATCAAGAGCTGTTTAAGAGGATAGAGTGCTGTTTAGAAGGTGTGTACATGTGTTTGTGTGTGTGGGGAGAACAAGAAGTGGGCATTTAAAGATGTGTTGCTCCTGTTAACAAATGGTGCTGCTTGAATTCACATGTTGCAAAATCATCAATAACCTTTTAGTTTAGCTGTCAATATGTGTGCGTGTGTGCAGTCTGTGTGTGTCCAGGGAAGCTTAAGCTGTGTGCCTGTGGCTCCAAACCTACAGTATTACATATAACCTGAAGGTTAAAAAGCTGTAACTGTGCAGTGGATGGAAAAGACTGCTGGGGGGGGGAAAAAGCACTTTATACGGTTTCACCTTAATCTACTTTAGAAATGTCTTAAAATATTTCATATTATGTTTCCGGTAATTAGAGATAGATTATGTGAAAAACGCTAAGAGCGGCTTACCAGTGTTGACAGGTAGTGTTCATAGGGCTCCAGTGCAGAGCGCAATTAAAAATGCATACTCTGCTATTTATGGAGCTGAAATTTCAGTTTTGTGCGAAGGCGGACCACATGGTACTTTATAACCTGTCCCACCATAATACCCCAATGTGTGCGTGTGTGTATGTGTGTGTGTAGGAAGGCAAGGTTGAGTGTGTGCGCGGCAGTACAGCAGAATGTGTGTCCTCTGTGCGCATATGTGTGTGTGTGTGCGACGAGCATTTGACTGCTAAAGACCTGAAAAGCCATGAATCAATACTGCTAATGAGAGTCTTAGAGCTGAGAGAGCAGGGATAGAAAACCTCTCACCCTGTTCTTTCAATTTGTCTTTCCCTCCTCCTTTCCCACCTTCGTACCTCCCATTTTCCCTCCTCCTCTTCCTCCTCCTCCTCCTCCTCCTCACCCTCCCTCCCCGACTCTGCCTTCGCCTCTTTCTCTCTCAGCCCGTTGCTTCTTCTGTCTCGTTCCACTTCCCGTTGGTGGTTCTTCGCACCATTTCTGTCGTTTTCTCTCCCTCCCCTCCCTCCCTTCTTCTCACTCTCCCACCCCTTCCATTTCTTAGACCCACAGGTAGGCGTCAGGCGGTGGTAACCATCATCTCCTCTCAAATGCACTTTGCTCCGCTCCTCCACTCGCTGACAAATTGAATATTCCTTCTAAACACTTTTCCAGGAGCGGAGGCATCTCATGTTCTGCTTCCACGGATCCGCAAACTTGACTTATCAGCCTCACCCCCCCCTCATCTCCCCACCCCAAGACTCACAAACAGCCAGTTATCCACACTGACATAATCTGCAGAGTCAAATTCCTTTGGCCCTGAAGAACCGTACTGCAGTAGCTTTGGATGTTTTCGCTCCATATCTACAAATCATGTCGACTTAATATTTTTACCGACACTTTTCGAGTGGTCCTACAAAGGTTATACTTTTCAATTCCGGGCAGCTTTTAGTTTTCCATTCAGTGCTAGTGCCCACAATAAAAATAAAAAAAACTCAATTAACCCAGGGAACTTGGTTCTATGCTGTTATCCCACACAGTGAACATCAAGTCTGTGTTCATTCTTGTCAGTGTTGTGTTAGCGGTGCATGGCGGAGCTGGAAAGTCAGCGCTGCCCCACCGCAACAGGAAGCGCAGCAACACTTAACCGTGTTTGCTGTGATTTTTCGATGTGATGAGATAATCTCCTCTTGATCATTTTAACACGTTTCACTAATTAAAACAAACACTGTGCTTGCGAGAGCGCCGAAAGGACTTGCAAATCTATCTGCAATTTGTTGGGGTTCGCAATCACTTTCGGAACAAGAAACGCTGGTCACGGATTTCTTTTATGAAATGAGACTCCAGAGATGTAGCGTTTTCACAATTTTGCTGGAGACAAAAAAAGAAAGAAAGAAAAAAGTGGGTAAATTGCACATCAGACATTTTGTCTCTCTGGTGTGGGTCAAGCTCCAAAGACGTTATAGTGTTTTCTGCTCCATTTCCAATAATGGGAAATGATAGCATCCTTTGTGAAGCCCTCTCTGCCTGGTAAACAAACTCCATGCTCCAGTTCACCGTCTTTTTGAGTTGAAGATGTGCACTGCACTCTCCAAACTGGCATTACTTCAGTGATGTCACCTTTTTTGTTGTTTTTTTTTAGATTTGTCGAAGGTCTTGTTCAGCTGTTCTCCTGGGGTTTGCACAACATGAACTGACTTCAACATCGTTTAATAAACACAATCCCCTGAAGTGGCTTCCTATAAATAATAGTGTGAAGCATAAATACCTTGCAGTTCCTCATAAAAGTCCTAATAAATGCCCTTGATTTCTTTCCAGCAATGCACGGCGGGTAATTTTAATGCAGACTTGCTGCGACCATAAAAATTCATACTATATGGAAATGAATGGGAACCAGTGGATGTGCAGAATAATATATTCTGTTTCATATTCTATTTCACTGACTGATCAAATGCTCTGTCTGTAATTTCTGCAAGTAAGTTGTAACTATAGCTGTCACATAACTGGGGTGTGATGTGATGTAGTAGACTTTAAGTGTAAAGAAGCACATAAGTACTAGGAGTAAATGTATTGAATTACCCTCCAGCAATGTATTACAATATTATAGCAGACTTAATGTTCACTGATACATTACAAGTGGATTTTGTGCTGGAACTGAGTGGAAACCAGTGGAAGCTTGGAAATGTGGACGCAGTGTGCTATTTGCGTGGGCTCAAATATGTAAAATAGAGCTGGTCCTTCAAAGGAAAAAAAGAAGGGAAGAAAGCACCACCCATCTGAGAGAGAACAGAAGGAGTTGCTGATTAACACAGCCAGAGGAAAAAGAGGGGAAGGTGAAATGATAGTTTAGGGACCGGGCTGCACAAAAGTGAGCTGCGTTTGATAAATGGCTGACTGGGCACAGCATCGTTTAGAGTTATTAATAAAACACAGACACTGTATCGATCCATGACACAGGCAGGGCTCAGCAGCAGCAGATATGCTCTCTCTGATATAGATTTACATATGGCCCCTGTTCCTCTCCTATGGATTTAGTGGCACAGCTCGGAGTGTTTCTGAGGCTTTGACTGATTAGGTCTGTCCAACCTGCTCAAGTCGCACAAAAAGAGACAGAAACGGGCAAGAGAGCCGGGGTGAGAGAAAGATGTATTTACTGTCTATGAAGTGAGGCGGAGAGCCGAAGGGAGATGCCTCCCCCAGTTCCCAAATCAACTCATGCGCATGTGGAGAGCTAAGCGGACCGGACAGGTGTCAGCGGCACGGTGAAGCCTCCCTCCCAGTGAAAAGCTATCAAGGGGAAGAGCTGTCTGCATTCAGTTAAAACTCCTAATCATTCCTTATGACTCCCACAACTTGTAGCCCGTCGTCGCCATTCATCATCTTCACGAGACGTCTCGGAGAGAAGTTGTTAATTTACCGAGATTATGACACCGTTTGCATATAAATCGGCGGTTAACGCTAGGAGCCGTAATTTGGAGGGAGGAGCGATGGAGGGTTTTCTCTCTCTTGCTCTCTTTCTCGCACTCTTTCACTTTTTTTCCATCTTTGTCTTGAGGAGGAAGAAGAATCGGATCCCACGGCTTAAGTTCCTCGCCACTTTCACACATACACACACCAACACAAGCACATGCACAGCCCATCTTCTTTTCCACCATGAAGGCACGTGCAGGGGTCCAGGGATCACCCAGAATGCTTTGCCCTGCATTGTTGAGCTGTTCCTTTCAGTGCATTAGAGGGGGGTGAGAGGCTCCTCTTTGCCAAAAGATGGGTCAGGCCCTTTCACTGCCAGCATCCTTCTTTCACCCAGGCCTCTGTCTCCCAGGGCAACTCGCTTTCTTGTCCCCCTGCATGTGTGTATATCTGTGAATGTGTGTGTGTATACATGTGTGTGTGTGTGTGTGAGGAAGAGCGCGAGTGAAAGAGGAACATGAAAGGGAAAAGCAGGCTCGATGACTCGCTGCCAAACCTTCTCCAATTTCCTCTCCACGACTAATCTGATTGGCTCCTCTGATGCTCCGACGGTGAAAGGACAGCAGGATTGGATGATGCCGGCAGGAATTGAGCAGGCAGTGGGACGGACTTGGCTGGGAATGTTTGGGATGAGGCAGGAATTTGGGCAAATTTCCCCCTATAGAACTCTTTCGGGGAATCATTATCTGTATGTCGATGCGTCTGTATAGCGTGTATGTTTAGCGCATCCCACTTCAAGTGTCTCATGTGCAGTTTTGCATGAGCATCCTGTCAAATCAAAGGACAGAGGAAGCTTTAGGTTTTTTTTGGGGGGGGGGGATAAAAGACAGAGAGGCCAGGGGAGAGAATGAGAAAAACTCTATCTCCGCTCACCCGATTTAGGATTACCAAGAAAAGCAGGGGGGCTGTCGGAAAGAAGGGGAGGTGGAGGGTGACAGAGACAGAGAGGGAGAAGGAGAGAGAGAGAGAGAAACACAGGGAATTAGAGATGTAGAGAGAAACAATGAGTCCAGAATGAATCAGGCTGAGCAAACCAAATCGAGGGGGATGTTGGGGAATCTGAATCCGGTTAATCAGCAGGTATGTTTACAAGGACGTGACCAGACGCAAATCCCGAGGAGCTCATTTCACTCCCACTTTGGAGTCAAACTAACTCCGTCTCATTTACAGTTCCTTTCCTCTGTTGACCTATTTACACTGGCCCTGTCAAACACGCCGGCTAATTGGAGTCAAACGCAACGTAAACTGTGAAAACGAGGGATCAGCAAAGGTGTCTGCATGCAGTTTATCCTGTCGGGAGGGACTGTGCAAAATGTCACGGCAGTCGATCCAATAACTGTCGAGACATTTCACCCGCAGCAGCTTTGAAGAGTGACTTTAAGGTGGCTCTGGAGGAAAAAAACTCAAAGCTGGTCCTGGTCGTCCTCTGGGGATCATGAATATCTGTGATTGTGTCAATGTGCATATTAGATTTACACTGAATAAGTGAGGACTCTGACCTTCTGGTGATGCCATACTGTAGGTGAAAGTCAAGGGATCACATTAGAAGTCATCATCCGTGGATCATGAATGTCTGTATAGTCACATGGCAATCCATCAAATGCTTTAGACCGACCTTCAGGATTGACATTGCCGTCCCCCGAGAGGCACTAGTGCTGCTTCAAGTATAATGCGAACCATTTGTGTGGACCGCACAAAATACCCAACCTGCACAACCATTACATTTACATTGCATTCGCTCGTATTCAAAGTGACTCACAAGTTTTCGGTGCAGGCTGGGACCTTGAAAGTAAATACTAAGAACTAAATCTGTTCAATAAGATCAAGTGCAAAGAGGTCGGGTAAAGAAGTGCTCCGAAAGTGTTTAGTAAGTGCTACTTAGGCACGTTGGGGTGATGGCGGAGGTGCTCTTGGAAGAGATGAGTGTTGAAGAGACTCTTGTAGACAGAGAGGGCCGCCCCTTCTCTGATAGCATTCAACCAACGGAGGGGAACCACAAATGAGAACAGTCTGGAGTGTAATTGCCTTGTGTACAGTAATGACAATGCCAGATGACATTCCTCAGAGGAGAGCGGAGATGCATAATGTATGTTCGGTTTCTACATGTGATTGAGTTCAAGTAGATGGGGCCCAAAAGCCAGAAGTCACTTTGTTGGCAAGCGGCTTGAATTAGATTGGAGCAACCATTGGTCCAGAGGAGGTCACTGAGCAGCAGAGTGACATGTGGCCTTTTAGGCTGATAAAGGACCGAGAGGCGGCACCACAGTGCGGACCATCTGTAGGGGGGGGGTTTCACTGTGCGTGATGGGAGGCGCGCCAGACGGCTATTGCAGCATTCGACCATTACACCCATGTTTCATTGCTGAACATCTTGTCCCAAAAGCCGTAAGCAGCTGCTCGAACTGCCTCCCATTTTTCTCCGCAGGCTTTTCCACAACATTTTGGAGCCTGGGCTACGAGAGCATTCGTCAAATTGAGCAATGATGTTAGGGGCCGGGCTCTCAGCGGGCGCTCCACTTTATCCCGAAGGCATTCACGTGAACTGAGGGCGGGCCAGTCAGGTTTTCCACACCGAGCTTGGGAAGACAAAAAAAATCGCTCTCTCTGGACTTTTGTGCACAAGGGCGGTTTTCTAACGCTAAACGGCGTCCATAGACTTCCGACCATATGGTGTCACTTGCTTTTGCTCAGTGATATACAGTAGGAATTTTACCTTCGCGAGTCGGTGTACATGAATAATTGCAGCCAAGTAAACAGTCATTAACTCTGACACACAGAGAATAAGCAACAAGATGTTTTACACAGCCAACAGTCCAAATCCAAACAGTAATACACTGTGAGACACGGATAAACTCACTGAGAGAGTGAGTGGGAGAGAGAGAGAGAAGGAGGGGGGGCGGCGGCGTAAAGGTGAGGGAAAGAAAAGGAGACAGGATAAAGGAAAAAGGAGGTGAGAAGCAAATGAATAAATAAAAGAGACACGCTTGCCAATTTCTGCAGAAGAAAGGAGCAAGGATTAGGAGGTGTACAGATGCGGAAAAGGAGAGTGGGAGAGAAAGAGGGAGAGATGGAGGGAGAAGTGAAGAGGGGGGGCGGGAGGAAATGAGAGAAACAAAGACCTCACAGTGTTAGGAGTGCTGCTGGGCATCCTCAGAGGAAAACAGAGCAGACTCCTTTGTAGTTGCAAAGGAAGCTCCAGGTCTTCATGGATGTGTGCATTAGCTGGTCCTTGAATTAGTGGCTCCCAAAGGTCCCCCCCCCCTTCTCTCTCTCTCTCTTTGCCCCATGTCTATCGCTTTCTCCATCTTTCCAGCTCTCTAAAGCCATCTTTTCCCATCAGTTCATCTCTCTGGCTCTTCACCTCTCCCTCTATATCTGTCTATACCTCTTTCACTCTGTCTTTCAATTTCTTTTTCTCAATCTCCCACACAAACTTTATCTCTAATACACACACACACATGCAGACACACAGCAAAAAATAACCAAAATAGAAACATTTGCACACACACACACTGTAATACACAAGTTACACAAGCATATCTGTGCACACGCACACACACATACGTGTGAACACAACGCTGTGTTTTTCTCTCACAGGCTTTCTCTCACACTCAAACAGGCTTTCCAAACCTGGCTTCCTTAGCAGGTCCCCAGGTGCAGAACTCGGCATCAAAACAGACTCCTTCCTCTTCTTCTTCTTCTTCTACTTCTCTCTCTTATTCTTCTTTTATTTCTTCTCTTTTTCTTCGTCTGAAAGAAGCTAAAACTAAAAAAAAAATCCACAAACTGAAATTGACAAATTACTCAGAGCACCATTTTTTCTCCTCCTTCTTCTTCATGTTCCTTTCTTTGTGTCTTTCTCTTTGCCAGGTTAATGTTTCCCATTTTTCTTCTTCACCTCTCTTTTCTTTGGTAGAGATGAAAAATCCAATGGTCTAATGTGCAAACCAGGCTTATTTAAAACGAGAGTATCCTGTGGGTGTGTTTCCTTTGGTTGTTTTGGGGACAAGAGCCTCTTGGATACTTTTTCACTTCTTGGTGTTTATATTTTGTTTTGCTTATGTACTGTATATACTTGACAAGTACGAGTGTATAGTATAAAATGTCATTCTGAGCTTTATTGTGGCAACTTTTCTTGCAAAGTGTGAACGTTCCAGTTCAGTGGAGAGGTTTTATGAGGGTCTCTAACACATGACGATCACCTCGTTCCTGTGACAGGGAGGTGTTGTTTGTTTTCACTTCAGCACATTCGTAGCCTGTGGCCTTCATAGCCTACGTGAACAAATCACATGGTTGCATCATGTTATACCATATGGAAACTTGTCATAGATATTTCAAATAAATGTACATATGTATTGGTTCTTTTCTGTTGTAAACAACGCTTAAAAAAGTCTGCCGTTATTTCTATTTTTAAATGATTATCTCTCTTTTTCACCTTCTTCAGGAATGTATAAAAAAAAAAACTTTGGCCCTAGGTGTAAATTAGATAATATGTCAAAACTAGGTCAAAGTCTTGCTGTCGCTCCACAGCCAACAGCTGTTTACTGATGAGTAACACTTTGACTTCAACATCAAACTTAATTCCTTTACTCAGAAGGAGCTGTCTGCAGTCTTGTCTTCATCACATCTTTCCTTTAATTGAAGTTAGCATGCTAACAGCTAGCCTCGATCAATGTCACCACTTTATCACAGCGACTGTAGCCGTCGAGTCGACAGACGCTCTTGTTAAGCAACAATCGCCTTTGGCGGCATAAAAAACGTACAAATCATCCCCTTCAGAGATAGTTGTAATATCTTTAGTTCTTTCCGTGTGCAGTTAAAATGATATTAGACGGGATGAGCCGCAGCTGGAAGCAGTTAATTGCAATTTTGATTTATGAATTAATTAAATATCCATCAATTATCCAGGTAGTTGATTTATATTTTATCAGTGGACTAATTGTTCAATAGACAAAGCACTTCAGGTGCACCTGGAAGTGACACACTGTAGGCTACCTAGATCATGGCCCAGCTGATAATGGCACTGGTAAAGTGGTGCTGAAGCCACCAGGCCACTTAGGTCAACTGGGAAATATGTGGTTGATGCTTAATTGGTTAATGTACTGAACTGCTTTAATCCCATCATTAGTCTCCGGTTGATAATTAGAGCTTCGACTGTCACATGTAACATGCTATAGCTTCACCTACACCATTTGTAAGTGGCGGGTCCTCTGTCGCTGCCAGTGTAGGTCAGCCGTGCACGTGTAAAACTCCTGATCGCCGTGCAGCTCTGTTGAGCCTGCAGCGAGGTATCGGTGAGGTACAGGATATCTGAGACACTTGTGTGGGGAAGAAAATGTTCCACCAGTCAATGCTGTGTGTATTTTTCTCAGGACAGCTGGCATATTGAATGGAGCCCTCTCCACAAACCTCCAACCCCCTCAACCTCCTCACAACGCCTCCTCCTGCCCCCCCCCCTCCCCTTCTTCGCTCCTTTGGCTGCATCCTTCACCCCCCCTTCCCTTTACCATTCAGCAGAGTTGGCACGGAGACATGAAGCAAGAAGAGACAGGGGAGAGTGGGAAGGCATAGGGGGAGGGGGTGGGTGGGTTGGAGGTTTGGCTGGTGGAGGATTTTAGAGAAAGAAAGCGTATCGGTTGCACCTACAGAGAGCGCCGAGGGGCAGCGAGGGGCAGAAATAGGGTTGTTAGTGAAGGGTTACAGTTGGAGAGTGTTGCGCGGGAGCCACTGAGCTGGAACAGTAGATGATAAGGGCATGTTCGTTCTGATGAAGAGCTCCCTGTTGGGTTATCAGTCTGTGAGGGTTTGAGTTTTGTGGTTTTGTTTGTGTGCGTGCGCCTTGGATGTTTGTTTGCACAAGTCATGTGTGTGTGTGTGTGTGTCTCTTTCTTGGTTTTGGGAGTGTGACAGCGTGCAAGCACAGTTATGGCTCCGCTGTGCTTGTGCACTAGTCTGCTCATGCAATTTGTCCTTGCGCGTATTTGTTTGTATGTGCATCTCTGCACGTGTGCATCAAGTATCTGAAAAGTCTGTGTGTGCATCTCCAAAGTCTCCGCTTGTGTCAAGCGTCTCAGTGCGTGTCTGTCAAATGTCTGTGAGCGCATGGCTGTGTGTGTGTGCGTCTGTGTGTGTGTGTGGCCTCCCCCACATCTGTTTATCTCATTGTATCAGTCCCAGCAGTAAGGGCATGTCTTCAGCAAGTCCCAGTCTGCCCATATGTCTGCCGTGATCCGTGAATAACTCTGCCTGCCAGTCTCAGACAGGGCCGGCCCTCTGCTCCACACCGCACCGCACCGCTCTCTGGAACACAAACACACACTCAGGAAACGCACACACAAACACACACTGACGCTCAGATGCTAATGCTTACCCCTCTCTTATTTATGCACACATGTATTCACTCATCCTCTGATGCATATACACTTGTACGTACAACTACACGAGTGTAGACGCAGACATGTGTGCAGGCACAGGAACACAAGCTCACAAAATCACACCTGCGCACACACATAAAAAAAATCTAATCACTGGAGATGGGTAATTGATAGAGGCACATATAGACATAAAAGCCTCTCCCACACACATATGGCGGTCTAATTTCCTCCAGGTTAGAGGACACTGAGGTTTTTGACATTGAGCACAGCGAGGGGAAGTAGTTTATAAGCTTTAATAAAGTCAGATAATAAGGGCTAAGGTAAATAAGGGTAAGGTTAATAAGCTCTGGACGAGGAGCATGCGATAGAACACAGAGCCTGGAAAAAGCGAGCAGACCATAGGTTCAGACAGATCAAAGTCTTACACCGAGATTACTCCTCTTGGAAAATAAACCACAACAAATTGGCGGCAGCGGAGGACTTCTCTCTGATTCTAACTACGATAGCATCAATTAGCACTTCAAAGCCGCATAAGGGTTTTCTCCAGCTATCTTTAGATGCCAGTAGGCGTCTTTCTGCCTTTCTGTCAATAACACTCAAAGTTTCTGCGGAAGGAGAAAGAAAAAGGAGGGAGTTTGTAGGAGAAAAAAAAATCAGCTGAGAGACATTCGCCAACGTCTCCAGTACAATCTGTAGAGGTCAGCATCACCTTCATAATTGGCGTCATTACAAAGATGAGCAGTCTTGCGCTTAAAATATTAAGACACACCAAAAAGGGGAAAAACAGCCCGGAAAGAAAAAAAAAAAAAAGTCGGCAGGATAAATTGGTGCAGAGATGAATCTCTGTGCGTGGGACTGTGTTGTTTTTCAGTTGTAGATTCTGAGCGTCTGGCTCTTCGCAGCGCTGTTGTCAGGTGGAAGTTATAATGATGCTCACTGTTAACACTACTCTTTCTGTCTCGCGGCGTTACGCTCCGCATTTTGAATTTTTTTTTTTTTTATAGGCCGAAAAATCATCATCATCACCATCAAACAGCAGCATGAATTATGGTAGTCATCAGCGCCGCTACACTGATCCCCAGACTGGAGCTGCACACTCAGGCTGGCTGCATCCCTCCCGTGCAGTAGGAGGGCAGCATGACCCTAATATTTCAGCCTAGACGGAGTGATTGCCGCTGATTGAGATTAGATTGCAATAAAGCATCGCTCGCTATGGAGGCCTTATGATTTTCCTCCTGCGCTTTGTCAGCTGTACAGATTGAGCTGGTGTTCATTATCATGGAGAGGCTGTCGACTGTTTGGGGGAATCCAGAGGGAGGCTGCGAGGGAGGAGACAAGGAGAGGGGGAAGAAGAAGAGAGGCGGGGTGGAGGGGGGGGGGTAAATCAAAGCAAAGTTTGGTAAACTTTCCTGAAGGTCGTCCGAGAGCGTGGCTGGGACGGGCCCTGGGGGAGGGGCAATCAAAAGACAGCTTTGTCAACCAATCAAAAGGCAGGCACCGTATCATCTTCAATCGACAAAAACACGCCCGTGGAATAAAAAAAAAGGAAGTGCGAGCGAGCGTGCTCCGCTCCCTCAGAAGGCGGCTACAGAGGGACCCTAACCTTTATCTGTGTACTTCATCAGCCGACTCAAGCGACTTTGACCTCCACAGCTATTAGCAGGCCTTTCTGACACACACAAACACACACCAACACATTAACGCACACACCTACAAATGCACTCTGTCCCTGTCTTTGTTTTTCTCTTCAAAAGCACACATAGTAGGGAATTTAACGCTCCTTCTCACACACATGTACGCACACAAACTCACACGCATACACACACTGCTTGGTGCTATGGGGCTGTTTACATAAGGCCTTGCCCTGGGAAAGCACTGTCATGCTGCCAATGCTGCCAGCAGCGAAAGAGCGAATGAAAGAGATGGAGAGTGCGGAGGGGGGGAGGAGGAGGTGGGAGGGGGGAGGAGGGAGAGATGGCGGGTGATGGAAGATAGAGCTTTGCCAGTCTGATGTGCTCACAGCCTCGGGGACCAGCGGTCAGTCAGAATGAGGGATAAGGATGGATGGAAGGAGGGATGCGGAAAAGGAATGCGAGATGAAAGGAGAAGTGTAGTCAAAGGAAATCTAAGCAAGAGAAGGATGGATTTGG
Source organism: Decapterus maruadsi (assembly GCA_030347415.2). Lineage (NCBI taxonomy): Eukaryota > Metazoa > Chordata > Actinopteri > Carangiformes > Carangidae > Decapterus > Decapterus maruadsi. Next base: position 20,435,830 of record CM064887.1, on the reverse strand, counting down.
ATGGATGAGGAGATACATGAGGAGGAGGAGGAGGAGGGAGGAGGTGGCATTGGTGGTTTAAGATTAGATTTAAGTGGAGTGAAGCAGGCCAAACTAAGCAGGGCAGAAGAATGGACCGACAAGCAGAGAACAAAGGAGGTTAGGGGAGAGATTGGCAGGAGGAGGGGGGGGGGGGTGATGGAGAGACAAAAGCAAAAGAATGTAGCAAAAGATGAGACGGAGAAGGGAGGAAGAGAGGAAGGATCCCAAAGCCCCCCCCCTCAGTCCCCTGCCCGGTTTGATGCCGTTTCACTTTGAGACTCTAAATCCATACGAGTCAACGCATCAGCTTCATGTTCACACACAGACACAGTTTGGACCTTCATGTCCGCGCTTCAAGTTTATTTATTCAACCGGTAGAAAAGGAGGATGGAGGGGGAGGAGGAGGAGGAGGGAGGGGGGGGGATGTACCCAAGGTCAAAACCACTTAAGTGTGTCCCTCTCTCTTCTTATGTAACCTCTCTCTGCCTCTCTCTCTTTCTGTATCTGAGCTGCATACTAAGACACACAAACTCAAACTCACACTCACACACACACGGAGGCATACTAAAGCAGGCAGGAGTGTATCGATTTAGCATGGTGTGCAGATTCCCACCACTGCCCCTATACGCAGATTAAAGGGAGAGGAGAGGAAAACACACACATTCTTTTGCACTCGCACCCTCGCACGCAGACGCACACACACGCACACACCTGCACACCAACTCAACTCGGCGAGGCAGCTTTTGCTCTCCAAGCTTTTTTCCTTTATCAGTGCAAGTGGGGTACAGTCATTATGCATATTCATTTTGCGCATATTTATAATTAGTTCTCAGGCGTTAAGTGGTTTTGACACTGTTTTCTAAACATGCAAGTTTCGAGGTGCAGCATTTTTAGATTTAATTTAACCAGGATGTGCAACTGTGCGCATATAGGTGCGTGCACGAGCGTGGGCGGGTGCGAAAGGTGAGCACGTGTGTTTGCATAATGATCATTCCCCTTATGCTCGGGCTTCTTGGGGCTCTCAGCATGCCAGCTGTTATCCCCCACTGAGCGACACCACATACACATATACGCTGATGATGTCACAGCCTCTCTGTTTCAACATCATCAGTCTGTGTCCTCCTGCAGGACGGTCTTAAGAGTGATGTGTGTGAGCCTCGAGGAGTGGGAGTATGTGTGTGGTGGTGGTGGTGACTGTGTGTGATCTCTGTTCACTCTCCTCTGATACACTCTGTTCCCAAAGCCACACCATTAGTGGCCCACCGGACCCTCCGAGATATTCCAAACGCAAACCCAAAAGGAGCTTTTACTGGCATGCACCAAAGGGATACGGCACGCTCTGCTCCATTAAAAGCATTTAAACTTATTTTTGTGAGCCTGACAGCTTTTTTTTATCCTGGATTGTGAACGCAGTCCTCCAACACACACAGTTTGGGATGTTTCCCACTCATGCCGTGCGTTTTTAAAAGCACTGAAGTGATGGTTTCCCGCAAACTGTGGGTTAAGACCCTAACATGGACCTTTTTTTTTTTTTTTTTAACCACACAACAAATAACAGCGAAAACATTTCGTGACCCAAAACTGCAAAAACAAAAAAAAAATGGCCAGTTTTGGGGTTTTATTTTTGTTGTGGTTTGCCATGTGACTAAAAGATGATAATTTTGGAGATGCATTTACATGATTTGATGGATTTTTGACAACTGGATAACTTGACTTGGCTCCAGATTCTTTCTTTTAAATTGGTGCGTTTTACATTCCTCTTGCGTTTGAGAAAAAAAAAAGGTTTCAGGTGATTGACAGCGAGAAGAGAAAAACACGATGCAGCGCTGACAGAACCAATGAAGTAACAATAAAAGAGCGAATTTGACAAAACTAATTTAAGGCTTTACTGTGGAGGATTATCCCGCTCATGCAATTTTCAAGTCTCTGCAAGTTGTTTTTCATACGGTAACAAGAAGGAATGGCAGCAAACAGTTTTTTTTTGTTGGGGAGGAAGAAAAATTAGCTCTGATATCTTCAACGCTGTTGAGTGAGTGTGCAGACAGAGCAGAAACCATGTGAAAGAAGGAAAAGGAAAGATGTAGACAGAAAGAGATAGAGAGAGAGAGTGCTCTGCCCTTTGGCAGGAACCAAAACAAACACCCACTGAAGGCAGATTTCCTTCACATTGAGCAAATCGTCTATTAGTGCACACTTTGGAAATCTTGCCAGTGGTCCCATTTCATTGAAATCATACACTGTGTCTTAAATTGCAAGCTGCCAATCTTCCACTCACTGTTTCTAAGTATGGCAACATGCAGTGGCCACAGCGGCTCAGGAGGTAGAGCAGGTCGTCCAGTAAGTGGAGGGTCGGGGATCAGTGTCTTTTTTTCCTGTCATCAGACACACAAAGGAGACTACAGCTGGTAGTCGAAACACAATTAATACAATCTTTCATGTGTCTGACAAAAGGGGAAAAAAACACTGATTGTCAAACTGAACACATAATGAACATAATCCAACTATTACGATGAGGGTGAGACACCTTACCCACCTTGCCTCATGCATATGAATGTTTGGTTGATAGATAGACAGACAGACAGACAGACAGACAGACAGACAGACAGACAGATAAATAGATAGATAGATAACAGACTTTGAGCATGACATGGAAAAGTGCTATGTAAATACAAGCCATTATTATTAAAGGTGTACAGAAATGGCCGTTTGTTCCGTTTGTCGCGCCGAGTTGTCACGAGCTGCAACACAACTTTACCCGAGTAAATTTAACGGATTTGATTGGTCGCGATCAAACGGGCAGGATATTCAAAGCTTGGGGCGAGTCTAAACTCTGTGTGTGTGTGCGTGTTTAGATGTTTGAATGACGGATGACAGATCCAATATCAGTGGCTTTTGAATCTGACGTATAATCCGGGCGCCTGCATTGTCCAGTGTGAAAAAAAATATACAACAAAATACACACTTTCATCCCGGATTTACTCAAAAATAGAATTTTGCACAAAGTTTGGCCTACGTCGTCTGATAGATGAGTTTTTACACTAATTTTATGACCCAGAGTGGACTCAAATGCAGTTTTCTTTTCTGTACACCTTTAATTTTGAGTGCAACACAACCTGTCACTGGTGTGCAGCATGTATTTCCAACCCAATAAGGACAAAACATCGTTGACACTAAAGGCGGCCTAATTTCTCAGGAGGGACATTGATTGAAATAAAATGTTCATCTTCAAGTCTAGTGAGCTGTGCAGCCACAGACAGGTGACAATCACGGGTACATGCTGCCATCATCATTTCTGGTGAGTGCACATTGCTAGTGTCAGATTTGGGTCAACACTACCCAGAATTCTCACACTACACCGGTGCATCAACGAGGTACACCATCCACTTTGAGACACAGCAAAAGACGAACGGTGAATTTTGATGATTTAAAGTTAACTCAGACTGTAATTCTTTATCCAAACATTTTATTTTTCTTGTAAAACTGAAATGTTCAGCCCACGAAAAAGCACACATCCAAAAAAAATATTCAAGGAGTTTTTGTTTTTATTTTTATCATTGCTAACCTTTGTTGCCAAACCCAAGACCACTTGTAGCATCTTCACAATAAATATATCTCTGTGGTTTTCTCATGGAAAGCCTTTAATGTGAAAAGCAGGAGTAGGAAGTGTTCAGATCATAACACCATGCTGCTCTCTGTCAGATGAAAGGAAGCACGACGGTGTAGGAGAAATGAAATGAAAACTCAAAACTTTCAACACCACAAGGCCCGTGAGGAAAGTATGTCAGGTTTGCCGTGGTGATGCAACTTCCATTGTAATTTGAAATCAGTCGCACCACGTTTGAGAGAGCAGGAAGGAGTAATACACAAAGTAATGTAGTTAAATAAATACAGTACTTTACATCCAGTGGAGATGCATGAGACAGATTCAAGAAAACTGAGATCAAATACTAAAAATGTAACCAGTAGCAGGCGAAGGCTGGAAAAAACTCTTCACTTTAGGTGGTTGTCATTTTTGTCAGTTTGACAAATGGCTGCAATTGCGGCTCTTTCACACAGATACCGTGAGGTCTGGATTGACCGTTTGGATTGTAATGAACCTGTAAAACCCATAAAAGCTCAGTTTATCTGATGCACGCAGTTACTTGTTAGATTAAGTACAGGTAAAGGTTGATAGTGATGCAGCTGCACTTTAAGCTTGGAATAGCTGCCGCTGCTGCCGCTGCTTAGTATTCTGTCCTACTTTATGTCTCGCCTTTGTACTGTCTTTCAAATCGTGTACTTAGGCACTGGAAAAAATCCATAATTTAACCTTATGTAACCGGTTTTGTGTCTGTGTGATACATTTGAATGTGTTGTTTAAAGAGGGTTACGGCTTCTATAGCACTGAAACTTCCCAATAACGCATTAAGTGAGTTTTTTAAGTTTAGACCAAAATAATGACCATTGATGAGCCACAGACTGAGGGTTGAGTTGCTTAAAACTATTGAGCTGCAACATAACGAACTGCGCTGCATGAAGTTTTCAAAAAGTTGGTGTGACTCGTTCTAAACAGTGCAGATAAGACTCAGTTGCACAGACTGTGCAAAAGTGCTTTCTTCCGTTTTTTCCTTCTTTTTGCATTGTACTCATGGGACAATTATTGGCCAAGATAAATGAGACCCTTACAATGAGACCTTTACATTTTGACCAATGGAAACACAAAGGTTTCTTTCTTTCTTTCTTTCTTTCTTTCTTTCTTTCTTTCTTTCTTTCTTTCTTTCTTTCTTTCTTTCTTTCCCCATCTCCTTATTATAGCACTGAGCTGTGTAACAGAGATCAGGAAGGCTCACACCGTCATGCTAAGATCAATGTAACATGACAGGGGGCTTTTTGGCCAGGTATTTATAGGTCTACAGCATTATGGTCTCTCGCTTTCTCTCACACAGAGACGCTTCATTATCAGCGGCAAATCAAATCACTCTCATGGTGTGTGTGTGTGTGTGTGTGTGTGTGTGTGTGTGTGTGTGTGTGTGTGTGTGTGTTGAGGGATGAAGGATGTAGTGGAGCCAGTCAAGGAAAGTGGAAAAGAATGTCAGTGTCTCTCACTTGGCCGTCCCTGGTCACACTTAGCATGTAAGGTGTGTGCGTGTGCACCCATTAACATCTTCCCATCATTCTCTGAATACTTTTTTCCAGAAGAATCTCCTTTAAATCTTTCACCAGTAACAACCCATCTCTGTACAATAGCCTACTCTTTTTTTTTTTTTTTCCTTTTTTTTCAGGGCAAGTTAATAGACACCTAGCTTAAATTTGCTCTTTGATTTAGCTAGACCCAGTCGCTGCTATTAAATGTCATTTAAGGAGCAAATTTAAGTAGAAAATTGCTGGAAGAACAAGTAGGACCCCAGTCAGCTAAACTCTATTTATAAACCTCGGGGTGCTGATTGGACGATGCTTAGTTGCTCTTGTCTTCATTGGTTAAAAACACATGAAAGAGTCAGAGAGCAGGCACGCTCGCACACGCTAACACACGATCGCATGCGCGAGTGTGCATGCACGCGCGCCCTCGTACATGCACGGATACCACCGCCAGCTTAGGCAGGCATGTCTTCTAATTAACATCCAGCCCCCAAGCTGTAACGTACAGTACAGAGTCTAACAATAAATTCATCCTCTGCCTCTCTCTCTCGCACACACACACATACACACACGCACGCACACACATGCACACACACACCTCCGCTAATCCGCTATGTGTTTGCTGAGAGGCATTCCCCTTTCCTACCCCCACTCTTCTTCTTCCTCTCTTGCTCACATCTCTCCTTTTCCTTCATCACTACACTCACACATGCACCCACACGCACGGACATGCACGCACATGCACGCACGGACACGCACACATCCTCTTCCCAAACTGCCTTAAAAGAAAAGACTTTTAAGACTTATGGATCTTAACACTTTTTTTTTTGGGGTGGTGGCTTAAGGGTGTTAGAGGTGGTGTGTGCGCGTGTGCGAGTGCATGCAACACTGGCAATGTGTGTGTTGCAAAGATGGAGCACAAGAGCGGTTGTTGTGCGGCAGTGTTTGTGGCAGGCTGCTTGTGTGTGTATATTCCTGTGTGTTTGTGAATATGTGTGTGGATGTGAGGCGAAGGGAGGAGGTGGGGGGTGTTAAAGCTTTAGGGTTTAGAGGGATAGAGGCGAGGGAGAGGAGGAAAAGAAGGGGAGAAGCTGCAGCTTGTGTTTGTGTGCGTGCGTGCGCGCGCGGCAGCCGTGCGAGAGAGAGGCAAGCGACGGCGGAGAAACAGCAGCGCTAGCACTGCTTAATTAATCAACATCAAAAGACAGCATTAAAAATGAATGGAACCCGAAGCAACAGTTTGGCTAAAGTGAATTATTCAGGCGTGGAGCTTACCCCGCTGCCCAACATTCTATTACGAACTAAAATCTTGATATATTTTTTTCTCTTCTCGTGCCCCCATTTAGTCTCCGTTTGTACCAGGGCTGCAAAGTTTGCTGCTGAGGATCAATGCCTGCTTTGCCAAGGGAATTTTAGGCAAACAACTCTCAGTCCACTTTTCAGGCGCCTCTGTTTGAGCAGAATGCCATTAGTCTCACTGCTGACCACAGTTACGGGCCCTTAGTTCCAAATTAAGGCTCTATTCCTTTTCAATTAATTGTATTCGAGGAAGTGGTTTTCAATTAAATGAAAAAGTCGCTGAACTCTGAGATGAGGAGATCTTTAACCTAAGTGAAAATCCATTCTCTTTTCCATTATTTAACTGTAATTTGAATATCTACTCCGATCACCTCGAATTAAAACTGAGATAATACACATTTTAATCATTGATTAAGCACTGTGTACTGTCCGTCATGAGTCGCGACTGTTAATTCTGCAGCAGATTGCCATCAGGCGTCACTCCAGCCTCTCTATTAATTTGTACCTATAAGCTCTGAATTAATGCACTATCCTTCATTCATTATTTAACAATGTCATAGAACAGAACTCAACACTGCAACTCCGAGTCTTTATTTGCTTGTTGACAGATCTTGCAGCGTTCCCTTAGAAAGATAAAAAACAGAGCAGAATTTACATTTTACTATCAGTGGCTCATGAGGGGCCAAAACAACAGTTGCACTTCAGTGTAGCATGAAATGAAGGCAGTAAAAAAAAAAAAAAAAAAAAAAGTTGAGACCTCTGTGCAGGCTACATCTCTGTGTGGCTGGTGAGCGCAGATGCCGCGGCTTCCCAGCGCGCAGCTGTTCACACAGCCACAGCCACACAGGAGCCGTAAACTCTGTCGACCGGCCAGAGGCAGTCTGTCGCATACTGGTTCTGACTTCCTGTTACGCCGGGCCTGGGGCACACACACACACACATTGAGCCCCGTGCGTTCCTGCCCGGCGTCGAGGGGGGATAGCAAAGGAGAAAGCAAGATGGAGAAGTGGGGCGATAAGAGGAGATTTGGGGAGATGAAGGAGAGGAAAATGAGGAGAGAAGGCTGGGAGCTAAAGCAAGCAGGACTTTGTTTGCATACATTACGAAGTCTGGGTGCCAATCTCATCAAAACCAGACTGTTGCATGAATCATAGTTTTTTTTTTATAGATTGGGCTTCCTGCCTGTAGCCGAAACAGTGTTTGTGAACATTATTTTCCTTTTTGCACGTCTAAACATACAGTACCAACAAACATTTGGGCTATGCAGCATTTTACTTGTTAATGTTTTATTACCCCACATCCTAGCATGGAGTGAGTGGCTGCAGGAGACAGCACCACATCAACAGACGAAATTAAAACCAAACTGAGAAGCTCCTCGCACATTATAAGTATTTTATGTTTAACTTTGTAAGTGCGTTGTGTTGATTTTGTAGCAAACCAAAAAAAGCCTGAAAAAAAAAGACCAAATTAATTGTCGGTGAGGTTCTGATCTGATTTGAAAATAGACTCGACGAAAGACAGACTGCTATACAGGACACAGAAGTTTACATATAGCACACCGGTGAGTGAAAGACAGTAAAGTACACACTCACGAGAACACACTCACACGCACAAGTGCAATTTATTTTGGAAATCTTCTCCCTTGTGAAAAACTCTCCAGAGACACACTTTGGTTAAAAAAAAGGCAAAAAAAAGAGACATCTGGAACAACAGTCTGGGTCTAGGTCTGTGTCTACGGGGTGTATGCGCGTGCACTTTATACCTATATGTGTGTGCGTCTATGTTTTACTGAGCAGTCGACAATATGAGTTCACCTTCTCCCCAGAGTGAAAAAGTGGAAAACCATGCTGGTGTACTTGTGTGTGTGCGTGAATCCGTGCACTATACGCTTCTACGCTCAGGCAGTGGGAAGTGTATGTGTGTGGTGAAAGGAAAGGCTGGAGGCTTTATGTGTGCGAGTGTGTTTCCTTCTTTTTCCTCCCTTAGCGAATGCCTATTTCTAGATCGGTTTGAGGGTCAAGGTTTGGCCACCGGTGGAGAAAAGCTGTGTTCCCATTTAAAAGGGAAAAAAAAAGCCCCAGCTCTCTCTTCACAATGAAAAGAAGACCGAACACGCATCATCCTCTTAAAGCCTTAACCCTTGCTCTGCCATATAGCTCCTCGAAGCACAGCTCTTCTAAAGGCGGACGTGCTGCAAGGCTAGCAGATCCTGGATGAAACAAAGTAGATAAAAATATCCAAATCCCGCCACTCTGACATTTCACTGACCGGAGAGTCAGATTGTTAAAAACCCCCCAATTCAAATGTTTCTTTGTTTGCACAGGCCAGAGGCAACAGAGGAACAGTAATTGGTGGTGCAGTGATTTAATCAGAGATAACACATCGGTGCTTTAACCCTTTGCTTGTCTTTACACTGAAAAAGGCATCTCAGGGCATCCCGGCGTGCCTCTTTAAAACTCAGCAGCTTATTGGCAAACTTGTTTTTTTTCTGCATATCTAGAATTTAATTAAACTAAATTGCTTTGAGAAGCTCTTAAGTGTGAGTAATGTAATAGAATTACAAGATGCACCATTTATGGAGTTTATCGTCTGCATGCCGTACTCTAACGCACCTTGGTCGCTTGGCCTGCATGAGTCCCTCTGAGTTCTTGTGAAGTGAGTCATGATCACACTGACTCACGCTCTGACTCACAGGTTAACATTGGCCTCAGATCCATTAGACTGAAGCAACAACATGGGTGTAGCATCTCAGACGTCACTGGCTAGAGGGAATTCTGAAAGCATGAGTCTGTAAGATGCATTCATGAAGCGACTAATCAACTATGAAGAGTATCTTAACAAGGAGTTTTCAAGTGATTATAATTATTAATTGCTTGTAATGCTATAAGGAAAAGCCTATCTGATTCAACAGCTTTTGCCATGCTTCATCCTTGCAGAATAATATTGCAAAAAAGAAAAATGGAAAACATGTCATTTTGATATTGTAATGCATTGTCATTCGTATGACAATCTACAAAGAAAATGTTTGAAGTGTATGTGCGTGCGTGTGTTTGCATCTTTGTAATGCAGTGGAAAAAAAAAGATCATATTAAAGTGGTGAACGCAGCGGAAACGCAGAACAGATTTTGGCTGTCATCTCTCAGTGAAGATGACAGGTTAGTGGGTTGATGTAAGCACACGGTCTGGTGGCCTGATGATCTAGTCATCTGTTTGGCACCAGATAAAACAAGGTTGGCATCTAGGGGGAGCCTGTTTGTAGTAGAGTGTGTCACCTCTCAACTGGGCAGATGTATCTCCAACATGGAGCCAGAGCAGTTTTCAGAACGGAGCAGGTTTTTGGTTGTAATTCAGCATCTTTATACCTTGGCTTTGACTTTCATCTGCTAAAAATGCCAATTTTATCTGTTTATCTTTGTTTAATATGTATGACCAATATGGCTAGATATCCACAGTAATACATTACAGCACCACTTTTGCTACATTATGCCTGGAGTCCAAGTTGCTGGACGGGTTTTAAGTTTGGAAACTCCATATAGTTGCATTTTCCAAATGCAAAATTGGATGAAAACAGTGATATCCTAACTGTTTCTCACCACCATCACTGCTGTGCACTCGCTGTTGTTCCTCATTCGTAGTATTTTCTGCAACCAACTGTGGAGAAGGCAATCTGCCTCCCGTTTACAGCGGCACACCCATGCAGTGTACATAAATGGTAATGTGGTGTATGTGTTGTCAACCATGTTAGTATAGTATGTTTCTGATGCGGAGTTGTTGCCTGGGCTGGGATCCTTTTCAGTTTAAAGCCAAAAAAAAGCATATTCATGTGTACGCCGGAGTCTGCAGAGCAACAGAATCGGGCGGAGATAAATGTGCGATTCCACCTTAATATTCATGAGGATATGAACCCAAGACAATACAGAGTTTGGTTCAGTTAGACAGAAACCTGTTTTGTATATTAGATGCAGTGTCACAAGTTGCTGATAACGGTGCAGGCAGGGAAGACCCAAAACAAAGACTCAAAGACTGGATGGTGCAGTGAAGTAGCTTTAATAATAGAAACAACGGCTTACAGGCAGATGGGTATACAAGCAAGCAGGCAGGCTGGTGATTTGACAGGCAGGTCCAGGCAACAGGTAGCAGGCTGGCTGCTGCTGCTGGTGGTGAAACGCGCAGGAACATAAACAAACAAACAAACTGACAAGGAGCCGGCGACAAAGGCGGAAACGTGTGAAGTGAGCAGGGCTTGAAAACAAGGGGCCGAGAGGAGTTGGGAAGCAAACTGTGACAAAGCAAGGGTTTTAACATTCACCATCAACAAATATACAGGCATTGAAGTGGGGAAAGCACCTGGAATTATGGGCTGTTAAAATGCTAAACAAATCACATTCTCAGCAAAAACTTCGATGACGGATACCGGTAACTTTCCAGCTCTATTTGTGACGCTGTGCAAAGTAATTGCCCCCATCTTTCTCACCGGCTTCACCTGACAGATATTTTTCCACAGAAATAATTGTGGCTGGCGTGTCAAAAAAAAAAAAATTGGAAAATGGAAAAGTCACACCACTGTAACTCCAAGCCCAATAAAAGTCAGCAGTGCTGGTTTGTATTGGTTTCATTGGTGCGTCCATCCTGGCGCCAGTCGAGTGAGAATATCATATTATATCCCATGGATTTGTTATTTCACCTCTGTGTGTTTACTCTTCTGTCCCTTGTGTGTTATTATTTCCTTTGATTATGAACATAAATCTCACCTGCAGGCCCGGCATTTACATGCAGCTGAGGCGATCCAATCACAGGTGCAGGTGGCCACGATGCATTTCGCATTTCGTCCTGATTGCTCATACCATTCAGATGCTGCTATAGCATATGGAAATTATATGAAAAAAAAAAGAAAATCTTATAGAGATACATTTTGAGTCCAACATTTTGGAAACAATCTTCCAATCATCATTTAGTTTATCTGGCCCATGCCAAGGAATATACACTGTGTGTATTGTTATGATCTTCTTTTAATTTCCACCAGACTTGGCAGACGAAGCCCATTTCTTCCTCAACAACACAAAGACGTTACTGTAACTGTAGCACTGGAGCTCAGGAGAAATATCACCTGACTCTTTCCTTCACCTCTACAGAGCTTTTTTAGCATCTCTCAGGTTTTGCGTGATGGTTTTCTGGGCCACAACGTTTTACTGTGTTGGTTCTCTCTCACTGCTAGAGCTCTGCGTCGTTTTCGGCTGCAGCAGAAAGCAATTTTTTGGGGGGGTTGGGGAAGGGAGGGGTGGGGGGTGGGTTGGAAATAGCCCGAAAAACCCACTGTAAGCTACTTGCCCAGCTTTAAGTGGCAGACAGACATTGTTAGAGACTAACTGGGGAATTCATTGGGCCATTTGGCAGCTAAAAAGCCAGACATTTCCCCCAGGAGGTGATTGAATGTAAAAACAAGCACTAAAAGTATGGTGAATATTGAGTCTAGATTCATCAGGTGGACACAAACGCGGCTCCAGGTGAATGCTAATGTTGCTCTATGTCTGCTGGGTGTGTTAATAAGTGACTAAATATGGTGAAGTTATACAGTATTACTCTGTTTTTTTCCAAACTTGTTTCCTCTGTCCCTTGCAGAGATGTTTACCTCACTTAACCAGTGCCTCGCTTATCTCTATGGCAACCTACACAATGATTAAGACCAGAAGCGAAGTGTGAAGTTATGCAGTGTCGATTTAACCCATAAAAAAATATGCATCATGCAGTTTAAAGTTCATCTACAAAGTTCATCTACAAAATAAATCCCCACATATGAGTCATTTAAAGAAAGCTTTCATATTTAAATGTCATGTAACCCTGTGAGATGGGATCACTTTTTTTTTCTTCTTTTTTCGGGAGCCTCCTTTTCAGAGACTTGAATATGCACAGTATTGTGGGTGATTTTGTGTGGTTCTTCTCCGCTATAAATCCATAACATATTGATCTCAGCCATGTCATCCAAAATGGCAGTGTCCTCATCAACAAGCCAAGAGCTGCTGCCGAAAGAGCACAACCATGTCTGCAGAATGTCAAGGGATTCACAGCATCCAGATGTGATGCCAACTGTGAATTTTAATGGCACATTTCGGCTGCAGCCTCCATCGTGAACGTTCCCTCATCTAGCAGCTAAAAAAAAAAAAAAAAGACTCAGGGTCCATTCGATAACGCAAATTCATAACTCAGTTAGAAGATTCGCATTGGCTCCGTGGTGATGGATGCACGGAGACGACTGCACGAAAAAACATTACCGCGGGACATCTTTGCACAATTTGTCCCCCCGTAGTTTGGAGCGTACTCTGTGAAAAATCAGCTCTCTGCACACAACAGTAAGTTTTGAGATGGATAAAAGACTTCTATCGTCACGAGCAAAGTAGCTCCAGGCCAGGTTGAAATCATAACCAAGACTGACTAATGTTTATGGATTTGATAGTGTGCATGTGTCTTTTTGCATGTGTGTCTGAGTGTATATGTGTGCGTATATTGGGGTGTGGGGGGGTTGCTATCTGTGACTATTTATGAAAAAAAAAAAAAAAAAGAGGAGCAAGACTGCAGGAAGAGAGACTGGGAGAGAAGCAGCGAGTCTCTGTGGAGTTGTTTTGGTCATGGTGCTTGAGCACTCTGATTAATGCTCATAGAGAGACACCAGATGGAAATAGAGAGAAAAAGAGAGAGAAAGAGGGGAGTGAAGGGGTAGAGGAGGAAATTTGGGGAGAGGGGTACCGTGGAAGATGATCAGAGGGAGGGAGAAGGAGAGAGAAAAGGGGGAGGATAGAGGCAGGAGGTGGAGTGAAGAAGAAGAAAAAAAGATTAAACTTAACACGAAGAGATGATGAGAAAAAGCAAGGGAGAGAAAGTGAATTTGAAACTACACACAAAATGATTCTTCTGTGACTTTTTTGGTTATAGCAGAGCTTCTTTACTGTCATCCCTTTTCCCACGGAAGACCACTTTAAGTTGATTTTGAACTTTATGATTCATATTTAAACTTTTTAAAGGAATAAAAAATATTAAGCATGCTGCTTTAGCCTTTAAACTCGAGAGGACATGCTGTGTGGAATGAGTTTAATTGACAGCTGAGCCACCAGGTTAGCCAAATAAAAGTCGGGTTACAATCACACACTGCCTTTTAAATGCACTGTAATAACCTGTTTCCTGTAAATTCATCATCAGATTACTCCCTCACAGATAGTTAAATGTCAAGAGGATAGTCAGTTTTAGTTCTTTAGGTTTTTTTTAGATGGAATAATTTAGAATATAAACTGGTAATGCCACATGTAGAGAGCATTTTTATTCAGCTGCTCGGTGATCTTTCCCGTTTGACATCATTGTGCCAAGAAATCTGCCTTTTCCAGGAGAAGAATGTGTGTGGAAGTCAAGTTTTGAGTACAATGTGTAAGAAATCTGGATCAGTTGACTGCAGCCTGGCTACATAAACAAACTTAAGTTAGCTTGTATAGTGTTTCTTACCAAACTGCACTGTCTCGTATTGTTTATTTCCCTCCAAATGTGCAGCATTAGCTAGTTAGCTTGTGTATGTGTGTTGGAAAAAAAAAGGACCCATTCAGAACAACATACACCACTCCAGAGCAGCAGTAAATGATCACACGCTCCACGGGAGGTTTTATTTTATTTGCCAACTGAACTAAATAATTAGCTAATCATACTATTATTTACATATAACAGCGGGTAGGCTATAGCCAGGGTATTGCAGGGTGTGCTTTTACTGTAACATGACATAATCATGGCAAAACCGCAGTTTCAGTTAAAAGCACAGCGGTTGCTTTTTATTGTTTTAATTTCCTGAAAAGTTAACCATAACATGTCATGATGTCAGTGGCTAAAAAAAAAGTCTTCAGTGTCTGGTTGTGCTAAACCATCTCCAGCCGATCATTTTCTGTCTGTAGCGTTGGCACGCTTTGGTCTTAAGATCTTTTTACACTTGTGCTAATTACTACCCTCTTGCTCAAACTTCACTTCACTTGCAGTCCATAATATATGGGTTTAAATTTTGTCCTGTGTGGTACAAAAAAAGTCAGAGAATCGCACTCCAGGACACGATTCAGTGCACAAAAAGTTGAGATCGTTAAGTATGTAGCCCTAATGAAAAATGAAGCTACAGCCAATGATATTTTGAAAGACAGAGAGCGTTTTGTCAGTGCATGAAAAATGCATTTTGTCTTCTGTACCAAATAATCTTGCCATTTGCAGGTAAGCTTTTTAGCCGTTTGATGTTCTGCTGTTAACTAGGCTGTATCCACCCCGCTGCTTGGTCAGCATGGTGCTTTTCTTCCGATGCATGTTTATTCGTTCGCTTCTACAACAACGTTCAGAAATGTGTGTTTCGCAAAAAGAAGGGTTTGCAGGATGCGTAATTCACTGAGTAATTTAACTTCATTTGGGCTTGAAAAATGGTGAAGTACGGGAAAGAAAGAGTGCTTCAAAATGTGCTCCAACAGTGTCGCTCTTGTAACATTTCCTCCTTCTTTTTTTTTGAAGACTCAGACGAGGCTGTAAAGTGCCTATACAAACTGTTTGAGCAGGATCCCACAAAGAGCATCTGCAAAAGTGCTCATTATCTCACCAAGATTGGGTACAAGCCTGAAGAATCTCTTTTTTTTGTTGTTTAAGAGTGTAGTTGGAGATGTGAGGTTTACAGAGGAGAAAATTTTTGAAGGAGAGAGAAAGAGAGGAGCATGGAGGAGGAGGAGGAGGAGGAGGTGGGGGTGGGGTGGAGAATTTTGGGAGATCAGTGGCAGGGAAGAAGATGAGAAAAGAGGGTTTGGGCGCAGTGGGATTACTCCAAGATGTGGTGAGTGGGAGACAGGAATACAGAGAGACACAGAGAGAGAGGAGACAGAGAGACAGCACTTCTTTTTTTTGATTTGTACTAAAAAATTAAGTAGCCCCCTTCCCAAAAAAAACCTTCAGATGTTTTCACACTGTAATTTTAGAGACATTTGTCCAATAGAGGAATCAAAACAATGTGAAACAAATTAATGTTTTCATATGAGGTGAGGTCTTAGCTACTTAGCTACTTGAAATTAAAACCCAATTCTTGCCACGGTGAAAATAAGAAATTAACATCGTTGTCATTGATAAAAGAAGGTTTTTATTTTATTTTAGAGGAAAAGACGGTGGCGGTGCGAACCCAAAACACCGCTAAGTGGGAAACGTTTGGAAAGTCGCTCATCCACCTACACGTCTCCTTGAGAGGTTTTTCACTACTTTCAAGGCATCAGTATGCTAAGTAGTTGTCGGATCATCAAACAGCTTGTGAACCCCCTCCCATCCCATTTTTTGGGGGATGTGTGTGGGGTGGTGGGGGGCTCACTTCCAACAATTTTGTTACTTTTCAGAAAACTGAGGAGAAATCCACGATAACACTGCCAGCGTTCTCCCAGCAAGCTGCTTGTCAGGAAAGTGGAATGGCTTTTGGAAAGATGGAAATCGGGGAGCCGCCGTCTGTCTGTCTGCCCATTTCTGAAACCTCTCTCCTAAACTGACTATTCAACATTCACATCCACGTCACGCCACGTGTGAGGTTGACCAGCTGTGCAGAGGCGAGAGAAAGAGGAGCCGGGGTGTGAATTCCTCTACAGTCTCTCTCCTTTTTAAATCTTTACACAGCTATTTATGTCACTTTTCTTATGTGGAGACTGTCTGAAAATGTTCTACTCTTCTTCATTTTTTTCTTTTTTTTGAAGAACTATTGATATTTCGCCCACATTTCTGTCTTTAGATGTGGTCAGACGATACTTGCACTAAACTTGTACAGTGTGGAAGGTATTTTCAAACAACCTCAGCTCATCGTAATTCATCAGACTACTACACCAGAGGTTCTTGTGGTTAAAGTAAATATTATGATTTGAAGTTTCTGAGCAAAGAACAAATACTTTACTGTTGTTTCTCTGTGTGAGACCGTCTCTGTTTAGGAGCTGCTTGTTGTTGTGTTTTGGGCTTTAACACCTTTGGAAGTGACACTGAAATTGGACTGAAACCTGGTGACAGGAAGAAAGATTGACATAAAGCGAGGAGGCTTAGGAGGGAGGGGGGATGAGAGTGGAGGGATGGACACAGGCAGCAGAAACAGAGAGAACGAGAAAGAGGGAGGCAAGTTGAAGGCGTTGACCTTCACTCCATCCAGACCCACGTACAACATTTAGCACATATGGCTCCGCTTAATGTGGCGAGACTTCAGTATGCGTGTGTGCGTGTGTGTTTGTCTCCATTTTGGATCCGCTCACAGGTGTGCGTGATCATTAGTATGAGCGTGTAATGCTTCCCTATGTGTGTCTTTGATTTTTATTTACATGCCAGTGTTTACTTGTGCGGCGCCACATGGAGAAAGTCTGCATGTGTGCGTATACGTGCGTGCGTGCGCGCCTGCAAACACAAGCGTGTATCTTAATTGGACTCCATTCAAGTGTTTAATTACTCATTAGAGATGCTGCAAAGCAATCTATACACCAGCTTTCCCTGTTCGCTCCCTCTGCCCTCTGTGACTTCCAACCCACAGAGGCTCAAACGCTTTGACCCAAACTACATGGATTAGTTCACCTCGTCAATCTGGATCAACCCGTTCATATTAGATGAAGATCCTTAAGGCGGGAGGGCGATGCTGAAGCGAGACGGACAGCTAATAAGTCAGTCAGCCAGTCAGTTGGTTTGACACTCAGCCAGTTTGTTCATGTGTAAGATTAGCAGTCAGTCAATCAGTCAGACGGCAGGATGCCTTTTCATCCTCATCCAGGTAGTAGTCAATTAACAGGCCAGTCAGTCAGTCAGTCAGTAGGCCACCAAGCCTGGTAGTCTTCTACCTGGCCGAACAGTCACCTTCATAATTGTGTTGTCACCGTGTCAATCTGTTAACGCGTCTGTCACCCTGTCAATCAGAGAGTGGAAAAACTCCATAAGCTCTTCTTTCTTTCTAAAGCAGCAGAGCAAGTCAAAGTACAAGTACAGATAAATCACAAGTCAATAAAATATAACCAGCGTTGACATCGGAAACAAAATAAAATGGAAACAGCATAAAAATATTGGCAGAGTAAATAATAAAGGCTGTTTTTTTCTTCTTCTTCTTTCATAAAGTTGGAGCTAGAACAGAAAAATACGATCCCTTATGCTGTAATGGAACTTTTATCGGTGTTTGGTTCTTGGCAGAATACGAGATTGAAAGATCATAAATATCTAACAAACCAAACCATGGTGTGTTTGGTTTTGTAACTCTGCCCCTGTGAGGATAAAGTTTCTGGCCAAACGTCAGCTGGATGTATTTGTATAAATATACGAATGAAAAGAAGAACATGAAAGCAACTGTTTTTTATTTCCTTTTCCGTGTGTGTGTGTGTGTTTGTGTTGAGCCATGATAAACTATTGGTGGTCATGTTGATTGACAGCCCATCCCAATCTATGAGGAAAGTCATTAAAACTGCATTATAAAATCTGAAGAATGCATGAGTATTGATGGCATGAAAAATAAATGATCTAGTCTTTCTCCCTTCTTTAAACATTGACTCTGTGGATACGTGACATTTCTGCAGGGTGCTGACACAAATCCTCTCCTGTCACTGCACCCCACCTACCCATCTACCCACCCGCCTACCCTCTGAGAGATTCTTATTGGTGTGCGCCTGCTTGGACGCCAGCCATGACACCCTTCTCGCTCAGCTTTGGGCCAACCTTGTCGATACCAATTCAGCCCCCGATGCTGTTTATGCTGTCGACGGTGCCAAAGCCGGTGCTGCATCACGGTGAATGCCCCCCTCAGTAAATGAGGAGACTGATACAGGCATATCATGCACTCCTGCCTGTCAGCTTGTCAGATGCGCCGCGTGTGCCCGAGCTCTCATCTTGTCTGTCTGACTGACTCGTCCTCCTTGTCCATCCATCAGTGGCTTTGTTGCGCTATCTGTCTGGCTTCATGTCTATTCTCTCTCCACTTTATCTCCGTGTATTTCAGCTTCAACGTCACAAAGGTGACAATTATCCTTCCAGGGGGTCTAGAGATTTTGTTTTTTCAACAAGGTTTGTTATGTTAATTCAGTCTGTGGGTGTCAAGTTGTGTCTGTGTGTATGATGAGGAGCATGTTTGTGTCTGCCTGCGTGTGTGTCTACGTGTTTACGTGTGTGTGTATTTGCCAAGGATTGGCACAGGCGGCTCTCAATCCGCAGGGGGCCCATGTTGCCCGTCTTGGAGAAATACATAATAACCTTTCAGATGTGCTGAATGTCACCACGGTGATCTATGGGCGACATTATTCGGAGTGACAGATGTGAAACTTGTCAACACAACACAACTTGAGCTCAGGAATGGGAGTGTGTGCTTGTTGTGTGGGTTTTTTTTTTCTTTTCCGTGATTTATTTTTCATCTCTGCTGTTTACGTACAAGTATGCCATGAATGTGTGTGATGTGTTGGCTGATTGTTGTTGTTTCTGTCTGTGTTGAGTAAGGATCAAGAGGCAATTTGCATAATTAAACATGTGCATCTGTGTTCATGAATCTCAGTTTTTTTGTGTGTGTGTGTGTTGCTATGGCTGTATGTTGTGGTGTATATGTGTTGATGTACAGCCAGAATGTGTGCAGCGTATTGATGTACCAGAAGAGGCTGGTTTGCAGAGAGTTTGAAGTCATTGAAGTAACTGGTTGCAGTAAACCAAAAACCAAAGCTCACTTTCATTTACAAAATATTATTTTACTCTTCACTTGAAAAAAAAAATCCATCTCTTATAGTTTGGTCATTGATTTTCAAAGCTCATCCTCAGCTCTCTAGCAGTTTATGTGGAGTGTGATGAGTGTTGAGTGTGCGACGAATTGGTGATGAAGTAGAAGATTCTCTGAGAAGTAGCAAAAAAAAAGAGTATTTTATCTATAGTGTTCACAGCTGTCCAAAAAATTTCTCAAGAACTAGCCACAAGCTGGACCAGTTTCAAAACAGGTGTAGACTTTGTGTATCTTTTGTGTAGGCAGGTGCGAAGGAACAGAATGAGTGGATCCAAAGAGACAGTCAAAACAATCCAGCACACTGTCTTAACGTGAATCCCAGTGAACTACAGCCTACGGTGGCGTGAGGCTGCACAACATGTCACTGAACTCCTCTCATGCTGGACTGGATTTCTGTATGGGATATATTCAAGTGAGGCTTTAGAGCCACAGGCGACCGACAGCTTGCATGTTCCTCTTGGAAAACAGGATGCATCAGCAGCTATGAAGATCATTTCCAAACATGTAAAATGAGAAAACCTGAAATAATCCAGTGCTTTAATGTCTCACTTTTGGGTTTTTGGAATTATAAAGTAGAGATAAATGGAAAACCAATGCAAAAATAGCACTGGCTGTTTTTCCTCTTGTCCTCCTGAGCATTTTCAGCCACCAGCTGATGCTGTTACATGCATGTAGGCTAGGTAAAGTTCCGTCTGACTCCACGTGTGGCTGTGTATAGGGAGGTAACTTACAGTATTTACTCTGCTCCACATACCTAAGCAGCTATGCCGCGGGAATCACAGGCAGAGATGACAGCATGAGAAAAGGAACACCACATGCTGGGAGAGAAGCATCTAAGCAGTCTTAGCAAGAGGAGGATGTGTTTGTGTGTATGTCAGGGGTGGGAGTCATTTTGAACATTCAGAAAGGATGAGCGGAAAACAGAGGGAGGCTGGATTGGAGGGGGGGTAAAAATACACTAATGGGGAGGGGAGGGAGTTAAGACAGAAAAGTACAAGGAGGAGAAAACAAAGGCAAGATGAGAGTTATGATGAGTGAAAAGAGGAGACAGTAACAGTGTCAAAAGATGCTGCCGTTCTCCTGGAGGGGAAAAAAAAGGGAAGAAGTGCGAGTATAAACGAAGCTGAGGTGAGTGGAGATGAAGAGTGAAGGAGAGGAGGGGAGGGAAAGCAGCTAAAGACAGGAGCAGATGAAGATGGAGAGATAGAAACGGAGAGTAATGTGGAGTTAATTGGAGAGACGTTGAGAGTGAGCGAAGCTGCAGTGGAGCAGCCTGAGACGGCAACATTAACCAAGTCTACGCAGACGCACGAGTCGCTGAGCAGCCTGCAGCTCCCCACCCCCCCCTGCCAAGAAGCCAAATGAGGTGAAATTGGGCACATTTCAGATGAAGAATATGAATTTCTACATTTAAAGGAGTCAGGTTTTTTTTTCATTTGGCCAACAGTGCCTGGAATTGGTTGCAGTTAGGCAAAGATAAAAGGTGCAATCTCTTTGTGAGCGGCGGACGTGGTGGAGCGCAAAACCGGCTGTTCATTACCGTCAATAAGAGAATGATGATAAACTCCGTGCTGGCGGAAAGTATCGCTCACTGTGTCTGCTGTGTTGGAAGTTTGCAATGAAAGTTGCATTTCCCCAACTTCCGTGTTTAACTGGAGAAGCGAAGATTAATCGAAGGTTTAAAATGAAAATCAATCCACATCTGAGTCATCATCAGTCTTTTTCTTCTTGACTCATTTTCCAAAGAGCGGCCCTCTAAGAAGAGAAAAAGAACTGATTCGACTGGTCAGTTTTAATGCTTGACTTTCACCTCACACTCTGAGTTCAAGGTGCCGTGCAGGAGACAGAAGTTGAATTCATTATTTCACTGTTTGAAAGTCTGCTTTTTCCTCCTCCCCCCCCAAAAAAACATTTCCAAAACCATTAAAAAAAAATTCAAATTGCGATTTGTTTACACTCCCATTAGCCCGCTGTCTCCCTCTTCACTGCCTCCTAAAAGCTCCCAAAAATTCAAATATGCAGTGTTTTTAATAAATGTGATAAAAATGACAGCTTCACCATCAATTAAGTATGACAGAAAATAACACCCATCATTACTAAACTAGCAAATTTGCACATAATAACACAAAAAACTGCCCAAATTTGACTGCGATATGAGCTGCATAGTGGTTATTCTGCATGCAGAGTGAGTATGGTGATTGCACCTTTAATTTTTTGTGGTGTTTGTGTGGTTGTTTGCTGATGAAGAACTTGTAGGTCAAAAAAAGACCCAGCCCGTCTCATTTAAACCAACTTTTTAACTAAAGCGTTTTCTCTTGACTGACATCCCGTAACGAGAGCAGGTTTTTTTTTCTTCCTCCCAGGCCACACAGCATGAACGCCACATTAACGAGAGTGACAGAGGGAGATCAAGTGGAGCTTGGGGGGAAAAAAGAGAAAGTTAGGGATGGAGAGAAGAGGAGGGTGACATGGTGAGAAAAGGGAGAACGGAGGAGAGAGCGTGCAAAGCATCCTTTGATGTTTGTTCGCTGATCCGGCCCGCTGTTTAGGACACAGGCAGGTATGGTAAACATCCCAGGCTTCTCCAACCTGACGCTTTGATCACAGCCATGCTGAGAGATGATTGCTGATGACTCAGTGGTGTCAGAATATTAAGGAGTGGCCACAACACACACACACACACACATTACTGTACGCAAATGCCTGCATACAGTACATAAACACACACCCAGACACACATCAGCTTTAATTCTTCTTCTCCTTTCTCTCCTAATCTTTCATTTGAACTTTTAAACTCCTCCATTTCTGTTCTCTTTTCATTCCGACGTGCACACACAATACCATAAAAACCCTTTTTACACAGACTCTTTACCGCTGATTGTGGTTCAAGCCTCGAAACGAGCCGTTCACATCGAGACGAGAGCCAGCAGCCAAAAGCCGAGTCCTCCAGCCGCATCTGGCTAACCTCACCAGACAATTCAATTGCCCTGAAAGAGTGAGGAGAATCTGTGAGACATCAGGGGATTAGGAACGAGGCAAACCATCATATCATATTGCACAGGTTTACACACAAGACAGCATTAAAAAGAAATGGCTCCGAGCGGTGGAACAAAACACTGAAAAAGACAACGTACTGAACAACATGCACCTGAACAACACTGTTTTACGGGCATATTTTAAGATTCTGTTAAGTTTTCAAGATCTGTCTTCCTCCCCTACTTCTGAACCGATTACCAACTTTTCCCTCCTCGTTGGTAGTTTTGTGTGTGGAAATAATATCCACTGTCAATATCCCAGAGATGCAGAGAAGCTATTTTTGCCTGGAAATGAAAGATAATCAAGTTTTATCAGCCGTAAAATAGGAATATACTATATTTCTTGTCCCGGTGATAAGAGTTTACACAAAATGAAGTCAAATGATAAAATGGATTAGTGGACCTTTATAAATTTTACACTGTACTTTAATATGAGCTATCTTAAAGCCACTATGTGTAGAATTTTATGTTTTTGTGTTACAGCATCTGTCAAAGCGTTGTTATGGGGACGTTTAGAGCAACTTCCAATAGTATAACATAAAGCTAACAGGAACTTTAGATTTAAACTTTGTGATAGTTTATAGTCTTTGTAAACTTCTCAGACTCTGCATTATTCATGTGCACATCAGCAACAAGCTAAATGCACTTCCATTAAAGGTTGAAAGCAGGATATGGCCTTTGCAGAGCTACAGGTGCCGGAAAAATGAAGAGTAGCCTATCATCTGTACAATAACAATATTGAAATGATTGAATGAAATTAATCTGGTAAAGATACATAAATTCCAGAAAGTTTTAAGACCAGTACCGGTAGTACAGTTTATTAGCTTAAAAGGTTATTGAAGGATTAGCTAATACGTTTGCAAACAGACCACCGATGATTTTAATTCAGTTTGAGCAGCAAGTTACTACTGTACAAATCGCTCTCTATACCAACAAAACAGAGGTGTTATGGTATGTATGCATACTTTCTGCAATCTGCAATAATCCCATAATGCAATTCACCGCTCACCATTGAGTGACCAGTAGTGAATGATGTCGTTATAACACTGTCAAATATGAAAAAAGCAGCATGTTATGACAGTGTAGGCCTACTAACACTGTAAGCAGTGCTGTTATCTTGAAAGGCTTAAAGTGCTTGGGTGCAAAAAAAGAGTATTTTCCTCTTGTGATATCTCGTCATGCAGAGCGGCTTTTTCCAGCTTTAAGACATGCTTCTCTGAAACTTCTGGTGCCTCCATAATACAATGAGAGCGAATGACAATTTTGTTGTGGTGGTGATCCCATCATGAGAAAAACTTCAACAGCTAAATGGCTTTCAAGAAACAGTGGATAATCCACAGACCTCCCTGTGGAGAGTTTTCATTAGAACTACAGGAAATAGTCCCTTTGACAACAGTTGACACTGTTTGGCAATAAGGAAATTGTATTCATCTTTATTCATCTCACCTCAAATATGTTTTTTTTTTTTTTTGAAAGGCTGAACTGACACTTAGAGAATAAGAGGATTCCAGACTCGACATCTTAACTCAAGAGCAAGGAGATAAATTATTCATACGCTGTCATATAGAGAATTGACATTATCACGAAAATGACACTTAAAGAGTAAAGCCCTTTGAAAACCAAGCCCTGATTTTATTGGTGTAAAGTCTTTAAGCAAGCCTCTATAGGAAAATAATGAGGTTTTTAGTGGATTTTCTTCTGAAAACAGCAAAATATTGTCTTAGGTCTGACAATCTATAGATGGTTAGGTATTGATGATTCAATAACACCAAATAATGTATCTTAAAAATGATTTTTATTGACATGAAAAGGTTTGATGCAGCACAAAAAAAACTTGATATAGACACTTTTCCATGACCTTGCAAAAATTGAAATTTCATAACATCATTATTATGATTTTTACCATTATTGAAGTTGAACATCATAGAGAATTTTTGATGTCTGAGGACTCTTATTATTTGGAGGTTGCCATCCTCATTTGGGTCTCCTTATGAGCGAAACTGAAGGAAGCAGCTTTTTTGATCTGTAAAACACAAACGAGCATCATTCCTGACGCTTGTATTTGATGTCTCTCCATCCTGCGACGGCCTCTTTCTTTTAGCTTTCGTTGGCAAATGCCCCACATTCAGAAGTGGGAGCAGCTCAGGCTCTCTTTATTTTTATTTTATTTTTTGCTATCACTGTTAATCACTGTTATCTGATCTGTCTCAAAATCCCCTCGCATCTCTATTAACAAGGCATCCAACACATCCTGAACTGAGCGCCGTCTTCCTCTCTTTGTCATTTGCCTATGTGCCTATATGCTGAAAGATGCCAAGGAGTCAGTTTAGGACCTCTGGGCCAGATTTGTTCATGTATCAACATCAGACTCGGTTGTTGTTATCCTATTAGCCTATGGATAAAATGCCTGGTTCCTGCTGAGAGACTGACTGATGCATTTACACTACACAACATATAGTGACTGTTAGAGTTAATGGTTGTTTTTGCGTTTTATTATGAATACGTCTCTTGTCTCACAAATAATTTTCTGATACTAGAACATATGTAGGAGTTGGTGGTGTTTTGTTTCGTTGAGGTAAAAAATAGCATCAACTGTCACATGTTTAATCAAATGCTGGTTAGTTTATCATCTATCAGCTTGCAGCTTTCTATAGCCTGCAACTCACTTCCTACTGATACCAACACATCATGTTTCATCTGCCTCATAGTCTAACCCAAAGAGAGGAAACGCTCTAAATACTCACTGCACTGACAGGTCAAAATAACACTAAAATATCCCTTATACAACCTAGTTAATGTTTAATTAATTAATGTCATTGTTATGACAGGTTTATGCCTGCCCCTTTAATTAAAGTTCTTTAATACTCCTACCTTATGACAAGATTGAAATAGAAATATGTGTCAATGCTTTATTTGCTTAAACAGTGAATTTTATAACTCTACTAGGCTGTTATGAGTTGTTCAGAGAGACTATTTTTATTCTTAAATGTATTAATGGCAGCGGAGTTGCCACCAGGATGTGGGTGTTGGGTGCATGTCACGCATTCAAAGTGCACGTGTTGCACCAGAAACCATCTGTTAGACTTAGGCAACAAAAACACTTAGTTACATCTAAATAAGGACATTGTATCTGAACTCTTAATGTATTCTGATACTGAACCTATAAACACAACCTTTAAGTCACTACAAGTGGATGTTGTGTTGCAAATGATGTATTTTTGTGGAAATCAACCCACTTGGAATTTGACACATATGTAAATTGACAATATATCATCATTATGTGAACATTATCCCGTCCTTTATAAATGCATTAGGCCTAAAGTTATATTAAAAAAAACATGGCGGCATATGCGCATTAAAAGAAAGACACACCATTGTGTGCAATTTGCCCTCACTCACCTCACACAGATAAGTTGTGCGAGGAAGTGACGCGCTGTAAGTGTGAGTGCATTCTCATGTCTTTTCGGTCAGTGCAGTGTGTGTGTTTAATTTCAAATGACACGCAGCCTTAGAGCAAGCCATGCAGGGACACACACACACACAGATCCACACACCAGCATGTACTGTTTAACAGCTCGGAGTGCCGTGGCCACACACCTGCACATGCAGACACACACACACACACACACACACACAGATGCCTCTCCTGGGCATATTAGGAATGCAGACAGTGTCACAGGAGCAGGGCAGGGCGCTGAGTAGCTTAATACAACCTAATGTATCCTGGCACATTAGCCCTTTCTTGCATTGAGCATCCTCACTCATTGAGAGCCATTTTACCAAGCCACTTTATCATTTAACCAACCACACACACACACACATGCACACATTTTCATCACCCACACACACACACTTGATTGTATACCCCAGTACTAATGCTCAGATGGTAGTCATCCATAAATGTTTCAGTGCACAAATCAATAGGCAAAGCGCATTTGTCTCAGATGGAAACCCACAGTCGTACAAATTGAAATGAAAGACAGAAAACTCCTCTTCCATCTGTTCTTCCTCCATCTGGCCTCTTCCTCTTCTTTTGCTCTTATACTTTCCTCCTCTTTCGCCTTTTCAGACTTTAAAAAAAAAATTTTTTACCCTCGTTTCATGGAGGCTCATTATCCCTCCTCATGCTGCACCCCTCCTTTCTTTTTCGTTTGTCCTCACCCTGCACGTATTTTCTATTTCCACGTTCTCTCTCTTTGTCTTACTCCCCCTGTTCTCGCCTTTGGGCCCTTTTTCTTTTTTAAATTCTCATTCTGTGCATTTCTCCCTCTGTTTCTCTCTCTGCCTTTTCCCCTCCTTTAGTTGTTAATCAGAGTTGATTGGGAGCAGAGAGAGCCGAGAGGAGCTCCCCAGTGGATCAATGCCTCTAAATGATCTGTTCAAGGATCCCTTTAGAACCTGCAAAACTCGCTCTGATAGGGCACCGAAGCATGAAGGCGCTCATTTCACATCTAACTCACTTCCTGATTTGCCCTCTGGGAGAGAGATAGGGCTGCAGTTATTGGGATAATTTGTCCCAAAGCTAAATATCCCACTAAGCAAAAGTGCTTAGACCAAAATGTCTTCATTCCAGGCAATCAATTACTGCCAAGGTGAGGGGGGAAAATGATGAATTTGTTTAAAAAGCTCAGTGTGAGTGTGTGTGTGTGTGTGTATGTGTGTGTGCCCCATCTGAGATGACAAGATTGCCCGACAACTGGCTTTGTTTATGCTCATTTGACTGAAGAAATTTTCCTGCGCCTCAAATTTACTGAGCTTCGAGAAACACGATTTGATAACGCGCGGCAGCTGAATTTTAAATGTATTTGACGTGGTACATTTGAAATTAAATTGATCGTAGCCATGGTGATGGATGATGTTAATGACGAACAAGAAGAAGCGGTCGCTACAGACACAGACATGTGCACATGGGCCCACAAAGAGATTTGATATCAGACCAAACGATCACACATGAATTTTAAACAGCTTCTGAAATGTTAGATGGTTTACTAAAGACACGGAATATTGAAACCTATTCAATATGGAATCGCTGTGGATCGTTAAAGATGCAAAAACAAAGAGATTATCAAGCCGTGCCCTCGGGACATATTATTCATGTTAGTGCTGGTAAATAAAATATCTGAAATATCAACTATTTTAATAAATACTGATGTATTTTCACACAGAGGGACCCAGATATGAAAGCAAAACTGTGCATGGAAAAGTTATATTGTGTATTGTGAGACTTAAACGCCATATTCTGAGTATTTATTTGTTATTAGATGTGAAATATTAATTTATCAGTTTCATTTTGAGGAACTTTGTGAATAGATGGTATGAATTTGAAATCAAAGCCTCATATTGGGAATGTTAACATGAGATTCTTTCGTATATTGGCCTATGGCAGTTTAAAAGATTAAACCATGTGATATTAAATGTCTTTTTTTGTGTGTATTTTTACCCAAAGCCATATGAGGCCGAGTATTTTGTGTTGCAAAGCTCCATTTTTGTCCCTTAGTTATTAAAAACATCAGCAAGCCACGGCACCGCACTGGCTCCGTCTTTTGATATCGAGTTGATCTGAAGACCACCAGCCTTCTGCCATTAATACTTAAATAAAATGTGTACTAATCCACAGCTGGAAATAGTCCCAAACAAATGCACCCGTTTAGCTAATTGGCAGAAAAAAGTGCTGTTTCCAAAAAAAAAAAACGTATTTAACCCCTTTTAAAAATTAAGACATGCATTCATGACCCATTTTTGAACATTTATGAAACCAGGGAGGGAAAGGGAGACGGGTGTTACAGACAGGGTGGGGAAGCAGAAAGATTTCGTAGTAATACACAGTTGGTTTTGATCTTTTAATGGCATTTGTTGGCAATAACAAAAATATAGAATATCACCAGATTTATCCTTGAGGAGAGACCGTTTCCCTCCACTGACTACAAGATTGTAAACAGAAGTTCAATCCCCCATATATGCAATATTGGCACCACAACATAAACCCAACTAGAGCATGCATTTTGTAGGTATGAAAAAAAAAATGCAGCCATATGTTTCTAATATATTATATCGCAGAAGAAGCGGGGGCTTTTGAAAAGAGACGAAGAGATGGAGATGGAGTTCAGGCACCATCTTATGGACTGTATTTCCCATATGTTACCTGCATTCATTTCACAAGATCCTTGACTCAGTGCCAGAGGGAAGATATAACAAGAAAACCTGCCACATTACATAGCCACTCCAACGTACGTGTGTGTATATCCCCCGTATTTCTTCTTCGCTAACCTCTGACCCACTTGTATTCATCACGCCAGCCTCAATGATCTGCATGTGTATGGAGCTAAGTGGACATTCACCACAGCTGCCTCTATACACTTGCTCGAGGGTGGTGGGATGATAATGCGTACTCGCTCCCATCACTCGGCCTACTTATCCTGAGTGTCATACGAGGAGGCTCATTCAGTCCATGGAACAAAAAAAAAAAAAAAGACTACCCTCTAAACATACGAACAATTCCCATGAAGCAATACTATTAAAATGAAATTGGTTAGTGTGCAAACTTCTGCCATAACCAGAGGGATTATTGTAGAACTGTATGGCCTTCTAACAACAACAACACGCACCCTCAAGGATGTTTTTTGCTCTGTATTGCGATGACTCAGGTGGTATTAAAGACCATCTATCAGAAAGCATTGGTTGAAGAGTCCTTGAGCAGTGTGTTAAATCTCTAAGGGCCTGCTGCTGCTGCTTGGTACATGACTGTGACCTCTGATCCTTGAGATGTGCAAACACATACATAAAAAATAAAGTCCCAACAGTAATCATACAATTTCATGTAATCGCACTGCACGGCCTGACTGCACTAAGTGGATGCTCCCCACCACAGTTTGTGCAATCATACAGAAACTGAATACACTGTAGTAGGTAGTAAACATTCATAGCTCTGTAGAAATGTATGCATTTTAGCTCTGTAAACTATTCCCATAGCCGTCGTAGCACTGCTCGCTGATCTGTGCATATACCTGACGCCTGTTTTAACCGATTTCCCGTCTGTGTCTTGCAGGTTCTGGCATGGGGAGTACAGGGTGGCAGTGAACATCAACGACTATCTGGACATCTACTGTCCTTACTATGAGGGTCCTCCTTCCCACGGGCGCATGGAGCGCTACATCCTCTTCATGGTCAACCACGAGGGCTACACCTCCTGTCAGCACAGGATGCGTGGCTTCAAGCGCTGGGAGTGCAACCGTCCCAGCGGTCCTGACGGGCCCCTGCGCTTCTCAGAGAAGTTCCAGCTCTTCACTCCCTTCTCCCTGGGCTTTGAGTTCAGGCCCGGACACGAGTACTACTACATCTGTAGGTCACCCAGCGAGGCGATGTGTGTTTGTGTGTGTGTGCATGGTTAGAGACTGTGCATGCAGGGGCGGATCCATTGAATCTTTCACCTTGTAAGGAAGACACCTATGACCATGGGTGCAGATCCCAGGGGGAATTTCTGGGGTAAAACTTAAAATTAAACAAAAGTATTTTCAGACAGAATCTGGGATTGGGGGCTTCAAAATATCAGCCAATTATATTGACTCACTGTTTAGAATTGGGGATATGGGAGGGTCTTAGGAACGCGAGTAGACATTACATGCCTGAGACCATCAAAAATATGATTTCTAACTGTTAGGTTTACTGTTTGGAAGATGAATTGAATCTTTCACCTTGTAAGGAAGATGCCTATGACCTTTGCATTTTCCACTTGTAAATATTAAAGTTATAACCAATCAATAATCAACTCTTAGCAGAATAGGCAACACAATATTCTCAAAGTGAATGTCAATATCTTGTACTCTTACCCAGTAGTTAAAGCTAAGCTCTGCACAAACATCTCAGTGTTTTGTGTAAGAGTCAGTTATGCAGAATAAACAGAACAAGCATCACTCAAATGGTCAAATTTAGAACAATAACAATCTTACACAATTTTCTTTATTTCCTGCACAGAACACTGGGATGTTTGCAGAAGTTAGTGCTTATAGCTCTTTACAGTGAACAGTGGGTGCAGGGGGGGTACAGTAGGTGCCCCCTGTGCCACCATGGAAGACCCGCCCCTGTGTGTGCACAAGCGAAAGAGTGTTTGTTTACTCGTTTGTTGTGTGTGTGCATGTGCATGTGTAGGTGTGTGTTTGTGTTTACGTGTTATCCACGCTCCCGCTCAATATGCATTTGTAAATGATGTGTAAATATGCAATCAACACAAGCTGATTGAGAGGGTTCTCAAACACAGCCCACCATGTCGCTCCCACAGCTACCAGTGTACATAAACACACCTTCCACCCCCCACCCGCCCACCCTCCCCTCCACTCCCCCCATCGCTCTAACTCCTTTTATTTTTTGATGTATCTCTCTGCTTCTGTTCAGATCATAAGTGGCGTGCTCAGCAAAGTGGTAAAAAATGTCACTAGGCGTAGTTTGTAATCATTTTTATATTAGCTGTATTGATGTTTCTCCTCACTTCAACAAGTGATGTATTAGCACCACAGATGGGCTTTGCCCCCTGAGACTGTTTTTCTGAGCCGAGTTAAAAAGCTATCATTCCCCCAACAGGCACGGGACAAATAGTAGCTTCAAATTACTCTTAAACATTGTTTTCGGCTGCTCGCTGCACCAGATGGGTGGGATAAATTTACTGCATCCGGAGAGTTTAGCACAAAGATCAGTCGGTAATCACAGAAAAGCACGTTAAATTGACTTTCAAAAGCTCTGCTATCAGTGTCCAAACTTTCTGGCGCCGCACAGAAAAAGTGCCACTTTGAACGTGTTTGGAGGCTGGAGGAGTGTTGCAGGCGGTGAAGACGAGAGGTTAGCCATGTTGTGTGAATTCACAGACCAGCTGGGGAAATAGTTGAAAGGAAAGTGAATATTCCCAAAATGCAACAGTCATAATTCACACGATCACAAGAGGTCACTTATGAGGAAAATGCACAAACAGGATGTTTTCAGTGCTTGAACAAATGATCCATTCTGTTGCTTTTTGTTTTTTTCCTGCTGAGGACAGTGTTGGGAGTTGCTGTTAACACATTAGCCCTACACTTCACTTCTCTTCTTGTTATATACTCGGTACATAATATTGTTCAGACAAAGGACGGTGATTCTAACCAGACATGAGCAGCCTCTCTGCCACCTCACAGCCTGCCACAGGTCTCCTCATTTATCCCTGCACAGTCTGACCTCAACCTTGTTAGTAGGAGATGACGCATTCTCGCCATGACCCGTAATTGGATGGTAGTTTTCTACGCCTCGGGTGAAGGTCGCCACGCAGCGGCAGCAAATTTCTTTGACAAGTTTTTTATTTTTTTTATCCTTGGACAGTGATTCAGACCTCACAGCGATGTCCAGATATTGACATGGAGTTTTAATCCAATTTGTAATATGATTAGTGAGATCAGATTTAATTTGTTTTTGGCAATAATAAAACTTTGTGAATGAAACCACTGGAAATCAAAATGTAACGCAGTTGATTGATTTTAATTATGATGAGATGAAAGTAACACTGTTGAAAAAAACAAAACAAAAAAAGTATTTGCAAATATTCTTGGCCCTCGGTCTGTTGTTGTCTCCGCTGACGGCTGTCACAAAGACACAGCGGGCGAGAGTCAGCGAGCTAAAGAGGCGAAACTAACAGCCACCTGATGTCACTGTGCACTTTTCCCAGTCGGCGCACACAAACACACACTCACAGGAGCAGACACACACTCTTTTGTTTTCAGGCTCATGTAAGGATGGACGGGAGGGCCCCTCCACAGTTGTATAGTTGCTGACTATGGTATTGTGTCTCCGGGACCCCTGGGGGTGTTGTCGATGCCACAAGACGAGTGTGTGTGTCTGTGTGAATACATGTATGTGTGTTGTGGTGGAGGAGGAGGAGTTGGTGGTGGTGGTGATGTGGTGGGGGGGCTGGTTGTGGGGTCAGTTGTCAAGCAATTGTGAGTCTGTGAAAGGCCATGTCCATCATCCTGACTGACAGGCACACACACATTTTTGTCTCTCGCTGTTGCTCACATGCACAGAAGAACACACACACACACACATGCACAGGTCAGTGTTGATGTGGAACGACTGTATGTGACAGTTTTAACCACCCAGTTCTTCCGATGAGCGCGCGTGTGCATCCTCTCCACTGATGCTCTGCACAGTAAAACACATCAATCTTTGATGGTGATTTGTGGCCAGACCTGCACACACGCACACACACACATATGCGTGCACATGTGTGTGTGCGCACTGCTGTGTGTATTTGTCATGCGGTTGACATGTTGACAGGTCTGCTCCACCTCTTACTTCTCCCAGCTGCCATCTGATGAGGTTGAGTGATTTTCAATGGGTTTTTCTGGAGACGCTGTGGATTGTGGATGTGCTGGGAAACAGTGGTGCTGGAAGAGCTGATAAGACTTTTTTTTTTAAATGACAAAAGTGAAAATCATCAGAGGGCATGGCGCAAAAGGAAAGGAGGAGGAAAAGAGAGGAGGGGGGGATATATATCTTTCCACCTTTAGCCCCTTTCTCCCCGTAGCATTGCCGTTTTTCAGTCAAACAGCGGGGAAGCCGAGACAAAGACCTACAACAGGACAGAAAAAGTGGATTTCACGCCAGCAGCGCTTCGTAGGAGACCGGGATGCACTTTTCTCTGCGCGCTGTTAGGAGTTGTAGGTGGCAGATTTGAAGAAATTTGAGGCGAAGGAAGTGGCCTATAGAGAAGGCATAAAAGGGTAAAAGAGGTGAAGGGCAGAGAGAAGGATGGAGGGAGGAGTGAAAAAAAAGGGAGGAGAGGGCAAGGGAGGGGTCAGATTTATTTCCTGTGCACTGTGGATCTTGATGATGGTCCTCTCTGGGGTCACAGTGGGCTCTGGTGATGCGGACTTCCTCAAGGGAGGAGGCCAATAGGTCTTCACACACACACACACACACACACACACACTTCTGCAATGCAACCATCAGTGTGTGAGCGCATTCCTTTGCACATATGTGTGTGTGCGTGTCGGCCACCATCTCCTTTCAGGTCTCCAGCTCTATTTCACATCAGAGTGAGGTGGGACTAAAAACCCAGATTCAATTTCGTTTACTTTACTTTGAAGTTTGAATCCCAGTAAGTTTTAACATTTTTTTCCTTTTTTTTTTTTTAATCGGCATTGAGCTGCTGCAGCACGGTGGCTCTGTGGTTAGCACCGTCGGCTCACGGCGAAAGGGACCTGCGTCTGTAGGGAATTTGCATGGATTTCACTCCTCCGTTCCAAAGACATTCAAGTCAGGTCGCTTTAACACTGTGGTGGTTATTTCCCTAAGGTATGAATGTGAGTGTGTCTGAATCCCAGCGTGCTGGCTCATCCCTCACAGACTTGTTTACATTGCCTCGAGTGCTTCACAAGTGAGTTCACAAGCTTGGAAGCATGGGTTTAAGAGAACTTAAAAGGACATGATATTAGAAAGTCTCCAAATGCCCCAAGCAATAAATGTCATTGAAAATGTAATAGGCTTTATTAATGACTACATTATAACAAATTATTGCGTATAAAAAAAACGCACATCCTTGCTTTTATACCTTTGATGTACCATCTCTGACATATTATACCTAGTGTGATTACAGTTTTGTAGCTGTGCTGATGATCGCCCTGTTAAAAAAAAGGGGAAAAAAGGAGACGTGTCCTCACATATCTGCATCACACAAAAGGAGGTCAGCATCGACGCCCCGCACAGACCTCCAACTTCCAAGTTTCTGCCAAGGAACAGCCCAAAACCGTCCTCTGGTGTGGAGTCTGCAGATTAATTAATTCCACTGCGTCTTTGGTCTTATCTGGTTGTGTACTTGCCCAGTGTGTCTCCCTGCCATCCCATGAATAGGTACAGGAGCTTAAAGTGATTGGGGTGGATTATGTTGAGGTTTGGTGTCTTCCTGACAATTGCTATTGACTGTCCAATACTGGATTATCGACTGGGAGGGCTCCAAATCCCCAGCAGCCTCGAAAGCCCCAGGTTCGCCGTGCATGTGTCCGCTGGTTTTATGATATTTTAAATAATTGGGAATTTGTTTGAGAGCATAGGCACAACGAAATCACAATATCAACAGGAAGCATAACAGCCGATATAGCTGGATCCTGTATTATTACTTCGAGGATATTTTTCTTACCATCACCAAATCCAATGTGAAGGCCAAAACTAATCATTTGTTTATCTCGCAATACTCTCTGACTCTACTTCTCCGGCTGCAGCACTCAGCCCAGAGCTCATGAATTCCTACTGAGGACGTGAATCTTTTAAAAAAATAAAATGGCTCAGAAATATAAAATTCTATCTTGTAAAAAAATTTTTTTTTCTAAATCTGCTGGGTGCTATGGTTTTTCAGCAAAATATCACTCAAAGAGAAGTAAACTGTACATTTATCAGGGACTATTTTCCGATGCGGATTAATCCATACTTTCTGCTTTAATACAAGGACAGCAGCAGGACGGTGCATGTGGGAGTGACTCAAAGTAAACGATGGTGCCAGAATTCATCATAATGACAGAACGTGTCATATCTAAGGGATAAAGAAATATGACATATCAGGCTTTGGCTCCTACACAATGCTTGTGAGTAGGAAGGATTGTGTTAGTCCTGTCTCTTGAAGTGCCCTCTGTCAGATCTACTATTATATGCCGATTATTAATAAATAAATGTGTATTTAATTTGTTTACTTGAAGATGACAGGATGCATAATGGAGACAGAGAGGAAGGGGGATTGAAGTTAAAAGGGACCCACAGCTTGTTTTTTTTCTTACAAAGCAAACAAGTGGGTTAATCGACCCACGGTCACAGCAATCTCTCTCAGACCAACAACCCTGATAATAAGCCTCGTAGGCCTCGGTGACAGAACAATGTTAGAAAAAAAAACTTTTATTAAATGTCCTCAATTACATTTTTGTAATCAGCAGCACAAATCGCTTTATCTCTCATCTAATCTCCTCTTTCAATCTCTCTGCTTTCTGCAGCGTCTCCTCACCCAAACCATGTGGGGCGGGCATGTCTAAAGCTGAAGGTGTATGTCAGACCTCCAGGTAAGTCACGCTCTAACTACACATCCACACTGGCACGCAGACACACACTCGCACGTGTACACGAAGGGTCCAGATTGGCTATCAAAGTAAAATTAGGGGGGAATAAGAGGTCTGATAGAATGCCCCGGCAACACTCTCTGCTCTGATTCACAGACCAGCCACCAGGCAACACTTTAACACCTTTGCACACACACATACACACACATGCTCATGCACACATTCTGACACATTAACTCATACAAGCACACACGAGCGTGCACACACCTACACACATGCACTGTGAAAAGTGCACACATGCACACAGGCACAAAGTGGCATACGCACTTCACATCAAATCACATCACATCACACCGGGTGTGAGGGAGACCTTCTGTCCTTGTAGAAAGAGAACAGAGGAGGCTGAAAGTGCTCTTCAAAAAAAAAATGTAACCGAGCCTCAACATCACTCTGCTGGCTAGATTTACTCATAAGAAACTAAGGGACCAATCTAATAATAAACCCACTGCATACAATGGAAGGCTAATCTAATAATAGACACTTAATAATTTTAATAAAATTCTCCTTATGCATGAGCCGTGTGGTAAAAGATGAAGCATGACTTTTTTTTTTTGCTCCCCAAAGAGCGTGCAGCCTGGTAAGATATATATATATAAAAAAAAGCTCCCTCATAGGCAGCACAGTGCTGACACAAGGAGTGCCACGCCGGCCTACAATGGTGCCATTTAAAAATAACTCAGATGATTGGCATGCATGTGGATCCGATTGCAACGAGGGGATTACGCTACACTTGCGTTATCTTTTAAGAATCTACCTGTAGCCTACGTTTCCTTTTCAAAAGAGCGGATTCTACGTCGTTGAGTTTTCCAACCATATAAGCCAGACTAAAGAATCAAATTCGGGTAGTAACACGTCTCCCTAGATAATGACGGAGCTTTGAAGATCTTCGTACAAGGATGAGAGTCGGCCTTCGCAGCTTTCCAGGATCAGATCATTCCATCTTCTGCTGAGGGGGAAGGAAATTCTCTCCTCCTCCCTAATTACTGAAACAACATACATTATTTTATTCTGTCATTGCCGCAGCTCTTTCTCCCACTCTCTTCTTAAATATTCATCTTTTTATAACTTTTTTCTTTTCTGCTGTTAAAGTAATCTGTCTGACATTGCAACTTCCATCTCATCTGTAAAATATTGTCACTAGAGTGATTTGCGAGCAGTTGCATGTGTGTGAAAGAGAGAGGATGTGTGACTTTGTGTGTGTGTGTGAGCATGTGTGCTGCTCCAGATTCCGAGTCTCTGTGATTAAACTGTAATTAGGTTGGTTAAACCCCCTGCAGAGCTCAGTTGCTGTCGTCTTCTCCTCCCCCCCACCCCCCCACCCCTTTCCTCTCCTCATCCTTCTCTGCCATCTTCTCTCAGCCTCTCCTTGACTGTTGAAGGGTGAGATTTTTTTGTGGTTTGTCGCTCACTTCCAACTTGTCTTCCCCCTCTTTGTCTCTGAAACCCAATTCCCTGTTCCTGTTTATTCACATCATCTTGTCTTTGTATCTGTCTCCGTGTCCCTCTCAGTTCAGATGTTTTGTCGTTTTTCTTTTCTCTCTCTTATTTCTGTTTCAGATGGGTCGGGATACGATTCTCCGGAGCCCTTCCTGACTGATGGGGGTCCAAGCTGGAGGCCAGGGTCGGTGGCGCTGCCGTTAGCCCTTCTGACCCCTCTTCTGCTCCTGGGATTCTTCTCCTGGCTGTGACCCCTCTCCCCGGCCTCCTGGAGTTTCCACCCAGGGTTGCTGAGCTGGGCTGGCTGTCCCTCTAAAATCCACCACCCCTCAGGGAAGCCCTCTGTCTCCGTTCCCCTCCACCCTCTCCCACCTCCACCTCTATACGACGACCACCAACCACCCCCACTGCCAGCCTCTTCCATGGGCCCAGCCACGTCGGACACCCTTCCCAGGCCTGGCTGAGAGGGCTGGGTCTTATTACGGGAAGGGTCCTGGGAACCTGCCCCCTCATCTCTGATCCCCAGATGATTCTGGGTGGAACAGAACAGCACCTCTCAGCTGAAAAAAAACACAAGGGAAATGTCTCTGCACTCATATCAGGGGGTCCTTTTGATTTGACTATTGACTCTTGGCCACTGATGGGGTAGATATAGCCATGGCTATGATTAAACTTGTCGTTCCAGTGCAGTTCCTATCATCCAATCACTGCAGGATGCATTAAGCGATAGGCTTGAATGCACAAAAATTGGATTTTGCCCCACATTGCTATCTCATCCTCAAACCAAGAATTGGAAGTGGCCGAGCTTGCGTTGTAATTGGAATTCTATACAATCTGGATGAATTCCAGCCACAACGAGAATAAGAGCGAATGCATGGAGATGAAGAGGAGGAAGGAAGCCTGGCGTGGTGTTCAGAAAAGAAAGAAAGAGAGGAGAGGGGGGGGGGAAACAATGCAGGCACAGATTTGAATAAATACATCCATATGGGAAATGTAATAATATATGTGTTGATATTTTCAAACCCAGTTTAGATTCACGGCAACGTGATATAAAAATCCTACAGTTTGATTTTTCTTTTATTTTCTTTTTTATTATATGAGGAGCTCAGATATCAAATAATGACAAGTATAACCATAGCCTGTTTGAGTAGGAGGGTATAGGGTGTATGTATGTGTGTGGGGTGGGAGCGGGTGTTCTCGGTGGGTTTGGTGAGGTGTATATTTTCAGGTGGGATGTGTTTTGTCTTATTCATGTTTCTAAACAAAGCATTTATCACAGCCTGGCCAGCACAGGCGTCTTCAGCACTGTCTAATGTCAACTGGGTCGGGTGACTTTTGGAACCATGACTTTCTCATGTATGAATGTACCACTGGTCACCCACCTCTTTGTCTTTCTGTATTATTATGACTGTGGTCACTTACAGTACCTTCTCTCGGACTGGCAGGACTTGGAGGGATGTGGGGATGAGGGAAGTGGGAGGGGGAGGGGGAGGGAGGTATAGGGAGGGGGTGTGGGCGATGTAAAAGGATGAACGGAGGGACAGGTGAGAAAAGGAGGCGACACTCAAGTTGCATGACCACTGTGAAACCTTCAGATCAATCTTGTTTGTAATGATGATATATTTTTTCATGGGGGAAAAATCAGAAACACCCTGCTACCGCTCTCTTGCTCTCCCTGAGACTTTTTCAGACATCAAAAAAGCAAACAAAAAAAAAAAAACTCAAATTCAACCTCTCTCCTCACGCCGGTTTCTTCCTGTCTGGCTTTCGAGTCATTGATGGATTAGTTCGGTGCCAGGAGATGAATGGACCCACAGGGTGAAACTGACTGGAAATCAGCCCTCGGAGCCCAGACCGGATCGCAATGGACATAAACACTGACTGAAGCTGGTCCTGGGCCCGAGGGTTAAACCAATAAGGGAAGCGCATAGACTGTGGCAAATGAGGCGAGGTGTGTGTGGTAGCATCACAAGAACACACATATGGGCATGCACAGACACACACACACACAATCAAACATACACGCACACACACACACATAGACATGCAGTCTTTGATAACAAGGCTGTTCCTCTGAGATGGTGGACACGACTATAAAGGGAACGGCACAAAGAGAGAGCGGGCAGAGGAGGGAGGGAGGGAGGGGGGAGGGGGAGAAAGTGTGTGTGTATCATGGGACTGAGACTTCTTTAATGTTGGGGAAGTGAACATAATGAGTAAGCACTGTGAACACACACACACACATACAAACCCATGTACAGATACGCACACGCAGACATATGTAGAAAAGCACATGCAGACCTAGACATTTACAGACATGGCATGCACATACACGCACACATCAACAACACACAAAACAAACACAAACATGGGGAAGCACTTCCTTCCCTGTTTCATCTTATTTTTGTAGCATTTAAAATCACTGTTAATTACTCCTGTGTGGGATGCAGTGATGGGGTATAGCCTGTGGAAGATTAAAAAAAAAAACGTGTCTTCTCTTCTTCTATTCCACTGATGCTGTCCTTCTATCGTTCTTCTTCTTCTCTGGTTTGTGATCCAATGGTCGGTAGTGGTTAGGATGCCTCCGAGGTCTGAGCGTCATGTATGAGTTTGTCTCCTTTTCTGTTTGTGGTGTTTTTTTTTGTGGAAGCTGACCTCAGTCATTAAAAGTCAGTCAGTCAAAAGTAAACACAGAAGTCAGAGCGAGGAGAGAAACACACAAATAAAGATTGTCTTTTTGTCTACTCGAAAAAAAACAAACAAGTGGGATTTCTTCAGTGGAAATGTGAATTAATTCTCAAATAATGTTTCTTGTTTTCTCCCTCCTCCCTCCCTAAAGGACAGATGATTGTATTCATGTACTAGACAGCGCCTGGGTCTCTATTTTGCCCAGTCTATCTTCCTCTGACGTCAAAGTCTTGGGACGGTGAGCGCTGAGCTCTGCCAGTCAAAGCATGAAATTATTCAGATGAAATCACCCTCTCCAATCTTCATCTGTTTCTCCCTCAGCGATGTGACAGCTAATCTGAACTCCTGACAACATGGAGACTGAATAGCTTGATAGCCCTTCCTGTCTTGTTTCCATCAGACTTCCAACAGGGTGGCCTTCGGATGATGGAAAAGTGCATTTACTCGAGTACTCTACTTATGTACGATTTCGAGGTACTTGCTTGCTTGGGTATATTCATGATCTGCTCTACTCTTGAAATAGCGTACTTTTATTCCTTTACATTTATATTAGAGCTTTTAGTCACTATAGGTATTTTTCAACTTTTACATAAAAAACACATATGATTGTCTTATAAAGTGGTTCCCAATCTGCTTCAATTGTGACCGCTTGTATTTATGCATATCCTAAATCTGCACATTAAAAAAAAAAAAAACCTGAGTGGCAAATATCGTAGGTAAAAAAACAAAAAAAACCTTTTACTTATGACTGACATGTGTCAACAGAGATACAAAACAGAGCTGTAACAAACAAACAAATCCATATTTTCATCACATTTTCCATTTTGAGATTTGACTGGTGTTCTCTCAATTCCTTCATCTCATTGTGCTCTAGCTCTTCCTCTGGCGCCCGCCTGGAGAATCAGCAGTGCCAGCTGTTTATTTCGATGTGCTCTATGCCTAATATTTGCATAACAGTAGTGGGTGTGAAAGTAAATTCATTTATATTTTCTATTTGGGGATTTTTGGGGGGAAATTTGATGAAAATGTCTTCTTCATCTGGATGGAAACCTGTCATATTAATTGGGAGGATTTCCCTTCTCTAAACCTCTCATGTGGTTCGACTGAATAACAGTCTGAAGCCTAAACGGCAAGAAAATCTAATTTTCTTTAGTAGGACTCTGTATTTTTGCATCACTGTATCAGCACTTTACCATAAAGGCTGTTAGAAATCAAGTTTTTAACCTAATAAACACTGCTAGCTGTTGCCAAGACCACTCTCTTGGCAGCAGCTGCTTATTTTTCTATTATTATTTAGAATAAATAAATAAATAACAGGCCTACATATTTTTACCTTGGGACTGCAGCAGAATAAACCATGTCAGAACAGAGACTGAGAGTTTGCATTTGCACAACCACTAACACTGTGTCAGCCAGTGTTAGTTACAAACTAACAAACACCTAAACAAATAAAAAATGCTAACTACGCCGGTCGTTCCGGTATGTTGGCTAGTCGTGAGTCTGACTGAGGAAAAATCCTCTGACTTCCTCCTCTGATGTTTCCTCTAACCATCCTGATGTGCATTGTGTTGCACAAGCAATGATGGTGGATGGGGCACGAGGCTTAATCCAGATGAGGACTTAAGTGCAGATGTACTTCCACTCCCAGTTTTCCTTATCTTTATTTGTGCAGGAATATGTGGGAATGTGGAAAAAAAAATACATTAAACTAAATATTAATCACAGCAGAGCACTTAAAAACATAACTAGAGAGGATCTGAATGCTCCAACCATCCCTGTCTACTCGTTAGACAGACTCTCTTTCAACGGCGAAGTCACAGGTTTGATCATGTGTCCTTGAGCGAGAGACGTAACCATTACATGCGACGCCTGAAGGCTAAATATGTCTAAAAATGTGAATATGAAATGTTTCCCCTCTCCTTTGAGCTCAGTGGGTTCCCACAAAAAATCCAGACATGAAACGAAAGACAATAGACACTTTCCCCCTGTTGGGGCTTGTAAGGGCCGGTGCTATCTTAAAACATTTATCAGCCTTGTTTTAAAAGCGTCATTTGAAACCACAGACGCTTCTCTTTTGGCAGCATGATGCACAAAGAATATCAGAAATGTTGTTTTTGGGGAAAACTAAGATACATGAATAATAAATGAAGCCTAGCTGGCTTGCCATGTTTGGCCCTCCTGCACAAAGCGGGCTAATGGCTATCGATGTCTCTAGTTTCCATCAAATTGCTTCATATGAGAGCTCAATTCATACGGAGAAAGAGTAGATTCCAATGAAAAGGAGACGAGGGAATGAAATTATCTCTGAATATGGAGACGCGAGCTTGGTCAGCCACTTCTTAGCCCTGACGACGAGTATCGGGTACCAGTGGAATTAGACCAATGTAAAATTAAGCCTGATCAAGCAAGGCCTCATACAGTTTTCCCATGTCTCTGTCTCCTCGTGAGAAAAAAGGTGGACGTTATGATAAAACTGGAGCGGAGCCAGAAATGACCAGATGTGCTCCTTGGAATGATTAGAAACTAGTGATCTGGGCTATGTTACTGACACGCATACACATACATACACAAACTGTTATACCTCTTCGTGTATCCTCTCCCAGATCTAATTATTCACTTGATTATTTTATCTAATTTCATTGCATGCGGGACAATAACTGGCGAGAATAATTTTGGCCTATATGATATTGGTTTTGGCAGCAAACAAAAAAAGAAAGCCGGGAAATGCAGATGGCGAACCTTCTCCGTTCTTTTTCCTCTTCTTCTTCTATGTCTCTTTTTCTTTTCTGTTGATTTCTCGCTCTCACAGTCACATTATTAGGCTACAGGCTAATCTATTCTTCTCTCTCCCATGTACTTTTGTCTCCTCACACTCAGCTATAACTGGCATGATTTAGGAATTATGGAATTAGGGCAGCGCTCCCATCTCTATTAATGAGAAATGGCATGATGAAAGAGCTTGATCGTGAACGTGCCATCTGTAGTCACTATTACACATTCACTTAATCTATCGCTCTACACTTTTTATTCTTTCTCTTCCCTGCTTCTTTCCTCTCCCTCTCTTTTTTTCCCTCTCTCTCTCTGACACACACATTCTCCCTCAGACACACACACACATTATAGCCTACCTCTGTTGTAATTACAGAGGAAATACTAATTCTTAGCTCTTCAAGCACTGGTGGATGTGGCGTGAAATGGTGAAATGGCATGGCAAGAAAGTTAACTATGGACCACACACACCCATGCATAGACAAGCACAAAAGCACACACACACACACAC
This sequence comes from Decapterus maruadsi, assembly GCA_030347415.2. Taxonomy (NCBI): domain Eukaryota; kingdom Metazoa; phylum Chordata; class Actinopteri; order Carangiformes; family Carangidae; genus Decapterus; species Decapterus maruadsi. Next base: position 20,393,095 of record CM064887.1, on the reverse strand, counting down.
ACTCAGAGGAGTCCAGATGGACCGTGTGTTATTGCTGAATAATGGATGCTATGTAGACTCTATAAAAGATACATGGGCAGAGAGAGAGCTGGGCAACGTTCAGGCACCTTGGGCAGTTTGGTGAGGGCAGCTCTGGAGCATCCCTCGTGTAAATTTGGGGGATGTTAAGAAATGTTCATCTTGTAGGTGTTTTGCTGTAGGTGACCCAACTGGGAAAATATTTAGCTGCAGTTAGAGACAAAAAACACACTTCTTGCCTTTTGGACACTGTCAGTTGATATGTTGGGCTGGCACTCTGCCCAGTGCCTTTGCAGTCACCTTGAACAGGCTTTTGTGGTTTAAACTAGAAAACTTGGGGAATTACACAGCAGATTCGATGCTAGAGGCTCAGATTACAGAGCATCTCTCAGAAACACTATGAAAAATATCCAGCAGAGCAGTCTGTCTTCATGTAAGATACTGAGGAGAGAGGGGGAGGAGGCGAGGAGGGGGAGGTCCGGGTGAAGGGTAAATGCTGCACTCATGTGGGGAGAATGAGCAGCGCCTCCTTTCTCTCTCTCCGGAGTCATATGACAGGACGTGCGCACCGTCATATGATGCGTTCAAGTGCTCATCGAAAGCGCAAACGTCTGAGAAATACCCAGCGAAATAGGCGCAGCTCGTTAGGCTGATTTAAGCAACTGACAGTGTTATGTGTGACTATGGCAGTGAAACTATGGGGAGGTTTTTCCCCTAACTAAAGGCGTGGCTGTTATTCCTGTGGCCCAGTAGCCTACTGTAGGCTACACACAACTCACACACAACAAACAATAGACACAATAGTTCACCTACAAAGTTCTCAGATAGCCTAAATCACACAGGAAAATACAAAAGAAAATACAATTAAGCAGTATTTGATAATGAAAAAGAAAAGGGTGTGTCATTTCATTCTTATATTAGGCTATTTGGCTATTCATACACAAACCGATCACAGTACAATTTTACAAGATGGACTGCTGTTTGAACAGCTTTATGAATGTGGGACTTGTAACAGAATAATGATTAATAACTATAGGAATAATAACTAAGAAGAATAACTGGTTCCTTTCTAATTTTCTAACTTAAATGAAACATCTAAACGCGTCCAGTACGTTTTAATCTTCGTGATCGCGATATTTCCGACGGCACCCAAACGCACCAACCGACACACTTCGCTGGGACGGTGAAGGAATCCAGAAGTTACCGGATGCCAAGTTCACATACCTTGAAAGAGGAGGAGTTGCGTGTTCATCTTCTAAAGATAAGGAGGTCTATCTGTAAGTACTGACTCCCTTCCCTTCATAAGTAGTTCTGTCACTCCGTTTGTTAGTTTAGTTAGTTAGTTGTTTGAGTGGCAGCGTCATTGGGTAGCTGACTGACTGGAAAGCGGAACTAGCTAACTGCTAAGCTAGCAGCACATTAGCTAGGTTTAACGAGTTGTGCCCCCTCGGATCCTAAACTCTGTTTACGAAACTAGACCAACTTTTCTGACAATGTAAGAAAACTCTCGCTTGCTTTAGCAGACTGTGGGGCTCTGTTGACCCTCCTTTTTTTGTTTAAACTCTTTAACTTAGTTTGAAAGTATTGTTTTTATGGACTTTTCTGCCTCAACTTTGTGTGTCTGTGTGTGTTGGGTGTGGAGGACTAATGCTTACTGGGTTTTGTGTGTGTGTGTCTCATTCAGGCTAAAGGCACCTGTTTGTCAAGTGACCCATGTTAAATAGTTGCTCAGCAGCACTTAAGTTTATTCCACTGCTTATTATGAGATAACCAAGGTCAGGTGTGTGGATAAAGCATGGTTAGTGCCTGCCTATTTCATTTTTTACATAGGAAATGATTAACAACGTGTCCGGTACTTTTTCCTGAGTCTTCAATTTTGACTGGCAACTGTAGGGAAAAATGCTGACCCTCGTTGCTGTTGTCCTCTATAAATTATGATAGAAATAAAAGTTCTTGGTTTAGGTTTTTTTTCCGACCCTCTCTTTGCCAGTCCAGCACGATGATGTCATAGGTGTTCCTGTTTGTTTATACAGAGGTCAGCCACCCTGTCCTAAATATTTGACAACTAACAAACGTAAATGTAAATGTTGTCTATACTGAGGAAAAACACTATAGGGAATATTGTAATGGACTATGTGGTTTATATGGTCAAAGTGGTAAAAAACACTGCATGATGGGAAAGAAAAGACGTCAGTGTGTGTGTCTGTGTGTGTGTTGCCCTGAGATCTTGAGGAACAGGTTTGGGTAGAAGAACAAGAAATGTGTTTCCCTGTAGGAGTTATTGTTTGAGTCAGCGGCTGCTGGTGCTGTTGAGAAACTACGCCATGAATGGGTATGTCTTTCAGGCTTGTTAAATTAATCCTGTGGCTGTGAGCAGATGTAGCTGGGTGTCAATGTGTTGTGTTCTCAACTCAAGTGCGAGGTGTGAAATATAGGCCACATTGGTCGGTTACAATAGGCTTCAATTGCACAGGGAACAACAACAACAACAAAAAAGAAGTGGTGTTTACCGATGTATTGCTTATGGTGCTTCCTTCTCATCACTTAATCATGAGGCCAGTCCAGATCAATACCAAGCAATACCCAGGTCTGCTGTCCTGGCACATATAAAATTGATCTTTTAGCGTTGACATGTTCATCTCCTGTGTGGCTTGGCCTTTCAAAAGAGCACAGTATGCGTTAGTGAGTCTACCTTCAGTTCAGTGTTACATTTGTAAACCACATCAGTGCGTTGCCAAGTTCAATAATCAGTCAAAAAAAGCAGTCTAGCTTGTGTCAACCAAATGCCCTCTCGTCAAAAAAATAATGCTGAGTCAACGCCATTAAATCGTCTAATGTGTCTGCCAAGGGAGACTATTCATTTTCTCAGGATGTTTGGTTGCTGTAGGTTTTGCAAAGGAACTTAAAGTTCAGGGGTTATTTGCAAAACAGGAAAGTGGCGCCTGAACTTTAAAGGAAACAGAAGACAGGACAGGACGAGAAGGTGGAAAAATGCGAATTGACCACCAGGGTTTTTCTGAGCGCTGCTGGTATCGATCCATCTGTGTTGGAATTTAAAAACTTTACACTTTGAATGAAGACACTTCTTTGTGTTTATCGTCAGTCGGCTTGGCTCTGCCCTTGACAGCACAGCCGCACTGAATCACAGGAAAAACGAACCTTTTCATATGACTATCCTGACTGTCTGAGGTCACTATTATACCAAACATTTCAGTGCTTCATGTGGTCTCGATGGTAGAGGTCAAGTTGAATGGATTTTATTTATACCCACTAAACCATACTTCAAAGTAGCCTGGCTCATGTTGTGATGAGAATACTGATGTACACACCTCTCCAACTGGACTGCCAGGAGAAACTCAACACAACTACATATATTATTCGATGTGTGTCTCCTCACAAAGCGTTTTTTTTCCCTGACAATACAGATGAAGAGAATCCAGAGAATTTGGAAACCATTCAGTCCTGTATTGTACGTTATTTACACCGCTTTCCTTGCCAAGACGTACTTTTACCATACCCTACCCATACAGTCCTGTTCTTATCTCCATCCAACACGGGTGCATTTAATTCTTGTTCTCTGTTTGTTTGAACCATGAAGGCAGTTCCTCCTTTGTAATGTTTACAATTGATTTGAAAGCATTGACTAAATGTCCACTTTCACAACAAGCGGTCAACCACGTCCACGATCACTACTTACTGCTTCTGGTTCGCAGTAAAATAGCATGTCAACAACACTTCCTTGTTTCATGGCCATACTCTGTAAAAACAAAAATTGCGTAAGTCATGAAATCTAAAAGCTGATATCAATGCTTTGAGCTGTCGAAAGTTGATGCAGCTCAGTACGTCTTGATGCGATCAGGGAAACCAAACTCCAGCTATCATATCAGTGAGAACAGAGCAGCTGTCAGTAGCTGCATTATTAATATTATTCAATGAGTTTGGTTTCCTAATGTATATATATTTCCTCTCTTCTAATCAAGTCTTGGTGACGCTAAACCTCGGTAACATTTTGCATATATCTGCCAGTTATGTACATTCAATCTCATGAGTCTCGTTTCCCTATCGTAGCCTTAACCCTTATCTCAGTTCCTTCATTGATGGCATATGATCCCACCACCACTGAGCTTTACATCAACAAGGAACTGCTGCAGGCTCATTAACAGTTTTTGCTTCATTATTGACATGAGTTTTTGTTTCCCTCTTCAGCTATCCTGATGTATGTGTTCAGACTTATTCACTAACACCCACTAAAGGGGAAGGAAAATGACCTTATTTGTTTAAGTTTTGCATCATCTCCTTCCCTCTCCATATGTTACATGAACATATATTATTGTTAACACGTAGTTGATCTGTGATCCTTAAATGCTCTCCTGCATATTTAAGCTTACAAGTGGTGGTATAGAGCACTGTTTTGGCATGAGATATTGGGGCTTTTTCTATTATTAAATCTTAACAAGTCTTGAGCTCCCATAACCTGAAATTTTAAAAAACTGTACGGCTTTGTAGCTTCTGCCTTGTTCACCCTGAGTTTTTCAAACCAAAACTTTTTGGATAGAAGTCATAAAAAGGTAACACAGCTTTGGATGTGCATCACTATAAAGGCAACATCAGGACGACATCAGCATTTTTATTAGCTGTGTACCTTGTTATCCTTTGCCAAATCAAAGCTAGCAATTTTATGATTTTCCTCGACCCTATTCAGAGGCTGTCACCATTGTTTGATGCTCTGACTGGTTAAAAAAAAGACTATTATAAAAATTAAAATTATGCTAATAAAACAGACAATTTGATATCCAAATGTTATGCTGTCAAGGATATATCGTTATTGTAATATCCCTAGGTCAGTATGTAACCAGGAAGAAACTGCTGTGAAAAAGAAAATACTAAACATACTTCATGAATGAGGTCATTCAGGGACAGTGTTCAGTCTTTAGTATTATTTTGTGTTCATGTCGAAAACCAAATGACTTATGTATTCAAAACTCGGTATTGGTATTATTATCCTTGAGAAATTGGTCATGCTCAATAATTATTTTAGTTAATTGTGATTTAATCAGAAAATTGTGATGCCCTCAACAGGAAGTGGCCGTACGTCTTCAGGAGACTCGGGTGCACTCAGGTGTTCAGTCGGCTGTTTTGCATGTTCTTTGCAACAGCGGTGGCCAGTGCACTCTTTTTTTTGCTGTTATGTTTTGAGGAGGTGATGTAATAAGTCTGGTGATGCACACAGACACAATAAACTGGTTTAAAAGGCATGCTGTGAAGATTGTGAAGATATGATCCATAGCATAGCCTAATAACTTGAGTATATGTATTTCCTTCTCAAAGGTAAAACTGTATTTCAGTCCTTGACCCAGGAGTGTGATATTTTTCTTTAGGTCTTGTCCTGTCAGAATAATTTTTTGTAGAAAACTAAAGTACGACTAACCTTTGAACTCTGCCTCCTCTCTCAGGCCGCAAAATATCGAGCTGAGTGCCTCTGGAGGAGCCTCCAAACAAGACAGCAGCAACATGGAAGACATGACTGTGGAACAGATGACCATGAGGGCCAACCAAGTGACTGACGAGGTACAAACTCACAGAAAACAACACATGATAAAAAATACAGAGCCTCTCGTTCACTGTTAACCATTGCAGGTATTATTTAGTACTTTCCAAGGAGACATCCTGCAAAGATAATCAAAAATTATAGGTTGGTATTGGTAAAATTAAGTGTTACAGTTTTTTGTATCGCTGCTGTGAAATCCTGGTATATGCTATTTTTCTACCTCAGATGTAAAGCCACAGTTTGAATGAAAATGAAACGAAACAAATACCTACAGAAATAGTTTAAAGGGGTCCTATTATGAAAATCCACTTTCTATAGGTTTTGTAGTGGTCCTATGTGTTCCCGGGGCCTTTCTATGACGCCTGAAGGTGAAAAAAGTCTGTTCACTCCCTCAATTGATTTTTACACTTTTTTGAGATCGTGTCTCCAAACGGGCGAATTGAAAGCGCTGGCAGACTTGACGTCAGGATGTGTTGAACTCGAGTAACTCCACCTCCCGGTACTTCCTTATCCTCCCCCTGGGCAAGTCTGGAAAAACGTTAGCTCCGCCCGGTGAGCCATTTCCTGGTCAGCGAGAGTCGAAGTCATTTCACATGAAACGTAGATACGGGAGCATCGGTTAAAAACGGTAGATGATCATTTTGAATCACTGACTGACAAACAGCTGCCCGTCATTAAAAATGAAACCGCGGGTATTGGCCTGATACGGCTTCTCATTCCTCATCACGGAGTGAGAGACATGATCCTGATCTGAACGAGGAAGTCTCCTCTCACGGCGCAAAACCATATTCTCCGGTAACTTCTCATCAGTCCATAACAGTGTAGCCTACAGTTTGTGCTGCTCCTCAGTTTCACTCGTTTTTTTTATTTGACAGTTTGATGGCTGTAGGAGCCACCATGTAGGCGATCTCCTTCTGTCACAGTGAGACATTAGTATTTTTTCAGACAAGATGCGAGTCTCATAAACTTTTTTTTTTTTTTTTTTTCGGAAATCAATACCCGACCCCTGCTGTCTCAATGTCAACATTGGCACATGTACCTGTAGTGAAAACCACACCCTCTCCCCGTGACAGCTGTGGAGTGGACGTGGTTTACACATAATCATTTGCATTTCAAGGTGCAGACACAGAAACAGCTCGTTCTCAGGAGAGCTCTGGAGAGACACTTTTAGATTACTGAGATCTAGAGCTGCAGATTGATTTGGGGACAATACACTATAAATACAATATGCTTGGACAACTTAAAACCATATGAAATAGATGAAAAATGGCATAATATGGGACCTTTAACATCATAGAAAGTATGCTAGGACAGTTAATGTAGTATAAGCACTAAAAACAGAGAAAACTGCTTGTCTGTCAGTCTTGAAAGTAAAAGAAGAATCTGCCAACCTTGTGCCTTCAGATCTCACTAATTAACATGCTTATCTCATTTTGTTGAATCTGTCCAAAAATAGAGGCCAAGTCTCTCCACTTCTGGCTGCAGCTTCATATTAAACAACATGAAAAAACATGAGACTAGAATTGATCTTTTCATTTAACTCGTACCAAGAAAGCAGCTAAGCATATTTTCTTAAACGCTAGCTATTTATTTAGTGTCCAAAGTACAAATACTCATATTAAAATCCGTGACATCACAAATGATCAGTTATATTTGCACATAATTGTGTAAGTGAGCCGCCAGTATCAGTTTAGATATTTTCAGCCAGGCCCATATTAATAGAAAATTAAATAAAATCCTCAATTTCCAACTGATTTGTCATCATCGTGATCAAATAATCATTTTAACCATAGCCATGTTGAAGAAAGCAAATTTTGGCTCAGATGACAAAGCATCAGTTGGACAAAACACACACATAATCCGCGGGTTGCTGCAATATTGCATGGAAAGAGCAGAGGGTGGCTAATTAGATTCATTGCATTCACAGCTGATTATTAAGCCAGGCATTGCTAGGAAGTGTGTGAGGCTTTACGCCTAATTTAGCCTGATAGCTCCCGTACCCCTTTGTGGTTTTGACAGTTTGAATGTTGTCAGCTATATCTAAGCGTTTATTATCAAGGAGATAATTGTTTAATCAACACTCCAGGGCATCATATGATCAGCCATCTGATTCAAATGGAGGCAAATGAACTTACTCTAACTGGGCTTGTAGCGGTGCACTTCACCGTCCTGTAATTCTGATTGTATTAATTGCCTGTGGGGTTTGTCCCATTTCTTTTTTTTCTTCTAAACTGTGTTTTTTCTACCTGTGATTTTCTCTTTTCTTCCTTCTTCTTCTTCTTCTGCTGCCTGGTTGACAAAGGACATCATAGCATGGGAGAGTCCCTCTGCTAACACTGCTTACCACTCAGCCTTTGGGTAACCACACGTATAAAAATGGTTGGCGGTGTATCAGGACGACATCACAGTTAGTTATGTCTATTGTCTGTTGGAAGTCTAATATAGCTGTGGCTGTTGAATTGAATTGAATTGACTTTATTAATCCCGTAGGAGGGACATTTGTTTGTCCCAGCAGCACACAACAATAATAAGCAAATACACAACATAAAAACCAGCCATGTCCTGTGGTTACAACCTGCTTCCATGATCTTCAGCGTTGTGTCAACGTTGTTTAAAGTCGTGTTCGTGTGATGCTTCCTAATCGTCCTGGTACCTCACTGCTTCTATTTGAGCCGTCCTGTACTTACATTTAAGCCACCCCCAAACAAATGATAAAAATATCACGCCGCTTCCTGTATCTCAAAGATTTGTCACAAAACCCCAATCTGGAGAAATTGGCTAAGTCAACGATTTTGGGCTTAATTAGCCAAGTTCAAGGATTGTAGGCTACATAACGTAATGTTTATCCACCCAAGTGATGTTCTGGCTAAGCCAGCAGAAACCTGGCTGAGCTCAACGCATTCCTCTTGCCAATTTCATGTTTGTCTGTTTCTCAACTCACTGATTAATGTATTCAGAGCAAACGTTAACACAGAGAAAAAAGAGAATCTGGTCCCCACTCTCACTCTTGTTAACAGTTCATTAGTGGTGGTAACAATCGAGTCATGCCCTGAGTTTCTTCCGTGCCTCGCTCCTGCACAGCGCTTGCTATTAATAGAGGCACAAAGGTGTAGCTCACCTGAACTGACTGCATTCCAGTTTTGCCGTCAGCACTTTTGTCCTCGCATATATGCATGTGCATTTTTGTGGACGTCTTGCAGTAGATTGTTAACTTCAGTGCCGGCCTTACCCATGTGATCTGATCAGTGAGCTGCAGCTGTAATTCCAGGAAACTTCTACAGCTTAAACAGTTAGTTTTAAAGCCTTTTTAAATTAAATGCCAGTGCCACACATTTCCTGCTTTAGAAAACTTAATGCTCTTGGTTTATTCTTTTTATTGGATTAAATTTTTTCTGTTGTCAAAACAAATCAAAGAAATGTAGCCTAATGACGTCACATCAATCCTTAGAAAATTGCATTGGGCATTTCTCACTGATCTGTGGTCAGATCAATCAATAACTTAAATGATAATTAGTTGCAGACCCAATAAGCTCAGAAAATCCATGTCACCTGAATTATTCATAGTAATAAAAATATAGAGCGTAGAGCTGATTTTATAGATTTGTTGCTGTTCACTTCCCCATCTTAATGAATATTAATGGTGTAGCTTCCCATGTGTTTTCTTATCACTCGCATCTTTCTATTTTCCTTATCCCTCTTATCTTGTTCTTTTCCTTACTGTCTCCTCTTTAATTCCCGTCTGTTGTTTTGTTCTCTTCTGTTCTGTCCTCTCAGTCTCTTAAGGCCACATTCACACCAATCAGCTGGTTGGTTTGAATTAATTTGACAAAAGAAATACCTAATATATCTAAGCAGAAGCCAGATGGATATAAAATCTTGTCTGAGTTTAACATCTGGACCATATTTATCAAAACAGTATGGACTTGAATACAAGTGACCAAAATACTGTCCCAGAAAAACAAATGTGTGTCCAGTTTCAATTTATTCACAAGATCTTACCTTAAGGCGGACACAAACAAAAAATGCACCAGTCCTTTTGACCAAAGGGGAATCTGAGGGTTGATGCCACTCCAAATCAATTTTGTCCCTCTTTGTTCAGTCTTTCTTCATCAGTCAGTTTAAAGTCATCATTTTCATGTGTCTCATTATTCTCTAACACATCCTGTGTTTTCGCCCACAGTCACTGGAAAGCACACGGAGGATGCTGCAGATGGCAGAGGAGGTGAGGAGGGTTTTTTTTTCTTATTTTTTATCTTGTCTGACACAAAGCACAACACCGTGTGCAGTGTAGCCCTGTTTTTAATGAACAGAAACTGTCTCTTTCTGTTATAAATGTTTAAATCTCCAATTTTCAAATTAAAAGCAAGGCCAATATTTCAATTCATCCTGCAACGTGTCCTTCCCTAACCCACAAAACCATCTGCTGTCATTTGATTGGTTTTAAGTTTGTGTGAATTGTGTGTTTTCAGAGCAAACAGACCGGCGTCAACACCATGGTGATGTTGGACCAGCAAGGAGGTAGATATACAACATCAACACACACTGATGCTTCCATCTTTTCAGTTTTATCTTTACTTTTTTTTTTTTTATCCCTGCTTCATGTTTGAGGCTTTCTTTAATGGCTAAGTGCAAAGAATAACTCAGTCAGTTCTGGGTATTGTTCTTTTATTTTGAAAGGAAGCCATTGCAATTTGCAAATGAGTGATGACACAACAACGCTTGGCAATCTAAATGATCCGATAAGGAAAACACACAATGATGTCCCTCCGGTAGAAGAACTATAAAGACCAAGATGTTTCAAAATGATATATCGCTTATTTTCTGACTTGGAGCTCCAGTAATTTGTGTTAACCTCCCTGTGTGAAAGCAGACACTGAATAATAGGGCAGTGTACTGGAGAGGTGCAAATGAGGCTGTTTTTACACTTCGCAACAAGCATCACAGTTACAGTAAAACAGCAACACATCCATGATGGAAAATAGAAACCTGATGGTTCTGGAGTTAAATGTAAAGAATGATCTTAGAAGTGTCGGTAAGAAAAATGTGATGTCGTTATTAATTTCTAAGTTAAGTTTTTGTTTCTTTTTTTTAATCAGTGGGGTCAGGGGTCTATATTTGTAGTTTTTAATGCTGATATCCAACACACATGTGTCCCCTGCTTAAAAATGTGCATTTGTAATCATCTGTTTTTCTACCTAGATTATTATTTCTTGTTTTTTTTTTGGTGTTATCTGTACCCTGTGTTTTGCTGCTGCTGTGACCCAGTTATTGACCCAATTTAAGAATCCTCACAGGGATCATTAAGAGTAATCTAATATCTTCTAAAATGTAAATAAAGGCTAAAAACAAAACAGTAAGACCAATCCATCCTAGTGTATGAAATTTACCCAGATACAAAAAAAAAAGAAAAAAGCAGAGCCTGATGTGGTGTGCTGTGCCTGTCGGTGTGTTTCAGAGCAGCTGAAGCGTGTGGATCAGGGCATGGACCAGATCAACCAGGACATGCGACAAGCTGAGAAAAACCTCACCGATCTCTCCAAGTGTTGCGGCCTCTGCATCTGCCCCTGTGACAGGTACACTATACACTCAGAGCTGTTGTGATTTTCGATACACACCATCGTTTTATCCCCAGCAATGAGATCAAGCTTTTCCGAGCTCCATTGTGTGGCTCTGTTTGTGTCATATCCCGATTCTCACTCTCGGTGTATTTAACTTTGATCTGTTTGTTTTTATATTGCATTATATGTATCGCTTCTATCGCTATGGGTTTGTCAAAAAATGGATGGCTGTGATACAAACCATCTCCTTTTTCTTCCTAGATGAAAAAGTTGAAGGCTTGTGTTTGTATAAAAAGTAAGGTGAGAAGTTAACTTTGACTCCCAAGGTGGATTTTTGGAAGAAACACACAAACCTACCCAAGCTTAGAATTGTTTTAGGGGCACTGCTAACAGCTGCCAGATGCTAAAGATTACAGCGTTGAGAACACTAATAATACAATCTGTAGCTGAAATCAATCCACTTGTGGATTGTGAGTAAGTTCGGGAAGATTTCAGCAACTCTTATGATCTGTTTTATTCCTGACTGCTGCTACATCGAAGCTCTTTTTGTTCACTGCAGCTCTGATTCCCACCACTGCTTGTTCTTTTTTGTTTTTCTACACTGCTCTGCTCAAGGGCACCGTTGTATTTTAGGCTGTCAGCCACAACAAGAACGATTGAAATGATTAAAGCTGGTGGTCATACGCACAACTTTTCCACATCAAGGATATCATTGAAAAACAATAAAGAAAAAAATACCTCTGCGAACCAGAAACCATTCCCATACCTCCACATGTTGTGGGGAAAAACAAAACAATGACACAGGGAGCAATATAATACAGATTTGCTTGTTAAATGTGCTCAATATTACTCAAAAGATTGCTGACACAATCCATGAATATCCCCCATGGTTTACGAACGGGTAGGGAACGTGAGCAGTGTTTCTAGCAAGTTCTTGGTGTGACAGGTGCAGCGCTCCGTGGTGAGCGCGCTCAAAACTCTCTCCATCAAACCGTGTCGATATGCAGTGTCAGTGTGTTTGCATACTAAGCTCATATCTGCTTCTAAACATGAAAAACAAATCTTTCCAAAAATGCTTTCACATTGGAGCAGAGGATCCTTTGATGATTACAAAAAGATAAGGTAGGGGACCTTTTTTAAAAAAAAAAATACTTTGATTAATGGACATCTGTGACACACAAGCTGCTGTTTTGATGCTATTCTTTGTTCAATGAAGCAGATTTTACTCTGACACCCCTGGATGCTTGTTTTTTTTTTTCCATCAGGGTGACATCTATTGAGCATGACTCACGATACAAGCGCACCTGGGGTATCGGAGGAGGAGGAGAAGGCGGCGAAGGTGATGGATCAAACGTAGTGTCGAGGCAGCCGTCAGGTGTTCGCAACGGCCAGGCCCCCCAGGCGAACGCCCAGGCAGCGTCAGGCCCCTACATCAAGAGGTGGAGTCCTGCTTGTTTTCTACTTCCTACATAATAGTGTTATCAGCAGTGTGAGTTTTATTCAGATATTGTCCTCGTCAACTCAACAAAAGACTTGTTTTCCGACCTTGGCGCAGGATAACCAACGACGCACGCGAGGATGAGATGGAGGAGAATCTGGACGCAGTCGGCAGCATCATTGGCAACCTGAAAAACATGGCTGTCGACATGGGCAACGAGATCGACAAGCAAAACAAAACGATCGACCGCATCACTGAGAAGGTGAGAGTCTGAGATTCATTTCAGTTTGTTTCACAGTCGTTTGCTCGCAGCCAGAATTAGCAGAACATTTACTGAGATTAGGCAGTTAGGAGGATTACCCCAGTTGTGTTTTGTTTTGTTTTTTTCTAAACTTGATGATTAAGTCTCCATTTTGTTTACATAACGTTGCATTCACAAAAGGAGCTACATGCATGCAGCAACACAATAGTATACACATTCAACTGTGACGCACCGTCTCACTGACTGACAGTTGCCAGCAGAAACCTGGAAAGAAGACGACTGCAAACAAACATGGATGTGAACAATGCAAGATTTTAAAGTATTTTATGAGACAAGTTTTTGCAAATGCTTTACAAGGAAAGAGATTCAAAAACACAAGTTTTCAGGACACAAGATGCAAGAAAACACCAAAGGCTGCCTTTTAAAGAATTAGGTGCTGGGCGATTGGGTTTCATTAGTAAACTTAATTAAGTGCACTGGAGGTAAAATTGCCCTGTGGAATTAACTTATCAGCAAGAGACGCTGTGTTGCGTTCAGGTCCGACAAAGGCATTAAGCCTGTTTTCCTCCTAACACAGCTGTTTTTTTCCTTCAGTGTTTGAATCCTGCCTTGTTTACATCCATGTTTACTAAGTAGCAGTCGTCGTCCTCCCCACCTTTTGTTAACGCACTAACAAGCGTCTTGGCTCACCTCCACCTGTAGATCAGTGCAACACTTTCAAACCATTGGCAGCACTTTGTATCACGCCACTCATCACAACAGGTCAAAAACCCCACAGGGAACCGTTATTTGATGTTTTTCAAAGGCATTTGAAGTGAAACGGCGAATTGCTGAATGAAAGAAGGAAAGAGGGCGGATGTTTGCACAACTGCCCCCCCCTTTTCTCACTTGTTTTTTTTTTCTCTTTTCAGGCGGACATGAACCACCTTCGCATTGATGAAGCCAACCAGAGAGCCAACAAGCTCATCAAGTAGACAAGGAACTATGCTTCTGCCAATTTCGTCTATAACCTCGAGCCTCTGTCGCTATACACACACACACATTGCATATGCACAAAACACACCACACACACACACACACCATCAAGAAACAACACGAAATCCACTCTGGGAGAACGGTTGTGCAGGTGTGCCTGTGTCTGCTGCACTAAGATGTAAATAGAATAAACAAACATGTATACATTGTAAAGAATTGGCCGCCACCCACATAACCTTTTTAAATATGTATATTCATAGTCATGCTGGACTTGGAGAAGCAGTGTGGGCATCAGAAACTGCACCAAAGAGCAAGTCCACTGATCGCCCATCACTGCTGTTCGATACCAAATATATGCACCAGACCTGTTGTATCATATCACGACACTCACAGGAAGGGAAGTAGCACAGGTCAGCTGCTTTTCTCTTGTTTTCCCCCCTGTTTTCCTTTCTCCTGAAGTCAAGAACTATGAACTCTCTCTGTTTGTGTGTGTGTGTATGCGTGTGTGTGTGTGTGCGCCTCTCTGGTATAAATTGATTAAGTCAATGATCCATGGTCTTTAAACGATATATATACAACACACCATTAATTTATGTTTCTCATTCCCCTGTCGGTTGTGTCCTGTCTTGCTGCATCGAGTTTAATTATAAAACATAAGTCTTCAAACAAACGTGTCTTTCCCAAAATCCCAATATTGGTTCATTGTGTAATTATGTTTATTGTATCGTGTGATATTTGTGAGATGATATGCTTATTTAATTATTCTTTATCGAGCGGAAATGACTTGTGAATAAAGTTGTCGGGTTTTTAAAAAAAACAAACACTTTGTTCCCATGTCATTTATGCCATTTCAGATGTAAAAATCAGTTTAAAAAAACAAAAAAAAAACAATGTTGTGCTTTGCAATGGGTCAACAAATCCTTTCATGCTGGAATTCAAAGCACCTGCCCCCGAATGAGAGCAATTTAATGCTACTTTTCAAATTTCTGACCGATGAGAAGTTACTGTTCTTGTAACTGTTTGCAGGAGAATTGTAAAGGCGCTGACCGGATGTTGAGAAATTCAATTGTTCAACAATCACTTTGCCTTTTTTTTAAATGTGAAAGATGTTTGGGTCAGTAAACACCACGAGGAGTGTTGTTCATCATCGTCTCCTCGGAAGAATCTTAGTTCACTTCATATCAACGCTGAATGGGAAAACGTTAACAGTGGTTGAATAACTTTCCATCAGACGATCAACTGCTGTACTTCATATTTAATGTGACGAGGTTTTTTCGCTCTGACCGCAGTGTTGATGTAAATACTGAAACATACTGAGCTGTTTTTATTAATTGCCTATAGTCAGTTCTGTTAATCTATTTCCATTTTTCTTTCTTCTCGACCTCCTGGTTAATAGAGATTTATAGCACCCAAGAGGAGATTTAACAGCCTTGTGCAGAGTTCCTGCACAGGCCTGCTAATGTGTGGAAAATTAATTTCCGCAAGTTTAATAATTGTCTGAAAAACGTATGAAAACAAATGTCGGTCTTGAAACACATGGCTCAGCGTTGTTCCAATTTAATCCACTATCATTTCTCATATTGGCTCATTAGGTCACTGTCATCATGGCATATGGAGCCATTTGTTGTACTGACCCTTCAATTTTAGAAAGTGAAACCAGTCTAGGAAATACTAATACGAGTGAGAATGTGCAGGAACCCTGTTGTGTCGTTGTGAACGGTCCGTGGTTGTGTTGTAACAGCCGCTGTATCACGAGCAGCTCCTCCTGCACCTGTTCTGTAAAGAGCTACAGTAAAAATGATTTTTTAAAAAAAGAAAATCTGACGAGGGCATGCGTAATTTGTTTTTTCATAAGCTGTAGCCAGGCTAAAGAACTACTGCTGGCAGCAAGATACAAAGACATATATATATATATATATTAGGGATGTGAATCTTTGGGTGTCTCACGATTCGATTCGATTCCGATTTTTAGGGTCACGATTCGATTTAAAATCGATTCTCGATTTAACCGATTCTCGATTCAAACGATTCTCGATTCAAAAAGTGATACAGTGCATAGTGTGTTAAGGCAAATTATGGTATCAAAACAATAGTTTGTATACGATAATGTGATTTTTAAATAAACTGATTCCAATGATGTAATCACACAATGAATGATGGCTCCTGCCCTTCTTCACAGAGTTGTGCCGCGTCTTTTTTTTTTTTCAAGCTTGCTGCGACGTTGTGTACGGAAGCTCGTGGGGGCGCGCAAAGAGACGGGTAAACATCAATAAAAAATCGATTTTTGAAGTTTATGAATCGATTCTGAATTGTGGATGATTAGAATCGCGATTCTTGTGTGAATCGATTTTTTTCCCCACCCCTAATATATATACACACGTAAATGACTGTTGTCCTGGCGGGCTCTTAAGGCCTCACTGTGGGAAATTGGCTAATGATAAAGTAATAGAATATGCTGAAACTATCTCTGCTGTGCATCTTCTGGCTTATTTGTTTTGAAGAATCATCATTTGTATGCTCTGCTGCGGGCGTACACCTATTGAGTTTGTAAAGATTGAAATGAGCTGTTATTCAGGGCTTTGTATTGCCATAAGTGATCATCCTCAGCCTGTTACTTGTCAGCTGAGATCTAATTAGTCTAGCCTACGGCTGCCTCGCTGTCTTGAGGCTGTTTATTCAATGTTTTTACCAACAGCCACTGGAATGTAAATACAACAGTTTTGTCTACTTTGAATATTTTCATATGCATTTGGTCTTATCTGAAATTAACTCGGTGAACGGATGACTGTTCGACAAAGTAAAACTGCCTTTTGTTTCACGCCTGCCTCTGTTAAATTTGTTTGTACTCAATAAAAAACAATTCTCAAATGCATGTTATTGCACCTTTTTTTAAATGTATTATTAAATAGAATGAAATTGGTTTTCATGACAAAAAAAGATGCAGCCGTAACCATGGTTTTCACATATCTTCTATAAAATGAAGAGGTCAATAAAATAAAACAAAAACAAATTGGATAGTTTCAGGAGTTTATTTTAAACTTTATTCTCTCAAAATGTATTTGATATTTCCTGTCAACATTTTTGGATATTTTACATAGCTAGAGAGTACAAAATGCAGATTAAAAACCACTGAACAGAAAAGGCAGGTAAGGAAGGAAGGAGGGAAGGGAATAAACTGAGTGGATGGAGGTGACAGAATATGAAGTGTCAGGGTCTGAAATACCACAGATAGAGTGACTGATAAAAACAAGACTGAATACAAGTGACACAAGTTCCCCAAACCATTTCAAGGTGCATTCATGAGAGAAAGATTTGACTACTGGTCGTTTGTTTTAGCACAGACGTAATGCAACAGCTCAGCGAGAGGATCATAGATTTAATACGTCCTTTATGGTTCCTGTTTGTAAATGTAAATAACCCAGAGAGAGATGGATAGAGATGGCTCATTACGATGCTACCTCATTTCCTGCAAAAACTCTGGAGCTGAACAGTCTCATCAATCTTTCCATACCTGACTTCCATCACTTCGGTGAGGTCACTTGAGTTAGAGCGTATAGTTCAGGGACGGAGCCCGCTGTACAAGGCAAGACGGCAGTGAGAGAGTGAGTGTGAGCCACCATCCTGGCCACAAATTAACACTTATAAATAAAAGTTCCTTATACTGTACATACTCTATTATTTCCTTTATGCATTTTGTAGAGTAAAATGTATTATTCTATAATGGCTTTATTGTTCTATACTCTTTATTAATGTACCCAAATTCTCACGCTTCCTTATTATTTCCTCCCTTACATTCAGAGTAAAGACACGTTCCCTCAGCTCCATGCTGCACGGATCCTCGCATTAGATAAAGAGAATGCCTGGTCCTGTTGTGTGGTTTGGAAAAGCTGTTAAGATTCACCTGACCCACAGCTTGTCTCGGACTTTGGTTGGTGCAGTAAAAAAAAAAACAGAAAAAGACAATCCAGGTGCCCTGTTGTTGTTGTTTCTTTTTCTGTTGATACAAATGATAGCAGAGAAGTTTCTGGTAAATAAAATCCAGCTTGTGAAACCAGAGGAGTGTTTTGCAAAGTCAAATTGCCAGGTAAACAAGGCTTATTGCAGCAAGTAAGCTCTATTTCCACAAAGAAGGTTTAAATAAGCTTGTCTCATGCAAATAACCCCCCCATCCTTCATACACAGGAGCAGGACCCCTGACTGAAAGAGACGGGTCTAATGTTGCCAAGTTGTTTGTAGTCATTTTGTGTCACTTAATGGACGTTTTTGCATCTCTTTGTAGTAGTCGTGGGTCTCTCTGGTCATTCTGTGGGCACTTTTTGTTTTTGCCTCTTGTTGCGGTCGCTGTGTCTCTGTGGTTGTTTTCGCTTTGAGATCAGTTTTGCATCTTTTTAGTCATTCTTGATTGACTCTCAAACAACAAAATGTAAGCTGTCACTTCAAAGAGGCTCTGACTCCATAGGCGCAGGCCTCATCGTCGGTCTGTCGAGTCATGCATCCACAGAGGTTTCGCCAGAGTTACCATGGAAACGTATCCCTAGTTGGGGCAGTTTTCAAGTCGGTAATCAAATAAATTTTTGAGCAAAATATAAATTACCAAGTTGGTCGGTGCACATTTTACAAAAAGTTTACTTTCTGTGCTTTGTTGCTGCAAAAACAAGGGTTTAATTTAATTTATTCTTATTCTGATCAGTGTTTGTTTTGTTTTTTAAGCTGTCAGATGACTTGACTTTACAAAATAGATCCATCTTGATTCAGTTTGTCCTATTCATTTGAAACCAGGCTTTTCACAATAAGAGTTCCTTTATAAAACACCCCTCGTTGTTCATACGACAAGCCAAAGTCAAAGACAAGCCGGGCAGGTCAAGTTAATCTCGATTGAAGGTTCAAAAATATCACAATAGCACCATATCAAACTAACGTAAAACATACTCCATGCATCTGTAGATATATATACTGTATATGTATATATGTTAATGAATAGATATGAAATTTAAGGTTCAATACACAAGTGTTGAATATGTTTCAAGTTCACAGAAATAACTACAGCCACAGCTCAGTAGAGAAACGGACTGACTGTGGTGTCACATGACTGCTCATGTCGTCGGGTACCAATTTAAAAATCTCAACAGTCAAACCCTTCACAGTGCATAGAGCGTTTAGTTTGCATACCTGCAATTAAACTTGGTGTGTGTGTGTATGTGTTTGTGCACGCGCGCCGTACGGTTTGCCCACCACCACCAAGTCTTTACGCCGCATTTACAAAGCATTTTTTTTAAAGCCCGTCAAAATTCACACATTAGCATTTTAGTGCTCCAAATTCAAACAGCACAGTATTACAGTTCACAACCATTTTATAAGGCAGATTGATAAAAAGTACGCGTCGTCGGTACTCTCGGGTCGTCCTACGTTCGTTACAGGCCTTCGTATCGTACATAGCTGTATCAAAGCATGCCTCGCTAAAGCTGAAATCGCAGCAAAAGTAACACAACAAAAGTTTTACAAACATTCTTTGGTTGAGTGTGAAAGGAGCATTCCTGTGCTTTCATTTGATGCTTTGAATTTGGCATTTGGTAAAAAGAAACACAAAGAGAAATAGTGGACCTTCGCAACGATACACCGACTTAAATACAGGCAAAAGAGTGATGGCTTTAACCTAAACTACATTATTTATGTCAACTCTCGCAAAATAATATAAAAAAATCTAGTGATAAAAAGCTCGCTCCGATTGATTGTACACAAATACTACTTTCTCTTTCCAGGTTGCCTTGGCAACGTCCCCCCTCCCGATGGCCCATCCATCTCCTTTCACTTCTTCTTGGCAAAGCGACTGAATTTCTTCTCCTTGTCTTTCTTGGCAGAGCTGGGCTCAGGGAGGGCAGCTGAGGAGGAGGGAGGGGGCAGGCTGTGGGTTTTGGCCCCTGAGGGCCCCGACGCCTCCTCCGCTGCCAGGGGCTGAACGGCCTTGTCCATGGCCTGGCTCCAACGCTGGAGCTCCTCCTGAAATTAAAAACACACACACACACACACAAGCCAGCTTTACAAAGGGAAGTTCACCTCCAGAGGGACAGTGTGTGTTTTTGTCTCTTGGTCGATTTGAGTGAAGCACAGCCCGGCTTTTAACAATGAAACTTTCTGAAAGGCTAATTCAAGGTAACATATGTACATAAAAACAACCTTGTGGCGAGTTATTTTAATTTATAAAACCTAATGATCCCCAAAGGGTAAATAATGGTGGAGGTCAAACTGAAATGTAAACATGTTTGTCCTGTCTGCATCATCATTGTACCATGTGACCACTGCTTTATCATAGAGGAGTCGGATTCATGGAAAGCTTATTCGCTGTTATCAACTCACCTCATCTTTACACTGGAACAGATATTCACTGCCATCACCAAGGCTGTGAAAAAAGGAGAAAGGAAAGTGAAGTTAATATCAGTCGTTTGGAGTAAAACAAAGATTCTCCTACAAGAATCTAAGTAATAAACGACTCATTTAAAAGCACTCTTTCAAATATGCAGAAAAATAAGTTTGTTTCACTTAGCAGTGTCTCATCTTAATGAGCAAATTATAGCAAAGTGATTGAAATTAGGGCTGCAACTAATCTACTATTATTATCTCCCAATTGGTTTCTTCATTGGTTAAAATAAATTAAAAGAACAACAAAAATGCAAATCACTGTCTCCTAAAGCTCAGGACATCATCATTGTTTTGTTTCCAAATAAGGGAGAATATCAATCTACGTTTTGTATTAAAGTAAATGAACATATTTTGCATATTTTGTTTAGTATTGAGACAAATTGAGGACTCTCACCGTAGTTTGGCGACGTTCTTCTTCTTCTTGTAGTTGGCGAGGACCTCCCAGCTGGCGTTACTGAGGGACAGAGGGTCCTCGCCGTGATACGTCACTCCGTGTCCGAAGCTCTTGGCGTCCTTATAGGCCGAGAGCTGACCGGGCTTCAGCACGCAGTACAAGTTGTTCCATGACCTGAGGTGCGAGGGGGGGAGGGACGGGGACAGAGGAGGACTTCAATATCGATCATTTCAGGTGGCTAATTCCTCACAACAATGCAAAGCGAATTAATTCAGTTAAATAGAAATAAGGAGAGCAGTTGACGCAGCTCACTGGTCCGCAACAAATGCAAAGTTTTAATCAATTTTTATCAACTTTGATCAAGAGTAACCAGTCTCCTCTGTCAGACAGCAGTCATGTGGTCGGTGGGGGGAAACTTTCTGGAGTTGCTTGTGCGTAAACAAAACTGACTTACAGAAACTTTTTATGTTAAAACCACAGAAACAAGACAAAAGTGCATCCAACTTAAACACCTAACTTTTAAACTGAGAAGTGGATGATCATTGATTAAGGCTGTTGTCTGCAGTAACTCAGTTCCTCTGCAGTAAAATGAAGTTTTAAACTGTATCTGTCCAGAAGACCAGGCGTGTTTCACCTCGTTCGTTAAATTGTTTCTTTTTTATTTAATTGTCTTATTAAGGGTTATATTATAGGCTCAGTCCTTTTCTATTACCTATCTACTGTTCCAGGGCACCAGTAGTATTCTGTACAGTGTGAAATTTTATTTAAGACTTAAATTTACTCAGTTGCATGGTGAGAGTGTTTCTGTGCAGGTTGATTTATATAAAATCTACATGTGTTTGTAATTCAACTGTGCTAGTAGATTAAGTTTGAAAAAAAATAAATGGAAGCAAATGAATGAAATGAAGTGTGGAGAGCTGTAATCCACCTGTTTGAAGCCTTCTTTCCTGAGCCCTCCACGTCATGTTTGCGGCCCAGCGTGCCCTCCAGCAGGACGGCGTGGGCCCTGAGGGGCTCCGCGGGCATGGTGGCTGCCCTCTCCGGCTCCTTCGGGGTCACCACCGAGACGGAGGCATCCAGCTCCAGGGAGCCGCTCTCTCTCATCTCCGACTCGATGGGCACCGTGGAGTCCCCGGCAGCCCCCTCCTGCAGAGCTGAGCTGGGCTCAACCGCACCAGAACCGGACTGGAGGAGGAAAGACATGCAGGCAGGAAGAGAAAGCAAGGAAATGATGAGTGTGCCTTAGATTTAATTTTTCCTCAAAGTAGACACCAAACGGGCAGATGTGGTTTGTTTAAGAGTAAAAAAAGAAAATCTGAAGTGAGTAAAAAACCTTTTTTTGTCCATGACACCAGAGAGCTGCTAAACAGAGGTCATGACATGATAAAGCAGAGAGGACAAGAGCCGAGTGGGCGCAGTTACTAACCAGAGTTTGCTCCTCGATTGTGTAGAGCTGTGAAGACTCCTCTACAAAGCCAGTGTCTTCTCTCCTATAGCAGAGAGGGCAGCACAGGGTCCGTGTTAGAAACCTTTAACAGCAGCCAGTGAATCTCTGTGTGTGTGACTTGAAAGTGTAAAACACGAGCTATTGGCAACGAATTCAAGAGGGAAAAAAATGTTGAGTATCACACATGATGATTGTTACCATTGTTCGGTTTGCATATGATGTATATACAGTACGTGTGTGTGTACTGTACCTGCTGTCCTTATCTGAGCGTTGCTGCTCGTCTTTAATGAACTGCTCCATCTCCTTCTGCTGCTTCCTCAGCTCCAACAGCTCCAGCTGCAACACAGCAGTAAACTGGAATCAGCACCTAATCTGTTATCAGCTCTAATGTAATTACACACAATTAGACACATTACCACAACCATTTTTCAGATATTAATATTAACAGTTGTTTTGTGTTTTTTTTAAAAATCCATTAATATTCATTGACCAGCTGGTGGGCAGCCAAACGCTTTTCAAACCACAAAACTTCATTTTAAATTCTGGCGAAGGGGAATGTGTAGAAACTGATCCACAGGACTTGTACACATTGAAATGAATACAGTGTTCCCCTTCAGCTGGGACGGTGCAGCAATTAAAAAACGGGTTTAAATATTTAAGTTGATGTAAACAACAGTGAGCAAATGGCGCGGGATAAGAAGGTTTCTGATCTCATCCTGTGATCTCCAGGCAACGAGGGCTCCAAACTGCCCCTAATTGGGAGCATTTTGCCCCTAAATTTTGAGACAGTGCAAGTAAATGTTTGATCTACTTGAGCTTGTGCAACCAGTAAATTTGCCATTTTTTTTGTTAACACTGGTGAAACGTGAAATGGGAATCTGGAATCTGTCATTTAAAGGTGTCAAACCAATGTGTTTGAGGATCATTAATGAAAAGGAAATGTGAATATTTACTTAGCAAGTTGATTTATGTGTGGTGAGTGCTGCTAAATGTTCTGCTTGCACCAGATGAGAGGCCACTGTACTCCAAGTAAAAAAATGTTAGTCTGAATCCCTGAAGTCCGTACCGTAGTGAGGCGCTCCAGTGCGGAGAAGCGCTCCTCCCAGGTGGCGGTGGACTTCTCGAAGGCCTCGTGCCTCTTCAGGAGTTTCTCCACCTCGTCCACGGTGTGGCCCAGGTCTCTGCTGGTCACGTAGGGCTCCTGAGCGATCAGCCAGGCCTCTGCCACCGAGGCGTCCCGTGCAAACTGACACACCTCCAGCACTTCACGTGAAATAGACAAGGGTTGTTTGTTACGCAGGTTTCATTTTGCAGTATCGCCGTGCTGCAAACTCCCATTTGCAAAACACTGGGTACTCAATAGATTTAGATTTTTATGGTTCTCATTATATTTAGCTTGGGGTAATACATTTTATTGCATTTAATAAAGCGAGTATGTAATAATGTACTGTATGTGTAGGATTTGTTTTTAGGCGTCAGCAGGGACGGGTAAGGTAAGTGTAGCTTTACTTACAGAGCCTGAGCCAGTCCCATCTGTCGTCCCACTTGAACATCATCTCCTTCCTCTTCTCCATCAGCTGCACCAGCTTCTCTTTGATCTGACACGAGCAGTTATACAGTCGCAGTTACATATCAGCATTATTAAACAGCTCAGCCCCAAGTCTGGCCATTATCCTCTAAGAATTTGAATTGTGAAGTAATTAACCGAACGTAAAATTCAGGCCGGGGTCAATTGCTCATTTAAATTCTTTTGGCTTTTCCATTTCTAATTAGTGTTTGCTTTATAGTCTCCCTGATGAGTGTAAGATGAGTGGAATTTCTTCTTTCGTGGCAATCCAATTGGTTCCATTGTGCCAGACAAGAACAATCACTCCCAGAAAAGTAATTAAATCTAATGAAAGCAGCAATTTGAGGCCCAGCTGAGAATGAAAAGAAGCTGTCTTTGCTGCCGAAACCTCACCTCAGCAGAGTCTCGGTGCTTGCGTGTCAGCAGGGCCTTTCCGAGATCTATGCAGTCGGTGAATTTGGCTCCCCTGGCCTCAATCTCGGAGCGGATCCCCTGGTGGTACTTCTGCAGGAGCTCCACAGATGAGACGTCCCTAATGCACAGGAGGGAGGGATGAGAGGTGATGAACAGGTAATCTATGAAGTTTATCTACCTCTGTTGGTTAGACCCAGAACTGCAACAACAATCAACAGGATCTTTTTTAATGGTCAATTTCAACTTCCTCTAGAATGAGACCAAAAAATAACTACATTTAAAAAATGACACAGTGCACCTTTAATAATCAGAATATTCATCATTAAGGTTATAATGACCCTTATATCACTTTTAATCATCACCAGCATCTGAAAAAAATATTTTTTTAAACATAATTTACATTTTATTGATTTATTTTATATTATTCAAATATGAAAATAAAAGCTAAACTGAAAAAGTAAGACTATTACTCAGAGGTCAACGTTTCAAGCTGGATTTTCAGTGCGCAGTAAAAAACGATTTAAGTGAAATACTCATAGGGCACAGTTTCAGATTTGGTTTTCCATTAATCAGTTTTCCCCTCAGAGAGAATTGAAAAAAAAAACAGTATCTCCACAATTTAGAATTTACAACTTACAAATCAATACTGATCATTTAATAATGAAGAAAAAACATGTGTTATAAACAGGATTCTCACCTGGGTTTCTCCTGAGTCTCTATCTGCTGGATGATGCTCTCCATCCAGGCCATCAGGTCTCGCACCATAATGAAAAAGCTGAACTTCTCAGCCGTGTCCACCAGTTGAGCCCTGCGGCCGTCGCAGGCGTCCAGCAGCCCCTTCCAGGCCTCCACCACCTCTTGCTCCGTGGCCTGGATGGCGTCGGCCCTGTCCCCTGCATACTGGGCATGAAGTCTCGCTGCTGTTTCCTGGAACTGTTGAACCTGGAATATATTCATGTTGGGAAATCACCAAAAACGAAAAATATACTGTATATCGATTACCCTTGAAGATCATAAATTAAACTAACTGGGTGAAATTAAAAATACTTTTTTTCTCATTTTAATGGCAGGAATATTTTTGGGCCACTGGGGCTTTGAGAATTATTTTCCAATTATTCAACTGATCAAATTTGACATAGAAAACACTGTAAATGCAAAGTTTCCTTACATAGCTTATGTCCATGCTCGCATTAAAGCAGCTCTTATCAAGTTTTCTCTCTCCTTTGACCACATGGGGGCAGCATGGTGAGTGTGTCAGTCAAATATGTCAAGTCATTTATCTTCTTATCAGTTGTTCAGCAACTCCTGACGAAATATCTAAGTCTGCAGCAGCTCAAGTGTTGCACCATGTCAACCAGCAATATCTAGCTTTGTTCATGTCTTTGGAATTGTTGTTGTTTGTTTTTTTAGTGGGTCATGATTTTTTTTGGTTTTGTCTCCAACATTGACCTTTCACATTAATTCGACCCATTGTTCATATACAAAAAAATGTATTAGTGCAGCTTTAATTTTTTATAATGTATACATTAATCCTTCATTGAAAGGGTTAAGAGGTTGACAAAACTAAATCCCTGTACTGGACAGCACATCTACAGCTTCACAGTTGCCTGAATATTGTTGAACCACATGTGAGTCATCCCAGTCTGCCTCTTGGCTGCTTGTGTTGCTGCGCTCCCTCGGAGTAAAAAAGGCTGATCCGCTGCGTTGTACCTGTTTGCCTAGAGCGGTGATGTCTCTCTCAAAGGCGGCGTGTATCCTGTGGAAGGACTCGGCTTTGCTGAAGTCATCTCCCACGTCCTCGGGCAGCTCTTTCTGCTTCTCGTGGATCTGAACCACCAACTCCTTCCCGTCATCAAAGTACCTGAGACAAATACATTGATCGCTCACTATCTTTGGCTCTGTGTGCATTATCATCGCCACAATTGTCTGCCTACTTAGAAATTGATGCAGTTGTTATGTTCAAGTTGAATTATTTGTGACATTGTTATTGTATCCAGGTGTTTTCTGGTTTAAAGCCATTAGTCATGCCATGATAGCACGAATACTCCAGTTATCAATATCATTCTAACTTATTGGACACAGGTTCTGTGGCGTTACAGGATTAGACACAAAAAAAACTAAATCGCATCAATCCAGATAAGTGCTTGTCTCCATGCTCGTGGTTTGTTGCATCAATACTGTTTGCCTTACTTGAGCAGTTCATAAGATGCCGTGAGGAGCTGAGCACGAGTGTCGATGAGCTCCAGCAGATCAGCCCAGCTGTCATTGATGCCGTCCTTCCACTCGGCCATGGCGGCGGCCTCGGTGTGGCCGGCTTCGATCAGCTCGTCTATCGTCTGGTTGACAAAGTCCACGCGCTCCTGTCCCGCCATCCCCGTCTCCCGTGCGAAATCTCTGAACTTATCCCTCAGTAGCTAAAGAAAGGGAGGGGGGGAACTTGTTAAAAATCTGGTAACAACAGATGCAGAGTTTGTCTTTTTTTTTTTTTTTGACGTTGAAAGTTGAGATTTCCCTTTTGGCTTGAAGCTGCACAAGACAGTTATGAAGTTGGCAGACCATATGGCATGCATGAAAAAAAAAAGATTTTCGACTTAAAAAGCTAAGTAATCAGGTGATATCTGTAAACTGCGCAAAACGTGTTTGCTCAAGTGTTCACCAAACCAGATGGTCTGTGATCCCCCTTTAAACCAAAAAACAGCAAAACCACGGCGCAGCAAAAGGCATCTTGGGGGCTTTTCTTTTTTATTTATGAGACACTTTCATCATTTGCTTCTCAGTTTTGATTTTTCGGTTCCCTTAAATGTAGAAATTCCAGTCAGCGAGTATATCCACCTGATCAAAAACAGCTCCAGTCTCCAAAATGAGACGGAGCATGAAATGAGGCTTCATAAAAATGGATCGTGCGTCCGTGTGTTTGTGTGTTTGTGTGTTTGTGTGCGTTTAATACCGTGACGTGATCCAGGTCCTGGCCCATCTCCTGGGAGGAGGCCACCACGTCTTTCTCTGCGATCCATTGCTCCAGTTCTTCCACCTCTCGGCTCAGCAGGAAGTGGTGGTAGGTGTGATCCAGCTTCTTCCTGCGATCCTCGGCCAGCTCCTTCAGCCCGGCGTACTGCTTGTCCACCTGGCCCTGTCGCCGGATGATCTCCTCGCTGCGGGTTAAAAGGTAAAAGGGAGATGGATGGAGGATAATGAGATGCAGGGAAAATGAGAAATAGGGGGCAAGGAGATTGGATTTAGGTTTACTCTAGATGAGCCCTTGAGATTAGGATACAGAAATTACCACACTTTTACAAGCTTGTCTCTCTTATCAACCTGAACCACAAGTGACTGGGACAACAAGAGGGAATTAAAATCTTTTGCAGCGGGTTCAGATGTAATTTCCCAGTGTGTACATCAATTTTTTTGCACACACCCGTCTGGATGGTCCTCGGCCAACATCTTTTGAGCACGGTCAGCCAGCGCCTGAATGGAGTCAGAGTGGTCGTCCACCGCCAGCTTGAGGATGGTGTGGCGCTTCAGCATCAGCATGGCGCTCTGCTCATCCTAGAAAGACGGAGGAAGAGGAACAATCAGCAGGAGGAAAAAAACTGCGAGTAAATTATGTGAAAAAAAGAGACAGAAGGCTGCACATCAAAGCAGCGCAAAATGCTCCAAATGAGCTCTCAATAGAGGCTGCCAGTTGTAAAAAGCGTGTCACCTTAATTGAAGAAAGCCCTAACCATGTAATCACGTTAATGCATGCAGTGTCACTTGTTATTTGCACAACATGATATGCCTTGTTTTGATTTAGATAATAAGATCTGTATTTTCAGACATCTGCAGTTAATACTCCCGCTCCCCGGTCTCTCACGCGCCGATACTGTTTCCCCCCTCCCGTCTCACCTTGGCCTTTTCGTCTGCGATCATGTAAAGCTCCTGCTCTCCGATCCAAGCCTCGGCCTCGTCCGCGTCGTTGTAGTACTGCTGCGCCAGGTCGGAGCCGTTCAGCCTCTCCCAGCGCTTGGCCATCTCGTCCTGCAGCCGGGCCCACGCCTCCTCCAGCTCCTTCAGCTGCTCCGTGATGCGGTCTGCCTCCGGCCGGCCCTCGGCGCCGGCAGCGGCCGCCATCCTCCTTCCGCGTTCCAGCACTTCGTCCACGCGAGGCTGGTGGCCCTCGATTTCCCTCTGCAGCGTCTGATGGATGGAGAACAAACTGATTAGTTGATCAACAGAAAAATATCCTGCAGCTATTAAATGTTGTTTTTTCGGGCAGAAATAATTAAAGAAATCATTCACATCATGTTCCAGTATAAAATTGTGTGTTTATATGACAAAACACTGGATGACATATGATTAAACCTATCACTGTGAATTTAAAGCCAAGTACAACTTTTTCTACAGATAAATCCCAACCTGGTTCTTCTTCTGCAGCATTTGCACAGTCTGAAGATTGTGTCCATGTTCTTCTGACATTGCCTGGGGCATCCTCTCCTCGATCCAGAGCTGAGAGAGAAGAAGAAGAAGAAGAAAAAAGAAGAAGAACATTATGATAAAAAACAGAAAGACACTGGTTTCTTTTGAGAAAACAGAACTTCTGATCTGTGATGTACACTAGTATAAAGAATTGTTCGGACCATCTCAAATATATTGAAGTTTTTTACCCTTTTACAAAATGTCTCCAACAACTCAAACAGTAAAATCCTTTTTTAAGCCGTCTCCTCCACCTGACTAAAACGGATTTAGGCAGTGAAACCCAATAAGGGATTAAAGCTTTTACCTAGATTCACCTGGAGAGTCAATTTCATGGGGAGAGCTGGTGGTCCTACTATCTTGCATACTGAGTGTACATACAGTAATTGAAAACTTCATTTCTAAATTAATAAGTTATCATTCTTGGAGGCTTCAGGCTTCAGTATTTCTACAATTAAATTTCCAAAAGCTGTTATGTTGCTGTCATTCAAAAGCAAACAATAATCCAGCTCCTTTAAAATCGAACGCTCTTTATTCAAATTTCGTGCTATCAATCACTGGTGAGAGCCGTGAGCTTCCACACTTTAATTTTGCTCTGAAATTGGATCCGTGCTTACAAGCTCATCGGCCAGGTCCCTGTAGAACTGATGGACAGACTTGGCGGCCTCCAGCTTGCCCTTGCGCTCGGCCAGCGGCGTGAGGAGCTGCTGGAAGTCCCTCTGCAGGGCCTGCTGCTCGGCCTCCAGCTCCGGCTGGTCGTCCCTGCCTCCGCCGTGTTTCCTCACGGCCTCCTGGAGCTCCTCCAGCTCCCTCGCCCTGTCACGCACCTGGTTCTCTGTCATCTGGCAGAGGGAGATAGGATTGGAGAAAAAGATGAATAGCCTAACAGACAGCCTAATCCAAAGGTTACTCAGTTAGTTAGTCAGTTAGTTATTGTCTCGTCTTTTCCTGCAGCAGCTACAAAGCCAAACTTTTTGTGTTCTCCTTTTCCTTTCACACAAGGTTTAGATTTGGGATTTGTGTGCTGTGTTCAGGTGCAAACAGTAAACATAAATACAGATGCTCACTCACTCTAAGTTAATCCTAGGAAATCACACACGGCAAAACTAAAACTATAATGTATTCGCTTCCATGGTGAGATTTAACCCAAACATGATTTAAGACCGTGGATCAGGGGGAATTGCAGACAGGGAAAACATTCAAATCTCAGGTTTATCCAGTGTAATGCGACAAAGACACAGACCTGATGCTTCTTGAGCAGGATGTTGGCGTTCGTCAGGTCTTTAACTTCCTCGTCGCCGCTCTGCAGCTGCTGCTGCAGCCCGCCCAGCCACTTCTTCATGTCAGCCAGGCTCTGGTCGAAGAGCTCGGAGCGGTTGGCATCGAACAGCAGCCGGGCCTTCTCCTCGGCGGTGGACTCCAGTTTGTCCCACAGCTCGTGCAGCTTGGCCAGACGCTCCTTCACAATGGGCTCAAACTCCGGCTTGGACTCCATGAGCTCCTGTCCCTCCTGTGTGCACAAAAAACACACAGATGATGCTGAAAATGTTGTATTGACGGGAAATATTTTCTCCTTTTTATCTAATTTATAGTTGAGTGCAGAATGAAGGAAAATACTTTCAAAAATCTTCTATAATTTGCTTCATAAAAGCATTCATTTGTTTTAATTTTGTGCTAAAATGTGCTAAAGAAAAGACATCCTTGTTCTTTATTGCACACTAGCCTTTTAGTAGAGCCACTAGTTACTATAAAAAGCCAACATAACAGAACATAATCTCCGCCGACATCATTACAAACTTCATCCTGACTGACCTGGTCTACTTTGTTGAGCCAGTCCTTGTTGGAGGCCAGCTCGGCCATGAAGGCCTGATGTTTGAGCCACTTGCTGTGGAGGTTCCTGGCCTCGTCGTATGATGTGTCCTGAGCCGTCAGCATCTTCTCATTGATCCACACGGTCAGCTGGTGCACAGAGAAGAAGAGTGAATATTAGTCACCTGCAAAGTAGATTCAAATCCTGCTCTCCAGTGTGGGAGACTAAACACCTAAGATACTCAGAGGACTGGCGCTAATACTTTGGAAAGTCACTTTAACGTTGATATTCTGAGTTTGTACAGAGGTGACTTTACATCTTTATCTCCTAAAAAGCATTTTGCAATTAGCCAAATGGGACCCCTATCCCAAAAGTATGCATGTTTAGTCTAAGAAGGTATTGTCACGCACTGCTGCAAAACAGCATTTAACAAATTGTCTACAATGATCAAGAGATAAAAAAGAGAATAAGGAATAATTATGCTAATAATTAATTGATGTTACGCAGCGATTGCATGAGCAGTAAACTGACGGTGAACTCACATCCTGAGTGTTTTGCAGGAAGTGCTGCAGGTCGCGGTTGTCTCGGAGCTTTTCGGACACCTCCTGGGCTCGTCTCTGGTTCTTGTTGTGCCTGAAGGTCAAACCACAGGAAACACATAAAAAAAAATATAGCTGCAGACCGATCGTGACCGTCGTCTCCTCCAACGACTCCCTCGGTGACATAACTCAGAAAAAAACTAAACAAGGTGGGAGCCTGAGGCGAGGCGAGGCGTGGTGTGACTCCGTCCACAACACAGAAAACATACAGTACCTGACACACTAACCCAAACCAGTCATCTGTTTCTCTGCTACACCACCAATCGCTCTCACTTCAAGATCAATATCCATTATTGTGGGCGCCTGTCTACCAAGTGAATTATGGGAGTTAATGGGAAAAGCTGCTGTACTCTCTCTACAGCCTCATGTTGACTCTAATGTTGTTCTGATAAGAAAGCTGTTTCAGCAGTGAGCCGGCTGAAGAAAAATTAAATACAATGAACAGATGTATTTTTCCACACAAGAGCAGAGGGTGTACAATATTTATCAAACAGCTGGAAGTGAAGTTTCTCCCAAAAAAGTAAATTTAAAACTTTTTGGCTTTTAATTAGATTGAAAAGTTCTGTTATGGTCAGTTTTTATTTTATTAATTCATTTATCAAACTGTATTCCACTTTCACTGCATTTGTCTCATTCACTAGGTTTTTTTTATATAGATACATGTATATAATTGTTTTGTATTCTATATATCTATTTTAACCATTTTATTATTCAATTACAGTGTTTTTATTTGTCATGTCTCAATTTTGTTGCCTGAAAGAACCTTTGAATGGCACTAACCTGCATGAAAGGTGCTACAAAGATCGATTGACTGCTTAATTGTGACGAATCATATCTCAGCTGAAAATATCATGTTTGATTCAGTTGAGGGTTGACGTGGCCTGTTATTTTTTATTGTAATGTAATGACATTTTTATATTATTGTTTGATAAATTCTAGTCCAGGGTTTTAGACGAGAACAGGCAGAAAAGTGGAAAAATCTGTTCGCGATCAATACCACATTAGATGATGAGTTGACACCTGAAATCACATTGAGCAAATACGCTGACGGCTGACCTGTCTTTGATCGAGTCCATTTTCTCCTGAACCTTCCCGGAGTACAGGTTGTTACTGTCCACCAGCCGCTGTCCGCACTGCACGGCGCCGTCGATCTTGTCCTCGTTGGCCTCCATGGTGCTCACGAAGTCCTCGTGCTTCTTCAGAGCCTTCTCCGCCCCGTCCAACGTGTCCGGCTTGTCGATGTGGGCCAAGGTGTACTCCTGCAAGCGGAGCGGCCAACGACATGTCAAAAGAAAGATGAGGACGGAGAAAGAAAAAAAAGACAAACGGCCTCGAAACACAAAGCCAGCTGAGCTACGTTATATGACAAACATGCAGTGTGGGAAGTGACTACGCCGCATTCTTCAATTCCACATTCTTTGTTATCACTAACCCCGTCATTAACAGGCTAACTCTGGTCATTTCGTAACGATTTGATCGACTTAGCACAGTACCTGGTTATTGAGGATGCCATCCACCGCCTTGCTGTCCCTCATGAACTGCTGGAAGCCCAGACCCTGGTCCAGGAAGTTCTTGCGACTGTCCCACATCTTCTGCAGCTCCACCCAACCTCGGTCCATGCCCTTCAGCCTCTGCTCCAGCTCCTGGTACTGAGGGTCGTCCTCCTGGCCCTGCGTGACCTGAGCGCCGGTGTCCCTCACGCGGTGGTAGTCCTCTTCGTGGTTGTTGATGTCTTCACGGACGGCGTCGTGAAGGCTGAGCTGCTCCTCGGCCTCCGGCAGCGTGGCGGGCACGTCCTCCGAAGCCACGGCCTTCTGGGTCTTGAAAAGCCACGACTGGAAGTCATCCATGTCCTGGAGGAAGGTCTGTAGCTTGCTGACCTCGCCCAAAGAGTCCTCCCGGTCTTTCAGTGTCTTTCTCAGCGTGTCCCAGGCTGCTTCCAGTTCTTCCCTCCGAGCCAAGATGTCGGCCGCGTTCTCCGGGTGATCCTGAGCCAGCTGGTCGGCCTCGCTCCTCAGGAAGGTGAGCTTGGTGTCGATGGCGGCTAGATCTCTCTCCATGCCGAACAGCTTCCTCTGGATGGTCATGACGGCTGCCAGGTCGTTGCCCAGGTCCTGCGTGGACTCGATCACCCGCGTCTTATCTTTGATCCAGGCCCCTGTCTCGTCACACTCCAGTCCGTAGTTGTGCAGACTAACAGCAGAATCCACTTTCCTCTTCTTGTCCTCCACCATGGCCTTGAAGGCATCCCACCTGAAGAAGAAAATATATTACATATTTATCATAGGGGGATGTTTCTTTATGTTTTGTAGGGGAAAAACACCAAATGTAATGAAAAATGCAAATTTTCTTAACAGAATGCTCAATAAAAATAAATAAATCTTTATTTACTTTCTACTCAGTCATTATTGAAAACATAATTTTTCACATATGCTGGATTGAACGGCTCCCCCGAGTCAAATTACACATCTCTTCATGTTTAGCTCACTTGCTGTTCATTCACTTACACACTCCGGCTCGCTAGGAATTAATCAGAATTAAATGGGAGCGTAGAAATTGAACACTGTCTCTATTCTACCTATGATTAGTTCTTCATTACAGAGCGCCTTTGAAATTATTAGAAAATTATTCAGAAGTTACAGACATCCAAGAGAAAGTAAAATAAAACTTTTTTTTTCTTTTTCTTTTTTGCTCCAGGGGAGAGATAAAAAAACATAAAACATTAAATTTGTGTCTTTCAGGTATAAAGCTAAATGATTTACTAGGCACATAGTTGAACAGTAAAAATTGAAGCCTTGCGGTGTGGAGATAATATTCAAATCACCTCTTATTCAGTCGTGTCTGACATTCTTTGACCTCCTTAGTGCGAGGGTGTCTGCTGTCCTCCAGCTGCTTCACAGCTTTGTTGACGTCATCAACCCTCGACTGCACGTTCGCCATGTCCTGAGCCAGGATGCTCAACCTGGAAGAAAGAAAATATTCTTAAACCTCGATACAAATATATATAAAACAGTTTAATTCAGGAGTGCGTGATGATGTTGTTCCTTCTGTGTACCTGTTCTGTACGACTTCCAGATCCTCCAGCTTCTCCGGCACTTCCAAACCAACCAACCACGTCTCCTTCTGGCCCATCCAGAGCTCGCAGGCGTCTGTCTCACTGAAGATGGTGTACAGGGCCATGGTGTCGTCCAGCTTCTTCTGCCTCAGGTCGGCCAGAGACATCAGCTCCATGTACAGGTCCTTGATGTCTTTCAGACGCCTCTGGATATCAGGCGTGTTCTGTAACTCCTCCGGCAGCGCGTTGACCTGTTTCGATAGCGCGTCGATGGTGGCCCCGTTCTTGACGGCTTCGTTCCTCAGGTCGTTGAGCTTCTTGAGCAGCCGCTGCGTGGTGTACTCGTCGTTACCGACGTCGTCGCTGCTCATCTGCCTCTTGGCGTCCAGCAGCCAGGCCTTGAGTTCGTCAGCGTCTCCCTGAAACTGGAAGAACCTCTGAGTGTCCTGCAGGTTCTGTTTCCGAAACGCCGCCAGTTCCTCCAGCTGCTGCCACTGCCTCCTGATGTCGTCCATGCACTCCTGGACCTTCGGGGAGCCGAAGTGCTTGGCCTGGATCATCTTTTCGCCCTCAGTGAGGACCTGATCCAGGTTGGCGCGGCGGGCTCCGAGCTCGTCCTCGAAGGCGCTGTGTTTGCTCTGGAGCAGCAGCACGCTCGTCAGGTCCTTGCCATAATCCAGCGAGGAGAAAATGTTCTCCTTCTCCCTGATCCAGCTCTCCAGCTCCGTCGTCTCCCACAGGAAGAGCCAGAAGCGGCGAGACTGCTCCAAGTGAGCCCTTCGCTGGGCCGCCAGGGCACAGAGCTCCTGGTAGCACAGGTCCAGGTGCTGCACCCTGTCCCGGATCACCTGGGGATCACATGGCTTGTAGGCTGGAGGGAAAATGGAGGGAAAATGTTACAACCTGTACATGTGCTCTTTTCTCTTTTTTCTTAAAGGGATAGTTCAACATTTTGGTAAATTCACCTATTGCCATAATCCTTATAGTCTTGAGGGTAGGTTCATTACCTTTAATTGTCAGTGCAAGCTGTTTTTAGATCGGCAGGGCAGAGACACGAGCTGCTCAGCTGGTGCATGGTATTTTCGCCATTCCCTCATCAAACTCATCAAATACACAATCCAACAACTCTAAAATGCTCTCGTAGACAAGTTCTGTCCTGCACATTCACCACGCTATAAGATAATCATGTAAGACAGAATTTTTTTAGAGGCAAATGCAGCCGGAACTACATCCCAGACACGGATTGATTTCAAAAACACGTATAAGTAGTTCCAAGTATTTGCTTCATGTGTTGCAATGTTATTTCATAGTGTGGTGAATGTGCAGGTCACAACTTGTCAACAAGAGCATTTTGGAGTTTTTGAAATGTGTATTTGATGAGTTTGATGAGGCAAAGATGAAAGTACCATTCGCCTCCGTTGTGTTAGCTGAGCAGCTTGCGTCTCTGCTCCGCCAATCTAAAAACAACTTGCACCGACAATTAAATGTAATGAACCTACTCCTAAAACTATAGGGACTATGGCAATAGGCAAATTTGCCAAAAATGTTGAACTACGCCTTTAAGTAAAAGCATTTGTTGCTCACTTCGGTTCTGTCACTACTACTGTACTCCATTTACTGTCATCATCCCTATTAAAGCGGTGACATAAAGTATATAATGAATAGTTTTGCCGAGGGGCAGGATGAGCCGCTGCACTTACTGTCTCCGTTGGCGAACTTGAGAGCGGCAGCACTGGCGCTGTTCACCCTTTCTGCCTGCAGAGCAATGTCGTTCTCTAACAAAGCGTGTTTCTGTAGCAAGTCTTCAACCTCCAGCAAGTGTTTCCCAAAGTCTGGAGACAGCAGCCGAGCCTGTGAGCAGAATCAATCAATATGATCAGTTGAGTCTCAGGAAAACATAGGGTATTATATTATGAGTATTGCATATTGATTCCTGCTCTGTACCTTCATTTCATCCATCCAGTTGATGATGTACAGCATCTCCTGGAAGATCCTCTGCAGGGTCAGGTTCTTATCCAGACGGCCGTGGCGAGCCTTCAGCAGCTCCTGCAGGTAGTCCCAGAGACGGAGGATGTTGTCTTTCCGAACGTCGATCCGTTTGGCGTCGTGGTAACGCTCCGACTCCAGCTCCTTTGAGATGTCCACCAAGGCCTGAACGCGCTCCTCGTACGCCGCGATGTCCGTCTCGATGGCGTCGTGCTTCTTCTTGGCGGCCTCCACAGCCGGCAGGTCGTAGCCAAAGTTGTCCTGAGAGAGCAGAGGGAGCGGAGAGTAGTTCAAGTTCAGCTTTGTGTACTTCACTGCCTCCATTTTCTGCCTCTTTATACACCATATACTCTACTCCACTCCAGTTTTAAAAGGAAATATTGGACTTCCACTTCCACTTCTCTACACTTATTTGAGTTATACAGATTAAGATTGAACTCACAAAACATTTAATCTTCTTATATAATACAATGGCCTGTTATAGACCAAAATACCCAGGATACAAAGTAAGGAAAATAAGCTCCGCCTGATGTGAGTGATACAGCTTCTGCTAACTAACTCCTGCTCAGGAAGTTGCTGCTCTTTTCGAGGCAATCTGTTTCTGCTGTTTACTTCCCATCATCAATGACCAGGAACACAAACAACCAGTTAATTACAATACAAACACTGTACAAATGTACAGTTGTGCAGGTTAAACAGAGGTAAAATACAGTAGGAATAAGGCATCCTCCTCTATGATCTATGAACAAAAAAAAAAACCATCAGATAATAAAACCTGATAAATAATCATGTGATGTGATCTCCACAGTTGCGTTGTGGGTTGTTTTACCTGTGCGACGAGTCTCTGGTTCTCCATGAGCCACGTCTCCCTCATGGCAGCCTTCCTGTCGAATCTCCTCGCCATCTGCTCCAGCTTCTCCTGTCTGATCAGCTCGTCTCTCAGGACGCGCTCCCGCTCATGCTCCGCCCTCTCCAGACGCTCCCAGGCCTGAACGCAGATGATGAGGCGGATCGTTATGCGGATGCGCAATTTTTTTTTTTTTCCTATTTCAATCTATCTCTGTGTAATTAACCATCATTTTTGTTAAACTCCATTCATTCTGATCAATCAGCAAATTCTCACGTCTAAATAAAGATGACATTTTTGCTTGACGACTGCTCTCAAATTATTATTGCATATTAAACAGCCATCACAGTCATTACTGGACTAATAGTTCTAGCTCTACCAACATTAACTGGGAAATATTCTCCGATTTTCTTTTGCCTGCAGTTCTGTCAGACTTTAATTCTCTTTATGAGATGGGTTTTATTGTACAGTTTAGTAAAGTAGTCTATAGCACTACCTGTATAATTCTGTTCATTTGTGGTTTTAATTGTTGCCTCAGGATTGCACTCTGCTAAATGAATTAATTTCGTCCGTCCAACTGAGCCGTGCTGCACGTCTGAGCTTCAAAAGGCAGAAACAATCTCCCCAGTAATGGGGATGACAGCTGGAGACGGTTTTTAATAAAACACTATGTTGTCGCAGCATGTGTGTGTGTGTGCAGCAGCAGCTCCGGCATCTCACCCGGTTGATATCAGCGACCAGGGCTCCCTCTTTAGGCGTGTACACCCTCTGGTTGTTGGCTCTCATGCGACTCTGTATGGTGAACAGCAGCACCTCCAGGTTCCCCTTCTCCTGGAACCTGAAAACACAGATAAACAAGTCGCACACCAAAAGGTGAACTTCAGCCACAGGGGGGGCACAGCAGAATTCATGTGCCAAAAAAAGGTGAATGAGCTGTGCTGAACAAGACGGTGACAAAAGAAAACTGAATTAAATGTGAGGTGTTGAATAATTCACTGGAAATAAAAGGTATTCTGTTTGATCAGACTCAAACACACCCCAAATGTTTTTTTGTCTTCTTTTTTGTCTTGTCTCTGTTTCTGTTTTTTCCGGACTTCGTTAAATATGAATAACCATAAATGTGAGAAATGTCTCATTTTAAGGTTTAAAACTGAAGGATTAATAGAACAGACTCGATCAGTATGAGCGGAGTGGGTTTGGCTCGACTCACTTGGGCGGCTTCTCTACGGTGCGGTAGGTGTTGAAGGCCTGAAGCTGCTGCTGGACTCCGGTCAGCGAGTTGGCGAGTTTTCGGTTGTTCAGCACGATGATGGTCTGCTCGATCCACGTCAGCAGGTCTGACGCCAGCGTCTCGTACTTATCGATCATCTTCTCCGTCTCGATGGCGTGATCCAGAACCTTGGGAGAAGGAGAAGGAGGTCAAGGCACGATCACAGGATGATAAACAGGCTCAACCCAAACACATCATCGCATCGCATCGAGGACAGTGCGTCATGTTTCCATCTCACCTTTCCAACTCTCTTGCCTTCGACAGCGAGCTGCTTCATCTTCGAGAAGTAGTGGTAAAATGCCACCACGTACGTGATGATGGACTTCTCATCTGGGTTCTCTGTGAACACATCTACAAAACAAAAAGGGGAGACGAGTCCGTCACAGCCAAGCCAGAGACGCCACTTTTCCACCAGGCTTAAAGCTCATAAACATTTATTTCCACGTCTGTCACTCGCCTTCTGGATCTAACAGTTTGGTCACGCCAAGCTTCTGTTCGGCCACGTTGAAAGCGTTCTGGAGGTTGTGGGTCGGGTTGGACCTCTTTAGGCTGTTATAGTCCACCAGATCTGGCCTGGGAGAGAAATATGGAGACAGCGAAAAAAAAAAAAGTGGAATAATGAGACGACAAGGAGCCAGTGAAAGAGATGAAGGAGAATGAGGAGGAGAGACACTGAGCAGACCGGGCTTCGTGCGTGTTTACATTTCAGAGCTGGTGAAAGTGGATTTGGTCATTCATCTATCTCCGCTTACCGGTGTTTGTGTATGAGAGCGTTGAAGGCCATGCCGTCTTTCCAGCTGGTGGTGAAGTTTGTGATGTTGACATTGGGATATCTGCAAAACAGCAAGCAGAGGACGTCACTCACTGAGCACACGGGGACATTGCTGAGGAGCTCCTGCTTTACATCAGTGTCCAGGATTTGTTCTGTGTCTCAGCATATAACCATGCAACACTCACTGATGCAGCTTCAGCTCCACGGCATCCAGCGCTTTCTACTCCAGTGCACTTCAGAGGCAGACACGGATTACTTAGATCTATTTTATAGTCTTTTGTTTCTCATAAACTGGATTTAGAGTCTGTAATAAAATCTACAGTATCTATCTATCTATCTATCTATCTATCTATCTATCTATCTATCTATCTATCTATCTATCTATCTATCTATCTATCTATCTATCTATCTATCTATCTATCTATCTATCATGACTGCAGATTGAGATTAATGATATAAAATATAAATATAAAGATAAAGGATAAATAAATGCATTAATGCAATTTCTAAAATTAGATTTTCATTACAGTTTTTCTCAATCGCTTTGGTGCTATTCTCACCTCACTCTTAACATTTGCACAACAGTTAGTGCATTTCTCAAAACAATTGTTACAAACTGCAAAACCTAGTGGACAACCTGCAAAAGTGCGTCACTTGCTACTTTGATAAAGGTCAAATATGTTTTCATTATGACACTTTATTCTCTGTGTGTTTTCCAATGCAAAAAGTTTGTGAAAATGTTTGCATTAATGCAATTTCTAAAATTAGATTTTCATTAAAAAAGAAAAAAAAAAGAAAAAAAAAGAACCTGACTGTATAAAACTACAGTAAATGTAAAAAAAAAAAAAGATTGTCCCACAGTATCTGACAGTAAAGCCTGACACAATGAGCAGATTGTTTAGTGCTGAATTACTGTCCAACACTATACACACCTGTTCTCCCTCGCTTCTCCCAACATTTACAATGAGTTTGACAGATTTTGAAAACTGCAAACAGACTATTAGTTTTTAGGGAAAGACTATTCAGTGTTGAAAAGTATAGTTCATTTTGACTGATATGACAGAAGCTAAAACAGCAAGAATTGTCAACTGATACATCATTTGCCAGAGGAAGGAGAAACTTACCCAAATGACTACATGTTGTGGAGGTTGAACTAATAGTTATGAGAACCTTTTCATCTGACACCACAGAAAAAGAAAAAAAAAGAACCTGACTGTATAAAACTGGATTCACTTTCACGTTCCATTTCCCCTCGGATACCTGCAACAGCTTGGTTATGCTAAAGGTCACGCATCCCACTTACCCTGCCGTTTTCATCTGACACCACAGAAGAAGAGCGTCCTTGGCTGAGCGCGTCTCCTTCTGGTCCGCCTGGCCCGTTTCCACAATGATGTCCTGGATCTGATGATGAAGAAGAACAACACCACGCACAGCTGGATGGTAAATAATGAAGTTTAACTAATGACTGTGAGCTTTCTCAAATCAAACGAGAAACAAGTCGCAGCAGAGAACAAAAAACCTAACTGATAGTAACATGTCACTAATAGGATACACCAGCGGGAGAACATGCAGGCAGGGTGGCACAAATCTCTGCTTGAAATGCATCATTTATCAGAGCTTGAAGTAAAACGAGGAGGTTTTCATTAGTACAAAACAAAACTAATCTCAAGTGATAAATCATCAATGTTATTAACCGCCTGGAACCTCACAGATCTAAACCTATAGTCCAATTGATAGGAAGTGGGGTGGTAATTATTGAAGATCTTATTTTCCCACACGGTGGGCCAGTAATTAGAGCAGTGATGTGATCTGAGAGACAGGTCCTGAGAGAGAGCTAAATTTAGCCACTTCTCCTTGGTTTATGCAGACTGAAAAGATACAGACAGGGCTAAGTAAACTCCTTTCTTTCCTGTTTCGCCTTTTTTTTTTTTTTAACATCTGAATAATGCAGCAGGCCATATTGTTTGAACTAACGTGTCTAAAAATAACAGTGTTGCTGTCAAATTAAAAATAAATATCTGTCCCTTCCATGAAGATAAAAGAGTCAAACAGACATGTTCTGATGTTCTGTGTGCTGCTAACAGCAGATAATAATGGCTGGAGCCCGGAGGCGTCTCATTGGAGGAAAAAACCCATAAAAAAACCCACCCAAAAGCTGCAAGTCCACTGTTTCTATGCTACATACATGCTTAGCACGATTAGCAACTAAACACATCAGGTTGTTTCTTTCAATCACATACAAACGTAATTAAAAGTGTAATTATAATGTAATTAAGGTGAGCCCATACTGTGACTTTATTAATACAACTGTCCATTATATGTCACCTTCAGCACAGTTATGGTCACACTGATAATGTAATGTAACCTTACAAAGGATGATTTATTGTGCTATTTTCTACTAAATGCACAAATCATGTTACATATGTCCTGATTTACTTATTTTGTTGTGTTTATAGTCAGTTCTTGTTGTGAAAAATGCAATTTCTTCCTGCTTGGGGTTGATAAAATCCAATTTTATATGTATCTGACAGTGTTGAGGGACATAGTTGAAGGATTTATCAATGCAAAAGTAGGTTAAAAAAAAAGATAAATATGAGCTTTCGAGGGTACTACTT
Source organism: Decapterus maruadsi (assembly GCA_030347415.2). Taxonomy (NCBI): domain Eukaryota; kingdom Metazoa; phylum Chordata; class Actinopteri; order Carangiformes; family Carangidae; genus Decapterus; species Decapterus maruadsi. The sequence goes on along the minus strand of CM064887.1, from coordinate 20,351,651 downwards.
GAAGTTCACCTGGAAACGCAGGATGATGGTCCAGATGAGGCCGAGGATGAGGCGATGGTTGCCGTCGACAATGTCGTGGGACCCCATGTTCTCCAGGTGGACCCTCTGTTCTTTGAGGAACTGCAGAGCCTTGTCCACATTTTCCAAACAGTGGATACGCATCCGGCCTTTAGTGGGTTTCGGCTACAGATGATGAGGCGGGAAGAAAAAAATAAAACAGGCAGAAGAGAGAGAGAGAGAAAAGGGATTAGGGATAACATAAAGAAAAGGAAAAGGAAAGATGAGAAAGCGTGAGGCGTATCAGAGAATTCTTTTACCAGTCGTTCACCGGACAGCACCTCCAGCAGTTTAATGAGCATGCGGCCGTCCCGGAGGTCCAGGTAGAGGTCGGAGATGCGACAGCCGACCCGGGACAGGATGGAGTTGACCCATTTAGTGAAGGTCTTCTTCTGAACCGCCTCACGCTCATCTGAAGTTAAGAGAGAACATGAGCTCCATGAATAATGAAAACTCTTCACAGCTACAGAGCAGCACCACCGGAGCTGGTAGGGATTTACTGACTCGCACAGGGGCACTACAGACAGGTGGAGGCAGAAGAACCAGACTGGAATTACAATATATGAGCACTGGTCGGAGGAGACCTGCTCCAGAGACACAGATCTTACTGGTTGAATTAAACCTCAATGTGTGAGTCGGACCATGAAGCTACAGTAACATCTACCCAGAAAAGACTGTGTGGCTCCGCTGATAATCACACATTCACATACAGTAAGCTCTGCCTTTCCTCAATTTAGACTGATTATGAAACAACTGGTCCCCAAGCAAAACGCCCATCCCACTCAAATGTAGGAGGAGGAGGACCTCCAGAGAGCCTTATGCATATCCTAAGCACTGTGCACCTGTTATATAAGGTGGAACAATACACCAAAATAAACTTTTGGATTGGCAGATAATAAAAAAGATATTAAAGGAGCAGAACAGTTTGATGAGGACCGTGTTAATTTAACTGCAGACGGCGAGTTTCCACCTGGAAATGTGAACAGTTGGCACACTGCACCCCTAAGGCTGTTCCTGGCAGCCCTGCGTCCATGTCCACGCATAACTTAAAAACGTCGTAATTCAATGAAATGGTCAACCTTGTCGCCCTGGCGCCCTGCAGGAACCGACGGCCTCAAATGAAAAGAAAAAAAAAAAAGCATTGAAATGCAGCCACAGTAAAAGTTCTGACCTGTCGAACTGTCCCTTTTGTAAATGTGTGCAGTGCATCTCTTTTATTGGGACCTGTCAATCACTAAAAATCACCCCGGCAACAGCATTTCACCTCGTTAAGATGCAGAAATGACTTCAAAAAACCCACAGTTCTGACCTTTTCAGTCACAGCAGCAGGAGTCAGTCAGTCACTCTGGCTTTTATTGTTTAACTCATGATAGAGCCAGAGAGAGATGCTGCGATGCTGCGTTATAACATCACATGTACTGTACTGTATATAAAAGAGAAACAAACACAACGCCTCTGCGTAGCCGAGTGTAGGTGTTCACGATTTATACCAAAGTTTGCTCCACTGTAATTTTTTGTTTTTTTTGCCTGAATGACAGGGCAGAGAGACGCTGAGAGCAGCAGCAGCAAGCATCAGGACTTGGGAGAGCGTGTTTTTTGGGAGGATGAGCGCTGCCTACATGGTGACACATCTTGCGCTCGCACTCGAAACCGTTTCTCTGAGCCATGGCAGATGTGCCTCCTACACAGCAGCAGAAAGAAATACAGCCAGTTTTTAAGGGACCATATGGTAGCATGACCCAATGTACCATACTCTCCTTATTTTGACTGTGGACACACTTGGGTGGGGACGGTGATTTCATCTTAACATTTAAGCAGAGAATATACAATAGATTCTTATGTCTGCTGAAATCCACAGGATCTTAATACTTGATTTCTGCAATAGATGACAAAATATTTCCATATGACAATTAACAGTTAAATTTAGGGATGTCCCGAAATCACTTTTTTTCAAACCGATACGATACCGATACTTGGATCTGAGTACTTGCCGAGTACCGATGCCGATCCTTCTACCACAACAAAAAAACAAACGATTAGGCAAAATGCAATGAATTGGAAGACAAATTTTATTTTATTTTATGCTTGTTACAACAAAATTTGTTGTAACAAGCCTCTGATCTAGATGCAAAGCCACTCTCTGATCGCGGTCTTCATGCAGAGCAATTGCATGCACTGGTATCGGTTCTTGTACTCGCTAAAGTTCACCGATACCGATACAAGTATATTACAACAGTATTGGACCGATACCCGATACCAGTATCGGTATCGAGGCATCCCTAGTTAAATGAACTTGTCAGATGTTTCTGGTGTTTTTTTTTAGTATTTGCAGTTGCAAAGTTTTGTTAATGATCAGTTTCCATGTGCATTAAAACTATAAGCTGGTGGCTCTGCATCCAGCCCCGTCATTGAGACAACAACATCTCAACTGATCAGACTACAGACTGCAGATAAACATGCACAGCAGATCTTTCCAAACATCTCTATAAACCCTCATTCCAACAATTTGAACACTGACTTTTGAAATCTCTCATCCTTAACTAATTTACAGATGTTTCAAGGACACAATGATTGGTTGAAATAAATGGCACAGTATTAACACAGATATAAAAGACAAATAAATAATGCAGACATAATAATATATTCATAATATAACAGATGCGCTGCAAATTAATTAATTTTTATCCACTGTATCAACAAAGATAAAAAGCTGAAATGCTACAGATTAGATATTATGAACATTAGCTACAGTAACAATATTATTAAGCTTATACTATAAATAAATTGAAAACAACATTTTATATAAACTGTCTCACACGTTTAATTCCTATAATCGTAGTTAATAGTGTGTGTCAGTTTTTCTTATAGTGCATATAGGAGCTGAGTATATTAGCTGAATCCATGACTGGCAGAAAATTGATTAGTTATAATCCTGATAATGCTTCAGTCACTTTGAATAACTTTACCAAATGTGAGTATTTCCTGGTTTTTCTCCATTTTCTTTGACCTTTCTCGCTACCTGCTGACATTTCAGAGACCGAACGATTGATCTAATCATGAAAATAATCTGTTGAGAATGAATAAATCAATATTTGCAGCTCCAGAAGACAAAGTAGCTTTTGAATGAAGCTCTCTTTATCCGGGTGATGCACTTCTGTCTACCAATGTGCAGCAAGGATGAAAGGAGGACTGTGCACGTCGGCTACCGTTACCTCACTTGCACCCACAATTTCCTTCACGAACACACACACACACACACACACACACACACACACACACACACACACACACACACACACACACACACACACACACACACACACACACACACACACGAACACACACACACACACACACACAGCTTCTTCAAGTTTACCAGGTCAAACACTGCTGATGAGACCTTCTCCTCTCAGAAGACATGTACCATGTTGCACCATGTGACTTCCCCTCGGTGGGCCGAGCTCCAGTCTGCCCTGTTTATCCCTGAACCCAAATACGACTGCAAACTACAGAGTGCAAAGGACTGAATCCTTAATGACTTGTGTAATAAATGATTCAGACCCTGAGGCTGTGGAAAACAAGCAAGGAACAGCTGAAGAGGAGGAACAGAGGAAGAGAAGAAGAGGGAGGAAGTACTGTACTGTATGCAGCGGTGGAGGGAAGAAGTTAAAGACACTGAATGAAAGGTTAAAGAGGAGACAATAAGACAGAGCAGGAGACAGAGACACTGGAGCAGAGGTAAACCAGGGAGGAGGATGAAGAGAAAAAGAGGGCAGGCAACAGAGGGCAAGACAGATCAAACAGAAAGTAATGGAGAGACTGAGATGCAGGCTTTCAGGTTTGGTCTACAGAGACTGAACTGGGAAAATAGAGCAGGATACATTACTTACAGTATCTCCCCTACTGCTATTTGTGACTCGGTAAGCACCCACAAAGCTCCAGCTCCATTTTCAGTATCATCAAAGAGCAGAACTCATACTGTAGGTTATTGTATGTAAAACACATGGTGCGGCAGAGTACAGTAAATAAATCATGGCTTGTTCTGCTCCCCTCAGCAGAACAACGGCACGCACTGCTCCGCCACATCCTCACGTATAACAACGCCGCCGCCGCCATGAAAAAGTAATGACAATTAAAAAACGTGCAAATAACTCAAAGCTCCATTAGGAGTGTCACAATCTGTCGGTGTGGGGAGTTAAAACAAACCAAAACAAGGTGGTCATGTGTGCAGTGAAACCTGTGACAAATCCTTTGTGAACTATTTGGGGTGCTGCTGCCTCCAGAGGAAAAAAATTAGAGAACATCCCCCGAAATGTGCACATGATAGTTCTCTCATATCATCTCACATCACGAGATCTTGTGAGGAGACAGTGCACATTGATGCTCCCGGGCCATTTGGGAAGGTGGGGGGCACGAAGAGAGACAGAGTGAGATGGAGGGAGAGAAGAGGGGGTGGGAGTTGTTGCCTGCATGCATCCCACACTGAGCCATCTCCAGAGGAGTAATCCAACAAGCTCATTATGACAACAGCTCTCTGTGCACTCGCTGCCGAACAAGCCTCACAGCAAGTTCAGCTTAACCCCCAAATTCCAGTGGAGATATAACAGAGTTGGACGTTGAGTCTTTTTTAATATTGATATTGTGATGTGAGATTCAATATCACCTGAGTTTTTAGCATCCTGATACCAAGGCATGTTGAAATTTGTCCTTTTTTCCAGGTCTTTAAAGCTCTTTTATACAGGTCTGCACTACAGGAAAGCACTTTTTAAATGCGTTTCTGCTGAAATCAGCTTCGATAACAATAGGTAGTGCAGTAGAAAGGCTCTGGAAGTGAACTAAAACAGGATAAAATGAGTTAATGAAATGTAGAGATGAGCCTCGAAGACATAGGGCCTGTGTTTGTGAAAAAGATTATGATCAAGATATCTGAAAATATCTATAACACATCCCGTCCTTATTCTTTATATATCGCTTAACTGTCCATGTATTTAACTTGTGTCCCAAGTTCATGAACACAACTGTTTGACCGCAGCTTTTCTGCATGTTTAATGTCTGGTTGTTCTTTTTCGTGCTGCAACCCAAGCTGTCACTGTCATAGCATCATCTTACATGAATTAAATATCATATATGAGCCATATGTTCCATATATATTTCACTTCTCATCACAGTCTCTCCTCGCTGCCTCGGACCACAGCAGCTCCTTGTCACTTCCCCCCCGCTGCTGCTGCTGCTGCTTCCTTCCCCCTTTTTCCAAACTTCCCGGCTCCTTCCAGCTTTCCTCTTCCTGCATGTCAGTACAAGCATTGCTAAACATTCCTCTGTTTTCACATGCTTTTACTTACTTACTCTTTGACTCCGGTGAAAGCCACATGACTTATTCATGCTGATGGATTTTCCCTGTAAACAGCCTGATCCGTCTTTTTTCCCACAGTCAGCTCTTACTGGATGCGGCCCAGTGGTCCCAGAGCGCCCGGCTAACATGCCTGAGTCATGGCACCGACGGATGCTACCTGTCCGCCGGCGCCAAGACACCGAGTCTTTATTTACAGTGCTGCTCCAGGACCAAATGAAACACCTGCACCGTTGGCTTTGTTTTATGATTGATTCCAGTTTAAGACCAGACGTCTGAGCCTTTGATAGATGGACTCGCATTCTGCAGCTGCTGAGCATCAGATTAATCCACATTTGAGTTTGAGAACAAAAACCGGCCTGTGTTTTATCGAACGATGATTAAGAGAGGATGCAGAAACAAACTCTCCTGTAAGAAATGTTCACAATGATTTGAGGGTCAATTTCATGGCAAGGTTGAGGGAACGGAAGAAGATTGAGGAAAGATGAAAGATATGCAGGCATGGCTGAAGAAAGCCAAAAGGTCAAAGGTCAACGTGTCACTGAAAAACAACAACAACTAGGCGAGATAAGATTTCTGCAGCAGGAACAGTAAACACCAATTATTGTGTCAACCTCTGAGAAAGACATAAAAGAGAGCTTATACTTAAGATCGATAAATGCAAAACACACAGTTTCCCTTCTCACACTCCATCTACTTCTTTCTTTTTTAGTATTTCTTTTGTTATTGTTATTCTGTCCGACTTGATTCCTCTGCAGCTTTGACCAGACCTCCCTAATAGCGGTTAAATATATAGTAAATACATTTTCATGAAATGCAATTGGTGGATCAATACACTTGGCTCCGAACACGCACCACCCTTTGATTTGGGAGAGCTTTAAAAAAAGAAAAAAAGAAAAAGAAAGTTTGCTGCTTCACGTATCAGTTGTCTCTCTGCAGCGCTCAGAACCAGTCGATACTTGAAATCTAGCAAGGGCAGGAAAAAAAGAAAAAAAACATGTTTCCCTCTCTGTTCCTGCATCATCTCCTCCATTTTCTTCCTCTCCACTAATGCACTCCAGTCATCAGGGAGTTGGATAGCATAGTGCAAGTTAACAAAAATCCACAGTGACGGCAAACCTCTCTTTTAAAACCTTAATAACACGAGCAGGCAGAAGTAAAACCGGCAGAGAAATTCATTCTTTTTTCTTTTTCTTTTTCCTTTTTCACACCGACAGCACGATCATTCAGGAAAAAGAAAAGAGAAAAAAACAACAGACTTTGTTGTGTTGTGAAGAGTTTGTGAAGGGTAAGGCCCATATGGAGAGGAGGTGACAAGCTAAAGGCACGGATATGTTTGCTATCTCAAAGAAATACCTTCCAGTACATAACACTACCTCGCCACAAATAGCTTTGGAGGGAAAAACATCACAACCTTTTTTTGGGAGTTTGCCTATGAATTATTCAAGGCCAAGTCAGTGAACAATTAGGGCAGAGCCGCAGCTTCCTGGAAATAAATAAATTACTCCATACATTTAATAAAAAGGCCACTGCTCTGACTTTTCCTTTCTTTTCTGCTTTTCCTTTTTTTGCTTTTTTTTCCACCTCTCACAACAGGATGACTAACCTCACACTTACTCACATCACAGCCCAACCTCCCTGCAATCCCATCCTGGCCTAAACACAAACACAAGTTGGGGAGGGGAGGGGCATGATTGGAAAAGTGTTGTCCTCCTCGTCTCTGAGGCAGGAGAGAGTGGACAAACTCGCAAAAACACACGCACGCACGCATACAGTTTTGCCTGTAGGACCCCCTGTACCTTGCAGCTGTCTGAAGCGTCCATCCAGGATGGAGTTGAAACAGATGTTGGAGGTGCTGTAACTCAGCCAGCGCGCTCGCTTCATACTCTTGGCCGAGGAGGAAGAGGAGGAGGTGGATGCGTGGAAGGGGGCGGGCTGAGGGTGGTGAGGGTGGTGAGGGTGAGAGGGGCGCTGACGTCTAGGGGTGCAAGAGGAGGACGAGGACGAGGATGAGGAGAAGGGGGAGAGCCCCGCGCCGGGCGCCACGGCCAGCGGGACGTGGAGGAGCAGGGTGCCGTTCCTCTCCGGGTGGTGCTGCTGCTGCTGCTGCTGCTTCTCCTGCTGCTGCTGCTGCTGCTGCCTGCTGCTGCTCCCCCTCGCCGTCCTCCTGCTCTGGGCCCGGTGGACCGGCGGCGTGCTCCTGCTCCGGCTGCTGCTGCTGCTCACGCCAACCACCCGGACGGCGGCCTCCTTCTCTGGCGGGGCATAAGGCCGGCTGGCAGCCTCCTTGGTCCCTCCACCGCCGCCGCCGCTGCTGCTGCTCCGGATGCCCGGTGTCTCCCTGCTGCTGCTGCTGCTGCCGCTGCTGGCCTTCAGGCTGATCTTGACCTCTCGGAGCCGGGGTTGGCTTATAGGGGCAGCGCGCAGCAGGCACGGGCTGCTCATCTTGACCCCCCCCGCGCCCCCTCCTCCTCCAGACGACAACAACAAGCTGGCAGAGGACCTTCTTGGCTCTGTGCGCGTCTCTCCTCTTCTCTGTCTCTTTGGCTCTCTGTCCTCCTTTCCAGATTCCTCTCGTGCTCACTCACTCCTCCTCCTCCTCCCCTCTCTCCATCCCTCTCTCCCTCACTGCCTCCCTCCCTCCCTCCCCCTCCTTATTCCTCTTTCTTTCTCACTCTCTTCACTGCTGCCGTAATGATGCTGTGCCTCCACTCTCAGGCGGCACAAGGGCTCAGGCAGCCTTCGGTTCAGCTCAGAGTGGTTTCTCCAGCCTCATCCATGCATACAATATGTTTCAATACGTCCACGTGCTCCCACGACTCCCTCCCTCCCTCCCCTCCCTCCCTCCGCCCACCACTCCCACACAGTCGTGTCATCACTGAATTTGAAGCACATGACCGGCACAGTTTTGATTTCCTTTGCCAACATAAAACTACCCATCTCAAAGGTATGTGTCTTCTTTTTCTTTTTTTTTTAGACTTGTATAAGTATCAGTGTAAGTGAGTGGATATTCAATAGTGTGTGTGAGGTTTTGGAGGACATGCTGGCTGCATATTTCTGAGTTCACAAGCTGTAAATCAGCAGCGGGTGTCATTCAGAGATTCTCTCATCTGCTGCCTCTCTCCTCACTTTCCTCCCTCCCTCTCCCTCTCTTTCTCTTTCTCCCTCTCCCTCTGACAGGAAACACTGATTACATTACAGAAACATCAGTGCAGCAGCACTCTAACACAACATCACCAACACCCACACAGAAGTCTACATCACTTAAAGAGACAGAAAGAGACGAGGCAAGAAAAGTGGTGAGAGCATCGTCCGATAAACTGGATGTAATTGAAACTCTTCGGCCACACAGATGAGGAGCTGGATGCTGAACCGTGATGCTCTGTAGCACTGATGTTCACATTAAGCCTTTTCTTGATTGTGACTCATTGTTTCTAACGCTGTTTATGACCCTTTTTTGTTGCTTCTCTGAAACAGCCGATCAGTGTAATTGCATTCATTGGTTATCTCTTTATTTAAGTCGGAGAGACTTCTAACAATCGATGGTACAGTTACATCTGATGGGAAGAGAGTTTGCTCTTTGAGGACGGAGAGAAGGTGTGCATGAAAATGAGATCTCAGGGAAGTCAACAACACTTGAAAGTTATTGTTGGAAGTAGGATGAGCTGCAGCTGTTGTAAAGGCCACTGTACAGTACAGTATATCTGCTAGACCAAGATAGGAGGTGGCTAATCAGCTGGTCGCATGTTTGCCTTCTTATAAAACGATCATGTGTGAAATTTGAACGTAAAAACATTTGACTTTCTGATGTCAAATCAAAAAAAAGAATGTTAAATATAGAAAAAATATTTATACCCTGCAAAAACTCAATATCTTACCAAGAATATTTGTCTATTTTTTAGTCAACATGTCATTTCTAGTCAAAATAAATCTCATTATACTTAAAATAAGACTCATCACATTTAAAAAGTAGCTTGTTTTTAGATACTTTTTACTTCTTTCAAGCACAAAAAGCATTTTTCTACTCATTTCAAGTGAAAATTTTGATTGAAACAAATGAAAACAAGTATTGTAAAATCTCAAAACAAGTTAATTTGTAGGTGATGGCTCTTATTATAAGTGGAAAGAGATTGGTTTTGACTAGAAATTAGACATTTCGACAAGAAATAAGACAAATATTCTTGGAAAGACTTTGAGTTTTTGCAGCGGATTTCCAAACATTGGAATTGGAAGATAATATTTTGTTGTTAGCATCAAACCTTGAGCATCGTACAGTATCTGCGACTCCCACCTCTACCCAGAAGTCCTCTCTGCACAGAGCACAGCTTGTGTTGTACCACCTTGTCACTGACCTCTCTTGTGTCTGCAGCTTTACACACATGAACATCGTGTGACCCTCAACTCCCCTTTTTCTGTTGCGCTTCCTTCCCACCGTAGAAACGCCGCTATTTTAAAACCCCGAGCAGCCGGCCCACAGGTGGGCCACAGCTTACCAGCTCAGGCAGAAATGCCAGAGATCTGTGCTATGAGAGGCAGACGGACGGGGCAGCTGTCCAGATTGGTCAGACCGGGGACATTCTGGGAATGTGCAAGTGATCCCGGCTACTTGCGGAGGGTGCGGAGCAGTGTCAGGGCTCAGCTGCTGGGAGCGTGTTACACCACGAGAATCATGCACTCGCACACAAACACCCACCCCCACACAGACACACGCGCAACAATGCCTGCAGAGCTCTGTCTGGGTGTTTTGAAGTAAAATCAGGCTCTGCCCGGAGGGTGCGTTTGTAATTTTTTTGACTATATTTGTGTGAAGGTCAGTGTTTCATTCAAGCCTGTTCACCCCCGCTGAAGCTAAACACACACCCATTATAGCTCATCCTCTCTGCCCTTCCCACGCTCTTAAAAAGACACTGTCATCTCAAAAATCTGCCACACAAATGCCCCCCTCCCTCCAACCCACCCCTACCCCCCGAGAGGACGGGAAGCAGCCTGTTTACTATGCAGTCACTCACCTGCGAGGGCCTTGATGCGTGAGCGTTCAAACAGCCTGGCAGAGCTGTTGTCATTGTCTAATTCCTCATCACAGAGGTCAAAGCGGGTGTTGATGTGGCTGTACTGCTGCGTGATCTCCACATTGTCAAAGTCTGTGGTGGAAGTCATGGCGGTAGCCAGCGTGGCAAGCGGGCGGGGGGACGGCGGCCGGCGTCCTCAGGTGCTCTGGGTGGAGGATGGAGATGAGAGGAGGAGAAGACGGACCGGGGAGACTGCAGGTAGCCTGGAACACAGGGGGAAGGACATACAGTGGAGGTGTCATTATGATTGATTATGATGATTAACTCGGGGTGAGCGTGCACAAAACTGTGACTGAGACAACTTTAATTACAAAAGATATATGAGCGTGAAAAAGTGAAGAATGAAGAGGTTTTAAATCCCAGTTAGTTCAACTCAAAAATGAGTTATTTTGGCATTTGAGTCTCACTGTGCACAATGTTTGTCTGTGTTCACCTTCAATAATAATTTAAGGAGACTTTGTGAGATCACAGTGTTGCTCTCACGAATGCTTATCAACACAGACTATTGTTTATTTATAGCATGTGTCTTAGAGATTTGAATATGCAGATGTGATAGCAGATGCATGTTTAGGCTGATGCACTGAGGATATAAATCGTAAAACAGTGAGATTTATATTTACTGCAGGGTGATCCGTGAGTCTTTATTCCAGATTAGACTGCTGGGTACGCACACAGGATTAATTTTGATTGATTATTAATTAGCCGACATCAGCTATTTTGATATTTCATTATTGTTTCTGTCACTTTTAAACAGAAATGCCTGAAATTAGACAGTTTCAGCTGAACATCTGTGAGAATTTGCCACTCGTCTTTATCCTGCAGCACAGTTAATTGAGTATCACTGGGTTTTAGACTGTTGACTTTATAAAACAAGACACTGGATGGAATTACCTCACTGCTTTCTGACGGTTTATAGACTAGAAACAATTGATTAATCAAAGGAATAATCATCTGATTCATCAATAATGACACTAGTAGTTAGCTGTGAAATGATGCTGACTGGGAAGTGCAGCTTTCTTTGGAAGTATAGGAACATTATCTGACTGTGGGTTTATTTCTTTTTTTTTAATGTTATTTGGGTGTTAAGTTTCATTTTGTGAATCCCAGTGAGGAGGAGCTGCATCTATACCTGGCACCGGAATTTAATCTTGGCAATTTGGGCAAAGCTACGTGATCTCAGCAGCAGCACAGGTATATTTTTAAACAGAAATCTCACCTATCAGAGCCGTCACACACCGGCCCCACCAGCTCCATTTTGTGTGTGTGTATGTGTGTGTGTCGCTCTGCTCAACCGTCGCCCTGCAGTGTGTCTGTGTATTCTTTGCATGGAATGGCGGGTTGAAGGGTAACCACTCTGATAGCTCTATCTGGGTGCAGCATAGCTCTCTTATCATGTCACACAGAGCAGAGAGGGGGGGCAACCCCTCTGCACTGCAGAATATGACGAAACCGCCTTCTTTTGAATGATGCCGCTCACGTAGTTTGAACTGCGAGGGGATGTGTGTGCGTGTGTCTGCGCGTTACTCCTGTAATCTATTACGCACAATTCTGAGATCTGAACAAGCGCCTGACCTGAGTGTTTGACTCCACTACATCACAGAGGGAAGAATCAAAGTTTAGGTTCAGATTTTAAACAACTATAATGAGCATTTAAAAGATGTTATAGTGTGAATTCCCAAAACCCACACCTCCCAACATCCAAGACCATGCTCAAAACTCACCTTTTTAAATTAGCTTTTAATATAATATATACTTTTTTGTGTGTTTTATACTGTTTTTAATCTGAATTCTTCTCTTACTTGGCTCTATTTTATGATTTTTAAAGTGTCAAGTGTCTGTGAGCATCTGTAAAAGCGCTTACAAATAAAATGTATTATTATTATTATAAATAAGACAAGAAAAGAGATTAAAAAACACTTAGTAACGGAGCCACTAAGTTCGCACTGTGTAGTGAGAACTTCATTTATTCATTTTCCCAAAGCTGCATAATTTGTCCTAGTCACATAGTTAATTTACTTTGGTTCATTTAGAAGTGAATCATCTGAAAACATCTATGTGGTTTCATGACACTAAAGTAATTAAAGACAATAGCCCAATATATTTTGTTGAGTCTAACGCGTGGGAGCAGACTATTCATTTCTCTGCATAAAAAGTTCATCTCTACGACAATGTTGACATTAAAACCTTTGTTTACATCAGAGAGAACCTGATATGCCACACTACAAGGAGTCCAAGTGGTAATATATCCAATAACAAACACAGAGCTGCAATAAAAAATCTGCCCATGGAAACTGTATCAACACAAGTATATTTCAAAGCAGAGGTCCCCAAACCACAGGCGGTGGACCACGCTCACAGTTTACTGGAGTTATGACACCAATTAGTGAACTTGGCTGAAAGAAGAATAAAGAGATGAGCCAACTAGAACTTTTAAAATCAAAACGAATCAAATCACCTGTTCAACAAACAGAGGAGGATTTTATTATTTCATCGACTTGTCTGCAGGTGACTGGTAAAGCACTCATTGAGCTCATATGCAGTTGCTATAGTCTTGTAACAGAGTTTACAGAGAGATTAAGTGAGATAACCACACTTTGAAGCCGTGGTGGATAGAAAAGATTTACAGTAAACCGTGAGGTGAGTGAGACAGAACAGCAGAGGAGAGATTCTGCACCAGGCACTGACTCACCAAGACTGGACAGCTGAAGCCTGGGGAAAGGAAAGGTACTGTATAGCGCTGCTCTGCTGAATCTGGACTTCTGCTGAGACACACACAGATGGTCGGGTCAGAATTTTGCATCGGCAGCGTGAACGCATGGACGCAACCTGCCTTTGTTTCGACAGCCCAGAGCTGCTGGTGGGGGTAATGGTGTGGGGAATGTGGGGAAGGTAGGCTACTCGGGGGCGCTTAATAACAATCGATCATATTTTGAATCTAAGTATTGATGCTGATGGTATGCAGCCACAATTTACCATCTGCTAATGGCTTCTTGCAGCAGGATAATGCACTGTCACAAAGCAAAAGTCTGAGTCACTGGATCTGGATCCAGTCAGAAAACCCTTTGAGATGTGTTAGAATGGGGGTGCTGACGGCGTGAATGCTTCCATCATCTTGTGAAATAATGAGAAACTGAGGCTGTTTTGGGAGTTAATAGCCTGTACTTAGTGAAAATGTATGACATGAAGTCGCAGCGTGGCTACAGTACACAGGATGTTTGTCCGGTGCCTTCAGAGAAGAGGCCCTCTGTGATGCACAATGATGGCATCCTACAGGTGTCCCTCCTCCTCCTGCTCAGTATCAGCCCTCTGCAGACGGCCGTTATCGGCGCGGGGACGCTCCACCCACCACTGGGGATCCCCTTATCACCTCACACACAACCTGGACGACTGAAACGTACTGCTATTACCGCACGCTCATGCCCACACAAAACCCCCTCTTTACACACTTTCTCCCCGTATCCACAAGCCGTCAGCCGTTCACAAAACCCCATAAGTCTCTAATCGTGTCTGAGGACCGACCGCTCGACTCGGCTGCCAAACACCAACCGCAGCAAATTAAGTGTGTTGAGCTGAGACGTGCACTCAGTCTGTGATACTACTGTAGTTGTCTCCATTTAGAGCGGTATAAAAACAAGATGGCCTCCTGCTTATAGACAGCGCTGTGACAGAAAGGTCACGAGTTCGCCTCGCCTGCCACGGCAACTGTGTGTCTGTCAATAGCCGAGCAGGATCCTCTTGTGGTGGTGTCCTTGAGCGGGAGGCAGAACTCCTACATACCTGCCCCCTCCCACAGACAGAGGGTCACGGCTTTCCACTCTGAGTCCATACAACGTACAAGAAGCAAGTAAAAACTCTCAAGTGCAGTGAGGGTTACAACATCACCTGTGTATGACTGGAGCTCATCATTCTCAACCCTTGATACAGATTCAGGTCTTTCAAATCGTTTCCATAATAGCTCCAATTACAATAACAGCTACTCTTATTGGTTACTTATTTCTCTACTAATGACTTAATCTGTCAACGGTCTAATAATGGAAGATGCTAACAGGTCTGTGAGGTCAACATGCAACACATGCTCACAATAACACTGTTATTTGCAATGCATGTCAGTAACAGACACTAAATACTACACATTTGAGGCTGAGGCTTTGTTCATGAACCAAAGTATTGAACTCATTTGACTTGATGGTGTGTCAGACGATGACCAGAGACGTTAGGAGTGATCATCTGGGAACTGAGAGTGTCTGTATGAAAGGTTATGCCAATCCTCCGACCCAGCAGATGTTGAGTTAAGTTTGGACCTGAGAGAGGAAATGAGTTGGTAGGAGCCATCCTCTGGGGACCAGGAAATCTGTACAGGGAGCAGAGCTATTCCAATGGACGGATAAAGACCGGACGGGATGGACAGAGTGGTGGACTGACTAACCCCGCTAAAAAGACAAGCTCCAAGAGCCAAAGTCCTTACAATTATATTAAAAAAAGCAGCGAATATGCTGCATTTTCCCACATTTAACAACTTCCAACAATAGAAGAGTGATGAAAATTTTGCGGATTCAGTTTCTGCAGATTGCTCGACATACTGTATAATGTTTCAACACAAAGTTAGAGTCTGAGTTTCGCAAAACTAAATGATGTAAACGCATAACTCATAGTGTCACTATTGCAGTGCATAGGGGATAATTTGATGAGGTTAATTCAGGTAACATTGGAAATCTTCTATTGGCTCTACTGATAAGACAAGATGATATAAGGCTTTGGAACCACTTGCATTTTCTTTCCATCCCCTGCTGTAGATAAAGTCCTCAGCACATGGTCCAGTGAACGCAGCATTAATATTTTTTCTTTTTATAGCTGCACATTGTGACTTGACAAGTAAGACATTCTGGATAATTTTTCAAAAGTAGTAAAATGTCAAGACGGATGATAAAAATGTCAGCTGAGATTTCTCTTCATATCCAAGTATTTCTTGACCTTAGGGAGGAGAAATAAAACATTCCACATGTTCTTTCTGCTGGAAATTACCACGACGCCACACGGGAGCTTTGATTTGTGTGGATGCAGATCTGCACGATCGCTTCTGTTGCACTTTGGGAGAATGGTTAAAAGGTGTGAATGAGATTTTTAACACATTTGCTGAGTTGACGTTCTCCGAGGCCGACAGCACAATGCCTTGTTTATGACGTGTGAAAACAAACTTTGATTATGACCTTTCCTGCTTTTGATTTTAATTGACTGCACCCATTCCCCCCCACCACCACCCCCTACCTTCTCTTTGTTGTGAGTGCAGAACTACATTATAAACAAATATGTACAACGTAAACATCAAATCAGCGCCTGAGGTGAATAATAACCCCGGCTACTGTGCACCCAGCTGGAAGCAAACTCCACGCTGATGCCTGCAGTGTACTCCGAGCAGCACAACACATTAGTTGGCTCGCAGCGGGCACATTATTCCAAATAGCGTGGAGTCGGATGGAGGGGAATGAAACAAGAGAAGGGTGTGGTCAAGATGTGTGACCTACACAGTCTGTTTGAAACTGAAGCAGCAACCCGGACTGAGGAGAGGAAGGCCTGAGGTGCAGCAGACTGAATCTCAGATATAAACATGAGAGATCGATGTGGAGGAGGAGGAGGAGGAGGAGGAGGAAGAGGGAGGTGTGGTTACCTCACTGACAGACTCAACTTTCTCCTCAAACTGGCAAAATCAACACCGGATTACCTCTTAGTCATGAATTTGACCAATGAAACACATGGGGGAACATTTAGTGTAAAAACAGTGCTTAGCATAATCCATACTGTGCATTGATTTTGTAAACAAGCTGTGGAAAAAAAAAAAATCCTTTGTTTTGGCTGCAACAATATTGTGCCTGATCTGTGTGAGAGACCTGATAGTAAACTATTCCTGGAGTGTGTTTACACAAAAGTTCCTGCTGGGTCCAGACACAGCGACACACTCACACTTGTCCTTTTAAGGGGAATAAAGGAGGACGTCTGTGCCTGAACGGGGGGACTTTTCATTTTTCAAAGGCAAGCGCACTGTTTTCGATCAAGGGAGCAACATGTAACGCAGGGAGAGGGAGATAAAGAGAGAAAACATGCACCAGTGTGAAGTAACTGTGGGTTAGATTAACACCAGAGGAGGAGTGTATAGCCAAGTGTATTGACTCACTCTTGACTCAAGTACCTCCACTTTATGTGGGTAAAAACATTTCCCTCTCAAACAGACACATATAGGCTACTTTATATATACTTTTATTCTATCTATATGACTGATTATGTATAAAAGTGGTTGAAAGTCCTACTTGACAAGAGAATAGGCACTGTTCAACAAAATAATATACTGACAGGGGCCCGTTTCCAAGGACTTTGAATTACAGTTTAACAAAAAATAGTTATCTTTATATATTTATTTAGAACTTTTGATGCAGAAGAATATTTCTATTTTGCCCCTTTAAGTTACAGATTGGGGAAAAAAATGCTCCTGGCCAAGTAACTTCTGGAGAGCGCACTTTTTTCCAAGCGCAGTGGCGTCATTGTGCGCAGGTTTTGCGTGGCGCCTCCCTGTTCAGAGATAACGCACTGAAAGGTGTCGCTTAATTAATGCAGATAAAGGCTCGTTTTTTGAGAACAGGCCTCAGTCATTTGAATACTCAGTGAAGGCTTTACCGCTTGTAAAAAATCTACGTCACAGTTGAACATGGCAGCAGCCTGGTTCTGCTGGTCCAACAGGTGGTTTGGAGGAAACTTGTAAC
This sequence comes from Decapterus maruadsi, assembly GCA_030347415.2. NCBI lineage: Eukaryota > Metazoa > Chordata > Actinopteri > Carangiformes > Carangidae > Decapterus > Decapterus maruadsi. The sequence goes on along the minus strand of CM064887.1, from coordinate 20,334,423 downwards.
TCTCAACTACAAACAACGGTAAACAACAGTGGCGTTAATGGAATGAGTTGCGTCCAGTGATCGCTGACAGCAACTATTTGGCCAAAGATCAATAATTTCATTTAACAATGGCGCCATTAGCTCAGCCGTCAATTTACACTTACTTTGCCTTCTGGATGTTGTCCTGTCCTGTCCTCAGAGTGTTTATGTAGAGTCTTCTCCCTGCCAGTGAACCAATTATAATCCCATTGAAGCAGCAGTAGCAGCGCGGACGAGAGAGAGGGTCTCCACGGCGCGAGGAGGGCACGGTCCTGCACGGGGGGGACAAGGGAAAGGGGCTGAAGGCGCCGCGCGCTCCACGGTCATTCCCGAAAGCCTGCAGCGACTGACCCACCCCGCCGGGTTAAAAATAAAAAAAGTGGGCGCATCCAGTACATGATCTGTGCGCGCGCGGGGGGACGGACATTCCTGACACGAGCTGGTGACTCTAAATGGCAGAGGCACTTGTGATCTCCTGTACAACCCCCCCTCTGTGACACCCCACCCCACCCCAACACCGCTCCACCCCACCCGGGCTCTAATCGCACACACAACCACCACCACCACCACCCACCCACCCACAGAGACCCTCTCAGAAATGTCACCTCTGTGTGTGTGTGTCACTTACGTGCCGGGAAGGACAGCAGAGGCCTGGACACGGAGAGAGGACATGGAGAGGAAGGATGTCCATCAGGTACTGGCAGAGAGAAAACACCTGCAGACACACACTAACAAACACTTAACTTTAACTGCCCTATGGCTTTATATGCATAAACAAGTTGTAACACAGTGTTATAGGGAGATACAAGGACATTCAAGTGTTTCCCCTGTGAAAGTATAAATATTATTTCAACTGTAGAACTCTTTTCTCTTGTTGTCATTCATAACTTGTTGGTTATGAAGCTGCTCACAGGAAGAAGTCTATTGTTGACAAGTTATTTTGCACAAAGTAAAGCAAGTAGTGAAATTAAATTGTGTTAACCATAATTTGGTTTAGAAACAAATGGAATGACATCGCTGCCATTTCTTGAGTTTTACATTAACAAAAGTTCAATATCCATTATTTGAGTTTACTGTAAGCTGATGTGATTTGTAAGTGTTAAAAATACATTTAAAAAGCTTTAAAAATTGATCAAAATGGGCATAATGGAGTACAGTCCATTATTACAGTCTGTAAGAGTGAACCTACTGAATCAACATGTGGGTATTACAAAATAAGTGCTGAAACAAAAAATATAAAATTTAAATCAAGATATTATTCCACAAAATGTTTTTTTTACATTTAACAAAAAACAAAGTCAACTTCCTGAATGCTAATTAGCTCATTGTAATTCGAAAATTATGCCTAAAACCATAAACTGTCTTTCTTAGTGAGATTCAGCTCTTGTGTCGACATCTGCATCAGTTTCTTACAAAAACAAGTGGGGAAAAAATAACTAGTAACAAAAACAAAACGATTCATTTAGAAATGTGTATTGATTCATTTATATAACAAAAAAAGGCCAAAACAAGTAACATCTTATTAGCCACAGGAAGCAGTTTATAATAAAATACATTTACAACATTAACAAGATAAATAACAACACATTTTACACAATGAATGAGCACTTAGAAATAAAGACATACACACACAAAAGACACATAAGTACAAAAGTTGTCTTTGCGTTCCTTCACTCTGACTCTTCAGTATCTGCGTCTCTTTCTCTTTGGTTCCCTCGGGAACGTTTTTAGTGTCAAACTGAGTCCCAAACACTCCTGAACCCTCAACTATATGGCTTCATATCTGGACACAGCTGACCCAGCTTTGACTGAGAGCAGTCCAGCCTTTGATCAGCGACTGCATAGTCTCAACGATGTACAAAACAAAGGCAAAATCACCCTTTTTTTTTAATATGTAACATGAATAAATGCATAAACAGTTTTGTGCAAGCAGCCGTAAACACAGCACCACGCTTTGCTCATGAAAGACAACTATAAAACACATTCAACAGCATTTCAAATGCAAGGCAGGAGGAACAAAAATAAATACAATAGACTTCAGAAAAAAAGTGAGAACAGGAGCCCTTAAAACTCAGCTTATGCAGATTTGCAGTACCATGAAGTACTTGAGAAAATAAAGGGAGGTGAGATGTCTGGGTCAGCTACAGAGCATAATCCCTGAAGCTGGTATCTTGCTCAAGGATACCTCAGCAGGGCAGATAGCTTCAAGCTACGACCTTTCGTTGAAAGTCAATCTGCCTATTTGCCTTTTGACTTATTCAATCCAAAAGGTTTGTGACTTTCCAACATGTACTGTAGTCACCGTTTTGCTACAAAACTGTCTTCAGATTAGATTTTCTGCAGAGAGAGAGAGAGAGCTGCTATGTGATTCCAATATGGCGTGACCACACCGATAAATACAGATAAAAACAGCCTTCGACTGAATAAATAATTATTTGAATTGCTTCAATACACCACCTTATTATCCGATTCATAGATCAGGGACTGTACAAAAAAATCTACATTAATTTAAGAGGTAGTGAGGTGAGCTGAACGTTATGTTTCGTTTTCTCGAAAAGTAAGGCACCCCCTCCCCCCAGGGTTACTGATGTTTTCTTTGAAGTCTCCTCTGGACTTGAAAACACTGCAACAACCTCCCTGTAACGTGTCAAAATAATATACCAGTTTAAAAGTAGGACTGCTATTTGAATCTTATACCTGAATTTAAATCTTCATATCAACTTCGATGTGCACCACGAAATGCATATAAATAAATTAGGCACTGATAAGAGTCAAAACTGTGAATCTATGCATGATAAGAGAAAGCTCGGATAAAATATTAATCTGGAATGAGAAAAATCAAAGTCCCTCTACTGCTCTGCGAAAAAGTAAGACAAGACTACTTTACCTCAAGTCAAAATGAAAATCACTACGCCTTGTAGCTTCTCTGACCCACCTCTCTTCTCTAATCATTTTTGTACAGTCCCTTCTATACATTTGCTTTTCCCATTTCTGCTGAAAAAACTGTCGAAAGACATTTCAAGTTAGGTTTCTGCAGAATTAATGTCATTGAGTGGTTAAAATATGCAGTGTCTGGGGAAATGAGTACAGTATTTATAAGGGATGAATAATATTGGAACGATTTCCTTCATATGTTTGGAAGTGGTTTAACCCATTACTTCAGCTGCTACTTTTTTGCATTAAATAAACATCTGTTGACGAGCTCTTAAACTTCATCTTGAATGTTCTCTCTGGCTACGTTGTTGACCTTAAAGTTGACATATTTGGCTCTCCATGTCTCAGTGTCATAGGAATCATAAGACACTTTATTGCTAACAGGCTTTTAGGAAGTTAAATAGCTGGTACTTAACAGGCTATGACAGAATTATCATTTCATCAAATGAAGAAATGATGATACTGTCTAAACCTACATGCAAATCTTAGACTCAGTCTTTGGTAATATAGGATTATGATTGTAATGCTTTCATTTACATGTACAAGTATAAAAATACAGTTTCAATATCTTATTATAAAAAAATACCTTCATACAAAAGATGAGCTGCATCGACTTTCTAACTGGGAATCAAAAATGTAACAGTGCTTGAAATAGAAAAAGTCAAGTAAATGAAATTCAGGTGCAAATTCAAAAGACAGACAAACTCCATGCTGGAGAGAGTTCAGTCTAAGTGCTCACTGCTAATGTGTCTTTTCACGTGTCCGCTGGATTTAGGAAGCGAGGAAAACGTCAAGATCAGCGATGACGGCTGCCTGTCGTCTGGCAACCGTGTTCAGGAGGCGGGCAGGGAAAGATGGAGTTCCTAGGTCCACCTTAAGGGGAGGAGAAAAGCTGAGTAACAGAATAATACAGTGAAGACAAACATCATTTATATTCTGGAGACGGAGGGAGGACACTGGAGCACACGGTCGGTATAAGACAGATTTAATAAGGTGCGGCTGCTGACGTTTCGACAGAAAGTCTTCTTCAGAGCAAACGTTTGCTCTGAAGAAGACTTTCTGTCGAAACGTCAGCAGCCGCACCTTATTAAATCTGTCTTATACCGACCGTGTGCTCCAGTGTCCTCCCTCCGTCTCCACGTTCTAAGTCTCCTGTCCTGAGACGCACCGGTCCACATATAGTTCGTCTATAGCTGTAGCGCGGAAGATCTCCCCTCCTTTGATCATTTATATTCTGTATCGCCTGCCAGCCGTAATTCATATGGATGAATCCAGATCCAAGGTGGAAGTAAATAAATCTCACTTACAAAGTGCGACATCGAAGTTTAGTTTTAAGCAAAATATGTCATGATGAAAATATAGACATCAAATCACTAGCATAGATTACAGAGTAGAGAGTATACCAACATTTTGTCCAATTTTAACAGATGATTAGATGTTGCATCACCAGAACTTTTCTCACAGCTGTGCCGCTGTTTATTTGCTTATTTTTGGTTTATTTTATTGACTCCCCATTATGTTCTGCCTCAGCAGCTGCTAATCTTCATGGGGTTTAGTCGTTCCAACAATAAACATCAACTCATTACTTTCAAGCCCACTTCATTAAGATCAAGCAGCCTGCCAATGGCAAACCATAAAGTCGTCTTGCCGGACAGCTGCCCACACTGGGCCACTCCAATTTTACAATTTATTTTAAATTAAAATCTGTGCTGATTACAGCGCTGGAAACCGTAGGCGTTATAATTAAACTACAGGTGAAGCCACTTGGTTTTAAATCCTTCACAGTAAAAAAATCTGCATTTTTATTGTGGTGGTTAGGCAGAAGTGGTCCTGTGTCAGAGGCATTTCACACATGATTTGTGATTGAGGCATTTACACATTCACACCCACACGCTACCTTTATCCATCAGAGGGGGTTTTTCACTGATCAAAAAACCTCTATGGTTTTGCTGGCAGCTAAAATATGGTGAGAGCAACACGTCTATGAGGCAGACGGCCAATTAGTGTATAGAAACTACGTCTCACCTGCAGCAGGTAGGTGACCCTGGTGACTTCTTTTCCACTACGTCTAATTGGCTGAAGGATCCAACAACTGGGCATCATTTCACCTCGGACAGCATCGACACTTGGACGAGGCAGAGACTCCTCAAACACTGACTGCATTGCCAGCATGCAGAGGCCACCCTGAGGCAGAGAAAGAGAGGGGGAAAGCCCATCAATAAAGCAGGCAGTGCAGCCTTTTGATCAACTGTACACTGACATCCAACTGATAACCAACAGCTGAGACGGTTTCTTCCACACCCACCGGTTCAGTTGCAGTATTATTTTTGCTTTGTGTGTTTGCATTTTGTGAATGAAAAACATTGTGTCCTTCTTAATTTCAAAAGACAGCATTGTCCAGTCCAGGCTTGATGGCACTTTAATGACAATAAATACAAGTTTCCTTCTTCCTAGTTAGGTGTGACTCTACTGGAGACGAAGGCGACTAACAGTAATCACCAGGAGCGGAGCATCTGGGTGATTGTGCAGCGGTGCTTACCTGTCTGGACTCGGTGCTGATGCAGCAGAAGTCCCGCGGCTGGCTGAGGTGGCAGGTGGACGGATCTGTTAGGATGTAGACTAAACAGAAATACAGAGAGAAGACGTCAGCCTGGTCAACAGAACTTTACTGCTTAACAAGGCTGGAGAGCGACCTTCCATGCTCAGCAAAAAAAAGGCAACGTTTCCTGCATTTATAACATGATGTGATGAACGACCCTAATAAACAAACTTTGTAACAGTCTGAGAGATTTGAACAGAGCTGTGTAGACGCAACAGAGGCCTGATGATGTTGCAAATGTAAAAAAAAAGAAAAAGAAAAAAAGAAGCAACATACTGCAGGTGTGAAAATGGAGTTGGTCATGCAATAGAATAAACTTGTCAGTGATGAATGAGACTGTGCTGTACTGTACTATAGATAGTTAATGGCTGCACATGCATAAATTGAAGTGAATGCAGTTGCAGGGTCCATTAATACCTTACAAAAATATAAACAGTTTTGCAGCAAAGACAAAAATACAACTTTTGTTTTTTTTCATGTTTGTTTTTCTGCAAAAACCCAAATATTTTGTGCAAGGTCACTTCTTCCATTACATCAGCTCCAATAGCAAAATAAGGAAGACTCATCAGCATCTCATGAATGACTTCACTGGTGAGTCGATTATTTCACTATATAATTTCATCATAATTTAAATTTCAAATCCTTCTCTTTATTGAAACTGCTCATGTGAATGTAAATAAGTAAGTGTGGGCCAAGTTAAAGTACACAACTCATTAATACATGTTTACTTCCTGCATGCAAAGCATCCCCTTTCATAATGCAACTCCACATGGTCTATTTCAACACTTTCTAGTTTGTACTTACAAAATATCTAACATATCTAATAAATATCTATCTAATACATGTCTAATCACTTATACCTGACAAAAACTCTTCTCCTGATGTGCACAGGGCACATCTTTTGCTGTTTTAAGCTTTAATTTGGATTCTTTTAAGGATGAAAATGAAACTGTGGTTTAAGAGTTTGAAGTGAGTTTAAAAGTGTAATGTGGCATGAAAACACAAATGAATGCATGTTAGAGAAGTACCTCAAACTTGTTATGTTTCACTACTACTGCTAACTATGATAATTTAACAAAACCAAGTGAAGATATTAGGCTAAGCAAAGATGTTTAGCTCACCCAGCTGAGTGCTGTCATCTAGTGGTCGTGTCCAGACAGAACGAACTGACTGATTATACATGTGGCTCTTGGACAGCTGGCAGACCATGCTCCACAGGCTGTCCAGGGGTCTGTCCAGCTCCCCACACCCCAAGAACCCGTGGACAGATGGGGTGGAGCAGGGTTTATAGTAAGCCTGGATACCTCTCTCTTCTCCTTGGTACCTAGATACACAAAATGAATACCAAGTTGCTAGTAGGCTAGGTCAAAAAAGTTACTTGCCAGACAGATTTTTTACTAGCCAAAACCAACAAGTTGCTTCATTATTGTATTTCGGCATCACTAGTTATATAGCAGTCGCAGTAGTACCATAACAGTCATCCTGTTCTTCTCAATCAATTGTGCTGTGTAGATGATGGCCTTTCAACTTTTCTGGAATAACAGAAATCCCTATGCAGCAATAAGAAGACAGATTATACAATTATCAAGTGTTTCTCATTAATTAAGTTGACTGTAGCCTGCCACAGGCTCTCACAGAAAAATAAATAAATAAAAATAGGCGAATAGTATAATAATAATTTAAAAACTGCGTTTATCCTCTCATCTAGTCATTCCATCTGCACACGTACCCAAGAACAGACACGTGGACAGATGGGGATTGGTTCAAGACCAGGGTAACAGCTACCAGCTATGCAGTGAAGCCTGGAGCCGCGGCTCGGCTCACACTGCGCTCTTCTCCTTGGTCAGCTGGTGAAGAGCGGTCTGATGAGCATGATGTCTTGAAACTCAATGAGTTGTGACATTGTCAGGTGACTCTAAGTTTATACACTGGGGGAAACCCTGGAAACAGGTTGGGAGTCTCATTTTTTCTAGTTCGCCAAAAAAAATAATACCTATTCTTTAAAATTAATACCTTTGGACCAAATTTATCACTTTTTAAGGCCATTAAATTTTGCTTTTTTGATTTATCACTTTTTAATACTTTTTAAAACCCCGCTGAAACCCTGTATTAATAAAGATGACTGAAGAGGACGTGAGTGGACAGATCTCATGCCTCTGGTTTTAAAAGAAAACAGATAGTGTGTTTGGGATTAAATGACTGATTTCACCTCCAGCCTGCCGAGGACTTGCCCATCACCAGGTTGGTCAAATCTCCTGCAGAAGCCAGTCGCACCTGTGGGGGAACAAATGCATTATTAAATCAGATGAAAAATGTCTGCAAGCGAAGATTACATACATGGAGAACTGTTAAGATAAAAACTGGATGATTGTTTGTGTTGGATCTACAAAGGGTTTTTTGGGGGATAAATCTGAAGTATTACCTCAGCTAGCGCTCGCCCGAGGAGAGTAGATGTGATATCCTGATAGGTTGTGGATATGGAAGAGGAGGAGCCAAAGGAGGCGGTGCGTTGACGTACACAAGTGGGCGGAGATGGAGTTGAGGTCACCTGAGGCTCAAACACTGTGACAGACGGCTCAGGGCAGACATCTAGTAAGACACATGGATGTGAGGAGACAGGTTAAATACAGAGAGTGTAGAGGGGGATTTAGTGAAAACCACTGACAGACATGGGCTAAATTACTTCTAATTACTAATTATTTCAAAATCTGGAACAATACACTACATTTCTATACTACAATCCAGAAAACTTAAGCTTAGTCTGTCTTGTTGTTTTAGCACAGATCTGTTTGGGTTCTATGAATTGCTGTCCAGTCCTCACCCTGGGCAGAGAGCCAAACTCTCTGTGACTTCACACTTTGAGGACCACATATAGGAGGACGTGTCCTGACCTTCAGCCCTTCATCCTGCAGCCCTGTGGTCTGAAGAAAAACAGGAGCACTGATACAACTGGCCGTCCAAGCAAACACACAGGTGAGATATTTACAGGAAATCATCCAAAACATTCTTTTTGCATTCCTTAATTTTGTACATTTTAAGTAATTCAAATGTAATGTACCATGCAACAGTATTGTACCAACCTGTCCAGGCATTACTGGTCTGTCACTGTGCTGTAGCTGGAGAGTGTTGCCACTGTTGTAACCTGATGTGGGTCCAGAGGAAAGACTCAGGCTAGATCCAGTGCACAAGGTGCTGTTACTGATCCTAGTCCGATGCCTCAGGTCATCCTGCCCGACACACAGATGGAAACAACAAATTAAATGACCTGCAATACTAATTATCAAATCTATCTTAAGATGAAACAGGTTGGCATTTTATCAGTTCAACAGTTTTGATAATCAAGTTCTGTCATTTAAGTCATTAATAAAAGAAAAGGACATTTGTTGGTTCAACTTGTCAAATGTGAGAATGAGTTGTTTTTCTCTCTCATCTGTTTCTATTTGAAATATCTTAAAGTTGTCCAACCATTTCAAAACACAATAAATTTGAAATAGTTAATGAAAAGACAAATTAGATTGATAAATAGTTGGAAGTTGCTACACTGCCACAGAGTGCTCTTTCTGACACTGTCTGAACTAAAACTTTAGTCTGAACTAAGGTGTTGGGACACTTGGATGAAATAATTATGATTCTGCAGTGTCACACAAACTGACCCTCACTTCCTGAGACAGCGCCTGCTGCTGAAGCCTCCTCTTCTCCTGCTCGGTCCTCTCTCGCAGTCGCTCTCGTGCCTTCGCAATCTCTGTCCTGGCTTCTTCCCGGGCTCGGCCGTAGTCACGCAACAGCTGCTCAATGTCAGACGGGTAGTGGCCCTCTCCACGCGGAGGTTTTGGTGCTCTGTCACAGAGATGATTCAGCAAAAACTTAGTAAAATGTTTCCATATAAACAGTATTTTCTGCATTTAAAAACATTTATATATCAAGGTTAAACAATCTGTGTCTCACCTGGTGTTTTCTATCACCTCTTGGCGGAACTCTTGCAGGTAGTCTTTAGTGCGACTGGTCACCTTGGAGGATGAAGCGGCCTGTTGGGGAGAGGGGCGAGGATGTTTGCTGGGACTCAGGCTGCGAGCTCTGCGGTAAGTCTGCAGCCGCTCCTCCCTCTGCTGCCTCAAGCCCTCAATACTCCGACGGTGTCTGAGACAGAAAATACAATAAACCCAGTGAGGTCAAAGAGGAGGATTTTAGTCAGTTTCACAATATATTTTGGTCACTTGGGTCACAAAACAGTAACAAGCCGTACATGGCTCAAAAACAGGAAAATCAAGACAGGCTCAGTGCAGTAGCATTTTCTGAGTCAATATCTGTATAGCTTATCTTGTTTACTGTTCCTGTTTATTGGTTCTTAATTAGCTTACTTTATGTGGTTACCAGTCTTACTGTGGTATAAAATATGTCTCTAGTATCAAACACTGTCAGCTACTGAAAGTGTACAGTGTCTTACTGCTGCCTATTAGAGCAGTGAGTGAATCAAAACAGTGAAATTGTGGGGTGGACAGTTTAAGAATAAGCTGAAAGCCGATGAGAGCTTCAGGTGACACTTCTCTTCTTCATTGTTTTCACATCATAATTCGACACAGTTATTGAATAATAAAAATGTAGATTACAGCCTCTTTATGACAGCATTATACATAATGCATTGAGGCGTGGGCTGTATTGTTGAAGAGAAAAAAAGAAAACCCAGCCCTGATTAGGGTTAGATTTTATAACATTGTGTGTCCTTACCGATCATAGAGCTGCTGTTTGGTGGGAGCAGAGGTCGGTGGCTCCGGCTTGTCTCTGGACCGCGGGGACAACATCTTTAACAGTGTATCCGTCTCTCCCAGCCCATAATGCAGCTTGGCCTCCGTCAGCTCCACAGTCAGAGGTGTTGGGTTCATGCTGAGGCTGACCGACGCCATCACCTGCTCTCTCTCCTGCCGCAGCCTCTCTATCTCTCGCGCCCTTCTGTCGCTCTGCGCCACGGACTCCACATTTGAACCGTAACTTTCCACCTCGACCCACTCGGCGCAGTTTCTGCTCTTGTCGTTGGCAGAGCGTTTAGATCTTTGGTTGTTGATGATGCCTGACCAGTTGGTGAACTTATTGTGCATGGGCAGGTCTTCTGGGATTATCCGCCAGTCTCGACACGGGGACGCGCTGGTGTCGGGTTCGATGTTCACGAGGATATCCGTGTTGCACTCGCTGGGCGCCAGTGACACCATGTCATCCTCTGGGAGTTGAACAGTCCTGTCGCTGAGCGGTGATGGGTCGTAGGAATCGGTGTAATAATCCACAGAATCAACCGCAGGTCTCGTATAGACTGATGTGTCTCCACGTGTGGCTTTAGCTTGATGATTGTGTGTATTATTCTGTCTTAATATGGGAGAGACGTGGTTGTGTAAAGTTAAACCTTTTGTGGATGTAGTAGGTCTCAGTTGTGGAGAGGTCACCTGCCATTTTGAACCATTACGATGGTCGTCTTTGTCTGTGTGGATGACATTTCTCCTGTCGGTGTCTGCAAATCTATCCACTGATGAACTAGAGCATTTATCGGATCCTTTAGGGCTCGAACAACTCATCTCGCTCACCCTCTCGAGGGAGATAGATTCTGACTGACAAGAGGAAACATCGCACTCCGGTGTGAATATCTGATCATCGTTTGAGACAGATGTGCGCACTGACTGCTCGCTGCAAGGCACAGACAGGTCGTCTCCCACAGAGCCCTGGTGTATTTTCCCACCCATATACTTCAAAGAACATAGTGATGGTGGTTTTCCTTTCTGTTTCATAGTTAACCTGGCCCCCACAGTCAGGATGGGAGATGATGCACGATCTTTGTATGTCGCTTGTTTCTTTGAATGAGGAGATGGGTCGTTTCTTAGAGACGAGCTGTGATTTTCTTGGGGGGCATTTCTTGGCGATCTCTGTGTGATTTCAGATATTGGAGCATTTTTATGGCACGCAGCCTCCGGGGTGTTTTGTTTGGAGCCTCTAGAAGACGCAGATCTTACACGTTTTTGACATTCAGCTGCACTTTTTACAGGAGGTGTTCTCAGAGTGGTAGTTTCTGATTGTGAGGCAGCACAGGCATCAGGCAACTTCAGCTCAGCCGCCGTCTGCGTCTTTCTATCTGTGTTAGTTTTAGTTTTAACCTCACAGTGCACATCCTTGTCCTTGGACACGCTGACAGCCTCAGAACCGATCACTTTGACTATCACGTTGACCTCATGGGGTCTGGACTTTTCACTGGGTGAGTGATCAACACCGACTTCATTCTCTGCTGCTTCTGTCTGGATCCCAACATCCACGGCTGTTTGAGTGGAGCAGTCTCTCCGAGAGCAGTCGCTGGATTCGCTGTAAGAGATGCTGACGTTTGACAGGTTGACGCTCCTCCTCGGACTGGCCCGGCGAGCTTCGCTTGTTCTCATTCCCTGGACGTCTCCCAGCAGGTTCGAGGTGCTGCTGATTAACTTGGACAGGTGAGCCGACATGCTTTCCATGCTGGCCCACGTAGGAGATTCTTGAGTAAAATTTACCGTTCGAAGCCCGGGCCCAGCTTGGGTGCCATGCTCACATGTCTTCTTCCTTTGGGAGCCTGTTTCGCTGCTTTTGTGACCCTCTTGTTCAGACGAGTAAACATACATTATTTCATCCACACGACTGGAGCTTTTGCCAAAACCACCAGGAGCGCTGTTACTTGAAGAACTGCCGCTCACTGTCAGATTGGCTAAATGATTGTGAATGTCACCGGACGTCTGTTGACACGGCGTAAGCTGAGGCGTTTGGCCTGTTTGCTCCTTGTAATCCTCCATACTGCTAAGGGTGCTGGAGAGCCCTTTGTTGGTGGCGTAAGTGCTGAGATGGGAATTAAAAGGAGAGTTCTGCCCATTCAAACCGTTGTCAACGCTGCAGCATCTTGTCATTCCTTTTTCACCGCTGTTTAAAAGCGGAGATTTGCAGGAGAGGTCGGCAGCGCTCCCAAACGACGGGGTCTTGTAACAGTGCTGGTTTGAGTCATTGTCTTGCCACTGGTGAACAAAAGGATTGATGTCACTCGAGGCAAAATGCATCGGGGAGTCCTGGGACTTCAGTGTTTGCTGTGGTTCACTTTTCATTGCATGCGGAAAGATATTTTCCACAATTGTCTTTTGTGGGATAGCCTGAGGGGGTGAGGAACGTCTTTTTTGGTTGTAATCTCTACTAAATCTAACCTCACTTTTGTGGGAAGTCCCAAAGGAAGACGACTTAATATTAGTTTTGTTAACTGACAATGGCACTGAAGCATCTGCATTGTTATTTGTAGCCTGTCTAACCTCTTGTTTAGCATCACTGTGGGTGGAAAGCTTCACCCATTTAGATGAGAGTCGACTGTGATGCACTCTGAATGTTTTATCATCCTCCTCATCCTCGTCGGATGACTTAAAAGAGGAATTGGAGGAAGAGGAAGGATGTGTCTGGATCTTAGACCTTCTCAGCCTCTTTGACTTGGCCTTTTTAGCCACAAGAGCAGAATTACCTTGTGTACCACCAGGTGTGTTTAAATCACCCTCTCTGGACACAACAGATCCACAACAGCTCGTATTTCTGTCATCATGTCCCTGTGGTATTTGGTTTAGAGGCTGCATGGAGCCAGAAACAATTGTTTCATATTTCAATTGAGAAAATATCTCGGGCACCTGTGTGTCAGCCTGACAGGTTGATGTCTCTTTGTCATTTTTCATCACACAGTTTATTTTACCATCAACCTGAGTGTGTTTGTCACATTTGCTCTGTGAATTTGATGGATTGCGACAACTGCTGTAATTCATATTGACCACACAAGTCTGAGCCAAATTATTTGAATGGGTTTGTGTACGGCTAAACCGATCCTGTGCTGCAACGGACATTTTACTGGTCCCTGTTTCACCATTTCCATCACAGCCAGGAGCAACTGCAATCTCCATCACAGAGGTATTCTCATCAAATGATGTATTCTGGTCAATGTTACGATTGAGTGGTTTGAATTGAAGACTTCCCACATCAGATATGAATTTTGCGGCCCCAGATGTGTCAGGACTACACTGGAGATGCTGCTCAGCCATCTGTGGTGAGCGCTGTTTGTATGAACAATGGTCTTTATGTTTAAGACTGGATGTGGCTCCGAAACGGATGGGCTCTACACAGCTACATCCAACTTTTATATCGCCAGTGATCAACTGTGATACATGGTGTATTTGTTGAAGCTGCGGGTTATCTGGATCCACAGCAGGGGCATCAGAAGAGGTCTGGCTGTCAACTCTATTTGAGCAAATATCATTTAAAGTTGAATCAAGACGGAAAGTTACTTTTTGTTTGCCTATATCATTCATTTTTTGAGATAAAGCATTTTTCTCCACCGTGTTTCCTGGAGAATCAATGCATCGTCTTCCAGATGTGGGATCACTGGTTACAGACAGACTAACTGCTGTTTCCAGGTGCTCAGTCTCTCCATGGCTGTTATACGTCAGATCTGATTGGATGTTGTTGGAAGTATTTTGGACAACACCTTCATCGTTCACTGGCTCGTTTGAGGTCTCATCAGAAAAGTTAAGATCAGTCGTTTGAGTTGCTTCGGTTGATTTAAGCAGTGAGCCGTCATGGCTGGTCCTTAATTCAGCTGGTGTGTCTGATGCCAGGTGCACACTTTTGTCCACGGTGGCTTTGATTGTCCTTTCCACTGAGGCGTGTCCACTGAGGTTTGTTCCTTCTTTCACTGGATTTTTCCTTTCATCCCTCTGCTCTTTTTCTGTCTGTGTATTTTTCTCACTATTGCAGCCAAAATGACATGCAGCCGATGCTAAGGCATTCAAGCTTTGACTCCTGCTTGTCCGGTCATCATCACTGTCAGTCAATGACAATCTCACATGCTCTTTCATCATTTCTGAAATTCTCAGGTCAATTGCACTACAAATGGCTTCAGATCTGCGTATGTGTTTTCTATTTCCTTGATGTTTTCTGGGGTTATCAATTTTGAACTCTCCTCCTTTTGTTTCCACAACGACTGCTTTTATTGTTACATTTTCCCTCTCAACCATATTTCTGTCTCCCACAGAGGAGCCACTCTGAGAGGTTTTGTCAACATTTTTAAGCTCACAGTTAGACTCCTCAAAGACTTGTCCAAGTTTCCAGCTCAGGGGATCAGAAACTGGCGATGCCACTGAAGCCACTTTGTCCTCTCTAATGCTGCCATCAGCACAAGCGGAATCGGATCCATGCCTGTCAGTTTCCACGACAGACTGCTCTGCTTTAGAGTCGCTTCTGTTGTTGTTGTCATCGGGCCAAATGTGACCCTCGGTGCCAACTGTTGTCGAACAGAAAGTTACCAACTCTCTGCTGTTGCTCCTTTTTGGAATTTTCAGACTGCCCATGAAAGCATCCTGTTGCTCTTTGTTCCTCTTCCTGGAATTTTTACCAGCTGATTTAACAAGCTCCTGCTGTAGTGCAACATACTGCTCAGCGCCTTTGGTTTCATCCCATGCAAGTGATACATCTTTGGTATTCTGACACTCGTGCTGATGTGCATCATTAAGCTTTTCTTTTCCATCTAGACTGCATAGTAATTCATCGTCAGCGGACAGTTTAAAGGCACTCAAAGCTTCAGACATCTTATTAAGCACTTGGCCTTGGTTAGCAGGAGTTGTTACTGATTGACAACCGGTGGTGCAGATTTCAGGGTCAGAGGACATAGCGACATCCCCAGTCACCATATCAGGTGCATCTGGAAACACCTGAAGCAGGTTTGCTGCTGCTGGTCCAGTAGGTTCAGTTGTCTGATCTGAGGTGGTTAAAGATGCTGGACTTTTATTGTTGTTGCTGCTGTCTATAGAATCTATAATTGTATTTTCAACATGTTCTGATTGTTGCCGTTGTTGATCCCCGTCTTCCTGGTCCCATGAGACCGGGGAATCTTCTGGTGTTGTTCGAGCATCCCCTGATCCCAAGAGTCTGTGCTCCTGCACTGTCACATTGATGCCCTCAGTGCTGGTGCATGTTGAGCTGCAGCCTCTATATCCACTCTGGGAGTCTGACAGGTTCATACTGGTCGGACTGGAGCTGCTGCTGCTGCTGTTGCTGCTATCCACTTGTCTACAAATCATTTTTCTTTGGAGAGATAGCGACTCTCTGTGAATCCTGGGACTGTCTGCTGCATCTGTGGATGACCAGGCGTCAGTGAGTGCCAGCAGGTTCTCTGGCTCCCTCACACTGCAGCTGCTCAGCGAGCGTGGGCTGCTGGTTGAAGTGGTTTGCATGTTCCCAAAGTCTTCAGTCAATTCGTGCACAGTGTCTGTTCCTCTGGAATATGCTGCTAATTGACTCTGCGACAAAACTTGTGACTTTGTTGCACCAGTTTCCCCTTTGTTTGCAGATTTTGGGGAACTTTGGTGGCTCCAGTAGGCCGCCGCAGGGATTACACGGGGCTTCTGTGAGCTTTCCAAGTCTAAACTGTTCTGTACATTTCCATTCCGCCCCACAGATAAATGAGAAGAATCCGTCACCAGTGAGTAACTTGGTACCACTGTTCGGTTGAATCTCTCTGTTGTGGAGTATTTCCCATTGCTTTCCATAGCCAAGGAGTCTTTAGACATCTGACTGTCTTCGCTCTCTGTTTCACTATGAGCAGCTTCCTCGTGCCTCAGCTGCTCTGCCAGCGCTGTGGCGTAAGCAGAGGACAGGGAATCAAGAGAGAAAAGGCTCTCGCAGTCTGATGTTCCTTCGTTCCACTCCTCTTGGTCTTCATCCCATCCCACCAATCCCTCCTGCCTCTCAATCCATCTGCTTGTCTTTTTCATGAGAGCTTCGGTACTGTGCCACCGCCTTTGTCTAATGTCTTCAGAACGATTCCTCTGATCAAGCTCCTCACACGAGACAGCCGTTTTAATGCCACATTTGTTTTGGCTCATATTGGGGTCTTTTAGGCTCCTGTCTCTTTTTTGTCTCCAGCGAAGTTTGCTTGCTATCTTCCCAAAAGGTTTAGGACCTCGTCCTCCATTTGCACCTGATGGTGGTTTTCTGAACACTTTGGACAAGGCTGTTTTTAACCTGGGCCCCACAGAACTAGAGCAAGGTTTCCTGCTGGTTTTAAGTCCACTGTTATCAACATGAAATGGGGTTCTCGCAGTCATGCAAGCCACAATTTCCGAGCTGGGTCTGTCTGTTGTGGGTTGTTGTATATTTTCCTTGCTGACTGGCTGCACAGTAGTTCCAAGTGGTGACTTCAGAATAAGCGTTGAGCTGTGATCTGATCTGTTTTTAAAAGAGAGATCTCGGTTTGGCAGCAGAGGTTTTCTTTCAGGCCGTTCTCGACAAGGCGGAGCTTGTGGTTCCTCCCTGGAAGTTTGTCTGATGTTTTCAGAGGAGCTTATTCTACTTGGGAGGGATTGGCTTGGTCCTGAGAAGGTGGTCCCGGAGCAACTCTGAGTCCTTTCCCTGGGAAGACACTCGTCTGAAACCCACTTCCTGCTGCCGATAGAATCAGACGCTGTCGATGGATTTGAGGACAGTTCTATGGATCTGTTCCTCTTCAGGAAATGTCTGCCAAGGGGAAAAAAAAAACTTAATTTCAAATTGAAGGAAAGTATTAACACATAGGAAGACCACACAACAGCTAGAGAATAATATTTTACATTGCATTGGCCTCACACACTCACACCAACAAAACAACATAAAACTGATTGTACTCCATTAACTCACTTGAAGATGGGGGTGTGCTGTGGGTAGAGCCGGGAAAGAAGGTCAGCTGAGAATGAGTGTCTGCGAGACGTGAATGGTCGTCCTCTAGGCTTGGACGGGGACCCCAACTCAGGAGACTCTGGGCTTTCAGGTCCAGGAGGCAGGGCCTTTTCCAGCTGCTGCAACTGCCTCTTCGCTTCCAACAGATGCCTCTTGCGGCCAATTCTCTCCAGCTGATAATGCAGCCTTTTCCGACGGATGCGGCTTTCAGTGCGGCAAAGGGCGTGATGCTTTAGTAGCTCCTCCTGAACCGCCTTCTTCCTGGCTCTAACAACCTGACAGGGAGGATCCACCGTCAAATCCTCCTGATCCTCACACACATGACCCGTCAGCCTCTCCAGGAAAGATGCAGGGATATGGTCTGTTTGAACTCCAGACTCTTGGGTGACTCTCTGTTCGACTGTTGTCAGGCGTTGCTTCTCTTGCAAAATCCACTGCTGGACTGTTGATTCAGAAAGAGACTGTTAATTGTGTGGAAATATTCGTAACCATATCATTAAAAGACAAACTTTGATGTAGTTTTTCTTGCACTTTGCTGGGGTTTGAAAGTTGATGGGTACCGACACGAGCAGTTGAAATAAATTTATACATGGAAAGTACTTACTCTCAGCATGCTGCTGTCGCAGGTGGGCCTGCTCTCTCTCCAGCTCTCCCTCTGCACATCTCTGTGCAGCCTGGATCTCCTGTCGTAAACTCTCCACGTATCGCTGCTGCTCCTCCACCCGCTGTCTTGCAGTCGGCTCCTCGCTGGGGGAGACACAGGTATCCAGCTGCCCCTGGAGCTGCACTTCTTCAACACTATAAAAGAAACACAGAGAAGAAACAGAGTGAGAAGCTATTTTTGAATAAAAGACAAATGTCAGTAAAAGGTATACTCTTACCTCAATTGAACACAATTGAATGTTATAATATAGTTCGTGTTGCAGTAAGAGCAGAATGGTAGCTTCGAAGTAAAAGCTACTGTTGTTAGTTTTCAGTTCAGTATCTCTGCAGTAACTAAGCAACGCCCGGCTAAGCCTGTCCTGTAAACAGCTAACTGGGACTGTTCAAGAGGGAGGGGGCGAACTGAAACACATGCCATCTCAGCATGCTGAAGAAAACATGCATGACGCATTGTCCTACTTGTACAGCATGTACAATGGTCCAACACTTTGTAACTCTTATCAAATATGCATGCTGTGACTTGGCAGAGAAAGCTCTCTGTGCACCACACACACAGATTTATGTATATTCTATCTCCTAAAAGACTGTTTCTTGAAGGTGTTATTTACCTGTGCTCAGGAGTAGAAGGGCAAAGGTCAATGTAGGTGCAGGTCATGCCCCCTTCACTGGCCTGTGAATGATAAAGAGAAGATTAACTGTGATATGTTCAAGAAAATAAAACCACCAACAAAACTCACAGAATAGATAAAGAAGGTTGGC
This sequence comes from Decapterus maruadsi, assembly GCA_030347415.2. NCBI lineage: Eukaryota > Metazoa > Chordata > Actinopteri > Carangiformes > Carangidae > Decapterus > Decapterus maruadsi. The sequence goes on along the minus strand of CM064887.1, from coordinate 20,315,720 downwards.
TTTCTTGTGCCAACATCATATTTTTGTGCCCTGAAGCATCTCAATTATCTGTTCATCATCAGTATCGTCTTGATTTTTTTCCAACTTAAGCAGCAAATTGATACTTATTTTCTTACGAGCAGCACTTACTCGTCTGCGCTCTCGGAGGACCGCTGCCTCTGCCGGGTGGTTGAAGCGGAACTTATGCACTCCTCCCAAGGTGATCACCATCCCTGGAGACAGAGAGATATATGTCCTTCATCACAGGCTGTGCTCATCCTGTGGCATTGGGTTGATGTTAGCTCGTGTATGTGTGTGTGTCTGTATAAGAGCAGCGGGGTGGGTGTGAGTGCGTGTCTACATTTTTATTCTTAGGATGACTTTGTGCATTTTTAGTGTGTATGTGTGTGCATATACGTTTATCATCATGCATACATCTTCTAGACTTGATATGCAAGTCACAGCCACAAATCGCTCAACAGGCCTTAATGTTCAGTATCAAGAGCTGTTCACTCTGATTTTTGTTTGTCACTTTACATAAATTCGAAGCATAACTTGTTGGTAGCATGTCCTGAATTTAGTTAAATCTGAAGCTAAAGTGACTTGTTTTTCTTTATCCAATTAAACCTAATTTTTGATTCCACTCATGGTTGGCATTTATTCAGCCTCAAGCAATTTAATAAATTTACACTCGTTAGTTACCTCTCTGCATAGAAGTTTGAATTGTGAGTCTACAATTCCCACACTGGATCCTGATTGTAAACCTATGCACTTCAGTGGTTCATAGAAAATTGCTGCATGCGGTTCTGAATGAATTCAGAGAATAAAAACCGATGTTCGCACACATCACACATAATTTGTTTGCATATGTCACACACAGTGATGGAATTTTGAAGAGCATAAGGGCTGGTCTTAGGTATTTGAAGAAGAAACATACTGGAGTTTGTACAAGTGGTGCTACAGCGATTTACAAAGAAGACATCAGAGTTTCATCATGGCCAAACAACTTGTCAGGGCTTTGACGCTCAGTGATCAATGAACGTGTCATTTTGAACACGACTCTGGACTTGTATTATTCAGACGCAACAACATCAATTCAACCAAAGCTGAAATCTTCCAGATTAAAACTCTCTATCAACTCTGTCTGGCCTCCGCTTATCTTCTATTGGCATGAGAGTGACCATAACTTTCTCTGACACCACATCTATAAAAGCTTTGAAAACATGCAATTACTACATTATTCTCTATAGTATTAATCTCATCAAAAATATCAAATGTGTGTCCCACCTGGGGGGAAGAATGCAGTGTGAACAGACTGTTTTGTTGAGGACATGAACTGACCTTGAGCCAGTCTGCAGGGCTCAGTGACCTCTCTGTCGTTGAGCAGGCAGGAGCAGCCCGGCAGCGGCCTGAGTGTTACCACACCTCCATGGTTTTCAATCTCACAGCTGGAACTGCCCTGCAGAACTAGAAAAGGGAGAGCAGAAACACAATTGCACATACTGATTTAGGCAGCCGTACTGAGGCAGCTGCTGCACTCTTAAATATATTCAGTGCTCAATGCAGCATTTAATGAAAAGTTAACGGGCCATTTTAGGACATATTATGTTTTATCATCCACTCTCACTTAACAGTTACAATGTGCTGAACATCCTGTGATATCCCAGTCAATGAACTGGATACTCTTTTTTTTTTGGTTTTCTGTTATTTGCTGCACGTAATGTCTCAAACTGTCAGTTTGTTGTGTGTTTACTCTCTGAGAAGGGTGGGTCGTAAGAGGCTTTGAGGATTTCCAAAAGAAAAAAAAATCTCATTAAACAGCTTGAAAAGGAATAGTTGTGGCTGAATTAGGAAACACTGACAGCAAATGAATAAGTGGTACCTATTTGTGGCTCTTCAAACTGGTCTTGAGGTCCAATGTGTGTGACTCCTTCCTGCAACAACAATGAAAACATGATGAATAAAAAGCCACAAAAACAATCACATCAAAACAAACCTCATCCATGTCATTAGCTGGGTGTGCTCCAAACAAAAGTGATACTACGTATAATGACAACAATTTCTCACAATGTCCTTTGAATAGCTATTGTCCTTTCACTTCTAATCTTCTACTTAGCTGACAGGAAAAAAAATGCAATTTGTTTACTTTGGGGTCTTATCTAATGAGATTAAAGGCTTTCTTATATGGTGTCAGGACCACATGTGCTCCCAGGTGGCCTCAGCTCTTCACATGCGGGAAACAGTGTAATTGTCAGGCCTAAGGGTATGCTTGTCATTGTCAGAATCAGGACAGCTTAAGATCCCCTGAGTCCTAGCCTCAGAACTAAGAGCTTCTTATCCAAGTGGGCTTTATGCGTTGTGGAAGACATTCACACAGAGAGATGGGAGATCGACAGGACAGTTGGAGGGTAGAATAGGAAAAAAAAGAAGAAGTAGACAGTAGAAACACACCTTTTCTCAAGAGTTTTCTAGCAGAACAGAGGAAAAATAGTAGAAGAAGGAGGAGGGGGGAGAATCTAGTAGACAAAAAAAAGAGATGGTTTCAGTCAAGACAGCTGACAAAAACAGGAACTTGAGATTTTGGGGGAAAGTAGAGCAAATGAAAAAAATATTAGTGTGTGGGAGGTTGCATCATGTTGCTCATGCAAATGTGTATTTTTAGTGTAATGGCGTGTGTGCAAATGAGTGATGCGAGTCTCTAGTGGGGATGAAAAGAAACTTAGAAATGAGATACGGATATGAAGGTACACGATTTCAAAACAAACACACCAGTAACACTTTTACCATCAAGTCCAGCACTTTACTTGTAATTCTTATGCCAAAACTAAAATATATTCATATATAGATCCAACTGTGTATAATAAATACACTGGAACCAACACACATATCATAAAAATGCAAAAAAGATCTCACAAAAAAAGAGACTATAAATAACGATATAAACACTAAGGGTTCTGTACATGTATTTGCATTCCTGTCATCATCATACCCTGAGGTGATAGAAGACAACCCCGGTGCTGAGAACATCTCTATCCAGGGTAACTAGGTGTGGTTGGAGGGAGTTGATGAGGAAGCCAGCCCGGTCCCTGTCGATGTCCAAACTGTACTGCTCCAACAGCTCCTTCTTGTCCCTCCAGCTCTCCGACCAGTCCTTCGTCAGCTGCTCCACCTGAGGAGGGGACGGACATGATGAAGGAAGGTCATGAAGAGAGGATAATGGCAATGTTAAATATTCCAATTTATTTTTAAGAAAAAGACTGACAAAAATACACCACACTACTCAACATTTTGCCAAAGGTTGAGCTCACCCAAATTATATACATATTTAATAAGGTTTTGCGACTGGACCTCAGCCACAACATTAACATTATCAACATTATCCTAATACAACTAATGTGCATCATGGAAATGGATGTGGGTTGCACAATGCATAAAAAATAGATCATCATACCAGAAAAGCTTGGTAACAGTGTGTTTTTCAAGAAACAAGGTCCCAGTCCCATCACAACCCACAGACTGTAATCTGCATAGTTTTATTTTTATGTCAAGCAAAAAAAAAAAAAAAATCTTAGTGAATCATAAGGAGAAACCCACAAGAGTCGCAGAGCAGATATCTCAAAAACCGGGAAAGGAAAAATCCTGTCTGAACTGCTAAATACACCTAGAGGCATGTCAGATTATTTTTGGCATTTAAGTAAACTGATCCTTCATAGTATGTCACAAATATCTTTAAAATCTTTACACGCTTTTTTGTATAAATCTACATGACACATTTCTATCTCTATATCTTTTCTACAGTCTTGAAGCAGAGTTTGGCTTGAGCTGTGATTTTAACCCCATTTGGCCACACAACAAATACTGTATAATGAGAAATGAAAAGGTTGATGCAATTGTGCCCTGAAGTTCTTTCTTTTTGTAAAACATCCGTCAAGAGTCATGAAAAAACATCCAATTTAATATAAAAGCACACTGGTTTGATGTGTCAATGACTACTGCATCTTGTCAGGCAGATGTAACCGTCTGTGTCGACCTCATGTTACCTTTAGTTCGTTCTGAAGCACGATGTCAGAAAGATTTCCATCCCTCTCATCACTCAGGGATGGACTGGGATTGCGCTGCTGTCAGTCAAGGGGGTATAAAAATGATCAGTCAAGAAAAACAGAGGAGATGGAAAATGTCACGCATGATACAATGCACTTCAATCTTTACCACTCCAGGGACTAAAACGTGACAAAGACACAAAGCACTATATTTTAAGCCTTTGGTATAAAAACTTGTAATGTGGGAATGTCTTTTATGCAAAGCCTTAGAATACTAGAGACCTTTTTGGAGAGAGTTAGCTATATGCTCTAATGATAAAAGGTCACCATACCATTTCAAAGCTGAGCAGCATGCTCTTCAACCTGTCAATCTCCTCTCGCAGCTCCCTGATCAGACGCACGTTGGCATCCTGCACAGAAATCAAAGCACACACATTAACCTACTAGTAACATTTAGATCAAACATTACACTTTGGCATCAAACTCTGCACTGACCTCATTAACGCGAGGCTTGTTTACAATATTTCTGGCGTGGGCAGCATAGCGCAGTGTGCTGAGGGTTTCGTTGTAGCTGATAGCGGAGGGTGAGACCGCTGCAACGCAAACACACAGACAAGAGACATGTGCAGCAATTAACACTCATATTAAATGAAACAATAACATCAGTTTAATAAGTGAGACTACAGCGGCACCATAATGTTGGTGTTGGAAGTACAAAAACATGACTGTGAGTGATTTTCAGACCTTATTCATTAATATCTCACCATCCAGGCAGCCGCCGTCTTCATTTAATGCCAGGATAAAGCAAAAAAAAAGAAGAAGCCTAGGAATACACCTTTGAAAATAACAATGGCACCTTTGACACTTACTTGCAATCATAATGGTCTTGGAGTTGCCGCCAAGGCTGTCTTTCAGGAGCCAAGTCAGGACAGAGTCTCTGTAGGGGATAAAGCAGTGGCGTCTCCCTCCTCCAGAAAAAGAACTGCTGTGGCTTCCCACCGTGCTGCCATCGCCCTCTGAGGCCATGCTGTTGATGCTCTGGCAGCTGCTGGACATCTGGGAGTTCTGGGCTGTGGAGGCAGAGATATGAACGATGTGGGATACGGCAGATAAATGAGAATACATGTCAGTACCACTTGTCCTTTAAACTGAAATAACAAAGATTTTTTTTTTAAAGGACCTTACCAAGAGCAGAAATGACAATGCCCAAAGTGACCAGTGACTTGTTGATGTTGGAGCCCTCCGTCAGTCTGTCCCTGCAGTAGTGGGGGTCAGCTCTCTCACTGTCCAAAACAAAAACAAACATGTAGATGTAAAGAACATGTGGGATGGGGAGAAAATCTCAGGACAGTGGCAAAGCTCCACTAGGGGGCAGATTTGTCATGACTCATGCGTTAAAAGATGTTGGCAAAAAACAACAACAAACGAACAGGAAAACAACAAAAGAAAAATATAATCTCACCTCCCAGCCAAGTCCACCAGGTTAATCTTGCTGACAATCTCTGAAGGAAGGTTATTTTCTAAGATTGCCTGTTGTGGAAACACAACAAGAGACAAGAGAGATCATCCCTGAAGCTGCTAATAGTGATAAGCGATCACATCACAATAGCTGCTAACAATATAAACTGCTTGTCAGAACCCAAGGAGGAATTATTGGCAAAAAGAGAATCGTTATGAGACTGATTCATTAACAGATAAGTGCAACTGTCTGGGTCTTGAGAGATGATGACCTGTGTGTACTGGATGGTGAAGATGGCGTGGGATCTGCTGCTGGCATCGTGGTTGTGGGTGGCTGCGGTGATGCGGTTGGCGATGCCCTCCTCCAAAAGGCCCATGGCCTGTTTGCAGTCTGTGACCACATGCTGTGATAGGTCTGATCAGACACAAGTAGACAGAAGAACAAAATGTTGAGACATGCAGCCCAAGTGCACTGCTTTGTTTCATATCAAGATTCATCATTTTAAGACTGTTGGGGAATTTAAAAAAAACATATGATTTAATAGGATCATCCAAAAACACATGAAAAGAAATGGAGATCAAAGAGTAAGAATCTCATAGCCTTACATTTTACAGTTAAGATTATGTATGCCTGCCAAAGGATTAGCCTTACTGAGGGATATGTAAAACTGACTGGGAGACTGACACTTAAGCAGAGGATCTACACAACCAGAGAGATAGAAATGTGAAAAAGACACAAACAGGAAATATGCCTCATCATTGCATGCTCTTGTTTGATTCGTAATACTTTCCAACAGCATTTAGTAAGACAAAAACCTGTGACAATGCTCTGCTCCCAGGCATGAATCACATCATCTCAGTGGCTGTAAAACATGGACAGATTACAACGGAGCGCCTTGGGAGCTATGAGATCTGGTTAATTATTCTTTGTAAAGCATACATCTGAAATGTTTCAAAACTGTTAGATGACAGTAGATCGCTAATGTAGAACCAGTGTTGAGGTTAGTAAAAGATGTTGGTCCTGAATGTGCTGTGTGTGTATCGTGACTTGGTCTCCCTGGAACCACATGGAAATGACTTCACTTCCTTTGGTCATCTGGGATTTCTCCTGATACAGACAATGAGTGGATGTTGGCAATTGGAACACACAGGCAGGCGGATGAGAGCCGAGTGGAGGAAAAATGAAGGAGTGGATGGGGTGATGGAAGGAAAGAGAGAAAAGAAAGAAAGAAAGCAAAAGAGGTTGAAAGAAAGAAAAAGAAAGAAAGAAAGCAAGAAAGAAAGAAAGAAAGAAAGAAAGAAAGAAAGAAAGAAAGAAAGAAAGAAAGAAAGAAAGAAAGAAAGAAAGAAAGAAAGAAAGAAAGAAAAGCTAAAAGAAGACACTGGATCAAATCCAGGGCGACCAATTCTGGACCCGATCAAAAGCTTAACAAGGCAACAAAATTCCGCCGCTGACCACATGACCACAGTGACTTATAAACTAAACACACAAGACAAGAGCATTGCTCAAAATACGGCGGACCATGTTACACATCCAAGTCCATAATTTGCCAAAATTATGTGTCTGAGTGCGTATGACAGTGTAGAGACAGAACATTTAACATTTGGTATCCACTCCCCTCCAGACCGACTACATACCAAGTGTTTCCGACGGACTCTCTTACTAAATGATTGGTTGGACAAATTTGACAAATGGTCCTTGGATGCTTCTTAGTGTTGGTCTATTAGAGAACTTATCATAAGGCCCTGAAATTTAAATATGCAAAACCCTGCTGAGTTTGCGAGCTGTGAGGTTGCTGCAAAAATTAATGAAAAGAAAATTTCTCCGATGCACAGACTTGTTATCTTATTCTAATCTCAGTGAAATTATTCTGGTAGGGTAATGGAAATTTGCAGCCTCAAGACCTTTAGTTAAGTATTTAATCAAAAAAGACAGTCAGAAATAGACAAACCCATAAATGACAAGTGAGTTTTTGAGGCAATATTGTTCACAATTACACCTGAAACCATGTTTGCAATTTCATCATTGGAATTATATTTAATCTAATGTTTTTAGAATAGGTCTTTATAAAAGCCCTTAGTGTTTACAAATTACTTAACAACAACAATAATCATCATAACAACCTTGAGTGCACTACAGAGATTTAGCTGTTTTCATGGCTATGTGTATGCCCATATGTATACGCCTGCACTTGTCTTCTTGCATAGGTATTTGATGGTTTTCATGTAAGCATACAGTATATTTCTCTTTAACATATTCGTCATTGCCGTCTTCCTCATGTGTAAAGAAACAAACAACATTAAAGACATTTAAAAAATGACTTGGTGTAGGTGAAAAGTTTAAAACTCAGTATTAGTCAGAGTGCCTTTCAAGTTTAAATTGAGTTTAGCCTCAAATCAATGTGCAGCTTCCCTGTGCACTCACCTTGTACATATGGTCCTTTCTCAGGGTGCTCTCTAACTCTCAGAGAAGCTCTCTTCTTCTGCTCCCCTCCTTTCAGCAAGTCTCTCACACGCTCATTATAGATTTCAAGGAAGCTGCAAGGAGAGGGATAAGACGACATGTTACTATGAGTCCTAGTCTTTGTATATGTTAATGACCATTTCCCTACACTGTCACACTTGGATGCTAAATTTATCCTATGGAAATGTGTTAGCAGCATCCTTATTTCCTACATCTCACAAACTAACCAGTCTTTACTGTAAGTCTACAATACGGAAGTTTATTTGTACGTGCAAATAAAATGTGACAATGGAGCCTGGCTGTATTTGAAGTAGTAGTAGTTGTTTTTTGGTGCTTGTGCAACCAAACAATCCACAAAACTTGAGGAAGTTTACAAAAACGTTGGGGAACTCCTCCAACAACGGGTTTTAAACGGCCTGTATTTTGATAGCATAATTGTGCTCGTCTAATTTGAATCCCAGCATAATGAGAAGGCTGGACTGCACTGATTAAAATGGAAAAGATACTAACAGAGTCCCACAGGAACAACCTACCTGATCTCCACTCTGCTTGAATTTTGCCCATCAGGAAAAGTGTCTTCAGACCTAAAGAGGCCCTGCAGGGAGACGAGAAATGCAAATTACCTCATCAAATCCCAGCAGAAGATACCTGAGCAGCTGGATTAGAAAAGGCACTCACTTCATTTTAGTTGCCACTTGCAAAGATCATAATCAACTCACCTGGCAGATGCGAGGGGTCAAGCCAATAGAGTCCTGACAGCACACACACACACACACACACACACACACACACACAGAAAAACACAGAATGAGGAGAGAGCAGAGCAGAGTAGTATGCACTTGACAGTTGACATTTAGTGCTGAGACACAACTCAAAACTTTTCTTATTTGCAGTGCTGCAAGTTTTGAATTAAGTTTTTTTTTGTGACATTTTGGCAAAACACTTCATGCCATACAGAGTTACTGGTGCAAAATCCACCCTTTCTCCTCACCGGTGTCCCCATCATGGTGTACGTCTTCCCTGATCCCGTTTGGCCGTAGGCAAACAGACACACATTGTATCCTTCAGAGGCTCCGGACAGCACCAACACACCCAGGTCCTGGAACACCTGCAGAGATAAACACACGCACACACCTTTAATCACAACTCAAATGCATGAATATCTTAAATATTCCTGCAAACAAATCTGAAAGGTTATTTTACTAGAAAAGTAAATGCACAAAGTGAGGTGGTGTTTACACTGCAAGCTAATGTCCTTGATCTTAATCGCATTGTGTTTTTTTTTACATTGAGTATTTTTACACCAAGGTTTCACCACTACAATGCTGTGGCACCAGGCCAGTGGCAGGGAACTAATGCTGCTTCCTGCTGAGGTGTTTGAGAAAGGAGCAAGGAGGTCAGCTAATACTCTAGGTAAACAATTTTTGCAGAAAGTGTATGGGAGAGAAACAAATGTGAGGGTAAAAAGACTTTGAAAAGGGACTTAGTCAGGAAAATAAACCTTGCCTAAAAGGCCGGTGCTGATGAGGGGGATCCAGGAGTGTCCAACTCAAAACAATCAAGTGAGGCCTTGTGTTTTCACTCTCCCTCTCTCTCTCTGTGTGCACCAGAGAGCCAGGGTCTGGAGGTTATTAGAACGAGGCCATATCTCACAAGCATGAATTTCCTTATCTTAAGTTGTCAGGTCTTGTTTAGTTATTTTGTTGCATGTGTGTGTGCACTTTCAAACCCGTAAACAAAAGCAGTTACAGCCCACTTAAACAGAACTGACAAACAGCCAATCAGCATATTAAAACCCTTGTGCTAAAACCGCAGAGAGACAAGTCAGAGAACACACTGTTTGGGCGTTTGTCTAAGGCAATACGGAGGTGTAGACTTTGTAGATATGTTTATGATTAGTATCAAAGTCAAACACATTGTGTGATGATGATAACAACTGACTTTGCTCCACATGGCAATTGTACATGGTGAACATGAGTGTTTACCACTTCATATCATGTATAATAACAATCAGCTGTTGTTTTATTCAAATTCCTACTTTTAATGAAGCTATTTATTCATATTTCTTACATGTAACTGGCAGACTTTGCACACAGCTGCCAACCTCCTCTTTTTCTTTTCCTTTCCTCTTTGTTATGTGTTTTGTGTTATGAGCATGTGGTGTGCGAGCCGCCAAATGGAATTGCCCTTTAAGGGATTAATAAAGTTGTCTTGAATCTTGTGTCTGCGTGTGTGCAGATGTTATTGGTTACGCGTAAAGCAAAAAAAAAAAAGATCAGTCTTGTCAATTGTTATCCTTTGTTCGTTACTGATAAGCAGAGAGAAACTTCAACAGAACCAGCTCTTGGGGACGGGTGGCCTCGTCAGCAACCCAACAGATCAGTCCAAAGGCAACATGGGGGGGGGGTGGGGGGTGGGGGGGCAGCAACCTGATCTAGACCAGACCTGAGACCCAGCACATCCCCCCCCTCAAGAACCATAACACACCCTGGGATCAGTGAGGGGTCCCCCTCCTTCCCTTGGCCCCTGGGCTCAAGGCTGGACTACAGAGACTTGGTGGGTAAGCGCAAAGAGCAGAGAGAAGAAATGCTCTGGTAGGTACAACGATCTCCCAGGATCAAACACAAGAATACCTTAAACATACCTCCCATGTGTGTGAGTGTGTGCGCAACTACGAACAAGAGACCTGGAGTTGAGCCCGTGTATACTCCAGGCTTATAAAACGGTGGGAATAGGTTTAGGTTGGATGTGGTTGAAAGCTCTTGTGAAAGGCCCGGGCCTTGTGAAAGCAGCCTGAATGGATTCAATGGTCATCTGGTTGATCTTAAGACTGTGTGTTAATATTCAACACAGCCTTGAGTTTCCTCTAAGAAAGAAGTAAATTGTTCAACACCGACATGGTGGAGTGAAGCTCACACTGAGAGAGCAACGTCTTGTTTAAACCACCATGACCAAGTGAGTAAAACCAGAGTAAACCAACACCCAATGTTAGGACAGAGACTTAACAATTCTTTTTTTTAGTATTTCTATCAGAATATATGGAGCAGCTGACAGAGGAATTTCCTTCGGGATAAATAAAGTATCCATCTATCTATCTATATGGCACAGCTATCAAAAGCCACAGAGTATGCAGTAAAAACACCAATGTAAATTCTTGAGCCACTCAACAAAAAAATGAGCAAAATAACATAATTTAGGGAGTAGACATGTCATAGTCCAGTATCACAAATGTGAGGATTTGCTGCTGTTCAGTTCAGTTTATCATCACCATCACAAACTAAATATATTCCCACTGTTTTCTGGTTCACAGACTAAACTGTTTATCAAAAAATAACTACACGGGTAAATCAATAAAGAAAACAACCGCAGGGCTGCTGCTGTAAACCCATCAGACACCGTTTTTCATTTTAAAGTATTCCTCTGTAGCCTAGCCAACCATGCGCAGACAGCAGCCACGTGCAACTAGTAAAAAAGCGCTGCTACAACGGCTGTCTTACTCACTGACCTTATAAATCATCCAACAGGCTCTGTGGTAGACACATCTCACACATTGTTATTCCTATAGGAGTCGAAAGACTTTTTACAATTGTCAAGAATTTGTTAAGTATAAAGAATGGCAATCAAGAAGACAAAACAAAATGTACAATTTTGCTTTAATTTTGTTTTATGCCAAGAAATGAATGGGAGAGGACCTTATGTAACTGTTGCTCAATAAACATCGTCGCAACTCCAAATGTCAAAGTGTGTGTGCAATTCACTGGAGTCCGGACCACCAACTGTTGCCCCCTGCGTCTTGGCTGAATGGAGGCTTAAACATGAAGACAAAAAAGCAGCGCCACCCCTGTCTTGTCCTCATCCCACTATCTTAAACCAGACACAGACACACTCCCCTCCCTCAAACAGAGAGAATCAACACGGCTCTTGTTAAAGTTGACCCTCTTAAAGTCCCTCTATGGGGGCAATGTCAGGGCTGAGGGTCCCTCCAGGCGCCGCACAAAGAGCAGGAACTTCACTTCAACTATCCGCTCGTTCTTTGAACCTGAGTCTCTCTTTACCTTTGCACAGTATTCCTATTGTTTTCTCAGTTTCTGCCATTTTTGCCTGATTGTCTTGATTTTAAAAAAAGGAAGCAAAACACTTTAAGTGATCTCTGAACAAAACCAGAAGAAGGAAGGATGAACTCAATCGAACCTCTTGTCCGATTCAAAACTGTTGGTTTTAGTTTGTCTAGACAGGCAATATTGTTTGTCATCGGTGTCACATCAAATTAAATCAGCAGATTATAATTTGTGTCATTGTACTCTGGCTGCTTAAATGGGCACAATGGCCCTCTGTGACAGCCTACTTTCACAGTGCAGCAGCCCGCAGCAATGGGAGGTATTTTTAGGTTAACAATGCAGGTGAGGTAACAGACAGGTTGGAAGTGGAAATGTACTCCAGAGATGAAGCAGGAGAGAAAAACAACCTGGAGATAAAGTGACCAGGCAAAGGCCAAAGCAAGTGTGCATGGTAGCGGTCGGTCACCTCAAAATACACAAGGGACAGACTAAACACTTCTATTAACAGGAAAGCTGTTGTCGTGGGCAGGCTGTTGCACGTGTGCGTGCGCGTGTTTATCTCTGACCGGTTCAGCGACTGAGAGGAAGCAGCACGCACAACAAGTACAAAAGCTTCAGAGTTTGCTTCCCTCTCCGAGAAAAAAGTGCACAAACAGTCTAACAATGAAAGAGGAAAGGCAGAATATAGTTTTCATTCTTGTGCAGGAAATGCAGGTCAGATTCATCGTTGAAACAGAGAGAAAGGAAGGAAGAGTAAAACAAGGGTTTGGGGTAATGTATAGTGGCAGAAGGCCCCAGATCATGAAGAAGAGGAAGGTCTGATGTGGCTCGGATGCATGACATAAATAGTTAGTCATAGTTTTTTTGCATGTGGGGATGATCACCAACATAATGACCCATATTTCACTCCATCTCTCCGTTATAAATAAATCTAGCAGAAAAGCTGGTGGAAAAGAGCCTTCAAAGAAAACAGGTGTCCCTTTACGTGCTTTTAAAATGCTTGTGTTACAAATGTGTGTGTTTTTATTGCATTCACTCATGCAGACATGCATGTGTGGATGTTAAAATCTGTGGCGTGCATTTACTCGGAAACTCTAAAACAACCACAATCAAAGCAAACCACTGTTTCCAAATGAATCGAACGACCAGGCACACGCTAAGATTCAAATTTTAAACAAAGCGACGTCAAGAGCTGGTAACAGAAAGCAGGTTAGACTTTACACAACTTTACATTGATATCACCAACTGTATGGCAGCAGTATTCAAACTAAACTGTGACAGAGAGAGATTATCATTTTATTAAAACCCATTTTGGCAACAGATCTCAAAAGGAAAGTTGAAACGTGCATCTAATGTGGATCTGTGTCGATCTCAGACGTAAATGAGGTCTGAAGCCAGCTGGGTTTCATGCCAGAGATCTGGACCATGATAAATACTGTGTTCCAGTTTGTTTTGAAACATGGGAAACTTTTTTTTTTCAAAGAGGACATCAGGGTTGTGGCCTTGTAACAGAGGGAAGGCAGTGAAGTGGGAAAATAAATGTTGAGAAGTCATGGCAGCCATGAAAGAGAAAAGAGAGCATGATGAAGACAGGCTGACAAGAGTGAAAACGTAATGCCCCTGTAATGGCTTAAGCTCCGTAATCACAGGCTGTGTAAAATGCCAGTTGCTTGCCTGGTTTTATGTGGCCTGGTGTACACTAAATCCTGGAGAAGTATTTATGTTTGGTGTGCGAATGCGTGTAAATGTGTGTAAGATGTTGTCATGGGTGATGGCAAGAGGCCAGCCCAGCAAAGTGAAGCCAGGTTTGACGCAACCAACAGGACTGAGATTAATTTTCCCTCCACAACCGCTCTCTGACTGGGAGGGAGTCTCCCCGAGTGCAGAGCTAAGAAGATACACGGCTGCAAGTCGAAAAAGTGAGTGCAAAAGGAGATGCCACTTTCTCCCAGTCAAACAAAGAACATCAGTTCATATGAAATTATTTCCCCCACTGATTCTCCCCGTCCAGGACTGCACAGCTGCAGCAGAGGCGAGGGTCACACGATCCCCGCCCCTCGCTTTCCAACTGGGTTAGACAAACACAACAGCTGGGCCTTAAGCGAAACGAGATGCTTTTGTTTGGACACAGGAAGAATAAGAAAAAATGCCACTAGAGATCCCTTGTCCTGAACTTCCTGTGAGGAGTTGAAGCTGGAGAATCAGAAAGCGAGAAGAAGAAGAAGAAGAGGGAGAAATGTGTCGAAGGAAGGGACCGCGGGGAAGGACACAGACAGAGCAGACAGAGACGCACGCAGCGAGAAGACAGAGAGGAAGCTGTTTGGCCGGAGTTCAACAACGCTCCAGTTTGTCACACTTGGACAGAATTTGTAGGTCAAATTAGCATGGGAGGAGGGAGAGACAAACAAGATAGGCTGCTCTACATTACCCAGGCCTCCCAGTCCCTACACATGGGAGTGAAGCACAGTGGGAAAAGGAGAGTAAAAAAAAAATGGCAAGGGGCACTCTTGTAGTTCATTCCACTTTCCAGCATACACTCTTACTTTAACCGACACTGGGGCAAAAGGCTACACTGAAAACAAATAAATAAAACCATATCTAGAGAAGGTTTGGCGGGGGGATCTGCAGCTCCTCCCCCCACCAATCCTCGTTAAAGATCCAGAGCAGAACGCTGTAGAGCAAATCTGAACGTCGCACTGTTTATTGCAGCCTGGAAATTACTTCTCCAGCCTTCAGACTGATGGGAGCCTTCCACCAGATTCATAGGCTACGGTGGTGCAGTACAGATTCCTTCACAGAGCAATAAACTGGTGCAACGCTGCCGCAGTTTAACGTGAACTCATTACAATCCCTGCACTGTTTGATCTAATTTGATGTAAGACCCCCATCAGTTCCAGACATCTATAAATATTACAACTCAGACTGGGAGATAAGGAGAAAGGATGCTGATGGATAATGCAATGTTGATAAACAGAGAATTTCTCACACTTAGGGCTCCATTTAGGATGTCTTATTTTGTGTTGTTTCTATGTAATTAACTTCCAACTGCTAGATGATGAAAAAATGCTTTAAATTAGTTGTCTTGACAGAATGTAAAACAAACCATAAGAGCTTGTTGTGGATGTATTGTGCATCCAAATGGGTGATGAGGCTTGTTTTATGAAAACAAAGAGAAGCTATGAGGGGAAACAATAAAAAATTGCTACAAAAGCTCATCAGTTGCTTCTTGGCCTGAGACATCATTTTCAACCAATTGCTTCTAAAAATCTGTGTGCAAGTTACTTGAGTAAATATCTGGGAGATTAAAATCGATAATGAAAATAATTGCAGGATGCAGCACAAGCAAACCGTTTATCGTGGCTATGGATTACACAATGATGCAAAGGAAATAAAAAAGAGACTTTGAATTCTTCTCTTAAATCATCCAACCAAGGACTGATCTGTTCATTTATGTAAAGAGAAAGGGGAAAAAAAGCCATTTCACTTCTGTTTTGCTTGACTTAAAGTGAAGATCCAACCGCTTTTAGTCTTTGTTGTAATAACTCTTGTCATCCCCAACCTTCGTTGATAGTAAGCTTAAGTCTTTGCATAAATCACAGGTGCTTTCCCTGTATCCATATGGTCTGGATCTCATATTTCTCTGTTGACAGCATGAGGTTTAAATGTCATCCTGTTTGTAGTTAATTTGAACCAGGCTGAACCGGACTTCTGGCTGTGGGTCCAGCCATGTGTTGAGGCGGAGCATTGGCTCACGTGTGTTGAAGATTCTTCATATACACAGAGAAACTATTCTTCCCTCAGTCTGCAGCACTACTGACACAGAGACCTAGAAACACTGCAAACATAATCAAATCACGCACTGCACTGACACAGGCACAGAGAGACAGAGGAAGAGGAGGGGGAGAGGGGAAAAACCCCAGCAAGTCGACTCCATTTGGCCATAAAAACAGCATTGTGCTCTGAGCTGAATCCTCAGTAGTGACGTCTTTGTGCTGAAATTTAACTGCAAAAAAAACTTACTTAGTGAGGCAGATGCAAGCTTGGCAGGCGTGGGCCGGGGACTGCAGAGGCACAGACTTCACATTCCCACATTCTCTAATCAGTTTCTCTTGCCATTTGCTATCGCCCTATCCAGGCTCTAATTCTCTGCTTCTCTTTCACTCATCTCTCCCATGGTTCTTACTTTCAGAGGCAATAAACAAGCTCAGGGGTTTGTTTTATTAAATAATGGAAAAAGCTATTTATTAACTCAATATCTACGCCCCAAACGAGGGCAGACACATTTAGACAAATGGTCCCAGTTCACTTATGCATTAACTCAACAGCTGGATCCCGTTATGGATTATGGTTCTCTTCCAAATCTTCACCTGGTAGAGCTGTTTGCCTCGGCTCTACTCAACCCTCCTCAAGAAAGCTTTATCACTCAGACATGCAACTACTCCCTGTAAGACAAGCCTTTTTTTTTTTTTTCCTTGAGGGGATCCCTCAGCGACAAGAATGCAACCACGTCTGCAACTCAAGAGTCACATTTCTGATTCCCCTCTCTGTTGCACAGGAGAAATAAACCCCCACATATATGTGGTGTAAACTATCGGTGATGCATGGACAGCAGACAGCGGAGAGGGAGGTACAGGGGCTGGGGGTGCTGCTGGGTGTGGTTGTTGGATAGTGCTGCACTGGGGAGGCAGGAGTTAAGATCCAGTTTCCCCTAGTCTCAGTCTCATGGGGACTGAAGACTAAGATGAATTCAGTCCCTCTTCCTGTTATGCATAAAAAGTAAAGCAGAGGAAAATATATTTTTAAAGTAGAATCCATGAGAAAATCTGGTGCTGGCAAATGCTACATTTCCTCATTAAGCTGGAAAAACTGTGAAGTGGTTAGATATTTAATAAGAGCAATTAACTTAATACACTACTACACAACAGAGTATTGTTGCAGCATTTTAGTTGTGGGTAATATTAACCTGGCTTCTTGCTCTGCAGCAGAAACACAGCCAGTCACTGTTGCATCAGATCCTCCATAAAAATAACTGCCCTGTGCTTTATTCAAATATTTTCAGCGCTGATGTGATCAGTGAGTGGCTGACGTTGTCATCTAGCAGACTCTTTGTTAAAGAGAGCATTCTTTGGGTTCTCGTGCAGGAAAAGAGGTCAGATTTAAAATCCAGCGGCTCTGTCCTTCAGTGCTGTCCTTCCACCCACCACGGGTCAACGGAGGAATGTCTGGTGGCAACCAGGCCACTGTGACTGGACACAAATCAGGCAACCGGCGTCAGAACCAGAGCGGAGAAGAAGAAAAAAAGAGAGGAAGAAGTGTTGTGTTGTCTGTTGCTGAGTTCTGTGTGTAGGCCGTCATCACAGCCCCATCTTTCTTAAACACTTACAAAGACAGCTCTGACAAGAAGAGAGACAGGCAGGGAGGGGAGTGGCAGAGGACGGACCTCGGTGGACAAAGGACAGAAAAAGTGGACCAAGTGCAGCTATTGTAGTGAAGAATGGAAACTCTATGGAAATACAAATTCACAACAAAACAATTTATCTAAAAAAAGAACTCTCTTCAGAGAGATTTCCTGTAATGGAAGCAGGCATCAGTTCCTCTCGATCTGGACTGGAGCCCTTCTCAGGCTCCTGAAACACCCACTCCAATCAAAGCCACACAAAGATATCTAATCACCCAATCACAGCTGGGACATGAAAAGTGAACTGACGGTAGTCGTGCCGTGTCTGAGGCAAAGAGACTTCGGCATAACAGATAGAGCTGATATCATATCCCCTGAGTGGCCATCAGAGTAAAAACATACCACACAACACACACACACCCCTGTTGTTGTGGTTTGTCTTCAAACACGGTGTTTCCTCTGGGCTTGTTTCTTGGTACAGAGATTATGTGTCTAGTGTCAACTTGTGGCCAGTAGTACGCACATGGTCTCCATCTACATGTCAAAATAGATGCTGTAAAATTACCCAGAAGGGAAATATTCATCCAAAGACTGACTAATCGCATTTTCTGACTAATAATATCTCAGTATTGAATATTTAAAAACAAATATGGTGATTGTTTCTGCAGAAGAGCTCTGGTTCTCCTTTCTGAATCCACTGAATTTCCTCCAAATCAACAACCAGACTGAAAACTGAATTTAAATTCAAAATGTTTAATTCATTATTTGGACTACTGCATCCTTTAAAACGTGTAAATGAGAAAATTGTGGGAACATCTCTAATAGCTGCAGCATGTGTAAAAAGAAAAACATTAATTCCTGTATACTGTTTTATTTAGGGTGAGGTCTATAAGCAGACATTGTTGTTCATATAAACAGCCAGTTAGGGAGCTGGGAGTCATTACCTCCTCCTGCGAGGCGTAGTGAGGGTCTGCAGGGTCCACCGACCAGTAGCAGTAGTCAAAACAAAACTCCAGAAGCTTCTCCCTGGAATCTACAGCACCATCCGATCGCCCATCCAGCTGCAGGGAGGAAAACAGAGGAGTGATGCATCAGTTATTGACTTTTCTATTTGAGCTGAACTCAAGTTGCTTATCATCAAACAGTGGTAGGGTGAGTGGTCAGTGGCATCGTATCATAAATAACTTCATGGGGACAATGTAAGTACGCATTTAATAACATGATAAGTGAAGTTTAGCCAGGTATGACAGCTTTTGTTTTGAAAGGACTGCCAGGGTGTGGAATTGCAAGCAAGCCGTTTCCATTCATTAACAGTGCGTTCACTCCTCCTCCAGTCCTTTATTCGCCTGGGTGCATTAATACTAAACACCTTTCTGCTTACTGTGAGTGAATCCTGAACTGAGGAAAAAACAGCACAGCGGGATTTGAACTTGTCCAGGCACAGCAGCTAGGCTGAGAAACACTGGGAAGCATTTCTTCTAAATCACTGCATTCAACCTAGAGAAGTATCCAGGTTCATGCATGCTTGATGTGCAGAATCCACTTTGATATTGAACGTTGTAAAGCTTTTCCATTGCTTTTTATGTCTCAACACAACAGGTATTTCAAGCAAGTATTTTTGCTGCACTGGATCTTAGGTAAATATCTGTGACGAAGGTGACACATGTATGTAATAGTTCTCATCATCTGTAATGACATTTGCTTTCTACATACCATCAAATTAGAGATGAACCAATTATTTAGTTAGCTTGACGTCTTTGTCAGTTGATCTGCAGCACTGGGCAGCACTAATCCCTGGGTATCAATTTGCACACGGCAATTTCCCCGCCTGAGAGAATGATTTTTTTAACCCATCTGCACACTAATGAAATGCAACAATGGCCCTGTAGTGTGAGGGATCAGCCAAGAGCAACACCAGCCACAGGCAAATCTGGCCAACAAAGCTCCCGACACTGACGAACCGAGTCCGGGAGTATTAACTTTACTGTTTGAAAAAGATAACCCTTCATCTCTTTCAAGTTTCACTAGTTTTAATTCAGCCCAGTAGGTCTTTATAGCTCAAATCACTTGATGTTTATAAGCGTCACATTTATTGTCCTGTTAGATCCCAGGCTCTTTTTTTCTGTCTCACATCCTGCAAAACTGTCCCACTTTCCATAAATAATTATTCCCATGAGCCTTGAAAGACTTGATCTTTTTCCATGGCAGAGGGAAGCCATATGTGGTTCGTCTCTGTCACATCATTTGTAACAGATTTCCTCCAACTCCCACCCACCCAACTTCTCTCCACAGGTCTGAACGTAAAAATATAAGTAAAAAAGGGGAAATCCTGTCAGCACCAAACTGATGAACAAAGTACCTCACATACCTGTGGCAAGGATGGAGCCAAAAGTGAGGCATGAAATTTGTTTCAAGCTGAATGTCTTTCATCTTTTTTGTAGGTTTGCATCAATATGTAAACATCTCTGACGTTTTTGATATGAAACTTGAACAGGGCTCCTGCAAACTACACCCGTCAACTTCTGTCATCTCACTATTAGCCAATGCAAATATTCACATTAATGAAAACAGTGCGTAAGATGTTCCACACTGGAAATGTAGAGACAGGCCCAGACTGTCTGCAGGCAGCGAAGCTCAACCAATCAGACAAGTCGACCGAGCCATCTGACACAGCAGGTTGGTAACTTGGTAAAAGTATCAGCTTACAAGACTTTAAAGCTCACCATTATTATTTCCAAATGTGTAAAACCATCTCGGTACTGATTATAACTTCTGAAAACAAAAAAATACATTATATACCATACTATTCAATCAACGGAAAGTATAAACTGCTCTTCATAGGGTCTTCATACTGCACGTGTTTGACAGCAATGATCCGTTAACTCGTGTGTGCGTCTCAGTGAGTATGTGTAAGCCTAACTGAATATAATAAACAAGTATGACATCAAGCAGGAAAAGGCTGACCCATTGCTGTAAACATCCTGTTGCTGTGATGATAGATACCCTCTACACGCTACTCCCAGTTCACCCGATGCAACGCGCCAAAACACTCCAAAGCACCATCTTAGTGATTCAGGTACTTGCACAGAGAAATACTCACCTTCACATTTTGAATCCTGACAAACTTATCCTCCACCCGAACAGCTTGCCGTCCTCCATCTGCACATTCCCTGTGGACGAGAACAGAGCAACTATTAGCCTCTGTCAATTGAAGATAATGTTAACTTGTGCTTTGAACTGAAAAGAGAAGATCTGAGGGACACTATCAGTATTTCTCATTACAAATGCAAACCTGACAGGGATTTAAAGAGGAACTATGCAGGATTATCTTAACTATACACTTCATTTTTACCATAAACAGCTTTGGAGTAATTCTGATGGTTTAATAAATGACATGTAACTTGTTACAAGGAGAATAGAGGCTCTCTGCCTTCAACATAGGACTGGCTGAAAAACAACTTAGCAAGACCAGTGCCGCCGACCCAGTGTCCCAGCTCTTCTGCACACCACGACACAAACGCGTAATCTCTTGTTTATGACAGATTTAACTACACAAATATAGCCTACACATCTTAATATCATATACTGTATGTATATGACATTATCTATGCTCTATTGATTGATTTCTTGCCAGATTCGTTGTAAACAAATGCACATGGACAGGAGGAGGGTTAGCAAAACAGCAGAAAAGCAACCAGATTTACATACGGTAGTTCCTCTTTAACAAAAGTTTAACTCTCGATTCAGAATCTGCTTTATCACTACAGTCTGTTTCAAATTGGTTTAAAATGCCCTTTTTGCTGTTCTTCATATAACTGAGAGGGTGTCTAGATAAATTTATCCAAGCTCCACTTGACCAGAGGCCATCACATGACAGTCTCAACAATGAATCTTTGTGTGCTTGTGTATGTGTCCATGTGATGCATGAAATCTCTGCTCCAAGACTTGTGAGTACCACTGACCAGTTTCAGATTCAAATGAAAACAAACTTTATCCAGTCTCCAGAGGCTTCCTCCGATGAGACAGCCCAGGCTGTTACCATAAAGTTGAGAGAGTGCGCAAGTGTTGTGCGTGTGTGTCAGTGTGTATAACTGGGACCAGAATGTGTCCTCCCATGTGTGTGTATGGGAGTAAAACAAGGTCAACTCAGCTGTGTTGAGCTTCAACAGCTGGACCTAGCACATCTGATGCAACACATGCGAAGCTAAAGGCAATCACAACAAGGAGCTGCTAGGATTTCGATCCCCAGGAGCGATAATGATGGCAAACTCTGCCTGTAGCGCAAACGCTCCATCTCTGCGGTGGGTTAGGGGGGCAGAGAGGGAGGCTGTTGTAATCGTCACCTCCCCCTGCGCTTCACCACGTGAGACTCATTTTGCCAACCCCAGCACTGGCGACCCAACCCAAAACCACCAACCTTCAATCTCAGGCTCTAAACAGCATGAAGAAGAGGAGGCTGGGGTTGGAAAAGTCAACCTTAAACAAAAAAAGGGACTTTGATTCAAACCTATAGACGAACAATTTCACAACTGGGCTGACATGTTTTGCACACATGTGAGAGGCTGTCTGCACTCTTAGGGGGGCCCACTGAATCCTATTGGTCAACTAAAACAAAGAGCAACACACTTCTATGCCCAGCAAAATGAGGAATGTAACTAACCAGGCTGGTGTAAATGTTATCTCCGTCAGACAGAGTGCCCTTATTCAAATACTCCAGTAAGGAAATACATCTTTCACTTAAAAAAATAGGAAGAAAGAAAAGAGGACAGTATGAGTGTCAGAGCCAGAAACGAGGAAGGACACATTTGCATGACAGTGAACGTTGCATATAACAAATCCTTTTGTTATGCAAAGAACCAGGAAGACTGGTTGAAAGAATCATTGTCCAGCCCTTCATAGCTTGAATAATGCTTTGTTATGGCACTGTAGTGGCCTTAAGATCAAGCACCCCTGCAAACCAGTCAGCAGGACTTCAACATAATTCAGTGCAACACTTGAATTCAAATGCATTACATCTCCACACCCTGATGACCTGTTAGTCAACATGCTGTAGCAATTTCCCTATTAATATAAAAAGGGTGCTCCAGTGAAGCAGAGCAACTTTACAACACTCTTGTGCTCCTTTGCTACTTCAACAATGGATTTTACTGCACCGTAAAGAAGAGGGAAAGTTTTTTTTTTCGTAAATGCCTTTCACTTAATGAAGGGAATGGCTTAAAGTAAAAAAGAAAATGCAGTATGCAGATTGTTGTGCAGATAAGTAAGTATAAACTAATGAAGGATAATATTTCTATTGCCAATGCCATATGCAGCCATAAAAACATGGAGTCCCAACTTTCAGTCATTGTCAGCATGGCTGGAAGAACTGGGTCAAGTCAATACAGACATATGACACTGTCAAAAAATAATCGAATAATGTGATTTCTTTTTCAATTGATGGGACTATCGATAGTTTTCTATAGGCTACTGATGAACTGATTCATCATCTTGCCAGTGCAAAACATTTTTGATTGAGGTGACATGTTTAAACTGCTAACTTTTGCTCAAAGAAACCCCTTGATATTGAGTTCCATACCAAATAAGATTAATTAATTATCAATATGGTGATGGAGTAAGCTAATGACTTTCCCAATAGTACAGCTACTCAAGCAGAGAGTGGGTGTGGAAAGAAAGAGACTTTAAGCTCTTGTAATTGGTGATAATGTCTCTCATCCAGGCTGCAGACATACAGATAGGCAGCAAGGTGTTCTGAATAAATCACAATTAATTTCTAATTATGAATCCAATTAGCCTTATGGATGTTGTTCACTAACTGCCATTTTTTGTACATTACTCAGCACCACACACATACACACACATGTGCCTCTGTCAGACAACACTACTGACAGCCACAGATGTCATTATTCACCATGTGCGCGTGCACCACTTGTTCCACTGTAACAACTACACAAAGTTTTTTTTACATAGTTAGCTTCTTAGCTTAGCCTTCATGTCTGTTAATAGTAAAGCAAAAAGGACAACAGCGCTAATATGAGAAGCATAATGTTTTGTAAATGACTCACAAATTCCCATGGCTAGCAACAGTGTCAACAATGGTACAGAAATGAAGTTACAGTAGCAATGGAGACAACGAGTAAAGTAACGTTAACGAAGCTCAAATTACGCACTTGTTTTTTAGCCGTTAAATTAACGTTAGGTTACCTAGCAGCAGGGATAAGTTAGCTAACGATAGAACTTACCTTGCATTGGGAGGACGGACGCGAACGGCAACTTTAACGTTTGCCATTGTGATGCCTTTAACCAGAGTTTAACTCACACAACTCAGCGTTTTAGCTGATGATGCTGGTGTAAAAAAACAACAACAACGTTTTCCGTCTGTGAGCATGTCGAGACCTCCCTGTTGGTCAGTCAGTCCGATAAAACTTCAGCGAGAAGGGAAACTGTCCATTTCTCTGCTGCTAAAAATGTTACCGCCGCCACCGCCGCTCCGGGTCATCCTCTACCCGCGTCTCCGCTCCAAAACTCCTGACCGAAGACTGAAACTTCCTGCTGGACAGAGTGGGAGGGAGGAGGGAGGGATGCTGCTGGATACTCCTCCTACACAGGCCACATTCAAACCTGCTGTTTGCATGTTTACTGTTATTTAAAGTGTTGAACTGAGGATTATACCTTTGTTTAATGATAACAACCTGATTCAAAATTATGAACCAAAACATTTGGCATTGTAAGATTGTGATTGTGAATGATGTACATTTTAAATTATTAACATGGATTGAGGGATGTCATGTGTATGCTGAAGAGGAAGTGAGTATGTGGGGGTGTGCTTGTTCTTATGGGGCTTCCTCTTTTTTTTTTTAACTTGATTGTTTTTTTTTAAATCTCAGGACTTTTTATGCGTGACCACATGAACTTCCTCACTGAGAAAATGTTCCAGGGTTGACTTTTCAAGTCATATTTTGACATTACAGACTGTGATTTTTTTTATCTTCTTTGTAAAGTTGAATTGTAACATAAAAAGTTAACTTTTCATGTATTTTTTACACACTCAAAATGTGAGTCAAAACTATGAGAAGTTAAAAATCCTCAGAATAAAAAGTGAAACAAAATTGACTTTTTAAAAAATGTAATTCTGAATTTCAGCTTTCACTTACGACTTAAATTCTTTCTTTTATTTATTGGTGGAGTTGGGTCTCTGTAGTAATTTCAGATTCAAGGCTGCACCAGTCCTCGATTTCACTCAGACAGGATTTTCTAGCCACTAGGAACATTCACTCACATTCTTGAAGAATAAATTTGTAATGTAATTGAGAATTTCCACTTTATGTGTCTGGACAGATTCAGTCCTCAAGTTTTAAGTGGAAAATATCATCTCTGCACTCCAGCTCATTTATCTGACAAATGTAGTAATTATCTTCCTCTTTAAAATTCTGCTCACACATCCATCACTATTAAGAATCTAATCAAGTATAATACTGACAGTACTTTTTTGAAACATGACACAGTTTAACCATCAGTACTTCGAGAACGTCTTCCACCACTGATGACAACACACGACAAACACATAAACCAGAATACATCTTTATTATTACATTTTCAGTTCTTGTGGCAACATAAAAATATTTCAATTTAAAAGCAGCAGAGAATTTGATGCTCATTCAACATGAACAAAAATAATCACAAATGCAGTTTTGCACTCATGAAATAAACATGCAATTCACTAGTAGTGGCGGTCGTAGGCAGTTTGTGAAAGTGCTATACTAAAATAAAGACAATTTATCTTTTCTGATGGGTCTAAAAACTAACAAGAAAGAAAATTCATTTTTCAATCCATGTTTAGAGACTGTCTGATGCAATGTCCATTAAACCTGGCTGGGCTGGTTGAATGTGTCAGAATTAAAATTATTCAACATTTGCAGATTTTATTGAGCCACTGCCTTTGTGTGACAAAAGGGTAACTCAAGTTTACACTCTCAGCTGAAAAAGAACCCAATCCTTTTTCCTGTCTTTACAAATAATCTGCTTTGGTCTCGAGTGTTTGAAGTGCTTGATCTACAAGTATGTCCCTTCGGATGCAATTGCATGCCCAGGTTTGCTTACAGAAAAGTAACATGGATCTAAAGCTAAGAGATGATGTGGTCCCCAGCGACCACCACTGACTGGCAGGGCTTTCTGGTTCTAACCAGCACCCAAACAAAAGAGCAGAGGGATCCATGAAAGGCAGGTAAAGAACAAAAAATCTGAAGCCTGCAGAGTCTGTGCAGAGGCTGACAGGTGGAACAGCTTTGATGCGCTGTGCACAAACAGCAACTGGAAAAATGGTCAACAACATGAAGTCACCCAGAACTGTCTCCCCCTTGAACAACACACTGACAGATGTGACTAAAAACACTGCGGTGATCACACAGAAGATGCTGCGGGACGTTCGGCGATGTTATCATTGTCACGTAGCGCCCTCCACTGTCTGATGCGAGACCTGCAGCATGTCCATGTGACTTGGTAACTCAGCCAGGGGCAAGGTGGGTTTAATACTCTGTGACTGCAGCTGAAATTTCTCTATCAGCCCCTGAAATGAGACAGAAATTAGAGAACAAGGTGAGCGAGGAAGAGTGGAAAGGGGTCAAAGAAGTCAAAGCATTGCGTAAAAGAGAGACTTCCTAAGAAATGCACCACGATAAAAGCAGTGAACCCCTCACCGCTGGCAAGGCAGAGCTTGTTAGCTTCTTCCAATGAGACATGACCTCTTCTTCGCCCAGGATTCCTCTGTCAACCAGCTTTCTCACCAGGAACAGGTAGCTGCTCCACTAAAAGACACAAAAGCATCCTTCACATCACATTAAATATCATTGAAAATCACCTTTTAAAAGTAAAATTGGCCTATTTCAAGTGTTTTGCTCAATTTCAAATGAGTAAAATGTAATTTGCACATCTGTGTGCATGTCTACGAACCATAGTAGTTGCATTAGCATCATTACTACTTTGATATCGGTTGAAATACCTCAGTGTCGCTGGCCTTCAGCACAGCAGTGACAGTGAGTGGGGTGAAGAGCAAGTGGAGGGGGGCAGAGGAGCAGCAGTCTCTCTCCCACAGCTCAGCAAGCTGCTCCAGCACCGATCTGACAGGAGGCTCTGACCCTGAACCAGGACCCACGGTAACCTCGCCACCTCCGCTGCACCCCGACAGAGACAGCACCGGCAGCTCTGCAGACACTGGGCGGATAAACACAACACGACACACTACATCAGCTTGCTTCCATTTCACACGGCGCAGAGCAATTTAAATAACAAATAAGACTGATTATGAAGCGAATTATCCAATTTACATTTTAACGCATCAAAAAGTGACTGTTTCCCTGTAATTAGGAGTTGATCGTTAAAACCTTTGACTCTTACCCAGTTTGCAGGCCAGCAGGACGGTGGAGTTCAGCAGCATCTGCTCCGACACCACAGTTAAAAACTAAAGTGAAGAAGAAAAAGAACAAAGTGTGATTATTATCGGCAAAAACCAGTTAGATGTGTGCGCTGTTCTGTTGCTGCACTTGTGCGTCGTCTCGTGTACCTTTCTACAGGCCAGTGTGTCTCCCACTCGCCGTAGCAGCGTTTGGAGCTGAGAGCCAGTTGGCAGCTCCTCATCAGTCCTGGGGCCCACTGCGATGCTCAACAACTCCTACATTAAAAAAACAAAAAAAAATCCATAACTTTCTCCTCAGTGGGGAGGAATGGTGAATTTCCTCTCCAGCATTTGGGGGAGGACGATCAGCGGCAAAATGCTAAATTGTCAAATAAACTCAAAGAGGAAATAATATCTTTAAAAAATACATCATCTTCTGCGAATGTACCTTCAGTTCGATGAGGATGTCTGAGGGCAGCGAGGCGCTGTGGCTGCAATGCGCAGGGCAGGACATCACTCTCTCACTTCCTTGTTTTCTCTTGGGAGTGGTCGGCTGCTCCTGGGTGACTAACTCCACCACGTCTGGAGCCGCTGGACTACCCAGAGCCTTCATCACGCGATCGTATCTGCTCTTCCACTCTCGCCTGATGAGCGCTGGGTGATGAAGAGAAGAGAAAGGACATTTTAGATGATGGGAGCGGGGTGGGGTGGGGGCTTTGTAGGATATTTTAATCACAGGTTTCTCTCTTTTTGCATCGACATTGGAAATTATATGCCGTGCCATGATCTCACCCCAGCAGCACTGAGAACTTTAGGTGTGATTGGTTGACAATGTCCCTGACTAAAAATATGAATATTTATAGAAGTCATTCCATAAATTGAATTTCGTTGTGTGGCGTATCCTGCTGTGATTGTATATTCACAGCTGTGCATGGACGGGACAGTCAAAGTCGTTAGTCGTTGTTATGTCACTATTTTTTAAATAGTAATCTGCGTCCATGTTTTGGTACAGTCGATTTCACAGAGTTTGTGGGGGTCAAGCACTTGAATCTGAGCCGGGGTCCCTGATGTAATGCTACACATCATATATCCGTACCTAGTGAGTGCAAAAACCGAAAGTCACCATTAAATGGGCCTGCAAAAATCTTTTTTGTCAGTGCTGTTATAAAATTCAGTGTTCCTGTTATCAGTCGCGGCAGACCAGAGCAATCCCCCGACCTCGTGTTCCTGTTGGATAATGAGTCCAAAGCAGAGCAGGGGAGAAAGAGAGCAATGGTATCGGATTGCTTTTTGCTATCAGCAGATATCCTGAGTCAAGATCTGAATTGGAAGAAAAACAAGTTTGACCAGTGGCTCCCTACAGGATACTTGCTGGACACACACAGTTTATCAGATTTTTACAGTATATCCGTCTTCAAATTATAAGATACCTTTTCTGCATGAATATCTCAAGCAACTGGAGGGAATAAGAAATTAAAGACTCAAGTATTAAGTCAGAAAATGTGTTGGATAAAAGGTGGAATGTATTCAGAGTGTGCAACAAAAGCATCTAACGGGTTAAACACATGCAAATACACAGGCGTGGTGCTTTGACTAACTACCTGTAATGTTGGCCGAGAGCCAGCTGCAGGCTTTTTCTGTTGCAAGACGTTTGGTGATGTTCTCAGATGTGGTCAGGACCTGCAGAGACATAGCGAGTCAAACACATTGGAACAATCCACCTGTATGTAAAGTGTGTTGTTTTTCCTGTATTTCCCGACTTGGTGTTCTTGGTGTGAACTAATCCCTGTCACACTTTGTTAGACAGGCTTTGATAACTGTTTTTTTTTGTTGTTGTTTTTTTTTTACATTACATCATCTTAAACATCTTTTACATGGTGATCTAAAAACTCACAGCAGGCGAGGTCTCGTCAGGGAGCAGCATCCTTATGGCTTCAGGACTCTTCTCGCAACAAAACCTGCAAATCACATAAGACTGGGATTACCGAAGAGAAAAGAAGTGAGACACAACATTTTACATCATATCAGTCAGTCAAGTAAACAAAATCCTATTCCAACTTTCATGTGGGCAATTCAAGGTTTGCTCGCTGCTTGTTAAAAGAGGTTGCCGCACCTTGTGGCTCTTGCCAAAGCCTCTAATCCTGCATCACACAGCTGAGCACAGATGGAGTCGTTCAGTTTTGAGGGATTTGAGTTTGGCAGCTCCAGTCCGTCTCTCAACATCTTCTCCCCTCTCTCCACCAGCTCGCTCACTAACGTCGCCCTGTTGAAAAATCACACAAACACACGGAACTTAAAAAACAAAAAACAAATGCATAACACCTGAGTTTTTGAAATACGGCTTCAAGGGGAGTTTAATTCACATAGGCTTCCACCTGAATGCTGGTAAATGTGCACTGTTGAACAGTTACTAGCCTCTTAGGTAGGCAACCAACCAGAGTTGCAGGCTGATTACCTGCTACTCTGATAGTCCTTTTCAATTCTATGAAGGTAATTTAGTGGAAGGTTGCTCAAGGTAAAATAAAAAACAGAGAAAGATACAGTTGATTTAGAAATTCATGACTTGGAAATCACTAAATCCTCAGGCCCAATAACCACCCCTCCAGCTCTGTGATACTAACTTCATATGCTTGACGCCGTTGGATCCAATTCTCTCGGCTACAAACTCCACAGTGCGACGCAGCGACGGAGGCTGGTTGTGAAAGAAGGCTTGCTCCAGGTCCATCTGTCACATTAGAGCGATTGGCTTTAATACCCGCAAACAGGCAATTTATTGAGTTTCTGTTTACAGCCTCCCCTGTTTACTCACCTGTAGTTTCTGCTGCGACCTGTTGGCGGTCGGCGTGTCCCTGAGCTCAGCAGAGGTGGGAGTGATCTTGCGGATAATTCCCCCGCTTTTGGCTGTGCTTCCAGACACAAAGGCAGCGAGGAGCTTACGAAACTCACCTGGAGCAATGAAACCAAGCAAAACTTCAACAAGAGAACGCCGATACAAATGTGCATACATTTAAAAATCCTGCTGGTAATTCTTGAAACAATAACAAAGATTATAAATTATATTTACACTCACCAAGAAATGGACAGCATGTATAGAGAAGCTGCTGATCAACCAGGAGAATGCAATCCTGAAAATAACAAGTAAACCATCAGTGTAATTGACATGGCATTAAATACAAACATCTACTACGGTGAATTTTACTTACAAGTCCGGTAGCAGCCGTGTTGCTTTCCTCCAGCTTCGCCACCTCAGTGAACTCATTGGTGAAGAAAATGTCCTCAGGAATCACAGGGATCTACATGAGTTAAACACAATTAGTTTAATTACAGTTAAATGAAATTAAATGTTAGATGTAAAAGGTTTCAAACATCATTCAACAATATTCTACTATTGGCCTTGTGTCTCACCTGGAAAAGCCAACCCAACACAGACACCATCAGCAGTTTGTTCTGGTAACACATTTCTCCACATCTGCCCAACAGCATCCTCCTATACAAAAGTACAAAAAAGTAAATGTTAAATAACTTTCCAAGAAGGTCAAGCACCAACAAAAACTAAAAGTCTCTCATCTGTTTGTTGCTAAATATATATTTAAGACTTTTATTCGTTTTAGAAATGTTTTACAGTTTGTTTGTTTTTTTACCTGTACAGCAGAAGCAGCGTCCCCAACGCGGTCCTGTAGCAGAGCAGCAGAGGACCCACAAAGTCCAACATGGAGAGGAACTCCACAAGCCAGGGGACAGTCAGGATGGTGCGCCTCCTTTTCATACTGCTGTTGAGCACAGCGCACACATCCAGCACTGGGACGCTCTGAAGGACCGAGAGAAGAAAAGATTTTTCTGTTGTAATTAAATGCCCTTGCAGAAAACGTCTGTGGGAAAAAAAAAACAGCTTCATTTCTTTGATGAGATTTAATTTACCCTATGAGAGGAAAATAATCTTTATAGATTCGCTCGTGCCTGCTCCATTTGAAACAGGCTTCAATTAATTACTTCACTACATCATAAACATTAATTAGTTTCTCCTCACCTTGCTGCGCAGAGCTATCGCAGCCTCCTGAATCTCCCTGGATGGTCTCTCAGATGTTTGGTAGGGAAGAAAAGAAATAAATCCAAGGAACTTAGCCAGGAGACGAGCGAGGAGCAGCACTGAGGTGAAGCGCTGCTTCTCATCCTAATGGAGACAAATGAAGAGGGTTATGTAATAATTAACAGCACATCAGACAGTCTGTTATTCTCTAAATCTGGCATGTTTGTAATTTCACAGACCAGCACACTGAAATCTTTTGCCTACCATGGGAAATTCGGCGACACTTGGCATCTCAGTAATATTTCTTTGTCTGACTCTAGTCACATACCTGCTGCTCCATGTCGCCGTCTCCCTCCTCCTCTCCCTCACCGAGTGGGGCAGGCGGGCTCAGGATGGACACCTCGTCCAGCTGGAGGAGCTGCTGACACAGGCTGTCCTGCAGGTGCTGGTTCAGCTGGCAGCTAAAACAAGTTACATCACAGAAAACAAGTCAAAATGGTTAATATGGATAAAAAAGGGCACATGTCAAATAAAAAACAACCCACATGAGTTGTATTATGTATATCTCCAAGCAGTTGGATATGATAATAATGATATGATAACCTGTTGTGTGTCATTTGTTTTTATTCTAATGCTCAACAATGTGTTGCTGATGCTGTTTGTTTTGACATATTCTTACCAGCTGGCAGTCTGCAGGAAGTCTCTGAAGAACTCCTGGTGTCCAGGGAAGGATGGGGGAGGACAGGGACCAACAACTCCATGAGGCTGAATGAGACGCTCTTCAAGACGTTTCAGCCGCCCCAAGCTGTCAGCTCCCAGCATGCCTAGCAGGTCGGTGTCAGGGGTATCGTTGGGGGAGTTATTCATACGGGGACCTTTACACATCTATAAAAATTGTAAAAAGAGGTACATATTGAAGGGAAGGAAATTCATATGAGA
The DNA here is from genome assembly GCA_030347415.2 of Decapterus maruadsi. Taxonomy (NCBI): domain Eukaryota; kingdom Metazoa; phylum Chordata; class Actinopteri; order Carangiformes; family Carangidae; genus Decapterus; species Decapterus maruadsi. The sequence continues at coordinate 20,283,969 of CM064887.1, read as the reverse complement.
AGACTGCTGGGCTTTTCTTAATTGTATTCTTAAATATAATTATATTTAGAGTGTATTATATCATACAGTCTACCTGAACAAGCTGCTTTAGGAACAAACGAGCAAAATGGGAATGGTTTCCTGCAGAAGTCAGCTGACTCATCATTCCTCTAGAAAAAGAACATGGAACAATGAATGAATATATGCAAAAGTAAATAACTATATAACAACTAGACACATTACTATTTGTTTTATTACATTTGGTCCATAAGCTAATAAGAAAAAGAAAATCATTGGTCTTGCCTTATCCTACTCCCTACAGCGGCATCAAAATTCCAGCCTGGTTCCGAGTGAAAGTCCTCCCATTCTCGCAGAACCTCATAGAAAATATCTCTGAGAAAAAAATAAGAAATGCATGAGTTCAAGTTATGATCAGCCTGCGCTCAGTCTGTTGTGAGAAGAAGCTGTGACATACCTCTGTTTCTTAAAGGTGTGGAAGGCCTTGTCACTGCCAAAGTTGGACCTGTTGTCCGTGGCAGGACGGAACGCGACTGAGTGGATGAAAGTGGAAACTGATGGAGAAAGCTGGAGCAGAGGAGGGAGAAAAAATAAGATTTAAAAATATCAACCTATCAAGAACAGTATGGATAATACAAATAAGATTTCTAATAACAAACAGTATACAAATTTCAAGCTCAATACCTTTATTAAATAATAATAAAATAATACACATATGATAAAATACACATATAGAATGCAAAATAGAGCAGTGACACCTATTTAAATTTATTCAGTAACACTACAGGAAATAAAAACATTTACACTAGAGCAAATAAAATGCAAGATAGTTACCGTGGCTGTGCTTCTGTCCTGGGCTTGTGTGAGACGATCCCTGAGATCTGGAGAGAAAGACGCTATCCTCTCGTTCTCTGCCAGCAGACGCAATGTACACTTGTCCAAGTTAGCCACCAACCTTATATATGACAAAAGAGGACACTTAATTAGGTTAAAAAAAGGTGAGATTGTTGTTAGTTATTATAAGGTAACTGATGAAAAGTGGTGAGGCGTGAAATGAATAAACTCACTGAAACTGATTCTCCAGAACCTTCACGGCAAAGTATACACAGTTGTGTACTTGTCTTAAATAACACCTCTCAAGTGTATCTGAAAATATAAAAAAGTGACTAATTTCAGTTCAAAAAAAGCTGGAAAAATAAAACATATTTAAGTTATAGGACTGCAGTGAAATAAAATGACACACCTGAGGTCACAGAACACAAACTGGCCTGTTCATCATCTTCATCATGAGTGTGAGGGGACCGAGACGTTAGCAACTGCATCACAAAGAACAGCTCCAGGAAAATGTTCGGCACTAGGTTTTCTGTAAGACAAGAAAAACAAAACAAACACAATTTTACTGCCATATTAATGTTTCTTGAAAATAAAAAAGTGTATTTATTCTAAGAGCAGGTTTACTATAATGTTGTTATATTTTAGGTCTGACTTCTTAATAAATTATTTTTTGTTGTTTATTTTTCCATGACTCTTTGTAAATGTCTTTATTTTAAGATTAATATTTTATTATTTAATCTTTAAGATACACAAATAAAGTACAATTATTTCAACTTTTACTCTCGTTATTTCCAAATGGCACAATTGTGACACCTTGTGGCCATTTACCAGAAATGCAGGTGCAATACAACTCTGCCAGCAGCTCCAGCTCCAAAGAGAAGGTGACTTTAGATGGTTCGGGACTAGATGTCTGCAGCTCAGGTGTAACTTTAGACCCGGTTCTAAGCCCTAACTTGGTGGGGGTGCAAGGGTCCAGAGAGGAGGTCAGAGGAGAGCCGACCTGCTGGGCACGCTTCGTCCTGAAAACAATGAAACAGCAGAGATCAACTGAGGTGGTGGCAGGTGATGCTGCAAGTGAGCATCAAACTTGTTATTAATAATGATGAGAAAATAAAGAAACAACACAATGTAAGACTCCTCTAAAAATATAAAAACATATCAATGTCATAATGAGTGTATAAAATATGTATTACAAAGTTAGCATACATTTCCTATAACTCTATACCTGAGGAATACAGTAAATTACTACTGTTACCATGCTGAATAGAAAGCAGTACTTCTGCTTTCAGAACTGCAAAGATCAAAGTATAAATAAACTTACTCCTGTTGCCCTTTCTTCTCTACTTTATACTAGAACTGTTCTGTATGTTCACTTACTTCTCCCTCTTAAGTAATTCCCTCTCTTCCTGTAGGCTCAGAGGACTGCCCGCTGCCGTCGACCCCAGAAATGCCTCTACCCCTGATGGCGGGCTCGAGGGCTTCCTGAACGGGGTGGAGGTGAAGCAGGTCTTTGGTTTAGAGTGCGGCCGCTCTGTACTGACCGGTGTCGGGTTGATTCTTCTGGATGGTTTGGACGCCCTGAAGGAGAGTGTAAAGCCATTAGACACATATGAAATTAAAGGTGTGCATCAGTGTGGACATTTGGTCATGTTAAAGTTGTGAAGACTCACACTGGCGAAACCGGCGATGAACCAACAGGAGGGAAATCGTCCATGTTGCTCAAGTTGAGTTGCTCCACAGATGGAGGTGAAACATGCTCGTTTATCTTACTGTACCCTCCTCCTCCTCCTCCTCCTCTACCTGATCGTCTTCCCCCACTGTCCCATCGTCCATTCTCATCACTGTGATGTCCCCCACGCCTTGCCTGTCCGGCCATGCCGCCACCACCACTCCTCCTGCGGCCCTTCTGCGACTGGAGATTGGGGCTGTTGTGGAGATCTGGAGGAGAAACCATGTAGTCCCCCAGACTGATCCTCTGGCCGGACCGGCGCTCGGAGCCTGAGGGCCTGGAGGCAGGGCTCCATGTGGTGGTGGTGAAGGAGGGGCTGCTGAAGGCGCTGACCCCGCTCAGACAGTGGGACTCCGCCTGAGCGGCTACACCTGATTCTGTGCCAGGTGACACAGATGTGGCCGGAGAAAACAGCTGGATCCGACTGGCACTCCGTGAACCAGCTGCACCACCTGCAGACCTGCAGCCCCTCTTGTCCATAAAGCCTTGTGTCTGTGCGGCAGGCCTGGCGCGACCGGGGGTCTTGGCTGGCGTGGCAGGGCCATGGGTTAGCGCTTGACTGCTCTGGTCCCTCAGGAAGTTTAACAGAAAAGGCACAAATTCCTGTTTGTGAACACTCAACCCAGTTTTATCGAGTGACAGCTTGTCAGGCTCCTGTTGAAAAGAGACATCATTGTAAGAAAATGAATTGTGACTCGTGAGTGGTTTATAAAGCTGTAATTACACAGATGACCAACCCTGTTTAATCCATGATGTGCAAAAGACAAAGTAATTAGGTCATCTGATTTTTAGCTTCGCTGCTTCTGGACATTTCTGCAGAAAATAGCCAGATGACCTTGCTAAAAATGCGCTGGCTAACATCTGCAAAACCACACATCCCTCTTAAAAATAGAAAATAGTAACAGATGCAAACAGCAATGGTCATTTTGTAGTCTTTCTTAAGGCTAAATCTTCTCTTGACTGGTGGGAAGCGTCTCGTCTGGAGTCCATACCATCCAGGCTACATTAGCCCGCTAGCTCAGCAGCTAAAAGTTTTGTTTACACTCTGTTGTGAGCTGTGTCATCTCATAAAACCCGCTGTACAAAGGCAGGCGCGTGTCACATGTGTCGTTCATGCGGGTCCGGATCACTTCAGCCTTACCTCGAGGTTTTTTAACCAGTCTGTGACCGTATTAAGATGCACTTTCTTCGACAGAAGCGATTCCAAAAGAGCCGCCATTCTGGCCAGGAGCTGCGCGGCTGCAGGACTGAGGGGAAGGGGGCGTGGCTAACGTCTACGTGGGCACGTAATGCGAGTGACGTACGCCCACCACGTGTGCAGCCTGGAAAAGGGTGACAGTTCTGCTCTGCTGGCCTGCCTGATGCTGTGGCTGAAGCTTTGTTATAGGTTTCAAACTTTATACTTCTAAGGTTTTTCTTTTTTAGTGGGGAGAAATGTCCCATAGTATAGTTGTGTATGAATACTTGAGTGGTGCTATTCTTTGTCATTACAGAGACAGAGAACAGTCACAGTAATGACTACTGTTGGAATATTGACAGTTTCCAAGAAATGTAAATAATAGAGGCTCAATGAGAAAAAAACAAAACAGGAATGGCAAATATCAAAAATAAAGGAGACCTTCCGAAATATACTGATAATATTGTTGGGTATTTAAACATAAGAAAATCTATTCCTTGGATAGTATTTGGATGCACCTTCTGACATTAAATTTACCTAAAAAAAATAATCTGTGATGTCTGACTGTTCTAAATCTGTTGCATTTATTTAGATAAAATAACAAATAGACAGCGCATGTTCTTATTCCATTGTTTTCATCACTGCAGGATTAAAAACAGGAGCCTTTCACAAGATTATGTCTGCATGCGGAATGAGTATTTTATTTATAACCAGTTTATAAAAATAAAATACAAAATAATTTTAAAACAAAAAAGAAAAAAAAAACACTGTACAAGGCATTGATATGATACAAATGATAGAATAAACATAAATAATTACAGTTATATACAATGCAAAATTCCCACTTGTTACATTCTTTCTTTTGAGACTGTACAGTTACATTTCAAAAGCAAGACATACATTACAACACAAAAAATATCAACCATTAAAAAAAAAATAGAATAGAACAATAGAAGTCAAAACAATGGATGGGCAAATTAGCAAAATGTCACAATAAATAATTTCTGTCAAGTATTTATAAGTTATCAACAAGTAATCTGATGTTATGACATGAGACGTGTACCAGTGCACACCAAAGCTTTCATTAGTTTCCGTCTCACCTTTCAAAATAAAACAAAACAGCTGGGGTTTGCTCTCATTGGCCTATAGGTATCTGTAACCACAAATACCGGCAAGTTACTACAAGTATGACACCTTCAACAGCAGGCCACTTAAAAAAGTGACAAAGAAAATCTCATCTGGAAGGTAACACTAGTACTACAACTACACACCACTTTTGTGCAATAATAATTGAAAAAAAAAAAAAACATGGAGAAGAAATCTGATTATCTTTTAGAACCAGCAGCACTCTTTAGTGTTCCTCCCTTTCACTGAAGCTTGTTAGCATATAAGTTAAGGTTTTACAATAATGATTTTTATTTAAATTTGAATATTTTACAGGTATATATTAAAAGTCTGCACAACAGCGTTCTGTAGTTTGAAAGCTTGAATTATCTTGAAATAACTGTTAGGCTGAAACAGAGGGAGAATTCAGCGACTGATTGCTCACGACGTGTAAGAAATTCGCACGCCCCTGATTTTAAGAGCATGCAGGCATCGCACAAAAACGAACACACCTCGGATACTGCAGCCTGAAATGTTCTCGTTTCCACCAGTCGACCACCAGTAATTGGCGCAGGCGTCCTCACAGAAAAAAAAAAAGACAGGGAGCTCTCAGGCAAGAAGCACAAAAGTCTGACAGCACTGGTTTCAGCAGGTGATGCACTGACCAGGCTGACAGGCGTGGCAGCACGTGCCATTCATTCACAGACAGAAGAGATAAGTGACAGAAAGGCTTGGCTTGGCCCTAAATAGTGGAATGATCTCCAAAACAGACAAGGCTCAGTCATCCCTCGCTTTGCACAGAGGGGCAGAGAAGAGACATTAAGGCGGCTGACTGACTGAACACTGTCTGCCTTCAGGATGAGTCATCATAGCTGCTCTGTGAGGCTGAGCGTAGGATACCTGCGAGGTCTGCACGAGCACATTTCATATCAACAGCGCCCATTCAACCTCTATACACTCCCGCGGTTATCGCGTCTCAAGCCGAACCACATTTGCAAAAAAATTCATCAAAATATTTGGCTTTTTTATTTGGATTTTTTTTTTTTTTAACTTCGATTTTTCTCACATGTGCAGTCATCATCGTAGAGGCTATGGTTGCCATTCATCTTTTAACGCCTGCTTTTAATACAAATGCACACAGCAAAGTCTATTCACCTTTGTTTATGATTATTATTTGGTGCATCATGTTCTAGGCTGGTTGCACTGATAAAAAAAAATAATAATAATAATACAGTCTATTGTTATCCAGCAACACAATCATGTCAAGTCAGTGCAGGAAGCGCAAAGAACTGGTGTGGTAGATCAGATGGGAGCGTGGGAAATGAATAGAGAGAAGGGACAGAGAAAATATACAGATTCACAGAAATGAAATTGGTTCACCCAACAGGTAATGAAGTCCCTGCTAGGCTCAAATCTTCACAAGATAATTGCCCTGTAATGGGTGGTAAGTGGTATGCAGCTTTTTTTTTCTTTTTTTTTACTCAGTAGTTTGATTCTGATTCTTTTTTTTCTGTCTTTTCTCTGTTGAGCATGCAAAGAGTAGCACTGGAAGGAAGCTGGAGTTAATTTATGTTACAGTATCTTACAAGCAGAGGAGTGGGAGCAGGTTGCGTAGGAGCGTTTTCAGTGAGGAATCCTAACTAAATTAAACACAAACAATACGCTGATTCCTTTGCCTTGTGCACAAACATACTGCAGGTCATTATATAAAAGACATTCTCCAGCACGGGAGGAACAAAACAAAAAAACAAAACAAAAAAAAAACACATTCTTCATTTCATTTTGGTGTGAGAAATATATTTACATATGGCCTCCATGTTCAGTAACATTTGACAAAATGTTGTTTGAGGTCTGAAATTCACATTTGTTCAAAGTTTTTTATATATATCTCAAACACTGACCTGGTTCACACAGGACGGCTAGAACGGGTTTCACTTGAAATATTTCAAATTACAAATAATAGCTACTCGGTCCTCAAGTAAACTGTTGCTCAAATTGTGTTTGATTTCTTTTTTTTTACAAACAATTGTGTTGCTACCTTTTCTACATGAACGATACTGGTGAAAAGGGTCGTCTCATAACGGCTGGCACAAGTCTGTTTTTGGCTCCTTCATTGTTTTTTTTCTAATTACAGACACACCAGAGTGAATCTTCAAGCTGCCCAAAGTGCCAAGGCACAAATATTTGCGTCTGAACATTACTCATCATCAGTAACGTACCGTGTGTTCTTTAAGCTCCCTACTGCTACTACGAACTACTTATATACTGGAAACACAACTGTCCCGTTAACACCTTCCGATCTAAAAAGGACTTCCACTATTCTAACCTGTAATTCCCTCCAAATTCCCTCTTGGCAACACAGTAGGCACAAAAAGGTGCGTGTCCTGACACACTCCACATGACTGATTGTATAACGGATCACTATGGAGCGATCCAGTCGATTAAACATTTAAAACTAATCTGAGTGACACTAAAACCACACATCCACGATCGCACAGAGGAGGGTAGGAGTCGTAAGCGTCGCTAAGCATCAAAATAAATATCTCAATAAATACAACTGTACACAAAGTCTGGCTTTATGCATTCACACGCAGCATAAAGTAAATATTAGTATACCCTGCCTGCAAATCTCCAAAAGCACAGGAGATAACTGAGTCAACCCCAGGCCGATATTTAATTAAGCTGTGATCAGCCACACTGATGTTTCATCAGTATGATCCAAGTGCATTAATACTGGGGATAAATAAGTTACTATATATCATGGTGCAGGATGGTTTAAAGTTGAATAAGCAGAAAACTGATTTCTTTATGTGCCCACTGGCTCAACTAACTATTGATTTATGTATTATAGAGCTTCCTGCGTCGGGAAGCCACTGCTTCATTTTGCAGCTACACTATTTTTGCTCTACAGCATTTTAATAAATACGAAATGAGGACAGTGGCATGTCAGTGTAGTTTATGTGTTAAATTGTCATAAAGGGGCACTCCAACTAGTCCGTTTACTCACGCAGGAGCCGGGGAAACAGAAGAGGAACCATTTTTGGAGCTTATTAGACTAAAAGTCAGGACGAACTGGCGTCTGCTCTACAGATTCTTTCACAACTCAGTCCTACAGCCTCATTGGAAATTCAGTATTAAATCATTGGAGTGCCCCTTTGAAGCCGGGCGGGCGCATAAATGAGCAATGAACCCTGTGTGCAAATAGAAGAGCAGTGGGAAGCGGCGAGACAATTGTAAGCTTCTGACTGACAGGGATTTCTAATTATAGAGGAAGACTCAGGTTTGTATCCTGACTGGTGTCTACCCTACGGTGACTGGAGTCTTCCCATCCTCTGCTGTGGCAGCGCAGGCCGCCGGGCAACTATCTGCTCAGCTTGCTGGAGCACTTGCCCTCACGGCTGCAGCCCTTTCCCCTGGACAGGTGGAAGGGGCCGGTGCGCGCCTGGCGGCTGCAGCAGGTCTCCTGGTGGTGGGGGTAGAAGCGGCGGGGAGGCGGCGAGCCCGAAAAGCTCGGAGGAGAGCGGCTACGGCCGAGGCAACCGCCTCCCCCGTTGCCACGGTGCTCGTGGCGGGAGGGCGAGGAGCTGACGGAGCGCTGCAGGGAGGAGGAGCTGCGTGGCGATGCGCTAGAGCTGCGGTGGTGGTGCGGAGAGCTGGTCAGGCTGCAGATGCCCATCCTAGAGCCCCCGTGCTGGGCTGAGGACCGGTGGTGGAGGGGGGAGCCGCGGGAGCCATGCATCAGCTGAGCGAGGCATGTCAGGAGGTCTGAGTCACTGGTGCTGCCGGCTCGGATGCGGTAACGCCTAAGCCTAAGCGAGTACAGAAAGCAAAGCAGAGGATGAAAAACAGCCAAGTCATATATTTCAAAAGCAAACCAGGAATTTAGTGTGATGAATTTCCTGTCAAGAGTTGAATAAGCAGATCAGTCTCTTCCTCTCGTGTCTGTATTTTGGTCGCCTCCTTAGTGCTAAGCCAAGCTAATCAGTTCCAGGCTCTTACTTCATATTTGGCACAGACATGAGAGAGGCATCAAACTATTTATCACAAGAATAAACAGGAAAATTTCAGAATTAAGTACAAGAATCTGATTTTGTCATGTTTTTTATAGCCTTCATGCTTTTTTGTTCATGCTGCTCAGAATAAATGTTTAGAGCAGTGGTTCTCAAAGTGGGGTCCGGGGACCCCCAGCGGTCTTTGAGAGGGTTCAAGGAGGTCCCAAACTTTTTCTCAAAACTGTACAAGTTTTTTCCAGAAATTTTAGATTTTTTTGTCCAGAAATCTCTCAAAATCTTTCCAAAAATTCTCGCCATTGGCTCTAATTTGAAAGTACATTGACTTAAAAAGTAACATTATTCAGTCTCAGAACAAATATTTGTGTATTTTTGTTTCAAAATTTTGTCCAATGGAGGGGTCTGTGCTGTTGTCTTTGGGCAAGTTTAGGGGTCCTTGATATAAAAGAAGTTTGAGAACCACTGCTTTAGAGAACAATAACAGTTGGACTTATTACCTGCCCTCCACTGTGGGGCGACAAGGTGGCTTTCCAGGGGGCGGGCGGGGCAGGAACTGGGAGGCCAGCTGCTCAGCAGAGGAGGCGGATTGGACAGGTCGAGGGATCCTACTCTTGCGGGACAGAGGGCTCGAGGAGGAAGAGAGGGATTGAGCGTCGTCACCCTGGCGGTCGGAGCGGGAGCCCATCAGAGAGTCCTCGTCCTGTGAGCGATCAGAGGCGGAGGACAGAGGGTCCCTCGCCAGAGAAGCAACCACGGGGCCGCGCCTGTCGGAGAGGGACGGAGAGGCAGTGGGAGAGGGGACGGGGCCCTGGTGACTGGCTTTCTTCTGCAGGAGTTTCTCCTTGGCTGAACCGGGAGTTGGGAGCTCCAGCAGGCTGGAAGGCTCCAGGACAGGGATGCGACTTTGCCTGCGGCTGGGGTCCTTGCGAGGGACGACCGGCGAGTAGGAGACCGGGCCCTTAGTCTGAACTGGGGCCTGGTTGACCTCTACGCCCTCGTCCTCTCTTTGCTGAGGCTGTGCGTCACAGGGGATGCGGATAAAATCATTCTCAGGGTCTCTCAGCTTGGGGAAAGCGCCGTTACTTAAATCCCCTTGGCCGGTAGCATGAGGGGAGAGGTGTCCGTTGGCGAAAACAGGACTGCGAGGCGAGCGAGGAGAGTGAGGGGAGCGAGGAGAGCGAGGGGAGTGCGGAGAGGAGGGCAAGCGCGGAGGAGGCGAACGTGGAGAGCGCGGGGAAGACACGCGGCTTGGCACAGGGCTTTGAGCTTTGGTGTAGCTGTCTCCATTGACCAACGTCTCAGCCAGGGGGTCTGTGGGTGTCCCCGGGTGGGTGGGCACATGGTCCTGGGGGGAGGTGATGTCGTGCTCCTGCACCTGCTGAGTCTCAGCATCAGCTTCACCACGCCTCTCCAGCAGGAGGCACTGTGGAGCACTGTCTGATCCTGACTGGGAGGACAGCCCAGAGGGACGCTGAGCTGTCAACTGAAGGGGAGGGGGAGGTGAAGACATGGGGGGAGGAGAAAGACACACAGCAGGTGTTATTTAAAAAGTACACTCTGTTAAAAATGGGAAAAAATATTCGAATTGTCAAAGGGCCTGTTGCTGATAGACTACAACATGTCGAGTTGTGCTGTAGTTCTGTAGCAAGAGCCAGATGCAGATGTGTGAAAAGAGAAGAATTTTATATTATGGCGTAATAAATGGTGATTAGTTTGGCAACAGCATGCAATACCATAGCTACCATTATCAGACCGAAACACACAAGTGCTATGGCAGTGTCAGTCAAGCTGTGAGTACTAAACCGGCAAGTAGGACAGGAAACGTTCACGCAACTTCGCAGGGGGCTTCAGCGAAGAGAGGGTGAGGAACAAATACAGGGAGAGAGAGAGAAAGAGAAAGATAGAGAGGACAAAGACGATCTGAAACAAAAGAGACCATGCAACCTGTAGTCATGACTCGACATTCCAAACACACATGCCACAATCAGACAAACACACACCCCTATTCAGATCACAAGAACACATGTCCAGACACAAGGACACATCTGACCCATGCTCTGTCTGGCCTGCACAATGCCCCTCATGGTCTCTGGAGAGAGCTGCCTGACAACGACACAATAAGCAAGCCAACTGAACAAAGAAGCCCAAAAAACAAGCAACTTAAACAAAAAAAAGAAAAAGAAAATGAAAGAACAAAAAAAAAAAAATGTTGACAGCTGTTGTGTTGCTAGAGGAATCTGAATGGATGGATCTATAGTTTCTATAGTGATGGGCTCATCATCACCTGCTGGAGCTGCGCACGTGTGATGCGTATGACAGAGGGGAACTTGGCGTTGGCGGCGCCCGCCGGGATGGGAGGCAGTTTCCTACGACTGGGCGAGCGGGTGCCGGGGGCGGCGGGGTTTGGTGGTAGTGGAAGTGAGGCATGGCAGGAGGAGGAGGAGGAGGGGCGCTCCTGCTGCTGCTGCTGGTCGGCAGACTGGCTGCGCCTGATGCCCGGCGGGTGGCGCTGGTGCAGCGGGTCCGACAAGGTGGTCAGGAGGGTGTGAGGGCTGGGAGAGCGCAGAGGGATGGGGCTGGATGTCCGCGCCGCTACTTCCTCAGGCAGGGACGGAGGAGAGGTGGGGAACTAAGAGAAGGGGAGGGGAGAGAAGTGGGGAGGGGGGGTGGAGAGAGGAGGGGGTTGTGAGTTTGGTGAGGGAGTGAGAAGATGGAGGAGGAGGGGTTGCTGAGAGGCCGGTCGCACTGGTTTCGGAGCACAACGCGGAACTGGGAGGGGGGGGTTGCAGGGCTATGGCACCGAGAGGACCATTAAGAGAATTCAGGGGATTATTATTATTAGGCTAATGAAGGAAGGAGGAGGTGAGGAAGGAAGTTCTTGGGAAGGAAGTGCACATTTTCAACTTGGAGGTAGAAGTTCTGGTTGCAGGAGAGAGGCAGCGGACAGTTATTCCTCTTGGAGTGAAGAAAGCAGCTCTACAATTGAAGTTAAAGCGGTTTAGGTTGAACTAGAGCGGGATTATGGACCTGAGTGGGCTGGTGGTGGGTTATGAATAGCAAAGGAGCAAAAAAGCAATTTCAACAAAGCAAAACCAAAGCATATTTCGAAATAAAGAAACCACTCGTTTGTAAAGTAAATAAAAACCAACAGTCATCTGCAAATGAGACAAAATTATGCATGAAACCTTTAAGAAAAAATCAAAGTAAACTCCAAAGCCGGAAGCTCTCCCTTTCCTCCATGCTGTGATGTGATCAGAGCTCTGCAAGTTGTGTCACATACCTTCCACTAACAGATAAACACCAGTGATGAAGAGCGAGCAAACATAAAGCAGTAACATTTAGCTTCAGTATACAGCAAGATGCAGCTGGTGGATCTCTGCTTGTTGTATGACATTAGCATTTACGTTCTAGAGCTAGAACTCTGACTCTGTGCAGCTTTTTAACTTTGTAAAACGCTGACTACAGTCAGTATCATGTATGCCATGTTGTGAGATGACCTTCACAATGAAAGAGCTTACCTGCGTGAGGACTCCCTCTGCCAGAGCTTCAGCCGGGCTGGTTGGAGTGACGGGGGGCAGAACCCCTGCAGGGCCCACGCTAAGCTCCAACTTGTCCACTTTTGCACTTCCCTTGGAGGAAGACATGCTTTCTTGTTTGGCTTTGCCATTACTCGGGCTTCGGCTGCCCTTCTCCCATCCAGGAGACTGTTCCCCTGGCTGGAGCACCTCCGGTTCCTCGTCCTCCTCTGACGGGCTGGTGGTGACCTTAGCTCCTGGGGAGCCGCTGGGCCGCTCCACCATTACCCACTCCCTTGAGTCAATGTCATGTCTCCCAGAGCTCAAATTGAGGGCCACAAAGCCCCCGCTGCTCGCTGCCCCCTCTCCCTGCTCTAGAGATCCAGGGGATGCCGGTTTAGGAGAAGCGCCATTGGACCGGAACTCCTCGTCGTAGTGCCAGACCCTGTCGGGACGATCTCCAGTCGGTACAGTTTGACCCTGAGTTACTGGGATGATTGCAGCTCCCTCCTTGTCGTGGTGCAGGGTACCAGGCTGCTGCTTCGCTGAGCTGAACAAACACAGGACAAATGCAAACATCAGGTCTCTGCTCAATCCTAAGGAGGGAAATAATGCTGGTAAAAAGTATATTGATAAACCTACCAGGCCTCCAGGAAGCGCTCTGGACTGGGCTTCGACTCTAGACCAAGTCTCCTCTCCAGCTCAAAGCTGTGGATGTTGCGGAGCTTCCTCAGCAGAGGGCCGTCGCGGTCCGAAGCCATCACCTCAGAGGGAAGTTTGACCGGGGAGCCGAGGCTCGGCCCAGCGTAGGGGCTCTGGTGTCCTTGGTTGCCCTGGTTGTTGCTCTGTTCCTCCTCTGCCGCCTGTGGGAACAACTCAGTTTGTAACTTATTTACCAAAGAAATAAAGGATTTTCACTTTTATTTTGAGGTTAGTTGATGTGGTAAAAGTCTCATAATAAATCAATATTAAAGCAACTACAAAGAACCTTTGACGGGATATGCAAAAGTCTCTCATTTGCTAATGTAACCATGATGAATTTCCTAATAGTGTAACTTGAAATGATCACATTTCAATATATAAACTTTTACAATGAACTGATTGGTCTACATTAAGTTTTATTTTATTTTATTAAGCTACAAAACGGGGTTAAAGGTCACATTGCATTGTGAGATACAGTACACAATGTAGACTGGTCCGATGCATACTGGAGATTTTTTCCGAATCAGTACGACATCCAGTATTTTTTTGCATACTGGGATTTTCTTTTGTTTGCATTCTGCATACTACATACTACATTTTGGCCAAACCAGTGCGTATTAGCAGTATCGTATACGGTTTTGAATACAGCCAATACCTTAGAGAGGCAGTGAGGGTCAGTCCACCAGACGAAATGATTTACGGCACTCATACCACAGCAAGCACAAGCAAGATAAGTGTCTTTACGACAAAACGCATTAGAGCTAATGGTCTTCATTCTGGCCAAACACTACCGCTTTTGTCCACAGGGGTCGCCAAAATCAACATGCTTTAAAGTTTATGCGTTCCCTTGTCGTGTACCTTCCAGACAGCTGTTCTGATGCGGTTCCGGTTGCGGTCCAGCTCCTCCCAGACATCAGCCTCCTGGTTGCGATGCGGGTGGAGGGGAGAGACAGGCATGCGGTCGGGCGCTGGGTTGTTCTCCACGTCGCTGAGCTGCTCATCCTGCAGAACCTCGTCTGTGTTTTCCCTCATCAGGTCGCCGGGTATGAGGGAGGCGTTTGCCATGCTGGGGCAACAAGAAGTACACACATTATTATACCACGAAGCCTGGAGGCAGGTGTGCAATTTCCCAGCAAAGTGGAGAAAATAAATAGGCTTTTTTCCTTAAGTGCTCTGGTGTTTAATAGAAAAAAAATCCCTCCTGAATTAGTTCCACTCATCTTGATTACTTCAAGGACACTTACCCCATATGTGCCGGAGTGAGGCGAGTGTGATGTTGTGGTGTCGTGGCACTGGCACTGATTGTCAAGGTGCCATCTGTACCAGTTCGCTCCCAGTCGTAGGGGTCATTCTCCACTACGTTGTAGGTTTTCATACTGTTGTCAAACACTGACATCAGCAGCTGTAACACAATATACATGCCGTTTTTTTTATTCAGGACAGTCCAACAGAGCTCTACACAAGATGGGTTTTAAACACTTGTGGTACTTCAAGTCATTTGGAGAGGCTGTGTAGCATACACTTTGCCACTTTTGGTTTTCAACAAGGGAAATATAGCACTATGTATTGAAACGGAATAATTTCAGGCAAGATCTGCAGCATCAGATCCTAATTAGTCACCTGGTAATCAGGCTTGGTGAAGTAGTCCAGGGTGGAGATGTGATCCAAAAACACGCCAAACTCTGCTGGCAGATGTTTGAGCATCAGACGATGGTCGTAAGTGTCTTTCAGCTTCCCCACATGTTCCTGGTAGTGAACAAACACACACACATTTCTGATTACTCATAGCTGGATGATGCTGTTTAGTTTCAAGGAAGTACAACAGCTATTGGTCGTCCTTACTTTGTCCTTGATCTTCCTCCATGGCAACTGTCCGACCAGAAACTCCACCAGCATGTAGAAAAGAGACCAAAGGTCGTCATGCCGACCCATCTCCTGCAGAGTTACAACAAGGCTGAGTTAAGCTTAATCAAACTCAAAATATTTCATCATTCACAAATCATCAGGGGGAAAAAAAGAGAAAGTTGTTGGATAAAGCATATGAGCAGGCAGTGGAGGGACAGCAGATTTTACACGAGTCACAGATCACAGATTATGCAAGAGCTCCAGCACAGGGTGTACAGACACTGACCTTATTCTTATGTGCATTGACAGATGCATAGCGGACTGTTCCCCTGAATCCTGCTACCGGACGGGGCTGACAACACACAGACAGATACAGTCATCCATTGCTAACACAGGCATCATCTAACATGAGTAAGGTTAAGTCCAAACCATATGACTGCAGAACATCGGGACAAATAAAAATAAAACTACTGACTAGAATCATTAGATTGTATTAAACATACAATAATTGCTTTTTTTTTTTGCCAGTGAAGGGCAGTGCAACAATCTGTAAACACAACTTTGTCAAATTTGTTCCATCAAACAGGAAATTATTTACCATTAATTTAACAGTCAGCTTTTTGGTCACCTGACAGTCAAATATTCACACTCTTTTATTTTTTATTTTGGTCTCAACTGCAAGATGCTCCATTATGTTCTGCAAGATACTCCATTATGTTCACCAGTGGTTTTCTGTCATTGATGGGTTCTGTCTGTCTGCTGACCATAAAAAAACAACTGAACTAATGTTGCAGACCAGAGACTGGGGAAAAAAATTGTAAGCCAAAATGTATCTAATTTTATTTTACAAAATATTGATAAGAGAAGGTTTAAACTCAGTATATAGCCAGTAACAGAGGAGGGTACTTACAGGTCGGACTTCCTGGCAGGAGTTGGTGAACTGGCGAGCTAAACCAAAGTCCAGCATGTAGCAGGTACGGCAGGTGCTGGGGAAACGACCCATGGCGAAATTGGACTGAAGCAGAGAGGCAGGGCGGTAAAGAGGCAAAAAAAAAGAAAAAGAAACTGATTAGATGTGAGATGTATGAGCAATAATATTGTACATTCATGCAAAGTCAGGGGGATAAATATTCCTGTGGTGAAATATCATTCAGTGCAAAAGGCTCAGACAACATGACAAAATGTATACATTTTGGGCAGTTAGCCCAACACTCACACTGAGTCAGTCAAAAAAAATAAAAAATCAAAATACTGAATCAGCAACACTTGCAGGGAATAATAAAAAAAAAAATGCAGGGGTCACAAACACTTCCTAGACAATATAAGTAAATAAATTCCCCTGTGCCTGGAATTCTGAGTGTGCTAAGTAATGAAATGCAGCCAGAGTCCTGTGACTCACCGGTTTGATGTCACGATGCAGGAAGCCGACTGAGTGGATGCTTTCTATGGCTTCCAGGATCTGGCGACCCAGACGCAGGGTGGTGCTGATGCTGAACGTACCTCGGGTCATACTCCTCCTCAAGTCGGCCAGGTTACGGCCCTGAGAGACCACGTACAAGATCCATTAAATCAAAGCCCTGAGCAGTTATTTCAGTATTTCAAGGTAAATAAATAAATAAATACAAATGTATCTAGGCTATGTTTTATTTTTTGCTGTAGCACCAAATACACAGAGATATATTTACACCAAAAGAGAAAAACACAGAAAACATCTGACTGCCAAATGTGCTTAGCGGACACACAGCAAGTCAACAGTGACAAAAAATAAATACAGCTGCACCGATCATCTATAATTAAAGCCGTGGTGTGGTTGGGAGTCAGTGCAGCTCATATAAATGTACCATTCCTGTGGGTATAGATGCATAAATTACAACTCAAACACATTTTCACAACAGATCTGATGCAGAGAACGTATTTGTGAATTTATGAGGGTGAGTTGGGAATCCCAGCCCGATGTGCTACATGCAATAACTGAAGCTAATTTGATGCCTCTGTGGTTCACAGCAGGTGACATTGTATACGAGCCTGCAGTGGTGCTGCTTCAATCTCCACTGAGTGTATAGCTGCTATAAATAGTTTTTTTTTTGCTTGATGCTCTGCTCCACAATCTGAACCACCTTAAATATGTAGTGCTCATTTACCCATAGGCTACATCTAGGTCACTGAAATGTATGGATGCTAAATTATTAATATGCAGCAGCAGTCATTTACAGCAACATCGCTTGGTTTCTTGCAGCCAACCTTCACACAAGAGAAACATAAGAGACAGTCCCTCTGTCCCAAATCCAAAGACAAGTCAAGTTCAGAGCGATGACTCAAGACGGGTTGACGCAGGACGGCATTAAAGTGACAACTACAGCCGAACTGGGAATGTTATGACACAGTTTAGCAGCAGTAGCACAGCAAACTGACCAATCACAGAGCAGTATCCAGCTCAAGTTTGCTTACGTTAGCTAAAATTAGCTAGCGGTCATTCATGACCAGGTTGGGCAAAACCCCTGAATGCATCATATTGTGCACGTATTTGATGTTAGTGGAAAAACTATGTGGGTTTTAAATGATGTATTGCTACATTATGTCATTATATGCATAAATAGGTTATTTCCTATATTGTCTCACTGCCCGTAGGCTAATGTCCTATGAGGCTGTCCTATGAGATTTAGCTTGTTGTTAGTCGCTGTACAGATAAACCTACTTTGTCTTGTTAAATGTTCCACTCTTTATCTTTCAGTTTATGAAATGTCTGTCTTCTGAGAGATTCATGTGCACATAACACCTTTTCTTTTTCAATTCAGTGGAATTTTTGTGTTAACTTCCAATCACATAAAATAAGAGAGAGAAGTTCCTCATTTGTGTGGCTGCGCATCAGCAAATGTTTGACATTTTTACTTGATAAATGATTTCAATTAATAATTTGACGGATTTTTGGTGAATCATTTATTCCACTGACTATTTCAGTTTCTGAGGTTGGAAAATCAGCTGAACATCAAAGTGCTCATCAGCCATTATCTCTGCATTTAGACCAACCTGAAGCTCCATCACCACATAGTTGAAGCGGTCGTTACGGCCACACCCCACAAAGCGGCACACGTGGTCCTTACCTAGGAAGAAAGAGAGGAGAAGACACTTTCAGTACACTTTCATAGGAGAAGACTTGGTTGTTTAGATGTCAGTGCTGCATCATTTGACTGATGCTGTTTGTTGATGATGCGTGCTCATACATCGCCGCCGCCCTCCCCTCTCTGCCCTCCAATCACCAGCCTCCCTGCGCAGCTACCCTGCTGATTTATAGGCAATAGAGTGCGACACAGTGTCTACACATGTGCATGAATGCCTCGTGTGTTTGGTCTCAGTCAGCGGACATTGCTGCACAGGCAGCTTGACTGCAGCCACACCCCAAAGCCCTTTAGACGGTTACACTAACAAAACCTCTATGTTGAAAACACAGTTTTTTTGGATGCCTATGTTTTCTTCTTCTTTTATATTAAATTTAAACAATTCACCTAAAGTATCCAAATGAAAAGCTTATTGTTACATTAGCTTGAAACAACCCATTAGTCTTTTAATGAGGCTGCAGGCCGATGTTTACTCTTCACAGCTGGGCGGGTCAGCAGTGTTTGGGGGGGCTGGAGTCCAGTCCATCTCAAATTACATGCTGGTTCTTTTGGGAGGCAGCAGAACCATGATGCCCCAGGCCACAAGCCATTAGATAGCAAACATGATCCCGGCCCATTGATTTTCCTCTCAGAGGGGAGACAGAAAAAAAAAAGGCATGTTGGTTAAAAGGCAGGAAGGGACTGGGGAGGGGAGGGAAAAAAAGAGAAAGGAGTAAAACTACACAACCCCCCCCTGAAGGAGCTCTCTTTTGCTGCTCCTGTTTCTCTGCTGTGAGAAATTGGGAGTGTCCGCGAACACAAACATACACTTCCTCTGATATGAGCACCCCGTCTTCTCGGTTACTGTCATCTGAAACTTCGGCAATAAAAAACTACCAAGACGTAAACCACCACTACAACACCAGTAGTGGAGTGTACAGGATGATTTATCTGCTGCTTCGGCTGAATGACGGTGTATTTTGCGCTGCAGACATCGAAGCAAACTGCGGTGAACCAATGGGCCAAACAGTGCTTTCAGATGAGTCAGATGATCTATATGTGGTCTCAGAGGGAGACATATTCTACTCTGTGATGGATGCATGCTGGCTATCCCTGCATTTCCTACAATCACAACATTTCCCAAGTTTTTTTTATTTTTTATTAATCTCAGAAAAAGTATTGACAGAAATTTCCCTGCCAAGTTTGCAAATGATACGCCGAGTATCCTTATCTGTGGCAACTCAATAGGTCAGCGTACAAGCGAGGATCAATTAATTCCAGAAAGGTAATCAAATCTACTGGATCCATTTCGACTCACCCTGGAGCTTCTTGAGCACGGCGACCTCCATCTTGAGCACCTGTTTGGGCTGCTGGGCCGACTCCACCTTCAGCGCCACACTGACCCGCGTCAGCAGGTCCAGCGCCTCGTATATCTCGCCAAACCCTCCACCTCCGATCTTTTTCGCCTAGAAAAAAACGATAAAATACTGCTTCAGACTTTAATGTTGAAAACATATTTACAGATATGTCCTGAGGGATGGTGAGATGTATATAAAACAAGACTTCTCAAGGGGGTCAGGGGTCAAGGTCAGCGACAAATCAGCTTTCATGGAGGTTGGTGAGGAAGAAAGCTGTCTGCAATAAATGCCTGTCTTTCAATAATGGATAAAGAGATGATAAAAATCCCTTGTCTTGGTGAGCAGCAGCAATAAATCACAAAATCTCTCAGACTCTTTTCATTAGTGCGCTGCCTACATAGCAATATTGGAGATATGATCAAGAAAACACGAATTAAAGACATGTGATATCATTATGATATTGATTTCAGCAACACACTGTAAACACTGTAGTGCACTCAGGTACAGCCAGTCTTTGAGTTAACTCATATCAAGTGTCATAATCAGGGGAAGTAAACTCAGTCTGATGCTCAGGGCCCCAACAACCCTCATAGCAGCACATTTTGCCAAATGACAAATATGACCCAACTTAAAAAGAGCAGTAGCTTTACAGTACAGTAGTACAATGCACTGCTCCAGCATCAGTGTCGCTACTACAGCGTGAGACATTTAGGGTGCATTTGCAAATTGTAGCGTCTACTAGTCTGTATGTGAGGCGTTCAGGGGAAAATACGATCCTACAATCAGAGCACGCTGTCAGTCCAGCTAGAAATTGTTTTGTCCAAATTCATTGCAAGCATATAATAATCTAATAAGAACTCTTACCCACTGGTTAATTTACATTTATTTAAACAGACCATCACAAAATCACAAAAAAGCATAATCAGGGAGGGGTTAGGAAGAGCCTACTACTTATAAGACATAATGAGAGCGATGTATAAGACTAATGGGGGGAAGCTTCAAAAAGACAGGACACTCTATTTATACTAATAGACCTAGAACACTGTCCTGACAAATATAACCCCCCTTGAAACCCCCCATGAAGACACTTCTTACAGTATATTCCATATTCTGATATATAATAATAAGACTAGGGATTAATGAAATGTACTTTTGGGAACGCATGTACTAAGTAATTTGTTTTTACCAAGCTTTTATCGTTATGTCACTTTCAAATTTCCCTCAACACTTCTACCTACTCACTCTCATTGCTCAGTACTACGAGAGCTTTAATTTCCCCTAAGCTCCCACGTGTCCTTCACTGTCCTCCATGCACATACACATACACACACGCGCATACACATACACGTGCACATACAGTGAGTCTTGTGTCGCACTAGGAGCTAAAGTCGTAGGATTAGCTGCAGCATTCTTATGTAACTCTGCTCCTTAGAAGACAGAAAGTGGTGCCAGGCTGCCAGTTAGGAATAACAGCCTCACATGGCACCCAGGCTGGAGCAGCAGTGAGAGACATGGGCCCTGTGGGAACACAGTGCAGTGTGCTACTGCTGCCTATAGCACACTGCACTGCCACAAATAGACATACGGTCTATTTTTGGCTCTCCCATACTGCAGCAGCACTACCTGGACAAAGAGACGTGACCCCAAACTGTCCAAGCCACAGGTGAGATCCTTTGGAATAAAAAAGACGAGGACTCGTAAAGCAAGGGGGAGCGCTTTGTTTGATGAACAAAGAGTTGTTGTTTATGGGACAGAGGGTGAGCCCGGGACAGGCGGTGATGGGGCTCGACGAACACAATCTCCATTGTCGTGGAATGACGCCTCACTTACCACTTTCCATCGTTCCTTGACCAGGGAGAGCACGCTTAGGATGTCAGCTTGCTCCGCTCCCCCGCTCATCCCGTCTGCAGACCAGGGACGCTGTCCTCACTGCTTCCCCCCCTCGACCGGCTGCCTCAGACTGGGCTGGGCATTTGGGCCTTGATGGAGAACCCTACAGAAGCCTGAGAGAGACAAAACTGTTAGAAACCAGTGGGAGAATGGAAATGATAACTTATAGGTCCAAGGAGGTTTGATAGTGTCTGTTTTTCAGGCCTGATCGAATCACATGTGAAGGTTCAAAGTCTCCCCAGTTGAGAGACAAAGTTAAACCCCTGGCTTAATGTCTGGAGCTCTCTGATACTTGACCAGCACAGCAGCTGCCACACCTGCTGCCAGCAGCTGTCTTTTTTAAACAAATTCATACCACCAAGTCGCAGGCAAAAAAAAAAAAAATCCTGAATCTTAAATTACAAAAGGCTTCGTCTCAGTATCATTTTGCTTGGTCGTTTATCTTCTGTATGTGACAGGCAAGGAGCAGACCCCACAAATGAAGCAGTATAGGTCTCATCAGACATAATGAGACTGCTTAATCTGCCTAATTTTGCATTAGGATGACTCAGTATTCAGCTGCTGCCGTGTGATATGGTGAAATAAAGCAATATTTTCAACACTAAGTTCTGTTTAAATACATAATGCTGTTTAAATGTCAGCTACATTAAACTGCATAAACTTCACCCTTCCTTCAAGACGAAGGAAATATTCATCATAATCCATCCTTATCCTCACAATATGATGCTTTAACTGAGCTGTCCTATACAGTCTTGTACCATAACGCTGAATTGGTGTACCCTCATAAAAGGTTTCTATGTAGGCTTACTAATGGCTTTATAAAATGATAATTAATAAATAATTCACTAAAGCTTTATAGACCAGGTATAAGCTGTCAGGTTTTGAAAAGCCTCTGGCTTTTGATTGTATCCTTTCAATTTAGTAATAATAGATTATTTGTAATTAACAGTTTAAATCACTTGTGGGTTACACAACCACCAAGTCAGCTGGTTTATCAGAATTGCCCAACTTTACATACTTTAATAGCCTTTTTTGTTTAGTTTTTTTTTGTTTTTTTTTACCACAGACTAAGACTGAAAGAAATTGCAAGTGAACAATTTGAGAAACTGGAACCAGATTTTTGCTCAAAACCAGATTTAAACAATTAATCAATTGTCAAACCTGTTGATAATAACTTTCTGTTGATCCATTATTGCATTCATTGAGAAATCATTTCATGTTGATATTTAATTAATGAGGGAATTTTGGTATTTCACTGGAGCACAAACACCTCCCCTAAGAATTTTTAATAAATGGAACTAATAATAATGATTGAATGATTTATGAACCATTCGTAATGTGATTTGTTACAGCATTCAAGATGACAAGAGACAATTGTCATGAAGCACAAGGTTCCTTTAGATAAAAAGCAGGCTGCCAAGGATCAACTGGAGATTCCTCTGTAAAAAAAAAAAGAAGCTGTATCTACACAACTCCTGTATGTATTATACAACATCCATGTCAGAGATAAGCATTCCTCAGGAGAGCACACGCTGGTTACTCCCTTTAGTCTGGCTTCAAACACTCAGAGCGAACCCAACTTTGCTTCATCATTCTGCACACGGCGCGCTGGCATCTTACGTTATGCAACGAGCCTTCAAAACACTATTTGGTTACAGGGCATGATCCTGACTTCAAGGAGGCAATCAATCCCATCATGTACCAGGATGAGGCTGGGAGATGGAAGAGGGCAAATCGTGGTTAGACTAGATAACAGCAAAATGACCAGCATGAAATATGACCCGGGGGTTAAGACTCAGGAGTAAGGTGGCCTTGGTGCAGCTGCACTGCTGCTCCAACACACACACACATGACGCCGGGCACACACACTGAATGAAATGTTTCAGCATAATAAATCTCCTCTTAACACTGTCATTACTGATAAACATTATATAAAAGTAGCTATTTATTATCTTAACCTCTTCTAACATTTACTAATCTTGTGCTAAAATGCTGTATTGACACTGATGAGATCATATGTAACAAGATAACACACACAAAATCCTAAAATTGTACCGTATAGTTGATTAATTAAGTTGATTGACGGATGATTAATCAGAGACTACTCTGATAACGGGCTCAGTCATTTTTGAACAAGACCAAACAGTTGCTGGTTGCAGTTTCACAGATGTTTGCTTTATGTTTTTTCTTTGTCATATTTGAGAATAAAACTCCATGGTAATGTATCAAGTATTTTTCAGTGTCTTCTGATCTTTTATGGACAAAATTATCTTTCAAGAAAAGAAAATAATTAGATTGAATTAGATGATGACACATCAAACTATCAAGCCCTGATTTACATGTTCATTAATAGATAATTCGATTTGCCAATTCACCTTCACTGCACAAGCTATTTCGTGGGTTCGTCCTTTAAGTTTTACCCACTAGTATTCCCATGTATGTCCTTCCCTTATAAACACATTGCGGCCTTAGTGAAAAGAGACTACATTGCATGTAGCACCAGCTTACTGAGATAAAAAGCAAGACGTCTGTACAACATGTATGTATAGTAAATTAATGTTACTATTGTGCAGTTTCATCAGCATCATTCATTTGCTATTTAACTCTATCTAAGGCTATGCTTTAAAAAGAGAACTGGGTTAAGAGTGTGCAGCCATGCCATGCTTCTGTTATGCTACTATAGCAGTGGTTTGAGCTAAATGCTAACAATAACCTTTGCTGCAGTTTTGCATGATATGATGCTTTAATTTCCTAATAACCATTAAACACAAAGTGCAGTTGAGGCAGAATGGGTATCGTTAGCTTTGCAGGTATTTGGTTGATGAACCAAAAGTACAGTGATGCTAAATAGACGAGTAGATCAGTCTCTGGAAACAAAACAAACCAACCATCACTAGACTAGAGTGGCTGTTTAGAGTTATGAATCTGTATCTTTGTTTTCTGCTTAGTTCAACACAGAAACACAAACTGTAAGAAAACAGGAGGAACAGACGTCTAACTGAATCGAGCTCTCTTTGTGCCAGCACCTCTCTATAAATCCATACGGACCAAAGCTCAATCTATAAATGTCTCCTTCTGGCAGCAAATTGTATCAGTGTCAGGCACTAAAACCTGCGTGATATATCATATTTTTCTTCATGCATCGCATCTGAATGTCTGCGAGGCAAGTCGGAGCTGCCACAGACAGCACACACCATGAAAACCACGGAGGAGACACGCTGTACAGAATGCTTTTAACCTCCAGGGATGAGAAGCTCACTGCAAACAGTGTGATCAAATAACCTCAGCTGTGAGTCCTGGGTCAGAACTTCAAGGTCACACGTTGTTCTCTGGGGGGAAAACAACAACAACAACAACTTTTTTTTGTAACATCTGTGGCCATCATGAATGAGACCTTCTTTTCTGGGTATGTAATTTACTCAAAATGTAGGCACACACACCTATGCACAAGCAAGGCTGCCTCACACTGTGACTAATCTCACACCTCACAGAGAGCCACGGCTGTGCTCTTCTTCCTCCTCCTCCATCTCCTCCTCTTCCTCCAGACAAATCACCATCAATGAGGGAAAATAAGAAGAAGAAGAAAAAAAACAGCCACATGGAGCAAAGAAAGAATGAAAAAAAAAATTAAATTAAACAAATCTCTGACAGCCAGCTCCTGTCTCACCATGAATCACACACGCTTCCTGACCCCGGCATCTCCATGGCGACAGTGGTGCAGTGCCATTTTCCTTTGCTGACTGCAGCTTGTCATCGCCTCTGCCCTTTTGGTCTAAGGGAAGATGCAAGTGTACAGCTATGCTGCACATGAGAGATCATAAAATGCCAACACGTGTGATCCCACCACAGAGTACGGCTCTATAGCTCCTCATCCTGAAACTATATTCTCAACATGTCATTTTATACATGCATGAACCTACTCTACTCAGTGAGGCCTGGTGCAATAGCAAGGCGGAGGGGGGAGAGTTGTCATGTTGCTGCTGCTGGCTGAAATCAGTGTCTGGTCTGTCCATTGGAGAGGAGCCAGCATGGGGAGGTCCTCCACAGTCTGGTTCCTTTCAGATGACAGCATGGATGCAACTAATCCTGGCTGAGGAAATGGTGAAGGATGAGACCTGGAAGTGTGTGTTTATGTGGCAGAATAGCTCCACTGAGGCCATTCAGCTTCACTAGTAGGCTACTGTCAATGAACAGCTTTCTCAAATCCTCGTTAATGCTAAAGCGGAGTCTGACAAATGGAAGCGGACAAACACAAATACCTCTGCTTTGCTTTAAGTCGCTTTCAATGGGATCTGACAGGCAGCAAGCTGCAGCAAAAATTAAACGAATCCTTCCGCCTCTTATCCTCCTCCCTGCGGTGAACTGAACTGGCTTTGCTGTGGAGAACTGTTGCATAGCGAGCTGGTTGCCACAGCAGATTTACTCAGGCGCGTCCACGCATATTGACCGTCCACAGGCCACGCAAGCTCGTTTAGCCTGGCGTTGACTGGTAGGTAGGTGGTGGTTATACGGTGAGCTCCGGTATGGGCAACATGCAGGATAACAGAGACTGATCAATGCATGCAGCTGCAGCAGCAGCAGCAGCAGCAGCAGGCGACCAAAATAAAAAATAAAAAGAGAGAGGTTTGGGTGCCAAACCGGATGGGCACGGCCTCCCGGTTCTGGATCCTTACCTCGGGTCTTTGCTGCCAGTGCTTGATCCAAAAGAGGGGCCGGGTGTGGTTAGAAAAAATCGTCTACGTTTGGAGGCGGCGGGGACGACACGGAGCGGAATCCCATAGCGAGAGAATCGTCCATAGGAAGAGGCGGAGAGACGGCGGAGGTCGGTGACTGGAAATAAATAAACAAGCGGAGCTGAGGCTGAGGGGGGAGGAATGTGTCTGAGAGCGGTCGTCCCTTTTCTCCTTCTGCCTGTCACCTCAGCATCTCTGTCGCTCGCTGCGGATCCGTGACGTGACGACTCTCTGTGGCGATCAGCAGCACCAGCCTTCCTGCGCGCGCGTCCCCGATTCGATCGCCCCTCGCAACAGCTCGGGCGCGCGCACTCGGGGTCTTTAAAGCTCGCTCACTGCTTATCGGTGGGCGCGCGCGGGGGCACACGGTGGTGGTGTTGCCAGGTTTGACAGACAAACGGTAGACCAATCCGGAAAGCCCGTCCACTGTGCGTGAAAGGTGGCCCAACTTCACGTAGGAGACTTGATTGATGAGTCCAATTTTTTCCCCACATGTTTTGTTTGTATTGTGTAAAATTACGGCGCCGAATTCACCTTTAGCTGTCCCTGATTATGACCACATTAATACGACTTACTACTGGAGTAGGCCTATATTTATACGGAAGAAAATGTTAAAACGTGATGAATCTCAGGCAGGCTCTGTATTAAGATGGGGTGCACTTTAGGCTACCCATAATTTCTATGTGGGTTTAATTAAGTTTATATTAGGCATATCACAATAAATATTTGTGCAAAGATTTGTTTTGGGGTCGTTTGTTTTTAGTTTTCTTCACTTGCATGAATTTGTGGAAAATCGTCCGATCTGGCAACATGCACTGTACATCGCAAACAATCAACAAATCACCATGTGTTTAATGAGCTGTAGTATGTAGTCAGTTATCATAAATTATCGACGATTAATAAGGAAAAGCCATTACATTATGTTAGATAATGTCACTTAAAGTGTTTAAGGCTATCCTATCTGACTGCAAAAGAAAGACACTTTTCGCAAAGACCACTGTGAGGCGCCATTAACCCAAGGATGGCTCAAGTGGAATGATTACAAAAAAAGTCATGAAATCCAGGATGTTGTTGCTAGTGTAGCCTTTACATTTATGAATATAATTGGATGCTGGTGGAAAAGTCTTGAAAACAGGACTCATCTTATTGTATTCCCATAGGCATACTCCACTATAAGACTCATGGCCCTATTCATATTTCAACTTAGGCTCAAAGTGAGAGAAAACAACAAATAAACAAGACATAGCAAAAGAAGGAGTTCCCCTCATGCTCTCAGATTTACTGCATTGGTCTAGGCTAGTTTGAGAGACTGTAAAGATCAGAATCAAATTTCTTACAGACAAGCTAGCAACATGATTCTTATTATAGGCTATAGTGAATTTAGGGAATATCACATTGGGAACATCATCCGTGATGGCCTGAATTCCAATTATTGTTCCTGCCTGTATGATGATGGCAAATGATGATGGGAATATCAAGATGAAATTCACACATCTTAGGCTACTTGTTATCAGTGGACAGTGTAATTTGGAAAGATTTTTGACTGTCATACTGAGTTGAGGGGTACGGTATAGCCCTATAATGACCACATTTCCAGCTATCAGAATCTGTTCCCCCTATGATGATGCTTTTTGAGGCTGAAATTCAAATTGCTTATTTGTTACGAGTAAACATATCAAACCCAGCAAACTGAAAGCAAAGAAGCCCTGCAAATTCAGGGGATATTTGAGGCTTTCATTATTAAAGGATAAGATAAGATAACATAAGATTGTAAAATAAGATTATCAAATAAGATTATAAAATAACCATTTATATCATTTATAACTTCCCGGTTGTTCTCGAAACGTCTCGCGATGAATGACAGGTGCAACAGCTTAGACTGCGGTGCTCGAAAACGAAAGCGGAGTGAGAGCTCTTCCGTCGCACACACGCGCTCACTGTCTTTCTATCCGGTGGTGACGTTTCCTCTTCCAACAGGTCAGTTGTGTGCTGTAGCTGTGCTTCGCTGCTGCTGCTGTTGGGAAGCTGGTAGGGACGGGAGCTAGCTGCGGAGCTAACCTGCTATGCTGCTGCCTCCTCCTCCTCCTCCTCGTCCTCCTCCTCCGCCTCCGAAGAAGGCAGCTGTACGGAACCAGCCGTGAATGAACCCCCCCGCACCTCCTCCATGCATGCATCTCCTGTGGCCGCGATGGCAGCGACAGAAACGGTCTGAGTTTCAGCTCTTAGCCATGTAGTTGAATGGTCCACCACCCTGTGTGTGTAGTCAATGTTAGTGTGATTCGTGCCCTTAGCTATTTCCACCAGTAGCTAGCCTTTTTTTTTTCTTTTTTCCCTCTGTCCGGGACAGACGGCAGCAGCAGCAGCAGCAGCTAGCCCCCCCTTTTCTCGCCACTTACAGGAGGATGCTGAAGCTGTTCGGTGCACTGGTTATCCTCGGACTGGCCCTGGCGTGCATCACCTCCTGGGTGTTGGACAGTTATGACACGGCTTGGCACCCGAAGCGGAGTGTGCAGCACTCGGCAGCCGGGGATGAAGATGTGTCTAAGGGGAATCCACCACCACCATTTCCCGGCGGCGAGTTGAACAATATATTCTGGTTTATACAGGTGGGTTGCTATTTATTATGACCTCCAATTCAATGTAGCTTTGTTTGCTCTAGCTATTATAGCCATTGTCTCCTTTTTTATTATTATTATTATGTATATGTCATAAAGGCTTTGCAGTGTTGTCATAGACAGCTAGCCGTGCTGGTTGAACTCTCTCAATGATTGACTGAAAGGGGTCACTGACCACAGAAGTGTGTCATTGTCAGGTAAAAAGGTGGTTCAGCAACACAGTAAGTTATGGTCAGACTTTGCCCTCTTTTGTGTTCTGCAGCGCCCTCACTGCTGTGTTTAAAAAAAGAAAGAAAGAAAAAAGGTTACACACAGCTGTGTGCAGGTGTAAGTAAGAGCAATGTTAATCTTTTCTTCATCTTTATCCCCCCCCCACAAATTTTCAAGGTGTCAGACATTCACATAAGCCGCTTTCGTGACCCGAGACGCATCCCTGATTTTGAAAAGTTCTGCACAGACACCATTGAAGTGATCAAGCCTGTTCTGGTGCTTGCAACAGGTACAAGCAACTGCCCTGCACCTTTTCTCGTAATTTAAGTTTCCTTGAAAGTCTTTTGTGTTGTTGTTGTTAACAGACTCATTGGGTGTGGCCTCTTCATGTGTGTGCAGTCCCAGGAAAAAAATGAATCGTGCTCTTTGTTCCATGTGTCTCATATTTTTTTTCTTTTTACCTCTCTCCGCTCCACAGGGGATCTGACAGATGCCAAAACGGAGAGCAAGGTGGGCTCCCTCCAGCACGAGGTGGAGTGGCAGGCCTACCACAACATACTGAAGAGGTCACGCGTGATGGAGCGCACTCGGTGGATAGACATCCGAGGGAATCATGGTGATTGACCGCAGCACTTCGTTACCTTATCCTCCTCTCATAACTCACTGCTATTGGGATGATTTTTCTGGAGAATTCATTAACTATGCTGCATCTTTGCGGCATGCAGGAAGTCATCCCACCCCTCCGCTCCTCTGCCTTCTCCTCTGTTATCGGATCGGGAGCTATTAGATGTGAAACAAGATATCCTGACTTTGTAACTGTCAAAAAAAAGACGGATAGTTATATCTTCAGCTTCCTTGACGATTGTTCTGCTGCTATTGATTGTTGCTAGTGATGTGTGTCCTGTCTTCATCGGTCCATGGGTTCTATAATAACAACACATTTGGTTCGATATCGCTGTGTATCATGATGAAATCTGATGCCTGTCGATTAAAAATGCATCATTCTCATTAGACATTCTGTTCAATCTCACCATTTACTATTTCTTCTGACAGATGCCTTCAACATAATGTCACTGGACAGCGTCAACAATTATTACCGGTAAGAATGAGAAGACACTTCCACAGTAAAAAGCCTGATTTAGATTCAGTCCTCCTTTTTTTTTTTTTTTTTACTCCTGCATGCCCTATAGTAGCAAGCTGAATGTGAAGTCAATCAGAGTATGTTAGGACTTCGATGCCTCTGAAACCTGAGAAGTTGCAGACCTATTTATTGACTATATTCCAAGCTGTCTAAGCTTCCCGGGCCTGAAATAGCAGCAGAATCTACATGAACAGACCGGCCACCCTTATCTTTTGAGTCAAATTATGTTTTATGTGGAGTTGCTGGCTGCCACTGTCAACGCTGATTGATCTTTTATCTTTCTAATATTCTTAATGATGCGGTCATCCTCTGCGAGACAAAGTCTGTCTCCCACGCGAGCCTAATTTATTTATTCAATATGCATTAAATTATCTTCGGGGCAGCGCTAGGGTTGGCGCTGCTGGCTCCATCCCAGTCTGCTGTACACTATCTGGTTGCTCACCGTGGCCTTTCTCTACCATTTTTCCTCTAGGAAATACTCGGCTAATCAGAAAGTCGGCTCTTTCCACTATGTTCACCAAACTCCCTTTGGCAATTACTCCTTTGTGTGCGTGGATGCCACTCTGACTCCAGGACCCAAGAGACCGTATAATTTCTTTGGTATTCTCAACCAGGTATGTCTGTCTAATACCTGCTCTTGACACAATATAAACATACACTGAATATGTGACATAACAGATACAGAAAAAACAGGTTCTTGATATTAATAAACATTGTAATTATGCAGAAATGTGACGACTGAGTAAGACAGCGGTTAAAATGAAACATCTTAGAAATAGACTATTACAGTATACTCATATTTGGCATGTTTAATAAATAGTTATTTAGGAACTTCCTTAGAGGATAAACATGGCTCGCAATCAGCATTTTGTCTCTGAAGGTGAAAACACAGTAGATCTTAACTCTCAGGGGAATGTCTGTGCTTAATCAATGGTTGTTCTTCCGGTGTGACAGACGCAAATGGACTCGTTGAACACGTTCAGGGACGAGAGTCTGAAAAGCAACCAGTCCATCTGGTTTGGCCACTACACCACTTCCACCGTCGTATCCCCTTCTCCCGGGGTTCGAGACATGATGAGGTGACTAATGCCTGGATGACAAACCAGTTTTAAAAAGCAGGCCCACCCAGTCATCGGCCTGCTCTTCATTTCAACTCAAGCAGCTTTATTTGTGCAGTTGTAGAGAGGAATATTCATAATACTGACAGTTAGAAGCAAATTCTGATTATGTCATCTTGTGGTCAGATCTGCAGTTGCTTATCTCTGTGGCCACCTGCACACGCTGGGCGGCCTGATGCCCGTCCTCCACAGCCGACACCCGCAGGGCACCCTGGAGCTGGAGCTGGGGGACTGGATGGACAACCGCAGGTATGCAAAACATCATAATAATCAGTAAATGTTTAATCAGTAAATGTTGTTTCTTTCTCCTCCACATACACAGCCGTTCAGTGCGTTCTATCTCACTCACTCCTCCAGGTACAGGGTTCTGGCCTTCGACCACGACCTGCTGAGTTTCTCTGACCTGAAGTTTGAGCAGTGGCCTGCGGTGCTCATCACCAACCCCAAAGACGCACAGTACCTCCATCCGGGAGTGGAGCCGCTGGGCCGAATACGGAGGTCGACACACATCAGGTGTCTGCTCTATGTGTGTGTGTTTACTGTTGACTAGAGCTGTAAACCTTGCATTGATTCTGCCCTACATGGTTGTACAATGTTTGGTTTCTCTGATTTGATGTGTGGCTATTATTACATTTTTACCTGATAATATGCTCATCCTGTGATGTTACTCATTCAATTACTTCTGAAAGTTATAAAACAAGGCAATTATAAATATCTCTGGCATTACTGAGTTAATGATGAGATCTCAATGAACCATAATAGGGATAAAATTGATGTGCTTCTGTTATGATGAAAATCTGAAAATTTCATAATAAGTTTTGTCACTGTGAAAGCATAGCAAAACAATAATAAAGTATTTATTTTGTTGGTTCTCAACAGGATCTTGGCTTTCTCAGAGTCTCCAATCACAGCAGTGCACGTGAGCGTCGACGGGGAGCCTGTGGGGAAAGGCCACTCTGCTGGAGGTCCTCTGTACGTCCTGCTATGGGATCCATCTCGCTACCTCACTGGACTGCACACTATCAGAGTTAAAGTGGAGGTTGGTACAGGATTCATGTATCTTTCACTGAGAGTGGAAAGTGTTTTAGAATGATAAATATTTCATAGGTCTTGATTGAGTTTGTTTGCCTGAGTTGAATTAGGATGCAGTAACAGCTGTTTTAGATCCGCTGTCTGTGGCTTTGAAATACAACTTTATATTGATGTCTTAGTGCGGATGAATGTGTCTGACCTATATTTGTA
The DNA here is from genome assembly GCA_030347415.2 of Decapterus maruadsi. Taxonomy (NCBI): domain Eukaryota; kingdom Metazoa; phylum Chordata; class Actinopteri; order Carangiformes; family Carangidae; genus Decapterus; species Decapterus maruadsi. Next base: position 20,251,654 of record CM064887.1, on the reverse strand, counting down.
GAATAAATATATATTCATAAATAAAATATCATTAAAAATGTTTGTGTTTGTCAGGACTCGGCGGGCCGGTCGACCGTCCGGGAGCAGCACTTCACTCTGGAGAACGACCTGACTCCCAGCTTTGGCTTTGTGCAGTCCTTCATCCTCCTCACAGACCATTACATCCTGGGCCGAGTGGCCTTCATCTTCATGATGCTGCTGAACATCGGCGTGCTGCTGGCCTTCAGGTTCCTGCGCGTTCCCTCCGGCAGAGGTGAGCTGTCACTGAACACCCTTCAGATGAATACATCATCTTAATGTCATTTAAATCACAGCTGCTCTGATGGTACTACAGCCTGCAGAGCTGTCGGTGGACACAAGCACAGTTCACAATAAACATGTTCAGATGAAATAATATAAATATATGTATTAATGCTGTCAAAGTTAACGCATTCCTTTTTGGCGATTCATTTTAAACATTTAGCATAATTCACTTTGTTTTGTTTACTTCCTGTGGCGGCTGACCCATAACCTTTGGTGACGTGTGCAGGCAAACCAGGCAAAGCGATGTACCCGCTGGAGCGCTGTTATTCTTTACTTTATTAGGTTTTTTTTCATGCTAGTAAGTAACTGTTTAGATGACCAATATGTGGCTAATTTATCCACATGACGGCTGTTTGGATGTTTGCTCCGACATCGTTCTCGGAGCAGTGAAGCTCTTTAAATATACTTTCTTTGAGTTTATTTCGACACTAATTTGATGATACACAAATAAATATTCATTATAAGCTCAAGTCATAAGTAGACAAATGCTGTTTATTTGTTGATAAATTAATTATGATTAATGATGAGTAATTGCAGAAAATTGTGTAATTTGATTAGCCCTAATACTGTATGTCTGTGTGTTTTATATCAATAAGAGTCATTTTTGGTTTCCCCGTCTCATCTACAGGATTGGCATCTCAAGCGTGTATGTCGCTCCATCTCGTCAGTAAAATGGACACGTTCTACTACTCCCTGCTCCTGTTCAACCTGTGTACAGCCTTCGGTGGGTCATCTACTTCCTAAACATGCTTTCATGTACATTTACAGTAACAAATCTGCGAATTTAAGACTAATCACTACATATTTTAATTCTGCAAAGAATATAAAGAATCGTTTGTCCACGTGAAAAAGCTGGTTTGTTTCAAAGGATTTATGTGTAATCCTGCACATGTTCATGTATAATGTGACTTGTGCATTGTGATAATATCCTGTACTGTTTCTCTGTTTCTGCCCACAGGCCCGTGGTTCATAGGAGAACTGATAGACGGCCATAGCGGTGCCTGTTTCGCCTTTGGAGTCGTCATCGATGGTCACTTCCTGGAGGGCAGTCTCACATATGTTGTTGGAGTCGTTCAAGTAAGAAAAATGACTTCAATCAACACATTTAGCTCAGAAGCAGAAACAGTTGGCAATTGGCAATGATTTTGATAATGCAGTTTTTGTTTTCTCTCAGTTATGAGTATGTGTCATCGTGTGTGACAGTGAACTCAGTGTTTTAAAGACGGCAGCTTGGCCTTTAGAAGAGTGAAAATTGACTATTTGGTTTTGGTAATGACAGGAATGATGCAGCTCTAATGTGCTCTACCTCTCAGTGATAGCTGTACACAGGCTTTTTGTGAGTCAGATATTCAAGTACAACCTTTAATTTAAGGTGTTCTTGATTTCACCTTTTTTTTTATATCAATTGCAAAATTCTGTATAAATATTTTTAAAGTGACATTTTTAACTTTACCTTTCCTCAACTTCTCCTTTTTTTAATGTAGGAAACAATTGGTTTCACTGAATCTACTAGTGCTGTTTTACTTTTAACTGCATCTGTAACTTAATCCAGTAGTTCCTGTCCTCGGTGTCAGGGCCCTGAATACATCTCAGGGATCACAGGATAATTAAGGAGAAGACGGAAAACAATTGTTACAAATATTCTAATAAACTGTCTGGTGAGATCATGTTGCTGCAGCTCCTGTTGGGAGGTCATAAGTTGATTTTTTTGTTATTGTAAGCAATCACAAGCCAAACAGGCTATGACCAATCACGTTAATGAATTTATACTTTAACCCTTTTAACTTTAATTTCATGTTCTGTTGCCACTGTGCTGCATTAATATGTTTCGTGAACCCACCCACAGCCATTAAGCAAGGCTTCATCTCATTTTAAGCACTGACAACAACTGCACTAATCACATTTAACTGAACTAATTTCCAGCTGCTGTTCTTCAACATGCCCCTCACTTCTTACCTCTGCTGGAGCCTCCACCACCGTTGCCGCGGCAACACCTTCCGATCCCACTTCCTGCGGCCGGGCTGCCGTTGGCGGACTCTGGCGGTTCACCTCTTCATGCTGCTGCTGCTCACCTGGCAGGCCCACTCCTGCTACTTTCTCCTGGAGACCTACGGCCCCACGGCCTTTTTCCTGTCTCCGGTCCGCACGTGGGCGCTGGGGCTCAGTCTTCTATTGGTGTACCGCGCCTGGACAGGACCCGCCCCTTTCATCCGTGACAACAGCAAGAGCGTCGCTTCCTCTTGACAGTAATTGCACTGTACCACCACGTTTCCCCCCCCGACCACCACCACCACCACCACCTCGAGCCTGACTCACAGATATATTTTGCTGTCTCTATCCACCCCGAAAAGCCTCGATTCTCCCCCACACGGCAGATCCTTCCTTTGTTTCTCTCCTTCCACAGCCACTTCACAAGTACATCACTCACTATCCTGTTTCTAGATAGTATTGTTTACTTAATATGCATGTTATTGTTAAAAAAAAAAAAAAAAGCACCGGTGAGCACATTTCTGGCCATATTCATAGCAATGTGTACAGTGTTAAAAAAAACAAAAACACCAAGGAGGAAAAAGCCTGCTGGAGCGATGAGAGGACTAGTCCAGTGTATGCTGCAGCTGACAGTATACCGTACAAGAGTATTCTGCTGTGGTTTAAGTTGACTCATTTACTTGAGCTTTAGCACTTTTCTGGAAGTGTTGCCTTGGCCGAATGCTACTTCACCACTGCCAAAGGATGAATAAGAAAATTTTTCATCTTTTATTCTTCCCTCTGAAAACCATTTTCATTCACTAATGAAGGCTGGATGTGCCAAACCGATCCTCGAGTTTACCTTCCCACAGACAAATGACGCCGCGGATGATCAAGGTGTACGCCTCCTTTTATACACGCCGCTCGCTTTACCACACCCCCTCCTCCTCCTCCTAACTCCCTATGGCTGACAACAAGAGCGGTAGTTACTTTTGGCTGTAGTTGAATGATATTTTTAAGTTCCACACAATCACCGGAAATCAAAAGGAAGGTAATCATAAACCAATCAAGTGCTGTAATCGAGCTGTGTACAAATAGTTGACGATTGATGAAAGTGTTTTTTAAAAATCAAATTAATTCCATTGCACACAACTGCCACTATAAAAAAAAAAGTTTAAATATTTTACATTGGAAGAATCATAAAAAAACAAACAAACTTCAATGCCACTTTTCACCAAAATGCAGAGAAGCCGGCCTGACTCTTCATGCTCCTTCAAACGTGACTACAGAAAGCAGCTGTTTGTTTCTCAGGAATGTGAGCACTTAAACAATAGGCTGGTCCCAGTAGTATTTCAGGACAATGTTTTTATACTCCATAGTAGCTCAGTGAACTCCAAAAAAAAAAAAAACATGTTTAAAAAAAAAACCCAGTTGTGTGGTGGCTAATAAAAAATACAACAACAAAAAAACAAAAACAAAATGAATGTGTTATAGATGTGATGAAATGAGATGAACCAGTACTATGCTGTTTTTTTTATTTTATTTATTCATTCTGATTGTATTGTGTGATTTCTTTATTTTCCCCTCATGTTATAAAAATGCACTGGAAAGGGGGCATTCTTCACACCCCTCCCCTCATGGCGAGGGTGGTACTAGGAAGACATAAGGGCATTTCCCTGCATTGGAAGTTTAACTGACAGCCTCCCACCTATGTGAAACCATGTTTGTCTATGTTGTTCTGAATGTTAATCCCTTTTTTGTGAACCTGCGAGAGTGGTAAACTGTGTCTGTTGCACTCTAAATTTAGTCCTCTCTAGCCAGTAGTAGCAGGTGCCTGGATTTCCACCAGAACAAACTGATCTAAAAAAGAATATATATATATATAATATAAATATATGTATAGGGTGAAGACCACATTTATCAAGTCTTTTAATAGAAGCAATGTTCCAAAAGCATTGGATCTGCACATTTTTATTTCTATTTTTCAAACCATGCCTGGTGTGAGTGCAGAGTAATTGCTCAGTGCTGTTATTGAGACGTGCAGTTCAACATTAGAAGACCTGCCAGGTACAGGGAAAATGAAGTTATGTGCGCTCATGCTCAAAATGGTTTTACGATCTTTTTTTTTACCCTCCTCCTCTGTATAGACAAGTCTTTATTTTCATTTGTACAGGAGCACTATCAAGTGTTTAATTCCAGCATGAAGACGGGTATTTTCAATTCATGGACTTATGTCATTGGAGAGTTTTCCTCAGCAGCTCGCTCAAGCTCTGTCGTTTGTCCACAAGGAGGCAGTATTGAATGGATTTAGAGGATAATAGATGATGACTGTGCTGGATTTCACCTCCACTTCCAAGTTATGCATGGGACTAGGACTTTTTTTTCCCCCCCGGAAATCACCAAAAGCACCATAATTTATTCACACTTGCAAGGTTATGGTTTATAAATCTGGTTGTGATTGTTCTGTACTGTACATCACATTGAATGTTTGACAAGAAAAAAACAAAACAAAACATTGACCATTACGTCTCAGAGAAGGAATCTACTGTAAGTGATGTACTGGTGTTCACTTGACTTATTCTGCATCCCCTCCTACGTTCACACACTCAAGTATATGAATGATGTTGATTTTACACCTGCCACATATTTTTCTTGTGACAACTGAACTTAGAGCCAACCACAATTTTATTTTGTTAATGGTTTATAGTGCTGTGGAATAATAAAAAAAAAAAGAAAAGAAAAGAAAAAAAGTTCATTACAGTAAATCATATACTTTTTGTTTGTCTTCGGGTCATTGTTACATAATTGTGCACAGGAGTGATCGAGAAAAGGAAACTATTTGCGTAACTGGACTATTTCCATTTAGGTGGGTGTGACATGGTTACAAGACTTGACACAGTAATGTCACAGCAGTTTTACATTAAAGTATATGGGTGATGGAAAAGATGAAAAGGCTTGTACAGTTTCTAGCAAACTGAGAAGGCTGGTGCTCTGAATGCTACACAGTTTTCTCAATTGCATGACATAGCAATGTATTACATATCTTAATATCATAAGTACAGTAGGGTTACTCTTACTAAACTAAAAAAAAGTCAGAATTATGATTTTCAAGCACTGATTAGTTTAATTGTATTTCTCTCAAGAACACAGTTTTCAAATTACAATAAACTAATATCGTACGAGAGTTCATTAAGTTAGTGTTAACGGCTGTGGTAAAAAGGCAACTGTGGGTTAATTTCCTCAGATGTCTGGTGAGACCAGTCACTACGGAAAATTACGAGGCTTCTTCACGGTGATATCTTTATAATTTGCTTGCCAATGTTTCCCCCTTTCATCATAGAGCAAAATGCATCTGCAAGAAAATGAAAGAAATTAATAAAACTCCTAATTGTCGAGTGAAAAGATACAATCATACAGTCACGCAATTGAGAAAATAGTACAATTGAAATGCACATACCTCCCATATTTTCAATCCCATTCACCACAGTTTCCAGCACCTGGATATAAAAGGAAAAATATGCAACAAAGTGATGCAAAGTTTAAAGAAAAGAAAAGGAAGAGGCAGACATTTTTCAAACAAAGACGCCCATGCAGCCAACCTCCTTACCTTGACTTGGCCTGATTTAACACACTGGCTCAGCTCAAAGAGGGCAGCGTCTGCCTTTCCCATGTAGTTAAGCACCATGAATCGCTCTCGGGTGATGTTCTTTGTTTGCAGGGTTTCCTGAGTCTCCTGACTTAGAGGCGGAGGATACGGTACGTCCTTGTTATACTGAGAAATCTGCCCACACAAAATCACATGGCCCCCGCTGTTCATCTGGAGAGAAGAAGCTGAGGTCAGTGCATCAGATTGAGATTGTACAACACAGTGTATGAAGACTAGGAGTAAACAATTACGACTCCACTGACACCACTCGTAATTATGCAAATATTGGAAACACAATTAGGGAAAGAAAAGCAAGCTCAACACCTCAGAGTTGACATAATTTCAAGGCACATCTAAGAAACAACAACAAAAAAAGATGCAATCCAAGCAATACCTGTGCTATCACAGTCTCACTGGTGACACCTCCCACGTTGTCAAAGTAAACGTCAACACCGTCAGGACAGCACTCCCTGAGCCGCGTGGGAACATCCTCTTGGCGATAGTTGATGGCAGCAGAGAAACCCAGATCTTTCACTAAGGCTTTGCATTTCTCATCAGATCCACAGATCCCAACAACCCTCGTACAACCATCCAGCCTGCCGATCTAGAGAAGAAAAGCAATGTGCAATAAAAAGTCTGGGCCCTTGCTCACTTTGCAAATGCATCCATAACTATGTTAAACTTTAGGACAGAGATCATTTCTAATAAGTTTTTGCATACTCTTTAAAATATCATGCACCTGTATATCCTATTAGACAGTCAAGTGTAAATGGACTCAAATTTGGTGTAACCTGTCCAGCTATGGAGCCACAGGCACCAGCTGCACCACTGACCACCATGGTCTGATTGGCTCCTTTGGTCACATGACCCTTCTCTCTTACACCCAGCAGTGCAGTGAGGCCTGTCATGCCAACTGCACCCAAAAAGTAGGACAAGTGCCCATCAACTAGCTGTGGATCAACCTGCAATAGAAAGACAGTAGCATTAACAACTGATATAACACAGCTTACCTGTCACATGCAAGATACCATCTGACACTGCATTACTTTTTTTTTTTTTGCAGTGACAGACCAAGGTGAAATCAAACTCTTACATAACATAAATCACAACATCACTCTCCTCTCTGCAAGAGGATATGCCACTGCTGGAACACGTTGATATGCCACACCTTCTGTAAGACACTCCCTTTCATAACAGCATGTGTCTGCCAAAGCCAGTTGAATGAAGTGACTACATCTCCTTCAGAGTAAGAGCTGCAGCGGCTGGACTCAACCATGCCAACACCTCCACCATCCACACACTCAGACAGCTGCCATGGCATCAGGTACTCGGCACCGGTGTCATCGTTCATTCTGCATCGCTGTGAGACAAAAGACAGGGAGATAAGAATCACGGGGGTGTGGGGAGGTCTGCTTGTGGTTTCATGACTAGTTGACTGTAAGACGTGACTTGTCTCATTGCAGTGATCAAAAGAAGATAACATTATTGCACTGGGGGAAAAAAAAACTAACTTTTACTGCACGCACTATTTACATAGATGATTAGGTAAGAAAAGGTATTCTATTTTTCCCCCCATTCTGATTATATATCAATACCATGTAAGGGTCGACTGAAAGGTAAAGCGTCCGAACAAGGACCTCCCCATCTTTCAGGTCAGGTGCAAAAGTTGTCTCCTCCAGACGGAAATTTTCAGGAACTGGCGCCCCATTTTTACCTTGACGTAACAACACAGGTAGTTCAGTAAACGTTAGTCACACTGCGGTTGCAACACATGAGATAAGACAACCGTCTGATATCAAAAACGAATAAGCTATGAAGTTGCCAACCTGGTCGCGAGTTGAGAACGACTCTCTGCACCAGCATTTTCCTAAAGTATCCTTGAATTCAAAGAGATGCCTGTTTTGATAACACGCTAAACTAATAATCAACTACCAGCGTAACAGTGGTCCAAATGCGCTGTGTTTACATTAGCCTGTAAGCTAAGTGCAATTGTATTGAGATGATTCCCTGTTAGCAACTTCCGGCTTCGCCTGAAATCCGTTTCGGCAGTTGGACTGAACCATTTGTAACAGTGAATTATTTACCATTCCGTACTTTGCTGTTAAATGATAATTAAGAAAACACTGAGCTACTGAGAGCCAACTTTATTGCCCACTGTCTCTAAATGTGAATGTTATGAAAGTAAGACATTATTTTCTCCAACTTTCCAATGTAGAGAGGGGTTTACTATCTTGGCAGACACGTTGTTCTTTCCCGAGGTGCAGTTGACTTGACCCGTTAAAGGCAGCTACAGTGAATCAGAAACGGTACGCGCCTCCGGCAACAGATTTTTATTATTTCGACACTGCGATTCAACGCAGTCAGAGGTGAATTTATCTACATTGATCATTACAGTTAACGTTTTTAGTGCAATCGGACCGTTTGTCGTTAAAAGATTATCAACGCTGCGTGGTGCAGTATCGATTGGTGGTGCTAGCTTGAAAAGTGTTTCAAAGTGGAAACTGGGAAGTTACGTCTCTGTTGAAAAGATAAAAAATAAAAAGTTGACAGGGTTTCACCAGGGAGTGAGTGCCGTCGTCACGCTAGCTTACTGTCAACTTTGGCTGCAGCAGCAGAGAGGCATCGTCAACAACAACAACAGGACAGGGGAATGAAGAGGGACAGCGTTTAACGCAAGTATTGCAAGGCTAATCGTTTGTGCATGCAAACTCATGCTAGGTGTTTTCTTGGAGGGAGGGGTGGGGGGGTATATATATGTGGTGGTTTAGTGCACTGTAATTAGCAACAGTGGTGTGTTAGAAGTAGCTGTGGTGAATGCAGCTAGCTTCACCTGACTTGACCTCCACCAAACCCCCACCCCACCTATATACACGAAATGTCAAAACCCCCTAAAGTCCCAGGGGGTAGAGACGCCCAGTATAATGCAACACATAGGTGTCAGAGGTGGAAAGTCATGTCCTGTTTTCAAGTAGCTATACTTCTGCTCCACTGCACTACAGAGAGAAATATAGTAGATCTGATAGATAGTAGATAAGTGAAGCCACCCGGATATTTATAGTATATAAAATGTAAATGAATGAAATAAGCTCTATAACATTGAAATACTGCTAGCATGATAATGCATTGCTAATAATAATCAAATACGGTAATATGTAAGTCAGAGCCCATAATGTGCAGTTTTACATTTGCAACCTTATTGCATTTAAAAAGCATTTTTACCTAAGTGCAATTTTTAATCATGGATTTAATAGTATTTTTGAATTGTGTTATTGCTATTTTTACAAAATTAAAAGATCTGAATTGGCCCTCCAACACTGTATAATACATTTATATGTAGACTGATGACATATACAACACAGTAACAACAGTTCTGGTCAAAAGTCACTTCACTGTAAAATCTGTAGTGAGATCCTGTCTCGTGCACTTCATTATGAGTTGGATATTGACATCTAGGGGTGCAAGTGCAACTATTGATTATTTTCATTATCAATTATTCTGTCAATTCAGTTCTCTGTGAAGGGTTAAAGTTATAAAGCCTCTGCAAATATTGAAAAATGCCTGTCACAACTAGCCAGCTCCCCATGCGGTGCATTCAGGTTGCTTGTTTAGTCTGGCAAACAATCAGCGATAGTCATTGTGGGAAGGTTTAAAAAGTAGCAAATCCTCACAGTTGAGAAGCTGCGACACCATGAAATGTTTGGCTTTTTTTTTGCTTAAAAAACTACATAATATGGGATTCGTTAATTATCTAATTAGAAGCCTGTAAAGTGACAGAATGATAAATGGACCAATTGTCATAGCAGGCCTGTTGTCTTCTTCAAAAACCCAGCAAAAACAAAAATCTGTTTTGAATTCACACAGCTAGCACACAAACTCGCACCACAATTCCCAGCGCCGCGACGCTGTCATCAGAGGCAGCCATATCAGCCTGACTTGACTTCTTGTCGACTGCATCTGTGAATGTTTTCAGGCTTTGCACGTTATTTTAAGGGCCGGAGAGATGAGAGAGAGACTACAGCCCTGTGCAGTCTGTCTGGCACATGCTTGGTCATGTCCAGTGACAAGATACTGTGTCATCACTTACCAATAGTCACTCAGGCAGTTTGACTTCCTATTATGATAGGCCCCAGCAGAGATTTTGACTTGTCGTAGGAGGAAAAGCACAGGTGTTACTAAAAATACAGAGCTGGTGCCATTCAAGAGCCACAGTGACCCACCACATGTGCTAGTATGCATAATAGCAGCACCCTGATTTATTATTCTCATCTATTGACATAATTTTGTATTTAGAGTGACAATATGTCTCATCGCTAAAGTAAATAATCAATACTGTTTGGATTTCAGCTGATTGAATTATGATACTAATCATAACAGTCCTTTATGGTGGTTAGTTGCCTCATATTGATAAGGGTCTTTTTTTTTAAAATCTCGTCTAATGCGTCATCTGTTATGACATCAGTGAGTAGGCCACAGGTCACCTTGCAACACCCGGGCCTCGGTTGACAATATTTAGTTTATTTATAATCATTTAAACTAATCTTCAAGCAAACATGACAGTCAGTCTGCATCTTCTCACTGTGTCTATACATTTATGTAGAGTGTCTTTACGAGATAAGGATATCTGTGGAATAAATGCACTATGGGAAGTTATAACAGGTATTTTTGCACTATTTTCTAACATTCAGTGATCAATGGAGAAAATAGCAGGTTATTGTGTTAATAATTGCTGCAGGGATAGTCATGTATGAAGCAATACTAAATAGACTTCCACCTCTGTCTCAATACAAACTGAAAGGAAACGTCAGCATGTGTGGCTGATGATCTGTTTAATGAATATGTTGTTGTATTTTCCTGTGTCAGACACATATTTGGACACATTGCATTCATTCTAAAAATACCACCAGTAACCTTAATATAAACACACACACAAAAAGTATGTATTTTCACATTTTTTTTCCCTTCCCACACCCTGAGGAGCTTTTTTTTTTCCTGCAGCCTCCATAAATAAGTCTCCTTCTGTTTGATGTTTGACACACACCAGTGCTGCAATTCAACACCAAATTTCCAAAGAAACAAGAGGAGGAGGGAGGGAGGGAGGGAAGGAAAAAAAAAGAGTGTTTCTGTGAAAGGAAAGTGAATGTAAACCGTGAGTGTGTGTAACCGGGTGCGCCCTTCCCCTCCAGCCCCGCGGTCCTCCCATGTGTGTTGGAATTTCCCGCATGGACTGAGAGGGATCTTGCTCCGTAAATTACAGCGCCTTCCATGTCAGAGGAAGACCTTATATGGGCAGGGAAGTGGGTGTGGCCAGCGAGCTTGTGGCGGTGGAGGGAGGGGGATCACAAGACAAGCAGAGACACGGAGAGAGAGAGAGTCGCTGTACAGCAAAAAAAAAAAAAAAAAAAAGGGCCGCATTGCCAGCGTGAGTTTTTTTTTTGCGTGCAATCCTAGTGCAATAATGTGCAACAGACAGCGACGGGTTTGTGCACATTGAAAAGCTCTCCGTTTCCAATGCTGGGGAGGATTTGTGTGTTGTGTTTACGCGCCGACGTCGACCCCCTTTTCCTCTTGACTTTGTAAGGAGGAGGTGTGTTGGTTGGTTGGTGGTGCTGGTGCTGGTGCTGGTGTGTGGAGGAAGAGGAGGAGGAGGAGGGGGCTAAAGGGGAAAAAGAAAGTACCAGTGAGTGAGGTCAGCGGCATAGCATGAGTCAACCTCGGGGATGTATGCAGTCATCATCATCGCAGGTCGGTATGGTGCGGGCCTGCTGCGAGCGTGCGATCCTGCGCGAGGAGCCGCCGTTAGTAGCAGCTGAGCTCTCCATGACAAACACAGTAAGTATCGGGACAGACAGAGGACTCGTGGTAGTGGAGAGGAGGTGTGTGGAGGGGGGGGGGACTGGACTGGACTGGACTGGAGCCGCCGTGTCCATGACTGTTGTTGTTGTTGTTGTTGCTCGACAGTGCGCGTTATTGTGGCCGCAGCTTCTTTCTTTTTTCTTTTCTTTTTTATTACTGACAAAGTTTAGTTCACGCGCGGCGCTCGGCTGCAGGATGTTTGTCTGCAACGAGAAAGAAGAAGACAGACACATGTGACGTATTAACCTTGTTGACAACTTGAATCGATCCGTGTGTGAGTGTAGCCTATGTATGTATGTGTGCGTGAGTCGATCAGTAGAGACTCTTGTGTCTTGCCCGTACAGTGTTGCACGGTCTCTGCTCCGGTGTGTTGCAGTGTGGGACGCGGGCATTAGTGGCTGGATAATCCGTTTTCTGCAACAAAGGCTTTCTCGTAAATAGCGCTGAGCTGGCTGGACACAGAAAGTGATGAGGAAGGGAGGGAGAGAGGAGGAGGAGGAGGAGGGGAGTCCTGTCGTGGAAGGACTCAGCATGTTTTTTCCTTCTATCTATCTTTTATTTGTCGTCTGTGGCACGGGGTGCAGGCAGGCCGCGTATATGTCGGGGGCTGATGTTGCCGAGCCGAGCCATGCCATGCCGCGCCAGGCTGGGCTGGGCTTGCTTTAAATAAGGAAACGGCGATGGATTAAGGCCCGCTAATGATGCTTGACATTTATTTAAGCCAATTTAACGTGTTAGTGTGTTTATTGGGCTAAACCCCGGGCTTGTGTAAGGTTGCACTTGTGATGCGTCATGATAATCCCCTAACCTCAGATGAAGTGTGCGTGCATGTGTGTGTCTGTGAGATGCACACACACAGTTGTTGGTCACTCATTCTGCAAGAGGATATACAGTACAATGTGGTTATGTTTGCTTATGTGCACCTGCATTTGCACGTTTTGTGTTTTCATAATGATCTGATATGACAACGAGGCTGAAGGCATGTGCAACATCACATGGCACTGCTGATGCACACAGACACACACACAGTTAGCAGCATAGCATGGCCATTCAGCTTCCTCAGTCAGCGGCGCCCCTGAGCCAGTGCAGGATCTGAACAGCTGCAGCTGTCTATTTTTAAGGAGCTTGTGTTTTACTAGGCCACCAGAGTAAAGGGTGACAACTGTCAGTCACTGGGTTTGTCGGAGACGGCCCCTGCCAAGCCTGTGTTGTACAGATTCTCCTATTCATTTATGTAATCATCCTCCCAGACTGATAGTTTGTGTAACGTGAGTCCCGCAGCAGGCCAGAGCTTCGCTTATTGGGATTATAGCAGCAATAATAATAATACAAAAACAACAACAACACTGCAGTGGTCTTCTGTTTTAGGTTGCTGGGTGTTGCACAAGAGAGGCAGGGTTTTAATTTTATACAGATGGTAGTAAGGATTGAAATGTTTCAGATAGCAACACTGTGATCTGGAAAAATTGGCAGACCGTGACTGCACCGTGTCAAAATCTGCTGCAAAAACCTGCCCATAACATAATAATATATTTTTAAATATTATGATAACAGGTTACCATGGTAATTGTCAAGATCTTCCCCACGAGATCTCAGATTCTCCACGGCCATAGCGGCTTCTTTCCCCCCCCTTGCACACAGATCTTTTCATCATGACTCATGCTCGCTCACTTTCAGCTGCCCTTCCTTTTTGAGTGTGCAGCCGTGGTTCAAAGGGCACTAGTTCCCTTTTTTTTCTCCTCTGATGAGTCACATAGTTGTAGAGAAAAAAAAAGAGTAATTTCTCTCATGCTCAATCGGCCGTCTGTTGGGGGGCTGTTTGGCGGGAAAAAAAGAGAGTTTCCTTTCTGTGGCAGGTCAGTTGAGCTGTGAGGGATTTTTTTTTCTCTTTTTGACGAAGGTGCAGTCACAAGTGAGCCTCAGCGATCATCGTGATCATCTCCCCATTGTGTGTTTGTGCTTGGGTGCTGATGCCGTAGCCCGTCATTAAACACGGTGCAGTCATATCCTGTAATGACATTTCCAGGAGCTACTGATTCAGCCATCTGTAGTAACTTCTTTCCCAAAGAACGTTATATGCAGAATAGATTCTCTTAGCATACGTGTTGAGCTGCATGCAGGACCTTATCCCTGTGTCATGTGAGCTTAGCGAATAATGACACAGTTTAAACCCTCCCCTCCCCTCCTCTATTCTCACACCCGATACCTTTCAGTGGAGGTCTATTGTTGAAAAAGCAAACAACAGGTTTTAACATGGCTGAGGCAGGGATGATAATGAGAGCCCCCTGCGGGGACCCCTTTTAGTCTGATGGCTCAATGCTTGACCTCTCTGTCGTTTTTCCTCTGTGCAGGGTGTTGCCCAATGAATGAGAAAAACACACAGACTACTTTGGATCCATTCACCCCTGGCCGGCGACCTCTGGATGGGTCACGAAGAACTTCAGAGGGGAAGAGAGGATTATCTTGGTTGACCTGACTCCTCCTCATGCTGATGTCAATGTAGTTTATACAGCTTTATGTAACTGTGGGTAACCTTTTTGATTTTTTTTTTTTGGATTGATAAATTCACCCACTCAGTAGTTAGTTTGGTTGGAAATATTCACCCCGGCTCGGCTTCTTCATGCCCGTCATGAGTGTACCAGCCCAGCAGAAACCCAACGCCAAAAGAACAGGCAAACGCATCACATTTTTTAACGAACAAAGCGTAGCAATGAAGGAGGCTTCTCAGCACCCTGAAGGGTCCTACTACGTCACCGGCGGCACCGCTTCAGATCCCGGACAGAGCGAGGCTGCGAGCACAGTGACCTCCAATCCCGAGGGCCCTCACATGTACCTCAATTCCGTTATCTTCAGCCCAGATAAGGGCGACCAGAGTAGGGGTCATTATCAGCAGACTGTTCCTATGAAGTGGGCCCATCAGGAGCCCAGTCAGCAGCAGCCGTCGCAGTCGCTGCAGCAGAGAGCCGCCTCCTGGACCACCATGCCCAACTGGGGACAGAACTTTACGAATTACATCGGAGGAGTTAATGTAACAGACTCAAGGACCCAGAATGCATTTGTCAAGTCCATGCATGAGGCTTCTGGCTTACAGCCCCAAAACAGAGGTGCAGACAAGCAGCCTCTAGGGGCCAACCCTGCGGTGGAGGCCTACAGGGATGCAGCGAAGGCTCGGGGCATGGACTGGGAGCAGCAGCAGCAGCAACAGTCTCAATCCTTTCAGGAAACCTTAAAGCCGGGGGCCCTGAACACTCAGCAGCACAGCACATCCCACCCGGGAGGAAGCTCGGTTCTGCAGCCCTTCCAGTTGGCCTTCGGTCAGCCCAAGCAGCCCAACCTGCCGGCCTACTACCAGACCTTTCAAGGCAACAGGACGACTTTGCCCAACCCACCCAACTACTCCACACAGGCGAAGCCCCTGCACCAGTTACAGCAGCTGCAGAAGCAAGAGCAGATCCAACGCCAGCAGCAGCATCACATAATCCAGCAGCAAATTCAACAACAGCAGCAGCAGCAGCACCACCAACAAATGCAGCAGCAACAAATCATTCAACATCAACAGCACGTACAGCAGCAGCTACAGCAGCAGCAGCAGCAACAAATACAGCACGAGCAGCAGCAACAAAAGATACAGCAGCAGCAACAACAACAGCAGCAGCAGCAGATACAACAGCAGCAGCAGCAACAGCTCCATATTCAGCAGCAAATGCAACATCAGCAGTTGCAACAACAAAACCCTCATGTGCTTGACTATTACCCCGGTGCACAAAATGCACACCCTCACCCGCACCCACAGCCGGTGGTGGTACACTCCCAGGAGTCCTCTGCTCCAGCTCCCCCGACCATCCAGGAACCAGTCATCCAGGACATCACCCCAGAACCGCAGCAGTCCACGGACCCCCTGCAGCCGCCCCCGCTCCAGCCCGAGCCGCTGTCCGAGTCGCAACCACAGACGCAGCTCCAGTCGCAGACGCAGCTCCGCAGATCGCGGCGGCTCTCCAAAGAAGGAGGGGCGCCGTCGGACAACCCCTTTCTCTCCGTCTCCTCGGATCAGGCGGCCCCGGGGCTGCAGGGCCCCCAGAACGGGGCCCGGGACATTCAGGCGGCCCCGACGGGCGTCATTCAGAGCACGCGCAGGAAACGCAGGGTGTCCCAGGAGGTCAACCTGGAGACCCTTGCACAGAAGGCCTCGGAAATGGAATCTCTGCCATCGCACGTTGTCAAGGTAAAATGCTTTTTTCATTTAGAAACAATCACAAATGCTCAACCATTTCTTTCTCATTATCTCTCTTTTTATTTGACTTTCCCTCGTCTTCTCTGTTTTGGGTCTTTTTGTTTCCCTTGCTCATCTGTTTCTCAGCTGTTTCCTCTCAAGGAAAAAGAACCACAGAAATAACCTTAAATAGAAAAGGGACAGAATGTTCTCAGTCCTGATCATTACATAGCAATTTATATCTCAACTCATCGCTGCGAGCACCGAGCCTTAATTGTGAGTATCTCGGTGAGAACTGGAAATCTATTTTTCTGTGTTATCCCAGGTTATAATTGTAGTGGGACTTGAGCTCCCAGAACAAGAACAAGAGCGGGAACTGGAACAAACAGCCTCCTGCCAAAAGCAAACTCTGCCAAAACTTGTGTTGTTTGCGATTAACGTGTTGCTGGAGGAGATGCTGGGTGTAATCAACGCCCAACGAACTCAGCTGCTCGGCTCTGCCTTGTGGAGGAAAAATCTGGCGCTTATTTTTTTTTTACATTCATGTGAACATTGTTAGATACATGTTGGAAACAGCTTCTTATGCGACTTCTCGGCAGTTACAAAACGGTTTAAAAGGAACCATTTACCCGAGCTGTGCCATGTGAAGGCATGAACTTGTCTGTGTTTATCCACTGAATGTCTCGATTGTGCAACAAGTCCTGTTTCCAAACAGCAGCCCCAGAGTCAGTGTGTCTGCAGCGGAGCACGGCTGTGCCCTGGATTTGCCTCATGGGTAGCTGATCATACAGACAGTGTGTTTGGTTACATGCCTGCACACACCTCCCCCCATCCCATCAAAGGAGAGAAACTCCAGCCTGGCCTTGTCTGCCCCCCCCACCCTACCATCCCCAACCCTACCCCCCTCTCTGTCTCTGCACAGGGAGGGGGGTGCAGGGCTGCCCTGCATGCAGCGCTCAGCAGAATATCTCTCCACCGCTCCGGCGGAGGGACTGGAGTTTTCCACCAGCGATAATGAGCGGAGGGGTTGAGCGCAGCCCACACCGCCGCATGCCTCCCTGCCCATGACGATGCAGCGTGCAGCGGCAGAATGCATCCGTTCTTCAACTGGCCTCTGATGTGGTGGTTCAGATGGCTTTGAAGCCGTTCCACAGCCGATGGTTGCTCTGAAGCACACACAGGCTGCTCGTGCCCACTCATTACAGTTTCTCAAAAGAAAAAAAAATGTGAAGAATGCTTTACGGAGCGGTGCCTTTGACGTGCACGTAAAGCTTTGTCGCTTAAGTGCTGCACCTAGCGAGCTAAGATGCGGAAAATACTTTCTCTCCTCGTCCTGCATTATTTTGAAAAGCCTATTTGCAGCAGTCCAGTTACAGTGTTTGTTAGAAACACACAGAGCCTTGTTTAATGTCATATCGACCTGTTTGTTAAGACTCAGTTTTGAGTATTGACTGAGTTCTTGTTGCATGTTTTGTTTCTGTGAGATGAGAGTAACAAGGTTGTGGGGTTTTCAATTTATTGAATTGATTTTAATTTGGCAGCCGCTCAACTGAACACTATTGCACGGTGGTGTGTGGCTGAGCTGCAGGTGCTTGAAGGTGCTCTGCATCAGCTGCACCAGTTCAACTTTATTAATTTGCTGCCTTTTGAAAGTGTGTTGCCTAAACTTAGCACTCGATCACAACAGGATGAAGCTGACGTCACAGTTTTTTGTCACCTCCACAAGGATGCACTGTTTTATTGATTTACTTTACTTTATATTTGATTGATCTTCTGCTTTGTCTATTGCAAACATACGATAATACACTGAAAATGTCTATGAAATGACAAGTTAATGATGAAAACCTAAAAACAACAGCAGATATTCACATTTTTTTGCCACTGATTCATTGATATTTGTTTTTTATTGATTGATTCTCCTGATGTTTCAGCTGTTCAGTGTCAACCAGTTCATTTTGCATTTGCATAATATGATATTGACACATGACCACCATCTGTAATAGGAGCCTCACAGGCCGTGGAGTCCGGCTGAATCGGAGGCCAAGCGTCCTCGTGACGACAGCCTCCTCCCGCTCGTCATCCCCGTGTCTGTCCCGGTCCGGAGGCAGGACCCCTCCTCCCCGGACAGAGATGAAGCCAACCTGGCCTCCAGCTGGCCCCCCAGGCCTTCGAACCCACAGGACCTCGGCCACGCCGACCACAAACCCTCGGTCATCGTCACGCGGAGACGCTCACGCAGGAACTCCCTGTCGGAGAGCTCAGAGCAGGTCAGCACACTGTGGAGTCTGTTTGTGTTTGTTTGTTAGTTTGTTTGTTTGATTGTTCTTGCAGCGACAGCAGAGTTTGATAAACCTTTTTTAATTGGTCAGTTTTTTTTTTTACATTAATTGACCATATCATCAGGAGACAGTCTGATGTCCTACCCTATTTCTCATTTTTCTGTCTCTCTGTCTAAACTGCAGCTAAATCCTTGCATTTATGCCACATCGCCCCACCAGCACCAGCACTCTCCCTTCCCCCCACTATGCTCAGTGTCTCCCCTGCCCCCATTTTAGTTGTCCACACTTTTCTCCCTTTCCCTCTTTCATTTGGGGAGGGGGGGATGTGAACTGGTTGCCCTGTCCCAGATCAGGCAGATTATCAGGGTTTAGCACTCCCATACTGTACATTATGTACTATACAGTTGAGGGTTGGGGCGCCTTGTTCTCTAGGATTTCTCTGGATAAACGTATAGAAAGGCCACAGTGTCAGCGTGTAAAACTGTGCTCGAGTTTTATGTGTGTGTTGTTAGGTTTGAAAGTGCACACAGAGACTTTTATGTGATAAATTCATCTATTACAACACTCTTTCCTCACCAGAACGGCAGCACGGAAGGCGAGAAAGACGACGACGGCAAAAAGTCCAAGCGTCGCCCCCGGCCGGAGCCTCTCTTCATCCCGCCGCCTAAACCGGGCTTATTCATCGCTCCGCCCGTGTACTCCACCATCACCCCTTACCAGAGCCACCTCCGCTCCCCCGTGCGCCTGGCCGACAACCCTCTGACCATGCCCCCCTACACGCCTCCGCCGATCCTCAGCCCCGTCCGCGAGGGCTCCGGCCTCTACTTCTCCACTTTCCTGTCCTCTGCCGCCGCGGCTGCAGCCAGCGGCCAGGGCCTGCCGCCTCCAGCTACGCCCAAGTCGGCCACACGCAGCCTGTTGCGCTCCAGTAAGTAGAAAGTGAAAAGATGAGTTGATGAAACATCACTGAATTCTCCACAGGAGGTCCAAACTGTGTATATTTAAGCGTTTAGTAGGAATAAACATCAGGCGGTGGATTCCTGTGATAGTTCCTGTGTGAATATTTGGATTTAGAAAATATGCGTTACAAATACACGTACAATGTAAAACCCCTGTGAATCTTTTTTGATTGTGTCACTGAGTGGACTCTGTTGCTGCTGCTCCTCCAGACAGCTGCGACATCACACCTCCGGTTCTGTCTGCTATGAGCGAGGCCACTCCTGTCAGCATCGAGCCGTGAGTATTTTCCCCCACTCCACATCCCAAAGTCATCATCTTCCATTATGGAAAGAGAGGGTTGGGGGGAGGTTGGGGGGATGGATTGTGTGTGTCATTTTCAGATAAATTACATGGTTACTCACCAAGCATGCTGGAGTAGTAGCTCTGCAATCAATTATTCAAACCATAACATCGGGCTGAATCATGAAATGTCTTGAAAGAGAGCACGCACTTCTTGAAATTTAAAACCCATCCTCCCGGGCGGCCCTCCCCTCCACCGCCGTGACCACTGGAATCTTTTGCCCTGTCATCCACAGCTCGCGTTAGTGGCAGCATTCACCTTCTGATCTAACGATTCAGCCCAAAGTCTCCCCCAGTGAAACGCATCCTGTCATAACAACTCCATTTCATCTGTCAAATGAAAGCTAAGGACATTAAACACAGCAGAGGCCCGAGTTCTTCAGGAAACAGATCAGAGAGGGAACACACTGGGATTTTAACAGAATCCCATACAAGGCTTTTGTTGGATGGTTTAAATCCTCAGGAGGTCAGCCCCTGTTGGTTTTTAGATTCACTGCTGCTTGGTCAGAGTTACAACACAAGAGGAACTGGTTTATTTATTTACAGCGCAGACACCTTTAAACTGCTGTAACCCTGTTAGCACGGGATTCCCCTTCTACAACTGAAAATATATGAAAAGAGGCTGGTTCACTGAAACCATTCACTAACTCACTCTTTACACAGAGAGTATTTTTAAGAATGTCTTCCGGCAGAAATGAGATATAGATATATATATAATATACATCATTTCCTATGGCTGCTTCACAATAAAAGCCTGCCTTTGTTTTATATGTTTGGGCGCTTCAAATGTGCAACAGCTGCAACAGGAAGTCTCCATTTAAATTGACAGCAATTTAAAACCCTGAGAAGACAGTGAACAGCAACTCTGATACCAGTGAGATAAAATTACACTGTATTACGCACTAGCATTGTTTCCATCCAATCCAGTGCTGGAGTGGCACAGTGCTTTATACTATATAGCTGCTATATAAAATAACAAAAACTGCTATACAATGATGTTAATACATTGAATGACAATTACAAAGTTAAAGAAATGTAACTATTTCCCCCAGATATAATGCAGGGAACAAATTAAATCAAATTAGATCGACACCAGATCACCAGGAGCCAAGCTGCTGCTCGGATGTAAACACAGCCAATGAGGAGGAGCTTCGAGAAAACGGAGAGCCGCATGCTTTCACCCTTAAACCAGAAGACAGCAGTTCCTCTAGTAGTTTGTTAGTTGTTGCATTGACACCGAGGTGCAGTTTATGGGGGCGCAGTGTGCAAGCTGTTGCCTGACTAGTGCCAGCTGCTCGGCAGTTAGTTTCGCAGCCGAGCCAGTCGGGCTTCTCATAAATCATGGCTTCAGCTGGGTCTGGTGTGCTGCGCCCGAACACACAAGGAGGTATCACAGTATCACAGTTCAACCCTTAGCGGCCCACCTTCCCTGGGGGAGGCAGCCAGAATTCACACACACACATGCACGTCGCACACACTCTCACTCATCTGGAAATACTGCAGGCCTACTGGAAATGCAGGGGAGGGAGGAGACATGCTTGAACGGGATTGTCTGTGTGAACATGGTTTTCACGACTGCATCCCCGTGATATCGGGTTTCAGCCCCTTGAGAAATATAATCTTTAACTTTCAGCACCGGCCGGATTATGAGCATTTCTTCTGGTTTGGCCTCGACCTTTGTCCCACAGAGGAGAGAGGATCCATTTACTTTCAATTCAGCCAATTTATGAAGTGCATTCTCTCCTAAAATACAGATTTTTTTAAAAAGGCATTTGCATTTTACTCATTATGCTGAGAGCAGGGGAAAGCTGTGGAGCAAGCTTGAATTCAAAACAGTGCAAGAATTACAGCACTCAGAGCCTGAGTGCCTCAACAATCTCCCTGCAGCTATTTAAAGATCACGACAGGAAGAAAAGCGAGGAACCCAAAATATGAACTGAGAAACAAAACAACAGTTTTACTCTCTCAAGAAATTTCATATTGATATGTGATGTCGATTTAATATTTATGAGTGAAAAAAAAGTCTCATAACTTCAGATGATTGATGAAATCAGATCAAATTCAAATCTGAATGGTCTCCAGCCTTGTTCCTAACATTGATGTCCGTTTCCCAGACGGATAAACATCGGGTCGCGGTACCAGGCGGAGGTGCCAGAGCTGAGGCAGCGGTCAGCTGTCGAGCTGGATCACCACGGCGCGGATCTTGTTTGGGCTCCGCTGAAAGAGCTGGAGGAAAAACCCGACTTCCAGGAGAAAGGTAAGAGAAGTACCTGACATGTTATCTCACAGGCTGTTACATCACCTCGAACCAAGAGCAGAGATTTTTTGTCACAGGCAGGTTGTTTGGTGCTGGAACAGGATGTTTTGTGCAGGATTTGTGAGCCGAGAGCGGCCAACTATTATTTCCTGTGGAGCCGACTTTCTCTTCTTCAGAGTCTCGAGTGATGTTTCTGATAAAGAAGTTGTTTTTTCGTATAGAAATCAAGACCTTCTCAGTTTCTGGTCATCCCGAGACTCATGTTTACCATTTCCCTGTTTGCACAATGCAGAAGTAACTATCCATGTTCATCACTGTAGAGATAATGATTTCAACATTTCATGATCAAGATGTCGCAATGTGGGACTGTTTCTGTGCCAGCAGTTTGAACTCTATACTAGACAATGCTGTATTGTTAAAATAAACTGTATTATGAGTTTGTATTCAGCTCATTCTACCTAATAAAAACTCAAAACTGTGTATTTTATACAGTTTAATATCATTTTATTCGAATATGGTTATTGCATTTCTATGTTGCCTATTGTTTCCCTTATAAACTTACTAAACACTGTTTGTAAAACTCACTATTTATCACCAACAATCTCTCTCTCTTTCTCTCTTTCAGTGGAAGACCTCATGCACATGGCGTGCTCCAGCGTTTTGTGTGGAGGAGGCACCAACCAGGAGTTAGCCCACCATTGTCTGTACGAATGCAAAGGGGACATAATGGTGAGTGTGACAGAACAATCCGTATTGATCAGTCAGGCAGGGATTTACACTAATAAAAATAAAAATGAACACGAGGCTGTGCTCAACGCGTTTAGTCATCTTCCCTTCTGACCCACATAGGAGCAAGATTTATCTCATGAAAACATCAATGTCCACATTCCCCTCATGTGATACAGAACATTTCAAAAGATTTCATATGTAAAACAATAAAAAAAAAAAATCACTCCTTCTATAAAATGATTGATCGCACAAAAAGTACTTTAGCTTATAGTTGTGTTTAGTCAGTATTAGGTTTGTTCTCTGTCTTTTGAAGCACTAAACCATTTTGAAATAAGATACTTAACCATTATTTTACAGGTAATAACATTGAATGAAAGAAAAATGCGTGGCCTTTTGAGCAGCCCACTCATGATTCTATTAGACATTTACCCCGAGGCCTTGATAGAATATGTTTCTATGTTTTCTAAATTGACAAAAGCCCATTACTGTAATGTAATCAGGTTGTTTTTGGCCTTCTGCACAAACCTGAAGCATCACGTAAACTGTTCGATTTCTTTCCAACTCCTGCTCCAGTGAACCTTTAACCTTTTTCTAACAGGGTTAAATGCACTTAAAAATATGAAAGCCACAGTTCAAACTTCTGCGACGTGGGCGCCGATAAATCTGATAATGGCCAGCTGCATGTAAATGCAAAGTGTAAAGTAATCAGACTGATGCCGTGCACACACACACACACACACACACACACACACGTGTCCTCCGACTTCCTGCCCCAGCTTGCTACCTCTCAATAACCTGGTTTCTTGTCCGCACGTAGATGTAGTGAACGTAATGGTGATGCCTTCATCTGAGCTGTCTGTGATTTTTGAACGGAAGTGACTGATCTGTAGAATTTCACTTTTGCTCCGAACTGAAACTCTGTGGTGTCCTGAGATGACTGACGACGGTTTGGTGATTTCGCCAGAGGCAGAGTGAGACCGCTGCGTGTGGAGCAGAGGAGCAGCACATGCTGTCAAAGAGCCGCCAAGATCAGTAATCAGACAACAGGATGAGTCAGGAACTATTTTGTTGTTGTTTTTTAACTAAAAAGAGGATTTACAGATTTGCTGCTTGTCTCTTTTTTTGTACTGAAAGGATAATATGTCTCAGTTGTGGACTTAATCATAATTTCAAAATGTCACCTGTGGCTTTAGGAAGCAGTGATAGGTGTTTCTGTTTGTTCTGTTCAGTTTATAGACAGAAAGATTTGTCTGTTTATCCTTTACAGCCCCAGTTGAGTGGTTCAGTGGAGCCTTGTGTCAGAAACTAAAGCAACACGAGGATTTCTACTTGCCAGTATTATGCAGTATATTGTCGCGCATTTCTTACTTGAAAGCAACATTGCTACATAAAACATGAAAGTCATAATTGTGCTTGAGGAAGGTTGGAATAAGTCCATAACTGTTCAAACTCGCAATCGTGCGACCAAACTGGTCAGATGGGTGCCCTACCTGCACTGTAGCAGTGATACATGCTGCGTCTCATAACCATTGCACCAGACCACTAATGACATCAGAGATCGTTATCAGGGATCGTTCAGTTTGCAGAGCATAAAGCCGAGGATGTAATCCTGCAAGAGCAACCAAACCTCATCTGTGAGTGACCACAGAGTCAAACAGCTCAAATAATGACTTGGGATGATAAATCTGACTGAGCTGCTGATTAGATTTCACTAAAAAAAAAAAAAAAAAAAGGAAAGAAGAGTGCACAGAGCTGGTTGTGGTAATGAGGCCAAATAGCTGTCACTGTTAAATGCTGCGAGGCAGCATCTCAAGTGGCGCTTTTCCTGGTCACATCACCCCCATTGAAATACCAACAATACAACATCAGATAGAGTCAGGCAGGGTGCTGTTTCAGAGGATTCAACAGAAATCAGTAGTGGGAGGGTTGGAACAATGGTTACAGATGAATGCTGGGATATTAAAAGCAAAAAAAAAGAAAAAGAAAAGAAGGCTGAGTATCTCAGAATAGCCGTGCTGCAGGAGACCAGCTTTTATCTGAACTGGTTTAGATGAAAGCTAAAAGATAATTTGACTTGCAAATGATGCTTATAATCAGGACTTCAAACAACAATTACTTTCAAACTTTATTATGATGTAATTCAGTTGAAAATGCATCAAGGAAATTACTTATATGACTTGTTTTGTCATTTCTAAAAGCCCAACAACCCCACCAAATTTAGTCTATTCTAAAAGGCCGCAAATTGAGAAGTTGGACACATCAGACAGTATCGTTGCACCGAATGATATAAAATAGTTTGCTTGAAAAACAAATATCATATAAATCCCACTTCTTCGTGCATAGACTATCTCTGTCTTGTATTTAAAAAATAGCAGATACTCCAAATAAACATTCAGTTTCAGAACATTTCACAGAGAAAACAAATGTTTGTGTTTTCACATCACAGTCTTGAGAGTGTCTCAAACAACAGTGTGATCCTGAAAAACCACTTCCATTGTTGAAGATGCACAATCTTGACTCAACGCCTGTTTCGGAGCTGTCAGTGCTGTGTGGTACTATACTGTTGGAGATTTCAGGCCCTAGCGACCAGCTCTGGTCCAGCGTTGTCAAGGAAACTATGAGGAGGGGGTGTGTGTATATATGTGTGTGTGTGTGCGTGTGCTGTCAAAGCGCCCACTCTCTGCAGTGGTCTCGTCTTTCAGCATTCATGCACAGTGAGACGGTTTCTTTTTTTTGACAATGCCAGAGAGCGTATCAACATAATATTCTACACTCAGGCACTTGATCCTTGCAGGAAAATGAGAGCGATGGTTATCTCGCTCCCTGGTTACCTGTGAGATTGACTGTATTTTTTACAGGTCTGTAAAGCACAGCTGGAGCAACCTAACAGAGTAAGAGTGGGCCAGTCGGCCTGCTTGGCAGGAGTGACCTTCTGTGTGGAGGCTCAACAACACTCACCAGTCCCTGTTGTGCGGTTAATGCAGCTAATGTGCCAAGTGGCTTCACTTTTAAGTAACGTCACCACTGTGTTGTTTTTCAGGCTGCCCTGTCGCTCCTGATGCTGAAGAATCCGATTTTCCCCAAGTCTTATCATCTGTCAAACTACCACTACTCAGGTAAACATTAAAAGAATATCTTTAATTAGTATTTCAAAAAAAGAATTCAAGAGTTTTTAAAAGTGTTTGCATTGTAAATGGATGTGTTTTACCCAGAGCTGAAACAATTAGTTTCAGTCATTAAAGTTCAAGGTTACAGATACAACTTTTTCATCAAAACGATTAATTTTTCAAAAATAATACATCCGCAGAATGTCTAGTGGGGTGCAGAATGAAAGTATTCATTTTCCTTTTTTTATATAGTATATAAATAATTGTATTATAAATTTAGACGGGTCCAAAATATTTACGTTGATGTCACGTGAGGTGGAGCTCATATAGGCTCTGTTGAGAAAATGGCATCGTGCTAATGCTAATGCTAACTAACGGTCAACCGGTACTGTAACGTTCCCGGTGCTGGCGTGATGCTGCGTGTTTGTCGGGTTCGTCTGCAGGGGAGTTGGTGTAAAATGATTCACATGTGTTTCCAGTCCAGCTGTCAACACCGGAGCTGCTGCTCGTTATGGTTAGCGTTAGCATTAGCTGTAGCTGAATTATACTTGTAGCTAACACCTTTGAAATCTGAAATCTGATTTTTAGAGAGTTGAGGGTGAACTTTATTATTATTGATCAGGACAATAATAGTTACTTCTTGCACCAACGCGTCCTGTGACAAATGATCTGTAACAGAAAGTTGACTAAACTGATTATCAGTCACTGCCTTAATCCTCCGGCCTCCTGTTTTACCTCATCTGTTAACCCCACCCGTCTGGTGCACAAAGAAGTTCACAATAAATACATGGGAAATGGTTGAAAATCCAAATCTTAGCCAAGATAAATTCTTAGTTTATGTTTGTGTTTATATTCATGTCACTAGTTAATCATCTCCCCCCTCCTCATATCCATCCGTTTACCAATAAACAACACTGGCCTCTCTAAGCCTCGGCCTATAAGCAACAGCAGCTGCAGTAGCGAGAGTGTGGTGTTGGTCGGTGGTGCCGGTGGGGGTAGAGAGGGACTATGGAGGATTGTCAGGGTCAACATGATGAGGGAAGCAGGGGAGGGGGTGAGTGAAATAGGGAGGAGGGGGGGTTTTACAGCATGCTAATCCCAAGCAGAAGACAAGGAGAGCCATTGTTTATCAAGTGATTTGAGTGAATGTGTGTGTGGTTTTTAAGAGAGAGGGGGGTGTTGGTGGTGTCGGTGGGGGGAAGTGAACTTGTCTGGGTCTCCCTCTCCCCCCCACACACACACCCAGAATAAAGCAAGATACTTACTTAAGTGATTAAGTGTTTATAAACCGGCTGCATCCCCTCTCCTCCCTGTTGAAACGTCTTCCTCTCCCTCCCTCAGGATCAGACAGCTGGACGGCGGCCGAGAGACGCCAGTTCAACAAAGGCATCACAGCGTACAAGAAGGACTTCTTCATGGTGCAGAAACAGGTACGCGTGCACTTTCGCAAAGGAAACCAAAAACAAAACTTTCAAGCACAGTCACGCTGCCACCTGAGTGGCCGGTCGCTGCAGTCGACAGAAGTTCCCAGGTCACACAGTGTTGCATATGATAATATCCTCTGCTGGGAAAAGGGAAATACAGTCACCCTGGAACAATGTGTCCTCCGCGTTTAATCATTTCCACTGCCGCAATCAATTTCTGCTTTTCCACAACAATGTAAAAGTATTTCATTTTCATATCCGTGACAGTAAATTCCTGACCTGTGGGAAACACAAAGATAAATCAGCCGTAGCTTTGATAACTGATGAGTTAAAAGAGTCAAACATTTTGTGATTTCAGCCTCTGGAACGTAAGATGCATTGTTTCACGTGTTAGTAAAGTATTCTGCAAGTTAATTAATAATTGATAAAGGTGGTATTTCCTGCTCCACTGACCAACTGCCAACTGTGGTTTGCATGAAATTAAAAATAAACATTAACAGAGGAAGTGTATGTGTGGGTTTTTTTTTTTTACAGGTGACCACCAAGACGGTGGCGCAGTGTGTGGAGTTCTACTACACGTACAAGAAACACGTCAAGATCGGCCGCAACGGGACGCTGATCTACGGGGAGGCGGAGCCTTTGGAGAGCAAGACGGCTGAGGAGGAGACGGACCAGAAGGTCAGCGAGCGCTGCAGCAGCGACAACCTGTTTTTATTGATACTATTAATAAAAGATGAAGCAAAGCCAAAGCTCCCACTTTAACTACAATTATGCAAAATATGGAATTAAAGGGACTTTTACTGAGAGCTAGAACAAGTCGATCTGGTTAGAAGTCATCAGAATAAATGGGTGTGTTTTACCACGCTGAGATATGATTAGACATGAAACAACAACTTTATATAGATGTGAAACTGTTGAATGTCAATTCAGAAATAACCGCTCAGAGTCTCTGTATTGATCGACTGAGCCTTCAAAGGAGCGCCGCGTGAAACCACTCCACCATTTATTCACATTAAATGCAGATTTCTTTCTTTTTTTTCTCAACCATGGAAACATTGTAGGTGCAGTTTGCTAGTTGTTATGGAAACTGTGCTACATATAGACATAAGTAACAACAACTCTGCAACTTCCTCATCATCTTAATCAAGCAACTCACTTTGCTTTTGTAGCATTTATTGCACTATAGAAAATACATGAAAATCAATGAGGTCCTCACGCTCTGTATTCCCGAACCTGCAGGGCTCTCACAGGCTGGAGCCGCAGCGGGAGGAGGACAGCAGGAAGTGGGAAGGATCAGCTGACAGGAAACAGGATGTCGGCCCCACCAGGGTGACACACGCGCTGCAGTCCACCGACAATGTGAGTGTGAAATTAAACTTTTTCACAAGAGAGAGGGAGGGGGGGGGGACTCCGCGTGGGAAAGGAACCAACAGCTGAACAAACAATTTGATAACACAATAAAGTAGATAAAACGATGGAACAGGTTTGTTTACAGATGAAGATAAGATGAAAAATGTTCTTTTGTTGAATTAAAAAATTCTGTTATTGGGAAATAGATTATTGTGCTTCGATTAAAGCTTGACGTGACGCTGCAGGTTTCCAGTCCCAGCTCCGTCACCAAACCCTGGAGCATGTGGAGGCTTTCAGTCATCCAGACATCCAGGCATCTTTCATTGTGCTGTGCATGTTATCTCTGTTGCCTTTTCAGTGTTTAATAGCGAAGCAGCATTGAATGACAGGAGGCTGGATGCTGCATGTAAAGACTTTGCTTGGATGTTTCTTCCGTTCATCTATAAATTAGCATTTGAATTCGAACTATCATGAGAGACATGATTATTATAAGATAGTTCAGGGTTTGTTTTCTTCCACCCTTTCTGCACAGACTGTTTGTTTTATAGATTATATGTGATTGACATGAGAAGAACTCGGCCACTTGGCTTTCTGTCACAGTGTTTCCTGGTTTAATGAGCTGGTTTTATTCTCTCTGTGCATAAAGGATCAGTGCTGAGATAATATATTGCTGTAATCTCAGTGGGAGGAACGAGATGTGCAGCTTCAGCCTTTATATCAAACTTAACAGTATTCATGTCAAGCGTATGTCGTGTTCAGAGTGTTACAGAAATGCTGTGAGGAAAGAGACCCAGCGTCCCCATTTGACATGTTAAACTGCCACCAGATAAGCACAACGGGGGGCATTTATTAAACCGCTCACCGCTAGAATGATTTTTATCAGGATGGTTATTATTTTTCCCACTGTGTGTGTGTGTCGTTTTGAGCTGCTCAGTGTGACGTTCACTGACCGTAGTATTTCTCAGCTCCGCTCCTTATTATTTGCTCTGTCTGTTTCTGCAGTACAGATGTGGCAAGATGCGTTTGACTAGTTGTCCTTGCATTAGAATTAGAATTAGAATTAGAAACTCCCAGTAAACTCTTTATCGCCGTAATAACATGAAAGCTATAAACTGACTAAACTGGTGACTGGTGAGCGACAAAACTAAAGATCTCTCCTAAACTCATAAGAAATGATATGAGCAATAAAAACAGAAAGATTTGAGGAACAAACCACCAATAGATCTCAGTGAGAAACCTCAGTTTGACTCTTCAGACTCAACCCATTTGTCCTTTTGAACTCTGCTGGACTCATCCTGGCGGCTGGGTGTTGGATTTGCTTCCCCCTGCTGGATGTTTAGTGTGCAGAACCTGACTGATATCAGCCCCCTCTGGATTGTGTAACTCCATTATGCCTGACGGTAAACAATGACTCGACAAGTATTGCTTATCCTTCTTATTTGCACGGCGTTGCATCATTTGGTTGTCAAAACTTCCGGGTTGTGCACGCCGGTGCTTTTTGCACCTATGAATGTTTACTGACACATGCCATGGTAACACTATCCTACATAAAAGGTGATCGTAAAGTAGGTGCAGGCTCATTATTTCCTCTCCTAACTGCCCGCGGTGACTGTGTTAAACTGGAGCTTTCATGTTAACCTCACCTCCTCTTTTATTGTGTGTGCAGCCTGGGACCGTCCTGATCATGAAGGGCCAGGAGGACTTGGGGAGGGACCAGCCGCAGCCGCTGTCCCGAGTCATCCACGCCCCGCATCCACCTCCTCCCAGCTCCAAATCGCGCTACGAAAGCAACGCACGCCGGCCGAACCCTTCGACGGGCAACAAGGGCTCGGCCCCCGCCGCCGCCGCCGGTCAGGAGGGAGAGTTCCCCTGCAAGAAGTGTGGCAGGTCAGTGGTCAGGAAAATGTCACGTCAGTCACTGCTGGAACGCTGCCACGGCTTTGTTTACTTATGCAGAGCTTGAGCAGCCGTCACTCGAGTTACATAAACAAGCCTCAGACCCGACTATCCAGATACAACGTGCAGGGTTTCTGCAGGAAGCACTCCTAATGCCACTGCCCACTTGGAGTATGGATTAGTAAATAGAGGCGAGTGTCTCGTGGTGTCCGTTTGAAAGAATCAGACCGTCCTGTCACGCTTTGATTAAGTAACAGCTCGTCCTCTGGCAGCACTGGACCTGCTATTGCCAGCCGTGTCCTAGCAACTGAAACACAGAGTAGACACGGCACATCGCGCCACTTCTACCCAGTGACATGACAAGATCTACACTCTGGCTCTTTAAATACTCACACCGCTCTTTACCACCAGAGTATCCACCACCACAGAGGCTGCAGCGTTGTGACACATTAAGTCCAACCTGCTTTATCAATCAGTCAGGAAGTGCAATCATTCAGATATACATTGGTTTCAGATTTTATAATAACATATGGTGCAAATGAGGGAAAAAAATAAAATAAAAAAAACGGGGAGAGAGTGGAGAGAGAAAAAAGACCCCATTTTCAGCTTAAGGTCAAGTATGAAAGAGTTTGTTTGTGTTTTTGTGCTCGCAGCAACAGATCCACTACTGTGTTTTTATTTTAGAGCTAAACTGCTCAATTAGGACAGAAATGTGAGCTTCAAACTTTATTATAATCTCAAGTGAAACATTTTCTGGTGCCGGTTTATTTTCAGCTTCTTCTCTTGACTGTAAACTGAAAATCACGAGGACAAAATTGCCAATTTTAATATATCTTTAATGGAAATTAGTTGACCTTTAAAAATAATGTTTTCAGCGCATGGATCATTGATAATAAAAAAAAATGTTAGGTTGTTGTTTTCTTCTTTTGCTGTCCCAGAATCTGAAATGAAAGAGTAGTGGTCTGTCGGTCTGTCAGTTGTCCAGTCATCCCCATGCATCACACTGGACCTTGACCTCAATGTCAAGAAACAGGAAATGCATTGGAGGCCCCTAAAAGGAAGTGCTGAACAGTATACAAAATAATATGTGTGTTTGATATAAACAGCGATGTTACAAAAAACTCAGCAGTTGTAATGTGTTGTGTCCAAACCAGCCCACGGAGGTCTGTTCCACTCTCAGACACTGATCCAGTCATTTCCTCTGCATCGTCTCTCTGCATCCAGTGCAGTGCACATCGATCATGATTAATGACTGTTGGTCACATTGACATTTATTGTACACTGTTATTCCCAATGCATTATAGTAACCATCACTATACATTTCACCAGCACTCCCGGTATAGTGGACTGTATACAGTATAGTGGGAGCATATTAACTTATGCAGTTGTTTTTTCCTTTGCTCTGCACTGCATCACCTCATTTAAATAAATTAGAGGCATGCACTTTTATTCCAGGCAGTGATAATGTCAGCCTGTGTGTGGCCTTAAGTCCTGCTGACTGCTCTGCTGCACACGCTGACATTTTGTTGGTATATTGGAAAATTCATCAGGGGGCCATTATACGTTCACTAGGGATAACCATTCTGATGTTACTATCAGTTTCCTTTGCTTTACGTCTTATTTATGTTTCTACTGTTTCGTTATTAATAGCCAGGGTTCCTACGTAAGTATGGAAAATGGAAACTATTGTATGGAAATATCTTAATACTTATCTGGGTTTGGTCTTATCTGAAGTTATTTGAGTTAATTGTTTTGTATGCCGTATCGCACCTGGTTACAGTCTCCTGGAAATTATTTGGTGACATAATGGCATATAAATTCATAATAATGAAAACAAACTATGCCTAATTCATTGACATGATACACATCTAATTACTCAAATGTCACAAATTATTTGAATTCTTTTTACTGAGAAGTCTGGAAAATTAGGATCTGGAAAAAGTATGCAATTTTGAAATTTCAGATGTGTAGGAACCCTGGATAGCTCTTTGACCCCCCTTCTGTCCTCGTTGTGCAGGATTTTCTACAAGGTGAAGAGCCGCAGCGCCCACATGAAGAGCCACGCCGAGCAGGAGAAGAAGGCCGCAGCGCTGCGTCAGAAGGAGGCCGAGGAGCGGGCGGCGGCGAAAGCGGCAGCCGAGGCCGCCGCCATCCTGGCCGCCCGGCAGCAGAACGGGACGCGGCAGGCGAGCGGGGACAGCACCAACGAGGACTCATCGGACAGGGAGGACGAGGACGATGAGGACTGGCAGTGAGAGAGAGGAAGGCCGGACACTGATTGTGGAGCGGCTTGTTCTCTAGAGGAGGAGGAAGAGGAGGAGGAAGAGGAACTTTTTTTTAAAAAAAAAGAAAAGACATGAAGAATCCCTCCTGTGAACTCTCTGTACATTTTGTGGAACAAGAAGACTTCCGTTGCTTGGCACATTCAGGGACAGATTTCCTCCTGTGTATGCGTTTGACTGGGAATGTGTGGACTTTGTGTGTGTGTGTATGTATGTATGTGTGTTTGTATGTGTGTGTCACCAACGCCCCTTTACTCTGCTTAAAAAGCTTTTCAGGAGTTACCTCTCTTGGTCACAGGGCTCGCGGTCAAATCAAAGCCATGCCGCTCCTCTCGGCGCTGTCCTGCCCTCCACGCCAGGCCGCGGCTTCCTTCCCCTCAGCACTTTGAGTCTCGCTCTGCTCCGTTCGTCAGGCGCGGAACTCGCTGGACCCCATTTTTCTTCCCCTCTTTTACTCGATGAGCCACAGCACGCGCTGGCTTAAGCTGCGTCCCAACTTTCCGGCATCGGATAACGTTTTTTTGTTTTGTTTTGTTTTTTGTTGTTTTTTGACGATACGAACGCTGAAATCTGACAGCTGGGGGTCGTGGTGGTGGTGGTGGTGAAGGGAGGCGAGGTAACGGAGGATGGTGAAGACGGACAGACGAGTGGACGGCCTGTGTGAACCGTCTGAAGCCTCGAGGGGGTTTTCGACGCTCTTTTGCATTCAAGGCTGCCAAAAGCTTTTCTCAGACGCATGATGTCCGCCACAGTGGGTCCCCTCCCTCTGTCTGCGAGCGTTGTTCATTTTGGGCTTTAGTTCTGTGAATCCCCCCCCCCCCCCCCACCTTCAGCCCTCGTCACTTTTTATAGTTGAGTTTGTTCCTCACTGTTGATGCCTTGGATGTTTAATGCTTTTTATCTTGAAATGACAATCAATTTTACACTGTTGTTGTTTTTTTATATGATATATATACAGGTAAATGTTACTTTTTTTCTGCCTGTGTAGCTATATATGGTTATTGTTGTTGTTTTTGTGAATATTCTTGTTGA
This sequence comes from Decapterus maruadsi, assembly GCA_030347415.2. NCBI lineage: Eukaryota > Metazoa > Chordata > Actinopteri > Carangiformes > Carangidae > Decapterus > Decapterus maruadsi. The sequence continues at coordinate 20,218,019 of CM064887.1, read as the reverse complement.
TGATTATTATTATTATTATTATTATTATTATTATTATTATTATTATATCCTGGTTTTGGCTGCAATTTAATTGAGCGCTTTTTTCTGTACTTGTCCATTGCTTTTTTTTTTGTTTTTCTTTTCTTTATTTTTCTTTCTTTCTTTTTTATTTAAACAAAAAAAACAAAAAACAAAACTAATGCTACTTGCTGCCTGTTTATAACTGTGAGATTTTTTTTTTTTTGGGAAGCCAGACATGAAGAAAAAGGCAGAAATGTATGTGCAATAGAACAAGTTGATCCCCTGTTACCAGAGCGTCCAAGCCTCCCCACCCCCACCCCCATCCCCATCCCCTCCGTGTCACGCTTGCGCCCGGCTGCTCTGGATGCCTCGCTGTCAACTCTGTAACTGATAGGAGGCACCGACTCTGCAGGTCTCTATAGATACACATACACAAAGTGGGGAAAAGACGACAAACAGCACAAACTAATTCTAGGCACATGCTTGGAAATAAATATCCGCGTTCCCGACGGAGCCGCGGTCGACTTTTGCATTAAAGAAATGCAAAAAAAAGAAAACATTGGTCAAACCAAATTCAACTCAAGTTTTTACAGGTTTTGAACTTGTTTACTCCTCTTTGACGCTTTGTTTACTAGTTTGGATTCACCTCAAACTGTAAATTATTTATCGTGAAGCAACAGAGATGAAGAAGACAGGAAGAAGCGATCTTTACCGCAAACCACACGACTCAAGTTTCACTTTTTTTGTTTTTATAGGTCATTTTTAAGGGAGGTTTTGAACTGACTGAATGTTTGTGCTCCTGTCCTGTCAATTTCAGTCAGAGATTTACACTTTTCCCACAGACTGTTATTAATTCTTCCAGATATACTGTTATAAACAGGCACTAAGACAAACTTAACTGTAATACACTTTTTGTCAGTAACATTTCACTGTCATCAAAAAGAAACAGACCTTTAAATGCAGAAGCATTCATTTCTGCAGACCAAACGTCAGACAGATGCTGCTGTTTTTTTGTTTTTTATCAGATCAGTTCGACTCTAAACTGAAACCTTTCGTACCAGGAGGATTCATAATATTGATTCTCTATCTTGCCTGCACACAGTGGCCGCCGCTTCCTTTAATTCGGGTCGTGGTGACACAAACACACTCCGTTGAAACCTCGACTTTGTGGGTCAGCTGTTACCGAGAGGCTGATTCAGCCCATGTATGAGTGAGATGACTTAAAAGAGAAAACGTGCAATTATTATCAACATTTGATCGTAGACTTGAGTACGGTGGTGGTGTTGTTTTGGAAAGAATTTATTATCCAGCATCAAAAAACATGGCGGCTGTTATCAAAAGGCCGATATCATCTCTCTGTATTATCGTCAGTCTGACCCTACTATGTGTATCTATGGTTGCCTTTTGCTCTGTTTACCCTGTTGTTGCTGATAGCAGGCACTGGATTGGACTATGGAAACGGCATGTTTTGATCTATCTCTCTATCTCTCTCTCTCTCTCTACATATCTCTTATGTTAAGCCCTTTTCGGCTTGGAGCCAGCTTCTGTTGCCGTAGCAACAAATGGGTTAAAGGGTTATTTTTCCTTTAAAGGACAAACCACAGTGGGGAGTTGGGGGAGAAACGGCTCCAGTTACCAGTTACTCCACAAGTTAAATCTGGGTCTATGCACAGACTGTGTGTGTGTAAGTGAGCGTGTGTGTGTTTTGATGAGTGGACATACTGTTTGTGTGTGAGTGTGTGTGTGTGTATGAGTGCTTTGAGGTCTAATGTTAAACTGTATGCCAGTCAATGGAAAAAAAAACAAGATTTGCAGACTGTTCACATGTTTGGTATGTTAATTTATATTTCCTTTTTATTTGGGCTTGTCTTGAGGTTCTCTTTGGGGGAAGTTGTCATGGAAAAAGGTTTTCAAGCTGTTGACATCGAGGCCACGACTCTCAAACAGCTGTAAACGTTCCTCATTTCATCCAGTTGGTTCAAGCAATTTTGGGGATTAAAAAAAAAAAGGTTTATTTAGCTAAAGATTAGAAAATATATATGAATGAAATTCTATGTTTGCATACTTTTTATGCTATTTTCATATGGGGTTCACACTAATGATGAAAACAGAAAGGAATCTCAAGTGCTTTTTACTACAGTGTAACTTATTTGTTCCGATTTGATTTTTACCACCTGTGTTTTTAGTAATGATTCATGAAGCACTGTATATTAAAGTTTTAAAATATTCAGCAAACTTTTGAATGTGTTGCTTTTCTTCCTCTCTGTGATCTCACTTAGACTGATAATGTTGAATTCATTCCATGCAGGTTTTGTTTGACTTGCACAGGGGGGCGGCAGCATCGGTGCAGCCGTTCATGCAGTGGAGTACCAACAAAGAGCAGAGGGGGGCGCCGTTGTAACGCTGAAGTCTCTGATGGCTCTCACAGCTTCATTTGAGATGTGGAGAACGAAACCCAGCTAAATCTGGTTCTCATATAGCAGTCTGATGGGTTAGAGGTCAGGTCGACTTTATTTATTTTATTTTATTTTATTTACAGTCTGGAGAACATGGTCTCCTTCTTCTTCCTGTACTTTTATCCTCTATGTGATTTTAAGTTCACATGGGGTCACAGCTGTAGTTTGACTCATCTTCTTATTCATTTCACAGGAGCTCAAAAGATATAAATGACATTTTACCAAAAACTGGATCCTGAAATGATCATATTACAGTTTAAATCATGTTAAACATCCGTATGAACCAAGAAAAATAACACTATATAAATGAAATGTATCATTATTCTCATTATTGACAAAAACTCACTTCACATCAGATCAGACCTGCTGTTGTTTTTTCCTTGCCAAACAAAAAGCAGTTGTACAGGATGGAAAATGTAAAGGTTCAGGCCTGTATAGGAGCCACGTCTTTGTGTATATGGGCTGTGACTGTGTAGGATCTGACACTGAGGATGAAACGACGAAGGGGAACTGCCAACTCCCACTAGCTCGCACCGGGGCGAGCAGCAGGGCAGTCCGGGAAAGGCAAACAAGAACAGCATGCGGCTCAGATGTGTCCTCGTCTACTCTTTTTGCCTGTTCCAACCCGTGGGAGGAGGTGGAGAAGAAGGAAGAGGAGGAGGAGGAGGAGGAGGAGGAAGACAAATAGGAGGGATGGGAGACAAAAGATGGGAGAGAAGAGGCATCTCTGACTTTTTATCTGTCCATCTTACAGCTGGAGAAAATTAGAGATCAGAGTGAAGGATTAGAAGATTTCAGCGGGAAACACTCGATCACAAAATTCCATAAAAGCTCCTTCACATCCAACTCGGTGTCGTTTTGACTTCGTCTTCGTGCATTCGTCTTTTACATTTGAAAACACAGTCCTGAGAAATTCCTCAAAATTAATGATAACTTATATAAACGCGCTGGTATTGCAGAGCATCCATCAAGTAGTCACATGGAGACCACAGGTTATTTATCACATCCCTCATGCAACCAGACTGTCTCCAGTTCCCCCCTCAAGGCTCCCACAACATATCCACAGAGAGCCCGCTGAATGTGACCAGGTGCTCTGTGTGTGTGGGAGTTACAAAGAGGAAATTAATAGTGGATTTTTTTTGTTTGTTTTTTTGCCCTTTTTCTCAAACACTCATCAGTTCCATCATTATGCTTCAAGCTCAGTATGATACTGTTTGTTCCTGGCCATCAGAGCTGCATGAGCCCAGCAGAAACCTGAATGAAGCCAGTAATCCTGCCAGAAAGCCTGGACTGATCTTCCATCGCATGTGTGGGATAACAGCTAAAATCTGTCGGACGTTTCCAGAGAAGGCTGCAACTATAAGGACTCTTTTAATCTATAAGATGTTAGAAAATAGTGAACAATGCCTCTGGTGATTTACCCAAGATTCCTATTGATGATAGGTGGTTTAGTACTAAAATGACTCCCAGACGACATCCACATTTCATTCTTAAAAAAAGGTTTCAGTTCTGTCAGGATCTGGCAGTTGGAAATGTGGCTGTCGGATTACTGTTCCCCCTGCACTCAGTATGACGAAAAGATCAGAAATCATTCATATTACTTCTTCCACCTATGTGAAATAAACCCTGTGAATTTCAGCCTGATAAACATCCAGGGCCGGCCCAAGCCTCCATGGGGTCCTAAGCAGAATTTTATTTTGGGGCCCTCTATTACTGCCAATAATATTGATCATTTACACACCTGCTAACTTCATCATCCTAGCTTGTCTTTTTTTTTTTTTTTTTTTTTTTTTTACCCAGTCTTTGGTTTTTAATCTGAAATGGAACAAAAGGTGGATTGGATTGGTTTACACTTCATGTTCAAAGTGATATAGTACTAAATGAGATACTGAACTATGGTACCAGAGTCGAGTCGAGCTGGTACCATAATGCGGCTTTATAGGCCTACATCTAAAAATAACAAAATAAACCAATAGACCATGTATTTCCTGTAAACACATCATCTGCTTTTTTTATTTTCTGGTTTTAAATAAACTGCAAAAACAGTCTGAAGTGTAACAGCAACAATTAGGGTTTTTGTAATTACACAGAATTTCTCTAGGGATTGACAGAAGTTATGCAGTAATAATAATAATAATAATAATAATTTTATTTATATAGCGCATTTCATACACAAAGTGCATCTCAAGGCGCTTTAAACAAATCATCAAACAATTAAAAACAGTATTAATCAGTCAATCAGTATTAATCAGTATTAATCAACAATCACAACAATGACAATAAAACAATGGCAGTAATAAAACAAAACAATCATACCAGTAAAATTAGGCTAGGTTAAGACAAATCAATTTAAAATACCATACTCAGATCCCTAATTATAAGTTCTATTAAAAGCTCTATTAAAAAGGAATGTTTTAAGTCTATTTTTAAAAACAGAGAGAGTATCAGCCCCATGGATTTGACTTGGAAGTTGATTCCAGAGCAGTGGGGCTTGATAACAGAAGGTATAGTATAACTTTAAAACAGGTAATTGCTCTTTGCAGCCCCCTAGTGGTCATAGGGCCCTAAGCAGGTGCTTAGTTTGCTTAACGTCATAACATTGGGGTTTCATGAACAATATTGATTAGACACCTTCAGAGTTGTTGTTGTAACCATTGTTTTAAAATCACTATTTACAACAGAAGAACAAGAAATTAAATTGTTGCTGAATAAAAAATCTAATGTTCCACCAATTATTTCAATACTGGGTGCAAAGTAATACTGGAGATTAGAGAAATAGTGGTGTTGTACAAATAGACAGAGATGCAGAGGAGGGAGGAAGGTGCAAAGTGTGTGAATCAGACTAAACTAATGTTGGTGTGCACTGTTAAATTGCTCTCTTACAGGGAGGCCTTTGTTATTGAAGCTGCTAGAAGCCTAATTAGAAATGAGGCATGTTTGCCAGATTCTTAGCCTTTGGCTCCAACAGAGGAAAAACATGACTGATGCACCAAAATGTTTTTTTCCTTTTTGGATATCCAGACAGAGGCTCAGAGGCCTGGCTAGCTCATTATCTACCCCAGCACAGAGGCTTCCTCCTGGGCTTGGAGTTCCTGATGAATCCGCTCTCTGTGTGTGTTCACAGGGAGCTGGCTGCCATACAAATGTTCATGGCAAGCAGCTCCTCTTTTCTGCACACACTGGTTCCATATTAGCAATTACAACGCCAGAGGGCCTATTTATACACATCTGCTGAGATGGGGCGCTGCAGTGGAAACAGATACATCCAGCAGCTCTAATCAGCTACAGAGCAAGCCTGGTGAATGAGATGAGGGGGAGGTCGAGAGAGGTTGGGGGTGATGTAAAGGAGGAAGAAGGACCAGGGGGGGTTTATAGAGGGCTGGAGAGGCAAAAATAAGCAAACAAAAAAAATAAGTAGCAGGAAAGGATGGAGGAAAGGAATCAAGGAGTGGAAAAGGGAGGGATGTGAACCGATAGGAGTATCATCAAGACAGCCACACAGCTTCAAGTGATGGAAATGAAGACCAGATTCTGCTCAGTCACCACTGCCACAGTTCTCATCCCTCCGACGCCTGAGTGATCGGCCGCCACAAATGAAACTCTGCTGGATTGAAACGTTCAGGCAGTTTCCAACAGGACACCAGGGGAAGTTTCACGGGCCCTGAATTTCTATTTCTCAAGGCAAGAGGCATGTTATACAGATTTTTCAGATGCTGCCCTTTGTTCATCTTGAGCAACTTACAGTGATGATGATGATGATGGACTGTGTTACTAGGGAACAAGTTTAACTACGGTGACCTGATCCCGGATCCGATAAGGATAAAGCCTTCTGTCTTTCTTTACGGCCCTTAGAGTGAGATTATACTGTATAAAAACGTCAGTCTTGTAGTTGTGTCTTGAAAACCAGCTAATACAAAAAAATCCCTAGAGCTAGTCAAAATGTTTCAATCTGTGTGACATTGTGGGACCAGTAAGAAGTAAAGGAACACTACAACATTTTGGGATTCATGGTATCTGCTTTCTCACTGATTATTAATGGCAACTGATACAACTCTCATAACTTTATATGTAAAGATGCAGCAAGGACATGGTTAGCTTAGCTTAGCATAAAAGGAAACAAGGTGGATAATAGTGTTGCCACCCGTCCCGTTTTTCCCAGAATTGTTCTCTTTTTTCATCATCTGTCCTGGGAAAAAAACAATCTCTCCCGGGACACAAGTCACAAATCCAAGGTGGCAACCCTATGGATACAGCTGGTCTGGCTCCACCTTCATATTTACCGTATGAGACTGTCCTCTATTTAAAAAAAAAAAAAAACATATTCAAAAAAACAAGTCCAGGCATAGGCCATGCATGCAGCATCTTATTATGACCGATAGTTACATTGTATTGTTAGATGACATCTAGTTGGGAAAGGAAGTAGAAAACTTAAACAAAAGTATTATCATAATTTTACATTGGAAAACTGCAAATTATCATCTTGTGATAACCTCAAATTCATACTGCAATCTCTCAGAAGGATCCCAGACTTTAAAAGAAACATTTTAATAGTTTTAGTTTCAGCCATCTTCACAGAGTTCTGTTGAAGCATGGAAGCAATTATGTGTTTAGACTTTACGCTTCAACAACCTTGTAGAGACTTGCTTCGTCTGAACTACTTTTCAAAGCAAAAAAGCATGTCTGACGTTCATATTAAGAATTAGTAATGATGGTTTTAAAACCATATTTAAAGACTGTTTTTTTTAAGTGGGTGATAAGTGAATGGTTTATTTCCTGTCCACGCTCCAAAGTCACACAACCAGATTTAAAACTAGAAGAGTAGGGTGGAAACTCTGAGTGGACCATGTGTGCATAGACTAAAGATTATTTTCTCAACCACACTTCATAATTTTCAAGTGGTCTACAACGAAAAGTCCAATCTCGTGGAGAAGACAGATGTTTGGTAATAGCGGAGGCATGTGCGTGTGTCCGTATTAAAACGTGATTTTTATGACTTTCACGGCTTCTCGCATCTGATACAGTTTTACAGTCTTCATGGTTACACTCAAGGCTTTGAAATACGCCGCCTATTTCTCCAGTTGTGTTGTGTTGTGTTTTTTCTCATATTGTCTGTTTTACTGAGGGGAACATGAGAAATATCCTGCAATAAAAAAAAAATCCAATGATGGCCAGATGTGCTGTGGTAATCTAAAGTCTTACCCTAAGTACAGATCCTCTTTCACAAGACTTCATGAATCTGCCGCCGCACAACTGTAACATCTCATACAGGAAGCAGTGAAACTACATTTATTTGATCGCTCTGCCTAAGTACAAATTACTGTCTTTGGGAAAAAGCTACAGTAGAGCAGTTTAATGCTTCTAATAATCCAACTAGAAAACATCTTTGCAGACGTTTTGAAGCTTGTGCTTTTTGTCAGGCCATCATTGAATAAGAACCTGTTCTTAATGACTGGTTAAATAAAGGTTAAATTAAAAAAAATAAAAAAAACTAGAAAAATCAGGAGGTGTGACTCCTGATTTTAAGGTCATGGGTTTGATTCCCATGGTTGCACAGAAAAGCTAATCAGTACCTACCCTACCAATACAATGCCTTCTGTTGTGTTCTATACCAATAACAGGACAGGGTATTAGTACTGTACAGCACTTTGATGGAAAGTGCTCTATAATTAAAATCATTATTATTGAAGAATAGCATTGGCTTTGTCTGTTTTTTTTTAAAAACAATAGAAGACAGAGTGAGACATGGAGGTAAACAGGCTTGCACCTGGCCCCTGCCTCCCTCAGGTAGCCGGAGACCAGCAGCCTTATTAATCTTAGTCATGGTCCCTGCAGTATGGCTCACGTTAGTCTTGAAATATATAATTTACCAAACCCAAGGAAACAAAAGTCTACGAGGACAGGTGATGGTTCCAGTGATGAGGCAATGGAGTCCATTGAGAAGCAAAGTTTGGAGGCTTAGCGTGGGCGGACAGGAGACAAGGTTGGATGTGGCTGGCTGAAAGAAACAGGAGGCAAGGGTATAGCAAGTGCTGAATCTTGAATAAAACGAAAATGAACAAAGAACTACTTCAAAGTATGGATGTGAGTGAAACATGACCATGGAGGGTGAACAAACAAGCTGGCGGAGAATGGGTGAATGAGCTAGGTCTTTTCAACTGTGCAGGAGTGAATGATGGGCTGCAGGTGTGCAAAAACTGAAAGTAGGTCAGTCAGGCCCAACCTAAGACACACAGAAACACGCAGGGGGGTGGAAACAGTAGGAGGCACAAGGTAAACAGGAAAGTAGCAACATCCGAACATAAATACTTAATGGATTGCAATGAAAGTTTACACATTCATGCTCCCCAGACGATGAACCCCAGTGACCTGTGATTGCTTTTCTGTTAATCTAGCAACAATTTTATGGTTTCACTATCAGCTTTAAGTGCTTTGTGTGTTAAGTGGTAATTATCTACTATTACATTGTGAACATGGCAACTGTGCTAAAGCCTATGTGAGCTCCATTTATGAGGAGCTTATATAGGCAACAACTGTACCTCCTGATTCAAGGGAGTGCATGCAGCCTCTCTTGTGTATTGTGCCTGGATTGTGTTACAGCTATTGCACAACTGTGGGAGTTTGAGCTCAGTTCAGGACAGCGGGGTGATGTGTGTTATTGTTTCCAGCCCATTCATCACAGTAGGTACTTGGAGATGATGCTGTGTGCATGGCTTTCCTGTTTAAATGTCTTTTGGTCAAACCACCACTAGGAGACAGCAGAGTCAGAAAGTTGCAAAGCTTACACAGACAAGTAGTTGTTTAATTTTGGATGTTTAAATCTGTTTATTCTTTGGAATTAGTTTTATTTCTTTGTCTTTTTGGTGATCTTTTGTTAATATTACAATTATGGTATCACCTAATCTGGACTATTAACAGCCTAACAGGCACACCCAATACTGTCTATTCCAGAGAATGGATTTATAACATGACTTGAAGAGCCATGCCCATTGCCCACCCATGTCTGCGTGAATACTTGAGTTATGAAAGCCATGAGAGATGCTTCTACACTTATTTTCCAGTCCTTAATAGGTTTATGGGTCTAATTTTACAGCTTCATGACTGAGGGGCTCTGATTCATGCTGACACAGCAGGTCTTCACTGGGAAATAACCCTGGCTTCCCCCTCCTCCTGCTTTGACAGAAAGAGAAAAAAAAAGAAAAAGAAAACAGGCAACACTTCACTTTAAGTGCAGCGTATGGCAGCACAAGTGCTTAATAAATGTACATGATGGTCTCATTAGGAAACGATCATGCACTTTAATGCATCAGGCTTCAGCATTGTGAATTAAGTGTCCTGTAAGACTATGTGGAGCCAGGAATACATTTGGTCAGTGCTTCTTCTTTAATTAATCATATCTCGTGCATTTATGCATTACCAGCCTATTAACGATCACATTTTAAGCACCGGGACTCCTCGTGAACACTTTACTGATGCTGCAGGTTTCATGCAAACATCTGGACATGATGTCGCCATGACTACAAAGATGCAGTATTTCCTGTGTGAAAAAAAAAGCAGAGTGAGCGAGAGAGAGATTTGAATACCAAAATGAGAGCTATAATTATCAGAGGAGGAATCTCAACACACTCCACTAGACCATGTCCAAACACTGGCTATTCAGACACAGCAGAAACCATTCCCCTCAAAACCCACTTCATTCTTCTCTCTCACAGATGCATGCGTCAACTTCTTTCTTTATTGTAGTATTTCATGTCCACAAAAGGAGTTCTTGTGTCAAAAACACAATAGAAAAGACTGAAAATGTGTATAGCTTGTGATGCTGACCAGTATATCGAAATAAAATGCATAAAATATGTGATTAAGCTGTTTAGTTTTGCATCTTGCAGCCAGTTTGGGGGAAGAAGCTGAAAAAATGCTTCGCTGCCAAACATCCCCTGCATGTTTTCATCAGCTGCCTCAGTGTCTGTGGCCTTGGTCGAGATTTTCCTGTGACACTGAGCGACTTTTGTTGCAGAGAAAAAGGGTGACAGCCAGACGGACGGGCACACTGGCTTGTCTGTTGGGGCTTGTTTGTGTCTGTTGCCATAGCAACTGTCAGCCTGCGATGGCAGAGGCGCGGTGGAAGCAGCGGCTGCTACGTGATTCATGGACTCCGAGGGCGGCCGAGCAGAGCAAAGGTTTGGCAGCCGAGCCGAGAAAGAACCAGAGAGGAAGCATCTGGTGGATCTGCACAGACTCAGCCTGGCCTCAGCTGCTCCAGCTGTTACCCACAATGCACCAGCAGGAGCCAGGTTTAAATCCTCTAAATCTGTGCATCATAAGAATATATTGACTCAAATTAAACTTGACTTAGGCTGAGAGTGAAAGTGAATTCTCGAGTTTGGGAGCAGTGTTACCATCAGGTTGATTTACAATCTGACGCACAAAATCTTCCTCAGCAGATCCATCCGCCACAAAACCAAAGATGATAAAACTGTGTGTTTCTGAGCAGTTTCCAAGATGAAATTATGTGATGTCATGAAAAGTGAAATTGACAAAACACTGCAACTTACAATGGAGAATATACTTGTTCTCTTCATCTAATTGCACTGATGAGATTTGGTTTAATTTGTACTGATGGATTCTTTATTTCTGTTTCACGACTATTATCATTATAACTTACTACATTGTTGGAATTGGTTTATTTCAGGAGATTCATGATGAAAAGCAGAGTTCATTTCTCCTTTGTGAAAAAAACAGCTACTAAATGGATCATAAGTGAGATTATTATGTCATCAAGTGTTTCTTTATGTGATGAGAGGCTGCAGTAAGGGCATTATATTAATAAAATATTGATCATAACTTTATAAGCTATGCAATAATCAAGAATAAAACATGGTGTTACTTGGCAACACAGGTCCTTGAAGGATTAAAGAGTCTAATTTTAGTAAATAAAATGCTGAACATTCCCATGTGTTATGGGTTTAACTGGATCAGGGAGCTGAGATTCAATTATACAGAGCACACTGGCAAATGAAAAGAGGAGCTTTCATTGATGGATGTTTGTCACATGAAGGATAAATAAAAATGACACAAATTTTTAAAAAGTGTTTTAATCAGAATGATCATGGGGGACCAGAGGACAACCACTTCATGACTACATCAAGAAATACACAATCATCTTCAGAAAATAGAGACAAAAAAAACTAAAAACATGAAATAAAAACACATGCAGTCAAAATGTTTCCTCTCAATCAGAGCGCAGTGTGTGTGTGTGTTTGCTGGTTGTTGATGGGACATGGTGACCTCTGCTTCGATCTTGTTTCCAAGCAACATCTTTACTGCGACGCCTGAACCTGAGAACGAGTCAAAACACACGTCAGACAGGTGCAAAGTACATGGATGGATTTTCCTGTGGGTGATGATGTCTCTGTTTGGCTTAACAAATATTATGTAAATGTATGGCGGGAACCTAATGAATGCACGTAAATGCAAACGAAAGAGCTTCTGAAGAAATGGATGATACCTTTCTATTTATATGTGTGGCTCTCAGCTCCACCACGGCCGAAACCTGAGAGGAGAATAAAAGAGGAATTAACATTTACACCAGAAATTAAAAAAATCAATAGGAAATGAAAGTAATAGCTGGAAAAAATCTGACACCAAATTCTTGCTGTTTCCTCTGGGGTGTTGCATAACACGTGCTTCGTATCAGGTGACATATCAGCTTCAGCATTATCACATACAAAACCCAGTCCACATGATGGGCGTTAACTGGACAAGACAAAGTCTTATGACCAATAAAGGTGATTGAGCCTTCACAGCTGCTACAGCAACAACTGTCACTTGTTTTTTTGTGTGTTTTTTTTTATTACACTGTTTTAAAAGTGCAGATGTTGTGATTGCAGCATCAGCGGGGGTCAAAGAGTTCATTCACTGTGTAAAAAAACAGAGAATGTGCTTACCTTTAGGTCCAAACAATGCAGCATAGCAGGGGTTGTTACAGTATGGCTTGCCATCATGCTGTAAGAAGCAGAGTCAAATGTACACTTGGTTAAATATTAAAGTGACACATGCAGAGGAGTGAATGTCACATAAAATGAGACTCATGAAATCATTTTCAAACTTAACTTTTAAGCCTTTGTAATGAGATATGATCAGCTCATAAACAGATTGCATTGTCAGTAACAACTCAGTCCGTGGCTTTTAGTTAATTAATCTTATTGAAAAATGAACTGTACAGTAGATTCCCTGCAACCCTGCAAATGTGATTCACAGTTATAGGATGTATAGTATCAGTGTTGTGTAATCCTGATTTCTCACCTCTGCATGTGAGCCTGCCGAGAGCGTCTTGCCGCACTTCTCACACTTGAGACAGGGCCTGTGCCAGTCCTTACCCAGCGACGTCACCCTCTCAGCTGCAACACACACCAAACAGCAGGATATTAATAATCACATCCTCGATACTTCCATCACAAAGGGAGCTAGTGTTGTCTTGGGAGAGGAGAGGCACAGGGTCCGCTCCTCCACGCATGGTGTGCTGGTCACTTAATGAGTCACAGTGCTTGGAATTTATCAGTTTTAAAAACCAACAAGATGAGATGTTCTCTCCGCAGATAAGTTTGGAAACATTTTTGGGCGTGGTGCTTGATAGGGAAAAAAAGGACTGAGTGTCCCTGGGGAATTCGTCCCCCGTTCCGCTTCATAAACTACGATAAAGACTGTCTTTATCTGCAGGGTTGATCTGTGCAAACATCCCTCAGGAGGACTGTAAACAAAGGGAAGAACCCGAGGTTTTATCGAAGGGGATGGACAAGATCTCAGGCGACTTTTGAGACCGCATGGTTACGCCAGAGACAGAGAATCTCGATGCAAAGACGGATAGGAAGCTGCTTTGCTCGGGGAGGGTGACCACTGAGACCAAACCACAGGAAATGTCGAAAACGTAGAAGTGTTATCATGATCTGAGGCCATCCCCTCAAAACATATGTTGTAACTATCGCACCACAAAGCATGAGTAACGTCTGCAGACACTCTGGAAACATGACAAAAAGTCAGAAGGGGGGGCGGCCAACGTAAAGAAAACACATGGTTCACTTCAGGTGATGCCACGAGCCTAAAACCTTCCCACAATATTAGGATATGACATATTTCCCCTCTAAAAATAGCCCCGATGTGGCATGAGATTACGCAACGGGCAGTGGAAAACGGAGAAAGCGCTCCAGGGTGGGGTCAGCCGTGGGCCCGGGCCAGCTCCATGAAAACATTTCAGCAAAATGTGGCAGGACTTGGAGCGCAACTCTGACCCCAAGTAATTACTGTACTTAACTTCAAATACCAAAGCAGTGGACTGAGCAAACCGTGGATTCTTGCCTGTCAGAGGAGCAATGGAGGACAATCTCTCACAGTTTTTAAAAAAAAGAGCCAGAGAGATCAGTCCCATTGACGTGCGTGGGTGCTGCTTTTCTCTCAATTGTATTGCGGAGCTGATAAAGCTCACTTTTGTGCATGGGTTATTTATTTTACCTGATGATATGAGTTAGCAATGAGGTGTGACAGACAGAAGAATAATCCAATCTGCCCTCTCCATCAGCTCACACCAACTGGGAGCATTATGGAAGCAGTCCAGTACAAACAATCACATAAATCTGAATGGAAAAACACAGTGTGAGGGGAGGCTGCTCAGCTATTCACCTCATTCCATCCCAAAAAAAAGGGCTCATGGAGACGTTGTATAAGGCTTTGTTGAGGATTTAGAAATGTGAACACCCTTGAATACACTCAAAGTCCTCCAATCAATTACATCTTAAAGTTTAAGGTTCACTGAGATGTTAAAGGAATAGTTCAACGTTTTGACTCTTTTCTTATTACAGGGGGATAAAAAGTGATGCCATCCTCATGACTGTAGGCTGAAGACACACCCAGCATTCAGACAGCTAACTTTGTTACCTTTGGACAAAGCCCATGTCCTGTTTCCAGTCTTTATCCTGCTAATTGTGGCTTTAAAGCGAACAGACAGATATGTACTGTATGAGGGAGCTGACAATCTTCTTATATGACTCTGCCAGAGTTCATTTAAGGTCGATGAACTGTTTGTTTTTTTACATACACATTGCACAGTCTCTGTATCTTCACTACATGTTAGTGTTTTTTTTCCCTCTACAGTCAGTATCTGCAAAGTTTCCAGTGAGAACAAAGTCTCTCCTTGTCTCTTTGTTATTTTTTTTTCTCTTTTGGATTTCAACCAGACCTCCGTCCATCATTTAGCGAAGCAGCAGTAGCCTGATTGTTTCCATCTGAGAGCTCAGTAACCTTACGACTGATGAGTAGCGGAAGAGACGGAGAGAGGAGGGGGAGGGCGATGGGAGAGGTGTGATGGAGACGATCTGAGACTGAGACATTAAAAAAGTGTCTTGGTGGGAGACGGGTGACAGTTCAGGACAATGACAAGACTGTGCATCCACAAGAAGAACACAAAGCCTCGTCTGAGGCTACTACTCCCTCAGCTATAATATTTCCCTCCTCTGCTACAGGGTGGGGGGGGGACAAAATTGGTTGGCTTGTTCTGTCCCAAACAAATTGCTTTGCTTGTTTTGGCCAGAAGAGGAGAAAGGAAAGGATGGCTCCCCTGTCTCTCGGTCAATTCATCCGCCTGACAGTCCAAAGACTCTGTATTGGCCTGTGCATCTCTCTGGAGATTTACTCTGTCGCACTACTGAGCCGGAGACAATGTGGTAAATGGATTAAGACGCAAATAAAAATGGAGCTGTCCCTCGCCTCCCCTAGATGAAGTAGTAGGTCGCTGCTTTGATTGTGTCCTCGTGAGACAGACCTACTGGATAGCAAAGATGTCAGCAGAAAAGGAAACCTGCCTCCCCTGCTCCATCCAGTCGTTACTCATGTCGCTCATGAATCATCAAGAAAGACAATTTAGTTCCTGCAGGGAGCGCCGGCTTTAAACTCCTAAGTAACGTGATAACAAGGCAGCCTGCAGAGTGCACTGACCCACTGAGGCCACAAGGCATTAATCTGCAAACTGCAAACAGGCAGGCAGACAGAGAGTTAGAGAGAGAGATACCTACACTGGTAAGAAAATAAGCAAGTAAATAAAAAATAAGTGATAAAAAAATGATACAAATAGTTGAGTACATTTACTCAAGTACTGCTCTCGAGTATTTCCCTTTCCCGCTATTTTATACTTCTGTCTTGATATTCATTTCACAGCTCTATTTGATCATTTTTCAGATTAATAATTTACATGCACAACTTGAATTTATGCAGTACGATCTATTTGAAGATATTAACGACCAAACAAAAATAGAGCTGTAAAAAAGTAGGCTACTGCACTAGAAAAGTAAAAGTTAACATGCGAGTGTATCTCTGGTACTCAGTAGTGCATGGAGGAAGCACTCAGATCACTTAAAGCAGCAGTACTATGATGTAAAAATACTTGATTACAAGTGAAAGTAGTGGAGAGTAACTAAGTACTTTTACTTGTGGTCTCAAATTACCTCCATCCTCAGAAACTACAGTATTCAAGTATTATTAATAGATTTATAGCCTAAGCCAAATATGAAAGTGACAAAAGCCACTTTGCACAGCCAGTACATTTTGCTGATGAAACTGATAATGAACGTGTCCATAGCTATATAAATGTGCACGTGTGCATCATTTTAATTCATAAATGGAGTAGATTTTTCACATTTTCTTTTAATAGCATGTATTCAAAAGTGCATGCTTGCACACTTGTGCTTGACTCCTCTGTCACTGTTGGTTACACATACAGCTTCCTGTTTCTTCATTCAGTGCAGAGAAGCGACAAGTTCTTAACCAGGAAATATGCCCATGCATAAAAGACGACATTTAGTAAAACGACCATAATTTGGAGGAGACTCAAAGTAAACACAGTCAGTCTTACCGAAGTAAACTTCCTTCTGGCACTTTGGGCACTTTGGCATTTTGCTGTAGCTGGAGTTGATCTGCCTCAGAGAAAAGTAGAGTAGGTATCCTGCGGTTGTACCTGTCAGCTCCGACTGGCCACGCCTCGCTGTGAAGTGCAGATGTGCGCTGCGTCCTTGTATTTATAGCGCCGAGGAAATAGTTCGACTGAAACTTTTCTGTTTTTTTCTAACAGGGGGGAGAGGCTTGTGATGAGTCTGTGCACAAAACATCACAAGGAATTAAGCTACTGCAAAGCAACTCCCCCATTCAATGGAACAACCCCTCTACAATAAAGTACGATGATGTAGATTTATATGATGATACGATGAGTTATTGACCAATGCAATTGTACGTAATTATATCTTGATCATACAAGTGTTCATTTTATCAATCTGGAATCTCTCCAAGGGATCACTAATTAGTTGTCAGGCGCCACAGATGATTAATAATTAAGCAAAGTTAGGTTTTTGTTTGTTTATTTTCTTGCTTGTTCTCAGATATATATATATATTTACAGTTTTCTTGTGAAATACTGAACAGGCTGCAGGCTCACCAAAAAACAAACAAAGAAACAATATAGTAAGTAAGTAAAACTAGCTCATGGCACACATATAAGCATAGGATGCTGGTCTCAAGTTAACTTTGCTACATTTTAAAGGGTCACAAGTTAAAAAAAATTTTTTTTTAAGTCTGTGTAAAAAGATAAATTAGCCATATTCACAGTTTCCAAGGGTCTTCAGGTGATTTAAATGTATACTTATAGGCTAGTGCATAATAAAATAAGAAATACATTCTATTTTTTGGCATTTACAAGACATATTTCATCACTGTGACTAAAGTTCAGAGTCAGCGTGCCAACACCTGGACCTGATAAGGGTCTCTGGGATTTCATGCTATAGTGCGTTAACTAATCCTGCATGCCTCAGTGGGCCAAACAATGAATTATTAATGTACTGTATAAAGGCATTTCTTTTGTTCTCCTGCACAGGCCCGGTTTCCTTTTGCCAAGATCATTTAACACCTCCAGAGATCAACAGAAAGAGAGAGAGAGAGACAGAGCTGCCACAGAACAGTCATGATAAGATTTAGCATAGCACCTCCATACATAATCTTGGGGTCACAAAAAGTCATCGCTTGGAGCGCTGAATTTTTTGTAATGCAAATGATATCCTTAAGAGGAAAGATGGTTCCTCTTGACGGGCCAGTGGTTACATTATAAACTGAAATATGTCTAAAAAAATCAAAATACACTGATAATATATTTCTATTATTTGCGTATTTTGATAAGATGCATTGTGAATGATGGTAACAGGGCTCCCATCTAAATCAAACAATGTTGATTACTGAAAATAATATCTGCAATAAAATAAACCATAGATTAAAGAACATAAATGCACAGTGTCACCATTCCCCGTTAAAACTGCACCATCCCACCAGTGTCAAGTTGGAAAACAGCCAAGATTTACTCCTGTATTTACTCTGCAGTGTGACGTATGATGTCAATAAAAGAGACCTCCCTGTGATAATGACTCCACTGATCTATTCTATTGCATAATGGCAAGATAACCCACCCCGATGAGTAGTTCAGGTCAGGTGACTAAAGACAAACACACACACACCTTTATGGATCCAGCTGTACAAGCCACCTGTCATATAGGTGGAATGATATACGTAACGTACCCGTAGGCTATGTATATTTACAGTCCTATAGAGGAGTAAAGAGTGACACGCCAGTGATTCCCAACCAGCTTTACTACAGCATGTAGCTAATTCTGCAGTTAGTGTCTATAGTGTCACAGATAGATAGCTCAACTAATTTCAAAACCTAGAAATAACAAATTATGATTAATACATTTAAAGAAAATCACAGTTAAAAAGAAAAGATCATCACATTCTGAGTTATATTTTGTTATATTTTTCTAATATTTTTGTTATTGTCTGATGTGATATTCTGTTTGATGTTTGTTTGAAAAAAACTGAACAGTAGTTATATATTTTAATTATTATATTTAATGAATTGGATGCCAGCCCAAAAAATTCAGAAAGTACAAACAAATAAACAATTTAGATAGCTAAATAATTGATTGTGAGGAGTTGAAATTGATTCAAATAGCTGTGAATTTCCAGCCCAAACACCTATTAAAAGTAACAAATAAACTATTTAGAAAGCTAAATAATTGATAAACAGCTAGAGGGGAAGGATTGAAACTGTCGTCATGATGGAAACCAATTTGTGTGTGTCTGCCATTCACTCTCCATTCATCCATCCGTTGGCAATACTGCTTAACCCTTGCAGGATCATCCCAGGTAACATGGGGCGTGGACAGGATACACTCTATTACAGAGCTGATAAACAACCTCACACACCTACGTTTACAACAGTGTATTACTATTAAAATTTCTACATTTATGTTACGAGTTTTGAATGATCTTTAATTACAGTAATTCCAGTGAACACATCTGGAATGTACAGGTGGTGTTGGATCCAATCCAGCAGGCAAATTACTGCACAGCTGAGATTTGGCTTGATGATGACTCTGTTTTGACTTCAGACTCCAGAGTTCAGAGTCCTGGGTGTATTCCTTACAACACCCGAGTCCAGGACAATTTGTGACCTGATCTGCGGGGTTGAAAAGATTTTGTGTGTGTGTGTGTATGCATGTGTGTGTGTGTGCATGCATGTGTTTATATGGGGGTTGTTATGTTGTTATGCTTGCTTTAATGTGGTGTACTCACATGCAGACACACCTTCAGTGCAAAGTGTGTTTATGTCTGATTTCTGCCATAGTTGAGTGATTTCTAAAAAGATAACAACCCCTCGGGGGATTCTTTTCATGAGGGCGTCATGGCAACCAAACACAAAACTCACGTTGTGAGGGTGACGCAACCCAGACCTTTGGTAGTCTTTCACTCGGCTGGGACATCCTCCAGGTGCTCACTGCCCAAGTCAATTTGTTAGAGGTAAATTTCCATTGTTCTTGTGTTTATGAACCTTTGACTGACTGGCTGATTAAAGTTAAACCACAATAAACACACATGACTTATACGCCTCCGAAGACCTGGCATCAGGCAGGAAACTCTCCTGGGATCAGCAAAAGAAGAAATGTTAGCAGCGGTAGCAGCCAACACGTTCAAATAAGGACAGATTACGACAAAAACTGCAATTACTTGTTTTTATCCACACTTGAAGCGTGAGTGATCCGATCCTCGCCGGTGGAAATACTGGGCTGGGAAAGACCCAAACAACAAAAAAATTGGCATAATGATATGTCATCAGTTCTGGTTTCCAGTGACAGATTTACCTGCAGGGTTTGGAGATTGGTTTTAATCTCAAAAAGGGGTTGAAATATTTGCCTTGTAATTTGCTTCGTGGGCTGGTTTCCATTAAATCGGAGATGCCAGGCATGGCAGAAGCTGATTAATCAGAGAGATGATCTCTCCCCCAGCCACCCAGGTAGCTGAAGATCATACCTCAGCGGCTTTGGGGTGAACTGGGCTCTCATCCAACCTCTGAGGTTCATGCTCCCTCTTAAGAGTCTCCCTCACTGCCTTGTAATTACAGATCTCAATGATGAGCCCTCCTCCTTTAAATTAGACAAGACTAATGCACGGCTTTCATGTTCGACGTCGCGTCACTAATCAAGTGCAGAATAGACGTAGATTTCGAGGGGGCGAGGGGCATCCAGGGATACGCCTCCCTCCAGATGAACTTTGTGTTGCATTTCAGCTTGAGAAGCATTGGATTGCAACATTGGAAAACCACCTACAGTGCTTAACATTAAAATCTTGTAAAACAGTCAGTTTGAAAAACCTCAATAATGATTTAACTGAAAAACGTGGATTCGATTTGGCCTCCAGTAATGTGAGCTAAATGATAATGTCATGTTTTCCACCACAGGACTCCTTTATGGTCCTTTCACATCATTCAAACACATGGAGACTGTTTGGTGACCTCTGGCCCGTGACTTCATATGATCCAAACAGTCCTGACCAAAAGCAAAGCTCAGTGTACCCCCCTCCCCCCCCCTCCTTTGGCTGAAACTCACCAAACACAGAGGAGCTACTGTAAAAGCTGCTACTGTCAAATAAAGCCTTTTTTTTTTTTTAACCTTTGGGAGCTCCTAAATTTTGTAGCATGAAGCCATGGCCAGTTACATTCATACTTGATGTCTGTAAAAGAAATTCATCATCCAGGAGTCAAGAAAAAAACAACTTATTTTAACATGTATTAATAAGAAAAATGAGATTGGCTTGAAGGTTGACAGAGGAAAGTTTAAGATGCATATAGAGCTATGAAATGAAGTCAAGTTTCCTGTCATGGATGTGAAAATAACCTCTTGCTCTTGCTTATTTTAATTGTACTAAATATTTTCAGGGTTTTGCTGAGTTTATAGGAGCAGCAGGGTAATTATACACAGTGACGGATCCGGGGTCACACAGAGCAAAAACACAAGCAAACATAATCATCAGTTTTATAGGGAAATCAGGGAGTGAATCAAAACAAGGCGGAGTGGAGTTTTTTTTTTTGTTTTCTTTTTCGACCATCGCTCTGCCAGATCTGAGAGCCAGAGGAGGGAGATGAGATGAGGCTGGGAAGAACATGAGGCCAGGAAGCACCACAGCCTGTTGGAGGAGGACACTGTGTCCATTCAGCGAAGCACATGCCGTCAGAGCGACTGAGTCATCGAGGGAAGTGTTTCACGTTCACACACTTATGAGCTTAGTTACAAATTCTGCTGCACACAAACACTCAGCTGCCACTTTATTATAATTACACCTGTTTCACTGCTCGTTAACACTAACGTCTATCAGGTGGTAGCAACTTACTAAGACAACTGCTGATCTACTGGGATTTTCATGCACAAGCAGAAAATATACACTGCTAGCTGCATGGTTCCCTGTGAGAAAATGCCTTGATGATGATGCCAGAGATCAGAGGAGATTCAGACTGGTTTCAATCTGCACCGTAGATGTGGAGCCAAGAAATCTGCACCATCTGCATGATGCCAAAGTAAATATGAACCAAAACCTTTGAGTGTTTTCTGCACCTTGTTGAATCCCTGCCACAAAGAAATTAAGGCAGTTCTGAAGGCAAAAATGGGTCCAACCTGTTACTAGCGAAGGTGACTGGTGAGTGTAGATGGATTTGGTTTAATATTTCAACATCCAGTATGTCTATGCATATACTGTATATTCAGATAAATGACACATAGAAGATTGGAAATCCTCAATACCGTCGCTTTCCAAAAATTATGTCAGAGCCATATAAATGTGCACCAAAGTAAAAGTAAATGCACAGATGTCATTTGTAATAATAATAATGAAAAATAAACTTAAACATTTGATAAAGATGATAATTAATGACTTTGATATTTCAGACACTTCCCCTGTGAGATCAATAATTGGTCCTATATTAACAGATACTTAAAATATTTTGTGTAAATGACGAGTAATGTAATTATATTTTGATTTTACACATTTGTGCAATGCATTAATGCATAATAATTGTGTAATAATTGTAATACCGTGATTATTTCTCTGACAATAATCGTACCAAGGAAATTTATAATCATGACATCATTAACTGCAGCAGGTAGCTATACAGCCAAACTGACATGTGCGCACAGGCTGCCTCAAGTATAATAAACGCTTTACTGTAATACCAAACGATGGCTCTTGAGATTGCAAAATAGCAGAAGGCACTGTTTGAAGTGACAAACATGTTTCCTTGTAACAACAGAACAGCGGGATCTCTTAGATGGAAGATTCGAGTTGCACAGGTTCACACGCTGTTTATTTTTCTTTTCTCTCTCACTCTCTCGCAGACGCCCAGGTTTTTCCAGGGCCACCGTCTGCACTCTGTATCTCTGCTCGCCCTTTGATGCTTCCCACGATGTCACAATCCAACGCAAGAGATCTGAGTCAAATGGCAGGAAGCAGTGGAGCATCTGCACTTCGTTGTGGTTGGCGGGGGCTGATTAATCGTCTGCGGATTGATCATTCATCCTGACATCAGAGGCAGATGTCATGATTAGCCCTGGCACTGTAAGTGGCTTTGTCAGTCTTTCACAACTGCAACGATGCTTTTCGGTAATCAGAAAGAGTTTGAAGATGATGAGAGTGGATAAGGATCCAAGCAACTTAATGCAATGTTGAGAATGTGAAGTGCAACGACAGCTTTCCTACAGGATACGACATGCACGTAACAAATTGCAAATGTAAAACTGATTAAGTCCATATAACATCAGTGTTAGCTTTAGTCATGCTCAATTCACTGACATTTAGTAAAGTCACTTTCCGTGCATTACATCATCTTGTAGGTGTTGTCTGTCTTTGATCATGTTGTTCGTCCTGTGCTGAGTTGTACTACTTCGCTTGTTTGAACATGTTTACCACTGCTGCAGCCAATGGGATGCGTGAACATACCTGTGCTGCTGCTGGCATGACGCTACCTGCATGGGTGAGATGAGTGAACGCCAAATGTGTTGTGTTGTGTTGTGTGGATGAATACTACTGATGTCATGATGACTGGCAGGAAGATTTTGTGAGTTGTTCAGCTGTTGAAAAGCTGTGTGAGAGCAGTAGTAGCCTATGTTGTGGTATTTGAACTATTGTTATAGTGTCTTCACAGTTTCTGGCTGCTAGACTGCTGCAAGTCCACCTTTTAGGTTTCTGTCTCTCTCAGTAGTTTAAAAATAATAATGTTGGTTTATTGTTAGGCTTGCAACTTTAACAATGAGCTACATTTTGAGAATTCTCAGAAGATCTTGTAGCCAACAGGTCTGGTTTCTTTTCTTAGGGTGCAAACTAAACATGTTGTAGCTGCATTGCACCATTTACCTCTGTTATTCAGCTCTAAACAGCAGGAAGAACATGTCCAATATTTGACTCTTCAGTCATGATTTTTGTACCCAGCAACATGTCCCAGTGTTTGTAAATCAGTCTGTCTCCTTTTCTTCCCATGGTTGCAAAGAGTCACCTAAATATTCCAGCGCCGCTATGCAAGAAATCAGAGATGGCAGACAAAGTCCAAGCCATGTTTGGATTGGATGGCTTTCAGTCGTGGGCCCCTCAATCAAAACACTAACACTCATGTACATGCACACACACGCACACACGGTGCATGTGCAATCACTGCTGCCTGGGGTTAGTCCAGGACAGGGATTTGAATCTTCATGGGAAATGTCAGGGGAAGAAACTGGGCATCATCGAGTGTGCGTTTGCGTGTGTTTTTTTTGTGTGCGTGTGTGAGAGAAAGGATTGCATTAAAACCAGTCAAATTGTATGAATTCAAAACATGCGTCTAAACCTACTGGACTAACAGTGAACCATTGTCATTAAGGCCCATTTAATGCTGCATGGGACCTGGCCGCGGCTCAAGTATTTAGTAGGAAGAAAAAAAAAGGTCAAACAAATAAACACTGTGGTAAACTGTAATTTCCTTGGCAACTGGTAATTGTTTGTTGGGAGGGTTGTGTCCGCTGCTATGGCAACAGCGAGTTCCTCAATAACAGGAAATGAAGAGGCAGCATGTTTCTGAGGCTACGGTGTGATCATTTCCTTTTAAAGATATGAAAGAAAATTCACCCTTGAATCACTTGTAACTCAATTGTGACTTCTTGTGATAAAAAAAGAAAAAAAAAACATCACATATTTCAGTAATGAGGCACAGCTTCTTCAAAGGAGAAGTTATTGATTATTAGATAATAGCCTATTTTAAAAGAATGTTAAAACACAGCACTTTGCAATAAACCATTAATCATGCAGTGGTTTTAAAAGCAGAATGCCATGTAATGGTAGTGATGAGGAATGGAGTCTGAGATTTGGATGTCTTTTGAGAAACCTGCAATTGGATAAGGCTGTGGGTGAAGAATTGAATGAGTGTGCGGAGGGTTAGGGATAGATAGCGGAAAACAGTGCATGTGACTTAGAAGGTATGTACGAGGAGATGTCGACTCCCCGTCCAGTTACAAATTGCAACGCTTGACAGGCATAGCAACAGAAGGATGGGGCTTAGCTGAAAACACGACACCCAGACTAAACCCAGACTGAAATTCAAGTGTAAATGCAAAACAGAAAAACTGTCAGTCCTAAATCTGTGAATTAAAATTTGGATGCGTGCTCGAATAAAACAAGTAGCCTGCTGCTTCGATACATCGGATAATGTATTTGACCCAGGAGTGCTTGTATATCATCGACATCTGGTTTTGACAGTTGCAGTAGTTAGCTTCACAGTTCTCCCCCCCCTGGAGTCCCATTCTGTGCTTTAAGATTTGTTGCACATACTTGCCTATTCATTGCACTGTAACCTGCTTCACATAATTTGTTTTCGGACCGAGAGAGAAACGTTATAATTCACTCTTAACTGTGCAAGTCTGGTTCCTGGTTCGCGACGGCAGCAGCTTCATCTTCAGGTAATCTCTCACACAATCTGATATTCTGCTTGTGAATACACACGTGCATCCTGGTGATGAGGCTCCGTGTCAACTTGAAACCATGGTGACAGATCCTCATGCCACATCACATGGTTGTCAGTCATTCTGTGATGTTACAACAGCAACAACAAAAACAACAACAAGTCCTTTCCTCTTATCTCAGAGCGGCACTTTTACAATATCGCCTCATATTTACTGTCAAAAGCAGCTTTGCTGGAACTCATTAACTGAATGGCAACTTGCAGAAAGGCATGCTGGATCAAATTAAGGAGCGTTTTGTTTTTCTAAAAAAGCATGACTACAATTTTCCACAATCAGACAATTACTTTATATAAAACAGCGCTGGGACTGAAGGTGGGATTTTATTTTGGAATTAAAGCACAACTGAGATCAGTTGAGGCTGATTAAGACCCACATGTTTTCATGACTTTCAGTGGTATTCTTGTTTTTGAGACGCTGATTCTAAGTGTTTCCTGCTGAACTCTGCAAACCTTCCTTACTTGCCTTTCTCTTCTTACGCTCTGTTTTTGTATTCTCTTACAAAACTATGTTTTTCTGCTCGGATGAATCATTGATTAATGTGTAAGTAAATAGCAGAAATATGTCCAGTGCTGTTGATTAAATATTTACACTTTGTCTGGTTGGATAGGTTCCACCATTATTATTTCAATAGGCAATCAAAAGACACAATCCTCTCTTTGTTCACTGGCCTCCACAGCTTCTGCTGCCTACTCTAAATCAAGTTTCTCCTCTCTGCAGCCCTAGAGGCGTCTTCCATCCTTCATTCACTGATGTCAGAACAACCTTCTTCCAAAAACCTCCGTCCTCATCTCAGATCAAGCCAGTTTTCACTCAGAGGTGTCAAATATCTCTTGACCATGGGCCTATAATTTAGCACCTGTTGACGTTCCCTCTCAGTTGTTCATGACTTCCCCGCTGGTGCCTCCAAAAACTCTGAATGTGTTAAGATTTCTGCTCATTAGAGCCTCATGTCTGGCCCATGCCGTGCTATTTCAGCACCGCTGGGCCTATTAGAAGCACACAAAAGGTGCACAGAGAGATTTTTGTTGTATTTTTTGGAACATAAACGGCAACACATTAACGCAAACATGGGATTTGCAGTTGATTGATCAGAACTCATTTGTCAGTATGTAGGATCTCAGTGGGTCTCGTCTCACCTCGTTGTAGGCTTGGCAAACAGTCAAAACAATCAATAGTCTGGAAGCCTGTCCCACTGAGAGGCTACAATCCTGCTTTCCTTTCTATTCCTTTTGCCTTTTTAAAGTTTTTTATTAGATGGCCACATGGTTCACTACATCACCAGGCTTGACTTGGACTGAAGATGGCTCATAAATCTGCCTCGTACGACACGATTTCTATGTCCAGGATCTGCTACTGTGCCAAATTGGCCTTCAAGGCTGAAATTCAGAACCAAACTCTGCGGCCAATAGTCTGATTTTATTCTGAATGCTTCTGCGTCATAGTGACAAAAGCCTCTTAATAAAATTTGTAAGTAGGAAGCTTTTTCAGTTGTAGGTCTTCTGTCGGCTGTGAAAGGTCTTTGTTACACTGCATGGCCCTTTGCCTTTAAAGGGACATTGCTAAGGGATTTGCTAAATTGTGTCTACTGTAATAAACTGAAGCTGAATTGATGCAGATGTGTAGAAACTCTACTCTGTCCATACTGATGCTTTCCTTTTATTTACTTGGTTTTGTGTGACAACGTGTATTTATACTGACATTTAACAAGCTTGGAAGTATCAACTCCTTTTTTTTTTAAGTTTTACTGTGTGGCCCTTTCTCCTGATCTTGTTTATTTACTGCCAGATTTCTTTTTACTGGACTGATCATATGTCTTCAAATCGAGTCACTTCCAGCTGTTTTCATAAACATGCGTGATATTTGCAACCAACAGTAGTGATCAATGATGTACTGTCATTAGCGGGAAACACTCCAGTAAATAAACAGCTTCACCTGATGTTGACATTTTTGCGGCTCATTCAGACTAAACTGCTTTGTATATGAAGCTGTGGTGCTTTTAATGCATGCTGGGCTGGCTGGTGGGCCAGTGGGTTTTAACCTCCACAATCCAGCCTTGGAACAGCCTCGTACCATATTTAGATAAGAATGGCACTATTAATACACGGTCCGATGTTGTTTGTGAGTTCTTTCTTTTACTGACAGATAAATCAAATCAAATCAAAAAGTGACCTTCTCTAGCAGGAAGAGAGTCTTTGAGTTTCAAACAAAGTAAAACAATACAAAAAAACGAAGAAAAAAAGAAAAGTAAATGTAGTTTAAGGTTTCAGTTTTGTAGTAACAGCTGCAGTGCATGCTTATTTCCAAGAAGTCTATTTCTTCTTTTTTCTTCTCTCAGAGAGAACAGTAAAAGAAATGTCAAATGATAGATGGCATGGAGTTACAGAAGCTGGTTGAACAGAGTTGGTCTGGACCTGACAACATGAATTTGAATCTCTGTAAACCATGCAAACCAGCTGCCGGTTGTTATCCATGTTTGTTTTGGTACGAGAACAACCAACAATTCAAACAAAGTCATTATCACTGAAGTTTTGTGTGGTCGTCCACTGTCACAGCTCTGGTTTATAACGACGACAAGTCACAGCTGACTGCCAGATATTAAACTCTGGTGGTGGCAGGCAGGGACTTTATATGGTTTGTCCAGTCTTTTATCACAAGCCTAAGTCAATAAAATGTTTCCCTGAATCTTTAACTAGCTGAGTTTCTCTGGACAAGGTGAGAAAATAATGGTTTACTTCACAGTTGGAGCAGCTCTGGAACTTGCTTTTGCAGAAACCCACCAATCCAAGCGGGTTTCCTCATCCACCACTCCCAACAGGCCATTTTCATCACACAGCGGTTTTCTTTTTTCTTGATTCTTTTAAAAGCTTCATGCCTGGTTTCAATCTCAACTGAAACTGCACTTAAATCTTGAACACTGCAAGCAATCATCAGCCGAACTGCTTTGAATGGCTATTTTTATCCTGTAAATGCCACATAAACCCTACTACAGATCAATCACCAGACTAATGATTCACAAAGTGCCCGAAATTACATGCTTGTGCTCTTCTCCTCCTCCTCCTCCTCCTCCTCCTCCTCCTCCTCCTCCTCCTCGTAACTCAGAAGGAGTGGGAACAGCGACCAGTGACGGGCTGTAGACTTTCAGCCGGGGCTGACTTTGCGGTCAATCAATAACCGAGGTAGTTTGGATGATGGAAAAGTTACAATGTTCCACTTTATTAATTTCTGAGTGTTGTGGAAATGCACTTTACATAACGTTCAGGATTGACGTACTGATATCCAAGGAGATAAAGTAGTTGTCATGATTCTTTTTGTTTTGACTCTGATCATCAGGAGAAGATTGAAGCAGCGTGAACCTAATGATCCAGCTGTGTGTGCAAATACACACATTATTAAAGCTGCTAATGACACTGAAAACAAGCAACTTTCACCCTGAAGGAATGCTTAGCGGATTCTCTGAGTTTGCATGTTTGACGTGTCTAACAGGCCGATTTATCCGCCCTGTCGCAGTTTCCCATGTTTCAATTTTAGAATATGAGTGGGACAAATTGAATTGAATGCCAGTATTTGGAAAATAACCACTGTACAATATTCTCCCTGCAACTGGAGAGTTCATTGAGCGAATGGGACAAAAAAAGAAGGGAAAAAAAATCTCATGATATTTATGCTTCAGTGCTCCTGGAAAACCAATTAACCGTTCCTTCGGACATAATCGGTGGATGCCAGTGAACGTCGCGTTGCAGTCGGAGAGTCATTAATCAGCCGTGTGGTGCGCATGTCTGTTTGTCTGTCTTTCCATGAAGTTGGTTCAGCAACAGAGAAAAATATTAGATTGCAGACAGCTGGCCAGCACTTGGAGGTATGTCGACTGCGCAGATGTAAAGAAAAGTTTGCAGTATATCAATAGACGACCTTAAGATTTGTTTTAATTGTTCCCTGTGCACCTACTGTGGTGGGTTTTTATGAAACTGTAATCCCAATGAAATGCACTGTTTCAAAGGATTTATGGAAATTGAACCTGTGTAACTTTTGTTTGCTGACAGATTTAGTTCCACAAAGTTGTCGGACGGCCCCCATTGCTGTCTTCTGTAATATAAATTGTGTGATTTTAATGCAGTATTTTAAAAAGGATCATAGTTTTATGTCCATAGCTCTACATCAAACACAGTCTCTGTTTACTTTGGTATCGAGGCCTGGACGTGCAGCTTTTTTTTTTAATGTGGCGAGGCTCACCTCCAGGAAAACCAGGAAACCATTCCCTCATGTGACTCGACTTCAATTCGGCTCTGTCTCGATAAAACAAGTGCTGTAGATTTCGTAATTGCCGTGTGTGATGTGGTGAGCTGCTGGGCGAAGCTCTGTTGTGAACTATCTCTCAACGAGGGATCTGGACGCTGCATTGAGCAGTACACCAGATACCGAGATGTGTTTTTGAAGTGTGTGTGGATGTAAATGGATTCTGACAAAGCTTAACGTGTAAGCAGATCCACTGTGGTGTGTTTTTGACCTTCAATCGTCCAGGGAAATTTGTCACCGTGTCTGTGTGTGATATCTTTTTTTAATCATGACATAATCATGCAGTACTCACATCTGGGAGCTCATTTTGGTTATCTGGATCTCCTGCACTAGAGGGACTTGGAGGGACACAATGACTTGCTTAGGGACACATTGTTGATTATTATGGAGGAAGAGGAGTGTCCTTTCCCTACTCAGCATTTCCACAGAGGAGTGGACTTACTGGACACCGTCTGACTTGTTAATTGCAAGTTTCGTTTCTTTAACAAAACCCAGCAAAACAATTTACAAAGCATATAAATAGTGAAACGCGATAACATCACATTTGCCATCCCCAGCTCCCATTTGTTGCAGTTTCTCCAACCTCAAGCTTTTCAATAAGAAGCAGGAAGACTGGAAGAAAAACAAAAAACTGCACCTCTTGTAATGAATGTTGAAATGGAGATCTTTATTTATATCTTGGTACTAAAATCGTTTTGGTTTCTGCAGTTAAGAGATTTGTTGTTAGGTAATCTCTTGTTTTAAGTGTTTTAAAGGCTGTGGACTCTTTGACCAACTGTTGGGTGAACAACATACACCAAGGCCTTAGCTCCACATGTGTCCTCAGGCGCCGCCAAGATGATGATGGTGCAACAGCTCACTCTCAGCTGCAAGATTGCTCTTTCAAAATCAGTATACCTTAGTAGAAACAGTCTATGATGATGGCTAAAGCTAAAAGACTGAGGCTAAAACTGAAACAACTGAATTGAATACTTTGCACAGCATCGGCATCCTCATCAGTTGCTAAACTACTGTGACAACAGTTCTGGTACTTGTATTGCAAAATAGAGCTCGTCTGTGCTAATGATATATGTGATAAGGCATTTCTTCCTCCCTTTGCTGTTGTAATTTTGGGCTCGTTAAAGGATAGAAATAGACACCACCACCCTCACCCTCTAAACTCAAAATATACCAAAAACATCTATTTTTGCTATTTAACTACAGACCCAAAGCTTAGCAACTTTTTCTCACACAGTAAACAACAGAGAAAACATGCAAATATATGATTCGACAGTTTAAGGGCAACTATTCATCCTAAACACTGTGGAGTGTTTTTTGTGTTTTTTAGGGCAAACCGCTCTCTTTCCAGTTAGATGGGATCATAAAAGTCTTGTGGTTTTCCTCGATAAATTACTTCTTGGACCAAATCAAATAAAGGTTCTTGTGGCAAGGGGATTTTTTGAGCCACATACCTGGCAACATTACCAAGGTTGTCCAACCTCAGACCAGTGAAAAATCAGACTCTAATAACATGTTATTTATACAAGGCATATGATTCTTCAGACATGAATTTGGATCTGGAACTGGATGCATTTGTGTCTGATTTTTTTCAATTTCTTTTTTAAACTAATTTCCGCCTGAAGATATGGTTTAACATCGAGGAGGCGCTCCAAGTCATGCAAGAAGAAGAGATGTTAGAAATAATCTGGAATGTTGCTCGTCTGAGAAACACAGGTCTCCATAGCTACCGCCTCCCCATAACACAAACAGGCCTCCATTCCCTCGCCAGCCAAATAAAAGGCAAATGCAGAGAAAATGTTTTCCCAAGTGATAGGCTCTGGAGGGTCCCTGTGGTGGGCTTTCACTATGTGGGAACACTCTGTGACCGCCGAAGAGGTCTGTGAAATAATATCAGAGCAACAGCTGGGGTCTTTGCAGGCTAAGTGTGCAGAACTGACATCCTGTCGCTGATCGGCTTCTTGGAGATTTGCTCTGGTTTATATTGAACCTAGTGTTTTATGTGCAGTTGGCCTGGCACAGTGTACAGAGAGCTAAGTACAACTGAGATCTGAATATAAAATGATATAAAAGCAGACATATTCAAGCTTAAGTCATCTGGTTTCCCATTGAGAGCTATTATCACAAGCCTCTGTATGTCAATGCAACCTCACATTCAGCATTTCTTTCTCCTGTAGCTCACTGTACTGTCCTTATTCTTGAAACAAACTGACATCCAGCGGCACAGCTGTTACAGATAGAAATTTAAACCATTCAAACTATGCCTTTTGTGGGATACCATCAGTATTATTGATCATCCATGCAGGATCATAAAAAGTGTGTATAGCTTACGCCTGTTTAAGTATTTTTCCCTTAAAAAAAAAAAGCATTATCCAATCCAAAGCCATGATAGTCAGCTGTCACTGAGTGTCTAATACACATCAAACTAAGTTGTGCTCATTAAACAACCTTAAATACAGGGTAACTGCCTTAACAGTTTTTTCTTCTTGCAGATTCAGGGTCAAACTCTAAAGCTTTTAGAAATATTTAGAGCTCTGATAAAGTCATTGGAACTAACTATAAAGTTTGAGTGGGCCTTGTGAAAGGGTTTTTTCCCCCTGCAGTACCGTGAATGACCACTAGGACCAAGAGGCAACAAGGTTGAGTGCTGAGACTGGAAATTTAGGCTACAATAGAGGGGTTTCCTAAAAATAACAAGAAAAAGTAACGCCTAACGAACTCTGTCTATTGGATCAGTAAAACTAGGCTACACCGCCAACTTTGTCACCTGGAGTTCACACTTGCACTCAGAGCAATCACAGCAAAAACATTTCACTTCAGCTCTCTGAACAATACCACTCGGTGTTGGGAGACGTGAATCTAGCTCGAGCGTTTCTCTACCCTGGTAGCGTTTTCTCTTGTCCTCTGTCATCATTGTCTCTCTACCTATCGTCTCCTCTCATTGAAATTCCACTCATTGCTCGTCCTCCTCCACAGGCGACTACAAACGCTTCAGCTCGGTGCCCCTCCTCGCTTGTTTTCCATCCCAGCCTGGCAGCGTGCACACTGGGCCCATTGTAAACAGAAACTTTACTGGATACTCGACAATGAGGGAAGCTGCCGTGACCTCAGCGGGTGCGGCCTTGCACGCAGACAATCGCCCTCACTGATTGACATGTAGGAGTCCTACCGTGTGAATGAAGGACATATAAATGGAAAATATGAAATGTACAGAGAGTTCAGGAGCTGCCATTAGTTAATGCAACAGCTAACTGTTTGCCTTCTGGTTCCTCTATACAGCTGATAACCATTTAAGCATATTATTACTGTGTGCACAGTGGTTCCAGGCCCAGTATTAGATCATTGTTTTTATATCTGAGCTCAATTAAAGAATTAGATGTTACTCATAGCTGCTGTTGCATTCACAGACATCCAATCACGCATTTTTCAGTATTACTTAACGGGCTCCTTTCTCACTGGATGGACAATTTATTATTCATCCATTTGCACAGGTTAAAAGTCGCCTTCTTTCATTGTGTGGGGCAGAGATCGAACCATTTATTACAATCACCTAATAATCATCATCATTTTGGTGCACACGTTCATTCACCTTTCCAAATGCATTGACAACATTAGAGGTCATGTTTGCATCCACATTATTAATCCTCTCTTGGCTCAGTTTTGGTCTCCACCATCAGTCCCCGCTGCTAATTGCTGGTGCACAGCGCTCACTATGGTTTGTTGTGTAGGCTACTTTTAGAGCTTGTAGTTGTCTTGGTGAAAACAGAGACACACTGAAGTAAGAGGCTTTTCTTCTCAGCCTCTTTCTTTTCTTTCAATGAACATTTCATAAAAGGATGACGCACAAACGGATCTGAGTTGCAGCAGCCCACCTACAACCCTTGGACTGAATCCCACCTGAACTGCCTGTCCTGTCTCTCCTCTGGATCAGCACTGTCTCCACTTTCCAACTGGCTGTACAGAATTAGAAAAAAAAATGCTTAAAGTTCAATGGACTGCCAACTTTCCTTTCAAAAACATAGCAACAGAGGCCACTAAAATTTCCATATTAATTCCGAGTTGTTGTTTTTTTTTTTTATCCTCGCGACCATTGATCTGTGGCCCTGACGCTGAATAATTCAGCTATAATTCCTGTAGGTATGCAACCGGATTTTTTAAGTATGCACAGGGGAGACCTGCAAGTACAAAGCAGAAAAACAGGAAAGCGTGACAAGAGGGAAAAGAGACGTAGACGTGATAATGAGGAACCTACTGTTCCATGTGATCAGTTTAACAGCTGCTTCCCTGACCGTCTGAAGGGTGTGGCTGAGCATTATGTAACCGAACTGACATCAGCAAACACACAAAATCACATTTTCAGAAGAAGTGAGATTGAGAACGGGCTAGTGGCTTTAGTGCTTCTCTTGGCTTCAGATATTTGGAGAAAGGGCAGCAGACAGGAAGGTCAAATAGGGGAGTGTTTCTTCTGGCAATGATGTCATGTAACTTCAGCCAGAGCTTCAAAGGCCTCATTCCGATATCAGGACACATTTTTCTAATGTTTCTACAATCCCACATTTTATTTTTATCTGTCCTTTTCCCCCCCGTCCGGTCTTAAATGTCTATCAATTGCAGATGAAATCCCTGCAGGTTTGCCTCCTAAAAAGTCCGTCTTTGAAATCTTGTTGACTCATCAATGATATGTTTTGGCTACATTAACCAGGGACTGAGCCAAAACCTCTAATTACCCCTTCAATGTTGTGCTGCAGATACCATATATATGAGATAACCTGGAATACCAGCTGGTTCCTTTGAGTTACCAATACCTCTGCAAAAGCTAGAGCTCCATTTACCAGAAGCATGGTTAAAAAAAAAAAAAATCCCTTCATTGTGGGCTGGGTAGGCCCTGAGGGACCTGTGGGAGAGAGGCATACAGAGGACTCAAAGCGTAGGAGAGGAGAGGGAGGGGTGAAGAGTCTTGGCTTCAGGCCTGGACAGTGGCAGCTTGCCACGGTTTTCATGTCTCTCCGCTGCTGCTCTTGACAATGTGAAACAGCAGACGGCCCACCTGTGCTGAGCGATTGTTCATGTGGGGTAGCAAGAGAAAAGAGTTTGGACCGTCAGGTTAGAAAGGAGGTTCTGGAGTTCAGCTTCTCCACCTCTTGGGTTTTTTTTTTTTCCTTTTCGAAATGACTGCAACATTATATCCCATTATATGCAAGTCTATCTGGCTGCGCTGTGTTGAGGCGGGCCCATGCCTCTGCAGCCGCAGGGAGGATGTTATGAGCAGAAGGAGGGAGAGGCTGGCTGGCTGTGATTAAACTCTCACATCTGCTTCTTCTTGGGTAACATCACACACTTTCTATACAAATAAGTGCCACATAAAACAAGTCAAAAAGATCAGTTTTAGTAGCAAGATGACATCCACGAGTGTGGAAAACCATCAGGCTCAGTGGAAGGATGTGGACACAGATGGCATACTCAACCGTGATGAGGAGGACAATGCCTGTAAAGCCCCTGACGCCTTCCTAATGTGCAGGATCTGATGTAACTGTACTGTTAAACCAGATTGAGTCCAGGCACACGTGTGACTTGCATTATTAAGCAGCCCCCCCATACACACACACACACACAATCAGATCGAAGGCTATTGGAAAAATCCCAAACAGCTCTGTTACAGCTGTTTTACAGTATCAAGATCATGCTGACACCTGAAGAATTAGATGCTATAAAGATGTCATCATGCACCGCACCCAATGCCTTAAGCATTAGCTGCACACTTTATAGATTGCTGATAGAGAAAACATTAGATTCAGCGTTTTATCAACTAATTTATTTCCTTTTAAGGCTGAAACACATTGTGATTTCCACCATCCTCAGATCTGTCTGTGCATGATGGTACACAGTGTGCAGCAGCAATGACTAAATCAAAGTATAATCAGTAGATGTTGCTCGGCCAAATCTGGTTGAACGCAGTCATGAGTTGTTATTTTTGTGTAATGCCGACATTTCACAGTTATATTGATTATGAATTTCAGATTTGTAAATATTGTTCATGTGAACATCCAAACTGAATTATAACTCAAAACAGATCTCTTCTGCTTTTGCAGGTTCATATGAGTCTGCAGGCATTTTTATTTGTGACCAAACCAACAGCCAGCCATTTACATGAAAACATTACCAATCTTAAATTGTGTTTTGAAAACCCTTTGAGTACTGTGCGATTAAAGTTTATCTTGCTTTTAAGACAAATTCATACAAACAACTGTTTAATACAGCTGCTGATACCAGACACGCTGCCCTGCACTTCCTGTTTATATCAACCTGCAGCAGCCCATGAATATTTTGAATCCTATATTTAGAGATATAGATAAGGGTAAGGGTTATAAAAGGCACTCATTTAAAATGAATGAAAGTTTGAAATCTTTGCTAATTGTATTATTTAAAATAGCAAACGTGCGGAAAAAATTAAAATCCTATATCGTATTTCATATTGTCACAAAAAAGCCAAACTGTTGGTCATGGGGTGCTGCTGCATGTTTGCAGGGTCAGACTACCAGGGAGGGTGACAAAGACGTCCCCAGAGACGTGTCCTGCTTCCATTAAAATAATCCCTACACCCACACTCTTCCAATACTGCTCTTTTGGTCACTTCACCGAAGCCTTCGGACATCTGTTCGATGGGTTGAATCCATGGAACGTTCACAGTGTCAGTATGTAAGGTCTATTTAGGGAATAACTGTAGATGGTGGAAATATTGTTTTATGATGTGAGACAAAGTCTCGCGCCCCTCAATGAAGAAGGAATGGTCCATAGGAAAAGACCGACCAAGGGAGGAAATGATATCCCCTCAATGGAAACGCAGTTATGAAAAGACATTAGGGTGCATATTCCCATACCTGACACCACTGATGCAGAATCACTTTATTTCCTGAGCATCACAGGACTGAATCCCCACCAGACCTTCTGCAAGTGTCCGCTTTTCTGAGATGCTCAGTATAGTGGATACAAAAATGTGCTATGTACATGCTCATAGTGACAAAATGCTAACATTTAAGCACGCCAACATTTGCTAATTTGCACGAAGTATACCTGAGGTTGATCATGAGAATGTAGTTAAGGCCTAAATGACAACTCAAGCACAACCAGTGCATAGGATGCTGCAGAAATCAGGGAATTACCAGACTTATCCTGTGGGAAATATAGACATCTGTACAAATATTCATTGGAACCCAGCCAGTATATCGAAATATTTCCGTCTAGACCAAAGCAGATACTGTACATCATGGGGTCTTAACTCCGTAACTTCTACCAAATCCCACGCATCTCATGCCTGTTATACTGCAGCAAACTGCTATATCTAAAAAGCTGTTCACTTTTTTCATGTAGCTACTTTCTTTTTGTTTTTGTATTGTTTTTGTCCAACATCTGACCTAAACGTGTACTGATAATGCTAACCAGATTGATAAAAAGAAAGCCTTGGCATTCTTCAGCCACCGGCATGCTAGCGTTGTGGTATGCTAACAAAGCTGGGTCAATAGGCTACAGTTTTGTTGAGTGATTGATTATTGAGTCCATAGGAGGTTAACTTGAAACAACTAAGATAATTGACTAATCATTTTTAATAATCTATTTAAAGTAAAAACATCATTATTTTTTGGTCCCAGCTCCACACAGATGTGTATATTTACTGGCTTCTGCAGTGTTTTGCCTGGAAACCAAATCTTTGTCTTTGGATTGTTGACTGGTGGTCAAACAAAAATCATTTATATGAAGATGTTTCCTTGGAGTCTGGGAAACAATAACCAGATGAATCAACAAAAATGATTAGTTCCTGCAGTAGATTAAAATGGTCAAAGGGTAAAAATGACTTCAGTAGGCTATAGAAACTAGGACCTGGCTGAAACTGTGAACGCTTTAATCCTGAAGCCAACACAACTTACAGGTGGTGACAAAGTGTATTCTCTGTTAAGTCCTGTGTGTCTAATTTTATCTGAAACAGATGGTTTCAATTGGCAGTCTCCATTAAGGACACAGTCATTCTGAGGTGTGTGTGTGTGTGTGCGCACGTGTGTGGCTGTGTCCTTACTGATCTGAAAACAATGAAGAGTTCACATGTAGGCGGCCTTTGTGGCTCCATATATGATGACATCTGTTTGGTATCCAGGCAAAACACATACAGTGCAGTTTCCCGGGTGCGGCCCAGTTCAACGGTACAATGATGTTTCCACAGTGTTATTGAATGAGACCGAACGCAGGAAATGTGGGAGGGCTAGTCCATATTTTGATTTTTGAGAATGATGACATAGTGTGCAACCGTGCAGCGTTGCATGAGTGTGTGTGCATGCAGCAGCAATGCTACCATACCTGTAGTGCAGTGAAACTTTAAAAGAAAAAGAAAAAAACAATGATGTAAGAGTGAAACCATGCAGCAGGGTGAAGCTTCTTCTTCCTGCTGTCAGTCATCATACTTGGATGGAGGTGTGAAGCTGAGATGAGTGTTGCTGCCTCAGTATCAGTGTAGCTGGCACCCTCCAGTCATTTCAGGCCGCTTCCCTTTATTGTAGGTTTCTGCATACCGGCAAGAGTATCACTTTCAATTCATCTCATTCTTTACAGCTACTGGTTTTACTCCCTCTGCAGAGCATGAGGTGCTTCCAAGGGGTGGACAAAATATCAGGGACACCTAATAACAACAATAAAACTGAACTAAAAGACTTCCTTGCAGAAATTTTGAGAGTGCCACGGGAGTATGATCTCTGTCAACGACGTGGGAATCAAACCTATGACCTCAACACACCATAAACCAGACTTTGTTACTAGGCGGTTATGGCAGTTGAGATTGACCTGAGATGAATGGGTTTCCTAAGCCAGTGAGTCACTCAGTGAAAGTTTTCTGAACACGCTTACTCTTCTTTCGCAACGTCTAACGGTCTCTGCTTTATAGCCTAAAATTCTCTCGTGGACTGTTGTAGCCTGATGGTGCAATTTGTACAAAGAGGGCGATGCCATCACTTCCCTTGTTTTTGCCAATGAACTATTCACAAGAGAGTAACTGCCTTTTCAAGCAAACGTCATTATTTTGACATAGCTTAATGTGTGTGCATGTATGTAGGTCAGAATGATTATGAAAACTCACTTTCCATCAAGAGAAATAATTTGACGACAAAAACCACTGCAAACTTACATCACATGTAATATTTCTTTATTGCAATTCATAATCTGTCAAGCAATAGTCGTAGTGTAACAGAAGAAAAAGTTTCTGAAATATTTATTCAAGGGATTAAAAAGACGAATACAGCAGG
Source organism: Decapterus maruadsi (assembly GCA_030347415.2). Lineage (NCBI taxonomy): Eukaryota > Metazoa > Chordata > Actinopteri > Carangiformes > Carangidae > Decapterus > Decapterus maruadsi. Next base: position 20,179,595 of record CM064887.1, on the reverse strand, counting down.
GCTGAAGTGCAGCGTTTCAGTTCTACAGACAGTGAGCCCTGCAGTGTCTACAACGCCCTACGATGCCCGACAGGTAATGAACAAACACAGTAACAGTCATGTACAATAATACTAGAATGCACATTCTTACAGAATGACTTGTCTGCAGTGTCTCGTCTTCTAAAAGCTAAGCTACTGTTCCTGCTAATGGCGAGGAAGAAAAAATACTTCAAATAGTGTGTCATCTCTTGGAAAATAACAGCAGGGTTATTCATTAGAAAATAACAATAAAAATCTTGATCATAGAGAATTTTACAGCTTAAATCACCTCATTTGACCTCCTACATACATAATCAGTCCCGTAAAGGGGTAGTAGTACACTGGCTAATGAATTTTAAGGACTTGACGTAAAAGCAATAAATACGCGTTCCTCCCTCTGGCAAATCACAGCCCAACCTTTCCAAAATTTCACCCACATTCTGCCACGCTTTAAAAAATAGTACTGTACTGTATAAAACAATAGGGACAAATATGTTATTTATTAGCGCATCAGTTTATAATCCAGATTCCGCCATAAAACGGGTTAATAATACATGCTCAAAAAGTACAAAGTCAAATACAGCCTCGTGGATGCTGAAATTAATGTAACAGTCGCCTCACATGTGCACGTTTCCACCTTTTTATCCACTATGTTTGGACTTTTCATTTTTTTGTTAATTCTTACAACAAAATCTCATTTTTTTTAAACACAAGGAATGTCATCAGGCAGCCAAACTGTAAATATGGCAATTGTAAAATACAGATTGTTATTTATTTATTTATTTATTATTGGCAACATGGTCCTCCTGAGCACCAGCTGTGCGTGCGGCAGCCTCTCAGCTGAGATTCCTCAGCTGTCAGCACAGTGTACGTTTCCAAACCTGAGATTCACTCTCCATCTGATTTGTTCTGTTTGTTTTTTATATTTTAAACATACATCATGTCAAAACATCCTCTCACTTGTTCTCTTGGTGCAAAATTGAATTGTAAGACCTTAATGCTTCGCTGGAGTGACGTCGAAAGTGTTGACATACAAAAAAAATGTTCAAATTCTCTAACAAATATTTAATCATGTGGGAATGCTGGGTGTGGTTGTGCTGAGGGACGTCCTGGAGCAAATACAAGGTATCTATCACATGTTTGTAATGAATAATTTCATCTGATCTGGGGCTGCTGGGAGCTGCAGGGTCAGCACAGACGGAAGGTGGTGGTGGGTGGGGGGTAAAGGATCCGGAGGAGAAGGCGGTCTGGTCGTCTCAGGTATGAACACACAGGTGGGGAAGAAGAGCATAAACAAAAGGCTACGAATAATAATACTGTGGTTGACGGTCAGTGTTGTGTAGAGAAGAGGGATGAGGCTGAGGGGGACAAAGGTTCAAGGCTGGGTCACTGCACTGGGCTCCTTGTCATAGATGTAGCTGCCCACACCACCAGTGTTCACGCCTGGAAAAACCACAGGGACAGCAGAGGGTGGTTAGGGAGAGAGAAAGGGCAAGAGAAGGTGCAACATGAGCAGGAGAGGCTGGAGAGCATAACCCCCCCTACCCTCCCCGACACCACCACCACCACCACCACTAAGGCCCAAGAAGCTGCAGGCAAATGTTATGATGAACTGACCGTTGAGTAACACTTAAGTCTGTGCAACGAGTGCAGCTTTGGATCAAGAGCGCAAACATTACGACATTCTTGTTTCAAGTGTAGCTGATAAGTGGTGGGTGGACAGTACCCCCTAGCGGTTACCTTTGGGCCCGAAGAGGACGGCATAGCAGGGCTTGTGGCAGTAGGGCTGGCCGTCATGCTGGAATAAAAAAAAAAAAAGGAGAAAAAAAAAGGGAAAGATGATTGCAAACATTAAAACAATAAGAGTATTGTTTTTCCTGTTCTAAAAGAGTCACACTTCAAGACTCATAAAAGTTTTTTATTCAATGAAGTGGTGGTGACAGGCTGGAAATCACATAATAAAGTGTCTAGACATTTCACTTGAACACAGCTGTGTATCATGGATTTTTCACCTTTTTTTTTACAAAGTTAATTAGGTGTGGATTTCCCAATACACGCCACACTATTGTTCAGTTCTTTCTGTTGTTTGTTTTCATTCATCAATTATTCTTCTTTTTTAATGAGTTTTTATTTGTTTGTCAGTCGATTTAGACATTTTATATTGCAAGTAATTGCATAAACATAGTTAATCATGATTAATCACATCATTAACATGCTTTAAAGAGATATTCTTCAAGGGTTTTAATAAAGGACAAATATGCTGCTTTATATTGCTATGGAAATGTAACTTAATTATACACCAACCACATAAGGAAGGTGTGTGAATCACATGTTGCTTTTCTTTATCTCAGTCTTTCTGACCTTCCACCTCCTCCTCCTCCTCCTAACAGCGTCTCTTTCTCACCTCTGCGTGGCTGCCAGCAGATAGAGTCTTGCTGCACCTCTCACAGCGCAGACAGGGTCGATGCCAGTCCTTGCCCAGTGATGTCACCTTCTCAGCTATTGTGACACAAACACATAAACACACCTGTCAGACACCATGGCAACCACTTCACCATCGATCCACACCCACTGCCGCCGCCGCCACCACCGCCTTCTTTCCTCAGCTTAACTCAACTTTGGGAAGGGTGGGAACTAGCTTACCAAAATACACCTTCTTGTTGCAGCGGGGACACAGATTGGCCTCTCCGGAAAAAGTGGTGATGCCGCCAGCTGCCAAAAACATTACACACACACACACACACACACACAAATACACACATTACAACAGTGGAAAAGATGGATGCAGCAAAGGAAAATGGTTCCATGAATAACTACTGATTCCTCCAGTTAGGTGTGAAATCCAGTGTACTAATAATGTGGAGGAAAAACATTTAATTTGAGCCAGGTACTAAACAGCTTTTATAAGCTTCAAGAGGGAATTATTGAGTAAAAAAGGCAAACAGATATTCTGGTTGCCAAGTTAAAACACTTCTCTCACTCTTCCTTACAGGAAGGAGCCAGTCATGGCAACTGAGGGATGTTTGATTGCATGCAGTGCTGCACTAGGACCTGCAGATGGTGCCAAAAGGACTGGATTAGTTTGGTTTTATTCTGGCATTAAAAAAAAACTACACATGTACATAAAAGCACAGAGGCTAGAGGAATAGAGTAAAACAGTAAACAGTGAAGTATGAAATCTAGCTTTATACAGAAACATAAGAAAAATGACAACACAGATGTTCCTCTTCTGCACACCGGAAAAATTATAATGAGTTTACGAGGTGGAAAACAGTAACCGGAAACTGCACAGTAGAGATTGATCACTAAGAAAAACATCATTTTGTTCCTGCTGACAGAGTGCGTGTCCTAGGAAATCCTTATCTAACACGTCTGAGAAAACCCCCCCTCACGTCCCAGGAGGCGATTGTGTATCGATGCTCTTATCACTGAGTCAACAGCAGCTTTTCCTTCCGACCAACAACAGCTTGTTGAAAAAAACACCCAAAATCCTGCTGGAGATTTAAAAAAACCAAACCCATATGTGCACTTTACACATGATTCTCATTTACCTTTCGATGGCGCCTTAGGTGCGTACACTCGCTTCTCCTCAGCTTTGGCAGCTGAATCCACACTGGTGGTGTTGCTGTTGGCTGGAGTGTCATACACATACGATCCTGCTCCTCCAATGTTCACACCTGCAAGACAAAACACAGGGGGAAAAAAAGCATTCAGTTTGTGAATCTGGACTTTACCTGACTGCTGAAGAAGAAGAATCCAAATTTATGAAAGACGAAAAATGAATTGGTTGAATATATTGATGAATACACAAATAAAGATTGATATAAACACAAATGTTTTTCAATAGATAAAAATCAATGCATTAACAAATACCCAATACATAAATGAATAAACAAATATGTAATCAATCACATACATTAAGAATAAATGAATAAACAAATATTCTATTTATAATTTTTATTCTGCAATAATGAATAAAAATATTTCTGAATTCATCACAGTTTATTGTTTTGTGGATTTATTTCAGCATTCATTTACGTTTTTTTCCAATTACAGTTCTCCACATAATTGAGTTCACTAATTCACTGAACCTTTACTCATTCATGACTCATAATTATTTCATAATGCATAATTGATCCTTAACATGACCCCACTATGTTGTGATGTGTCAGTGTCAAACGTGAAGCTGTATTTGTGGAATAGGACGAGATGTACTTCACCTTTTGGCCCGAAGAGGGCAGCATAGCACGGTTTGTGGCAGTAGGGCCTTCCATCGTGCTGTGAGAGAGAGACAACATGAGATACGGATGAAACAAACAGTGGAGATCTGTAAGGATGAAAATCAAACCTGATGACGCAGATAAAAGAAAAAAACTGCACCCTGAGACACACTTATTCTGACATCATATATTTTGGTTTTTGATCTTTTTTGTGGAAAGACGAAAAAGAGGAAGAAGTGGAGAAAAATGTGTCCAAAAACGGAAACTGAATAGATTTATTTTCCATCTCATGGCCGCCTGATGATGATGATGATGATGATGATGTCACTGTCACAGGTTGCCTCAACACATAACAACGACAGCGGCTGTTTCCAAGAGACAGGTCTGTGTTGATGAATTCATCGCCACACTTCAGTGCAACTGACATGACTTGAAAGGATATGGAGGGTGGAAGGGGGGGTGGGGGGTGCAGGGGGGCTCGGAGACATAGATGGCCTGTTACTGATGCATGCTGGGAATGTGGCGATGATTGCAGCCGGAGCATGTGACCAGCTTGGGTAGAGGGGGATCAGGGCCGAGGGCCAGGGTGGCCACTGGTCCAGAGCCCAATGCCCAAAAATGAGAGGAACCAAGCAACTGCAGTGGGCTGCATGCCAGACCCTGGGAGGGTGAGGGAGGGTAAAAGTAGAAAAAAGAAACAAGGGACACTTCTTCTTCGGCCACATGAGCTCCTCTTCCTCAGAAGATGGTGCAGCAGTGAAAAGGATTGTTCCCTCACCTTTAATAATGCATTAACCATGATAGGATCAGCTACTGTTAAAGCAGCCACGCAGCCCGCCCCTGCTCACACGTCCTGTTTGACATTTATGGGATCCGTGTGGGTTCGTGCAGGAGACAGCGAGCACTGATGACTTTCTCAGGACAGCACATACACACACACAGGGATTCATTGTCAACTGAACTGAGTGGTCTGTTGAGAGCCTGCTGCTGCTGCTGCACCAGCACTGGCTGTGAAACACGAAGAGGCCGAGGGACCCTAAAAATGGATTATCCATCGCTGCTGCTCAGCCCACTCTCTTCCCAGCAGTTAACTTCCCACATCCTGACACTGAAATATGTATTCTCATCTCAATATATTCGTCTTTTCTCTCCTAACCTGCTCTCCTCCTCATCCTCCTTTGAAGCTCTGTTGCTCCTTCGCTTCAGCCTCTGCTCGCTGCTTTGCTAGGATTCAAGACCAGGACGAATGAGGGGGGGGATTAACTTTGAACCCTTTTGTTTTTGTTCTGCTTTTCGCTTCCTTTATTTACAGACTCATCGCAAAGTCACTACATCTTTCAGCTCTTAGTTATTTTAGGAATAAGTCAGACTTTTCAGGGATTAAGCATGGCTGTGATCATGCAAATGTATTTCTGGCTTGTTATTCTTAACACAAAAAATAATATAAACTGTTTAGAGACTCCCATAGAAAAGTGCAGATAACTTGATAGTGGAATTGAGGAAGTAAACCAGAACTGCACTTTGCAAAACGAGCCAGTCACTCCTCCTTTCTGTCATTAAACGGAGAACTACGGTGTGAAAACACTGCAAATATTGTGTGAATCTCACCATGACGTCTTCATGTTTACATGTGGAAAAAGTCTACACAGTAAAGTCTGTGACCTCTGACCCGTAGCCTGTCTCTTGTTTGAAACTACCAGCTCAAGGCTACAATAAATGTTTCTACCATAACACACCCAAAAATCTGAATCATCAGTGTTTTGTATTGTGAATTGTGGGTAAAGAAAGCAGGCGCCTGGATTTGACATGGAAATAATAGAAGCGACAAAATCTCTGGTTCTGTTCTCTGTGTTTTGGAACTGTTGTTGTTAGTCATTGTGGCGCTTTATTGAAACTGTTTGGGTTTTGTTTCAAGTTTCCTTTGAACACTGAGCGATTAAAAACATTGATATGGACACATTTACTGCACCAAAAGTCATTCTACATTAGTCAGTAGGTCTTGTTTCTACAGCATATCTACAGTGCATAAAGCAGATGACGCTCTAGATACCATCATCATACATGTAGAAACACGATTTTAAATTAAAATAAGTGCATTTTTATCTGGCTTTCAGCAAATTTTTTGGGTTAATCTTCAGAGTTTATGCTTGACCCTAAAAACAGCAGCTGATAAGGGCTCAATGTCTGTTTATTCCTTCTTCTGGAGCTTTCAGTCGTATCGCATCTGCTTCATGAGCAGATGAATTTAACCCACTTTTCCTGGCTTGGCTTTGCCTTGTCTTGTTAATTCTGCTTTTCACTTCCTTGATTTATAGATATACACACAAGAAGTCCACTTGTCTTAGCCGCCAGTTATTTTTAGGAATTGGTTCGTCTTGTCCACAGACACCATCAAGTCTGGTTCTTTAAATGTTCTGTTTCGGATACAGAGAAGAAGGTGTTTGGTTTAATAGAGCTGTGATCACTTAGGGTCAACAGTGGAGACTTGTCACCTTGTCTTTTCCAGCCTGGCTCTGTGCCATCGGCCACAGGAAGCTGCTGCTCTCCCTTAGCCAGCAGACGACCCCCCCCACCATCACCACCACCACCACCCCACCTCCTTCCCTGCTGCAGCCTCTGAGGTTCATAACCTTCTGCATACCAGGCCTGAAATGACATCAAACACCCTCCCAGACAATCCCACAGCTGCTTTCACTTTTTTTTTTTTACATGTAATATCCCTCAGCCTCACTCTGTTTCCATGACGATGATCGAGCATCGAGTTTTGCCTACTAAAGTCAGGCTCGTGGCATGGTGCAGCAGCCCAGGGCAGGATTTGGATGTTGTCCATGGAGAGAGAGAGGATGGGGGGAGGAGGATGGACAGTGTAGGCCTCAGAGAGATTGTGTCACTACATTACTGTAATCATGCAGAGATTAAACAGCAGGACCAGCATCCTTTGGGGTCTGCAGGGACATCGCTTTTGTGTACAAAAAGGCTGAGATCACATCCTCCTTGTGCACAGACAGAGAGAGAGAGAGAGAGAAAAAAAAAGAGGCGGGAGCGTCTGAAAAGTGCAGTAAGAGGGAGAGTGGGTGAGAAACGAACCGTTGGCCGGGTCATGGAAGTCAAAATAAAAGCGGCATGATAAGAAAATCCCCAGAGTGACAGCACCAGATAGCGAGCAGCAGCAGCAGCAGCGGCAGTGTTTGTTCGAGGGTCACAGTCGGGGAGAATCAGCGCTGAGACGCGATACCGCAGTTTGATTACGTAACAGAAAAAGGAAAAGGGATCTGTAGGCAACTCGGCTTGTAACGGTTAAGGGAGTTCAAATTCCCACCAGGACAAACCATATTGACAGATGCTACCAGGCAGGAAAAAGGACATTCACTCAGCAATTTCCTCTCTTCCACTCTGTAAACCTTTTTTTAAATCCTGCAGTTACAAACTATCACAGTGATCGTCATTTTTTCCATACTGGAAAAAGAAGAAGAGTAACGTTTAGTTTCTGAAAAGCTACAGCATCTGATGTATTGTTGACATGGTTCATTGAGGATTCACTGTTAATAAAGGCTGACTGTCAATAAGTCAATACATAACCAGGCAGCACTGGCTCCCCCCTTGTTAGATTTCACAATAAGAGTCATTGACCTGTGGCACACAGTTTGTTGACGTTTGACCCTGTGAGATCATCATCACTACTGTACTTTAATTTAAAGGCTGTGTTTAAGTCCAAGTCGAAGCGGTTTTAAGCAAGAGACAGCTTTTAATTTCATAGCTTTTTTCTCCTAAAACACTGCCACACAGGTTGAAACAAAATGGATTATGATCACAGATAATGTCATTCTTATACAACTATTCCATTAATCGCCGTTTTCTATTTGCTTCACTGAGACGTTTACTTACCGGTGATGAAAAAATGCTTACTTTCAGAACTATAGAAGATAGAAAATGAGTATGACATGTGTATAACTTCGACGTTGACAGGACAGTGGTGTGCACTGTTGCCTGGTGGTGTCGTACTGACCTCAGCGTGGCCTCCAGCGTTAAGAAGCTTGTTGCAGCGGTCGCACTTGAGACACAACTTGTGCCAGTCTTTGCCCAGCGATGACACCTTTTCAGCTGCACATGAAAGACAAAAGACAAGAGAAGAGCAGGGGGGGGTTGAGTGTAAACATTCACGTAAAGCTGCATTTACAATATATACATTATTCTAAACAACAGCAGTTATTCTCTCCCATCAGTTGTGTCAATCCGCTCATGGCAGAGCGGCATGACGTCCCCTCATTGCTTCACTCTCCACAATAATGATCAGCTTGTGCGCCAAACCTCGATGGAAATCCTGTCATCGTGTCAAATGAGTGACTGTTTTCTGGACGGGCGGGAACAAGGGGGGGTGGGTGGGGGGTAACTGGGGAAAGCCTGTGTACCGCACAGGATGTTGTCATGATGTCACTGCGACATAGGCAGACAGTGGCGTGAGTCCCAGTCCAGCTGGAGCAGCAGGGGGGGGGGGGTGTCGCACACATCTACTCCAAATCCTTTGTGTTACCCTTCCAAACGTACACACACCCCCATCCCCCAGTTTACAGTAGGCCCCTCCCTCTGCACACGGCTCCCTCAACCCCATTTCCGTCGCCTTCTTCTTCTCCCAGACTGCCGACCGCCCCTCCAGACAAGCAAAGGACCCTAATTATACTCTTTCCAATAATAAATCTCTGCAGCTTCCACACAATGGGCCCTAAGGAGTCGTGCTGGCAGCAGAGGAAACACCTTCTCTTATCAGGGTAGGGCACAAATAGCCGGATACTGGGGTCGGTTTCCTACATACCTTCGGTCAAGAAGCACACACACAAACATTATGCACACATGTACAATATAGTATATGCAGACATACAGACAATTGCTTCCTCTGGGTCTGCCTCTCTTTCGCAGCTTTACTGCCTGAACTATAACCTGTTAGAGCGATGTCAAATTCCTTTGTCGGCTTCGTGTCAGGAAGCAAAACTGAATCGGACATCGGAGATTTGACAGCGTGCACTCAAAAAACACCAGAAAATTAAGAAAGGGAAGATAAACTATAACTAAATGATAATATGAATTTGATAGCTTCTTGAATTAAAAAACTATTAGAAAAGAGGCCAACTGTCAATTAACTAGCAAATTCAAACAAACACGGACCAGTCGACACTGAAGATTTGATCTTAAAACATTTGACCAAATGCACTTTCCTCTTTTGATAATAAAGTTAAATTAGATTTTTTTGGTATTTAATTGCTTCTCTGCCCTGCTGTAGGAAACCTGATGACTCCCTGTGGGGAGCTCTGTTTACTCTCCAATCAGTTTCACTGTCAGTTCTCCATGTCAATTACAGCACTGAGACAAATGGCCAACAACAAGACCCTGGAGAGTATAGCTAAGGATGGAGGGTGGAGGAGTGGCGGGGGGGCTGCCAATCAACATGAGAGCGGAGGAATGCTGATTTGGCTGCAAGACACTGCCGGAGATGTAAAAACCACTCTAAAAGGATACTGTTATTTAAAGGAGAGAGTCTGTAATAAATCACTCTGTGATTCAATCAATGCTCTTCAATCAAGGATGGAAAGAAAATCCTCCATGTGACACTAGAGTTAAAAGGAAAAGCTGCATTCACTGCTGCAGGGTGGGTGGTGGACGAAAACCTGCACGGATCATGTGATTGTGTCCAAGGACAGTTTTCCACTGTCATGAAGAGCTGGTCAAACTCTCCAACCAGGGAATTTACCAACACTTGTATCAACGACAGCCATCACATGGGACATCCCAATACATTGTTGATTATTGCTGGTGACATCAATAATCATCAAGAAACCAAGCCTACACTCAATACTGCACCTGAATGCACCTTGTGCAGACACAGACTGCTGCTGTTCATGCTGTGACTCTTCCCAACCTACACTCCAGACCCATTTCAGTGGTTCAACTTTAGCTGCACCTGTCAAACAATGTTTGACCATGCAAAGATTTAACATGTTGTGTGTGTGCACGCAGCCTTCAGTGTGTAAAATTAGCTTTTAAATCTGTTTAATTAGAGAATCATCACAAACCTTTCAACACCTTGACACGATGTGTAAAGACAGACAGAGCAGGAAGCAGCAGGAGCTTAACCTGTCTGCACTGACTGAGTGTTTGTGTGTTTTATTTCCTCCTAAATCTGAGGATAACCATAAACCTCGTGACACCTCGACACTGTTTAAAAAGAGGCTGCATAAACAGACCACAGAGCAGCCCGTGCCGGTGTGGCCTCAGTGTTGTGTATTCCTACGAGTGTGTCTGTGTGTATCTGTCGTTGACTTGACTCATGAATTGCAGACACACCTCTGTTCAGACCCGAGGAGTCAGTGTATGAATGGACGCGGACGTCAGAGCCTCACCAGAACGTCCTCATTCCTCTGTATATGACTGTGTGGTAACAAAGCCCACTGTTTAACAGCTCCCTGTTTTAAAGGGCAGTTGTTATTGTAAGAGGGGTGAGCCTGTCTGTCTGTATTACGTGCTGTGGGAGTTACAGAGTGGGGGAGGTGGAGGGGATCTGCATCTGGCCCAGATGTTTATACCCCCAGCTTTCAAGCCAGCCTCTGTGCTTATTATCTTTCATATAGCCACCGACTGCTGAATTAAGCCAGAAAATACTGCATGCATACGCAGTTTGATGTGTTACACGGAAACGGGAGAGAGAAATATAAATTATAAATTATATATAACATTTTTAAAAATTACATAATGACAGGCAGCCAGTTCTCTGTATCCCAGAATAGCACACGTGGGCACAAATGAAGCGACTGAAATGCCACCGCGTCCTCCTCTACCTCGCTACAGCTACAACGTGAGGTAGAGACTTGTGCGAGCAAACAAGCTGCTGCTCCCAGGGAAGTCTCACCGGAAATTCACATTTACATTGTCAACACCGACGAGGAAGTGCCAAATCCTTTCAGCCAAGCTGTTTTCTCCCATAACAAGTCTGTGTGGATATATACACAAACACAGCAAATCCACAGAGTGTTAAGACACCTTCATGCGAAAAAAATAAAAAAACTCAATAAATCTCAATGGAGAGATACAGTTTTAAAAATTTAAGGTAAAACTGAAATATCGCACCTGCAAGTATTCAGACACTTTGCAAAGATGCTTGACCATCTTTGAGATGTCTTTGCACCCTGATTGGAGGTGACTGTGGTAAATTGAGCAATTTGGAAATACACACACCTGCATGCAATCATGCCCACCTGATTAGCTACACCTGTTCACCTCCTCGTTAATGCAAATATCAGGCCAATCACATGGTAGCAACTCAGTCCATTTATCTGCTGAACTTTAGACCAAGCATCAGAATGAGGAGAAAAAATGTGATTTAAGAGACTCTGAACGTGGCATGGTGGTCGGTGCCAGATGGGCTGGTCTGAGTGTTTCAGAAACTGCTGACCTACCGGGATTTTCATGCACAACCATCTCTGGTGTTTACAGAGAACGGCCCCAAAAAAAGAGAAAATATCCAGTGAGCTGCACAATTCTCTGGGAGAAAATGCCTTGTTGATGTCAGAGGCCAAAGTGAGCAGTCACACAGGAGGAGGAGGGACTTGGTCAGATCGGTGACCAAGAACCTGGTGGTCACTGGATGAGCTCCACAGATGTTCCAAATATAAATCGTACACTAAAAAGTTTAGTTTACCTCACTGAGAATATTCAACCATCACATTTGTTTGCTGCAGGTGTTCAGAAGTCACATTGTGCCTCCGGACAATGTTGCTCAGTCATTATTTATGCGCAGCACTGAGGGACAGGGACAAACAGACAGATGATGCTACTGCAGCAGCAGCACTAAGCCAGAGGCGAGAGAACAAGAAAAATGGAAACATAATGCAAGTCAGAGGTCATCACCACAACCATATGATACCTGCACCACTGTAAGCTGCTTAGCTTCATTTGGAAATTCCTGGTCTAAGCTCTTCAGTGCTGCGGTCGACTCCACTGGCTGCACTGTCAGTGAGGTTTACATCAGTGAGACAGCCGGCTGCTGACTCTCCTTCTGCTCTGATCAAGCCTCCGTGTTTACAATTGCTTGGTCTCACTGATGTTACTGGCCGTTAATCAAAGTAAAGGAGGCGATGCCGAGCGCCCTCGACAGCGCTTTGTGATTGTGAAGAGTCTCCGTGTTGCATTGTCAGTCAACTTGAGCCACATAAATTTATGTATGAGTTTGTAATAAGATGCAATCTGAGCGAGCGGCAACAGAGGAGCAATATTGTGTGGAAATGAATGACAGGGGCGGTGCACGCCTGACGTGCGTCAACACACCCTCAGCTGTGGCCCTCCACCCTGCTCGACATAAGTTAAGTTGATTTGCAGCCAGGAAATTACCAAACAGGCTCAAGTGCAGAATAAAATTGGCTTCACACCCAATGAAAATGACATTACGTTATCAGTGCCACTGTTAGCTTTACATGGGCAGGGGATTAAGAGGCAACATCTCTTATAAACACAGCACTCTGTGTAATGCAAAAAGGAGCTTTATATGTCACTAACTGGAAAAAAAACATTGAATCTGCGATGGTTCAGATATTGTACGGTAAGACATGTTTACGCTTTGCACAGCTGCAACCCATTTCAAGGTTATAATGTAACGGACCATAATGGATGAACCCACTTTAGCTTTGGCTAAATTTAGACTTTTTTATACAGCCTTTTCAATAACATGTTACCCATGAGTCCATTAGCTTTCAGGAAGAAAGAGCCATGGCCCCTGATGAGACATTAATTGAGGCTACCTTTTTTCCCAGGGAAATTGGAGTCATACGGCCTCTAATGCAAAGGGTAACAACAAATTCAACATCAAATAGATCAAGTATTGTTAGAAACTAATTACCCATGTGATATTGCAGTACCGGGCTGGAGAGTCCAATCCAGCGATACAGGCACATCAGAGAACATCAGACCGGCTGTGATTCGATTTATTTTGTTTGTTCTGTTACATGATGCGCTTAAACTTCAAATTGCGTTACGAGCGAAACCAATTACGACTCAAGACGGAGCCGCTCGGCCTGTAAAGGGATCAGAGCTGCAACAAATGCCCTACAAACACGCCGTAATAGGACAGAACATTAAGCAAGAGAATTTAACAAGGCAGAGTCTTCAGAGAGAAAACATTATGGGCCCGTTTCTCCAGATGACTTGAATGCAGTTTGTCTAATTGTCGACAGTGACAGGGCAGCGGCATCCAAACTCCGAGACTCACCACGGGTCATGGAGGAAATTTGTTCGAAGTCATAACAGCACAAGTTAGAAAACAGCTGAGCTGAACTCCCACAATGCAAAGAGGGCTTGGAAATCTCATATTGGTGCTCTCTTATCACTCAATAATTCAATCAGGGGGCAACAAGGAGGAGGAGGAGGAGGAGGGGGTAAGATCTAATGTGTTTGATAAAGGAGATGTCAACAGTGTTGCTGTGCAGGTCTGCAACCAGATGACATCAGCAGCCACTGCTTCTGGATGTATAAAGGCTTTAAAAGAAGCCAACATGAGCATGAGGTTGAATTCAATCATCAAAAAAGAGTCGTAGAGCAAATCACTGGCTTGGGAACATTTTTGCACAAGTCATGTTCATGATGTAACCAATGTTATTGTAAATATTTCTACATCTCGCTTGGCTGGAATCGGCTCTGTTGCACCCTCTGGTACTGTGGACCCATCTGTTCAGCTATTCGTACAATAAAAACACACACTCATGCTGCCATCTCACCATCCTCTTTCCTATCCATCCCCTTCATCCATCAGTGACAGCTGAGTCCACGCGGGTGTTTTGCTGTTTGGGTTTTTGTCACAGCAGTGTGTGTGATAACTGCACGTCCCAATAAACACACCGCCCGCCTGCCCGCCTGCCCGCCTGACTCACTGATGGATTGACTGACTGGAAGGATCCCAGAGGCAAAGCGGGAGTGGAACACAAGGAGTGAAAAAAAAAAAAAAGCTTGGTTCACCTCTTGGGAGAAATGTAAGAAAGGAAAAAACAAGCAGCCTGTGTTTCCTTCTCTGCATCCTCTCACTATTCTGCTCTCCGGAGCACAAACAGCCTCGAGGATTTGTGACCTTTTGCTTAACTTAAAGACAATGGCCATTCAGTCGCAGCACAGAGAGGAATTCGACTTCACCAAGGGAAGTGAGTTTAAGTGAATTTTCAGCTGAGGTGTAAACTGTGCATTAGCCCAACTCATTCATCCTCACCCTGCATCCTATACAACGGTTTATTGAGCGTTACTGTGAGGTCAGTTCACATGATCATGACATGTAACAGTTATATAATCACACATACAGTGATCATGCCAGTTATTCTGCAAAACAGTAAACATGTGTGAACTAAGATCTGAAGAATCTTTTCATCTATTAAGAGCCTTTGAACTTAACTCCCATCTAAATTGAAATGCTTTGCAAGCTTTAAAACTATTGCACATCATAAATAACCAGCTTTTTAAAGAATTTAGTGAAATATGTGGAAAGTTGAGAGTTTCAAAGGACCATCCTCTGCTATAGTGCTGTGTAAAGTAATAGTGGGTTGACCCTGGCAGTGGTGTGTTGTTGAACATTAGAATTGATTTGTTCTGGGTCAATGTGTGCATGCAGCTCCCTGTGGTGCTCACGCTGGCTGCGCTGGGTGGAGGCCGACGCAAGAGAGTCTCTAGGAAACATGCGTTTTGGATCCGTCTCTCCCTGTGGCTGATGCAACCCTGTGGCAAAACTTAGCTCTGGAGGTCGTCTGTCGCCTCGGCCAAGGCGAGGTTTCCTCCCCAGGCTTTCTCCCCCCTCCAGCCCCTCCTCCTCCTCCCCCCTCCCTCCTCCCTCTGTGAATAAAAGAGGCCGACCTTGTGAATCCCGCTGGCTGACGTAAATGGGCTGCAGCTAACTCGCATCCTGTCTGGGCTGGTCAGAGGAGCCGCAGGCAAAGTGCTTCTCCACAGTCCCTGTCTGGGTGACTTGCTCGCCCTCCCCTGAACCCCTGAGCCTGCTTACACCACATCTCCTCTCTAACCGGTGAGGACACTGTGTCCCAAGCTACAGGGACTTCAAAAAGATCCGGAGTTCATGACTTGCTTACAGAGTAGCGGACCATGTCTTCACACGAGGAAGCATGTCTGTATCAGGAGAATTACACCTTCAGATCTGGCCCATTAGTGGATAATCAGCCCTTGAAGAAGGGCAGACATCATATGACAGAGGCATAAAATGCAGCCGTGCTTAAATTCCTTCGAGTGAAATCATCTGAGTCTTATAAAAGAGGCCTAATAAAATTGACTGTCTCTGTGAAAGCACGGTGCAGTGGGGTATTCCTTTTGAAAATGTTCAAAGAAAGTAAGATTTAAGTGATGTATGACTCCTAAGACTGAAGTCTTATTCATTTAGCTACACTTGTTTGTGGTATGCGTATGTGCTTTAACCACGCAGTACGTCTAAATGACAAGTGTAGTAGCCATTCAGGCCTGTGAACTTGCCCCAAGGGGTGAAATCAAAAGAGGAGTGATTTGTGTATCTGTTTACAGCACAACCAAACAAACCAAGTCTTGTCACATTGTTCTAATAAAGGGGAAGCCAACTACAGAAGACCCTGTGTAGCTTGGTCAGACCGGACCACTAATGGTCGACTAATGAACTCTAATGTCGTCTCCCACATCACATGATGAAACCCTTGTGCAAGTATGGGTGAGGCCTGTCAAAATAGGAAATACTGGTGATTTATCTATTCTGAATTTTGAATTGTCCTCCAATCTTTCTTCATTTCCCTCTGGTCTCTGTCCGTGGAGACACAAAGCCACAGGATAAAGGCTCAATTTAAAATATTTTCAATTGGCCACAGTTTGCTCCCCAATTGAATTTCTGTCCTCTTCTGGATTTGTATTATGTAACGACTCAACCTCAAACATCTGAGGCACGGCAGAAAATACAGAGCATAAAGATTAATATTGAGAATTTTTTTTACAATTATGTGCTGCTGTGGGGTCCAGAGTTAGCACGGTAACCAGCTCGCCCCGGCCTCGTCTGCTCACTTTCCCATGGCGACTCACAGTAGTGTCCTCTGTGTGTAGTACTGTAAACACAACGATGGCTGAAGCTTTTGTCGCACGACAATTACCACCACATGACTGTGCTGGCCAGTCCGTCTGCTTGACAATCCAATTTTGTAAGAATAAAGATGGTTAAATTGAGACGAATAGGCTTTATCTTATTAGATTAAAACAGATTTTGAGAAATGATTTGAAATGTAAAACGGTAATGAATCGCAATGTATCACAATGTCTTACTGCAATACTCAGGAGGACACAAAATGTTTAAAACTACAATAATATCATAACTGTAGGGCCTCCCACCTCTATCAAATATTTGATTTTTAGTATGGGTTATAAAGTTAAAGCATAAATCATTTGGATTAAGTGGACAGAGCCGCCTTTGTTCCTGCGTGCAGTTATCTAACAGCTCATATTGTTAGAAGGTGGAACGGTTTCACCTGTGTTGGGAGGGGAGATGAGCGGAGGGGAGGGGCAGTCTGACTTCCAGCGCCAAGCTTAATGCCCTCTCCATTAGGGGATCATATTTGTGCCTCCAAAAAGGCAGAGAAAAAGTACCCTCATTGACTGGTACACAGTATCTGGCAGGTTATGCAATGGCACTGAACAGGAGGCAACGACTCAAGAAATGATGTTACATAACTGACAAGGCACATTCACACAGCCTACTGGGCAGCCAAGTGGAAAACAGGGTACTCTAGTGTTGACAGAAAAGAGGGGAGAAGAAAAAGGGGTATTGTGTGTGGATGTTTGGGGTGAAAGTGGGATAATAAAAAAGAAAAGAAAAAAGGGAGGTGTGTGGGAATCAGTGCACTGCTCCGTATCGTCCGGCTGAGTGGACGAAGGTATTCTGCCTGGCTCGGACGACAAACGTGCACAGAGACAGAAAGAGCCTTGTGTGAATAGAGATGTCGTTTCTCATTATAATGCATGAGGCGCTTTGAGAGTCTCCGTTTAAATAAAGGCAAGCCATCTCACCCCCATTTACCTACCCACCGCAGTCTATGCAGTTTAAAAAAAATAAAAAACAAAAATCAGTAGAAGAGGAATTTAGGGCCTGAGGCAACAACGAGCGACTGAAGAAGAGGAAAGAGGGTGAGAGCGAGAGGAATCGGTGAATGAAAGAGGAACTCACAGCAGAGAACCATTAGCTCCCATTAAGTTCTTGTTCATTCACTTAGCTGCACAAAGATGCATTGCTCCAACTTGTCATGAGCAGGAGTTGGGCCCGCACAGCTGAATTTGGGGTCTGGTAGAATTTGGGAGATTTAGTGAGCCATGCTGTGTTGTGTTCTGCATGGACTCTCTCACACGCTAACAATGTATTTCCACTGGGCCAGGTCACATGTCTGCCAGTGGTCCCTGGTGTACTCTGAGCACAGGAACTGACAGATGCCGCAAGGCCGCAACGTGGATGCTTGGAATTTGAATTCAACCCCTATAATTAAGATGTTCGAAAACACCAGGGGCATGTGAAGGTTCTCCCCCCCCCCCCTCTTTTTTTGGATTTGGATTTAACATTTAACAACTTTTTACACTTCGAAGTCAGAGGGAACAGTCAACATTTGCTTTCAGCTGTGATGAAACTGAGCCGTCACCGCTACAAAACAGCTGCCTGTTAAAGTAATAGACGGAAAATGATGAAAGCAAAAGAAAAAATTTCCATCCCAGACTGTGTGGCTCACCGCTGCCACTTGATGACGTTTTTTCATACGGAAGCAAAGAGGAGGATAGTAAAAGTGTTCAAGGAATTGGCTTCCAAAATCCAATATTGGGCAACACCAGCTGGAGGACCAGGTGGGTAACTGCAGGGTGGGCCAACCTCCGCTCTATATAGCACAGCGGCAACCACCACCGCAAGGAGGAAAGGTGGGAGCAAATTGGGACAGAAAAGCAGTGAATTGGTGCCTGTTTTCTCACTTTTGCACTTGAAATATCACCTTTCTTTCTTCTCTGAGAGTCGAGCGTCTTGAGAGGAGGATGTGCGTAGGTGGAGATTCATCACAGACGTCGTCGTGCTGATGCTTCGGGCTGTGGTCAGCAGCAGCCCGGCCTCGACTCCTCTCTGCCTCCCTGACCTCTCCCATGTCTTGTCAAACGTTTCCTTGCCTCCCTAGTAATGACTTCAATACTAGGATTAACACCTCCCTTCACTTTCTACGTCCTCCCTGGTCTGGTTTGACGTGTGCAGCCGATTCATCATCATCATCATCCTTTTCCTCCTCCTCATCTGTATAGTAGCACTTTCCACCCAGAAGGACACACCCCAACCAAAAATAACTCCAGGAGGCTGGATCTCAGTATGTTACATAAAAAAAACACAACATACATCACCAAGAAAGCTGTGACTCACTCGCTGCAGCGAATTAAGGCGAAGGCGCAAATGGATACTCAGACATGCATGAAGTCTATGTTAGAGACAAATAAATCTCATTTGTGCAGATATTATTCCATGCCAGTGACTCTCGTCGGGACCCATAGGATGAGCAGCTGCTGTGATGTTCACCGCCACCGCCACACCGCCACCCCCTCTGTTACGTAAGAGGACTTCCATCCACTCACATAATTGATTTTGACCCCCGTGACAGCTCTGATTGTGTGCTGCAAAGTGTAGAAAAGATCAGCGCCGAGGAATGATTGTGCTTGTGTTGTTGTTGTTGTTTTTTTTCTGTGCCTAGCACGTGGGCCGAACACAACCGCTGGATTACTCCAGCTTCAACAGGACGGCAGCATGTTTCCCTAAAAATAAACCAAAACAGAGCAGACATAATTTGCAGCCTTCTGATGCAAAAGACGCAACATAAATTTGTGTTTATTTTCACAATGTAAGCTCCTTTAATCTGCTGCTTTGCTCTGCGTCCCTGTGCATTTCCTTCTCTGCGAAACATCTGTCACAGGAGACGCAAGATGCCGTCTTCCTCGCTGCAAATGAGTGCTAGTCGAAGCTCTTTGACCCAAGTGGGTGTTTTGTTTTCCCACCTTTGTATACGAGTGTAAAAGAAGCGCGTTCACAGGTTTTCATCCCACTGACACAGCATGATGTTGCCGTACTCCCTCAGTGAGTGGGCAATCTCAGCATATGGCATTTTCTGCACTCTTGGCAATGGCCTCCATCAGCAAACCCTCCTCAGCCAACTGCCAGGCTTGGATGTTTACCAAAGACAACAAATTAAAAATGATCACAGATCAGTGACAGAATAAGATAAATCGTTCATACAGTTTTGTAGAATACGAGAGGGCATGTTTATTCTCACATTAGATTTATGCAGTTTTAAAGAGTCTAAATTTGTGAAAACACTGAATCATATGAGTTTTGTTTACACTGATTCCTGTCCCTGTGAATGATTTACATGTGCAGCAAGTCTGTACTTAAAATAGTCACCTTATCTTGGAATTGCTTTTAACTTAATTGATGTGAGAAGCTCATTTTGGAAAATGTAGGATGGGTTTACATTTTTTCCCACCACTGGGAAAATTCCTCAAGCAGCACTGAACTACTGTACTGTATATGGATCTAATATTAGGCTACAACACAAAACTACTATTAATATCCTAATCTACTCTACTTCATGTGATTTCATTCAAAAAGTTTGTATTTTTAAGATAATCTCAAAAGTAGCCTACATATTTTCAATGAATGGGCATAAACTGCTTTCTGCACCATTCATTCATATTTTTTGTTTTAACAAATTAAAGAAACAGCACCACAACAAAGACAAACAACAACATGCTCCCTCTGTCATGAGGGCACGAGCCTGTACCTTGGCAAACGAGCGGGATCACCATCACGAGCCAAAAAAAAAAAGTAAATTGAACAACCGGGAGCAAACGAAGCGCGCATCACTTACCGAAATACACCGTCTTCTCGCACTTGGGACACTTTGAAGACATGTTGGGATGTTGTGAAAGTGAGCTCGAGTGAAAGTGGTCTGTTCGGTTTGTCCGAGGCGTCTCTGTTTCTGTCTCTGTCCGTCCTCTGGCTCCTCTCTCCCGCAGCAAGTGTCCTGCTTCCCCCTCTCTGAAGCTGGGAGCATCTATTCAGTCATGGGCTGCTCATTTACATAACCACGCCCCCTCCCTTTACGGCTGCCGTGTCTACTTCAGGCGCTGTGGGAACTGTGGCCGCTGTTGTGGAAACAACGAACTGGTAAATAAATAGATAAAAACAAAATAATAATAATAAAGGTTACAGGTTAAGTTTTGATTTATTAATATTTGGATCTTTTAACTGTAGTTTCACTTAATTTTGCAGCTATAGTATAGGCTACATTTCATTGTGACGACCAGCTATTCTTCAAACTATCAGTAAACAAACTATTTTATTAGCTGTTTAGCATGATGTAGCCTAGCTAGCTTTGAATATTTACCTAGATTCCTGTGTTTTCTAATGATGAACTAAGGGCTACATCTTCCAGATTATTATTTTCATTTAAGGATTGCATCTTAAAGTTTGCTCCATTCAAACAAATGTGCCCCCAATCTATTTTTATTTGGTCTATAATGTCCAAACCCAACAGCATTCAACAAACTTCTTGCAAATCATTGTTATTCACACAATTATGTCTGTCGCTTTTCTTATGTAGGCTACATCTACAGTCTACACAAAATGTCATTGATATTTTTAAAAGAGATACTATGCATAAGTGTGATAATTAATTAATCCTGTGACCTTAGGACTTGGTTGTATTAGCCCAGAGACATTAGCCTACCTGTCATTTGACCAAATTTGTGTCAAGCATACCCTGGCCTTCAGCACATTCACAGTTGCACTCTGAGTTGTAGGTTTTACAAGCAGCACTTGAAGGCATCATCCCTTCTTCTATGGCCAGACTGTGGATTTCAGAGTGAGCTCAGAGCAGGCGGGAAAGCTTGTGGGCAAGTGTGAGTGAGCTGCAGTCCACAGAAAGCACATGCACTCCCATTTCCCTTTTCCCCTTTTCCACGAGAGGTGTAGGCAGTGTTTGGTTGAATCACAATGCACCCTTTCAGAGTGAGTGACTCGTAGGAATTTGTTAGGCAAGGGAAGACGCTGAAACGTGGCTCGGGCGGATCGGCTTTCCCCTGAAGAAGGGTTTGCTGGCTTTGTGACAAATAAGGCCTTGAGGAAAACAGGCAGAGCAAAGCAAAGAGCAGCTCCTGAATTTCTCACAATCCAAGATGACATGTAGCTGTTGCGTTCACTCACTATGACTAATTAAAAGACCCATTGACTGGACATTATCAGTTCTTCTTCTAGAAGTCTCTGTGTCTTTCCATTCAAGCCTCTTGAGAGTGACTGAGTTCATCTCTTTCACACATTAGTGCTGTCTGGTCTGTCTGCCCGGTGACACAGTGCAGGTCCCGGGCCAGGAACAGACACTCTGATATTTCCCACATCTGTGTCCCGGCTGATTAGCACCCGTCAGCATGCCTGTAACCGGTTCCTCCTTATCTCTGAGTTCACTGTTTTAAAAAGAACGGTCAGCAAGAGAGGCTATGTAGAAAACGGTACACTGGGCAGATTCTGGGGCATTCCTGATCAGTTACAGTCATGGACAAATTAACTAAAGGCCCTTGGGACATGTATTTTAACAGTTATGCCTTTATTGACAAGAGTATTAATAGCGGTTTCATTGTTTTACGTCATTTTTGTCACAATTTCACTGATATTAGATTCTTAAATGTGAATATTTGCTCATTTCAAATGGTTTAAACTCAATATCTTTGATTTTTTTTTATTGGTGTTCAGACAACAAAAGAAATATTTATATATTTACTGGGATTTATGATTCACTCACTAATCATATGATGGTATGAAGGCCGCCCCACCCAAACCCCCCACCTCCATCTGGGCAGTTGGCAGCTTTGCCTGTTTGGCAATCCAGCCTTGGTTAAAGCAGCTATACCCAAAGAAATGCTTCACACAATGTTGCACCTGCCGTACAGTTAAGAGTCTTCACGCCGCAGCGCTGGTGTTGTCCTTCACAGAGGACAAGAGTTCATTACCGTTCACCTCCAGTCGTTTTGATGTGGTTGCAGGTTTGTTGCCAGTTCAGCTGAGGCGCACAATCAGCCTCAGCCCTGCTGAGAGGAGAGGAGGTTAGATATATACACTACAGTACAGAGCAAAATGGAGACAAAGAGGAGGTAGGAGGCTGAAAATGAAGAGTCAGAGCTCTCTGAAGTCGGCTCGGCTCTCTGAGCACATTTTATAAAGATGAAAAGAATAGTAAAGTATGCCTCTTTCTGCTGTATAATAAATTTACTAGTGGATTAAAAATAAAATAAGCAAAAAACTTAACTGCTGCCATTTTGAGATGGAAAATACTATATGGAGCAAACTGAATGATAAGTATAGGATGAGATGCCCCTGACAAGGCTTGCTCTCTGAGGCATTATGATTTCTGAGGAGTGGGAAATCCCGGGAAGCCTGAAGTGGACATATCCAGGCCACTAGGTTTACTTTTAACTTGTTTCTGATCTGCTGCTCGGTTCAGACCTTCAGTGTTTCTGTGGAGCAGATCAGGCATCCAGCCCCCCGGGGAAAGACAGGAATAGACAGAAAAGGGTTGAGGGAGCAGGGAGAGGTGGTCCTCAGGGCCTCGAAGCATGTTAGCGGTTTTTCTTTTGTAAACGAAGGACAAAGCAAACAAGGGTGGAAAAATATACAATCCAGTGCAATACATCACCAATATTACACTTGACGATAATGTATTTATCTAAATTCAGCATGTGAAGAGTTTTATAAAGTCGTCTTTGGCTTTGCAGGACCAAATTTTGAAAAAAACATATTAGAAGTCAGCATGAGATTTTAGATTTATAACAGAAAACCTAATATAAGAACTAGAGGACTGGAGTTTTAAATGTGTTGGCACATATCAGACAGTAAAGGATATATTTAGAGACAATACAGCATGATGGGAACAGAGGATCCATCTCAGTCATTGTTGCATTAAATTTGACCCCTCTGACTATAAAGCCCAGCTGATATAAATAGATCATCCTTCATGATCAGTTGGATAGGTGAATGCAGTACTTAAAAATAACATAAAAGCAGAATTACAGTCACAAAATGCACGCACAAGAGACATTTATGATATCTCAATGGAAACGCAGGCATCTTATTCATGCAGTTTTAAAACCTGTGAAAAGTTGGTTTCGAAGCAAGGTCAAAATTTTGAAAAATACTGATTTTGTTTTTGTTTTTGTTGTTGTTGTTTCACATTCCAGCACTTGGATAATCAAAAAAGCATGTTGGTGAGACGGTGTGTTGGCATCAGATATTGATTCAAACTTTGCAAAGCTGAAAGGAAGAAAATGTGCCCTATTCACATGAGAGAAAAAAATTGTAAAAACACTGCGAATAAAGAATTCAAGTAAAATCAACAAACATGTTCCTCACTGTGCAGAAAACAGTGTCTGCTTACATCTGGAATGTCTGACTAAGAAAATCTTTTTTAAGGGCCTTTAATTTTTCTTTTGCATCAGTCACATAGTTGCAGCAGGACTCAAACTAATAACAGTGTTAATGCTCAACCCGTTGCCCTGCAGGCCTGAGCTGTGACCCAGCCAGCAGCAGAGGGATGTTTATAGACTCTAACTGCACACCTGTCCTAAACACTGTTCGCCCCAGTGCACATTACATAAGCCCCCGCAGTCCCAAGGCCAAACAGGTGCCGGAGTCGCCTCTGGCCCCAGACAGTATCAATCCAGTGTCCCTGCCTTCAGTTCCTTCCTTTCTCCTTCCTGTTGGTCGCACCCCCCCTTGTACACAAACTCACGCATTCATCAGGCTTCACAGATGGAAATGCAGCATAATTCACACGAGCCACGTGACACGCTTTCTGGTTTGCTCTGAGGAGAACCACATAACAGTGAGCGGGAGCCCAGCCCATGGACCACAGCATGCTGCCTCTTTTCAGCAAAATGGCCAAAAGAGTCGCAAGAGAGAGGCAACCAGATGATTTAGGTCAGATTGAGGGGTTCAGAGGCCTCTATTTAAGGCGCACAAGCACATCATTTAAAAGTGTTCAGACAGCTGTGGAATTTTTTGAAAATGTAAGAACACAGTTTTCATTGACGACACGTGATCGGCTGGCAGAGTATGCGCGTGTCTTTGAGTAAGAGAGAAAAAAAGGCAGAATTAATTATTGAAATGTTCCCATAGTGCACACACACACACAGAGTGGCGATTATTTTAGAAACAGCAGTCTATGTTTAGCTCTGCCAGGAGACTGGAGTACGATTAAACATTCTCAGCAGATGATAAGCTATATGATGGGTGGCAGACAGACTCTAGGAGACTGAGTGGCCGGTGAGATTTTAATGCACAGATACTGTATCTTGTGGATAAGACTGAGGGACAGCGTTATCTGCTTCCGCTCTCGGTGCCTAATAATGTGATGGACCCTTCTCAACGAATCCCACTATGGCCTGTGTGACTAATGGTGACGCAACTTCATAAACAGTTTAAAGCATCTGTATGAGTCTCTAGACTGAGATATATGATCAAGGCTGGATAACCTGAGTAGATAATTGCTCACAGATACACATGAAATAATAATGCTGTACACTTGAAAATAAAAATCAGCTTTTACACAAGTGTGAATTATTGCTTAGATTTTTTACAGTGATGCTGTAAATGGTCCAGAGCACTAAGGCTTGCCTCCATTTTTTCCCTATTCAAGTAATTAGTGCACTTAAATCCTTGCCAAGGTATAATATTATGTGAGACGAATCTCCCTGCACAGCCACAGATCCACAGCCAGAGGCGAACCTGACGCTACAAGCGAAATGCGTTGTTCACATAATAAATTGTATTAGCATAGAGTCATATCAGTGTGTGGTGGTCGTTCTTCTCTATTATTGTATGAAAGTGTAAGAATTCAGCCACCAAGTATGTGTATTTTGTACATTATGCCAATTGTGATTTGTCATTTTATACCACTAAATGCTGATATTCCATTTATCACTGTGTTAGTTTGTTGTCATTTGGATAAGTATAAGTTAATTTAGTAATATGAATCATGAGAGCAAAATTCAAAAAGCAAACTATGAAGTCTTAAAAAACAGATTCTGAAACTGGGCCTGACATGATGTCTGTTTTTGACATTTAAACTGTTCTGTTAATTGCACTCAGTGTTTTTGTTGTCGCTTTTCCAGATGGGTAACCCAGCTTTTACAGTGTGCAATAACTTTTCAAAGTAATTCAAGACATACACAATTTATTTTATCTACAAGCTGGAGTCTGTTCGTTACACATAAAGGTTAAGAAGCTGTTACAATATGATTTATCCTGGGGTTGACCACCAGCCATCTAATGAATTGGGGGGCTCTTGTTTGTTAAAGTTGCCCCCTGCACACCACAATGATCCCTTCAACCCTGATACACAGTACACTGGGCCTTTTGACCCCAACTCTGACTTTCACAGACATAACAAGCCTCTGTTAGTGGCTCCATTAAGCGCAGATGGGTGAGTGCCCCTGCTGTCTTTAGCCGTGGACAGTCAATTTTGAAGTATTTCACCCCCACTGGGACTGTGAAGGGTTTAAATTCCACCGAATGCCATTTTTAGCAATGTGGGTGTATTGTTGTACTTGGCAAATAACTTTACTGGTCACTGGTTCCACTGCATGCACTTTCACTGCTCCCTTGTCTAAGCTGAACAGCCTATTCTTAGCTGATGCGTACTGCATTTATTCAATAAATCTGTCATTCCACTTCATTTTCTGCCCTCTGTTTGTTTACAGCATGAGGAGTTGGTTTTTCGGGGGGTACATGAGCCGTGCTCAGTTTTTCCTCATGGGTGTTTTAGAGGCGCGGCACCCAAGTTCAATCCCAGCGTTGGCCCCTGTGGATTGAGGGTGTGGTAGAGGCAGCTGGCATGAGTTTTGGTGGGTTTTGATCTTGCTATCTACATGTCCTGTGATCTTCCCTCTCATGCAGATCCCTGCCATTTCTCCCTGATGATGCACAAAGGACCGTCATGTCCCTATGTTCACATAAGCTCATAATTATGATGATATATATTAAAAGATGAAATATCTGGCTGAACCACAAGCTATTTGGCCTCATCCCTGACCTGTGTAAAATCACACTGTTTCGTGTCTGACTAATGAAGACGTGTCTTTCTCTGCAGCAGCATGTTAGTGAAGTGTAACTGATGAATGATCAATACTTTCTAAAGACTCCATCTTACTCAGCGGACTTATCAGTGGTTGGCTGTGCTGTGTGAGCTTCACTCATCAAGCATTAATCAGCGGTGGAGTCACACTGACAACTGGTCAGCTATCAGTCACTGTAAGATTTTAGCACAGATGTAAGTGGGATTTCATTTATTTATCGTCCTCCAGAGAATTAGACAAACAGTTTGGCTTTTGGTTTTCAAAGGTCAAAGGTCACAGTGACCTCATTTGCCCTCGTCAGGGCGATATTTTAAGATTTGTTTATGTTTGGCACAGACATGAACTGATGAGAATTTAGTGGTCACAGCTCAGAGGTCACTGATTCACATACTAATTATGATACAATTTGACTTAAATGTCAATAAGCTAAATTAGAAGTGATATGTGACATGATAATGAAAAAACACTTGGGACATTGTGTCAATACTTCCTGTAACTTGACTAATTTTAGTGTCTATTAAAGTTGCATATAAGCCTAATTTGTCAAAATAACAACAAATACTCATACAAAATAATTGTTTTGGCAGCATCTTCCAGCATACTGGTAGTTTTACATTCTTGGTAATGACAACTGCTGTATTTCATGGTATTTTTTCCCCCTAACATTTGCTGCTCTAAGCTGTTACGAACCATTTGAGGTCAGAAGTATTTGCAATGATACTTGCTGGAAAACCCCCTGGAGGAACTTCACGTCTTGTATCTGTCAGGCACTCCAGCCCGAGTCCGTTCACAAACAATATCGGCCTCTGTGACAGGGTCCAGCCTGCTCGGCCCCTCTCAAGCCCAAACTTCATAATAAAAAGCTCAGCACTGGAAAAAAAATGTCTTTACCTCAGCATTTAACAAAGCCTGTCTGTTTGGTCCATGAAGCACAGGGACATTTTAGATGAAACTGCCCCTACACAGCTTTGGTCCAAGTCAAACTGACTATAAAACATTTTGTTCCACTTGATGTAAAGAAACCTGCTGCGAACCCTGACTCGAGCTCTTGTGGTGTATAATTAGACCCCACTCAACATGGGTGGTGCTGCAGTGGAAAACAAAGCAGGCTCTACCAGGTCCCATCCTGTTTCAGGTGTTTGTAAGGGCCTTAAAGAGACAAGCTTTCATTATATCCCTCACCCTGTTCTCTGCAGGATAAAAGAAGTGGGCAATGTCTCCTTTCTCTTTAATATCACTCAAAGTGGTAGGGAAGGCGCCGTTGTGAAATGAAAGGTAGGAATATCTAATGTATGGAATAGATTTTTATGTCACTCAAGTGTTGGAGCACAGCAGGATGTGTCAATCTCCCAGGCATAATATGCACTCACCTCATAAAGACCTATACGGGTAATATATTATAGTGGTATTGATCCCTGTGAAGAGGTTTTCCATGTATGACATAAATCTTGCTGTTGTGACCTCTGATGCCATCATGGTATCCAGAGCTACCAGTGTGCAGAACTGACAAGTACTGTCAGGCTAGTCAGACAAAAAGAAAAAAAAATACATTAAAATGTTTTATAGGGTGTTTTTAGATGTTACCATGTGATTTTAAAGCCAAATCATCTGTAAGTATCATCATAGATCTGATTCATATAGCAATAAACAAAAGAAAGGCTGAAAACTGACCATTATTTTCATTATTGGGCAACCCACCGACTCGGTTATCAGTTAAGTCGTTTGACAAGAAGTGCAAACAGCGGCTCCGTTCAGTTGCAGTAACTGCCTGAAGGTGCATCATAGTATAGACTCTAATCAGTGCTCCTGCTGGGGAAAGAGTCTCAGAGTTTAGCACCCCGCTGTGAACGCCACAAGTTGCTGAATCTTTGTTCTTGACATCAGCTGGTGCAGCTCTGGCTTGATGTGTTGATGCATAAAAATGAATGGCATTCTTGCTAGACTGCAATTCAGTACGTGACTTCTAAGAACCATTTGCCATTCCAGTGATTCCTTTTTTTTATGGCTGGAGGTTGTGGGTTTTCCCCCATATGACTCCACCATACTCTTACCAACTGCTGGTGGAGACACATTTGGAGGATCACCAGCTGCTTCACAAAAAAAAAAAAAAAGTGTAGCTCCTATACGGCGACTCCTGGCATTTTGGCACATGATCCTGTGGTGGAGGGTGGACACTTTAGCCACAGGATTCCCCTCCGAGGTGGGGCCTGGGCAGGACCAAGGGTGTGTTTCCCAGTGCCACATATCCTTGTGTCTGCATCCATATGTGGCCCAGTCTTTCTTCTAGAGGGCATAGTCGCTCCTTTTTCATTCTGTGAAGGTCACAGTATCAATAACGCTCAAGTGCAATGTGGTTAATCCCCTTTGGATTAGGGCCAAGATTTCTTGTGGCGCTTTCAGTGTAGAGCTGGATGTTTCCATCCGAACCATGTCTGCAGTAAGAGATGACAGACAGAAGTTAACACCCACAATAAACCAGCTTTCCAGCACCCCAACCAGAGAGACAATAATGAGGACATAATGACAAAGTTTGATTTATGTTATGCTTGAGGTCTACACTTAGCTCTGATGCTAGTCAGTGAAGTGTCATTTCCGCTGTTAGGGATGGCTGCATCACTGGGCCTTTCATTTGTCTCCCTCTGCATGATTATTTTTTTAGGGAGCAACTGAGGACAAAGGAAATAAGGCTATGTAGGTGATGACCCCCTCTGGCAAGCTGAGGTAACTGCATCTTAGACCATCATGTTTTCAATTGGCATAAGGCTATCCTGATGTTTTGTCAGAGATTTTGGAGCTTAATTGTGCGTTTCGCACAAGCTAAAGATTATGGATAAGAGTATATCCAACTGTGACCGGTCCGGTCTCATAGCATCTGTCCCTTTTTGTAAGAACTGCTCATTTTGTCAAAATAAGTGCAATAGCTCCCCCTGTTGTTAGATGCATGTAATTACAAACTGCATGTCCTCAGCAAGATTCCCTGGGAGGGAGTGTAGCCTATCTCTTCAGTTACTGATATTTTTAGCTGTGAAATCTGCCTGACAGATCCCCTACAGCAGAGATTCCCAATTAAAAGAGTCAGTGCTGCCTGGAGTCAAAGCTTTCAGAGCAGTGACAAAATGGCAAGTCACAATTGAAGTCTGCAACAGTGAGCTGTCAAGTTCAGGATTTGTCAGACAATGAACAACTATACTGGTGTGACACTATTGTTACACTTTCTCACATTCAACTGCAATAGTTGTGATGCTTTTTCGAGCAGTTGTATGCATTTGCAAAAT
Organism: Decapterus maruadsi; assembly: GCA_030347415.2. Taxonomy (NCBI): domain Eukaryota; kingdom Metazoa; phylum Chordata; class Actinopteri; order Carangiformes; family Carangidae; genus Decapterus; species Decapterus maruadsi. Next base: position 20,149,909 of record CM064887.1, on the reverse strand, counting down.
CTCCAGTAGGCTCAGGCTCAGTGCTTAACTGTATGTGCATGAGTGCTATTTACCATGCTATAGGTACCTACAGCATGAGTCAAAGTGAGAGGCCTGGTGTTACCAAATAAAGATTCATTGTTCCAACATCAGCCTTTGACCACTGTCAGGTTCGTTTTTTTTTTATAAAGAAAATTATTAAAACCCGTGTTTTTCCACTGTTGATACAGAAATACACCCATGCACAGTTTGACTGCTAGGTGCAGGAGGAGATAGTGCTATAATTGTTGTGTCTTTATTGCTATACCTCCCATAGTGTCTCTGGATCCAAGCTCAGCCCCCAGCGAGAGAACAAATGAGGAACCACAATCAAAGATATGGAATGGTTTGTGCCAGGAAATAGGGCTAATTGATTTCCTCTGTGTCTTTGTCTCTCCTGTGCATTTATCTGCAACACGGAGCAGCAGAGGAAAGAAAGAGGAGAAGGGAAGAGGAGAAAGTATAGGAGACAAAAAGAGGGAGGCCATCGACATGGAGTTGATCCTCCAGGACCGCAATCACTCCATAACTGTGGGGAGTTCCTACAGACGCTCTGTGTCTTCGGCTGATCCTTCTCCGCAGACTGGGATTCACCGGGGAGAACACCTGCACTGTGCTGTGTGGAGCTCTGCCTGCATGCTCGCCTGCCTGTCTCCCTGACTGCAGCAACATCTGGCAGAGGAGCAAGTGGATTCAAAAAGAACATCTGCACAGCACCAAGCAGCCAAGTAAACAAACAGTTCTAATGAAAGTAGTCACAGTTCCCAAATACAAGGCTACATTGTTGACCACCTATTTTCTTTTAATTAAGACCACATTACGTATTGGCACAATTTTCCTCCCAGCTTATCTGGGAATACGCTATCACAGCGACTTGGAAGACAGATCATTTATTTCAACTAATGTATGATATATTTACATTTCTTATATGTTTGTACGTTTTAGGAAACAGAGGAGGTTATTAGCGTTTGGAATAAAGTACTCTACAGTGAGCAATGTTCCCAGCAAAAAGCAGCACTTTTCAGAAATGTTGCACGTAACAGCGTGCTGTATATTGGGCAATAAATACACAATATGCATTGGGTAATAATGCTCTTTCGTTTCTTTAACCCAAAATTATTACCCATGTCAAAACACTTTTTACTTCTGTTCCCGCTGTGCACATTATCATTGAAAAACACTCTAAAATCCTCAATATTTCAGTCTTAATGACATAAATGATTGTGCACAGTCTTACATAAACACACACACACACTATGTGTCTCTTGTTCGTTCCCATAAAAGAGCCTAGGAGACACAATACTGTATCCCTCCAGTGCAGCATAGTCCCAACCCTGAGACTGCACACTTGAGCAGGAGTGCATACTGTAAGTACACACGATTGGCTTATAATGGTCATGTGACTGCAGACTGTAGTCCCCTGTGTTAGGCCACAGTAATTGAGGCTTCCATATGGTATAGATCAGTTATAGCCTCCACCACAGCATTCCTTCAGCATGGAGGCTCTACAGTACTCCTGTTTCCACAGTGAAAGCTGAGCTAATCAAACAACTGTCAATGGCAGACTACTCCTACCCTCTCGTCTTGTGCAGAAGATACCTTTTGCAAAATACTCTTTTTACACACATCAAAAGCTCCACTTTTGCGTATGTTCCTTTATTTTTAGATGCCATCATGTTGTCGTTTGATATCGTGCATGGAGAAGAAGAGCTGTATGTGTGTGTTACAGTAGAAAAACTAAATGCTGCTAGTCTTTGTTGCAGAGCAGAATTACCCATTTGTTTCTTTTTCCACTTTACTCATATACATGCAGTTTCCTATAATGAGCTAAGTAGGTTGCTGTAATGATGTAATAAGCTTTATTGTCCCAAACTCTTCTGGGAATCCTGTAATATCATAGCATCAGTCACAGAGCATCTCTGCTCACAAGATAATGTTGGTGCATACGGTGTTGCACACTGAAACCAATTGGATCAGTTAATTAATTAATTAATCAGTGTTTTTATGTGTTCATCCCTGATCAAAGTAGCCTAGATATGATAGCATAGCAACTCCATATCACATAAACATCCAAAGAATTAACATGACATTATCTTTAACACTGTCACCAGTCTTGCACACATTAATTAAATCTAACTGAGCCTATCCCTCTCTGCAACAAACCCCCATGGGGCCGTGCCCAGAGATCTAATCCACAGACCTCAATTGACACGACTGAGCTAAGGGATTTAGGATCTCAGCCTTGGCATTAGACATGAAACAGGAACGCTAAATTTTCTGATGCATCCAGTACCAGGTAGGTAAGTTGTTGTTTGTTGTTTTTCAAGGGTATATGTCTCTGTCATTGTGGAAGATGCAGAAGCTGAGTAGTTTTTAGTTTTAGTTTTAAACACCGTCTTTAACTCTCTGATAGCCAACTGTTAAGATGCACAACTGAAGTTCGACCTGACAATATCACTACGTTTTAGCCAACTTGATGACTATTATAGCTTTTAGTTTTTGACAAGTGCTTATATTATATATTGCATGTAAAACAATACCACAATGTAATAAACAAAAACAAGACAATGTCAACAAGTACTGAGTGAAAGTAGAGCTGACAAGAGCTTGTAGAAAATGGAAACCTACCTACCTAAGCATTTTGTAAGTAGACTAACAAATGATGATAACTAATGCATAATGTTGGAGAAGATGTGGATAGTCTAGCCTAGTGTACTGTAAAAATTGTATGACTAAATAGATATCAACCAGTTAAAAACAATCTAGGCCAAAAATAGGCATCAGTAGCCTATTTCATGAATCATCTCCTGACAGCAAAGTCTTTGAAATATGCATGGCCACTCCCTTATGAGACAATTATAGGTGTGTCAGAGGTCAAAGTGCACAACAAAACTTTTTTTTTAACGTTTTTTTTCCCCCAAATGTAGTCCATGCATTTATACATGACTATGTTATACCTACTCACCAATGAAAAAAAAATTAACAGTGAAAAAGAAAAACATCATTTATGGGGTGAAAAAAAGGGGGCGGAGCGTGACATTCATGCATGAGCTCAATTTTGAGCGAACTTGCTGCAAATCTTTTTGGTGCCAAATATACAACTCATTTTTGATTTCAGAATACTACTCTAGGCTTTTGTGCACAAGGTCAGGTCAGTTATTTATTTTAAACCCTGCCGCCAAATTTTTCAGGCTGTCGACCATAAAGTGCACTGTCTCTTTAAGGTCTCTCGGCTGCTCTGTTTCGTATTGATCAATCCACCATTTTCCAACACACAGCGGCGGCAGTGCTAACACAGCTCCGGCAGCGAGAGAGAGAAGAGAGCCTCCCCTCTACCTGGAGAGGAAGCCAGGGACCGGGGGCAGTCATGGCAGCCAACATGTACCGGGTTGGAGGTAAGCTGGTGACTGGCGGAGGGGGGCGACAACATTGTGGGAGCTTCCCGTGTTATTATTGTTTTTTTGTTGTTTTTTTTTATGGCGGACTCGCCACGGTTCGCCGCGGTTCTTTTATGTATTTACAAGAAGAGCGTGGTCCGTCTTTTCCTTCCCTTCTCTTTCTTTATTTCCCTAAAGCTAAAACCAGCCTTGTGCTTCACAGATGATGATGATGGTGGTGGTGGTGACTGAGTGAAGAGGAGGATGGTGATGAAGAGTAGTGCTTCGTTTACTGAACTGACCCCCCCTCCTCTCTCTCTCTCTTTCTCCTTCTTTCCCCTCTCCTGCTCGGTTTCGCTCGGTTTCTTTTGTGTTTCTTTTGCAACTTAGGTTGAACCAAAACAACTACTCCAATGTAAAGATGCATCTAAAGTAACGTGCATTGTGTTTATGTGTGCGTGTATTTTTTTTTTCAAGGTAACGCGGCGGACGTATGCTGAAAAGTTTTTGCGTACCAGTAAACTACGGCCCCGGTCGTCTCTTTTCAGTCGTAATAAGTAACATTTATTAGTATTTCATTAAACCTACAGAAATCCCTAAGGAAACAGAAAGTAGTGCATGCCTTTGCAAGGAAAATATATGAATATGAAAAGTTAAACACTTCTCATCTACATTAGGGGAAAAGTAGGAATAGAAATGAAAGCAAAGATGTTTAAAGATGCATTTATTATAAATATAAAACATGTAAGGGCAAGATCTCCTTCTTTTGTGCAGACAACTCCAGTTGATGCCTAATTAAGATCCCTGTTTCCCCTCCCACTGCTTACATTGCTCTGATTTACATCCTGTAGGCACTGTGTTAAAATAGTCATAGGAAAGTTACTGTCCAATATTGTTTTAAATAAAGTAGTGTTTTTTTAATATATAATATGGGAGGCTTGCTCCCCTGGATGACTGGATATGAAATAAATGGAATAAAATAGGGAAGACTTGGATGCACAGTGCACAGAAATTTCAGTGCTGCACAATTTTCTCTGCATGTGAGGTTACTGCTAAAATGTTGACCACGAATTTCAATAAGTGTCTGAAAAGCCACATCATGGTGCGCCGTGACAGGTAAACTGGAGAAGACAGGTGTGATTATTTACTTACGTCGGTTTCCTTCTCCTGTGAAAGCTGGTCAGTCTGGGTTTTTTCATCAACCAGAGTTTTTCATTAGTATTTCCTTTTACGTGATTTCAGTTCTCCCTTTAATGATCCTTTTTCTTTTGTTACGTCGTATTTGAATGGATGGAAGAAGGAAAGTGAAAGTGATTGATTACATTTTGAGGAAATGTTTACATGGAATGACTGTAAATTGTCTGTGGTAATAGGAAAGCTGTGGCTCTGCTTGACTCTGCACCTGCATCAGAAAATAGCCTGTGGTGGTGAACGTCACACAGCCCTCTTTATTTGGTCAAATGAAACGAGGCCTACCTGAGTGAGAGCAGGATTATATCCAGTGCAGGACAGAAAGTTAACACTCCACCTGCCTAAATGTTGCAGTATTTGGTGTGTGTCTTCACACTCATCCATTATGTCTTGCCCCTAGAAAATTCATTTATGATATAGCAATAAGAATCAGTGATTTATGCCTCGTAGTTTTACTTCTGCACTGCTTAAAATGAGATTTAATTCATCACAATCATTTCAACAGTTCACATGAATACCCTAAGCTCTGTTCACAGTTGCCATCCAACTTGCAAGGAAAAACCAAAACATTACAATTGTGCAAAAAAACCCTAAACCAACATAAAAAAAACACATCAGTGGATTGACATACTCTTAAATTGTTTTGTCACTTTGAGATTGAAAACGAGGCACAATTGAAGCCAAAAATAGGTCTTTATAATTGACTGAATCTTCTCCTGACACCAACCCCTTGGAAAGATGGCGGCTACTTTGCAAGACAATGCAGGATCATCTTAGAAAAGCAATGACTTCCCTTGTGAATGAACCCTGGACAAAAGCCGGCTTTGTGGGCCTTGATGTCTTTGTTTTTGTCGTGCAGGCCACAAGCCACTCTTCCGTTGCCTGCGGTGCTTCTTCCTCGTCACTTTACCCCTAGTCACAGGAAAGTGTTTGCGACTAAGTATAGGCTAAACAGTATATGTCTTATCATCTTAATGGTGGGAAGGGAAGAGAGAAGCCAGTCCAGAGTGCTGAGCAGTGAGCAGGCCACAGGAGTTTTAAGTATGAACCTGCAGAGAGAGTCACAGAGACTTGCTGCAGATTTATTGCTCTGGCAGAAATTTACTCTCCTTTGAGACGATGAGAAAAGAAATATAGTTTCAAGTTGGATTTGAACAGTTTAAATGATCCGTTCACATTTCTTGAAGTCTGTCTTCAAACAAAAGTCCAGTGCTGATGGAGAGATTGAAACAGGACTTTCTCGCTGTAATCAGTCCTCCTGTTCACACTTGTTAATTAAATCCTAATGCACTTCCAGTGTAAGTGATGTGAGGAGTTAAAAAAAGCAAGAACAAAACAGTTTGTGCAAAAATATATTCCTGAAATGATCTGAAGCCAATGTCAGGCTTTAGCAGACTGGGGTCAGTCTGGGGTGGGTTGCTTCAGGTAACAGTGATCCATAGAAGTCCAGAGTGCCAGATAATGTGAATTGAATGGAAAGAAGTAAAGCAAAGCAATCACGTCTCTTTAAACTACCAGGAATATAAGACGGTGCATATGTTTGGCCAACACAACGCCTTGCTGGACGACAATGGTGATTTTCTTTTTATTGCCACAGTCTCTCTGCATTGGCACCTCAGCTGCACCAGCATCCTGCCCCCATTCAAAGGAATGCCCATAGTTCAACAGATCAAATGGTTATCCTCCACAGTAAAAGGCTTTTTCCTTGTTTTTCCAAACATTGTTTCTATCATGAGCTGCAGTGGAGGTTTTTTCTTTTATTATTATTCGTATAAAGATTGTAACTTTGGAAGATCTACTTTTGACAGACTGTTGAAGCCTGTTATTAGACTTTCTAATGTCGTTCTGCACGGAACAAGGACAATGGATTTCGTTCCACATCACTTACAGTGAAAACAAGTAAGGAAAGGATGTCACAAGAGGTAAAACGCTGGTACCGGGTTGATGCCAAAATTATCCAGACATTTTTTTTATTCTCTGTCGCACCGTAGTGGAGACGTGTTTCCTCCAGGAGTCGAATCCTGAAAAGAACAAGAAGGCAGTGCAGGCACAGTGAGAATATAATGTTCCGGTTATTATTTGCAAATTGCGACAGTTGACATCTCTTCTTGGCTTTTGCGGAAGTTGTAACGTTATCTTGTTTAGGATAACGTGATGACGGTTCATAAACATGCGCCGGCCGCTCGCATCATAAGTAAGCAACCGTCGTTACTGTTCAGTCTGTCGATATATATCACTGACTTTTTATTACATGAATGCTTTCACACCACCAGCCTGTCACCTTGTTAGTCAACTTAAACTGCTGCTCGCCTCGCACACTGGCTCCATGGAGGTGTGTGCATGTGTCAGCACACGCTGTACAGCAGCAGCCTCTGTTGTTTTCTGTGCTCTGGTATTGAGAATAGTGGGATTGCACTGTCTGGTATCATCACATCCCTAATAGCTCGCCTCGTATAGGTGGGAGCAATGACACCAAGCCTGTTTTTAAGACTTGTTTGAAAATGTATGCACCTCTCCATCAAATTAAAACTTGTACCGAGGCTGCTGGAGTGTGAAAAACTGTTGTGCAGAATGTGCTAAATGTGCCGGAGTGTTTACTAACTTAAAAAAAAAGTGACAAACTTTGGTGTCGGGACCCGCATTTCTCTTGGCTGACGACTGGTGAGGATTTTCCCCGTGCTGCCAGTTATGATTCAGAAACCTGCCTTAAAGGTGTTGTTGTGTTTACTACTCTATAAACTGACTAACTTACAAACTTTGACAGTGCCCACACATCGCCGCTTGGATGGTGGCTGGTGTTAATTGCCCACGCTGGCAGTTGCCTCTCTCACAGATCTGGTGGGTGTACTCGCCGAGTGGAGATGATCTGAGGCTTGTTTCGCTGCCATCCCTGCCAAACACAGGGACGGTCAGTTTAACAGATACACCACGGCTATTGCATTAATTCAACAGAGCGGCCTTATCATCATATTTGTTTAGAGGCCAAATTGCGCAGCGCTCATACATCCATAGTAATAACCAGGATTTGCTACGGGCTCGCTGCCTTGTGGCATCTTCGTAGCTTCATTGAAACTCATTGAAATTCAACATCTCGTCATCTAAATTGCTATAAAGTAGTCGAGCTGTTGAATAAAACCTGCACACGTTTGCTGGTTAGTCACAGTCGAGCGAGAACAGGCTGCAGTCGTGTCTGCTGCTGCGGAAGTTGCAGGACAGATGCGCGATGGGAGTTAAAAATGCTAATGCTTTTTTATTAGATGAAATCCCTCTCTGCTTAAACATCATTAAACATAACATTAACTAGAGCAAACTCTCCCATTTATTAATGTTTTACATTCTGGTGCTGAATGTGGATTATCCCTCAGGTCAGTAGACGGAGGTGCAGAGCAGAAAGTGTCTGAGAAGTTAGACGTTCACTGTCTGCATGAATTCATAGGATGGGTGGACGGATATTTAAGTCTGTGCAGATGTGAGCAGCTGTATCCTGGTTCCATCAGTGTTAGTCAGCGATATCAAAGTCTGAAAAATAGATCCGGATAGAGTTTGAAGATTTAAATGACCTGTCTTTTACTATAGAAGCTCCATCTGAGCCACGGTCTATTCCACGGTTGCTGCTCAGGATGACACACATCTCTTGGTGTGTGTCTATGAGTAAGCATTGGGATGACTGTGGAGGGGGTATGCGTGCACACGTGGACCGGCGTGGGCGGATGTTCACGTTCTCCATATCCAGCCTCTCTGCCCCCTCGTCGTTACTCGAGCCCAATCCTTTTCATTACTGTCATATATAATGCACTGTTTATAGACACACCACCTCTGCTGCTTACTAACGCTGTGGAAGGTGCCTCAGTAGCTTTTGGGTCCCGAATTAACAAGCGTGTCTGTGTGCTGAAAATTGCCTCCTGGCACTGAAAAATTAGATTTAAAATTATAATTTCTAATGTAATACAGTACGTTTGAGCTTTAAATTGTTGAGGTTTTGTTACAGAAAGTTGATTTTCTGTACTCAGGTACTATATTGGTTCTTTGAAAGAAACTCCCTGAGCCAAAACACATTCTGCTATGTGTCTGTAGCACTGGCTGCGTTCCCCCACTGACATACTTTATATTGCATGGCAGCAGAAACTGTTCATTCTCTATCAGGTGATCAGCAAATGTTGGTAGATAGTGTGACACACACACTGCGGGAGCAGAGGATGTACTGCAGGGCTGCAAATAACGATTATTTTCATTATCAAACGCTGACAATTTTTCCGTGTAAGATAAGATATATTAGACTAGAGAGCACAGGTTTGTGACACTCGGTGTATTTACATTCACAGCGAAGTCGAGCTGTGCTCATAGCTCGAGTTGGGCGTCTCGTCAGAGTTCTGTCCTCGTCCTATAGTTTACATGCAACAGGGAGAATGGAATAGTTGACGGAAACATGTCCGCCTCCTCAACGTAGGTGGTGATATGGATCATTTCAGCGGGTTAATACAGAGCCCCTGTCCGACTGACTCTTCTGTCACCTAGTAAACAACTGGATTAGAGGTCTCTACAGCTCCCGACCGAATGCGCCGGTCCGGGCCGGGTTTGGGATTACAAACACCTCAGGTCGGGTCGGGTCAGGTCGTCTGGTTTTAGTGCTTGTTGTAGTAAATTGTCAAATGCACTGAATCGGTGCTCACACATCAGGCCAGGTGGGTTCGGGCCGGCTTCTGTGCAACACTTTGTGCTTTTGCTGCTGTTGTGGAGCATGCGCACATCATGCATTTCAGTCAGTCGCATTAAGGCGAATACGTGGAGAAGAAAAACGGTTTCCAATCGCATCATCCAGAAGTCCAGTCTTGGTCGGACTCAGACGTTTACATGCACTTTATTCATCCAGACAGACAGATTAAGGCCATTATTTATTTATTTTTAACTGTAATGTAAACACACTGAATGTAAATCATTCATTCCAGGTTTGCAAGAGTTTGACAACCAAAAAGTAATGTTCTCGGCTCATTTTCTTCTACTTGAATGATTTCTTCTCTGAGCAGAGTAGGAAAAAATAGCTGGTTCAGACCACTGGGTTAGGAAGACCTGCTCTGAGCTGCAGTAAAGAGATGTGAAGACATTTTTAACAGTGCAATGGGAAGTTCTGTTTTCATATTGGCACAGGTGATGGGTATCGTTTCCTGTGCTGAGTAGAAAGACTACGGCCAAACACTGGTTGGGTTTTCTGTAAGTCTAGTTTGTGTAATGTTGGTCATTTTTAAAACATTTTATGAGCAGCTGACAATGGAGATTATCCCTAAAACGAGACTTCAACACAGATAACAATATGACAAACTCACCACTGTATGTTTTACTGACAAGCTAAGTGGTTAAGATGCGGAAAACCATGAGTATAGGGTATAATTACGACAACCACTGATTTTCTTTGTGATTTTCTGTATGAAATGTTGAAGAGATGGTGAAATGTGGCTGCTATTATTATTATTATTATTATTATTATTATTATTATTATTTTCCTAACAGCTCAAGACGCTGTACTCAGACTGCTACTCCGAGTTTGCCAACACTCAAAACCCCAGAAATACTCATTTCACAGTCATCCGTGACGACAAAGCCGCACATTGTCACATTTGGAAAGATTTAACCAGGAGATGTTTGGAACTTTTAAAAATAACTAATCAGTGTTGAAAAAGAAAAGGAAAAAAAAAGATGCATGTTAATTTTCTGGTTGGTCTGGTTTTCCCAATTACTCCTCCACTTAATCGCTGACTATCATACTTTTTTTTTTTTTTGTTTAATTTTAGATTTTTGTGTCGTACTCATTCGCCCACGTCCATCTCTATCAGGCTGTGTGTCTGATAGCCTCCAGTCTCTCTCGCTCTGTCCAAAGCCAGACTCCATCAGTTAACTCATGTTTTCCCTCTCTCATCACTGCGTCTCCCTGACTGGCTGTCTGTCTGTCTCTCCTCTCTCTCTCTCTCTACCTCTCCCTCTTTCTCTCTCTGGCCTGGTTTGAATCAGCCCAGCAGACTCTCTCTTTTGGGGGCTCGGTAACACGCCTTGATTGGCTCGTACTAAATTCGACTGCACTGTGACATCATAGGCGCCGGAGCCGTCCGATTGGCTGACGCTGGGAAAAAGCGGGGGATGGAGAGCATGAGGGGTGGGAAGGTGGTTGGGTGGGTGGGTGGGTGGGAGAGGAAGAGGAGGAGGAAGAGGAGGGGTGGTGGTGGTGGTGGTGGTGAGGGGGGTTATACACGGGTTGAGGCGGCGGGAGGGCTGATGGGAAATGGAGAGACTGAGTGACGCTGCTCGGTGCCTACAGGCCTCTCTCCCCTCTCTCTCTCTCTCTCTCTCTCTGTTGCTCTCATTTTGAGTTCCTCTCCAGCTCGCTCGCTACCAGGCTTCGGCTCCTCACATGGTGGAAACTCCAACACTCCAACATCCCACTCTAGACTTGTCACTTTGTGCATTTTCCTCCCCACTTTTTTTTTTTTACTTTGCCGGAGAAGAGACACGGGGTCGGGCGTTAAAAGCGATTCCATTCTCTGTAACTTCACTTCCCCATGCCAGGAAAAAAAAAGCAAGACGGCGACCTGTGCCCAATATCCCACCTTCGCAGTGATTTGTGAATGCACCGACGGGGAGACGTGTCGTCACCAGTGCCCCAAAATAAAAGTATCTTAATGAGCGGCGGCAATTCACACCCGACACCACAGCAAAACCGGATGTTGGACATGTGGCTCGGCTCTGGTTTGAAAACGGTCATGACGCATTTTGGCTCTTGATTAATGGGTCCCTCACAACTTGCAACCGCTCGAAGGCCGCAGTTCAGCGTCAATGTGTCTCTCCGTGGTTTGTCATCAGACCTGTCCCTGTTTTTTGAGCCTTTTTGATCAAGCTTCCTCTAAAGGTTGACAGTTTTATTACCTGCGTGTCTCCGGGGAATGTTTTCTCTTTTTCTTCCATCTCAGGTACGGAACTGGGAGTTTGGGAAAGCAAGTGTTTTCTACATTTCCCATGAGCCTCAGCGTGCACGGCGAAATTCTTGGATGAACGCAAAAACATTTGCCAAGAATGTTTTCAAATCAAGAATGGAAGTCGGAGGTTCGAAGACGATCAGATACCGTCGTAGTTCCGACCATAAATGGCGATTTAGCGACGTTATTCCCATGACCCACTGGGCAGCATGTGCGAAACCGAAACCAGGAAATGCTGGGCGACCCGACCACTAAATAATAATAACAAAACAACGCTAAAGACAAAACAATATATTTATCGAAAGTGTGGGTAACGTAGATTCATCCACATTAATATGAGACTCTTTTATAACCAAATACAAACTCCTCGTTGTCCCTTTAATGTTGAATTAAAGTGTTTTATTTTTTATAATTGATGAATCATTGAAATAGTTTCTCATGCAAATATTGTACTGGCCACAGCTTCTCAGATATCAAACTTTGCTTTTCTTTGTTTCGTGACAGAATCTGTTTGGCCATTGGATGGTTTGTTAGAGAAAACTAGCAACTTGAAGATCTGAGCATGTGCTCTGCGACCGCATCACAGGCATTTCTCAGTATTTTTCACTATTGGGAGCTCTGTCATTACTTTCTTTTTGGCAATTCTTCTTTTTGCTATTACTTAGAGATAATTGTGTTTATTGACTTTCAGTGAAATTTCCATTGGAAATAAAAAGTGGCTCCATTTTAAACCCTGTGAATATTCATTAATTTGAATCTTCCCAGCTGCACCAAACCCAACAGCGTATCAATTTGATCGATTTGTTGGATCACTCGTCTAGTTTTTTTCTTTTAGACAAAACAAGGAGAAAAATGTCCAGATTAATTATCTGCTGATTGACTAATAATTCAATCAACTAACTGTTAAGCCCTAATCAGGTTTCATGCCTGTGGAAGCCTCAACCATTAACGACCAAAGACAACTCACTAACTCACTTTCCCAGTCCACGCTTTTCTCAGGCGGTCTGGCGAAAACAACCAGTCACAAGCTTGTTTCTGCTGACCTCTGACCCCCGGGCTGCTGCCTCCTCCCGTCGCGTGTTAGAAAGAAAAAAAACGAGGAAGTCAGATGTCTTGTCTTCATTTTCTGTCTCAGCACGGCTCAATTTCAAGTTGGCCTATTTGATATTCAGCAGCAGGACGAAGATGTCACAGTTGCAGCGGAGTCTAGTAACAGGCCGCTACAGGGCGACGAGTCGATAGGCACGATGTGATGATCTCGCCTCGACTCGCTGCTGCGATGTGGAGCAATGAATGTGTTGCTGTGGTTGCCAGAATAAGCTGTCATAGAAATTACACTGTACATGCTTTCTGAACTGCTGCTGCTGCTTTGGGTAACCCACGAGAGGAGGTGTGAAGTTTCTACATCCTTATGCACTGATCCCTCGCTGCATATAAAATACTTATAAATGATTTCAGTGAATTGCTTACCAACCGTATCTCTAATTCAATCAGTGAGCTGTGTCAAAGTTTCTTTTTTAAAACACTGAAAGGTCTTGAAAAGCACTGAATTTAATTTACTACCTTGAATAGTTTATCTTGCCTGCTTTAGACAGTCACATTAGTTATAGCTTCTTCTATTCTCTTCTTTTTAATATATTTATCTTGGTCCAGGTTAACCGATTCATTAATCATTTATCAATCATGTTGCTAAGAATTTATAACCATATACAGCTGAGAAGCACTGATGAAAATCTGACACTGTCCCGACTGGTTTGACTGCGTCGGTCCAAAAAATCTTGAGTTTGACTTGCAGAATCCCTGAATGTAGATATTTTACATGTACAGTGTCATTTATAAAGCTCCAGAGAATGGGTGTGGACCTGTTTTTCAGCAGAAGTCAAAGGTGTGCCCCTTACTCACCACCACATCATGTGACTGCTGCTTTGCATCATGGTCTGTTGCAGGCAGTTATGGCGCTGTACTTATTTAGACTCTGGTGTTTTTGTTTGAAAAGCAATAGATTTTTTTCGGTTGTTTTAATTCTGCCTTATCTCTGACATCTCTGTCGAGCTCGGATGTGAAACTGGCCTCTGCATTCAAAGAAGTTTCATACCTGAGCTAGAAATGTCTTGAGAACAAACTTGAGACTAAAAATGAAATCTTAATCATCGTGAACAGTGCAAACTCTAACATTGTGAAGATTAGATGATTTCCTCTGTTTTGCATCTTTTATGCTATACTTTTATTCCCAGTTGGTAACGGTGTCTATATTATGGAGCCATGTCTGTCGAAGAAAAGTAATGAAAAACAGAAAAGTTGTCCAAGAGACATGATGGATAGATGTTTGCACAATGTTTAACAAGTGTAGGCAGATGTCTTCTTAACCTGGCAGTGCTGTATAGTGGAAATGCAGGAGTCGGTGCAGATGCTGCTGGATGTGCTAACATGATGGGTGCATGCCTAAACCAGTTAGTGCTGGACACATGAGGTTTCAGGAAACACACATGAGTCGGTGCATGGCGCGGTTTCTGCTGGTGGAATTTCACCGATCTTTGGCTTAGTCGGTCAAGAAGATTGGGGGCCTGGGGGATTGTGGGGGGATGGGAGGGGGAGAGGAGAGTTTCGGGGTGAAGGGAGGATAGCTCCGGCTCCAGGCAGCCTACCAAGTGTGGGGTATAATCTGACAGCACTCAGCCAAGACACATGCAGGGCTAAGACCAGGCACCCTACCAAGACTGGGGCCTGTGGGGATATCCTGGTGAGAGCTAAGCCTCCAATGGGCCTGGAGCAGCGCCAGGAGCCACACACACACACACACACACATATGCACACGCACACACAAATGCATAGCAAAGCCACACATGCGCGGTAAAGCTTGTGCAGTCTCCTGTATAAAACCATATAAATGCAAACACACCGTGCATTGCAATTGCAAACAACACATGCAGGTTGGAGGTGGGGGGTGGGGAGGGGGGTAATGAAGAGAGAAATAAACAAGACAAAGAAAGCACGAGGGTTGAGGAAATCCAAGGCTGCAGTCTGAATGGAAAGACTGTGTGTGTGTATGTGTGTGTCAGTGAGTTGGTGAATGAGCGTCGGTCAGACCTCCCAACTACAGCTGGATCTCCTGTGTATGAAAATTACCCTAATGGAGCTAATTCAACGTTTTGTGTATGTCTGTGTTGCACTTGTCCTGTTGACTAATTAAGCTGTCATTGCGCGCGCCAACTGGAAATCACCCTGAATATTTGGATGACCTTGCAATGTTTGACTGACATTTGTTTTTTCCTTTTTCTTTCCATTCTCCCCTCACTCTTCCTCCTCCTCCTCCTCCTCCTCCTCCTCCTCCTTCTTACTGTTCCTCTGCAGATTATGTTTATTTTGAGAACTCGTCCAGTAACCCACTGCTGATCAGGAGGATAGAGGAGTTGAACAAGGTGAGTGCGTGTCTGAGGATGAGTCTATGCCCTTGAACGCAGCGCAGATCCTGACCTCTGTACATCAGAGAGCACATTTCTAAGAATTTCAAAGCAAAACTGTCAGACATTTGCAATTTCCAGCTTCACACGTGACAGTAAATCTGTCTTTCTGAATATATCGGTTTAACACTGTTGATGTTACTAAACTAAAAACCAATTGAAGACGTCACTTTGGGCTGTGGGAAACTATAACAGGGGTTTATAAATATTTTCTACTGATGTTTTATTGACAAAACAATAAATTGATCTATCCAAAAAATAACTGGCATAAATAAAACTCATTAGTTGCAGCTTTTAAGAACTATAAATCTGCCTTCATGTGTCATTATTGCCAAAAGTATGTCCAACTTTTTTGTGAAGATTTGTTGTTGTTGTTTTTTTCGGCGCCTGTTTTAGATCACTGTAAACTTGATTTGTAATCTTTAGTCAGACAAAACAGACATTTGAAGATGTCACCAGGAAACAGTTAGAGCTGTAATAAACTTAGCCTGCGACTTTTTTTGAATATCGATAAAATAATTTTTTGAAGGAAAAAATATCAAACAACCTTTGTTCAAGTCTTTTTTTTTGCTTTATATCACATTGAATGGGGCATTGTTGAAACAAACAATTGAGATTGTTATTTATAAGAAAGAAAATGTGTCATCATAAAGCCAGTATTTTATAATGGCAGAGTATAAAATGGCTATACACTATTTAAAAATGATATACGTCTCTTTATCATGTTATGAAAGCTGTAAACACACTGTTGTGTTATCATGTCACTATAGTGTGATGATAATGTTTCAGTGGGAGGTGACTGGGTAAATCCCAGCCTGCCATCTCCGACATTGTTCAGTCAAAGAAGCAGAAAAAGAGTCGTGTCCCTGTAGACCAGTTACAGGTGCCTGCTGTCTGCCGTCTGTCCCAGGCCTGCGCTGGATAATATGGCGACTGTTTAATGTGACTGACACAAAGCTCAGAGTGAGCCCTCTGTTCTGCCTGTCACTGTCAGTCTCTCTGCTCCTCTGGGATCTTTCCCCCCTCTTTTCTCTTCCATAAGGTTTCAGATGCATGTCTAGAAAGTATAGAACGGTGTTGGGAGAAATCTTGACAACCACCAGCTGCTCCAAAAACTATTGAGACATGGAAAATTAAAAGTTGGGCTGAACTGACGGCACGTAATGTTAAAAAAAAATGTAAATTATATGACAGTGACTTGTTCATAGAGAATTAATCAACCGTGCCGTGTAGTTAACTTAACGGCGCATTAGGCTTTCATATATTCTGTGATCATCACACCACATTATGTACTGTATGTGTTACACTCATGTCATCTTCCTATCTGCATGTTTCCAGTTTCTCCGATCATCCTCTGTTCGGTCTAGGTTTATAGTTTTAATGTGTGTCAACATAAATATCTATAAGTAGGTGATCCTTTTGTTGTGAAATGTGAAAGAATCATCAAAACGGTGTAATGTTTACTTACTAAAATGTAATCGTTGAGGCAGTGAGGGGTATCTGAAGGTTGTAAAAGGCTGTTTACTCAAAAACAAAACAAAACAAACCACTGAAATATAAGTTTAGACCATGTGATGAGCCTTAGAGTAAAAAAAGAAAAGAAAATTGATCACAGCATCTTGGTTATGAGAGTGGGAGTCGTGGATCGGACCACACCCATCTTAGTGCTGGACGTTTGTGACTCTGGTAGTTCCTCATGCAGTAGGTGTATCCACTACTACCATTTACCATGAGACACACTGAAGCAAAAACCAAAAAACGTGTATAATCCAGTAATCTCCAGTACTATTACTCCAGATCTCCAGACCTTATGTAAAATTCATACGTGGACCTTTAAATAGTTATTTTTAATTGGTTCATCCATCCATCAATCCATCCATTTGCTGCAGATTATTCAGGTTGTGTCTTATTAATGATATTATTAGTTACCCCTGTTACACACTTCTAGGAAAATGAGAAATAAATGCCAGAATTAATTCTAAGGCTTATCGTCTCTAACACTTTTAATTCATATTGGAGGATAACAATGGAAATGGTTGGAGATAAGCTGAGTTGGTGGCTGGTATGAATAGGTATTAAATTGCATTCAATTAGGTATTAAATAGCAGCAGAAACCCCACAGAGCTTTAAGTTTTAGAAAGTTCTTTGTTTTTCCACTTTTAAAATATACTTTGATGTTTTCCTTTTGACTGAGGATATGCAGTATAATTTGTTAATATCCTCTGCAAACCCTGCTTCACTTGGCCTGTAGATTATGTATGTAAGGTATATTAGGATATTAGAATTCGAGTCACTGTCAGATGTATAATTTGTAAAGAAAAATATTACAGTTTTCTTTCTAAAACAATTATAAATGTGCAAATAACGTTTTGTTCTTTCTTCAGATTTAGAACTGTTGGAAATTGGATTTTAATTGTTTGATAATTATCGCAGCCTGAAATAAGTGTCTGCAGAATGTAAAGAAACACGATGTGTTGACTGTGTTTGTTTCTTCTCCGTCATCTCTACATCCATCTTCCTCTCACACTACACGATACCTCACTGGAGGGATTGGTGACGGAGCTCCTAATCCAATATGCCCGACCTGTAATAGGGTACAAATGTGATTGTCAATGATATTTAACACTTTGAAGAATCACAGTTTATCAATATCGTAATTCATACTCTGCTATTCCAGAGGCTTTTGAACTGCAACTGGAAGTTATTTTGGTTCTCCTTTTTCAAGTAGTATAATAAAATATTGACATGCAGCTCCAAATTAAAAGGAAAAAAAAAAAGTGTTTCATCAACATGCATCAGTGTTGGATTTGTAGGAGACACAAATCTTGGGCCAGAACAGACAAACCCTCCCAACACATCTTCCCCGTCCTGATAACAGCAACACTTATTGTGATTTTGGTTGAACTGCCGTCGTCGTCTCACACTGCGTTTCCAGCCAAAGTTAAAAAACTAGCCTCATCTCTGGTCTTTTTTGTGTCTGTGTGTGTTTGTGTGTGTCTGTCTGTGTGTGTGTGTGTGTGGGTGCTCTGTGTGCGGCACCACTTGTTGCCGTGGTAACGCCGATTGTCTCTGGTTTGCAGACAGCCAATGGGAACGTGGAGGCCAAAGTGGTGTGTTTTTACCGACGTAGGGACATCTCCAGCACACTCATCGCCCTGGCAGACAAACATGCAAGTGAGTGACCATAACCCACCGCACGCCAGCAGCAACACATCAGGCGTCGAAAAAGACGTACCAAAAAAAGAAAAAAAAAAAAGAAAAGAAAGAAAAACATGTTCTTTTCGATAACCCTCTGCAGTTATTTTCCACTGCAAAGTTGTAGTGCCCTCTCATCCAACCGAAGACGATTCCCCCTTAACGGGAAAATGCAACTCTGTTATGAGGTTTCAGGTTGTGAGGGTTGTTTGCGCAACAGATTTTATCAAGGGGTTGATACAAAATTGAATTGAGTTTGTGAGCTGCTAGTGAGCCGAGAGAAAAGAGTCCAGACTGCAGCCCCTCCTCTCGCAGGTCTGGTTTTCAGACACGGCATTCGATCTGCTTGCTTGGATGTATCCATATGACGACACCGCACCGCACCTGCATGTGTCCACGCACGTGTGCTCTTCCTGTTTGAGCGTGGGCGTGTTGCGTTTACTTGAATGTGGTGCTGTTTCTCAAGAGCTTGGAGCGAGCCCTGCAGTATCTGGAACAGCTGGCAGACTTTGAATGGGCTCGAGCAGCATTGTGTGGCCTTTTTTTTTTTTTTTTAACATCCCGGGTACCAGGATGTGTTTTTTTTTTTTCCAAGGGGAAGGACAGTGAAACAATTGTGAAATAAACATTGATTGGAAAGAAAGAAAGTGAGGGACGGAGGTGGTCAGTTGAAGATGGTTGGGAGTGAAAGAAAGGACGGAAGAAGTCTGATTTGCTTGTAACCAAAGTGTGTCATTTAAAGGCCACAGCCATTCTCTTCGGTCCGGGTCGCCCAGTGGTCAGTTGGACGCGATGCCTTCGGGGCACTGCTCTAGAGCGCCTCAATTCAAAGAGAAGGGAGATGTTGTGATTTATTCTCTCTGTAGGAAATTCACTTGTTCTTGAACATGACTAGAAGCTGCCACAAATGTGTTGTGACGCTGTTTGGAGTCACTACTTTCTGTTCTCAACCAAATTCATTGTAGATCTCGGTCTGCGAGCCAGACACAGAGCACAGTAGATGTTGATATAGATTGTGAAATGAACGTGTCTCAGCCGAGGATTTATATAAACTGCATTTTTAATTTGAAAGAAGACCTGACCGTAGGCGGAATTCGTTCTTGAGGTTTAACTATTGGTTGTCTACACACTCTCTGCTCCATCCTTAGTGTAATCTTAGTGGGAAAATACCACCACCCACTACCCACGCACGCACATGCTGGCAGATTAATTTAGTCATCCTTTCCAGTGCCATTTAATTTTTTATTATCTGGAAAATGCAAAAAAAAAAAAGGAAGAGGAGAGAAAAGATAACAACCTTTGAGTGAATCCCGTCCTGAGTCTTTCATAAAGCTCCATGATTTCTGCTCTTCACAGACTCGTGTGTGCCCATGTTGGACTAAAAAATAATGACCTGCTGCGTGTGTTCAGGGTTTTTTTTCCTGCATAGAAAATGAGGAAGTGGCCACCTCCTGTCGAATTTCGTGTCTCCTTCAACTCTTGACAAATTAGGACTGGTTATTTTCCAAGAAGTGTCGCACGCAGCGGATTTCTGTCATTTGCAAAAGCAGGTGTAGTGTTACGCCGCCGTGATGGCGCTGTATCGTAACTGGCAAGGCGCACGCTGCCAACAACTACCAAAGGAGAGAACAGCCACAAGTTTCCTCAAGGAATTTCCTCCTCAGAGTGTGTTTGTTTCCCACAGCAGGAGCGTGCTAGGCTGTGCTTCCCTGAAATTTCATGGTTGCTCAAACAGAAAATATTGTTTTTGTATCAAAACACATGTCGAGTTTCTCAATATTATTTATTATATGATCCCAATCAGGAACGACTTTGAGGTCAAGTGAAAGAGTGTCGACATCACCTGGTTATTACAGGGTTCAATGTGCAGCGCACGTGTCCGTCATGTAACCTCTGCATCATGTTGAACCAGGAAAAACTCCAGTGGTGGCTCTAGAAGAGAAAACATGAGGCAGTTCAAGACTTAAAGATTGTATATAGAGGTATATTTTTTATTGTGTTGTATGTAGCTGAAGTGCTGACATTTTGTATCTTAAAGGGATAGTTCAACATTTTGGCAAATTGGCCCATTGACATAATCCCTATAGTCATAGCAGTGGGTTTGTTACCTTTAATTGTCTGTGCAAAGCTATTTTTAGAACGGCAGAGCAGAGCCGTGAGCTGCTCAGAGCTATACTACAGAGGCTAATGGGATTTCTTGGTTTCTCTCATCAAATACACAACCCAACAACTCCAAAACGCTCTGGTGGACAAGTTGTGACCTTCAGTTTCACTTTCAATTTCAAAACCTTTATTATCCACTGAGTGGAAATTCCTCTTTGGTTTCACCATAGACATGTCTCACAACAACAGAACACAATGACACTGTAAAAAACATTTCAAGGACATAAAAATATATAAAATTCACATTCACATTCACCACACTATGAGATAAAAACAGAACATTACGTGACAAACTTATTTTCACGGTAAATTCATGCAAAACCAAGAGATGAGGGAAACCAAGAAACAGCTCACGGCTCTGCTCCGCCATTCTAGAAATAACTTGCACCGACAATTAAAGGTAACAAACCTACTGCTATGACTATGGGATTATGGCAATGCCAAACTGTTGAACTATCCCTTAAAGGAGGAGGTGGTGTCTTTGTGACCACTTCTAAAGGTAAAAGTGTTATATCAGCTCTGAATGGACAGAACGTAATAGAAGTATTGTCATGGAGAAGGACAGGACAGGATGAATGGTACATATGAGAACAGTGGTGCTCACTTTCAAACAGTGTCTCCTGAAAGGCATTTACAGTGGCGCGCACAAGAAGAGGCATAAGTAGCTGTGAAGTAAATGACAAAAGGGAGATAGAGCGAGCAGTTTAAACTTTAAACGCTGCATTACCTCCTTACTGCACACCTGGCTAGTCACTGTGTAACGGCGAGCGTGATTGTCAGATTGTCGGCTTTAAAAACTGGTAAATACAATGTGCCGCCGGATGCACTGATTGTGTGTGTGTGTGTTTTACCAAGTTACACAGCGAGTGTCAAAAGACCACACATGCACGCTAGGGGGAGAAAAAAAGGGGCCAAAGCCTTTTGTGTAAAACACACTAATTTAAGTCCACAGTGACACGACTGAGTGGACTGTGTGTGTTCCACATTTGGTCTGAGATGACCTGTGTATTTGTGTGTATGTGTGTCTTTGTGGTGCAGTGTAAGTAGAGTCAACAGCAGTGGCAGACTCACTTAATGGCTATGTAGGTTTAAGAGGCATTTTCTTCAAGTGTAAGCACTCATCATGCTCTCCTACCTGTGCACACGCTGCTGCCTGAGACGGGAGGAAACATATGGAGAAACTTGAAAACAACAAACAAACATCAGTTCAGTTTGATGCAATAAATCAAAACATTGTGTATGGAGGGAGAAAGAAAAGGGGACATTTAAAATTTTTGATGCATCGTGGTGGTGTAGCTACTACTACAACAGTCAGGCCAGTGGAACGGCTGCTGCCAGCGTACAGGCCAGGCTGCTGCTGCTGCTGCTGCTGCCGCTAAACTTTGACTGGGTGTGGCACGTTAAATGTTGGCTCTTGGGGTGTGAAAGTGTATGTGTGTGTGTGTGTGTGCATGTGTGTATGTAACCACAGAGTCCACAGAGGTGGGCTGGGGGTGGGGGTGGGGGATGGGAGGGGGAGCGTATCCGTGGCAGGAGAGGATTGTTTGTTCTATTGGACCACACAGCATCAGTCCCCTGGTGTGTACGTGCATGTGTGTGCGTGTGTGTGTCCCTTTAAGAAAGTCTGTGATTATTTTAGAGCAGTGTTTGTGTGTATTCATCCCCATACTGCTTCATCTCTTCTTTTTTTTTTTATAAACAGGATATTTGGTTATGGTGCTGCTGAAGATGTACGCCTCTGGTGTGTCCTGTAAAACAGTGATGTCGCACTATGACTTTCTTAAAGGTCCGATCATCACCCAACATTAAGAAAAGAAAGAAATCATTTTAAATTGTTTTATTTGAGTTTGTGCGTTTTTTGTGTCTTGCCGCATCAATTAAAATGAATAATTCAGTTGCAACTCAGAACTTTTTTTTGTTTTTGTTACATTTTTTTTTTTTGGTGAAACGAACGCAGCAGCATCACAGCGATATCGGCAAAGTGATGGATGTAAGGCAGCGTAGCTTTGGAGTAATGTTCCTGTCGGCTGTTCCTGTGCAGGCCTCCGAGTCCGGGCCACGCTCTGCTCTGCCAGCTGCAGTTTGGTGAGGGGCTTCCAGACATTTGCAATATGTAAAAAATGCATGGCAGGAATGGCTGCACACCGCATGGGTGTGGGCTGTATCCTGTCTGCATTTCTGTAGCTGTAGCTGCAGCCTCGTCGTATGTGCCCTTCTGCGTCTGTGTATGTGTGTGTGCACATGCTCTTTAATGTGTGTATGTAGATGTGTGTGCAGCTGTGCGCCTATATGCATGATGGACCTCAGTTCTTAGCTCTGGGCTCTTGTCACAGGAATTGCTGGAGGGCTACATTTAATTCGGTTTCGTTATGGATCAGTGGAGAACGGCAGTCGTGTGTGTGTGTGTGTGCGTATCAGCCTGTGTGACTTTATGTGTGTCTGCTGTGAGTCATTGATCAAATATTTTGCTTGCACGGATACGGAGCACTCCCTCAATGGGGCCTCCAACTTCAGCATTAGCCCCTCCCCTGAGACTGAAGCGGCCTCCTGAGTGGTCAGCCTCTGTGGCGGACTTGGCATTTTACCTCCGTGGCCCCTCCCTTCAGACATTTTGAATTTGCCATGACTCAAACCTTTTTCTATTTTTGAAATGTGGTTCCTAGTTCCCCGAAACAATCGACAACAATGGCTGTCAGTGAAGTGATGCACAGGAGCAGAACCGGTTCAGATGAAGTCGAGCTAATGGAGGGTTAAGCACTTTTTTTTAAATTTCATTTTAATTACAGCCGTAAACCTCTGTCACATCCATTTGTTTCTGGATTATCGTTCTGTGAGTGAGTGTGTGAATGAGTGAATTCATTCACAGCGCAGGAGAGAGCGCCTACATGGAAACTACTCCTCATCCTGCCATGTTGTACCTCTTCAGCTACACAACCACTCTCTATTTGACAGGAGACATTAGATTATTAAACCATAACAATCAGAAATCTGTTACGTTACATTACAGTTACTCCAAGAATCGAGAGTATGAAGAGGATAAGATAAAGATAAAACCAAATTTCAGACCAAAATATGCTTATTCTATTTTTCAATTATATGTAATATTCCACTATATGTTATTTGCATGATAAAATAAATGAATGCATTGATTTATTATAGGGATATAGAGTGTCTGTGTGGTTTAAAGGAATAGTTCAACATTTTGGCAAATTGGCCCATTGACATAAGTTTCATGACAGGAAGAAGAATTTTTACTAGAGTTTCAGTGGCCACGCTATGGAGGCTAAGGGAATTTCTTGGTTTCCCTCATCAAACTCATCAAATACAAAATCCCAAAACTTCCTGGACAAATTATGACCTCTGTGGTGCATACGGAGACTGGCTGAAAAACTGATTCAGCAGTTTTCATGAATTTTTAAAACAGCTGTCTCATGATGTGTTATTATCTCCTGATGGTTGTGACCAGTGTCCACCAGTGGGTGGGTTGTGTATTTGATGAGTTTCATGTTGCCCAAGCATAGCCCTGCTGTCTGTGTTTTAGACAATTAAAGGTAATTTGTCTACAGCGATTATGGCAATGGGCCAATTTTCCAAAAATGTTGAACTATCCCTTTAAGGTCGTATTGGTGGTGAGTTTCTGACAGGAAGAAGAAGTTCTAGAGTTTAGTGGCCACGGGCAGTACATAGTTACTTCCTGTATCCCTCTGTGGTGCATGGCGGCTGGATTAGTCTTTTCCTGGAGGTGCTCCTGTGCTTGACCAGCGCACCAGTGGGTGGGAGGTGTTGCCCAAGGTCGTCTGTGTTTTAGACATCTCTAGTCTAAAGGGACTCTAGGGCCGACGGTGAGAGAATACAATTCTGTTTTATGTTGTATCCCCGGCTGCAGAGCTTTACGAGCTGTGGACATGTAAGCTGCAATGTGACAACAACAACCGTCATGAGGCTTCATGTCACCTTATGATGATGTTGTTGTTGTTGTTGTTTCTGTATGGGAGCACATGGGAGATCTCATGTTGTCGTTAATAGATGTAAAGCAGCCAACTGATTTCGACTTTTCTGACTTTTTTTTTTAGCTTTAGGAATAATCAACTGCGCTGTTTGTTTTGGGAGGAGGAGAGAAATTATTCCAAAAAATACCTTTGTGTGCCGCACTTGTAGTCTGCAAACAAAGAGAGAATTATGCTAAAATATACCCCAGTGTGTACACACAGTGTGTTCAGCAATTAAGCAGTTGTTGTTTTTTTTGGCAGTTTTTTACCTTATTCTGCTTGTGAACTAAACCGACGTTGGTTTGTCATAGTTCAGAATGTGGTTACTGATTGCACACATGTTTACGTGCAGTTATATTCCAAGCACTGACACGGCAGCGTTGAACATGCTTTAAGCTGTTCCCAGTTTTTAGCACTATGTACGTCATGCACATTGATGGTTGTTTAATGTTCTGTAATTGCATGTATGTATTATAGGAGAAGGGTTTTTTTGTCTGTCTGAAAGTATATATTGCAATGTCAACAAAGTTATTTCAGCCAGAGACATTTTATAATCTGCATTTCAAAGTAAAGACTTTGGCTTTTAACAGAGACATGGCGTCTGATGAAAAGACTTGCATATTTATTTGCATCAATGGATGTAAGAGCTGCTGTAGGATCCAGTGTTTTACAGCTTGACTCAGATTGTTGCTGTGCCATGATGAATACAGCAGCAGTTCTCCTCAGTTCACCTGCACACAGTTTCTCTCTGTACTCACCAGTTGTTCCTCTGTGCGTTCAGGTTGCCTCAGTGTTTTCTGTCTCCTCATGTGATCTCAGACTGACTCCCATGATGTTGAGATTAAGGCTGCGAGGGGCGTGGAGGTCAGACCATTAGTTGCAGGACTCCGTGTTCTTCTCGTTTCTTTATTGGCCCGGTTGTACAATATGTTTGGGCTCATCTTCATGCTGCATGATGATTGATTTTGGACCAATCCGATGCCTCCCTGATGGTACTGATGGTGGATAAGAATCTAAACATCTAAAGTATTTACACAGTCCTGTTTAAGTGGGTGTAATAATCTGCCTGTATGGAGGAAAGCTCAGCTCAAACTGTACATATAACTCAAATCAAGATGTGTAGCTTGTTCATAAAGTTCATACTTATGTAGAAAAGGGAAAATATAATTAGCCCCGGCTTCAGTCTCCATTTTTAATCAGTGCTTGAATCTGTATTTGACAGTGATTTATTTTGTGACTGGGAAGGCATTTAACTGCTTATTTATAATAACTATAAGAGCCAAAAAAGATCAATCAAACCACATTATCCCAAACAATGTGGTTCTGTTAATACAGAAATACTTAATGATTTTGCTTATGATGCCTGTGATTGTGCAGCTGCTAATATGTCGTTAAGTGTTTTGGATTAGTTCGTCCCATATAGACTGTTGAAGTTTACACTTTACTTCTACAAGGTTTTATCTCCAGGTACAACTTGAGTTTGATAACTGAGCGACACAGTGGTGAACTCTGCAGCTGCAGCACAAATCCCTCATGCAATGCAAAGTTTCAGTGAATGCAGAGCAGACTTGGAGTCTCGTCGTCCCATTAGGACAGACTACGCCACATTGTCCTGGCGCACTGTCGTTGTTGTTTCCTACTGACTGTGCCGGCCTTGTTCGTAACTCTCGTTCGGTATGTGCTGTGAATGGAGAAAAAATGTTCACGATGCACTTGTGTGTCTTCGAACGACATTAAAATTGAAATAACTTTTTTGCTTTTCAGACTTTGTCCTTGACTGGGCAAACATGTAGTCTAGCTTGCAGATCTGCAGACACAGACGCCTTATTTAATATGGGAGCTGGAGCTCAGCCGTATTGATAAAGCTGTTATCTCCTCGTTGGGTGGAGCACGGGGATGTTTTGGGTCATTTCATACATGTCGTTTGGACAGGGATGAAGAATTTAGTCACTATTGGAGAGATAGTAGTGATAAGACAGTAAGATGAGCTCAGGAAATTGCTCATCACTTCAGTCTAATGACGTTATGTTGTATTTCAGCAGAACCGAACTTGCATCACATTATTGATTTTACATCGATTGATCTCGGCTCTTTGGTGATTAAAAACAGTCTTTCGAAGAAGTAGCATCTTCATGCCACCACCACATAAACACACACACGCTGTATCATGCAGGTGTAGTCAGTTTGTTATGGCAACTGCTGCTCTCTCTCCGCACCTCCACTCGTCGCCCTCAGGCCGTCTCTCTCTCTCTCTGCTTTCCTTCTCTCCTCGCTGTTTCTCAGCCCAGTAAGGCGACCCATTCATCAATAATTGATAATTGGCAGGGACAGGTGAGATGGAGAGGCAATTTGTCGAGAGTATGGTGTGGGTGCACTGCCAGGAGATTGGCTCGGAGGAGGGAAGGAGAAGGACTGAGGTTGGAGAGTTGACTCGCTACTCAAGGACACACAGCCGGGGGGCCGAGTGCTGATGGACCACTACATAATCCTGCTTAACTGTGTCTGTGTGTGTGTGTGTGTCTCCAGGATGCACACACATGCAATAGATGCTGCATATGCAGTGCAGACAGAAATAACAGTATTTGACAGAATATGTGCCTTTTTTCGTCGGTGGATGAAAACTTGCAGCTGTTGCACTGAATCACATTTCCTTTCTTATATCTTTGATCTCCTTGCTCTTCTGTGGAAGTTAAAATGATTTCCCTTTATCCTTACACTTCCATTTGTCCTGTTTATGCAGTAACACCTCACTCACTATGGTCATTCAGGGGCCAATACATGCATTTTTCTCTGGACTGCTGCTGCTGCACCTATGGCC
Source organism: Decapterus maruadsi (assembly GCA_030347415.2). Classification (NCBI taxonomy): domain Eukaryota; kingdom Metazoa; phylum Chordata; class Actinopteri; order Carangiformes; family Carangidae; genus Decapterus; species Decapterus maruadsi. Next base: position 20,122,735 of record CM064887.1, on the reverse strand, counting down.
AGGTCTCCTACAGTGTTATAAAGTGGAAGCTCTCTGCATTGGGTGGAAAAAAAATCGCACCTTATTAGATTTTTATGAAATCTAATATTAGGCTGCAGCTCCAATGAGCAGAGGTGCTACATCACACACACACCAAAGGCCACATTTTCAATTAGGGAGACAGCTGTTTGAACTTTCATCTGGTGTAGTTTTCTTTTCTTTTTTTTGTCCTTTTTCCTGTTAAATCTTTACTATTGACTCTGTTACTACATAAATAATGAAGTGAGATGTGTCGGTCTCTGTCTGATTTAGCTCAACAGATGACTGACTGATCACATTAGCACCACATTATTGGATGGATGTAAAAACAAAACAAAACAACATTCATCTGCGGTTATTTTTTGATTAATGTTTTTTTTTCCGAGTAAAAATGTCAAACATTTCAAACAGCTGTGGCTTCATTAATGTGAGAATTCGCCGCTCTGTGTTTGAGAAACGCTGCTTTATGGAATATCTCTGAGGCTCGGACTAATAGATGCACAAATCAATCACCTCGGGCTGTGGGAAGTGTCAGTGGGCGATTTTAACTACTCGCTGACATTTCATAGACTGAATGAATGAATGAAAGACTGAACAGATTGAGAAGACTGAGCTAAACTTGATTAATTGAGATAATTGGTTAGATTAATCAATAAGGAAAATGGGAGTTGATTAGTTGCAAGCCAAGGAGACTTTGTATATTTACTGATTAATCAGAGCAGCGTGTTGCAGTGATGGGGGGTTAAAAAAGAAACAGCTTCTCGGTGACATGTAGTGATGAACAGAGTACTCAGGTCCAATCAGGGGCTGACGTGTGAGAGAGTGGGCAGTTATTATTACACTTTGTTTCCCTGAATGATGTTTGAGATGACGCATGATCAACCAGCGTCTGATGATACGGACTTAAAGAGCACTTACACATCTATAAGCTCCATCTTAGTATCTTCCCTGGTTGCAGTGATATAATGAGCTTCTATCACGATGCTCGACTGATGCAGCTTCTTCTCCTCGTAGATGCTGCTGCTGCTGCTGCTGCCGTTCATTTCTCTTGAAGTTCACTCTGTCTTTTATCATTTCAACTAAGCTGCCGTGGGGAAGAAGAAGAAGAAAAAAACAACAGAAAAATATAGTGCACACATCTTGGTTTGGATAAAGTTGAATCTAAACCGAGTCCTTTGTACCGTACAAACAAGTTTTACCGATAATTAATACTCTTCCTTGTGCAATTTCAATTTGATTCAGTGTTGCTTTGTTATACATTTTTATGCAAATGCACAGCTTCTTGTCTGAGGGAAGCGGTAGCAGCCCAGGCTCGACTAGTCCTGAGATAATTACAGCTGCGTGGCTGGATAACGAGTGCAACATCATCAGTAAATGCTTTAAAATGTTAAACATGGGCGTGATATAAGAACGAAGCACCTACAGTATAAAACACATGTTTTGGATGTAATATGCGTCGTGCAGCCAGGGTGTATTGGATGCTGCTTTAACACACGGTTACCCTCCAACAACTTTTTTTTATTCCCTTTAATCTTGTTTTTCTTTTATTAATAATCTAGGTCTATATTTTGTTGCTTTTACGTGGCAGAAGATGGAGAGAGGACCATGCTGTGTGTGTGTGTGTGTGTGTGTGTGTGCTCACTCTGCCCAGGCACTGATGATGGTGTGTGTCTGCTGGGTGCTGAGTGCTGGGCAGAGTGAGGGAGTGAAGGAGTACTTATTGATTTTGGCCACACATCCCTTCTCCTGAAAATCCCTTGATTGCTTTTGTTCTGCTCCCCGTCTCCCTCTTTCTGTCTCGCTTCCTCTAATGAAACTCCAAATGAATTGGAGCACGTACTGACTGCTCTCTCTCTCCCTCTCTCTTTCTCTCTCTCTCTCCGCCCGTTTAACTTCTGTTCTCTCACTGTCCTCTTAACTCTCTCCACCACTTTCTCTCCATCCTCCCATCTTTGTCTCCCTTTCTCTTGCTCTCCCCGCTGATTTCTCTATTGCTTCCCTCCCTCCTCCTCCTCCTCCTCCTCCTCTTCTCTCTCTGTGTCTTTCTCTCTCCTCCTCCTCCTCCTCCTCGCTGTCTTTACGTCTCTCTGTCTTCATCTCCTGCTCCCTTTTGCTCTTTATCACTTTTGTCACACTTGCCCCTCTCTCTGCTCCTCTTGCCCATTTAATCTGTCTCTCTGTTTATCTGTTTTCCTGTCCGTCTCACCTTCTCTGCCTGCAAAATTTCCCACCTCGGTTTCATTCCTTGTCCACAGACGAGGAAGAGGAGGAAGAGGAGGAGTATGTTGTGGAGTGGTGGATGATGCCTACCAGCAGCAGCAGCAGCAGCAGCAGCAGCAGCAGCAGCAACATCTATTCTTATAGAATGAGTCAGGCACATGACCTACTCAAATGAGCTGATAGCCCTTCAACAGTTGCTCTGTCCATTCATACGCACACTGTTTCTCAACCACTGCAATATTTATAGGATACATCACAATATAAGCCAGTATGTTGAGGATAAAGTTTTGTTTTCCTCTGTTTAAATTGGTATAAAATGGATGGAGGGCTGTGAGTGATCCGTGCAGTTTTCTATATATGTCTTAATTGCTTTTTTTAATTAACATTTTGTGAATGAGGGGCAGATAGTAGAAAGTTATTCCACTTTCTGTTCCTTTTCTGTCAAGATTTGAGGTGTTTGTGTTGGTTTTTAAATTTGCTGTTGTTTCAATGGATGAAATAAATTGATATAAACATAGAAACTGTACATGTTTTGAAATGCTACGGCTTTTTGTGAATCAGCATCTCGCCTTATGTCACTGGTGATGGGCAGCTCCCAGGGACACATTTGTTTATAATTATACCTTTACTATACTAGCATCATTATAGCTTATAGTTTCAATGTCTGGAGTGGGCTTTATATGATTATGATCCAGACATGAAAGCAGGATAACCATTTTGGTAACAGCATGGGGAGACAGAGGAGATCACATCTACTAAATGGTCATAGCGGAAACCCAAGAGAGAGACGAGCCGCAGGAGAGCGTGAAACAAAGAAACGCCAAAGAAAGACTCATGCCAGAGTCTGAAAACAATTATGTGACAATTTCTACTTGATGTTCACTGTTTTTCCACAGTACAAATACGTATATACGATATAACTCCAATCACCTACCCTTATAGATGTTGGATTAAAAGAATAATGTTGGAACTAAAAATTGCACGTTTTTTTCTCCATCAGCTGCTCAGTTTTGTCCATAGAAAATGCAAAAGAATAATAAATAAAAAATGAATTTCATTGTCTCCCAGAGCTCAGGTAACAACCCACAGACATTATATATGTATATGGTGAAGAAATGCATTAAATTTGCACATTTTAAAAAGCTGCAACCAGCAAAGCTGCATGCAGATACATAATCACTGAGATTTAATGTAAAATATACACATGTGTGTTATAAACAAGTCTTCTGCTGCATGGAGACGTCATTGTTCCGGCTCATCAAGTGTCTATCTGTGTGCTGGTGTTGTGCACCTCAGTGTGTGCGTTTGTTTGTATATTTTTGTGTGGCTGGCTGCAGCTAATGCATTTGCTAGTTTTCCCTGTGGACGCCATTGTTCTGCCTCATCTGATGTGCGTATGTTTGACCTCTTGCTCCCTGTTCCTCCGCCCAGGGGAGCTGGAGGAGGAGATGGAGAATCCAGAGATGGCCGACCTCCCCGAGAAACAGAAACACCAGCTCAGACACAGAGAGCTCTTCTTGTCCCGCCAACTGGAGTCTTTACCGGCCACACACATCAGGTACACCGACGCACACCTCACTGCCTGGTACCACACCACTAAATGACCTCTGTTTCTCCTTTTATTTCACCTTTCTTTCTTTTTTTTGTTGTTGTTCTCTCGTTCACTCAATATGCTATTTTGATAGTAAACACCTCGAGTATCTCAGGCATATGAATAAACCACAAAACAATTATTTTTGTGTGTATTATTCAGTCCAAAAATCAAAACATTCTCAAAACAAGGAAAAGTAATCCCTTGGAAATAAATCGGCAATGATGTTTGTTTTGTTTTGTGTTTTTTTCCACTTAAAAAATCAATTTTTATAAAGATTTTGTCTTTTTTTTTTGTTGTCTTTTTCATTTATTAGCAGAGAGAATTGAGGCAAACTGGAAACAATGGAAGAGACGGTGGAGATGATGTCCAACATCTGGACTCAGGATGACTCAGTGATATTGTGTGTTATCTATGGGGCTGTAAAATCAAGCTTCCAATCCTGACTAATTTGGCAAAATGAAGACAATGTGGTCATTTGATGGTTGAAAGTCTGGTTGAAGCAGTCGTTTATTTCAGCTTTCAGTGGCTTCTAATAAACTCAGACACACACAATGATCCTCCTATATTCGTGTGTGTGTGCACTTTGAGCGCTGAATGTCAACAGGAGATCTGTTTCTACATATAGAGCAACCTTTGCTCATCAGTAAGCTCCAGGCAAACCCACCTAATCATTACCACATTATTACTTGACATTTCTGAGGAGTCTTGGGGCAGAGGAACCCGACACGTGCTCCAATAAAAAACCCTCTGATGAGCTGTTTGTTTAGTGCGAATTCAAGCCGGATTTAGTTTTCTTTCTTTTTTTTTTCCCTCTTCTTTACTCGACACCAGCGTGCGGGGAGGTTACACGAGGTGTTTCTCGCACTGCCAACTTGTTATTTTGCCTCCATACTTGAGAGATGCCAGTAATTAGCTGGTAAATAATATTCAGTTCAGCTATGGGATGCGGAGCAGTGCTGGACCGTGATTTGTGAAGGTGCACGCTGCGCCAACTGGAACTAAATCAATATGATCGTAGCAGATTTTCGAGATGCATTCACTTCAAAGTCTCCTCTTGGACGGGTTGCTCTTGCAGAGGGGAGCTTGGTCAAGGCTCGCAGCTTTTCATCTCGGCACTTATGTAACCAGCCATCTCATAGACTAGATCTGGCGTTTTCACGTTAAATATTCGCCTCCTTTATGTCCTCTCCCACTCGCCTTCCCCTCCTTATCTCCCTCTTATCAATCATGTGTCCTTCTGCTCTTTCTTTCCACTTCGCTCTTTGCCCTTTTCTTTCTTTTCCCTCCTCTTATTATATCTTTTTTTTAATCTTTTTTTTTTTTTTTTCCAATGGACTCCAGGGGGAAGTGTTGTGTGACGCTGCTGAACGAGACAGAAGCTCTGAAGTCCTACCTGGACAGAGAGGTACGTACGTGCACAAGCCCTCGGTGTTGTCTCCTAAGCCGCGACCGGCTTCGGGACGTATCCAAGAGACAATGTGTAAGAGACGTACCAGTTTAGAGATTCTTGTTTCCAGATGAATTATTCAGCGTGTTGACCTAGAATGTTCTTTTCACATACAGTAATGAGGAGACGAGAGACTAGCAGAGGGGAAACGCGCACACACAGACACACACACACACACAGACAGATACACTCTCCGTTTGCCCATCTCACTTCCTGTTCCTTTCATTGCTTCCTCACGCCTTCCTGCCATCTGCATTTCCCAGGATGCCTTCTTCTACTCGCTGGTATATGACCCTCAGCAAAAGACCCTGCTGGCCGACAAAGGGGAGATCCGCGTGGGGAACAAGTATCAGGCCGACATCACCGACCTCCTGAATGAAGGTACATCGGACTTGAATCGTGTTTTAATTGACACAGTCGTCAAGAGAAGTTTATTCTCAGAGCAGCACGTTAATATTTTCCTTCAGGGGACTTTTTTTTTTTTTTTTTTACCCTGCTGTGTGCTTACTTTTATTTTTTTTTTTTTTTTTTTTTTTTTACTTTAAAGCAGTTTCTCAGCATTAATAGAGCAGACTGAGCCATAATAAACGACTCAACTTGTCATAGTTTTGTAACTGTTCAATTCTTTGTGAACTTTAAGCAAGCTTTTTCCGCCCCAAGCCAGCGGATACTCCTGTTTTTTTTGGTTTAAATGAAAAAAATAACACAACTAACCCAAGTTTCCATGGCAACCGCAGTGTGGCAGCATGATTATACATAATAAAAGCATTTAAAATAACAAATTACTGTCTATGTTGTGCACAAGTGATGATTTCAGTCACCCAGAGAATCTGGAAAGGACAGGGTGCATGAAGATTTTTTATTTCATTGTTTTTTTGGGTTTTTTTAGGTTTTAAAATTGCCACACAAATGCTATATTGGTGACAGCATGACAACGAAGCTTCATGTTTCTTAACAATCTCAAAGTATAAAATCACGTTCAGGCAACTGAATATGATGTGACCCACGAAAAAATATTGTAATATTGTTCTGATTAGAAATGTGGCTCTTATTTTGAAGGATAAAGCTGGCATCGTTCTTATTTTTTCTCATTGTCAGCAAATTCAATTAAAAAACAAAAGACCAAATCCAACAATGTGATCGTTCATCTCTCAATACCTTCCGACTCGCACCCAGTGAGAACAGAAACCTTTAAACTTGAGTCCCAGTTACGTTTCCTTAAACATTTGGACATTTATAGTTTTTTTAGCAAATGTCACTCAAACTGGAGTTGTGTTTGGCATTTTCAGCTGAGTAAAAATAAACTATTCATTAGATTCACATGACGTCACTGTGTTTCTGCGCCGCCATATTTGTGTCCGAATCAGGGCATCTGGACACAGACCACAGCATGTCATGTCACCAGAACAAGTGGAGTAGTAGGAGGAAATCAGCAAGAAAGCAAACTTATGTTATTTGAAAGATACCAGGATTATATTGAGCTGAAGAAACCCCGGACTGCAGTTTTATTCCTACTCAAAAAACGTAAAGTTATAGGCGGAGTAAATGGTTGACTGCAGGCAGTGATCAGTCACAGCATGGGCTGTGACACAAAGAGAGGATTCATTATTTTTTTTAAATAACATGCATATATTGAATTCTGCATTTTTATTATCCTACTTTCTTATTAATTACTCACTGATCCTGCATTTTGGGTGTTTTTATTTCTGTATGACAGACCGTTGCTAAGTAAAACGGGGCGTTGCTACGGACGCTGCTCTGATCAGCGGAGCAGGATTGTGTTTCATTTTTACCGTCATTAAACAGCTTCAGACTAATTGTGATGTTAAAACGACTTTAAGCTTGTCAGAGGGAGAGTGCAGGCTCTCTGCCTCCCACACCGCTGCTGGAACCAAACCTGCGATCAGAGCGGACGGAGCAGCGCGGCGTCACAGCTGTGATCAGCTGTGATCAGCTGTGTCTGTGTCACCGCGAGTCCGCGACACAAACGTGTCCGTAGCCGTAGTCTCTTATTACAGACAGGACTACATAAATGCGCACATCGTGACATTTACTTGATAATTCATCGATCTACTTATTTATTATCAAGAACATGTTGAAAACAACTGCACACGAGTCGACCGGGAGGAGGCTGAGGAGCAAACAGCGCGGAGTGACCGGACATCGGATTTTGATCAACATTGTATCAAATTAATTAATTCACTTGGCGTGGGATAATGTAGAGTTAGTCTGTTGTTATGGAGACAAACCCAGACAGGATGTATGAAACCCTGTCATTTTGTCAAGAAACTGTTATTTCCATCCTGTGGTTTACATGCTCTCATATGAGGAGAACTGTCAAATCGGACACAAATATGGCGGCGGTCACTTCGACGTGACGTCACTGCAACCCATGAATAGTACCCACCAGGTTCGTCATAATAAAGAAAGCATGTCAGCCTGTGCAGCCATGTGGCTCGCTGACTTGTTTTCCTTGGGTTTTTTGGACTTCACTGTTTGTTGTACCAGGCTTTGATTATACAGACAAAACGTATTATTTTGATCCATTGTTTGTGGGTTTTTGTCTTTTTCATGGAATCTGTCCTCAATAACAAAAATGTGAAAAATCACCAAATTCCATTATTGTCAGCTTAGACATTAAACTTACCAAATTTCACTTTTTTGACTTTGCGATTTATATGTAAAACTAGAACCCATGATCATTTTTACTCGAGCACACTGAACGACATTTACCAGATAGTTAACGGCGACATTTTGTGCCAATATTCAGTGCAACTGTGACTACTCTACTGCCAGATTTATGGTTCAGTGTTTTGCCAGAATTTTATTCTTAGCAGGTGGGAAAACCTCTGAAATTCCAATTAGGGCACCGTGGGATGCTAAGCTCTCTAATTAAACCCATGTTAATGAAATTCTTTTACATGTGTTAGAAGCTCAGGCAGGTTGGCTGGTTGGCTGCAGGCCGCACCTTTTCAGCTCTGGGATTCATTAACGCCTCAGACAAGGGAGACTTTTTTTTTTCTTTACAAAGGAAGAATTTGTACTTTTAACATTTAACTGGTTGGATGTAGCTATGTGTGTGTTACTTGGGAACCACTGAAGAAAATTAAGTGTCGATGTCTCTGTGTCTTCTGGGTTCATGTAGGTGAAGAAGACGGCAGAGAGTTGGAGAAACTAGAGGAAAAGATTTGGGACCCCAACAGTTCATTGACGGAGAAACAGATCGACCAGTTTTTAGTAGTAGCTCGGTAAGTCAAGATCCAAAGTTTTTTTTTTTTTTTAAAGGAACAGTTTGACATTTCTGGAAGCTTGTTTGCTTTCATGCCATGAAATTAGTTATTGAAGTTTGAAACCACTGTCGGTAGCTTAGCACATATGTGGAAACAGAAGGGGAACAGCTAGCTAGTCCAAGGATGACACTGTGTCCAGCAAACAGGAAACAGTCCTCTCCTGTGAAACGTTTTTATACAGATCAAACACACAAGATTTATGTATTTGGTTGTACTTCTTATAAAAGATATGTATAGAGAGACACTCGTGGAAACAAACATAAATAAACATGAATCTAAAGTAAACAAGAACTTGTACCTGATTTTAAAGTTAAAAGAGTCTCCTGGAAAATTTGAAGGCAAGATGAACAAATTTTAATGTATCGATGATGAGTGAACACTGAGCAGTGTTCAGACAAAGCCTTGTTTCCCGTCTCTCCTGCATCATATTTAATCGTCGGTCACAGCTAGGGCTGCACACTGACTGCAATGCAATCAAAATCACAAATAAAGCCAAGTGCACCATCCAAATCGTAAGAGCTGCCGTTTGTTTTGAAATAGAGAAAAATGTGTTGCAATATTGTTGTACATTGTGACGCCCTGAACAACAAGTCGTATTCTCAGGAAGTAAAGTGTTATTAGTCACGTAATTCTCAACAGTTTTTAGAGGGAGGGTAGAGGGGGGGTACTTCCAACTTTTCCCAAACATTTGTTGCTTATAGTTTCTTCTTTTCAGAGCTGCTTGTTGTATAGTAGTTCTGTGCTTGCATTAACTGGTTAGACCTGTTTCATGACTCAATATCATGACTCAATATTTGATCAGGAAGCACCAGAATTGGGACTTTTGCCAGTTTGACTTTCAACATTTTTGTGCCTAAACAGTTGAGAAAAAGACCAGATGAAACGAGTAAACTGAGAAGTTTGTTTCTTCATCTCTCTGCGTCCTGTTTTGTTTTTGTCCCACAGGTCAGTAGGTACATTTGCCAGAGCCTTGGACTGCAGTAGTTCTGTCCGGCAGCCCAGCCTTCACATGAGCGCAGCTGCAGCCTCCAGAGACATCACCCTGGTGAGATACATGCTCACACATGAAAGCGGCCTTTGGCTAAATCAGCATCGCACCACAGGTGAAACGTGTAGGAGAGAAACAGGGCTGTTAATCAAAGAAAATGTCCATAGTGTACATGTGTTTGTGTTTGTGTGTAGTGATTGTTGAGGTCTGTGCCTGGTTATCCTTAACAAGCACTTGGCCCCAGAAGCCTTCTGCTGCTCTATTCTGCCCTAGATCTTATCCTCATGTAAAAAACATAGATGAGAGACCTTCGAGCTACACACACACAGCCCAAAGCCCAAAGCCTTGCACAAGGAGCTGCACACAAACACCATGGTTTAAGCAAATAAAAACACACTAAGCCAAGAAAGTAAGCAGAATGTTGCAGAATTGAATTGCATAAAATGTTCAAAACAACACGACGAAGTCCTGACACCAGCGTTTTTTTTTATTTTGTGTTCAGTTTCACGCCATGGACACCCTCCACGCCACGGGTTACGACATGACTCGAGCCATCGCAGCACTGGTGCCTCAGGGCGGGCCCGTCCTCTGCAGGGATGAAATGGAGGAGTGGAGCGCCTCCGAGGCCAACCTGTTCGAGGAGGCGCTAGAGAAATACGGCAAAGATTTCACCGATATCCAGCAGGACTTTGTGAGTTACCAAAAAAAAAAAAAAAAAAATTAAAGGAAGAGTTTGATATTTTTGGGAGACATGCTTGCTGTCAGCCAGGTGACAGTTAGCAGAGAGGACAAGGACAAAAGCCTTATATTTCAAATTTTATGTCCGTTTTTGACTAGAGCAGAGATTTAATTTAATCAAATGAATGCTTTATAAGTTTATTACTATTTCAAGAAAACCAATATAGAAACAGCTATTGTTTGTATGTTTATATGTATCCTATGTGTGTGGTGAGGGTCATTTAGTGACTTTTTTCAAAGGCGTTGCCACTTAATCAATTAGTATAGTGTAGATATACATGGGAGACATACTGAGCACTTAGTATGCTGCTCATCAGCCAGCCTGCTTGTGTGTTGGATGGCCAAATCTAATTAAGAGATGTGTACAGTTAAGTATTCAGTGCATCCATAATTGCTGCAAACCAGTGCAGAAACCACAGAATCAGAGCTGAACTTCTGCAGCAAACATCGATCCTTCAGCTGGTCACCTACAAAGCACGATAGTGGGTCAAAAATGGTCGAACTCGGGCTGAATGGCCGTTCACCTCTAAATACAAACCAAAGACATGTTTTTTTGAGCAAAAGTAAGTTGTTTGGTGTTGAGGGGCGACGTTTCTTCTGCCGCCCTCCGTCGTCGTCTCAGCCTGAGAAGAATGGAGCTGCACTTTGTGGACCTCTCTTCTCTTCTGCACATTGTGCTCGGCTCTCACTGTGAGCGTCACTCCACCACCTGGTGGCCGGCCGCCGTCGGTGCGGCCCGCTCTCGTTTCCACCCAGGCCTTCCCTCAAACAACAGGGACTACGCCGCCGTTATGGGTGGGGCCATCGCCTGACAGCTCTTTTTCCTTTGAAACTTCTCAGAGGGAAGTTTACAGAGCGACCTCAGCACAGCCCACACAGACCCTGTGGCCAGTGTGTTGTTTTTGTCATGCATACAAAGATTTTTTGTGTGCGTGCCCATAATGATAATTTGGAGAGACGTTTAAAGCAACAACACACTGGAACAATTTGTGCGACTCACTTACATCTATTCATTCTCCACAGGAACTCCTTAAATATTCACCTTACTTGTTCTTTGTTGACTGCATTTACCTTCCTCTTAAGTTTTTATGTAGAGTCAGTGCTGTGAAATAGTTTGGTCTGGCATCACTCATTTTGTCTCCTGTGCTTGTCATGAATGTTTTATTATTAACTTTTATTGACACATTCATTTGATTATTTGTCTGTGGATGATTGTGAAATAAATGCATTGAGACACATTTTATTGTTACTGTGCTAAACTTACAAAACGCTTGGTTAGAAAATTTGTCTGCTTTTGCCCCTGTGTTAAAAAAAAAAGAAAGAATTCATACCCACTTCTTTCATTTGGGTTTTTTTTTTTTTTTTTTAACCAGTTACTGCGGAGACCACTTCAATAACCATTAGACTGAATAATGACGATTTTGTCCTTTCTCTCTGCAGCTGCCCTGGAAGTCCCTTACAAGTATTATTGAGTATTACTACATGTGGAAGACCACGGACAGATACGTACAGCAGGTAAAAATCAGACATGAGCAGCTTAAATCTCTCTTGAAGTCTTTTATCACTGGTTATACTTTTTCATGATGATTTTAACTTCCTCATGGCCTAATAACTGTTAGAAATTGATATTTTTTATTAAACCAGATGAAAAAAACCTTAATAAAAATAGTTACTGTTGATCTTCATTGATTTGCCTCTACCTTATAGAACAGATATTTACATTTTAAAGATGCACAAACAATACAAAACACAAATAAACGTATTTATTGCTATTAAAAATGAATCAAATGTAAACATGTCTATCTTGTTCCATCACCCTTTTTCAAGTGTAGTTAAATAGTTTGCTCAGCTCCAGGTTGATAACTTTCTCCTTCTCCCTCTAATGTCTCTGCAGAAACGATTAAAAGCAGCCGAGGCAGAGAGCAAGTTGAAGCAGGTCTACATCCCCAACTAGTGAGTGCTGCCTGTGATGCAGGTCTCTGTTTGTGGAGCGTTGGGTTTGATTATTTTCATCAGAGGTCATTAGTGCAGCACTGTTTTATCTGATAGATTATATAAAGAAACATTGAGAGTTATTCTGACCACAGCAGCGTCTCTGGTACAGTAGCTGGACATGTGCTTCTGTTGTCAGAGAATAGACGCCTCTTTCTCTCTATTAGTATTCATGACAGCTCTCAATACAGTATCAGTGTCTGTAGCCTGATGAATGTTATCTATTCTCTTAGCGACTGTGCACTGTCTGATCCTGTCTCTGCTTCTCTGCCCATAACAGTAACAAGCCAAACCCCAACCAGCTGAGTAACAATGTAAAGCCAGCTCTGATGAATGGAGCAGCGGGTGCAGGGGTCCCGGGACCTCCAGGCTCGCTGCCGGGGTCGGTGCCGGGGCCAGGGCCGGGGCCGGGGCAGGGGCCACCAGGGTTGGGGCCAGGGATAACCCCCACTCCTGGCCTGGGCAGAGCCTGTGAAAGCTGCTACAGTGAGTCTTTTATATGTATTTAACAGTAATCAACATGTAAGAACAGCAGCAGCAGCAGCTTGAAAGAGATTCCAGTAAACGCTGCTTAATTGTACATGATGAACTTATTAATTGCTTCGGCTTTCAAGGGGCTGTTTGATGTTTAATGTGCTTTTTTCTTAAATGAAAAACAGAATCTGAAAAAGTCACTTCATGGATCAATTTATCGGCTCCTCAGCTGGAGACACTTTTTAAGATTTAATAGATGAAAGGTGTGTTCAGACGGAAAATACAGGGACTTTGGGGGCATAACACACCACGTAACTACATTACCCATGGTTCAACTCCCAGCTACAAGAGTTTTTCTAATTTCTTTCAAGACTGACAACTGTGAAATAAAGGCCACGTGCACAAAAATAATCATAATGATAAATAAAAATCAATTATGCAGATTTGGCCACTGATCTGTTTTAATTAATTAATTGCCATGAACGAGAAAGGTACTGTATGAACTTGCGATGAAATCCAGCTCCATTCACCTCTTTATGTTTATGAAAGTCTCAACCAAAGTGTGAATTTTTTAAAATGTAGTTGAAACATTTTCAGACCTGTCTGAACATCAATTTGCAAAACCCCAGACAGGGACACATCTAACAGCATCCTCCTCTCCACTGTGTTTGCCACCTGTAAATACATTAGACAAAACATAAAAGCATAAATGTTTAAGGCTGGAGGGAGGGAAGGTGCAGTGTGATAGGCTGCATGGGCAGTTTTAAAAGAGCCATCGCTCAGAGCATTAGAGGTTGTGTCAGGCTGTGCCTGGGCAAGCTTATTTCATGGTTTGGCAGTAGCTCAGTTTCCCATGTACACGCTAACATACAAAGCCACTGAGCCATATTTATCCACTCTGGAAAACCAGCTTTGGAAAGGCTTGATAGAATCTCCAGTTGAGTCGATATGAGGAGCTGAAACAGAGGAATGTGGACGATCTGATGCCATTAAAGGCTCGTTTACATCATTAATTGTATTTAAATAGGTTGAAAACAGGCTGAGATATTACTACAGTATCCTTTGTACTGTGTCATTGTGAGATTTCAGCCAACATCGAAATATTAAACACTGAACTGTACGAATAACTTCTGTTTCTTTCGTCGATCTTAAAAATCTCAGCGACGGAGCTCTAACTTATTTAAAGAGCTGAAATCGAGTCTGTGGCGACTGCATGTGGCTCACATCTGATATTGGATTTAGAAAATGGAGAGCGGAGAGAACAGCGTTATCTGCCCTGCAGCAGCGTATTGTTCGAGTTATTTTAGTGGTTGTACTTAATTCAGTGATGAATGATTAAAGGTTTTGCTCTCGCTTGCTCGCACATGAGAACAGAGTCCTGATTATATGTGGATTATGACTCACCGTGTCCACGTTCTGTAACATATGTGTGCGTGTTGCTCTCTCATACTATGTACTCACGCTCTGTGTGTTCGTGTGTGTGTGCGTATGTGTGTGTGTAGCCAGCAGCTCATACCAGTGGTACTCATGGGGACCTCCCAACATGCAGTGTCGCCTGTGCGCCTCATGCTGGACGTACTGGAAGAAGTACGGCGGGCTGAAGATGCCCACGAGACTGGACGGAGAGAGGCCCGGACCCAACCGCAACGCAATGGTACACACCGACACACATACACAGAAACAAACACCACCATGAATGCCTCACTGGGCATTTGAGTTGTGTAAATCACAAACAACAGCCTCACTGTTTTCCTTAAGGCCTTACACTGACCTTAAAGCAACAGAAAATCCCCTTCTGCTCACAGTCAACATGTGACATGTGACTGTTTAAGTTTGTTATGTATGTTAAGGCCTCACCTAAAGGTTGTTATTGGTTAATCTAAATAAATCAAATAAATAAACTAAATGTTTTGGCTTTAATATGTCAAATCATCTTGGTCAGAGTCCGACCTGTGGCCTTTTGCTGTGTTGTGTTGTGATGTGATGTTGTTGTGTTTGTCCCTGCAGAGCCCACACGGCCTGCCGCTCCGGCACAGCGGCAGCCCCAAGTTTGCAGTGAAGACGCGACAGGCCTTTTACCTGCAGACCACCGGCCTGACGCGGCTGACCCGCCGCCTCTGCCACGACATCATCCGGCCACGATATCTGGCCCGGCACCCCTACCTCCCCGTCAACACAGCAGCCATCAAGGCCGAATGTAAGAACCACCCGCACCGATCACTCTGTGTTTGGAAAGGAAGCAAATGACAGGATTTGTAGCAAGACATATATTATTGTACACTTTTGTTTCTTCTATTTAACTTGTATTGACTGTGTTCCCGCCATGGATTTCTGCAGGCGCCCTGCGGTTGCCAGAACGGCCAAAAAAGCCTTCGCCTATGAAACCTGTGGAACGTAAACCTCTGGAGTCCGTGGTTCGGTATTTAGGTAAAAAGAAGTCGTTCACCTGCTGCGTCAGAAACTGAGTTCTGATCTCAGCTTCAGTCTGTTCCTACTGTGTTCAAAGTAAATGGATCATTGTGGTTGTTTTGATTTTGTGACACTTTGTTTCACATAAGTTTTCAGAAAAAGAAAAGAAAAAAACTGTTAATCTATGTTTTCAGAAACATGCAAGTGTATGCTTAGTTTGTCTTTTTGAATTCCTTGTCAACATTAAGCCACAAATCAATCTCAAAGTGCTGACAGAGGTCGTTGATGTTGGCAGCACCGCATTTAAAACTCTCTGTCAATGTCTGTGATTTACAGATAAATCTGTGGATCCTGCAGAACTCAAAGACTCGTGCATGGTTTTAATTAGATTTAGACGTCAGACTCTGCATTTTCATGTCATAAATATACGTTTGCATGATATAATATTGCAGAAACAGACCTCAGTGCAACAGCAACAACATCAGACTGACCTTTTTGTTCAAGATCAGCAGTTGACAATAATGCATCACTTGCATTGACTTGTCCTCTCTTCTCTTAATGACCTGTTTCTCTTCATGTTTCAGAAGCACATCCCTGTCCACCCAAGCCCGACCCACCGGCTCGCGGAGCGTCCATCTCTACAGGCAGCCTGACGCCCATCAAAGCCTCTCCCATCCTCAACAACGGCTCGCCCACCATCCTGGGTAAACGCACCTATGAACAGCACAACGGACTGGATGGTGAGAGAGCTACAGGAGACGACCTGTTTGCCTCCTCAGCTTCTAGTAGAGAGTTACACTTATTATTGTTTCAAGGCCAGTTTCACACAGTCTGGTTCAGTGTCGTCTCCACGAGAGGAAATGATGAAAACAGTGGATCAGCCTGAGGTTACACTGCCTCAGAGAAAACATGATGAACAGAGACATAAACATTTGGAAGGAAGATATTTTCTGCAAGGTGTGCAAGCAACTGCATTATGGGAAATGTAGGAGCTGGTAACTATTGCAAATAATATCAAACAAGCAATAAACTCGATAAATTTGTGCTGTAGTTGAAAATGAGAATGATGAAATATAATTTTCCAAGTTTTCCTCCTCAGATCTGATCATTATGATCACCTCATCATATGCACTAATTACGTGGTAGACTTAATATAAGACTTTTAATTAGATAGATGTGATTAAATGAAGGAAATAATTGGAATTAGCCTTTGCTGCAGTTTTTTATTCAGTGTCAATGAACAAATGTGGCTCAGACACCAACTTCATATATTTTCAATTACACCACGTACAAACACGGGGTCATTTAAATATTCAAGACGAAGTGTGAAGGCCCATCTGAGCTCCGCGGCTACAACGCATGGCTAAGCTCCACCGCTGACGGGTTAAGAGTTTGTGTGGGGCTCTTATTTTGTTTTTTGGGTTATGTCCCACTTCCCCTATCCCCTGCGATACGAGAGGGGAAGAGACAGACTGAGAGATCAAGACACCGAGAGTCTGCCAGGGAAAGACAGAGAGGGAGACGGAGAGAGAGAGAGAAAGAGGGAGGATCGGCCTTGCTGCTTTAGCTGGAGGCTACAAGTCTATGTCGTCATGGTAACAGTGAAGAGGAGGAGGAGGTGGAAGGCTCAGTAAGTGTATCCTGAGGGAGAGCATCTCCACTGGTCTGTGAGCCCACCTCAGGCCCAGGCTTGAATAACGCACCAGGAGGAGATTTGGGTTGGAAATGAGCCAGGCTCCAGGATTAGGGATTAGTTTTTATTTTTTATTTTGACACAAACTTATCGACGCGCTCATTCATATCATGGTAATTTGGCAGAGGGTGAAAACGCTGCTGCTGTTGGCTTTTTCATTTTTTAAATTTTATTATTCTTAAACTGTTAATCGTAACAATCTTGCATTTATTTCTTTTGTTTTAGTTGTTAAATGAGGATACGTCACATTTGTTGTTTCAGTAATCTGTGCACTGCAGCAACTCGCAGTTATTTATTTACTAAGTTGCAGGTTTTGGCTTCAGTGGCTGTGGAGCCGTCATGAATCTTAATTTACTCATGTATTTTATTGTAAACTGGTAATTTGACCAAATTGGCTCCTGTTTATTTCTACTGGGAGCAGGTAAAGAGGAGAGAATGTGTTTACTTACAACTGTTTATGAGCCGTTCAGGGGAGTGAGACTGAAACTGCGTGAAAGTTTAAAGACAAATCTTACGTCACTTCAAACTTCTGTAAATCACTGGTTACTTTAGAAAATAAATGAATCAATCTAAATGTGCTCAGGACCATGAGCTGTCTGGTCTGAGCTGCTGTGGGAGTCTGAGAGGAGTTTGCAGAAACAGGGTCAGAGACCAGAGTGCAGAACATGGCAGATCTATAGCTGCTATAAAACTATATAATGGAGCCACTAGAGGGCAGAAGATTTTAACATTAACATATCTGCTGGTACCACAGGGCTCAGGCTGTGCGTGTGTTTCTGTGTGTTTTCCAAACCAGCATGTCTTGTGCTCTCCCCCTCCTCCACAGGCTCTAAATCCAAAGCCCTGACTCCACAGTGGGACATCATGGCCAAACGGATGAGCGAGGCGGGGCGGCCCTCGGCCTCCCTGCAGGACGAGGTTCACGAACTGGACTGAGCGCTCCGTGGGAGCCGCCTCTACTGCGAACCCCACTGAGGTGAGACATGGAGCTCTGCTGGGCGACGCCTCGGCCGTGTTCATTAGGCTTGTTTACTTGGCAGCAGGTTTTGTTTTCTCCTCCAGCGCAACGTTGGTGTCGTTCCAGAAGCCGTCAGGTGTCTCCTCGGGTTTCCAATTTGATACCCATGTTTTCTTTAAAATGGATTTAAATATATTTTACATTAAAGATGCATTGTTGGTTGGTTACTGACTGGTTGGTTTTTTACTGATTTGTTCTTTCACAATGGAGGAGGAAGAATTAACAAACACTAATTTAGTCTCTGTCGACTGATCATTTCAGCTCTAATTAAAGGGATACTTCATTCAAAATCGACAATTCACCAATTTTCCATTCAACGTGATGCCAAGAAAGGGTTTGGAGAACTTTCAGGGTCATCAAAATTTGCTGCGAACGTTCATCGATGTAAACAATTGGATGTACAGTATGATGTAAACAAGGAAGAGCACCTCGCAGCAAATCTCATGCATGCGCACAAACATCAGCAGAGCCACTAAATACAGAGATCAAATTAATTTGCTTCGAAAAACTTTTTCATGTCGCAGCTTGAGGACACTTGGGTCAGGACGGAGGAGCAGTGTGGAGGTATTTTGGATGTTTCATGGTGTGTGTTTTGGATGATTCAAAATTGAACTCTATCCACCACCATTATATGAAAATCCGTTTCCAGTCAGACCCCCTCTGGAACTCCAAAAGCGTTTGATGACTCTGAAAGTTCTCCAAACCCTTCCTTGGCATGACGGCGAGTAGAAAATTGGTGAATTATTGATGTTGGGTGAAGTATCCCTTTAACACCCAGAACTGCTGACTGATGCCCGCTTTTTCAGCAGGTCTCTGTCCAGTTGTAAAATCCACACCTGGGTTTGACTAAAAGCTTTCACACCGGCCTGAAAAGTAAAATAAACAACACAGACAAATGCCACATGTTATTCTGCAACTATTTTTTAATAATCATTTCCAGTCATTCCTCTGGTAAACATGGCAAGAATGTAATGTTTTTTCCAGATGTGAGGATTTGCTACTTTCTATGTCTGCTGTGTCATTATTCTCTTGAATAAACCAAAACCATTTAAAGATGTGTTGCGGACATTGTGACGCACACTGGCCACAGTTTCGCCATAAGTTGGAGATCTCATTAAGGTTAATAGACGATCAACCCGTTCTTAATCACTCTCCTCTTTTGTCTTTTCAACAGCAGAAGGGGATAAAACGGGAAATGTATTTTCCAGGAAAACCACAGCCGAGGGCAGCTGAGGGAGGGTGAAGCTGAGAGGAGACGACACCGTTGGCCACTTTTTCTTCAGTCAGTGCGGCTCCGTCAGGCTGCTGAAGACCGATCCATAATCCACCAGTTTGGCTGTGGTCAATCAGAAGACTGACTGTACAGGACTGTTTATTACTTACATTTCTTGTTATTACTGTTCATTGTAATTATTGTTATTGTTATTATAATTTTTTTTACCAACTATAACTCAGCTTATTGTTTGTCGATCAAACGATGGAACTTGTGAAGTTTCATAAAAAATGCTTGCAGACCCTGTGGAAAAGGGTGGAAGGACTGTAACATAAGCCACTTGCATCTTGTATGTTTTTTTTTTGTTTTGTTTTTTTTAACAAGTTAAATTCAACAAGGAGACGCACTTTTATTTCAGCGACAAGAATTAACTCCTTGTCTTTTGTTTCATTGAATTTGAATGCTTTACGGGAAATCTTCTGTTTTGTGAGCCGGCCCCCGCTCTTCGGCCAGAGAGGTTTAACTTATTGAGAAAGACTTGCTGTTTTTTCTACCTTTTTCACAAGTAATGCATCTATGCTTCGATATTGTAATTAAAAAAGACAATTGATTTTCCTTCTTCTTTTGGTGTCTGTGCACGGTGTCGCAACTTGCACTCGGTGTTCTTTCTCAAACCCGTCTTTACTATTTCCCACACCAGTATGCAAACAGGGTACAGTATATTCAAAACGACTCAAGGCTTTTAAAGGGACAGTTCAGGTTTCTTGACACATGGTTGTTGGAGGTAGTGATGTATAGTTGGTGCATCGCCTGCATGAAATGCCTGCTCCCAGTTCAGTGATCCAACCAGCAGCACTGACAGACGAGCAGAGCTGCGTTTCTGTGCACAGGGTCACAAGGAAGAACACGTTTTAGACACTTTTTGAAAACAGCCACTGAAACAATCCTTTACTTGTTCAAATGTTGGCTTCATGTGGAATATTTTCAGAGGTGTGAAAATAACACTTTTCTTTGGCACAATGAGGTGTGCTTGTGATTTTTATATTGGATCATTTTGATGGTCATTTTTAAGAATGTCTAAAAGAGCTTTTTTTCTAGTGGCCTCATGGCACAACAACACAAGTAGGTAATATACCCACTATTCATGACTACCTCACACAATCCTATGCCAAAAACCACCCCACCTATCACTTAAATTCAATATTGAGCTTTGTACTTTGTGCCTAAATGATTATCAGTATCAGAAAAAGATTCAATGCTCAAACACAAACATGTTTTGTTAGCTGAGTCTGCAAACAGTTAAAAAGCAGGAATGTCCTCTGTCCTTGTTGTCAAAGTGTTTCTCTTTAATTTATGTTTACAGACTCTTCAGCTGACTGATAGAAACATCCGTCTCAGTGGAAATGTCACTTTTTATGAGAAAATATATGAATGTCCAACATGTCTGCTGCTGACAGTTGTTTTTGTGTTATCTATATCAATCAATGTAGAAGTTAAAATAAGATGCAAAGTACTTTTCAAAACAATCAGAAAGTGTTTTACATGAGAAAACAAAATTTTATCAATTCAGCACAATAAATTCAGTACAACTGGATCATTAACGTAAAGTCAAAAATGGGGCAGACTAAAATGAATAAAATAAACTTAAACAGGGAGACATATAACTTAAAATAACAAACTAATTCATTTACAAAACTTTTTTTCCCACATTTAGCTGCAAGACAAGAGCCAAAAAAAGCCCCAAATCACCTGTCTTCAATTGCTGGATGAGTTTAATTAGGTTTGTTTAATTGAATTTGTTTATTTAGTACCATTTCAAATACTCAAAAATGACACAAAAAAGAAAAGAAGTAGCTTCTGCCTCCTTCCTTTAAAAATATGTTGTGAAATTAGTTTGAAAATAACATGACAACAATTTTCAATAAATAACCTAAGTGTCTTACTACAGAGCAGTGGTTGTTTTCATGATGCAGCAGGTTGGCTCTTGGTTGGGGGGCAGTTGTTCTAACATCAGCAACAGCATCACGTGTTTCAGATTTTGGTATTTTGTTAATTAAAACAGCAATCACACTAAAATAGAGTACATTAAAGGTAGAGTTTGTAGGATTTTCCTAAAAAAAAAAGAAAGAAAAAAGAATAGAACAAAAACACCTGGGCCTGTGGCGGCCCTCCTACTTGTTGCAGCATAGCCCTCGAGGCTCCCGTTGCTGGTGCCAGGCCTGACACTCTAGCGCCTCACTCAGACTGTGTTTCCTTTTCTTTGCTGGTCTGCATCTGTCAGTTTTCTCCGGCTTGTATTCTTCTGGCAAATATTCAAACAAGAACTCTGAAGGCCGAAGTGGAGAAGGGTTCAATGTGAACAACAGTAGAAGATGGACTGACCAAATTGAATGTTGTGTTTATAAAGTGCAATGAACAAACTTACAGAAGATAGATATAGAAAAGGATAGTCATTCACTTAACACAAACAAGAACCATTGTCATGATACTCCACCCTGCACCTCTTTATAGATTTTGAATAGGGTTCTGGTCCAGGCTTGAATTACTATTTGATCTCCGGTGTCGTCTTACTGGGAACACTGGGGTCACTGAGGTTATCCATGCATTGGAGAAACTCAATATTTATCATATCTGCAAGTTGGACTCTCTACTTAAACATAGATGAGTGGACTGTTACAGTACAGGTTGACACTGATGAGCCAACTTAATGATGCCGAGGGAGCATCCTACTCATCTTTACAATGCTCTCTGTGGTATTTAATATCTGACATTAATGTCCAGTTGAAATCATATCTGCTTCGTGCTTCCATGGACTGAGCAAACATAACATTATTACAATGCTCTTCTGAGTGACCATTCATATCTTCAATTTAAAACCAGATGGAGTAGATGCAGCTATAGTCTATTTGAGTTACATCCTGTTACATTATCATATATCTACCCATTTAATGGTTTTACATAAGATGCCTTTTACTCCTCCGTGGTTCATTGGAGTGGGCAATGCTGCTGTAACAGGAAATACACCACGAGCCATGAAGCAATGATGGACTAATTGTGTCATCTTTTAAAAGGGAAATCTGTAGCAGTTGGAGCTGTGTGCGTCCTCCTCCTTTGAAACTGGTGGGAGCTTCCTGCATCACTTCCACCTGACTGAGTTGATGTCAAGTGAAAGTATAAAAGCAAAGCTGTTTCTCATTACTGTGTTGTGAAGAGCTCTCTTCTTTTGCAGTGGAGAGTTGTATTATTTAGCATAATGATAATGTTTTCATGGGAAGGCCAGACTCCACCTGAGGCCAGAACCTCCTGGTCATAACAAGCAAGAGAAGGTGAGTCCCGCACAAGACTGGCTGCAGCCATACTTGTGGGGCAGGCAGGCAATAAAGGTGCGTTGACACAGTGAAACTTGGTGGAAATTGGGCTTTTGAAGAATTCCAGCACATTTTATTAATAGGGAAGACCAGGGTAGGTTGTAACACAACCTGGGGTGAATTGTCAAACTGAGACCACACAAAAAAACATGCATCTATGTAAGTTAATTGTGCATGTTCAAAACTAAAGCATCTTGTGGTTGATGAACAAAAAGAACTCATCACTGATGGCTAAATGAAGAGCGTGGTGGGTATTCTTAGAAAGCTGTCACATAATTCTGATGTGTATGGTGAACAAGTGTGAATGGAAACCTCCAACAGGAAGTCAGAAACAGCTCATAGTCCATGTAAAATTCTATGAAAGATGGTGACACTTACCGACACTTAAAACAACAAGAATAAAAGGAGGCTATTATAACCATCCCCATCCCTGTCAGCCATTGTTTGACTAGCTGTACCAACATGGTGGCTTGAAATAAACATTGATGAAATTTCACCTAAGAACCTGCTCCTTCATCGTATACAAGTTAGGCTACCTATTCAAATGGTAGGCTACACACTGCAAATATCTGCCCATATCACAATAAAATGCTGTTGTTTTTTGTTGCATCTCATGCAGCCCAACATGCAATATTGACATAAACCAAACAAACTGAACTTATTATCAGACACCACTAACAGCCATCTGTCAAGAAGCATAGAAGAAAAGTGTGGTCCAGGTGGGTCCGTCACTTTTTTTAGTGTCCCCAGAATTCCTTTATGAATATTGCAGTGTGAAGATGTGATCTGATTTTTTTTTTTTTTTTTGCATCTTTGCATTTAGAAAAAAATTTTTTTTTTTAAAGTGTGCGATTAGCGCGCTGGTTAGCTAAATCGGCCTAACTTTAATGCAACTGTAGCCTACTAAAGTAACTTAAGGCTCTTTTCACTGCCTCAGGAAGTGTAATGTGGTTTGTAAGTGCACTGTGATGGGCTATATTTGGATGACCATTGACCACTGTGCTATAATAGTAGGTACTAACTGGTGCTGTTTACATCCTGCGGATCCTCACAGGCTGACTGAGGACACTTCCGCCTCAGTCACTCAGCCAGCCTAAGCTCTGACTGGACTCTGGTGAACAAATGGTTAAACCAAAAATGCAAGAACTGCGCGAGTGTGTCTGAGCATGTGCTGCTGCTGCCGCCGCTGCTGCTGCAGTGAAGTAAAATGGTCCATTTCCATCCGAGAGCAGAGACACCGTGGAGGAGAAGCCGGGGACGACACACCAGCAGCTGATGGCCACCGACACATCCTTGACATTCTGACCGGGCATTCAGTGTGATCGGCCGGCTTGTGTGCTGAGAGACACCGCAGAGCTCTGTCTGGAGGTAAGAGAGGAAAAAACAAAAAAACACTGCACTGAGGATGATTCATGTCCGTCTGCAGGAGCCGACACAGCTACATGTATTCAACATGTTAGGCTGAGGGAAGCATGTTTGTTTGCTCTGTCTAGTGTGTTGTGTGCTTGTGTGACGCCTTTGAGGGATTTGAATCTGCAGGTTTTTTCATCATCCTGCAGGCTTTTGATGAGGGAATTTCGCTCGTTGATCCTTAATGAGTGTTTGCTCCAAGTTGGCAGCAGTGCAAGGCATGTTTTTGATCCATGTCCCATGTTTAATGTGCATTAACATATACATGCAAAGAAAACAGCTGGATGTTGATTTACTTCCACTCCATTCAGGATGTCCGTGTGCACACTCGGGCTGTTGCACCTGTTAAAATATGGATAACTTGCGATGTAAGCTGTGCTGAGGACACTAGCAGCAGCAGCAGCAGCAGCAGTCTGTGTCCCAATGACTCCTGTGGATTTCATTCATGCTTTACGTGTGGGATTTGCACACATCTGTTTTCAAGTCCCCTAGGTTACATGTTAAGGTTGTTATTATTTATTTTTATTTTTTTTTTCATCTTTATTTGTGGAGGATGAACGTACCGCACTGCTCAGCGGGAAGGAGGCGTGATGCTGCAGCGGAGTCCCAGCAGCCGGTCGGGCCTGCGCACTGGATGTAGTTTCCAGGGACAAATTTTAAGATGACTTTGTCCATCCAGCACAGTCACATCCCCATAGAAAGTATCAGTGCTGCCTTTGTATCACCTCTTAAACGTGTTTTACATTCATTGGTGCAGGGGGAAAAGTGAGTAGATGGGGGCCAGGGGATGGATTTCCTAAATCCCTCATTGATTTTTTCCATATAAGGCCTGCAGTTCACTATCATTTGGGGTGAGATAATCCCTCTGCTGCCTCCACATCCTATACCCCCCACCCCTCCCTCCCTCTCAGCCTTACACTGGCTGTATTGACAGTTTGGATGTATTTATAACCCACAGTGAGGAATCCCAGAAAGAGCCACAACAGAAACACTGGAAAGAAAGAAAGAAAACATTTCAGGCCATCCCAGTTGTTCTGTCCTGCTGTGTACAGGTGGCTGTGGTGTCTTTCATGATGCACATGCATCATTATAAAAGGCACAATGAAAAGCATTCACCGTCCTTTCAAGTCTTCAGGTTTCAGAAGTTAGATTTAACCCGGCTTATGTGCTAATGATCAACAATAAGTCAGCTGTAAGTTTTGGTTAAGGTATTTCCTACTGAATGAGTGTTCACCCTGCTGGACCTGTAGTTTCCTTTGTGTTTGACGATACGGATCTCAGTCAGGTAACCTCATTTCTCTGCTGTAGAGCTGTTTGAGTGCATCCTCAAGATGCTCCATCAAAAAAGGGATAATGACAAACTATAGGCCTGCTGCAGCATAGGCTAAAATCACAATTCAACGATTTGAGCAGATATTGCATTTGCAATTATGTGATATTGCAATTTCATTGTGAACAGTCATTTTTACTTTTCTATTTGAACTTAATGATGAAGTGATGTTTGTTGGATCTTAGTTGAACGTACATGTAGGTGTGCAGTTTGATGCAAGTGAGTTTAGTGTTATGATTTTGGCGCCTGTTTGCTCATTTAGATATTAACAAACACCCACATTAACTTTGTTTTGCACACTGACGGGAACACTGACAGCATGATAATGACTTGTTGAAAGCAGGTGCCAGTTTAGCCCCGGGGCCTCTTTTGTTTCTCAAAGAACTTTGGCCCTAAAACCTTTACACAGTAGCAGCCAGCATCAATTATGCATTGTCAACGATTGATTATAAGGCTTCTTTGTCTGGACAGATTAACATGCACATGCATCCTTCCCCTTAGAGGCACCATGATGACCAGTAAATCTCCTGCTTTGCTCTGTAGCTGCTCCAAGATTTCTAATCTACAGGGCCTGACCCACATGTTATTTGGGACAGACGGCTTAGCTCCCATGTCTTAGGGTCTACTATTAAACTACACAGAGCTCAAGGACAGTAATGAGTTGTGTTGGGGAGAAAGGGTGAGGGGAATCAGAGAGGAGAAGAAGCTTGAACTGTAAAGGTCACCGTGTTTAAAGGCAATTTCCGGGGTATTTATTCGGGGGGATTCACACACAGGCCACTTAGATAACTGGAAAGAATAGATTACAAGTCAGAGCAGATAGAAACCACAGTGTTCTCCCAGTCCGATCACACACGCACTGTGTAATGTGACACTTGAAGCGACCAGGAGATGTTTCTGCTCCAACATTTTGATTTGCCCACCAGAGGTGATCTATAGTGAGTACCAATCCAATCCAATACTAATGTAACACTTGTCTTTGTGAACCTAACTGTGTTTTATTTCTCCTGTATCATGTGATCATAACCCTTTCTCTGTATTTTCTTTTTTCTTTTTATATGTATAGCCTATGTACTTTGGTGCAGAGAGAAACACTACTTAAATTCAGCAAAATTTCTATGATTTCAATGAAAATATAACCTGAAACTCAAAACAGTGTTTTTTGGTACAGTATGGTTCTAAAAAGTTCATAAAGTCTATCTAATTTGTCGATATCCTAATATCTTGTGTCATATGTAATGGTAAATGAATCAGAATAGTGATACAGTTCTTGGTATAGAAAATTGAACGAAAAGCATTTAACAGAAGCACATGATAGGCAACATTAAGAGGGTTTCAGAGTATTGTGATATTTAAATTTAGAATCACTATCAAAAAATCTCAGATTTTGCATATTTTATCAGTGTATCAACATTAAATTGAATAATTTTTCTATTTGTGAACAACAGTGATTGAATAACGTGTGAATACGGTGCTCCAGTATAGTATGGTGCGTCACTAAAAGGCTCTTTTAAAAGGTTATTATCAGGTGACGTAAACACATTTACAGATGCACCTTGTGTAGTAGGCCTACACTATCTCGGAGACAAAGACTTATGATTTTATTTCTCCCCAGGCGATAGAGCCTTTTGGATTCGAGCCCCTCAGAGTGCAGCTCCTAGCACTCTGTTTACAGAGAGCCCTCCTCCCCCACCACTCTGCCTGTTATGTTCAGGCTTTCACCTTGCAGATATAGAAAGGATGCCTACTATAAAGTTATATGAGCCTGTACTGGCGGTACTCGTCTGGGCTTTTAGTCTCAGCCCGCATGGCGTCTCTCCAGCTCTATCAGAGGCCCAACTTGTTTTTGGTACTCAGATACTTTATATGTCTCCAGGGGAATCTCTGGATAACAGGGTGGGAGGGGGGTGTGGAGGAGTGGTGGAGGAGGCGTGTGTGGGTTTGCCAAGCTGTAGCTAAAATCAACTTCAAGTGCACACCTGAAGATGTAGTAATTTCTCCAAAACTGACAATCCACTGAGCACCAAGCACTTTGATTGGTCAGTTGTTTACAATCTTTACACTACACAACACCATGAACATCTGTAAGGAAAGGCTGCCATTATCCCAATATTTAAATGTGGTATCATTGGTCAGCTCTCTCTGTGACCTCTGACCTTTCACCCCACCAACGTGTGTGGTGTTGGGGAACAGCTCCCAACATTTTTGTCCTTTAGAGTTGGTCAGTTGTTTCTTTTGTGAATTAATTCCTTCACAACTTTAGAGATGAAGGAAACCTCCTCTAATTTCTCGCCACTAATTTTACTTGGAAAAACAGAAATGAATTGCCAAACAGCTTCAGTTTGTCAAAACTAATCTTTCCATCTCTACATATAGATGACCCTTTGTATGAACTTGTAAAACCCGTGACGGTAGGTTTTGACCAATCCAAGCATATGTTGTCGTTCATGTGTTCAGACCTTTAAGATTAGAGAAGCTGCCCGGCCGATGAGCTCAGCTCCCTGGCTCCTGTTTGTCTAAGACTTGAAAAAATATTAAAACTGAGGCTGGATGAGAACCGTGTGGACTCAACTGCTTTGCTGCTAGATTTCTTCAGGCTGAGAGCCTAAGATCTGAGGCTGTTTCTTCAGGGCTAATTGACCAGGGCTAATTGACCTGCCTGACCCGCAATTGATTGCGATCAGTTTATTTTGTGCTGCCTTGGTTGGTTCTCCCATCCACCCCCACCACCAACCCCCCGGCCCTCGCCCCCCGTCAATCTTCCTGACTCTCCTCCTCACCTGACACCCGCCTCTCATCACTCAAAGAAGCGACCTGTCGTACTTTACGGCCAGTCAGTTACTACACCAGAGCTGCAACACACAATTATTTTCATTATTGATCAGTCCACCACTTATTTTCTCCATTAATCAATTAAATATTTATAGTCCATGAAATGTGGGGTGCAGACACGACCACAGTGATGTATTCAATGAGTTTGTTTTGCACAGTACAATTACTGTCATATGACAAAGAAACTGTTATCAAAAAATATTTTCTCCCCCTCAACTAGTTGAATTATTGATAATATTTACATGTTGTTGTTTTTTTAAATAATTGATGGTGATGTTTTGAGATTGTTAGTTTTGTCATATCAACCCGGAAATTTTCAGTGTACAATGTTATGGAATAGAGAGCTGCAGTAAGCGGTCAAATGTTGGCGCCTGCTTCTCTTCAGCATTTTAGCTTGATTGCTTTAAATCTGCTGTGTTTTCATGGCCGCAACAGCAAGGGCATGTTCCTCACAGCTGCCGTTTTCATCAACGGCGATGAGGCGATGGTCAGGTCACCTTGGTCACTGGCACCTAACAGCATCGGATACTGCTGGTTTCTATACGCTACACTGCCGCCTCCCAAAGTGACCTTCCCCTAAGTCTGCATAGGCCTGGGATCGGTGCCACAGCCGAAGCCAAAGCCACAGAGGCACAGTACATGAACAGGGATTATATTGTGATGTGAGGTCAGCAATGTGTTAGGTTTCTGATTAAATCTCGGTGTCAGGGTTCACAGCTGTCAGCATGCTGTCGGCACAGTCATGGCGTCCTCTTGTTTTTGTGTGTGTCTTCAACCTTGGCTGACTCTCATACCGCCGTGTTTACCTCATGCTCGTCTGTTTACCTGCTGTCAGAGGTGTGTCTTTCTGACAGACCTGTCGGCCTTGTTTCAGCCTGAACCTTCAGTTGAAAGCTTGCTTACACTCACCCTCACTGTATCTTTTATCTTCCTGTTTTCTTTAAAAACACACACACTAACACACACATACACTCAGTTGGTGTCTTCCCTCTGTGTCCTCAGACAAACCCCTGGCACTGCGTGGTCACACTCGGCTCCCTTTCACTTCAGACGGCACCCCACCTGTGTCGTGTCTCCCACTGGTCATCATGAGGGTTGAAAAGCAGGCAGCTCTATCACATCTGCCATTCTGATCACCATCACACTGTGATGTCCCGTAGCGGGGGTTCAATAGAGTGCAACGGCGAAGCGGGTTTGCCGCAGCGAGCGCTGGCAGGAGCCTTGCCGATCAATATCTCAGGCCGATGAGAGAGCCGGTGGGGCGGTGGGTTGGTGGGCGATATCCTACAACAGCTGCAACAACAACAGCAGTGGAGTCAAATAGCACCCAGTGTGTGAACTGTGTCATGCTGAGGCAACAAGTCAATAGATATGGCCAAATACACACAGAAAGGGTAAGCGGGGGGTGTCACAGAGACCTTTGGTATTAAGACACTGACCATGTAATCACAGCAGCCACAGGTAGTACAGTCAGCGTCCTTTGGTAAATGCCATATGGGCACTTTATAATTCATAAAAAGGTAAAAATGCCCAAATAGTCATAAAGGGTGAGCAGCAACTTAATGACATATATATTAGGTGGTTAAAACTGATGCTGTGTTCACATCATATTTTACAGAAACACACTTTGATTCAGTTAATTTGAAGAAGATCTACACTGTTAAGAAAATGCTACAAGAATAGCAGTTACACATGAGTTTTCTCTACCATGAACACAATGCTAGGCTACATTTTTGTAGCCGTTTTACAACTTGGACCATGTACTGCGTAGGCTGGCTTTATTTGATTTTTAGGGGGAGTGGCCCAGTTCCAGGTTTATGTTGAATTACTATTTGTCCAGGTGAGTTGTGTCAATACAATTAGGTTTAATCCTCCCAGTCAAGTCAGAGCCTCCCAGGTTTTCATTCCAAACTGAGCTACCTCTGATGGAAATATCCACCAAAGCCAATGCGAGCAAGCATATGTTGTGTACAGCGTACCATTTCCCATATTATTCATGACATGTGAAATTAGTAACGGTGTTTTAGAGGATTGTAATGTTGAAAACTGGTTTAAAAAAATTGGTTGAGATTTGAAAAATCATCTGGTGATGTAAACTGTAGAGGCCCCCAGGTTCGAGTCCAACCTGTGGCCATTTGTGCCACCTGCTGAGAGGCACTTGTTTTTTAAATGGTTAAAATTACAAACTGCAAGCCCCAGCCAGGTCCATCGCTGTTCACTATCCCCCTTGGAAAGACTTCCTGTTGTGCAGTGCAGGTGGTGTCCTGTTACTTAGAGTGCTTTCTGAATTTGTAGCACATCTTTGGATATGTTTTTTTTTTAAGTTGCAGTGCACTGAGCTCTTAGTAATACTCCTATTGCTGTAAACTTGGACTTATAGCACCATGTGCACATTATGGAGGAACTATGCAGGATTTGTAAATTAACTTTACTAAATTTTATAATAATTGTGATAACTGGACTTGCATAGTTCCTCTTTAAAGGAGAACTAAGCAAGTTTTCTGCCATTTTGCTAACCTTCCTCCTGCTTTGTGCATTTGTTTACAAAGAAGCTGGCGAGAAATCAATCATATACTGTATCATATATCATATGACAGAGAGCCTCCATTCTCCCTGGAACAAGTTACATGTAATTTATTCAACCATTCAATTCAACCAATCAATTCAGGTAAAATGTAGTTAAGCTAAAAAATCTTGCATAGTTTCGCTTAAACTTAGACTGTCTAAAATGTCAACGCAGAAATAATAACCATGTAAAATCAGTTTTACTTAAAACATCCTGGTTATGCTTATTCTAATAACAATTTGTAAGTACTGGGGTTATTTATAGAGTCTGTTTCAAACTAGCTCTTAGTCATTGTTCTTCTGTATTTCTGTAGCAGAGGATGTTGGACCTTTGGTTTCCAGTTCCCAATTTTCACTTTATCAAAGGGTAAGTGTGGTAAAAGTGTCTCTTCCTGTTTTGTAGTACAAACAAATCGGCCTTTGAACAATAAACAATTTCAGATTTCCGGTGAACTGTGTGTTCACAAAATGCATTGTATAGATTAGAACAAGACATTCAGCCCAACTTCTTAAGAAGTCCTTACAATAAGCAAACAAGAGGCACAGAGGACACAAGATGTTTAAATATTAAAAACCTTTACACATTAAAAAAAAAAAACAGGTGTGTGGGAGATAAAGAGATCTCCCACACTTTGTCAATACTTGCAGTGAAAAGTTATTTCTTTTCAGAGTGTAAAAGTTTGAGATGACCTGACTTTACCTCTCCTGAAATCTATTCAGCAGAGGTAAGAGTGCATCAGGACACATTTTTTACATAAACAAAATGCATAAAGATTTAATGAAAGATGGATTTGTAAAGTGCAGTGAATGAGTTTGTACTTTGCCAGCATTCTTAACTCTATTCTCCCACCTTTATGAGTATATATAGGCCCTTCTGGCAGGAGGCTGAGTGTTACGCGGCTGAATATTGCATTCCAAAATTTTTCATCATTAGCGGCTTAGTGGGCATGTGAGTGCTGAACAAATGGTGTCTGTGCAGGCGGCGGAGAAAGAGAGGCGAGTGGAACGAGAGCAGGGAAACTGAATTGAGAAAGAAGGAGAGAAAAGTGTGTATGGGGGGAGGAGTGGTGTGGGTGTGGGTGGGGGGTGAAGGCATGTGATCCTCTGGTGAGATGAGAGGAAACAAAAAACACAAGGTGGGAAACGGAGAGAGAGCTTGGATCACTGACAGCGTTGCTTTGATGCAGAACAAATGGAAGTTAAGCTTTTTGGTTGAAAGTGTACTTTTGATGTTTTGGGAAATATTTTTCTGCATTGGTGGGAGTTTGATGAGAAGATATCACTGATGTCTGTGTGTCAGATTTCAGGCTGTTGAGGAATCAGGCACTTAGCATAGATCTCTATTGTAAGATATCGGTACATATTTACAGGCTCTGAAGCTAAACTGCATGCTTGGCCATCCACAACCTTGCCCACAGAGAAGTATAAAATATGACATGTCCCTATACATGTAGGCTATTAGGAATGATTCTGTCATTTCATTACTCACTGTATACACAATTTCCCAATACATTTGGATAATTGTGTGTTAAGGCACATTCTTCTCTTTATTCCTGTTCTAAAGGTTAATTGTGGTTTAATTTTCACAGTGATATGTTTGTAAGAGATTGATCAATAAAGTATCAATAAAGATATACACTTTACTGGCAAACGTGTACATGCACAGTGTATGAAGATGTAATTTAATAGGAAAACCAGACATGTAATTTGCTCCTTTCTATATTAAACCATATGTTTGATGATCGAGGATGATGATTATGATGATGACATGTTGAATTAAATATATTCTTAACCTGTATGCAAATTTATTAAAACAGCTGAAGTCTCAGACTTAGGAGGCCACTGTATATGATATCAACATATTGCCGTGTTTATCTAACATACTGTTTATCTACATAGGAATACAAACATAAACTTTTGTATGGGCTGTCATATGTAACTATATGAGATTGTTCTAATGTCTAATAGGTTCAGCATGAAACTTTTACATATGTGCTTTTCAATGTGTGCATAATATATATCATTAAATATGTAACATAAACATACTATATAATATACAATATACCAAGTTCCAGTAGTTTATTCAAACAAATGGTGACATCAAACAATAGTGTTCACAAAGATAGAGAAAGACACACAGTTTAATTCAAGAGTAGCTACAGTTTTAGCCACATCACTATTATTACTAATATTAAAACAAATTCACTATACAACTAATCTTTTGTCACCATGTAGGAAATCGGTCTTTGGGACCTTTGTTTTAGAACTTGAGCCTGAAGCCCAGAAACTCAGCTGCTCATTCAACAGCCGGATCACTGATCGTCCAGGCAACCGATCTGAGCTCACATCCGCCTCAAACAACCTGTCAGGCGACGACTGATCGGAAAGAAAATCTGGCCTCTTATGGGAAAAAGAGCATTTCCCAGATATAGTTGTGTCCCCTTGAACTTATTTGCATTGACGCTTATATCAGTTTTCGAAATAAAAGTGAGTTTATTATGCTCTGTTGAACTTTCTTTGCAAAATACTGTTTGATCCAGACTTGGATAAATGAGAAGAGGAAGGAAGAGTTTCCTCGGCAGGCAGTGGAAAGATGGTATAAGGGTTTAGGGAGGTCAGTTGGCCCATCGCTGTGGCCCAGTTCCTCACATGAAATCCTTGTTCCTTGTTTGGAAATGTGCTAATCCCCATGGGCCCTCCCTGGGCCCTGGCCAACCTTTGAAGACCAAAAAAAAAAAAGCCCCAAAACTTGGCTTTTGTTCTTCTGACAAGCTTTTGTACTCCTAACCTTTCTGAGTTTGTATTTTACACAGCAGTTATGATCCATTGTGTAATGGTTTCTGTTATGACACAGTTTTCTCTGGAGGCACTGAGTAGATGATATACACTCAGCTGCCTTCTCAGCTCCGTGGTTGTTGAACACCTCAGTGTGATGCTGTTTGCCTTCAGTGTTTTGTTTTTTTATTGGACATGCGCTGTGTTGAATAGAGTAGAGGAAGGATCCAACCCTGCGTGGGCCTCCTGACACCTGATACAAAGACCGTGTGCGTCAAGCTGCGGGATTTGGAAAAAGAGCACATGATGTAGGCAGTCAGATGATAAAGCTATATCTTACATAAGAAGCCCCCTCAGTCAGTCAGTAAATAGCAGCAATAGCAGGAAAGGCCGGCGAGTTTGAAGTGCTCCGTAGCCCTGCAGTCTCTAATTTAATCTTCATGATGTCAACTGAGGGGTTTCACTGCCTTGTCCTTAATTGAACTTTGCCTTGGTACTGTTTGAAATTAAAGATGTAATCTTTAAGATGTCAGTCATGTTTGGCATCGCAATGGTTACTGGAGTGAATAGCAAGTCAATGCGTGTGCATCCGTGACTGGAACAGCACATGTTGTCACAGACAAAAAGGAAACAGACAAAAAGTTGTGTTTTAATGAAGAATCAGTAATCAGGTTTTTCCATTAAGTCATGAGCAACCCTGACAATTTCATGCGGTGCACAGCACAATAAGTCTTCTATACAACAGCAGCGCACAGTGAGAGGAGCTGTTTCCCTTCTGAAGAGTTGTTGGAGATGTGAGGCCTGTCAGCAGCTCACTGAAGCTGCTTTTTTAAAATCCATTATGCCCCTACGATATTTGAAACTGGTCTAATGTGAAAATGACTGCCTGCCGTTCGTCAACACTGACATCATGATGCATAGAGAATCATCAGTTAATGGTGAGGTGGTTATCAATGAGATAAAATCATTCTAAATTACATCCATGCATAGTTTTCACTGGTTCCCTTGTGCAATTGTGGGTGGGTTAAATGGCTCCTGCAGAAAAAAAAACGTTAAGCACAGAGTGGAAACATTGTGTGTTGCTGTTTCACCTTCTTACACCTGTCTCTCTCTGTCTTCCTCAGAGACCTGCGTCCATTAGCATTAGACTGGAAACCCAAGCAGAGGAGGAAAGATGGTGACCTTGGAAACCCCAGAGGCTCCGGTGCCCCTGACGGCGCTGTCACGCTGGTATCTCTACGCAATCCACGGTTACTTCTGTGAGGTCATGTTCACCGCCGCCTGGGAGTTTGTGGTGAACTGCAACTGGAAATTCCCAGGCGTGACCAGCGTGTGGGCGCTCTTCATCTACGGCACCTGCATCCTCATCGTGGAGCAGATGTACCTGCAGCTGCGGGGGTGCTGCCCCGTGCTGCTGCGCTGCATCATCTACACTTTATGGACGTACCTGTGGGAGTTCGGCACGGGGCTGCTGCTGCGCCAGTTCAACGCCTGCCCCTGGGACTACTCCGAGTTCCGCTACAACTTCATGGGGTTGATCACGGCCGAATACGCCGTGCCCTGGTTCTGCGCCTCTTTCATCGTGGAGCGCCTGGTGATCCGCAAAACGCTGCGGCTGCGCTTCCACGCGGGGCCTGAGGACGGTTGGTCGAAACATCGGTCGGATGCTGGGGGCGGAGGAGGGGTAGGAGGAACATTGGGGGATGGGAGGAGGAGAGAGAGGAGCAGAGGGGCAGGAAATAGTTCTAACGGCTATCTAAAAGGGGAATGAAACGATATATACTGAACCAAGAACATATAGTCTGAAACCAGCCCGATCGCTCTGCTACACCTCTTCTGCCCTCCTCAGCCTCTTCCATAAGCAGTCCTCCCCATTAACTGTCTGGAGTAAAGTCAAACAGACAGCGAAGTAGACTGGGTTGGTGTGCAGAGGTGTACAGAGTGTCAGAAACAGCCAGAAAACAAAACCTAACCCGGGCCTAAAACGCCCATATCACTCACTGTGTCCTCTACTGTCAACAGGAGGCACAATATCTCCATGCTGCTGTGTTTGCTGCATCTCATAACACACCCACCCATTTCCATGTGGGGTTGACCTTAAGGAGATCAGGGTCTTAAATGACCTAGGACTACACCCTCAGTCCCTGCTGTCCCATAGACTGCAAAAGAACTCGGGATAAAAACAAACAGCTGTTGCAAAGATTACAAAGACAACATATGTTTGTGTTTCAAGGGCACATCAGTCTATCTGAAAGCAGAATGCTTACTGCGTAGGAAACATAATAATAAAAAAAAAAGTAGCTGCATTTATAACATGTCCTTTTTAAAATGTACATACTGTCCTTTAGTATTATTCAAAGTACTGTAGTAATGTAGCTATGAAAAGGCTCTTTAAGAATATGTCCACCCTGAAGCAATGTGTCGGCTTACGCCATTATGAATGTTCTCTGCAGTTAGTGAATACCCACAATGCCTGGAAAAAATGCATGGAAAAAAACAAAAGTTGTCTTCCTATATAATATATACATTTTTTACAGAGCTCATTCAGCAAGTCATACCGTGTGTCTCTTTTAAAGTAGTCTGCTGCTCGTGTGTGTGTGTTTGTGTGTGTGTGTGTGTGTGTGAGGGGGGGTGACAGGAGCTCAGGAGTTAGAGCCGGACAACTAGTTATCACAGTTGACTCCTGGTTTTCATCCTGAAATCGTGTCAAAGACATTGAACCCCAGACTGCTCCTGGTGAGCCGGTCACAGCCATGCATGGCAGCTTCTCTGCTATTCAAGTATGAATGGGTGTGTGTGCAGGCTAATATCAGCCACTGTAAGGCACTAAGTACGTGTAATCCATTCATCATAATAGCAGGGGAGACTTTCTGTTGATGGTTGTAATTATGAGTCATGACCATCAGCATAAAGCTTTAAACCTTTTGCTAATTTCCTTTTTTTTTCTTCATTTGACAGTTTTTCGTAATTCTTTTTCATAACTGAATGTCTGTGTCCATTTCATTTCGTCTTAGACATATCAGCTTCATTTCTTAACTCCCATTCCCTGGAAGTCAAAAGTCATTCCGGTGAAAAAGAAACTCTTGCAAAGTGTTCATTCATTGATATAATACTGTGTGATTTCCTCTAACACTCTTAAGTGTGACAGCAATATATTAGATATAAGAGCTGAATGACAAGCACGTGATATGGTAAACATGTGCATGAGAGCACATGATCAATAGGTTTGTCTGGTTTTCACATTTGACACTTTCACGCGTTCTACGACAAGAAAAAAGCAGCAACTTTCAGTGGTTATTTAATGAGAAGACACTGACATATCACAGGATTAACAAGAAACAGAGTTGGCTGCTCATGCATGATTTGTGCAGCAACAATAGATTTGGTTGCCCTGGTGAATAACGACCTCTGAGGTATTTTACTGGACTTTGACTCTGTGTTTTTATGACAAAAAAGCAGCAAAAGTGAAGTTGCACATTATGCAGATTTCCGGGTGCACACAGTCTGTGCACATAATATACTGTAAATTTAACTTAACAGCACTAATGTCTTAGTGACGTTCTTAACTACAAACAGGTAAAAAACACACAGAATAACACTTCAGTCCTCCAGTGTTGTTATCTTCCATGTGGACCCTGAGGTGACCTCTAATGTAGAAATACAAGTACATTCACCTCCATGCATGCAGGAGCTGACTGGAACGTTTTTAGCCTCAGTCAGTGAATCTGGTGCTAAATATAAGACAGGTCGGACAGTGGATTAGCAGCATGCATGAGATGAAAATATGATAACCGTAAAAGAATTCCTTAGAAGGAGCATTTATGAGAGATTTAATGACAGCGTTTTGTGCTGACAGTAGATTAACTCAGCTTTTCACCATTGTAACTATTAATAGGACAAATGCAAAAAAAAATGGAAAGAAAAAAAATCTAATCCAAATTCATATTCCAACAACACTACTCCAATAAGTGAAGTTGTGACCTCCATCAGTGTGGCTGCAATGCCATGCAGTGTTTTCCATAACTGTCTGCTGGGGAGCTCAGAGCAGAGTGTATGGCAGGAGTTATTAGCCATCACAGATAAAGTGCTGCCACCCAGTGGACAATTTGTATACTGAAACTGGAAACTTATTATGCATGGTCTTGGTAGAATTAAGAAATGACCACAAACACAATGAAAATCAAGAATCCTGATCGGGATCAATGAAAAGAAAGTTATTATGTGGTGTCTATCACATTTTTATTTCAATTTAATGTCTAATGTGCATATTTTTCATACACAAACAAACAGGCTTAAAAGCAATAGAGGCTTCTGACCCAACAATGTAATTCAGCTCAAGGCCGTTACCTTTTTCTCTTAAAAACTACTACACTACATTATGAGAACTGATATGCAGCTTATATCTTAATCAAATTCTACTGCTTTGATGAGACAAATCACAAGAACATGCAAAACAAAGTGTATTTGTTCTCTGCAATATGCGAATGGAGGAGTAGCCTACTAAGTGAGTGTGTTTAGTGTGTTGTACAGAGACACGGTCTCTTGTATGTGCATGTACAGTAGCCTATAGTCTACTACAATTGAACTGAATCTCCGATATTTTTATTCTAAAGGCTGCATGTCCAAAATTTTTCAATTTCTCCTCCAAACTCTGACTTTATCCAAGTAGTTATTATCCCCATGTACTGTAATGGTTACCTATTTTTTTAAATAATGTACAGGTTTTTAGTGAACTGACTGACTGTACTGTATCACTCACTTTGATTATGTCCATGTATGATTTATCAAACTTTGGGATTAAATGTATTTATTTGATCATTAAATGTGTGTGTTTTGGAAACATCTTCATTTCTGTGTGCTGACAAACCCTGATGTAGGCCTATATGCAATGATAAATACATTAGAAACCAAAGTACAGACTCCAGTCATACCCCGCAGGCCTACACACTACAATGATGACCTAGGCTACACTGTGCATAAGTGCAAGCCAGGTGAATAAAATAAATTGATTTAAATTGATGAATTACTACGACATGACATCTGCTCTCTGCTCTCGTTATCAACTAGCTTGTTAATTTTATTGTATATATATATATTTTTTTTTACTTTTTATTTACTTCCCAGGTCGCGAGGGCAGTGGGAAATCAAAACAAAGATGGCGGCGGCTCATTAGCTACTTGGATCAGAAACTCAAAAAAAGAACCGGAACTCAGCCATTAAAAGCTAAAAGTCTTTTTGTTTTTGTCGTGTTGCGGGCTAAACATGATATATTCATCTGAAAGAATCAGTCAGCAGTGGTAAGTAACCTACTTTACAACTATTTATTGTGATATTCAAACGTTAGCTTAGGGAAACTGAATTAGCCAAAGTTTATGATGCCGCTAGCTTGGCATTCTTCTTCGCTTAGTAAGTAGTTGTGGAGGAGGGGAAGTTGTAATGACCTAATGACCCTTCAGTGTTTATCTAAGATTCAAACTCAGTTCATTTTAATTTTAATAAGTGTTGCAATAAATCACAATCAACATTAGTGAGGAAACCCAGCAGTTCCCGCAAAGAAGCCTCCCACAGAACCGGACTCAGGATGAGTGATGGGTGGGGATGTGGTGATGTGGTCCGTCTCAACCGGTTGGGTTTGGGTTGGGACAGTAAAATATTAGCCTATGACTTGTAAGCATGCCTGTGATTATTTGTCACAGCACCAGTTATACAAGTTACATGAAGAAATTTAGCCTACACTTTATGTAAACTGTAGCATTTGCATACTCCCACCTGTTGCCCTGGTCTAAGTCACAACCCCCGCATCTATCATTTATTATCTATCATCCATTCATTGTCTATTTCTGTCCTGAGCTGCAGATCATTGATGTGGCCACATGATGGCTCTTTTTCACCAAAAAAGACAAGGCGGCTGTGATCACACCGCTTGAGGACACAGGTTGATTGTGAGTCATCAGTCTGCATTCAAAGATTAGTTTGTTGAGGAAACTGCTTTTTATGACTGGACTTTCCAAGGAGGGACAAATATTGGTTTATAATATAACTTGGCAGGGGCAGTTGTTGTATGGTTTTATGTGCAACAGCATGCCACCTCATTTCGATCAATATGAAGAGTTGACTCTGTGGTTTTAACTCATCATGCGTTTATGACAGGCTGTGACACCAACATTATGTAAGCGTAATCAAGTTTATTTGCTTTAAAAATGCTGCGAAGACAGATTTAGTCTTTTTTTGTTTGGTTTTTTTTTGCTTTCTTTAGAGGCCCCCGGGGGAAATGTTTCATCTCTTCTTTCTGTTAATGCCGCACCTTGGACCAGGTAGTGAGAATCTGGGTCATTAACATGTCTTGGCGATGGTCTAATAGGCTGTTATTCCTCTCTGGCCCTTGGGGCCCTCGGCTATAGCAGTGCCTACCTGTCTTCATGAGGGTGTGTCCACTTCACACGTTCTGCGGTAAGAACCTGCTGTGGCCGAGCCTGATTTGACACTGTCAACATGTGGCTTCATCATGCCTCCTCCAATCAGTCACCTGTTCTCCAAATATGGAGATCCCCCAACCTGTAATCAGTGCACTGCAGTTGACAAGTGTCCTCCCTGAGGCAGATTTTAGGGCTTGTAATGTGAGTGTGGTTTGCGTTCACATGTGTACTGTAATGCGTGTAGGCTTAGGTTTCACCGCGCTTTTCTTGTGTGACTTCATTGTTCTCAGTGTCAAGTTTCCAGTCAGACTGACAGGAAATGTGAATGGGTAAAAAGGCGAGGAATGAATTTTATTAATAGCAAAAAAGATCACACCAGGTACAGTGTGAGTGGGCAGGACTCAGGAGGCCTGTGGCTAGGTTATAGAAAACAGGGAAACAATGAGACTGGCCAGCAGCCTTTATAAATATGCACGTGGTGGAACTGCTTTTTTCTGGCTCTTCCTCATATTGTATCATATCAATATTATTCAAAATGGAAAGTTATTTTAAGATCTTAAATGATAAAGGGATGGCATTCATGTTTTCATTGCATTTAGAAAAATTTGACCCAATACAGTATATGTGATTTTACCAGCTGTACGGACGTGTTGATAAATGAGGTGGGGGCCACAGACAATAACGTGCTTCTTTTTCTCAGTGGAGACCACACCAAGTTACCAGAGCAGAGAAGCCCTCTAGTGGCGAACAGCTTTAATTCACCAGATTGCAAGTAGACACACAAGAACCATTTGAAAAATAATACAATGTGATTATAAATTGCTATATGTTGATATTTGTTAGGCTAACTGTTTCCATTTAAAGCCAATACCTTGTTTAGTTTAGTTTATTTCAAACCAGACCACAATAGACACAATTCAACAAGACCGTTAACAGAACAAGAACAACCAGACAAAACAAACAATAAACACAACAATACCTGGCTTGAAAAGGGGATGGATGTAGCAATAGCTTTTAAATTTCCATCCCCATTATAAAGACACCATTAAGACTTTGTCCTATAGTTTATTTAACCACCCCCTCGGACTGTTATTAGTGAACAAAAACATTGGCAGGTGAATCCATAAAGAAAAAATATGGCAATAGAGCCTGTACTGAAGAGCATTAGAGAATTACGAAGGTAATAATGTAAAAGATCTTTCTTCAGTTGTAGTTATGTTGCATACTGAAAGTGAACATTACAGTGAGTGTTGACAGAACTGTGTTTGGTTTGGAGCTGATCTTTTAATTCGATGATGTAGAGTTACTTTATACACTTTATACTGTGATATTTTAGATCATTAAACTGACTCAAACTGCGTGCAGGTGTGCAGGGGCGATGCCGTGTTTCTTAAGTCTCTTGGACAGCTGAATGTCAGGTTGGCATTGGAGAGTGGTGGGGCGAGTGACAGCGTCATGGTGCATTGACAAAATGAATGGTTCCATCAAATCAGGGCAAGACATTAACATTTGCATTTCCACTGAATCAGTGCCGGTGAAGAAAGAGGCCTCCATTGAAGGGAAACTTGTTTGACGTGTGAATGAGCGAATGCGTCAGGCGTTTGCCGAAACACATTCATGCCTTCACAGCTTTGGACACGGGCTGGGTCTCTTGCTTAGATCCTGGTGGAAAACTGAAAGTCACTTTTTCCCTCCATGTAGCCTGCTTTGGCAGTCAGGCCCTCCTGCAGTCAGGGCTGGACAGGCAGCGAGAGGGAGAACGGCTCATTGATCACACTCTCTTCTTCCTTTTTTGACCCTACTGTACTGTAGTATATCTTCATACTGCTCTGGTTAGGACAAACACATCCTCTGAGATGGTTTGTTGACGTCTAATGTTACGGTCTGAAGACACAAAATTGTATTTTTCGTATTGTTTGTTCACTTTTACTGTTTGAAGTCTTTGTACAGAGGTTTTTTCTTTGTTGTACATCAACATTTTAAAGCACTGGGATACTAGTATGATACTGTACTTTGGTTTGGGAGGCCATGCAATGAGATCAAACTCTTCAGTGAGATATAGGAGACATTATATATGAAATTAAACTCTTGAAATGAGGAATGATTGATGATAAGAGGAGGTAGTTGTGTAAGCTTGTCCTTTGTGGAAAAACCATAGAAAACTCAAGTTATTTTATTTTGCAAATCTTGATAATTCATCTTCATTTGCTATTTTTAAAAATGTATATCTATTCGACAGCAACAGCAGAAAAATGGAGGATAACTCGCCACAAAGGTCAAGCAATGTGCTCCATATGTTGGTAAGTCTGTATGTGACACCATATTTACAGTACAGAACATCATCATAGGTTTTAGAGTACAATAATAGATGTGGGGCCATGATGCAGTACCTGCATGTTCTTCAATAGGGTATGTAGCACAGTGTTCGTAGTGTATAGAAATCTTTTCCAAAATATTTTTTCCTAACTAGGCTCTTTTTGAAAGGCCGCCCGCATTGCTTGAATTACAGCTGATTTGTCTTTTTCCCCCCTTTAGTTAAAGAACCTGTCTTCTCCCCAGGTGTGCTCT
Source organism: Decapterus maruadsi (assembly GCA_030347415.2). Taxonomy (NCBI): domain Eukaryota; kingdom Metazoa; phylum Chordata; class Actinopteri; order Carangiformes; family Carangidae; genus Decapterus; species Decapterus maruadsi. The sequence continues at coordinate 20,080,377 of CM064887.1, read as the reverse complement.
TGGAGATAACTTTTAAAATACGGCTTCTCACTATCCATTTCCTGTCCTGAGGCATGTGTAATGAGACACCCAGGGTCCAGGAGATGGGGCTTTAGAGTGCCATGAGATGACAGATCCTGAATGAAAACAAGGAGACTCTCAGCCCGCCAGTTAGTAAAATTAAGCTTTATACCTGGCAGAGCTCCTATGTAAAGCCACAACAGGCATGCAGCAGGTTTGTGCGTATTTCATGTTGACAGTTTGAACCTGTGGCCAGCTGTAGCGCTCTAGAAACCCGCCGTTTTGTTAACGGTCACGGCTTATCTCCTGTGGAGCTTTGCATAACGAGAATAAATGGCACTTTCCCAGGCTGCTTTACATGTATTTA